>OX443562.1:1433062-2803403 GCA_949372485.1 Cheilosia soror
TAGATGGGACACACTTAATGTCAGTCCGGTATAACAATATTGAGTGTTATACGTACTACGTACAATTTTGTTATACTCGGCCAAGAAAATGTCTCCACTGATTTAGCTCGCGAAAGAATTGCCTGGTACATTAAATCGGCGATAAATTTTGACATTTTCGAAACAAAACAATTTTTTAATTGAATATTTCTTTGAATACTTGATAATCGATATAAGTGAGTAGGAAAAAAGTGAAAAAATAACAAAAATCAAAATACATGTGGCAATAAAATTTGGGTGTGTGTCCTCTCTATATCCTGTACAACGAATTTAGCGAGCATTTATCTGTGCTGTGGAGAGAAAAGCGCTCGCTAAAATTAAGCGCGAGCAGGATACTAGGCTTGACTTGTAGAATTTCCATCACTAGAGCACACAAACTTAAAATAGGTGCTGTGCCAGACTTTTATGATCTAGCATTATGGGCCTTTCTACAAGTATCTACTACAGTAATCGTTTTAATCGTTCCGTTTCCAACATTCCGTTTTCTAAATAGTATTTGTTTTTAACTTTCTCGTGTACGTAGAAAGAGGTTATTGTTTTCGTACAAAATTTCTAACTCGATATTTTGATCAAGTCTGATATTACGATGATAGGGGAACTCAAAAAAGTGGGTCTTGCAATTCTGTCCATCCGTACGCTAATTCTACTCATAATTTGAACTTACTTCATGTAAATTTTAGCATCAATGGAAAGGTCATTTAAATTCCGTTTGAATGATACAAAACTTTCCTTAACCCATTAAGTACCCATTGAAAATTTCAAATTTTTGTGAAAGTCTACTTTTTTAATTTTTTTCCTCGCTCTCAAATAAAAAATTTTTTGATGCAAAAAGTTTCCCCAAACAATTCTAATATGTACTGACTGCAAAATTTTTTTTTTTGTTCAAAAATCTCTTCGCTAATATTTTTTATGATTTTTTGAAAATTGCTAAAAATGACTATTTTTGCCACTTTCCTCCTTTTTATACAAAATTTGTCTCAGATCATCCCATTCAAAAAATGTCTACTTAACATGACTGCATACCCAGTTTTTCGCTAAAAAGTCCAGCAAGAACACTTTCGAAAATTGGCTTTTTCTCGAAAACTAAAAACGATTTTAACTAAAACTTATTTTTAAGATACTATCGTCATTCTTAAGCAAACTCAGTTTTTCTCTAAAAAGACTGAGTCCTTTGATATCTACCCAAATCCCTAATAATAGTACTTTAAAAAACTGTTCATATCTCAAAAACGTCATTTTTGATTATGATAAATTTGTAACTGACAGGTGATGCTTTAATCCATAGTAATACATTTTGCTCGGTTAAACAGCTAAAAAGTTTCAAAACAGTGTTTTTTGAACCATGATGTGTACTTCGATTTCCACCCCAATTGCTAAAAGAGGTACTTTAAAAACTGCTCATATCTCGAAAACGCCATTTTCGATTTGGATGAAAATGTAATTGATACTTAATGTTTATATTCTGAAGAATACGTCGTACTCAGTTTTGAGCTAAACAGTGCTTTTCAAATTCAAAGTTGTAACATTTGTCTGCATAATTTAAAAAAAAAACCGCTCTAAGGATTTTGATCAAAATACATAATTTAAGACAAAGCATTCTAAACACGAACCGAACACGTACTTAGTTTTTCTCAGAAAACTCGAATATAGCCGTTTAATGAATATTTCTCAAAAATGACTACCCAAATCCCAATCTGTATTCACACCCGGTATATTTTTGTAAAGGCCAAAACTGCAGTGGCAATGTAATTCGAAAATCATCTCCTACTTGCCGCCAGTGTCAGTTCGGGGTGAAATTTAAAAGTAATAAAATGTTGTGAGTCTAATGTCGTTTTCCATTGGGCAAAAAGAAGCGTCCGGGAGCGTCCGGAATCAAGAAAATCACTTCTGAAACCGTTCCATTGGCGCAAAAAATACTCTTCTGTTGATTCTGAGGAGAGAATTTCGCTTCTTGATTTGAAGTCAGAATCCACTCAAGAAGCACTAACACAAGTGCATTTTATGTATTTTATACAAGCCAGCTGACAGCAGCCATACAATAATTTTTGACGTTTCACCAATGCGTGAGTGTAGTCGCCCAGAAGCAGTTTTCTTGTTCCATTGGATTTCGGAATGAGTGAATCCCCGAGTGAAACCAATGGAAAACGACATAAGTTACCTGACTACATCTTGAGTGGTTATGATTTTAAACGTAAAATTTGCTGAAATGACTGAGATTCTGCTAGATACGCATTCGCAATAAACGAGAAAGTTACGTGCACATTTTTTGTAAGTGATATCGAAGCTGTTAAAGGCAAGTAAAAAACTCAACATTTTGTTTTACAAGGTTGCGCATAGCATTTATTTTTATCTAAAAACGTTAGCGTTTCAAAACTTATACTTCTTTACATATCATGGGGGAAACGGTTTTAAAAATAGATATGTACTGGGCAAATGTCTGGCTCAGTCTATAATCCATGAGACCATGAATATACCCATTCGCCCATACAATAAGGGAGCTTTTTCGTACGTTATTGGCTTGAATGAAGCCATTGTCCTGTAGGATGCTCAGGTAACTCCACAGAAAAAAAAATGCAGTGGCTAAAACAGGAGAGCTCGCAGGCCAGATGAGGTCCATATTCAAGGAGATGTGAACTCGAACTCTCTCAACGCTTTCCGAAGGCACATCTCGTGAACCGTTTAATGTATCTATCCACCTTTGAATCGACAGCCATTTTATTCCCCACGAACGCGCCAAACCATTTTTTTAATTCAAATGAAAGAGTTGAAGAAGTTACGCTAAAAACATTAAGGTAGGGTGATGATATCGGTTATAAATTTCCGTTTTTTGTAAATGTATTCTTGAGTAACGAGCCCATTTAAACTGAGATAAATCGAGTGTGCTTTTAGAAGATTTTTCAATATTTTTTGTGTATGCATGTAGGTATTTAATACTTGCCTGTATTCCACACGGTGAATTATATCCGTTTAATATGTGACATGATTGTGGCAACGCTTTTGGCTGAGGTTTCCAATAATGCAAATCGATTTTGCATTTAAAATCATTTCTTTTACTTCCGTCTTCTCTAAATCCTACAGTACCACAAGCAGAGGAGTTTATGGGGGCTTTAAAAACAATATATATATATTAATTATAAAAAAATTAAAAAAAAAGTGTTATCCCATTTGAAGGCAGAAAGCAATTTTAGCAATTTCTGTATTCTAAACCCGCCCCACCCTCTTATATGAACAGTTTCATCTCAGTATCGTACAGTTAGGGTGGTAGCATTACTTTTTCTATAGTCTTGCTAATTATTATCTTTCAAATTGTGTTATTAATTTTTTGTACACATTAATCAAAATCATTTAATATTTCTTTTATCTCTTTTCCAGTGAAACATAAAAAGAAACATAACTTAAAATAGGTAATTATTTAATAATAATTTTAATTTATTTCCGAAAGTAAAATAAAAACAAGGAAACTTTTAAAATCCCATATGTGTATAAGTGCATATGCATAGTTGTTGAAAGCTTGAGATAATATTTTTGAATAAATTAAAATAGTAATATTTTTAAATGCATTTGCATTAAGGATTTATGGATAAATGTAAAAAAGAAAACAAACCCGTTGTACATAATAATTTAGTCACATATCAAATGAGGAACATCTGTTTCAAGGGGACTATTTCGATTTAACTCAAAATTTATTAAGTTTCTTGATTAACCTATCCCTATAGTCACTTGTTTTCAAATATTTATGTTAAGTTTTCGGCGCAATATTTAATATAAATAAAGTTAACATTATAATTGAAAACACGAAAGAGTTATTACAATAAACAAAACACTAATGTCTTATCTCCTTTGGATGTGATGTTCCCATAAAACTAAAATAGTAATTTACGATTTATAACACATACACCCTTTTTTAGTTGTATATGAATCATTTTTAACTACAACAAAACCAAGTTTAGTTGTTATACTTTTAGTTGCTATAACTTTTATTATTATTTAATTTTTTTATATTCAAAAATTAAATTAAATTTAAAAGCTATAATAGAAAAAATAAAGACTTCAAATTATTATAATCTTTTTTAACTCAATAAAAACAAACATTAACTGATACATCATACTAAATTACTTTTACACCTAGAATTATAATGAAACACTAATAAAAACGTTTCAAGTGATTTTAATTAAATCGAAATCATTTAATGAATATGAAATGTGTCGTGTAAATATTTTCCACAATAATTTTAAGATGTTAAACTCAACCTTCATAAGGCGGTGGGCATATATTAGCAAACAAATTCATCGTCTGTTACATTATGAACGAAAAAGAGACGGAAAGTTATAATTTAACAAAACAAAAAAAAAACACCAATTTAATAGTTATTGAAATTGAAATTGAAAACATGTTTGTAATGAGGTGTCATTTTAAAGATTTAATTCAAACTAAGCCAATTCCAACCTCTTGAGTTATTTTACTAATAACTTCGTTAACGTTATAGGTAAAAGTCTAAGGGGACAGATGTTTGGACTAAAGTGATGGCATACAGTAGGTGTGCCTGTGAAAGGGTAAATTGGGCTGCAGTGAATAGCGAAATCAATCAAATTCGTGTTAGAAAGTGTTTCCTTTTTTTAAAATAGTAATGTCTAATACAACATGTCAAAGTACAGGCCCTCAAACAATAAATCTTTAAAATGATAATCCATGAGAATATTTGTTATTCAAGAATATAAATATTAAACAAAGTTAAATTGTGCTTTTCTATTTAAACAACATAAAAAGACTCTACACGTTCAAAAAAAAAAGAAAAAAAACATCACCTGTAAATTCAATGATTTGCTAAGTTACATTATCAAATGTAAGTATATGCATGTACCTAAGATTACGATTTGATAATAAACGTTTACACATTTGTTAATAAATATAATTTAAGAAAATACAAATAAAAAACAATAATAATGGCGAATATTACGAGACAAGAAAGAAAAATTTGGTATACAAATTGCTTTAAATGTTTGTACTGAAATTTAACACAAAACTTAAGTTAAGAAATAAATAAAAATTCAAAAAATATTCAAAAAGTTTTCTTATTACTATTTACTTACAGAACGGTATATGTATTCACTTTGTCATTACATTTGTAATGCCAAGAACAAGTCTCTGGAGACCACATAAATATACATACTAGCTGAACCATATAACGTTGTTCTTTTAAATATTTCAATATTTAGCGCTATCGCTGTCGTGTGTGAAGGCCTCGGCCCTCATTGAAGCTAAGCTCTGGGCCTCCGGGTATAGTAGAATAGCGCCATTACAAATGGACAAACTAAACCCGTAAATAAGCTGATTGAATAATTACAGAGACGAAAATATTCAAGGTTCTTACAACCGTATTTAACAGGAACATAGTATGTGGAGGACCCATTTGTTGTAAATCTTGAAATTACTTCGAGTTCTATATCTCTTCGGTATAGCTTCTTCATCAGCTCGTTATGACTGTAGCGAATTAAGGGACCACATTTTTGAATGACTCCATCATTTTTGAACTTTTTGATTCTGGACGCTGAGTTTCAGTCTTTCTTTCTTGAAGATTGTTTAAACTACTGGAGCCAGCAGCGAAGTCTCGAATTGTCAATAATAACAAACCAAAAAATTAAATTAAAAAAAAAAAAAAATAGAAAATTAAATTTGTATGTCTTATTTATTTATTTAACATAAATTACCCCGATTATATCTTCGCTATACCAAATGTGTTCAAGAATTAAATTCAAAAAATTAGGACGGATTTGGATTTGGCCACTTGGGTTTAAAGTTTCTGCTTTGACGAAAAACACGGCGAATTAAATTGTGTAGCTCGAGAAATACAAGATAGCATCAGAAACTTAATTTAAAGAAAAGAAAATGGAGCAGAAGACTGAACAAATTTTGGGAAAAAAAAAAATCATAAACGTATGTCATTTTGTATATGAAATAAGTAAGTAAGAAATTGTTTTAAATTTAAGTACCTAACAAATATAACCAATTACTTTGCTGAAATGTGTTTTTCTTTATTGCTTTCATTTATCAATACTTCACTGCAAATCGTAAACAAATTCCGCAACCAATTCCTGTCGGAGCATTTAGGAAGAAAATTCGCATGAAGCTGAAATCGAAGAATTTGCCGTTCCGACGAATAGCTTGCTAGGACAGATCAGGAGAAGTGTGCATATACGACAAACTCCAACTGATGCGCTATAGACATCGTGTGTGGTTTCTTTCAATATCCGTCAGCAGTCAACTTCCCAATTGCCTTCTATCTTAACTCATCCGGGATGTTATTATGGGCCAACATTATTTCTAAATGTTTGTCCACTTGACTACCATTCCTGTTGGCATAAAGCAAATAGGAAACTATCCACTCCAATCGCATTAGTCGATCTTACGCAAATCACCGCACCTGAGTGACCACATAATACAACCGATTTGTTTTACATTCATTTGATTCGAAAAACATTTTATAGGTTTATTAAGATTTAACTTGTTTATTTTACTTAATTTTTTACGGTACATATTTATTTCAAACATATATCTAAAGCATAGTCTTAGAGATGTCTTTTCTTAGTGTTTCCTGCTAGCTGAAGATAGAATAGACTACAATAAAAAAAAAATCGGGGTACGCTAAATGAAACAAATTTAAATAAAAAAGGAACTGTAGGAGGGTTTACAAAGATGTTGTCTTTAGGGATACACAATTATATACACTACACATACAATATATAAAAAGGTGCATAAACATGATTAAGTGTATTTTTTTTTCTCGTTTTTTTTTTAATTTATTATACAATTATCGTTCCATCATTCGTATTTTACAATTAATATAATATCGTCTTCGCTCATTATTTTAAGAGGATAATACTAAAATGCTATTATCACAATTTTACGTCAATTTTACTGTTTGCCTTCTATTCTCTACATTTCACAAGTAGTTGGCGACTCAATCAACTTTTTGCATTTCTTAAAAAATATATTAATTTAAAGTACATACACAGAAAAAGTAATTGATACATGCAATTACCTTCAAGATAAAAATAAGTATACAATGACTCATAATTGTGGTAAGCGCACATAACCTGACAATGAAATACATAATTATGAAATAGAAATCTTCACGTTTACACATAGCATTATATTATTATGTTGTCTATGATCTACTGTCTAAAAGGAATTTACTGATACTTCTCGGAGAGACCGCGTGCTTTCACCGCAAAATCACTCAAGTATTTCTGAATCAGACGTTTGTTGACTTTTTCTCTAAAATAAAGAAAAAAACAATGTATTTACTGTAAAAAAGTTCATTACATCAATAATTACTTAATGATCTGTGACATAAACGCAGACTTGTCACTATCGTTGACCAATGGTGTTGGGAAATTGGGGTTTGATAGAACTTTCATCCATGCTACCAGCTCGGATGGGTATTTCTTATTCACCGATAAAAATATGTCGGCAAATTTATCCACTTGGGCCCGTGGTGTCACACAGCCAACGCACATCACTACTGTTCGAATGATGTTTTCACCAGCGTCCAGTACAGCTTGAGTCATGGTTGGGTAGTTCCGAGATTGCAAAATAAAATGAGATAAAAATTGGACACTTGTTCGAATCGGACCGTTTTCTGGCAGCGTCATTGCTTTTAGGGCATAGAAGATCAATTTGTCGTATGCGATGCATTTGTCATTGAGCGCAATGGGGATTTTTTTGATGATTTGCATTAGACACGCATAGAACATTTCTATGGTTTCGGCGATGTTCGAGAAGCTGTTTTCAGGTGTGGACTGTGTATAAATTGTAGAAAAGATTTTGTAATTTGGGTTTGTTATGTATTAAAAATAGTTATTTCATTACCTCAAATAATTTAAAACTGTGCATGACAAACTCCACCAGAAGTTGCTGCATTAGTGATTTTACACTTTCGTCCTTGAAAAATATTATTATAGCCTGAAAAGAAAAACATTTGAAACAGACAAATAAGTTTCGTGTCGCGGCGGAATTTCCACCGAGTGCAAGTTTACGTGACATGATTTTTGCAATAATTAGCAGTTTTAGTTATAAGAAAATATATCAGTGTACGTAGGCATATTCTTGACAGTTAGTTAGTGCGCCAAGGAAAAGTATGTCATTCTTAGAAGCAACTTGCAATAAAAAAGAAGTTGGTTGCTTAACTGCGTTATTTTATTGATGAAGCTCCCACAAAATGTATACATACTTTGGTTTATGGGTTTGCCTCTTCTATATGAGGTGCACTTAGGCCATTATTGCGCCATTGGAGACAAATTTCTCTTTACTTATAAAACGCGTTTATAGTGCTACCCTTACTTTAGAACAAACTTACCGTTTTTGAGATCTCCAATGTTGGTGCACAACATCTCGTTTGGAAGATTGCCACAATAAAGTAGCACAAATCCTGTAACATTGGCTTAAAACTAGATTTTAAATTAGTGATCGCATGCTTCAGTGCAGTGCAAGCCGTCTGAAAGCAGATTAAAACCAAGAATTCATTATAAGTCAACTCGTTTACGTTTTGAAAAACAAACCTCCAACACTTCTATCTCATCTACCCAGAGTTCAGCTATTTGCCGAAATATTGGCATCGTTTTCTGCATAACTATCAGCACCGGCTGTACATTCTGTAAATCTTCGATTTGTTCGTCATCTTCCAAGTCAGTGTTAAGCGATGAAAACAATGTCGATATCATATTCAAGCGGAAAATCGTGCGTATCCTTGCAGATGGGGTTTTCTTAAGAGAAAAATCTTCTATTCAAATAAACACATAAAGAAGTGACAAAACTTACAATTTCGCTTTGGCAAATAGTTTGCAGCTCTTCGAAGCATGGACTCACGATAATATCCAAATAGGATGGAATATTCTCAGCCGGTAGCAGACTCATCAGCTTTCCAATGCTGAACATTAGACGAACACAGTCAGAGTTTTTCAGTCTACCACTAACTAAGCATGCTTGACATGCATTAAGCAGGGGTTCGGCGTACGGTTTCATTTGTAATTGGCAATTGCGGCATAGCTCCTTCAATCCGAGAGTCGCCTGTGATGACATAGTAGAGTTTAAACCGCGTACTAAAAGTTGAATAGCGGGTGCGATATACGCTGGGTTGTCCTTGAACCAGAGACAGTAGGAGCCGATTGTTTCCAGGGAAGTTCCCAAAAGTTTTTCATTCATTTTCTCGTATGGAATTTCGGATAAAACTCGAATAAGCTTGGGAATCTGTGTCGATTCAGTGGTATCAATGTGCTCGGCAACTGAATGAAATGCATAAATGCAAGCTTCGAGTTTTGTCCATTCCGTTGGATTGGCTTGGATCCCGGCAATTGTTTCGTCCAGCACAGATGCGAGGATGTTGAGAATAAAATCATGCAACACATCAAAACAGTACATCTGCAAGCAAACATAGTTAAAATAATATCAGGATGCCGTGGGGCACATTTCTTACTAAAGTGTCGGAAATATCTTGTCTGTAACATCTAAAGGACTCCAAGTCATCTGAATTCCACTTATCGATCGATGTTTCATCAGGCTGCTCGGATTTTCTCACTAAAATGCGTGTCAAATGAGCGTACAACGGTTTGATGAAGTCCCAACATTTGTTGCGCTCCTCTGTTATGCGCATAGCAAAGACTTCGTCCTGCAGTAAGTACCAAAAGCCCATGGCTAAACTGCTGCAAGACTCTTCTACCGGATAGATACCAGGTTTATCGGTACACTGAAGAATCTCATTCACTAGACGTCTGTTTAGATCTGCCAGCTCAGGGTCAGTTGTGGTTATGCCATTAAGTAGCAGCTGCGAGTGCCGTTCAATGGCCGATACAAATAAAGCGTAGATGTTTACAACAATATCCTCATTGTTGTTGTCTTTTTTCCACTCAGCCTTAGTTATTCCACAGAGAGAGTCGAGAAACATTTTGATTAAAATAAAAGCAGTCTTAGGGTAGTTATGGCAATCTGGTTGAATAATTATGCTTAGCAGGGTCTTCAGACAAGTCTCAGATAATTCGTTCTCGTCCGCAGACATGCAACCATCAGAATCTGGATCCTGAACGCATGGCCAGTAGCATTTGTTAACAACTTTTAGAAGTATTGCGGTTATATTCTGGCAATTCTCGATTGAAAAACCGATATTCCTTTAAGGAGTAGAGTAAGCTGAAATGTTGGAAAAGTCCTAAAGTTACACTTACTTAACCCAGGTGCCGACACATTTTACAGCTCTTGTCATGTTACTGAACACTTCAGTGTCCCAGTCACGGTCGATTTGCATCTGCAAGTAGGCTTCTGTTGTTTCCATCACTAAAGGAGCGCGTTTCGCAACTTCACCACGTAGTGTCGCCCGCTTCACTGATGTATATATAGCAGTCATCTATAGAATATGAGGCGTAATGCAAGTATTTACATATCAATGAACATACTTCTTCAGGGATGGCTTGTAACACCTCGAGCATTATCCATAATTGTATTTCCTTTGTAACATTTGGAATTTGCTGATTTTGAAAAGTGTTGATCACGTCCTCTATAGCAGTTGGCCACTCGCCCAGCATATGAACTATGAACGCACTTAACTGAAATCAAAAATCGTAACAAAAATCGAAACATAATTTCTGTAAAAGTCACCGCAATGCACAACCGATTGAGGACCAGTTTGGGACCAGCAGCAAAAGTAATTATACTCTCCAGAATTTTCTGTTTCAACTCTTCGCGATTTTCAGCTGGAACTTCGTGCCAAAACTTCATCAACTTAGAGTGTAACGTTACTGCCCCAAAAAACTGAACTTCTTGGCTCTAAAAATTAAACGAACATAAGTTAGTTCATTGCGAACCATATATTTTCTGTAAATTTTACTTTTCCAGGTTGCATTAACTGCCAAGAGAATGACCATGCTTGCGGGCTGGTTTGTGCTTTTGTAAGCCATTCGTGGGTGATTGCTTGCTCCTGAGAAGTGGAACGATAAAAAACAACAACAGCTTCTTCAAGTCTTGCGATATCTATAGGTTCCATGGTGTATTTTTAATGTCTGCCTTCCTCTCCTGTTCCTGATGATCGGGTTATTGTTTTCAGAGGCAATTTAACACGTTAAGCAGTTTAATTTGTATATAAATTCGCGGACGACAAGACAACACTAATTTTCCGGTAATCTTTTTGTAATATGTTTAATGAATTAATGTATTTAATTTCCTTTTTTAAAGCGGCATAGATGTGCAAAGGACTTATTTTTTGCAGAATACACCTTTTTTACCATTTGACATATGAGCCTGTTGGAGGCGGACGGCGAATATTTTTTGCTCTTTTTTCCTGACGTTTAGAAAGGCGAATTGGATTGCCATTGGTGAATTGGCAATAATATAGCCCAGTTCACAATAAGATCATTATACATATTTTTAAATGCATACATTTTTTTAAAAAAGATTTGTAGCCGCCATAGTGAATTAATTTTTAAATCCGGGGCTTAATTCATTACATCTGATGCCAAATTACACCATTACATCCGAAAATTATATTCTGGGAGTTTAAAGCCATTGTATCGCGGGACGCGGTTTAAATTTATATCGTCTAATAAATTTGGGTCGCGGGATTTCATTTTTCGATCGCGGTTTAAATTCTTTATAATTCATGGAGTCACTTGATTAATCTATAGGCCAATCAAAATTCAGACATTGTATGACGATTATAATTACTGTCAGTTACCCTTTTTTTTAGTAAAGGGATTACAAATCCTGGAGTATAATATATTTTTTGTTCATACCATTGCGCTGAAAATTTAAATCAGAATCTGATGTGCGCACTCTCTGATTTGTATTTTGTCTCTATCCCACTATCCCTATGTATTTTTCGATATCGTAATGTGCTGATACGTTTATTCCTGCTGTTCATCTGTCAACAAATTACCATGTCAAACAAGCTCAAAAACGGAAGTATAATTTTGGGTGAAGCACAATATGTGATTTTGTATTTTGTATAATATATAATTCAATGCAACAATAACCTGAAGGAAACCAAAAATAAACACACTAGACACCTGCGTAATTTCTTCTATAATGCGAGACTCTATATAGTTTTCATTTAGTTTAAACCCTTTCATAAGTAATAGAGAATTGGTAAGCCTCTGAGAGCAATATAAATTTACCTTTATATTATATGCCTTGACATACCTTACTCACTTACTGTGCTGTTATTTTATGAACATTTTGACCTGGGGCTATTCCCCAAGTACACCATATTTATGCAAATCTGTAGTTATGCTGATGCTTCTCTGTTCCAACTGCTCCTCATTATAGTTTAAATAGGCAAGCTAAAGCTATTAGCAAATAATAAAGGAGTAGGTACCTATTATGGTTGATAGATAGCAGTAATATCTTGTTGATCCTAATGGCTCTGAAGAATAGTTAATACAGTCCCTGTTGAAATACTGAGAATGAATTTATCGATTACCAATTTGTTACATAAAAAAAAATGTTTCTAAGAAAAATAAAATATCTTTTATATACCTATTAAATATGTCTTTTCACTTTGTTTCGATAATACTTAAAATTGCCAGCCGATGACAGATACACAGCGGGGTTTAGGATTCAACTCGTTTTCCTTTTTTGTGGTTAGGTAGGTACTATGTATTGCGATCCCTTTACCAAAAAAAGTTTGATATTTGAAATTAATTATGCGAGTTCGCTAAAACTGATCCAAATAAAAAACACAATAAAACTTTATTTGCCCAATGGAATAAACATGAAAAGTGATAAAAACAAATGTTTGTCCCAATGGAAAATCACATAAAAGACAATTTTTACTTTTGTAAACCGCAGATCGTCATTTGCTTTTTAAATAAAAATAGAAAATCAAACATCGAAGTGCTATTGCATAATTAACTCCTAAAAAATATAATTCTCATTCAGTAAGCTATATTTTTCAGGTTCTGTCATTTTCCATTGACTTATGTTATGCTGTTCTTTTTATTTTGGGTCACCAACTATGAACATCACATCAGTATAGGAAAAAATCATTGTCATCATTTTATTTCTTTAGCAGCACATAAGTATTTAATTGATAACACAACGTCCATGTTTGCATGAGTCCGTTAAGCTAACAAACTGTGTTAATTGATTCAGTTTAAACTCGCAAAACAAAAACGATTCGTACAATCATAAATAAACTCGAAATCATAAACCGTACTTGATAATTGATTATACTGTTCAATAAAACTTATGAAAAATACGGTTGGCAATCACCAAATACAAATTCGTATTTCAGTTTATCTTAAATTTTGTGGCGATAACTACCTACGAAATATTATTTCAAAAAGGAACTCAATTGAAAAAATAAATTTGTATTGGCAACAACGTAACCACATCAAGCATAGACACCAACCGCAATAATTCATCAATATTATTGACATGGCTTGACAGTACGACTGAAAAAGAATTAAAGATGAACCCAAATGTTTTATTTTATAAAAACCTACCAAGCGAGAAAGCAGAAGATAAACAACTTATTGACACAAATACTGACTACTTTTGTAATTCAACTGCAATCTCAATGGCATCAATTGAGATTAACAAAGATGAAAGATTGAAAATTCGAAAATTTGTTACAACTTATCGCGATTTACCAGTTCTGTGGGATGTTAAATGCTTGGAATACACAAGAAAAGATAAGCGCAATGCTGCATACGATATTCTATTGAAAGTCTTCAGAGGCATCAAGTCGGATGCGACAGTTGAAGATGTAAAAAAGAAAATTAATTCGATGCGAAGCAACTTCCGTAAGGAATTGAAAAGGGTCACCGAATCCAGAAGCAATGGCATGAATTATCGACCGACGTCGTGGATTTACGAGGAACTGATGTTCCTAAAGGACATAGAGCGTCCTCAAAATGACAGACGAAAATCTTTTGCAGTGTCAGATGAAGACGTGGTAAGTTTAATTTCAATTTAATACTTTGTCCTGGGTAAATATTCAATTTATGCGATTTCAGACAAATAACCATGATGTGAGCCATGGGGTCAACGATATTCATCGTGCATGTCCACAGTTTCCAATTAATAAAAAACCAAGATATGTCGAGGTCAAACAAAAAAATGTGCATCCAACAGTATTTAACTCATGTGACTACGTGACTGAATATGAAGGAGATATCGCCAAAGTTTGGACATCTAAACTAAAATATTTGGATCATATGCAGAGACTTTTTGCTGAAAAGGCGATAAATGATGTGCTCTTCGAAGCGCAATTGGGCACCCTTCATAGGAATTCAGTAAGAATCAATGAATGTCCCGCGGTAACGACAGCGAATTCGTCATCTATTCAAAGAGGAATCTATGATCACCGAGTTGAGCCATCACAATCATCGCCAGAGTACAAATACAGTGAATCAGATGAATTCAGATCAGATGATAATTAATTGTGAGCAGCTTATAAAAAGCATTACTTCATCGGTGTTAACTGGACCATTTTTTTATTTCATCTCACCATCTATCAGTATCATCAGTGCTTACTTAGCATTGACATGTTATTCGTAAAATAAATATGTTAATTAGTTTAAAGTATTTTGATTTTCATATGAAGTTAGTCTCTCCTCAATCGAATGTATTTTAAAACAGACCCACCAAACTTTACGTTACTTAAGAAACTAAGGTTGAGGAATGATTAACTCTTAGACTCCCATTAAATTAGCACATATAGATATATTTTATAAGGTAGGTACAAAACAATTATTAGCCATCTCTAACTTTCAATTCACCGAATCTCCCAACATATTCTCAGCCAATCTCTCAATATCGTCCAAGCTCAGTTGCTGCAGTTTCTTTTCAAAGTCATTCATAAATTCCTTAGTCAACTTCTCCGATTGCTCTTCATTGTAGTACTTTCGAAACGATCGAAATATAACTTCTTTAAGTGGATCCGGTTTCTTGATTACCAGATTCAGTTTAGTACCATCTTTAATAGTAGGATATGATGAAATGGTATTTTCGTCAATCATTGCACGACCTAGAAGCACCACCTTTTGGTGAACAACAGGAATTTTCATTAGCCTTTCGATTTGCTGCTTCATTTCGATTATCGTAGTCTCAGGAGTCACCTTAATGAAATTGATTTGTCTAATAGGCAATCTTTGTATTTGAAATGAATTATTCTTACAGTCACTGTGCATTCATCGCCTTTTAGAATTTTAATAATTAAATTCATATTTTATGCTTTTTATGTCGGAAAATTAAAAAAAATATTTATAAAGAAGTCCGCTCTTTCTCTATTAGTTGGAATTAAATGACAGTTTTATTGGAATAAAGATGACAGTTTTATTGGAAATATGTCAAATAAACCTTGTATTCACAATTGTTACTGAACGGTGTAGGTTTACACACCGATTCTGAAAAACCTGAACCTCGCTGGCTCTGGGTCACGAGTTTATTTTATTATACATCTATATACCTACATAAAATGAATGTCTGCCTGTCTGTATGTCCTTTAAGAATCGTAAACTATACATTTGATCATATGATGATCTTTAGCAAAGTTGTTGTGCATGAGCCCACGAAGGTTCTGAGTTGGTACGACCAATTTTGGACAAAGTCGTGGCACCGCCCATACAAAAAAAACATTCAAAGTCGTATGTCTCGAAAACCACCGAATCGATTGAGCTCAAACTTACAGATACTCTTAGGTATTGACCCGGTAGCGGTCCCCTGAAGATTGGTCAAAATTGGACTAAGGGGCGTGGCACCGCCCATACAAAAAAAAATATTCAAAATTTTATATCTCAAAAACGGCCGAACTGATTGAGCTCGAATATACAGACAATCCTACGAAAGAACATTATTATCTAAGATCTAAGCAATACAATTTCTGTGCACGGGCAAAGCCGGGCGGGTACATATCTATTACATATATAAAAACGTTGGTGCGTATGTAAGTCCGATAATGGCCGCTGAACAACTGAAGCTATCCGACTTCATTTCCATTAAAAAATAATTGAACAAAAATATCAAAATAAATCTTGAAATATTTAAAATAACTATTTTAGGCAGAACAACGTTTGCCGGGTCAGCTAGTATTTGTATAAATAAAACCTGACTAAGAAGAATTCTTGCCAATTAGAATCTAATCGTCCTTAAATGAATTAGATAATCACCCTTTGTGAATTGTGACGAAGTGCTTCAGGTAATCCTGGAGTATGACAAGTTTAAACAAAACCTTTTATACCAATATATTCTAACCACAGTGCTTAGAAAGTGCCGAACAAAAATTAATAAAAAATTCCAACCACAGTCAATTCCCAGATTATTCACCGTGACCCAGTTCGTCTATAAACATCCAACAAAATATGTCAACAAGATAAAAAAATACGTTTTAAATTGTGAATGCAACCGCTATATGTCAATCGTGGTTTTTGTCTATTATCTCGGTTTTTGTTCTTTTTTTAATTTTTACAACAAACGAAAATATTTGCTTTATTTAATGTAATTTTATAAGCTACAAAAGTCAATAATATAAACGTTGTTCGTAATCGAAACCTTCGTTATTCCTACACTCTCAGTAGAGAAGTATTTGCATAAAACTGATTGGAAATATTCGGGTTATGTTTTTTAAAATTAATAAACTCCTTGTGGGCGCTAAGTCAATTATTAAACAAGTACAAAAGACAAGTTGATTATACAATTTATTTTAATAAAATCGCAATAGACGACCCCAACGAAAGCCGCTTATAAATTTAAAACTAAAGCAAACACAAGTCATACAATGTGTGCTACGCTTCTTGAGAATCTTGAGACCTACAATCCAGACACACTCGACCTTAACAAAGATCTCGAAGCGGCAGAATATTGGTTTAATCGATTTAATGATATGATAAATAAATTTGCCCTGCAAGCGGCGGCAAGTCAACGAGATACCGACAGTACATCAGAGGAGAGAGCCGAGAATTTCAGGAAATCGTATAAAGAACAACTCGAGAATTTGAAAAATGCCAAGAATAAGTAAGTTGTATAAGAGTCGTTTTCACCCTTTTAATACTGACTTAAACGTGATCGACTTTCGAAGCAAATATGATTTTGACTCCACCCGTATTACCTATTTTTGAACAAACTAGTTTGTGGCCGCAAAGCCCCACATTGTACATTTTCATATTTGTAAAAAAATATACTCGCAAATAGGTGGCTCTAAACTTGCGCGATGTTCTTCTTATAGTATAATGTCTTATATTACAAACAGCCTCTTATAAGTATTCAAATACCTACTAGTTTCGAATTAAACACATTTCGGTTTACATCAATTGACTTTAATAGATTACTTATGCCAACTATTGTTTTTCTCATCTTACTCAGTCGGGTTTCTCCATTTTATTATTCATACGTTCATTATTAGTCATTCATCCATTAGTTCCCTACCAAAAACAGAGGAAAGGATAGTAGTGGCGTGAAACCAATTCTTCTGTCCATTAATTCAGAAAGTGGGGAACAAGCAACGTAAATTCGAGTAGGTATAAATAATTTGAAATCGCAAATTGTCAAGGTCCACTCACCTGCATAATGATGTTTACCGGTATTATTTCTTTATTATACATATTTTATTAACAATCCCTGCTTCATGTGGCAATGGATTGGATAGGGAAGGGACATTTTCAAATCATTCTTAATGACATAAAGGTCTTTTCATTGTAACGTATTCTAAGACAGGCTACTAATAAACATTATTTTTCTTTTATTTTAGCAATAAATCGTTATCCATAAGAGATCTATTAGAATTAAATGAAACAACTTTAAGACTGTACGGTTTCGAGGATCCGTGGTTAAAGCAAAAATTCGATGAGAACGAGGCTTCCATAAAAGTTTTCAAATCCAGATTAGATGAAGTCGATAGTTTGCAAAACGATGGACGATGGACTGAATTGATTCGTGGAGTGTTAGCAGGTAAATTTTACTTTTAAAGAAATACAAACGGTTGACCTTGTACGCCCGTAAATGCACAAACAATCCCTCAACATAATGCCAACGTCTATTTCTTTGTTTTGCTTTTGATAAGAAAGTATTGCATATTTTTATCGTGGTCGATAGTATTTATCAGAAGTCAAATGGGGTTAATGTTCTCATACAATGATGACCCTTATGGAACGCTGCATTCCTTTAAACATTGGTGTATGTAATTTGCGGTAAGGTTGGTCACTGTATTGTTTCATGAAATTTGCCTTTCTACCCGTTTCTCCGATAATTTGATGGTCTTACGAAATGGATTATTTAGGAATTTAGAATTAAGCAATATCTCGATATGTATGAGCTGTGTTGTAATATTTTCGATATGGACTGTGTATTTTATATTTTAGGAAACATTTTTGATTGGGGAGCGAAAGAAGTTTCCGATATTTTAGAAAGTAATAAAAACTTTGGCCTACACGATGCTTTAAATAAAATTCAGAAGCGACCTTGGTTGATAGATAATTTAAATGAATGGCTGCAACGCATCCAGGTACACCGAATCTACTGATGATATAAATATACTATATAATTATATTTTCACAGGATACACCACATAAATGTGCGGTGATATTTGTTGACAATAGTGGCGTTGATATTGTTTTAGGTATTCTACCATTTGCCAGAGAACTCTTAAAGCGTCAAACCAAAGTTCTTCTATGTGCAAACTCTGAACCATCTCTAAACGATGTAACGTATAAAGAACTCGAGGATATACTGCAGAAGTGCAGTTGTTACTGTGATATAATAAATGTGGCTCTCAAGAACGAGCAGCTTCTAGTCTTTGCCAATGGGCAGAAGGGACCCTGTTTAGATATGCGACATTTGACACCAGGTTGGTTAAAAACAAAACAACTTACTAACAACAGTATGTAAATAAATATGTATAAAATATTCCTAGAGCTCTGTAATGCAATAGAAAGCAACGAGGCTGATTTACTGGTCATCGAGGGAATGGGCCGAGCTTTACACACCAATCTGTATGCAAAATTTCGCTGTGAAACATTGAAATTGGCTGTTATTAAGAATAAATGGCTGGCAAATAAACTGGGTGGCGATACATTTAGTGTCATATGTAAATATGAAAGTTAACCGAAGAAGGAAACAAATTTGGAAATTCACCGAGATTGAATCCTTAGATATATTATGTATTTTAATTTATTTTTATTTTGCCCAAGCGATTGAAAAAACAATAATTTGTATGAGAAATCCCTATGATTTGTGTTGATTTGGGGTTAAAGCGATATAGTTCATGTAGTTTTGGAGACATAAAGTGAAATAATGTATGTACTCTTTTAAAAAGTGGTGTTCACGCTTCGTTGCAAAATTGTAATGTACCTATTCTCACCTCAAAACATATTTCTTTTTAAAATTCGAGCTCCTAAATTGCTTGTTTGTAGCCTAAGAGCTCCACCATTCATTCATCCGATTTGAAAATGTAATATTATTGCGTATTTTTGCATAGCGATTTTTGCACTGTTTGAAATTCTTAATTGCACCGAAGCGTGAATGTCCTTTAAATTTATATTAGTAAACGATTGCAAAATATAAATGATTACGAACAAAATAAATCTCAATGACGCAAAACAATTATTATGTTAAACTTGTGTTTTATTTTTTTACACCTTCATTACAGTAATGAGATATTCATCCGTTTGACGGTTAATCAAACTGTAGGGGATGATGGAAAATCGAATGTTGGTAAATGCCTTCCGAAAAGTATGTACCTAGTCCTATTCTTAAGAAATCTCTTATTTAATAAACATCTACCAAAGCGAAGGTTGTTGGAAAATCGAGTTTTTGGAAGATGTAAAAATGAGCCGAATATTGGATGGCGAAAGTATTGATGTTTTCAACGAATTAAAATATGTATTGAAGTAGTTTTTCTTTTACAACAAAAGCGTAAACATGCCAAAAAAGTTCAAAGTTTTTAATCCTAGTCATAATCTACGCAAATGAAGCTAGCAGGATATAATTTGTCGTAATCGCGAGTCCGGTCCACCAGAAAGGAAAACGTCTAAAACCATTTTTTAACAAACAGATTGGCGCCTGCGATTTCCGGTAAGTCCAAAACCGACCAAATATTAGAATATACCCAAGAAGTCCAAACCAAATCGATGCCCTCCATCTTATTAATTTCAATTTCAATATATTCGTACATGTCCAGTTTTGGCAATACATGCCAAATTCGCCAGGTTGTGCAAAATTATGTTGGAGAACGCTCTATTTAGGTTGGAAACAGCGCAAAGTTTGTAAGCAATCAGGAATCCGTCACATTGATTCGGTGAAAACATTTTGATACAATTGCCAATAAAGTATATTAATGATAATGAATGTTCCCGATTCTCCCCGGAAAAATATCCCCTCTCTTAATTACCCTATCTGTGAATATGAGTGCAGAACACAGCCCGCCAGCGCCACACTTGATTTCTCACCATAAACCACTGCCCGGTGCAACTGCCATAGGATTTTCTAAATATGCGTGTGCCGTAATTTCTTCCCTTCTATTTATACAGACCCAATTCATAAATAATCCTATGCCTACCTAACCTAATAGCTGATGGTAGGCAAAGTCCTTTTTGTCCTTTCCTCCATATGCAACAAAAATCTTAAGTCTGGCGACTCTAAAATCACTGGGAAAAATATAAAAAAAAACCTTAGCATACCAAAACTTACGCAAACAGCAGTTTATAAAAGGTCAACTAGATTCGTGGAAACCTTTCTGTGGTACCTTATGGTAACTGATATAAAAATTACCAGCCACAGCAGCAGATGAAGAAACACTATTTCCAAGGCTCCAACTCGACCGATGCCGTGTTTTATTCTAAAACTAAATGGGGAATGGAATACTTATATACAGTGAAGAAATCCTAGATTTTTTCATTAATATATTTTCCTAGGAAATGCGCTAAATGACTACCAGGCTATACAGTAACCCATCGCCCAGTCAAAGAAATAACGGATACGATTTTCAACAAATGGTATATACATTGGACTAGCTGTACCTACTCGCAACTTCGCTTGCAACGAAAATTTAGGCTCCATTGCTGTTGATTATATTACATTATGCAGAACGCAAGCTTCTCTTTCGTTTCTCAGAAAAAAACTATACTGCGTCTGCTCAAGGGAATGTGTTTCAATATGCACCACCACAAAGCAGAACCACGATCAAGAACAACCGTTACTTTTTTTTTATATTGAATAAGTATACATATTTGAGAATAGGCAGTGAAATCAGAACAAAAATTCCTTTTCGTCAAAAGTGTTTTTTTAAGGTTTCTTAAGAAACATTTTAAAAAAGTGTCATTGAAATCTATCCAGTCGTTTTCACGCTTTGGGGTAACAGAGAAAATTCCTACAGTTTTACATAATAACGATTGTTAACAGCTTTCTTCTGGACCTGATAAGACCAGTAGAGATTTAAAAGGCCCTTCTGACCATGAGGTCTCCAAAGAATCTCCGGCCAATCACTTTCTCATTCTTTCTAAAAAAAACTCTGGAAACTCATAAATATTTTTAGTGGGCAAGCAAAATTTTACCAACTCACAGTAATGAAATTTTCAATATGAAATAGTAAGCAGACTAGCAATGCTCGATATGGTATCCTTTCTAGACACTGAAGGTACCTTCATTAATGTGAACAGAGAGGCTATCTCAAAAGCACACCGCGAGCTGCAAGTTTAAACTGAATACTGACTGTGATTTTGGATAAAAAACATGGTGAACCGTAAGGTAGGCTGATTGATTCAGACAGAGCTGGGAAGTTGTCAAACAAAGATATCACTGTATCACTTACTACTATAAGATCCAAAGTGGTGCTCTCGCCACTACTTTGGATCTAGTAGTAAACAAAACACTTAAAATTTTTAGAAATGAGGGTACAAGTTATAATCTATTTGTTGGGAAACACAAGCCTTCCCATGAAAGACGTGTCGGGCGAGACAGGTAGACTTTTAGGTGGGAAGAGTAGATTACACCGAAAATCTAACAAACTAGAGAAAAATAATCGTTAAATAACAACCTAAAAATCACTATCGAATGTACAATCATTTCTGCATTGCAAAAACAATTTCGGACTCGACTTCATTAGACTCCTTAAATAATATGCCCTTAATTTCTAAGTTGTATTTATTTCTGCACGATATTTTTCCATCTTCACATTACGTAAGACCATTATGATCGTACGACCCAACATCATTCCATCGCAATAATTGCTTCATGCTCATTTCATGTCTTGGTAAACTTTTTTTTTTAACAAAAAAATTTCCCTGGTCGGTTTTTCATCGCAGAACTTTATATAAATCGTAGGTATAGATTACGAAATCTATGTAGATATGGAAACATAACATTTGTTAGGACCTTTTTAGTATATTCTGATGTACAATGATATATTTTTTCATTATCTTTAATGCATGCATCTGATTTCAAGAACGATGCGATGAAACTTATTGAAACGAGCTGATAATTACGTTAATTATTCTAAATTATAGAGCTGTGAAATAAAATAGTTGTTTTTCCGATAATCTTGATAACGTTTTTCTATTGTTATACTAATAAAACATTCGTGTTGGTTTACTATTTAAGAATATGCAATTGCTGCTAAAAGATCAGTACCTATACTAATCTAGTTCAGAAACAATTTCACAATGAAAACATCAACAAAGTTCCTAATCGTCATTTTCGGACTTGTCCTATTAATGGTATGAAAATACATAAACAGAAGTAACTAGAGACAAATATTTTTTTCTCTTGACTAGAACTTTGGTAGGGGAGATAGAAATGATGGAGGACAAGGAGGACCACCAGGAGGTATGGGTGGAGCACAGGGACATCCGCGAAATTTAGTGAAAAGGAATGCTCAAAATGGTGGACAACAAGGAGGAATGGGCGGACCACCAAGAGGCCCGCAAGGTGGCATGGGTGGTGGACCACAAGGAGGAATGGGGGGTGGACCACAAGGAGGCATAGGGGGCGGAGCGCAAGCAGGGGTTGGGGCTTCGATGGGAGCATCAGCAGGAGGACAGGGCTGATGAAATAACTTGGTCCTGAATCACGAAATATCAATGTTGAACCTATATACCTATATTAATAAAATTTTGAACATTGATTTTTTGTTATCTAAATAAAGGCCGATTTGTTCAGAGCTAACCTAACGTACCATAGATAGTCGGACAAAAATACTGTCTTAATTCGGCCTATTGCTGAATACATATAAAAAAAGATATTTAAACATTTTCACTAATACACAGGAAACATCTCATGGATTAAAATCTAAATTTCTCGCTGGATTGAAAAACAAAATGATGAATGAAAAATCTAAAGTTTTCGACTTTTCCCAGTATATGCATCACAGCACCTGTCATTTTGCCAAATTTCACGACTTTAGGATGGCAGGAAGTAGGTACTTAATAATTTTGATGATCATCATCTAAGTGCGTGAGTGATGCAGTCAGTTACGGTTTTGTGATTTTTAAAGTCCTGTATGTTGAGAACCAGTAATGCTACAAGGATAGTTTGGTGAGGTGGACCTTTTTAATGAACTTGGTAAATGCTATAAGTTTGAAGTTTTTGGCTCAATTGTTTCCGAAGTTAGAGGAGAGTCGAAAAAAACCTGACTTTGTTCCTGTAAAAAGGGCGAGTGCGCCTTTACTACAGAGCTTGGCTGGAGCACTACCGTGCCCTTTGATTTTGCAGAAAAAAATGTCTCACTTTAAATTTTACAAATTTTAAAGAGAGAAATTCGGAAACACTAAAAACCTTAGTTAGTCGGTAGTTTGGTACATAGGGTGGTCATTAGCTGGTCATTAGTCTTACGACTCCTGGACCTGTAAATATTCTTTCATTTGCAAATCTAAATCAAAATTGTGATCCGTATTTTATTATGTCTTTTATTAAATATATAAAAATAAAATTAGCGACGATGCTAGCTCCTCTTCCTTATTGATGGTAATATTCTCCTCCAATTTGGTTGGCTTCAGATGTTGCTTCAAATGCTAATCGCTCGGCGGCCTGTTGTTGTCCGATTAGTGCGTGCTGCTGTGCAATTTTATCGTAAAGGTTCAAATGTCTGTTGGTGGCGCGAACAACGGCTTCGCTTTCTTGTGGGCCAGCAACAAACTGTTAAAAAAAATTTAAAGTTATAAATCAAAATTAATTAAAAAATATTGTATGGAGTTTCTTGCAAAATAGTTAAGAATTCCGAATGAGTAATTAATCCCCGAGTGAAACCAATGGAAAACGACATAAGATCGCCCGAAATGACATCACATCAGAAATAGAGTGACGAACTGTTATTTGAGTTGGAGTATATGGCCTTAAATGAGACTCTTTATAATCCCAGTCGCACTGTATGCGCAGAAGCATTATGCGCGATAAAGCTGGGTGAAGATATCTTTGGAAGGAACAATTCTTTAACTGATTTTTTTCCCCGTTTGTATTGACGAATTTCAAGAAATTTAACAGAAAACTCTACGAGTTAAACAGAGATATGAAACTTGTCAGAAAAGTATGAATTTTTAATCTAGGATGGCTGGGACTGATGCATCCATAATGAGTAGACACTAACGCCCCGGTTCGAATAATATTCGGATTCCAACCCGTAGGGACAACTCAATCGAAGACTTTGTCTTAAGGTGCGAGTACACGGCACGTAATTAAATGTAGGAATCTTGATTAACACTGAATGTAGCTACGATTTTTTTTTCCTAAAAGAAAGAAATATTGAACCCTACATCGTTTGGATCACAATCAACCACACTAACCGCTACACGTTGGCTTTATCTGAACTACAACTTCTAGATAATGTAAGTATATTTGCTGAGGTACGCGTACGAGCTTCGCCAGAAATTTAAGAATCTCGCGCAAATATTTTGCCACAGAACAGCTTAAAAATATTGCAATAACTCAGACAATTTAGTGCTAATTAAGTTTTGGAATTTGTGTTATCGTTTTTAAGCTCTGTTTATGGCTCTTACTCATTAGACTAACCAGAATAACAAGTCCGTATTAATTAAAATAACTTAAAAATAATGGGCTCAGTCTTCTTCGATAAAAGGAACGTTTATAAAAGATTCAGTAACTCACCTCCTGTTGGGCTTGAGGATTTGCATGTTGCTCGGCTATTTTATTGTACAATGCGATGTGATTGGCTCTGGCCAATTTATTTGCTTCAGTATCTTCCGTCTCATGACTCAACTCTGGATGGAATCCATATTCATCGGCTGTATATTTCACCGTTCTCAGTTGTTGCCTTGGATCCACATATGAAAATGCACCGCGAATTACACCAGAACCATCTGAGACCTCGGTATGGGTCCTATCGATATGTCCGGGTGCCCTTCCAGCTGAATAGCTAAACACATATGGACTCGCTGGAGGCGGATGTGTTGTACTGGTATATTCATCCACAATGTGCGATACATCGGCGACGGCAGATGAGACTGTGTACAACAGGGTGACCTTGAATAAATAATGAGATAATTAAATAACCATGTATAATGTGCGATGTTAACATTTCTCGCTTTCGTTTTCTTAAATTGTTTTTTTTTTTTGACGATCGCACTGGCATTTAATGAAAAACAAAAAATATTACTATTGCATCAGAGATGAAAGCTTTAAGTGCATGTATGTCAAAAATATGACCCAATTGTTTCGACCAACGGAAATAATCTGCCTCCACATTCATTTTGTGAGTTTACAAGATCCTTACTTACCGCTATTAGAAATGATTTCATTTTGATTGAAAAATTGACGTGTTTTAATAATTAATATTCGATTGACTCAGTTGTCTTTTTAAGTTAACACTTGTCACTCTTTGATCTCTCTTCAACTAAATCTGATAGTTAACTGATGGTCAATGCGCTGTCATACCATTTCCCCAGCAAAATCCGCAGAAGCAAAAGTGGTAAAAAGTTAACACGCATACATACATACAATGTACCTACCTAAACTTTGGACTGAATAGACCGGTATTTGCGAATCGATTAGTTTGATACGTTGTTGTTTGGCAAGTTGGCAAATTGTCTGTCTGGCATACTGCGCTTGTCGTGGGCTTAATAATGCTTTCTTAAAGCTTCGACAATGTTAGGACTTAGGACTAAGAGTATGTTATAGAAACTTTGGCTCAGTTGAAGTAAGGGAAGAATGACTTTCGGTGCGCGCTCATAATGTGAATTTAATTATTTTAATCGATTCCGTTGAAATTCAAATGACTTATAATTTATTTGGATTTCGAACTTGTTTAAAGAGGATCTTTAGTTATTTTTTTTTTATTATGTATGTTTCGCTGTATAGAAACATTCTGTGAGTCATACTAGTCATATAATATGGCACTTTTGTTTAGAGTAAGGTATAAAGCATTCGAGTTTCTGAAACACATTTTTGGGACCAACTTTTTTAAGTTACATCTACCTACAAAGATTATAAACATGTTTTATTGAACAACTGCACTCTGCTTGACACTTTCAAGAATGTAGTGTTTGTAACTACGGGCTAAAGATTCTACTTTACTTTACTTTGCGGAAATAGATGTTCAATAAAACGTTTACTATTAACTGAGCCACTGAGGTGACAACTTCTCATAGCTGTAATGGTGTATAAAAGTAGTTCGAGCAGATTTACCGAGGGCTAAAGTATGGCTCCTCGCTTAGCCCTACTTTCCACCTAAACTTCTATCGCCTCTACATGTACAGGTATCACGCACAATTTTGTTTTATGTCAAGGATATTCTCATCCGTTTTTGAAAGGGTCCATTCTTCAACTCCATAGACAAGGACAACATATTACACAGAGCCCTTAATACAAAGTTGCCATCAGTGCAATAGGGTTTGTGTGCTGGCTTGTTTAGTTAACTATACTTGTTCTCTCTTTGAAAAACGTCCTTGGCTTAAATTTTCATCGTCTTTAACGATATTATGCACATCTTGTAGCATACTCCTTACCATCTTATTCTTAATGTTTTTTTGACTTGTAAAAAGTCACTAAGCGTCGGAAAGGTAAACTTGTTCATAGTGTTTGAACTAACAGGTTTTTCTTTATTTTAAACAATCAAAGCTCATAAAAATAAGAAACAAACATCGCCTGCACCTTCACAAAAAAACAAAAATTCAATCAAAATTCAATTTTCTAAAGTTTCCTTCGACACCGAATAAGTCAGATGCGTCCTTTGGTTTGCCTGGGCGAAGTTTTTCATCGATCTTGTGAGTTCTCTCATGCTCCAGAATAGCTTCTCGGTTAAGCATCAGTTTCTTATAAATTGAATCTAAAAGAAATGTTCAAAAAAATTTACCAATTCTCGTTTAAAAATATTGTTAAGATTAAACCTTTCATGTTGTTAATATCTGGTTCAAAGCCACCATAATCTGAAAGAAGAATTGCTCTTGGGACATATTCATAAAATGAATCTAAGCTACTGTGCAATTGTATTAAAGATTGTAACTCTTTCTTCATAAACGGATTCATTATTGCCAATATTTTGTCCATGAATGGAACTATGTTTATGAAATGGAATCCAACTAATCGAATAGCTGCTGCTTCCTATATGTTATTAAAATAATGTATGTAAAAAAACACAATGAAAAATTATATAAATGTGTCTCACCTGCAAGTAAACTAAGAATTTTTTCATAGTCAATAAGCCTAATCTGGCCACATGACCCAATGTGATGCCTTTCATATCCATTACAATAATGTGTCCTGTTTCAATACCACCTTCAACCATCCAAAAATCAAATATCAAGCAGTAACTATAAGTACAACAAAAAAATATTGTCAGTATAACAGTATAAAACAAAGTCTCCAAAAGGCGTTTGTCCGCGCTAAACTCGAAAACCAATGAATGGATTTGGATGTGATTTTCAATAAGTCAAACTGAATTTGTCAAAAACTTCAAATGCGATATAACCATAATGACTGCGGCGACAAATATGTATGTTTATTTTGAGTTTCTTCAATTAGAACTCGCTCATGGTACCGGAATTAATGACAAACCCTAGTAGATCCAGCTAGCATACATAATGTTCTCTGCATCAAAGAAGATTTATCTAAATGTAAGATTCATTTATTTGCTTATTTCTTATAGAAATCCACACTCAAGCTTGAGTTCAGAATCAGAACTTTATACAGCTTCTAAATTCCAAGACTTTACCAGATACGCAAAGCTAATATTATCTACTAAAAGTCCAGGAATATTGTCTAATTTCTGCATAATTTATATGAACAATTCATATCATATGCATGGTACATCTAATTGTACATTATTGCACAAAAACAAAGTAGATACGTTCACTTTGCACAATTATTTTAAATGTGAACAGCAAATAATGTAGTTGCAAAATTCAACATCTAACTTTTGAATATTGCATACTCACAGTTTCATTATGTCGGCAAAGTTGAAATTGGACGTATCCGTATCGGCCAATTTTCCAATTATTACCCGATATCCATCTGGCGTTGCTTTGGGCAGCGGTAGAATAGCACTGCATTTAAAAATACAAGTTGAAACGTATCCCATTTAACCGTTTAATTAACATTTTTATTCCTTACACAGTGTTCATAGCCCTTTTTAATTCTGATCGGTCAATATCCAAGTTGTGAAAAAAATCTGGACAATGAGTTCGGATGGTCAAATTATTATCGATTGTCCTTTTAGTTAATTCCATGCTATAATGGCAAGCGTGGAAAAATAGAAGAGCATCTCCTTCGGACAAATTAGGCATGTGCGGCTGCTGCTTGATCCATTGCATCAACTTAAGAACTTCCTCTCGTTTTATTTCGGGAAACTTTTGATATTGCTCGTCTACATTAGCAGGAATCATTTTTATTTATACTTAATTTCGCGAATTTAATGTATTACGAGTAATTCGTTGCGGATTTGCGTCAACGTTTATCGCGAACACTTATCAAAAACTGTATCTACTTCGCTGAGAAAAATCTTGCTTTACCCAGAAATGTGAAGTGAAAATGCAATAGCAAACCTGTTGTGATGGTTTCGGTTTGTGTAATTATCAATCTAGGAAAAGCTGCTTTATGCAATCTAATCAAGCTGAGTGTAAGGAGGCTGTGCTATAGTGCGTGCCTGCGGTTGGGGTTGCGAGTGAAACGAATCTCTTGCGAATAGCGTATTTCATTCCTTCATGTCTATCATGATCATGACACTAATTACTTGGAGCAAAGTATTTTGACTGGCGAAACGTCACATGTAATGTAATTCACGCTCAGTTGAATTCTTATATCAATATACATAATGTACGTATACTACTCCATGCACGAGTAGGTACATTCGGAGTGCGATTCTATACTGATAAGATGACTGACTTCACCTGAGGCAATTTAAATACTGCAACTGCAACCTTATGACACCAGAGTACTTACTAAAACATATTATAATGTTCACCTTAAATTAAATGGAGCTTTCAATGGCAAATTTTATTGAGGAAATATTACTTTTCTGAGCAGAAATACTGAAAACTTACAACTTATTATATTTAAAATCTAGATGAATTGGTGAACTTCGTACCACCTAAAATTGATTTGTTTGTAACTCTTTGTGAGCGATTATGAGTCCCAATCAATCTTCCAACTCCAGTTAATTGAGATTGGCAATATTGTTCAGTTTATGTTTTATTTGTTGATTAAATGAAACTCGTTCGCAATTCAAATGAATTGGCCCTTCGGTTTTCGAGATATAAGATTTTTAAGTTTTTTTTTTGTATGGAAAGTGCCACGTCCCTTTGTCCAAATTTGACCAAACTTCAACGCCCTTGCGCCAATAGCAAACATGTTCTCAAAATGGAGGCTCAATCGGTTCGGTGGTGGAGTATCATTGAAAGTCAAACAATTCAGTGAAATATAGGAAATGATGTTAATAAAAATCGTTCACTCGATCGTTGACCTGAAAACGTGTTAAGAGTAGTGATGGTGATCCTGCTGATTTTGTAGGTCCAACACCGAGCACATAACGATGCAGTTAGTTATGATCACTCATTTATCATTTCCCAAATGCACATTTATGTACCTACTAAACATAATGCATGCATACATATAATTATACTAAATAGCAAACACCTATTTAGAAACAAAAAAATAGCAAACAATACAATTTAAGTGCTTAAACACATAAATTTCCTCAATCATCTGCTCAGATGCGTCCAAATTTGAATTCATCACAGTACTGAGTACACGGAGACCGCGAGAGAAATTACCATTACCTACGGTTATGGTTTTCCGGTAACTCAACCCTAATTGCGTTTAAGCACGCGATCTAAAGCATATTCTGTGTGCAGTATTGGAATCTATTAAGCAATCGCACCCTTGGACCATATCGAAATTCGATTTTCCAGGTGTTTCCACATTTCTCGAGTCTTTGTTGCGAATGCATATACAGAAGTAGATGATAAGGGGAGGACAATGTCCACTTAAACGCTTCCTCAGTCCCAAAACATTAGAAGCAAAGGGATGTTTTTTTTAATGCGCGCATTTAGTTCGATTACACTACTATTAATATTATTTTACGATGAGACTATTATGCCCACAGGAGAATCCCAAAACCGAATGGTTGAATTGCGTGTAAGTGCGGTTATGTTGCCCGTGGTTACAGCTCAGCTTGTCTTCACCGTGTGTAAACACAGAAACACCCTCGCATTTATAATGAAAATGGAAAAATTCGTAAATTCAATGAAGCGTAGCGAGTCCTTTATGATGCAAGAGGCGAGATGCATATTAAAGTAATTATTCTTGTATGGCCCCCGGGATGGAAAGGGGGAAAGCGTGAAAACGCACATTTTTAAAATGACAGTAAGTGTTCTTAATTGTCTTATGTGTGTGCGCGCTTTTATTGTCGGTATTTTCATTTGCAGTGGCATTTAGAAGAAAACCCTTACTGTAAATAATGCTAAACCTCCCTGGAGGCTGTGTTTTTGGGGAGTTTAAAAGCCATGCATTGTATACTATGTACATTTTTCTATAATTTAATTACTGCTCGTTAATGTTAAACGCGAAATCAAGACCATTTGGTGGCGGTTACAAAGTGTGAATTTTAATTGGATATTAAATGTCAGTGAAAAGATGCCATTAATAATTCCAATGACACATGAGTTTATAAAGGTTTTTGTTTTCGCAAGAACTTGGACATATTTTGGCTCACTTGGACGATTCTAGGAAGCACAGGTTCTTAATTGATGTCTGAAACTCCATAGTAAGTTATGCACTGATCAGAAAATTTATATATTTTGACAAATTTTTAGTTAAAAACAAGTGGGTACATAAAATGTATTTCTGGTGTGTCAACCTTTCAAATAAATCTATTGATACACTCGTATAAATGTATAATAAAATCACCTCGATTACCGTTGTCGTTTCCGACTCAAAAATACACGACCTTTCAAATCTGTACTAACGCGTTGTAGGTATGACAAACAAGAGATGGCAAAGGTACTCATTTTGATTGTGAATTGTGTATTTGTTTGTTTTGTTTAGGTTTGAGCAGATTTGAAATGTAAAGTGAAATAAAAACCAATAAGACAATTATCTTCGACTATGTCGAAGCTCAAATACCCGGTACTACATATATTATTGTAAAAAATAAGTATTAAAAAAATTATATATTTGTATGGGAGGTATGGGTAGTTTTTATTCGACCAAGCTCATTGTTTGTCAAAATTTTTTAAATATTATTAAAACAATATGTGCAAAAAGCTATATAAATCCGATATTTTTTTATGGGAGGGGAGGTAGTAGTAGTTTTCATCCGATCTTGCTCATCTTCGAACTCAGCCTCAGTTTGGTGGATAAAAGCTTACGTATCAAATTTGAAGTCGATAGCTCTTAAATTACGGTCGTAATCGTGCGGACAGACGGACATCGCTTGATCGACTAAAAAAGTGATGCTGATCAATAATATATGTATAAGTTGGTCATACCTACAACGCCTCCTTATGTGCGTTACAAATGGAATGTCAAAGTGATTATACCCTCACCACAGTGTGGTACGGGGTATAATTAGTGCATAACAAAAAGGGAAGGTGTGACCAAATACTTCAAATACTTCAATAGTTTAGGCACAAATGCCTGATTGTTATACGAACTATTCGTCGACATCGCTGGGATGATTTCCCTGATCCACTACCTTATCCCATCAGGCTGGACATACTCCTGCGCAAAATGAATTATCTCTTATTTTTGATCGTGTTAAAATAAATTCATTTCTTTTGGCCTCACTGCTTTGTTCTTGCTCACTCACTCTCAACTGCAAAACATTTCATTGCTACTCATTATCTTATAAAACTTTTGAAAACTGAAATATTTCGAGAATTATTTGCACAATAATTTATTTTCGGAATAAAAAAGAACAGACTTTTTGACAATTCAATACAAGTGCTGCCAATCCTTCGAAAAGATTTTAAAAGTCGTCTACAAATTTGGCGGGTCGTCTGCATTAGGTAATGAGGTTTGAAAACCGACACTACTCAAGAAACGAAAAAAGTGGTTTTCGACAAACGACAATAGTAATCGACGTGATGACTATTGTAATTGTAGTATCTCGAAATACTATATAAATTGTTTGAAGTTTAGTTTATGCTAACTTTGTATAAAATGTCAGTTTTAATAAAATAAAACTTTACTTATACGAAGCTATAGAACTGGACGGATGTCGTTTGTTCAAGATATAACATTTGGCGACGAGGATCAGAACCCGCAAAAGATAGGTACCAAGTATGAGTTGAGTAAGTAAAACGTAATGCGGCTTAATGATGAGCGCAAATTAGTTGAATTTATTTTTTTGTTGATATCTGATTCAATAAATTTGAATAGATAGCTCAAAAGATGGAGCACAAACAAAAAAAAAAATAATACTCGCTGTTTCAATAAATTTGGAACAGGAGAAAGAAGTTGTATGTAAGCTCAAAAGATGGAGCAGAAAAAAAAATAATACTCGCTGTTTCAATAAATTTGGAACAGGAGAAAGAAGTTGTATGTAAGCTCAAAAGATGGAGCAGAAAAAAAAATAATACTCGCTGTTTCAATAAATTTGGAACAGGAGAAAGAAGTTGTATGTAAGCTCAAAAGATGGAGCAGAAAAAAAAATAATACTCGCTGTTTCAATAAATTTGGAACAGGAGAAAGAAGTTGTATGTAAGCTCAAAAGATGGAGCAGAAAAAAAATAATACTTGCTGTTTCAATAAATTTGGAACAGGAGAAATAAGTTTTAAGCTCAAAAGATGGAGCATTGAAAAGACTGATTCAATTGCTTTGAACATGAAAAGAACTTGTTCGCCCAAAACGTTGGGGCATTATATTAAAATCAGTTATTAGGCATTTTGACATCCTACTTTAAAGTTAAAAAAGTTTAATTTAATTTTAAAAAAGAAAAGAGTAGATGTAGTATCTCGAAATACTATATAAATTGTTTGAAGTTTAGTTTATGCTAACTTTGTATAAAATGTCAGTTTTAATAAAATAAAACTTTACTTATACGAAGCTATAGAACTGGACGGATGTCGTTTGTTCAAGATATAACAGTAATACTCGTATAGATATAGAAAAGAAGAGAACTGAATGTAAGGGTAATAGAGGTGTCTCAGGCAGAGACTCTACACGGGTCGGGTTGGGAGCCCGATAAGTAAGTAAGTATGTAAGTATATATTATATCTACTGAAATGATTGCAATCAATTCCTGTGGTAAAATTATGTCCTTTTACTCAATATTCTCTATTCTATTTAAATGCGAATGAATAGGGCATTGAAATCGCACTTGCAACAGCCCACTTCCCAACGTACTGCATATAATTAGTTATTTTGAGTGACAATTTAATAATAATAGAAAAACATGTATTATTGAATCATCACGCAAATGTTTTTGCACGACTAGATATCAATTTTAATTGTATGATTATATCCCTAGAATTGGCACAACACTTAAATGCCGATACATACCTATCACATATTACAATAGTATGTGAGTGGGTACAAACATGATCATCATTCTGATTTTAATAATAGATACGTATTTTATCAATGTTAAAGTTTGTAACCTTGACATTATAAGCTTATACAATTAAAATGGGTACACGATGTGTGAATCGTTTGTTAATTTTCAAAAACCATGCACCCCTTGCTATATTTGACGCATGGGTATCTCAAACTCCAATTGAAAGCTTTTATGCGCTCTCTATAAGGGTATGGGCCGTTCCTTGAAATTGTAATGGAAAGTTGTACTCGTATCTTGACATACAATGGTGTAAATATAACACAAACTCTCACTTTCGTTGTGCGTCTCGTTAATGGAAAAATCAAGGATATGAAGTATACTGGAGCTCGCCCTCTTCGCCGGAGTTTATGAAGCGCAATCTAGACGCAATCGTAATGAATAACATATACACAAAGGAATTATTGTTTGGAATGTGGGGTGTGTAACAAAACCCCGAAGAGTACACTTCATTGCGAACCAAAAATGACACTTTAGCGCAAATGCATTTTTGTGTCTGTTGAATTTTTGTGTTTTTGTGAAATAATGCAAATGCATCTGTGACTGTATGTACAAATTTTCAAGTGATAAGTGATGCGCGTGCCAATGTCGATAAAAAATATGCCGATACAAGCGGTATTAATATGCACATTATATAAAACCATTCTGTGTTTATACATGAGTGAACTTAAGATATCACAGAAATTATATTTGTTGGTACATTAGGATCAATTCAGATGTAGGATGCTACTACCTAAAAATAACATGTAGGCATGTATATTTGAAGAGATTGTTCAAGTTTTAGTCAAGTTGTGGAACGTCAATATTAAAAAAAAAATACTGACTAAAAGCAACAAATGGAAATCGTATTTTTGAACCATTTTCCGACACAACTTGTGGATTTGTAAACTCTGGCGACTCAAGTAAGGCCTACTGTCCACGTAGCTGCACTTCATACGCACGCTTTCGTCATTTTCATCTTGGTGTACGCTTGCTTGCAGCTTCCTTGCAGCTGACATATAAACAAACGAAGCTCTGTCCACGGAGCGCTAAAATACGCTTGTCGTCATTTGCAGCTTGCATTGCCGCTTCGTGGACAGTGGTTCGTTTGTTTATATGGAAGCTGCAAGGAAGCTGCAAGCAAGCGTACACCAAGATGCAAATGACGAAAGCGTGTGTATGAAGTGCAGCTACGTGGACAGTAGGCCTAAGAAAACACATTTGAAAACACTATTCAGTAGGTAATAACATTGAGTTTGAAAAAAGGGGAAGATTTTTGCAGAATTTATGTAAAGTATTTTTTTAATTCCCTGCCCAACTGGCTGACAATGCGACCTAAAAATATATATTGTATCGAAGAGGAATATGGTTATTCTATAAGACTGATGACCTCCATAGCGAAGGCCAAAATATCCTTAGTATATCGGAGTTCCTAAGCTCAGCTGGTAAACGCATCTCCTCGTTAAAGAAAGACACGTTTTCTTAACCAATGAAGTGCCGGGCAATCACAGAGAATGTGGCCGGATGATTCTTCATCCTCAAGTATGATAGGTATCAGAAGAAACAAACAATGGACTCCTTGTAAAAATGGCTTGTTACTTCAGATGCTCCTACATTTTTAACAGTGATAAACTGTCGCATAGCTTTTAAAATGACATTTGTGTTAAGTATACTTTGGCCAATCGCCTTGCGAAGAAGTACCTACACCTACTCATTCCCAAAACTTTAGTTCAGTTCCGTAATGCTAAATCGTAAATGTTTTTCGTCGATTGGGGCTGTTTTCTGGCTTCTGTAAAAAAACAAAATGATTGCATAAGCATTGTATACTGGTGGCATGATTAGACTAAAAAACGATATTGTAACTCGGATTTCCATCAATAAAACCCGATACCGAACTATGATCAGATTTTTGGCATTAGATAAGCCAACATTGTTCGCAATATTAGCAGTATACGAATTTGTGTTGACAATGACTTATTCTAAGATGATCTGTTACCGACTTTTTCTGAATATTTCTGAATTTTTCCACTTCCTTTTTTTTATATGTTAAATGGCCTTTTGTGGGCGCAGTGGCTGGCTGAGTAGTTAGTGTGTTGGACTACTGTGCGGGGGGTCCCAGGTAAGATTTCCGGAAAAACACAAATTATATCTTGAGGTTTTTTTCCCCCGTGCCACCTCTCGCGAACGTCTGCCAAACATCCGAGAGTAGAGCTGTCCTGAAAAAGCTTCTCAATTCAGCCGTTCGGACTCGGCATAAAATTGTAAGTCTCTTCCATTCATACGAAAAATAAAAACACACACAAAACGAATGGTTGTAAAAAACTAGGCCTGGGTTGCATCAACTATTTATTTATATATATAAATGGCTTTTACTTTGACAAATATAAACTTTAAGTATAGCCAACATCGCATCTACATACTTTAATCCTACAATAACCACAAGGCAGAACCCTTCAAAAGTTGTGTCAAAAAAAGCCTTGTATTCCGTCATCTATCCCCGATGGGGCAATCTACTGATGTTTTTTTATTTCTTTTCTGATTCCAATATACATACCTATATTGCCAAGAAATTTAACTATACAATACATAGTTTTTAAAATATGTTTTTTTTGTTTAACTATTGCGTGGGCGCAGTAGAGCAGTGGTTAGTGTGCTGGACTACTGTGCGAGGGATCCCAGGTTCGATCCCCGGAAAAACACAAATAACATCTTAAAGTTTTTTCTAATGCGCCACCTCTCGCGAACGTCTGACAAACATCCGAGAGTATGACTGTCATGAAAAAGCTTCTCAATTCAGCCGTTCGGACTCGGCATAAAATTGTAGGTCCCTTCCATTTGTCCCAAAAATAGAAACTCACACAAAACGAATGGTTGCGAGAAGCTAGGCCTTGGGTGTCACCCGCCTGTTGTGCCACCTAATGTGACTAAATGTGAACAAGATTTCCTTTTCCTGTATTCCTGCCAAACGAATACATAGATAATATCCGTTGGCAAACCTAAGATATAGTCAAGCGAAATACTTTTGCTATTAACTGATTTAGAACTCTACAAAGACATTTGTTTACAGCGGAATGGCAAAGCTACATTTCAATTTCATCCATAATGTAGACTTTTTTACACAAATCTTTTCCAAGTGGCATACTGGAGAACCCTTTGATGCATCATTCTAAGCTAAATATACCTACCTAAGTAAATGACTAAGCTAAGAATGATTTTACCCATTTAATATAATAGAACATATTCTATTCCATAAATATTAAATATACTTTTTTACATTATGTATTTCAATTTGTATAATACTTTTACTAATCACACATATGGCAGTATGCAAATCTAAACTCACAGATATTATGTTAAATATTAATTTCACATTTATTCAAATTTAAATAGGGACCAGTTTTTAATTTTGCCGGCACACGCGCCGCCTCTTCAACGTACCTATCTCCGATTCACCTTTTACTTGAAACATATTGCATATTTATATAAGTGATTTTTCACTCTTCTCCTTAACATAATAAAAGGGTTACCAACCACAACCTAACATTTGCAGCAGAAGAATCAAGTTCTCGTGAAATCAAAGGACATCAAGATTCCTTTGGTATTCTTTGGCAAATAAAGCCCATGTGTTGAGGTTGGTATGGTAGGCTATAGACAGTAAACTTGCATACGCGCCTAAGTACAAGTGGCAGATTAATTATTAAATTCAAAGTAAAATAACAATTAAGGAGCGGTGCATTTTAAAGCAAGAATTGCAGCAGGAGCAGGAAACAGAACAGAACACCTCGCAATGCCAATGTGAAGCATATGACCGGTGCCGACATGCTTTTGATAAATGAACTTACAAACGAAATTTGAAGACAAATTAATTTACGGTACATGTCAATGTCATAGCGTCAGTATATACACCGCTTTTTGGCTGTTCAATGCAATCAGAAATGTGTGCAACTCACCCCTTTACAAAAGGTTTCTTTTGTCCGGTGCGTATACATACATACATACTTGCTTTCAAGGATAATATTCACCCTTTTCTTAGTATAATAATTTTATTCGATTGCATTGCCTGTATGCATACTACTTTAGCTACAACAACAACTGCCAACATGAATATCAGAATTTTTGTTGTTCCTAGAATGAGATACGAGTAGAGATCGGTCGACATTAGAATCGTTGTGAGTGAGGTGACGGGCTGGCTTAGGGATGAAGCATTTTGTTCACGGCCCAATGCTATTCTATGCTTTTAACGCATAATGGAAAACTTATTTTTCAGTTTAATGGTTGTACACGTGCCTTATGTAAAGAGCGGTGATAAATACCACACACAATAGAAATGTGCTGGGCGACAATAACAACGGAATTCTATAGTGCTATAAGCTGCACCGCGAAATAGTATACCTACTCAGTTTATATATGTAGGTATCTACCTATTTGCATTAGATAAGGGTCGGGGCTTTTAAATTATAAGCCACATTAATAAAAAATATAAAGTAGCAAAGGTAGGTAGGTACATTTTAATTTTTAATATGAAGTATGATCCATAGAAATAGAAATGCCTTTTTCCTCTTTTTCTGCCTTGAATAGTTTTTTTTTAATATTTTTAATATAATGTATGTTTAAAGTATAGAGGCCATTTTACATATAAAAAACAAATTTCTTCGCAAAAATGTTTACACAGTATTATTTTAGAATTAACTATTTAAAGTAAAATTGTAGTCAGAAGGAATAGGCGGATGTTAGACTGTTTCGGTCACCCTCTGTCTGTCTTCTGAAGACTAACCGCCAACGGGAAGGGCTGAACACGTCAGTCATTTTCACCTTCAAACGTAGAACTTTCAGATTCCGTCAGAAGGGATAGGCGGGCGGTTAGACTGTTACGGTCACTCTCCATCGCTCTCTCCTGCCGGAGTCTTTCTCATCTGATCTGTATCAGCCATCCTCCTCACCAACGACTGTCAGAGGTTACCAGTAGGGGGTTAGACTGCTTCGGTCACCCTCCACCTTGACCCGAAGATTAAGTAGGAGAATTAAAGATGTAAGAAATATAGATATACATAAGTTTTGACTACCTCAGCTACCACCAAAAACCTCTCTTCGAGCTAAATTACCCAATTTCGCAAATAGCAACGGTAACGTCGTAACGTCCTATATTGTAAACCTCATACAAATTATTAGATTCGACTGTGAAGTCAATTTTTGTTAGTTAACATTTTAAGTTCTACATACATGATTATGGACTGCTTTATTGTCACATAAGATTTTATGTTCATTCATTCATTCATTCATTCATTTTCAATGGTCCGCTTGTCCATTAAGTGGGTCGCGGGTGTAGGTTGCTCAAGTGGACCCTCCATAGCTCTCGATCCTCCGCCATCGACTCTAAATCATCAAGGGCAATCCCCATACGGGATGGGGACATGCGTTTAACATGCCCAAACCACCGAAGCATGGATCGCTCCGTCCGGAGAAGTAGCTGCTCGACATTGAGTTCCTCACGTATTCTAGTATTTCTAATGCGATCTCTACGGGTCACACCAGCAATACTACGGAGAAATCTCATTTCGGCAGCTTGTATTCGCGATCTTATTCTTTCGGTCATTACCCAAACCTCATGACCATAGGTAAGAGTTGGAACAAACACCGAATTAAAGACTGACAGCTTAGCTTTGACACCAAGTTCAGTCCTCCTGATAACAGAATGACCAAGCTGTCTCAAAATCGATCCAGCCTGACCAATCCTACAGGAAAACTCGGCATTGCTCCTTCCATCACTTCCATTTATGTTGTACAATCTAAATCTATATGAATTGTATCAGCCAATGACAGGCCATAACTCTCAATTAGCAATTCATTAAAATGAAACGCAATTAACTAAAGTACATTTTTCTTCTCTATTCCTTCTGTTGTCTCATTTCACCATTGCACTTACATATTTCGTAATTTAAAGTAGGTACCATTTTTAAATAAGACAATTGAAGATCTCCTTCTCCTCCCGTATGTCAAGATCGATTCCTTTTTCGTTTTGAAAAATGAGATAAGTAGATACCTGCACTACATAAACTAAACTACTGAATTGAGTTCAACACGCGGAAAAACACACATCACTTGTCGCAAAACTTCTGACAAAATTCGGGAGTAAAATCGAATAATTTTTTAGGAATGTTTGTGTGATCTATTGCGCAAACTATTTAGCTATTTTGCTAAAGGCCATTTCTATGTAAATAGAAACTGATAGCATAATCAAGTTCGCTGTAAAACTTGTTTGATGTAGAAGAATCCTAAATTATAAATTCTAAAATTCTTTCCAAAAATATTTAAAAATCGTTTATAAGAAATTAGTCTAAAATTTAATTTGCATTTGAAAAATTAAACGAATTTCAAAATTTACTATACCTACGTATATAACAAGTTTTCAGGTAACCAATCAATAGATAGTATGTATGTAGATAAGTTAGTGAAAATATTCGAGAACTTTCTGTGTCAGTTTAATCCATTGAGTCAACAGTCAGTTTCAAATTTGTTAACAATGCAGTCCCGTGTCCTCGAACTAAAGATGACCGAGGACTCTGTATAATAGGCGTGTTTTATTAAACATCATAGTTACTATACCAGCAAAGGAAAGTAAAGCAAAATTTTCAACACAGATATACACCCCATACCTATTCCTCGACCTGCCCAATGCCCATGATGTCTCATTTTCATTTACATATTGCTCAAAGATGGATATTAACTTTTTGCCAACTCTGTCCTCTAAGTAATTAGTATAGTCATATAAAACATTACTCAACTCTGTACTGTCACATACTCACATTTAACCCAAAATTCTCATTTCCAAGCAAACTGAAGAACCCTTTCTTCAAACATATTATGAGTCCCCTTTTTATTAATTTTGATTCCTTCACCTTCTCCTATTTCATGGAATTCTTAAAAAAAAAAACAACGACACTTCCAATCCCAACCTAAACTCAAACAATGTTTTCTTATCTAAATCGTTGCGGTGTCTGGTAAGAAGACAAATTCCTTCAATTTCAACCCTCGTATAATGTGAGCACATTCTCGCCCCTTCTTTATCCATTTTGTTTTCTGGATAGTTACTTTACGGGGTTAGGGGCGCCTTTAAGAAAGTGAAAAACGCACACCTCAAGACCAACTGAAGATCGAAGGAATGTCATACACCACTGCCATTACGTATGTTGTCGCTCTGTGATTTGGACGCTATTATGGAATAGTGCGGTTAAAATTCTATTTTTTTTTTTTTGTTTTGTTATTGTTGTTACTAAAACGTGATTCACCGACGTGAGCAAGTCTACAAAAATACATCGATTCGCTTCAGTGCTTACAATTTACAAGGGTAAATACAACTAACACTGTCCCGTCGCGGTCGCGTCTCCGGTGAAGTCACGCAATCTTTTGTTAGAAACGAATTAAAAATAACATTTTTGCATTCGTTTGTCACCCCCAATAATGAAAATAAATGATTTTTCTAAGGATTGCAAAGACTAATTGCATTGCACTACTTCGGTACACACCAATTTCATTTGTGGTTACAAAATGTATAATTTTGTTCAAACTCTATGACCTGCTGTGAATAAACAATAAAGAGTGGGAACAAGTGGATATTATTTGCCTTTAAATATGGTAAGAACACGTAAATATTTTACTTTAATTGCTTGGAAGAATCTGGATTTAGTAGTAAGACTCCCAAAGCTATTTATTAGGGCGCGCATATATTTATTCCTATTAAAATGACTGTGATTTAAATGCAGTGCTTAGCCTGTTGTTTTAGTTTTTAAAACTATTATTTTATTTTGACAGCTGATTTGAAATAGCTGCCCTATTTGGCATGCTCATGTTACGACTATTAGCATTTGTCTTTTGATTTCCTGCGATATGAGAAAGAAATTGGTATAAAAATGGTATGAGAAGACGGGAAAATAATATAGCTTTATTTCTTCTCTCTAATGCTTGGAGTTTAGTTAGTGGGTACAAACTCTTCCAAATACTTGGATTTATACTCACATACAATTTATTGAAAAACAATATGCATCTGTCATATTTCATGATTACTACAAAAGCGTTCCCTAACGTTTTCGTAAGATTTTCTCTTTGACAGAGAATTTATCCCCACCCCAGCCATTTTGACAATCTTTTCCACTACAAAAGTAAAGGAACAGACCTAAAGATGTCAAATCTTACATGAATAATCGTCGTGATTGCGTCCGGTAGAAATGAGATGATGTCTCTTGGGGTTGCGTCCATTCGCGTATTTAACTATTTCTGCTTATTTGCGAGCTTCCCCACATGCATCAAGTTAGAGCCCCCTCCGAGTTCTTAAAATGAACTTTCAAATCATACATTATATTTGAGCTCCTTGCATCCTCTATACGCTTTTCTTTTACTTCTTTGTATCAAAGCCGTGTTTGTTTTGTTGGCATATCTACATAGAAACATGTAAGTATAAGTACTCGTATTTAATCATAAAATAAATTAGGTACGACTCAGCACCTGCAAAAAGAACGCCTGCCAAAAAAAAGAATATCCTGAAATGTTAATTGCCAAACGTATTCACTATCGTAACCATATCTTCAATACACAAAGCAGCTCTACTCTAACTCCATAGTTCTGCAATTCAACCAGCTGCAACTTCAAATCGTTTTCAACCCTCAACATTGCAGTTTATTGTAACACTGTATAATGACTCGAATCAGCAAAACTCTACGATAGCACCAACCAAAACAAATGAACCCAGCTGTTCCCAACGAAATGCATAGCGATCGATTTGGACAGATTTGTTTTCTAGGGAATTTCTGTCTCGTGCCAACAAAATATAAGGGAAACCGGCAAAAGTTGTTTGACCCCATCGGATACTAAATTCGGGGAAATCATAAAAAAAAACTTGAAAATTTCCATATTCATAAGCCATGGCGGCATAGTTGTACACTAAAGGGGCATTTAAGGGTAGTGAAAATTACAGCCATGTAAAGAAAATCGTAATCGTCTCATATCGTAGCATAACGCACCGGAGCAACCAGCAATCGGGTACGCAACATCCCCTATTTGTTCATAAGGACACTCCTGCGAAACAAAAAATCTTTTTTTTTTTTTGTTTTGCCATAGTCGTAGTCTCGAGTCTCCCTTCTAATATGTGCACTTTGGGTCTTTCACCCATCGGCTTTGGGAGTTCCCTTAAATCGCATTATAACACAATTTTTCCTGAAAACTGCACCTGGAAGGATTTTTCATGCAGCACATGCCATAAAACTACAAGCACGCGGAGTAAATTTGAGGTCGCGTGCTCGAAGTGCTCCGACACTCGTCGACGTTAGCATTATGTACAATTTTGTGTGTTCGCTCAGCCATCACATAGACCTAGGCAGGGGTTCGCTTTAAATAAGGTGGTTACGAGGTGGCACAGCAAAAATTATAGATCACGGCACATATCACGTAGAAATTCGGTGGTATCAAAATCGAACGAGGGGTATTGTTATAATATTTGGATTTATTCTGTGTAGGTACACTGTACATACAGCTTTCGTTAGCGCAGTGGCAACCGAATAGATTTGTGTGCTACCAATTAGCTACAATAGTAATATGTAGGTAGTTTTCTTTGCAATGCTTTTAAAAAGGAGTTTTCTTAATGGCAACCAATTTATCTAATGCTGCTGGTAAAATAAATTTCTGAAATGTATGTATATGGTCTAGCAACGAATTGATTCAAATAACCGAATTCTCAACATTAATTTCATTGCCCAAGGATCATCGCCAAAAATCCAAATGAATAGATATCTAAGAGTTTATCTATCGAAAAATTGTTTGCTTTTAGTTTAAGATGAATTACGACATAACTTGAAACAAGTAAAAGAGTTATCATCGGCCTGGCCGATATTTTAAAACCCCTCACTGCATACCTAAAGGCCATTCAAAATATTTGTCATGCAAGTTAGTATGTACAAGCATAGGTCTAATATTAGTTTTGTAAGAGACGTGCCATTACTTGACCGACATAGCCTATTTTCAATACCAGAATGACGACCGTAAAAGAAGTCCTCTCACAAAGTTTCATTTGCCTAGGTCGATTCGTGTGGACGCTATCGTGTTTTCAACAACTGACAGACGGACATGGCTAAATCGATTTAGAATTTGACCCTGATTCAGAATATATTATCCTTTATTGAATCTTCGGTGACTCCTTCTTGCCGTTACAAAATCAATGACAAAGTGAATATTCCTTCCTGGTATAAAAAGGAATGCCCACAAAGTGTAGGTATACGCATACTGAGAGAAATGAATAAGAAACCTTACAGCGAACCCATACAAGTCGTATATAAGCGTATTCAGGCGTTCTTTATTTAAGCATCTTTGTCGAAGTAAGATTGCAATTTTTTTAAAAGCTATTTTCAAGTATAAAGTACATATATATGTTGGGGTTGTCAATACAATTTGTGTTTGGGTGTAACTTTCCCACCACTACTAACAATAATGTCACATGTCGACGACTCCATCAGCAATAGAAATAAGGCCAACGATTATCTCAATATACGGACCTTAAATAGGCCGCATGATGGCCAAACAGCTATCGATACCATAAATATAAATAGCTAACATTACAGCTATCCAGCAAAAGCGATATTATGGAAATGACAAGATGGATAAAAAATGCGGCGACGTTTATTATTTCGACTGCTGCCAAGAGAAGAGTTAGCCATTATTTTGATGAGGATTTCTGATTGCAGACAAAAGCAAGGAGTCTTGGCTGATCACAACTCGCAATAGAGCCAAATTAAAAAAAAAAACTTCATGCTGATATTGCTCCACAGAGTACAAAGATGACCAAGGAAGCATCCTACAATCTCTAAAAGACAAATAATAATATGTATTTGTGACCGAAGTTAAGATTTTGTGGTATTTAGGGCAAACGTGAAAAGGAGTACATCTTTCACTTTAGAGGGTGTTTGGGCACTCTGTATTGCATTGTTCCCCCCCCTAAAACGTTAGAACATATTACATAGTAGTGCATTATATTTGAACTCAGATTTTAAGCGAAATATAAATAGAGGAAAATAAAAACGTTCGATACTGCCAAACGACTTTCAAATTAAAGTTCATAAATTTATAAATTCAGCAGTGGGCTTTATATAGAGGAAATCAGGGGCCCATTTGTGGTACCGCATCTACTCCAAAATTTATCTCACCTAATTTAATCTATACTTCAGCGGTTCATCCATTCAACACTTTCTGTGCAGTTTACTCCATTGGCAACATTGTAACTCTTACCAACGCAGGCGTAAGCAAAGGTTCACTTGTCGCTGACTCGCTGCATATATAGCAACCCCTATTCACTCTCTGGTGTACATTTACAACTCCCTGAATCACTGATCATCACCATTAACGAAAGTTGCAATCCACAGAAACCTTTATCGAGCATCTTTCAAATGTATTTGTTTTTAATTTTTGTTCTTCCTTTCGTTGTGTTTGCTGCTGCAATACCACCCTTAACTTGTACGAAGGGAGGAATTGGAATAATTTTCAATAATGTTCTTAAATAGAAATTCTCTAATCTGAACACCACCAAAGAGTAACCAACCATCTTTCACTACCTCAAAGGGAACTATACCAAACGAAGTGCAACCCTGAGGGAAGGATTTTTCCACTTTGTTTTGCCGCTGTGCCTACCCCACCACATAGAAAGTATTATAGGCACAGGATAACACGAGGAAAACACTGTGACGTATTGGGAAAAAGGGTGACTAATATGCCATTAACAATGCGAGATTCCTGCCAGTCTGAATATGTATGTGTGTTGCGACTCAATAAAGGGGATGTTTTAGTTCAGAGTCAGAATTTTTATCCATCCATAAATGCAGGACAACTAGATATTGAGCTAGTCATTCAGTAGAGAATCGTGGTCCTGGAAAGTCCTCGTGAAAGGGAACTCTAACATTGTTCCTAGAAGTTGTTACATTACATTCAGTTGTTAATTTGTTACGAGGACCTGCAAGTGTATTTTTATTTATTAAAGTTTTTGCAAAAATTTACTTCTTTAATTTTCTACTTTGAATAAAGTGTTTTAAGAGTGAAGAAAAAAAAAGAAAAGTTCTAGCAAAAGGATGCAAATATGGAAACACTATCCCATCATTCGCATCATCATAGTATCACCAGCGGTCTGGGCTTACTCACTACTGTTGCTCAGCTACCACCAAAGTACCGCAGCCGCTATTTGAATTTAAAAACGAAGATTGAAATTCCCCTGGACCTGTCCGTAAAGCAACTTTCCCCGAATGACCAAATTAGCTGCGCAAGTACTGATAGTGCAAAGTGTTGCCACAACAATGACCAACCACCCATCACACCCCCACCATCACCACAGCGAAAGCGAAAGTTCTCTCAGGGATCTGATGAGTCATCGATGTCCTCTTTGTCGGCTTTATCATCAGCAGGTGGTGTAGCTGTTGATTCAACGCCATATCCGCACACTTCGAACTTCAACAATCCCGCTAAAGCGATGAGAACCGAAGTGCAGTTAACCATTAAACGTGATGTCACCCCTTCGAAACCGATTAAATGTGATTCCGCACCAAAGACCGCAAAAGCTCACCCTCCTCAGCCGAAGCCAAGTCGAAATAAGGCCACAAGGAAATTGAAATTCGATGAGGACACGAGTTCGCCGGTATCTGGAACAATTATTCGACCCTTAGAAGAGATAAACAAGGGCACACTAGAGTACAGCAACGGTGACATCGATCCAAAGTATAATATCGTGGAGATAACTGAAGAGACGAAGGCCGAGTTGGCCACCATTAAGAACGTTATCGGCGATTATGTTTGCAAACTGTGTCGCATTAAATTTGAGGATGCTTTTGGGTTGGCGCAGCATAGATGTTCTTGTATAGTTTTGCTGGAATACCGCTGTCCTGAGTGTGGCAAGCAGTTCAATTGTCCAGCGAACTTAGCTTCGCATCGCAGGTGGCATAAACCAAAGAAGAGCGACTCCAAAAAGGAGAACCAACTGAACAGTTCAGCCGCTGCACAGCAGTTCCCTTGCGATGAGTGTGGAAAAAGTTTCAAACGCGCCGCATACCTTAGGAAGCATAAACTGACTCATAAGAAGCAAGTCCCCAGCCAAATTTCCGGAGAAATGAAAGAGGACTCGCGCGGTGTTGATGGAGGTCAAAGTGTGCATTCAAATGAGGACGAAGGTGTTTACACGAACGACTACGATATGGACTCGATATCCGATTGCAGTTCAAGTTCCGGTCGGTTGCAAATTGTTGAACACAACATTACAGAGGAGGAAAATATTGCTGCGACAGCCCTCACCAATTTGAGACACTGTACGTCAGTGATTCAGCACACAACAGTAATTGGAATGGCTCACTGAAACGTGACAATTGGGTAATTAATTAAGTGACGCTAATGTATTAAGTTTTTTTTTCCGACTATAGAAGGTATAGCCATTGGGAAATTCCATAAAACCTACAATTTTTTTGTTTTCTTATTTGTTTTTGTTAACGAACCCTATTTTGTTTGTGATTGATTTTTTTGCTTCAAATTTAAATGTCATTATTTTGCTTAATAGTGTTAACTATTTGATAGAAACAAAAGTTAGTTTACCAGTGGCTTTGGTATTTTTTTTAGTCTACTTAAATCTGTATATTTTTTGGGAACATTCCAACAGAGAATCGAGTTCAATCTAGTCATGTTTAGTTTGTAGTACAGTTGTTTATACACAGCGTTATGATTAGTTCTTCTTTTAATAGTTCTTATACGATAGACATTTAGTTAATTAAGTTTTCAATTGTGTTTCTTTTATTTAAAATAAACGAGTTTAACCAAAGCAATACAATCAGTATTTAAAAAAATAGATAACCACTATATCTAGTCTTATCTAGTCACATCAATGAATACATATTTATTTTATATTTAAATGCTATTTTTATTTATGAATTTTCGAAAATCTGTGAAATTGTCTTCACAGTTTTATTCAACTCGAGTGAATTCTAGTCATATTAGTTCTTAAGTGTATTCGAATGCCTATATTCGGGTTTTGTCTACTTATTTATTTCTGAATAATTATTTTCTATAGTTGTATATTTTTAATTATACTTGCTTATTACTACCAAAATAACATAGCCTACAGCTCAGACCAAAGAATTTAGATTGTAAGCCTTAATATGAATAAACTTTCATACTTAGTTTCGATGGTTGTATTAAAAATTAAATATCACAGCAAAATTGTTCCTTAAATTGCAAATACATTTTTAAAAATTCTGATTAAAAGTACAAGGTTGTACAGTTAACAATTTTAAAAGGTTAAGCACATCAAGAAAACAATGTTTGTATAGGTATATAAGTATGTATATGTACATATCTCTTAAAATTGTATTTTAAGATTTGATTAACGTAAATCAATGTAATATTCATACATATATTTTTATACTAAAATATTTATTATTAATATATTTTTTATAGGAAAAAAAGAAAAGAATAACTTAAGTCTCACTAAAAGTAATTATACGTAAATTTAAAAAATAAAATGTGATACTAAAAACAGAGTAAGCGAATTTAAAATTGTAATATTAAACGTATATATTTTTGATAATGTACCCTTATAGAGATAGATATTATTAAGAAATAAATACATTTTTCATAAAAAATATTTCTTTTTGATTTAATTTGATTTTAATTTGAGTTCCTTCAAACTCCATTGTGTTCAGGCTCTAAAGCCTTGCTTCTTCTTCTTTGTCGGAGGTTGTTACTATCCGATGAAGCACTCAGACACAACTACTGGTCCATTGTACTGCCAAACAGACACCTTACATTGCTGTACTTAGTTTTCCCCGTCTTTCGAAGATAGATGAGAAGGAGCTTCAGTGATGAAGAGCTTAGATGTTCGGCACTCACCACGTCAGCCCCAAAGATCCGCCACCTGATGCGAGCAAAGGCAGGACAACTATACAGAGGAATTGCTCCGCTGTATATCGTCATCCTCTCCACAAGCAGGACAGATGGTGGTGTTGCTCAAGCCCAACACATTTAAGTGTTTGGCAAAAGCTTGGTGGCCCGAAAGGACGGCCACAAGAAGTCTGCAGTCGATTCTCCTGAGAGACAGAAGAAAAGACGAGGACCTCTTGCAGATGTCCGGACGCAGTCGTTTGGTCTGTCTACACCCAGCATAGTCACGCCAACGACACTCGTGTTCACGAGAAACCCAAGAATCAATGGATGACCTAACCACAGATGCAGGCAAACCCAACGCAGGTTCAGGTCCTAAGAAATCTTCTTCTGAACCCACCCTGGCAAGCTCATCAGCGATCTCGTTTCCCTGGATACCAGTGTGACCTGGGACCCAAACAAGTTTGACCGTGTTTAGCCTACCGACCAAGTTCAGAGAAAGTTTGAGTTCGAGCACTAACTTGGACGAGGTAAGGGGGTTGAGCAGCGCTTTTAATGCAGCTTGGCTATCACTGATCACTTCAAACGCATATGCTTCTAGCCATCCACCTGTTTGTCACAATATAGCGCATAGCCATATAAGGATAGCGAAAATCTCCGCCTGGAAGACAGTCGCATGGTTACCCAAGGGGTAGTGTAGTCTAATGTTCTCGCTTTCCACGAAGACTCCAGAACCAGACCCCTGTCCGGTTTTAGAGCCATCTGTGAATACACGATGGCATTCCTTCCCTGGCTCCGAGTCTGGCCGAAGCCATTCTGTTGCCTGAGGAAAGTTGACGTAAGCCTTGCTTACCAAAGGACTAAAGAACGGGGGTATAGGACTGAATATACAAATTTATATTTATATTATATTATATTTGTATTGAAATAACAAAGTCCATCTACAAAATTCCATGTTTTTTTGTTTGCAAGATCTACCGGAGTGTGAAAACTTGATCGATTATTGACTTTTCTGGCCTGAATCATATAAATAGGTCGCTCAGCTTAAAAACGAAAGGTAAGGCTTTACAAAAGGATACCTAGCTGAAAAGATAATAATTATATACATTTTGGAGACTTTTGTGTAGCAGAAGGTTACTGTAAAAAAAATACACGGCGTCAAAACCAAGAATGCACAAACAAAATTGGTTCAGTGATTAATGCGCTGGACTACTGTGCGAGAAATTACATCTTAAGGCTTTTTCCACTGCGCCACCCCGCGCGAGCGTCTGAGAAACATCCGAGGGTATAACTATCCTGAAAAAGCTTCAGCAAAGCCGCTCGGACTCGGCATAATATTGTAGGTCCCTTCCATTCGTCCCAAAAAATAAAAACTCACACAAACGAATGGTTATGAAAAGCTAGGCCTAGGGTGCGTATACGGACCTGTTTCGCCAACTATTTATTTATTTATTGTTAACTTGAACTTTGAAATTTACCGTTACGATTCGATTTAGTCAAATAAGTACCTTACATTACATAAGTACCAGTACCAACTACTTCGTCTGAAGTAGTAGCTTCTTCAACTCCACTAGAATCACTGCAAGAAACGACCTCGTTCCACACTATTGTTCGGTTCGAGTTTCATAGAAGACACTCTGAAAGAACGGCCGTCTATTCGTTAAAGATGAAAACTAAAACTCTACTCAATTCATTACATTAATCTCACATTGCATATTATGCTCTTTTTTTTGCACAATAACAAAAAAGATTTCTTTTTCTGTCTAAATATCAAATAAGTTTCGAGTGCACTCGCATTATGTTTATAGGCCTTAAAGGCGCGACGAGACGCAACTAAAACCAAATTAAACATGGAGGAGAAGACCCACAAAAAAAAAAAAAAAATAAACGTTCATCGATCCATTATGGAATTGAAATTATGTAGTATGTATTTTCAATTGGAGGATGTTTAATAAACAAAAAGAAATTCTATCGTTCACACTTTGATATGCGTGCCGCAATTAAGACTTCCCACGCCGCGCCGCTTCCTCTTATATGAACACTTTCATTTTCTAACCAAACACAATACGAAGCAGAGGAAACGGAATACCCAGTAGTAAACACTTTTACACCCTACGAAGAAATGCTTATCAAATGACAGATGCAAGAAATGTTTCACTAAATTAAAAGTTCGTGAGTAAACAGAAAAACATTCAAGCGCAACCCAACAGGAAGTAAATAACGATTTTTTCCTAGGGATGCATTATCCTGATTTTTAAGGGGGTGTACTTTAGAGGACTAGGACTGGTTGGTGGAATGAAAACCAACGTTGCATGTTGTGTTTACCTTATAGCAGGGATGTCTAGATTTAGTATGCTTTTTCTAAATGGTTGGGATTGAATTGGATTCCTCTGCAGAAGTGAAATATCTTAAGGGAGAACTAGAGTAACAATATTAAATTACATCTATTAGATGAGTCCAGTCTTTTTTACATTTAAATCTATTACCTACATGCATATATGACTCATGATTAGTCATTTAAATTCTCATACCATACATTATGTGTGTGCCAAAAGGACATTTTACGATTGTAGATAATAATCATCAGAGGAGGTATTCGCGAAATCGTTGTTGTTGTTAAGGTGCATGTCCATTTGAGAGTAAAAATGCTGCGAGCAGCTCTCAAGCAGCTCTCGAGAGCAAACTCGCAAGTGGACATAGTCATATAGTGGACAGCATTTTTACTCTCGAGTTTGCTCTCGAGAGCTGCTTGAGAGCTGCTCGCAGCATTTTTACTCTCAAATGGACAGGCAAGGAATGTAAGTCTCGTCAAAAGTAGAACAAAATTTACGATAACAGGCCACGATTCCTTAAGAGCTGATGACTTTTTCGAAAAATTTAGGTATATTTTAAGTTTGAAAGTTGGCACTTGGTGTACAGTTCATGTACATTGGCTTTATAAAGAGCAGCTAAGCTGCATAACTTTAAGGGGTAGTAAATGTTTTCAGTAACATTTAATCAGTAAATCTGTTTCACAACGAAATCGACTCGACTCTGGTGTTTGTCGTAAACTAGAGCTGAGAAGAACTGCCCTTGAATGTTGGTATAAGGTCTGTTCTTTTACTTTTGTAGTAAAAATGGAAAGACTGTCAATATGGCCGTGGTGGGGTAGTACACGACATGTAGAAAGCCACATACGTATGTAGCTCTGACGTCAACAGTGAGTGCCACATATCGTACCCATACGTACGTGTACCATATCAAAAATTGCAATGCTGAGTCGGTGAAATTACGTCAGTGCTACATGCGTATGTGGCTTTCTGCATGCCATTAACTACCACCTTTACACATAACTGCTTACTTAGATTATTATTGCTTTCCACCAAATGTATTTTTTGCAGAATTAAAAGCTTCTCAAATATAATGATACTTCTCCTAAATATTAATTTCTTCTGGGTCTTGCATCTCTTGCTCACACCCCCAATACCGAAAATGTGCAACAAATATATTATGTAAATAATAATCTTTCGTCCTATTTAATTCCCAAACGTAAATACAGATGATACTCTTGGCACATAATAAAAGAACAATATCTCCCAGGAGACCGACAGCGACGAATGTCAGAAATTTCGACTGGCGTCGAGCAGCCAAACGTCCATTGTTCTTGTTCTTCGTCATCGTACTTCGTAAAGTCCCTTTGCTCATAAGCTTATGAAGAAGGAATTGAATTCCTGTATAAAGTTTCCCATGAACGAGAGTAACGCGCGATGCCGTCATTTCATTTCACTCCCTATAATGTCTGTATGGTGAAATCCTTAAACAAAGGGCAAAAAATCCCAATGCATGGTCCCGTGTCCCGGCTATTGTACTGGATATCACCCCTTCACATATTTTCAGAAAATTTAGGTGGGTGGACGTGTATGCTATACTATACGCTAGGCTCTATACTGTTGGTGGGGTGGGAAAAAACAACCAAAAGGGATTTTCGTGCGCCGGCCGTGCCACAACAAAACAACGAATGCATGCAGTGCACTAGTATGTTCATGTGAACAAAATTATATGTGGAAATAGGTGAACGAAAATGAAAACGTGTCTGTTGAGATTCTTCTTTATTATACATAGTATCATAGTATTCAATTATTGATTTTACTGAGATCATCGGATTTTATATAATGTACCTGAATAATATAATAAAGTGGGCTGTGTGGTACATACTATTCTCCAATTATATTCCAACATTGATAATAGGTATAGGTATCTATATGGTCGGAGGAACTCATTCCTCTGAGCGCCATAGCTAATCTTGTTTACCTTATATCAGTTTCGAAAACCTTTGACTACATACAGGCACACGTATTACAAATTTCTTCCTGGACACATAGGTACTTCTAAAAACTATAATCTAGATTCTAGAACAGTTTAAGTGCAGTTTTAATACCCATGCGAAAGCATCTCTGATCTCTGTTGAAGGTTCGGCTTTTTCTAAAATTATAATTAAAAAAAGCAAATACATATTATTTCGGCCTATCGAGGTAGATATACCTATCCGATAGTAAGATCCTTTTGCATTACATTTGTCGTACGTCGTACGATTCCTCCAATCTGGATCATAACCTCTCCAATTAAGAAAGAAGGAGTTGTATCACTAATAGGAATAGCAACTGAATAACGGTAACTATCGTCAATACTTACTCCGCTTCCGATCCCGACCCGTCACCGAATCAATTTTAAAATAGTTTATGTTTGGACTTGTAGGCAGATGTTTGCATACACATTGTTGGCATAGACACCGGCAACGTGCAACAATAACATTGCCAAAGAACCACCCCTATACTTTTGTCGCCACGGTATGCTGAAAATCCAACCAAACAATATTCATTCTCGTAAATGTGTGTTCTGATCGATTTATTATTTTTTTTTCGATTAAACGGGCTTTATTATCGCTCCCTTATTCAATATGTTCACTACAACTACATTGCAATGCCCTCTTCTCTTAGGCACAATTGAAATTGAAGTGCTAATTCTTTTTTTTTTTGCAGATTTCAAGATTTAAATATGGACCAAAAGAGTGGTAATCATCAGCATCATGACCTGAAGTAAACGCCGTGATATCAAACGCCCGTATGCTGCGTTTGAAAGTATGTAGGTAAGGTACGAGTACATAAAAGATCGACTTGCACCTTTAGCATGATCCAGTATCTCTAACGTAGAGAGTAGGTACACTTTATGCGTCTGATGATACGGGCTACTTCTGTGAAATGGAAATGAATGTAGTGTCAACTACAGAAATCTATATAATGGTATCTGTGTGTGCGCGCCCTAAGTCTACCGCATTTAATATACCACCTGAAGTTCAATTAATTGGAACCCTTATTATGAGTTGGACCAAACACTATAAAGGTTTAAGTTACATTTTCTGAACGCGTCTGATTGCTGTAGACTGTGGAGTGACTGAGTAAATACAGCCGGTTGTGGCTTATTATACTGGCCGTTATTTTCGACTTCCGAGAGAAGATAAGAATATATGTACGAGTAATGTGTCAGAGGATGCGTAGCGTATGGGGTTTTTTTTTGTAGATAATCGAATATCTATATTCTGGGGGAAGTAAATTTATTGATTGTATTTGTGAATTGTTCCACTTTCTAATAAGCAGATGTCTTCGTTAGTTTTTAAATGTTGTATCAAATAACTATTTTAGACAAAGACAACTCGTGGCAGTAGTGGGTGAACAATTTTGTTTAGAGAGTTTAAAGGGTACTGTAAAGCGGTTAAGTCAAAAAGCATAGGTAAGGCTGACATATAGCCATACTTTTTCTGAAAGCTTACTGATATATCTGGCTTTTGCAATTATTGTTATTGTACGTTTTATATAATAGAAAAAAGGATTGCTGAACGTTTTCGCAACGTTATTATATCTATCATGCTAATTTTATATAGGTATGAGTAGGTAGTTGACTAAAAGTATGTTTCCATTTTTAGATAGATGCCAGATATTTTCTTCGTGTCTAAACGAGTTCTAGGCGGGCTGAAACTTCCATACAGATTATAATAATAATAATGATGAAGAGGTCTTAGTGCACTGGCGACCTTGGGGTCTTTGTGCCCCCTGCTTATACCTTGGAAATTTGCATGCCCTTTTCCAAAGTCCCATCGCATACGCATTACAGCTCCGTTAAGAACCGTGTTTGAGGGTTTTTGCTCTGTCTTTAACCTTGGCAAGAACATCAACTTTGAGCACTTCATCCAGTCCAGCGGGTCCACGGTTTGTATACCTTATCTTGAGAATGATTCATACGCACCTATCTATAGCATGTATTTCAGCTTGAAAGATGCTGGTACATTTGCCCATGGATTCGTAGTGCTTAGTTCCTGACCCAAACACTCCTGCACCAGTTCCTTCGTCCGTTCTCAATTTATCTGTATACCATTTTACAGTGTGATTGGTCAGTCCATAGATCATGGATTCATTGCTCCAATGTTTCTTATTGCTGAGCTTCGTTATGAAGTTTTTCTCAAAATTGAATCTCCTTAAACTATCATCCCTGGGTATAGCCAGACGTATGGAAGTTTTGCGACTGTTATATCGTACTATTTCGAGCCAATGCATTTCTCCCTTCCGATTTCTTCTTTTGCCATCCTCAGGATAGTTTTTCTGCCGTATCCTCAACCATGAGGCTGATTATCCTCGATTGAGACAAATTAGGTGCTGCCAGAGCTCGATTGTATCGACTGAACTCGATTGTATCAAGTTAAGTTACGTACTAGACCCCCTATATTGGCACCATGTCTCGCGTCGCGTATTCTGAAAGTAGAATAAATCTACCCTTATGTTTATTATTTATAAGAATGCATGCCCTCAGTTTTTCTGCCCGAGTGTCCCAAATTACCTTTGCATCGTCGTTTGCATAATCGTTTGACCTGCCCTTTCGAGATCAATGACTCCTGAATAAAGACCAGTTCTAGGCCTCTGCTAGTAAACATTCTGGCTATAGCAGCAGAGGCTCCAATGGCATGGTGAATGTTCACTTGCGCTATTTTAATTTTGCTGCCTGGTGTCATACATCTATTGCTTATGAGGGGCTATTGCCTCCTCCAGTGTGATGTCCCGGAAAAGTTCGATTGCCGCGTCGTCCAGCCCCCACCTGAGATCGTGCTCTCTGAGGTGGACATCGATTTCTCGGGCGCAGACTTCGGAGCCGCGTTATCTAGATTTTCACCTGAGAGCATGCTCTCTAAGATGGGCATCGATTTCTCGGCTTCCTCGGAAACCTGAACCATCTGCTCAACAGCGTGGACTGGTGTTATGACCTTTGGTGAAGCAGATTGCTCCTCCTAAGGTTGCGTGCTGTTCGAGTTCTGACTCGATACATTCTGGGATTGACCAGTGATCTCGTCATCCTGCCGAACCGATAGCTCAAGGATCCTTTTTGTGCCTTTATGGCACACAGAGATTCCTGATCGATACTAAGGGCCAGTATACCTACCCAGTTCCTTCGTTTCGACCATGGAGTACCTTCCCTGCCTTAACATTTAGACCTTCATTTTGCGCTTTCAGCAGAGTCAAGGATATTTTAGGCTCCTGGTTGACGCTGCGTGGAAGAAAAATGGTTATGGAATGGGTTCGTGGTATGTCCTTCCCACTGCAGGCTATTAGCCTTGTCCCCTTCCAATTGCTAAGTTTGGGTGCCACTTCCTTCAGCCATTCTGCTGTTTGCAGAGTCTCGCAGTCCCCAAGTAGCATCCCACTCCTGAAATGTATGCCTTGGGCTTTGTCAAAAAAAAAAAAACTGAGAGCTAGGGTAAGTAAGACGTCTATCGCTATCCCAGAATATTGCCGATGGAGGAAGGGTTGAAATTGTAGTTTTAAATAAACAATAATCGTTACTTAAATCTTTTGAAAAATATAGGTATATTTTCTTCGAGCTTTGAATTACACTCTTCTACATAGTATTTCTTTATGTATAATAGTAGAGCTGCATTTTGGACAATAGGCGCCATAAACATTTAATATTTGAATATAAGAAAATAATAAAACCTTACGAGCATACATGCATTTATGCAAAAATTGCAAAGAATATTGAATTACATAGTTTTATTTTGCAGTACAAAAAATTGTATTAAATATTCTTATTTCTAAATGCAAAGCACTCAAGAGGTCTGGCAGGGCAGCATACAAATCTAATTTACAATACTTCTTACGCATACCGGGCTGCAAAACGGCATGTTATTCTTCACGCAAAACCTTCCGCCAATCAGTGATTTGCCGCAGCCTAAGCCGGCACAAATGAAACATGATCCATGCCAATGTACAGCGCCCCAGGCAACTCCCTGGTCCGACGGTCCTATTGGCTTTCTACAATACTGGCAGGCTTCGGCGAAAAAGTCATCATAGCACTTAAGGCAGAGCGGCATATTGGTCTTTTCATCAGGTATGTATTGTTGGCCAGCCAGCGGTTTGTCACACTGATAACAACAAAAATGCTTAATATGGAATGTAGCTCCCTCAGCAGCTGTGTACTCCTTGGTGAAGATGAGTTCATCACAGGCCTTGCAGCGGGGAATTTTCAAGATTATAGCCAGATCGCGACCGCAGTATACCTGGCCGCCGTGAAAAAAGTACACCAAGTCGGCGAGAAGTTCACGGCATTCATGGCATTTGAAGCACTCGGGATGCCAAGCGATTTCCTTTCCCGCTCGTTCGGCTTTTACGGCAACATCGCCAGTCATTATTAGTTTCTGACAATCACGACACGATAAAACTGGAATAGGCATGGGAGAGGATGTCGAGTGTGGTGGACCCAAATGAAGATTATCGAAAGACTTGTCCAAAGCAGGATATGCGGTACTCGGCTTTACGTCCGGATACATATTCATCTCTTCGATTCCTGGAATAGACGAGTATTTTCCAGAGCTGGCATTCATCTCAAAGAAGGACTGATCGTTGTCCGCGGCTGGCAGTTCTGGATGCGTAGCATAATTAGGAGTTGAAGGCTTAGAACCAAATCCGGAGTCGCAACTTTGAGAACCAGGAATATTGTTGCGGAAAGGGTTTCCAGCAGTATTCTCCGAATAAACAATATCAGCGGTGCTGGGGATATTGTTTATGAATTGAATGACTTCCTGTTGGAAAGGTTTATTCATCACTAGTTCCTGACGAAGAGATTTGATAGGAGCCAACATTTTGCAGTCAGCGTAATCCACACCTTTGTCTTTTAAAGCCTCAAAAAGCTTGTCGTAGTACGGTCCATTAACGGAGCCACTTTGTATAGCACTGGTGTTCAACCCAAGTTGTTTAAGTTTCTGTTTTGTTTCATCGCTTAACTCCGGTTCGTCCTCAAAGTCGGGAGGAAGTGGAGAAAGCGAAATAGCCACTTGCCTACCCCTCCAGTGGCTGGGATTTGGTTGTAGAGCATTCTTTAATTGCTCCGAATAGATAACCTTCGCGAAGACTTGGTCTTTCTCATAATCGGCGTCAATGGGAAGACCCAGGTCATAGAAAATGCTAACTCCGCCAAACTTAACTTTTCTCATGGGAGTGTCCTGTTTCATCATTGCGCCACACTTGGTTTGAATTGGATGTTTAAGGGAAAGTGGCGAATTGAATGCGTCACCCGCATCGTGTTTCGTCTTAATTGGGGTACAAAATTGTGGCTGTAGTGAGTTGAATGAATCCACATAGGTATTTAGTTGGTGGCTAAACTGTGGACTAGCCACGTATTCCTTCCTTAAGTCTGCAATCGGTCCCAAAACTGGATCCTTGCTGACGTCCAAGTTCTTTTGTTTGAGGTTGTTCAATATCTTGTCGTAAATTGGCCCGTTTTCCACTAAACTAATGATCGCCGATTTGTTCAGTTCTTGAACCTTCTGTTTTATTCCAACTGGCACGTTTTCCATATCTCCTTGGCGTAATGGCTCCGAGAATGCCATGAAAATTTTCGGATACACACTGACCGTATCGCTGATGATAGCACTCGCTAATTTATCTGAATTCAAAATGTCCACTAGAACTGGATCAGCAAAAACTGTTGATAGTTGCTCGTGAAGCGCCTCAATTACATCCACTTGTTGACCCGTAAGTGGAACTTCATTTTTGACAGTACCTGCGACATGGCCCAACTTTCCATGAATCACGCTACCAACTCTTACTACATTTCCCTGGCCAACGCAGTTCTCTCTTATCTTTTGCACATATTGCTGTAGTTGATTTGATTCGGATTCGGTGAGATTGTCACACAAGGCTGCATCCAAATCATGAGGTGGAACTTGAAATTCAAGTTGTTGCTTACGTTTCGCAGCTGCGTCACTACCGGCGATTGGAATCTGGGATGTACCAAGTTTATCCATATAATCGGAAACCACATCAGCAGTTGCGTTGGGGGGAACCCAATCTAGCTGTACGGGTTGATTGGCTAGGGCTTTTATTTTCATATCTACGAGAAGAGGTTTAATGTTTATGCAGTAAAAATATCAAGAACATATTTACATGCTGGTTTTGATCGAATTTGACCAAGAATCTCAAACTGGGCCCATCCAGACAGATCATCATCCGGGCACATATGCTGATCCTTCCGACACTTGCAGTTGCGGCAGACTTTGCGCCAGAAATGAAGGTCCAAGCCGGGACATTTGTCGCCTAAAAAAAATTATTGTCACATTACATAATAAAAAATCAAAAAATGTGATGAAAATAAGGGTTAATAGGTTCGTTGACATAGGCAATTATTGTAGTAATTACCGTAAGGAAGACATATCTTGATTATGTCTTTCTTCGTTGAATAAGATATAGATATAGTTGAATAAGATATCGTACAGTTGTATACAGGGGTTTAGGAAAAGGTTTTGCATTTGCGTGTACCCGCTTCTTGTCGTGTTAAATACTTATAATACACTAGCATTATAATATAAACACTAATGTTACATAATTACGTATTGTGCAAATGTTTATAAACAATACATTAACTTCTGACATTTTTCCAAAACAAAATGCTATCTTTCATTCTTTGGGCGAAAGTATCATAGAATATTGGGGGCATAGCTATCTAATTTCGTATCAGTTTTACAAATACAAATTTGGTGAAAAAATGGTGGTGATAAATGCCCATACCAAGCATTTAGCTAGTGATAAAAATAAATCCAAAATCTTACCGCAATCATTACAAGGCGCACCCGCTCCCGCTTCATGACCTAACTTCCCACGTACAAGTTTCTCGCGTCGACTTTCCAACTTCGATAGCCATTCCGGAGCTGCTGGGGTTTCTACACACGAATCTGGTTTATTCATTTTTAATGCACTTTTTGGTTTTACGTTGATTTCAATTCATAATTCGCTAGGAACTTGTTATAAGGCACTACTTTAAACTTTAACTTTACTTGAGGCACATGTGAATTTCGCAGAAAGTAAAAGTAAAATCAAATCCCATTTAAATACAATGAATAAGTGACTCATCCGGTCCTCCATGAAGCTCCGCAGAAGTGCCGCACTTGATGTTATTGATAAAACACCTGTAGATGCGATAAAATTGGTTACAAATAAATTTTATCAGCTTATTAGTTATTTAAATGTTTCATAAGTTATAATAATTGTTTAGATCACCTACTAGCAAGAAAAAAAAAAAACTAATGTAAAAAAACCGGCGGGGCGAACAACGACTTCTCACAAAGAAAATCAAAAACAAAACAGAACAAAACAAATCAACCCAATTTATTTCTTGTTATTATTTTCCAGCGATTCCAGTGTCATTGAATAATATCGTATTTCCCATTGGAAGACGGAAGTAGAAAACAAGAGCGGGTGGTTTTAAGTAAGTAAACTAAAAGGGCGCTTTATAATTTATACGGCTCAACTAAACATTTTTTTTTGTTTTTAATAATCAAGTAGTTACATAATCCATTTTAAGTGAATTAAGTTCACAAAAATATTTTAAAAGAGGAATGCATTTTTTCTTTTTTTTTTTTTGTTGGACAACCACCATTATGTGTCATCGTTAAGTAAAAAATCCATCACAGATTTCTAATCTATAAATTTGCAGATTTTACAAAATAACTGTTAATTTTACCAGGACTACACTATATTTGAATAGTTATACTACTTGTTTTAGAAAAAAACCAAAACGGCTTTCGTCCGTAATGTCAAGGAACATGCGTGATACAGCTATACACAGGAAAAAGCTAAAATGTAAATCAGTGAAATTGACCTTGTTAGTTGCCTTAGAAAATGAATCACTTGCGATCACTATGATCTACTAAAACACTATTTTTTCATTTATAATTACTGTTATTAGATTATTACTTAAAAATGAATGTAAAATACGCTGCTAAAAACTTAAACTTAATGAGTGCTAGCTGCAGATAGGCTCTCACTCTCACTTTCCCTCTCATTTGCTTTTATCTCCATTTCTCATCACTAATGGTGTACAAAGATACTGCACCATATTTATCCATATTATGTATTTGTTAACTTACTTTAACATATTTTCTTGTATTTATAGTAGCTAAATATTGCTAAATAAATGAAATGAAATGAAAGTTTGAGACCATGGGCGAACATTAACATTGACCATATTTATCCAATTTTGATTTAAATTATTGATTTTAATATGGTTTTTCACTGCCTTTCCACCTAAAGCCTAGTACGCTGCTGTTTCGGAACGAAAAATCCCATACAAAAGTGACAGAACGAAATCATGAACGAAAAATTTCGCTCTCCTTTTCGTTTTGCAGTACGCTGCTGCTGCGAAATAATGGAGGAAAAGTGGGTAATTGTAGTAGATTGCTTGGTACAATTCTCCACTCTCTTTTCGCACACAATTTATTGTCCGGGACATTAATTGCTTGCAGAAATTTTACATTTCATTTTTTTCGCGGTAGTTGTGTTCATATTTTGATTTTGAAATGGAAGTATACGACGAAATCTAATATTTAAATTTCGAAGAATTGCAGCAGCCAACACAACAAGAAGATGAACCAACACAATTAACAATTATTCGTATGTCGACGGTGACTGGCATGTGTTTAGTTTTGATTTATATACATATTTTTAAAATTCTATAATTTTAATTAGGATACAATTGCTTTCAATTTTACAAAACACAAATTCCTGCTGTTGTCAAATGTCACTTGTATAGCAGCTGATGCCACTCTCCACAAATTATTTTCCGCTGTCTTTTCGCACACGTTTCGCTGTGCAATTGGAGACCACCGGAAAATTTCGTTCCGAAACAGCAGCGTACTAGGCTAGGCTTAAACGTAAACAAATAAACCCCAAATGTCAAATCATATTGCAGTGTGTTGGCATAAATCTAGAATCGCAAAGTGCTCTCGAATCCCAAAAAAAAATTTGTTTCTTTTTGTACCAATAGAGCACAAAAGTGATCTTGCGCAAAAAAAGCAATAGGTACCCGGCTCATGGCGTCACGACATGAGTTTCTTTTCCTATAGTGCTTTTTTAGCGTGTGTCTTTGAACACACTCTTCGAGTAGCTGTTCAAGTGACATTTGTCAAACAAAAGGAAAATTCATCTACGATATTACGATATCAGGGGGTGGTGACAAAATATACTTTTTTTATTTAAGTTGAAGAAAGTTCTTTTTGTATTTTTCTTAGCGATATATTTCTACAGCACTGTCGAATAACACACCATATTTATCTCGATTTTTAAGAGAAAATGGCAAACAATTATCTCACACCTGTTAATAATCATTTCGACAATGACGACGTAGACGATGATACATTCCTCGGAAATTCTCGAACAGCACCAAAAACAAGTACAAATCCATTTGATGATGAGGAACAAATTTTCGAGGAGAAACGCAAAGAAGTTGAAGCACGCACTTTAGAGGCATCGAAAAGAAGCTTAGGTAAATAAACGTAATAAAAGCAAATACAATGATTTGATTTTTTTTCCTTTTTGTTTTCAATTTTGTCCCACAGGCCTATTGTATGAGACTGAGGAAGTTGGCAAAGCTACAGCTGTTGAACTGTCTAAACAAAGGGAACAGTTGGAAAAAACATCACGCCAATTGGAAGAGATTAATTCAACTTTACGGTTCAGTCAACGCCACCTTAATGGATTGAAAAGTGTTTTTGGTGGACTAAAAAATTATTTGTCTGGTAATCGTGATAACATGAGCCCCAGAATGAATTCTTCGCCTAGTGGGAGCAGAATTGGCGAGGAGTTTCCATCTACTTCGCTCCCAATGTCACCGGATGATGTTTTTGACAATCACCCGATCAACAGAATAAGATCAGATCCAGGCTCCCTGCAGGGACAGAGGCGAGAAGAAAAAGCTAGCTTTGATAAGAAATTGGAATCCAATTTGGAAGAAATGTGTGACAGCTTATCGCGTCTTAAAGGCCTCGCAACCGACATGAGAGGAGAAATTGAATCACAAAATGATTTGCTGGACAACATGAATTATAAGATTGAAGACGTTGACTTAAAGATGAGTAAGCAAAATAAAGAAATGAACAAGCTATTGGGAAAGAAGTAGGGATAATCTGTGTAAATTAATTTCCTACAATTACTTGATAATCGATAGAATAATTTCTCTTAGGATTAGTTTTAATATATTCATGCGATATTTTTTCTTTGTTTAAAACAAAATACATACCTACCTAATGAATTTAAAATAATTCATGCTTATTATACTGAACTCACTTCTGAATCAAAACATGCAATAAAGTATTTGATAACATAATCATTATTATTATTGTTTTTGTTTATGTAATAATAAAACATTTACATAGTATTATGTATTCCATATTGGTGGTAAGTGTGCTTCTACTGAGCGAGGGGTCTCAGATTCAATCCGAGTGAGAAAACACAAATTACATTCACATCTTATAGGTAGTCTGATAACGATAAGCATCAGCGTCTCAGCCACAAACCACTAAGAATAGACCGTCGACTCCTCCCACATAACGGACTTTGCCAACAAGCTGCCGGCGAGACCAGGATTTTTCATGTATTGGTGCTGTACAAAATCAAAGGGGTGCCATTAACGCACGCATACTTGAAATACTAGGCCCATGTATAGCATGGAAAATCATTGCCGCCATTAATTTTGACATTTACACGTATTCACAGACAGGTAAATTTTTTCCGGGGGGAATCGGGTAGGTGTACGGAAAGTCGGCGGTCTATTCTTAGTGGTTTGTGGTCTCAGCGACATAGTACAAATGTACTGAAAAAGCTTTTCAATCTAGCCGTTACGAATGATGACTCGGGATAATGGTGTATTCCATTGGCAAGAAAAACTGCCCTTTTCTTGCCGTAGATCAATTTTGGTGTTCGATTAGCAAAAAGCACCATTTTTTGGAATCGAGAGCACTTTTGCGAATCCAGAAAAGACCCGTTTTACACGCACCGATTTTTGGCGTACGACTCGAGAATGTGATGGTAAAGGGGATGAAAAGTCCAAGGGGTAGCCGAACACGGATGGGCCGCGAATTCCCATCCGATTCTTGTGTTCTCTTTTCGCTCTCTTTCGTATATAAGTCTAGCCCGAGTACGGTTTAAGAATAAAGCAAACGCAGATAATTACGAAAAAGGGCGAAAAGAGAATACAAGAATCGGATGGGAATTCGCGGACCATCCGTGTTGGGCTATCCCCCGCACTTTTTATCCACCCAGCGTCTATGTCTATGATAACTAAAACAGATAGGTGCCTACCAAGTTTAAAATGTTGATCCCCAGTTAAAAAAAAAACGATTAAATTATTCTCATTTAATGAAATGTTGTTTATTATTCACAGTCTTTGGTGTGTGTGTGTTTGTTTTTTTAATCCATATAATCCATATCTATGTTATCTATTTCTAACAATATGGGTGCCTAATTTGTAACACAGATTCACATCAAAACGCTTGACAAGGCAATATTTATATCCACGTATAAAGTAGATATAAAAGATGTACAAATCGTTTATATTGATATATGTAGTTATACGTATTTCTTTATATCCAAAAAATTTAATTGCAAATTAGGTGATTTGTGTTAACATAACAAGGTCACATGAATCACAACAATTTGTTAATGAGCTCATCAATTTACTAGCTAAGAACTAATAAAGGTACCGTAAGGTTGTGCTTCATTGCCATTAATCTTTTATATAATTCCCTATTCTGCTCGTATTTACAAATTTAACTATCGTATATTGATATAAACAAAAAAATAATAAGTAGGTATATATCAGGATTTACGTGTCGATCATCTGAAACAAATAAAATGATTTAGCAAATGCTTATTATGGTATAAAATTCCCTTACCGATGACTTATAGCCTAACTTTGATTCGCATTTTTCTTGTCTTGAGCTGCATTGTAGGCCCGAATGAGTTGAACAACTTGTGTAAGTCCAACAAACAGATTCACCGAGAATAATCCATAATTTTTGGGAATGATAACAAGTGAGTACCGCGACCAAATGATGCCGGTTGCAGCCAATGATGCGCACTGCGGCACTGATAATTGATCGGCTGGGCGTGCCAAATCACTCAAGCCAGCGGCCACTAGACCCTGGAAAGCAAATTAATTTGATGTTAAAATAATATTGCCTAAGCCTAATAATGATGATGAATTGAAATGATAAAGTTGTAATTTGTAGTAAATATTAGTGTGCATGCAGTCGCAATTGCAGCGAAAAAGAACAAGGGTACACCGGTAAAAAGTGGGCGTTTATAAATTTAAAACCGATAAAAATATACATATTGCAGATAAAAATAATGATGGCACATACAGACAAAATTGATCTAGATAGGTACCTACCTACCTACAGAAATAAATTAACATGAACATTCTAAAATAACTATAACTAAGGTGTAATTTTTACTCTTCCGGTTGTTCAACCTGACATCACTGCGTCAGCGCTCTTAAATTAATATTTTTAATAAACTTCAAAAGTTCAAATGGTAAACATTTCTCCTACTGCATTCACTTAAGATTCCTGATATTGTTATGCTCAAAATAAAAAAAATATATATATATAATCATATATATTTTATCAATAGCTTTTAGTTAGAGTATGTGTGTTATTGTCTCTTAAATTTCTGGAATTAAGCCAAACAGCCTTGAACCATGACAATTTCTTACTAATTTGCGTGAGAGGTTATAAAAATAAATTAAAAATAAAGCAATGTGTTTTGTTGTGGGAAACAACTTTTTTTAAACACGTAATTGCAAAAAGAAAATTATAATTAAAATATTACATACATAATAAATGCCTTATTGAAAATGAGTATCCTTTAAGTGTATAGGAACATGGGCGTTATTATCCGGTATTCCGCAAAATAGTAGACTAGCTCCAAAAATATCCTTAAATCAATACAATTTTATATTGTTGTGTAAACAAACAAATTAACACTGGCGCTTTAAAAATTGTTATTTTTCTATAAACAAATCTTGAGGTAGCTCCCAGATGATAAGATATATCAATTTATTTTTGATGAAACATTTTTAGATCGAACTCCATAAAAATGATTACCGACACAACTCTTGAACAAAAATTATCACAAGCGAACTTAATTTTTAAATTGTAGATTGGTACCAATTTTCAGGATACTTAAACTGTTTTTTGACAAAATTGCCACAGAATTAAAGCCATGTCTTAGATCTATCATTAACGATAATGTAGCAAAAGAATATTATCTACAAATTATATTAGTGTTATCTTTGTTTTCAAACAAATGATAGGGTGGAGTGTTAATGCTTTTTAACATCTAAACATTTTCGACAATTCGAGATCCGGCTGGATACTCTTACCATCGTGCTTCAATAATTGTTGTCACTCTTTAAATTCTAAAGATCATTCATATTGACCTTCAATTTTGTCAATAATAATTTAATTGAATTATCTTTGACTGCATAAACTCAACTGACATTAAAGGTATATTACCTATATTTGATGAAATCATTTTACTAAATCTGATAGGTACTAAACTTGTATGCATATAAGCAAACCGTTCTAACTTTCGTTACCTAGGTACATCATAGCAGAGTTTGTTTCTTTTAACCCCTATCAGATAATATACAAGACAGTTTTATGACAAGATTTCGTATAGTCATGCCATGCCCGCAAAACATGAAACCGCCACAAAATCTGAGCGAATATGAATACGAATTTTCCATCGTGTGATTGCCTGTTATCTTCAAGCTAAAGCAACAACAAAAGGTTATTGGATTAAATATGCCGTATGCGTATAAATTTGAACTTCGACAGTGTAAGGTCGCTTATCTCGGTTAATATTTGCAGAATAAATTTGCACTGCGTATGATTCTTCATAAATGCTATCTTGGCGTGATTGTAGTTAATGGAATTACAAATAAAAAAATAAATTTGCTGCTTTATGACGTTTGCATTGTATTACAATAAACATGAAAGCTTTCACTATATCCAAGCGTTTACATATAGACATATATTTATACGAGACGCTTATAAAAGAAAACTTATGCAAACTATTGATAAAACTACACTTGTGACCTTGTGCAAAAATAATTATGTAAGTGTGTCTTAATCGAATTTCCGCACTTACCCATTTGAAGACAGGAGCCCAAAAGAAAACCGTCCTCGGACCTGTAATGACACATATACAAACAACTCCATTATCCCGCAAACTCAATTCACTAAAACTCTCACGTCATATTCTAAGAACACCGATAACTGGTTATTCTACAAAAGCGAATGATGACCTACCTGCAGGGTGCTGCCACAGTGGACGCAGTTTATTTGGCACAAATTTATCAGCTTTGCCAATTATGGCATTGTAGACTTTTGATGGAAGTCCTTTTCCAGCAGATGCTGGTGGTGGTGGTGAGGGTGCTGCCGGTGGGACAGCAGCACTAGCAGGCGACGACATCACTTCTCTAATATAAGAATCTACTCTCGTGTAAGCCAACAAGTGGACAAAGCAATAGCTGAATGCAAACTATGTAAAAACGATTCGCGCAAATTCGAGCAGGAAATTTCGATGAACGGAATAGTCCACCTTGGCATTGGAACTTGAACGCTTTCCGCTTTCCGCGACACAAAGCCAACAAGTGAGTGTGCCAATTGCGAACTATAAAACAAACAACAACAACTAGCCTAACGAAGGTGGGATGGGAATGTAATAATGTAATTCAGTGTGCTGCACAGCACATGAGGAGCCTGCGTAGTTAGGAGACTGTGTTCGCGAAAGCACCTTCTGATGTGTAGTCAGTCAGAACAACTAAATATCCGAATAGTATGTCGTGGCCAGTTTGTTGTCATTCACGTCAAAATCTCAAATATAGTAAGCAATAAAGTAAAGCTTTATATAAATAAACATCGACACTTGAAGGCTTTAATAATGACGTAGATGGTTTGCCTTAAGCTTTTCGTATGAAAAGTCACTACCTCACTGCCACATGGTATAGCCATATGACGAAAATCTGTGCAAAATCAGTCGACAATAAAAAAAAAACTCGATTAAGAACACCCACTGCGTATACGCAACATTTATAATTCAAATACAAATGAACTAATTTTAGAGAATATTGATACATGCGCCCACTAAATTCGTCTGCAGACCAGTTTAGTTCACTTCGCATTGACAATGAAAAGCGTTTTTATTCCTAAAGATTAAATTTTATTCCTGAGAAAAATTGATAAGCGTAACACGTAAATTATTATGTAATTTCATGGAACGTGAAGATGATAAGTGCTCTGTCTGTCGCAATCACGAAAGGAACATTGTTCCTTCTTGTTTCAAAAGATGTAGAGATGCAACATCGTAATTTAGGTTAACAAAGTTATCATTTTATTTATAAGCAAACAACAAATATCTTTCCATTTCTATAATTTGAAATGATTCGTGATACAACTTAGCCATAAACAAAAACATTTAATTTTATCTTTATAATTTTTGTACCTATGTATTATTAAATGTTCTATAATATGTTAAATCTCAAACGTCCTTGATTTGAAGACTTTTCTCTGTATGAGCTTTTTCAACCCATTAAAACTATGTCAAGGCCTGAATGTATACATTTTAGTTTTCCCTATAGGGAAGTTTTACTGTGTGGCATTTTTAGTAAGAATTGCAAAATGGACTTTAAATGTACAATGGACATAGCTAAAATAATTTGAGGTGCATATGCAATTCCACCCTTTAGTATTTTTAGAATAAGCTGAAATATTACGTCTATGCCGATTTGTTTTGGATTTTGGCATCAAGAAGCAAAGAAAGTTTTATACAGTTACTATCAGGGGAATATCGCACTTATTGGAAACAAATGTTCTGTTATTTTAAATGAGTTATCTATATGTTAATATTTCATTTGGTGCTGGGCTATACGCATAATGCCTTCCCATGAAAGTCGTGTCGGGCAAAACGGGGATTGAATTGCTCCTATTTCCGGCCATTTCAACATTGGCAATAAAGGTAGGTAACTGATTCGTTGTTATTAAAACCAAAAACTATTTTTTTTTTTCGAATATATCCCGTGTTCCTTGAATCAATACAACGCTCATTGCACACAATTTCTTGTTAGTCCTATTGCAAAAAACGGTAGCCTTTTAAAACTAAACGGTAGAATTGACCAAACAGGTATTCTATTTCTATTCTATTTTAATTTTTTCTATTTTTATGAATACAAAACTTTGGTTCTGCTTTTGGATAATGTTTATATAAAATAATATCGGCTTAGTGGCCGCCGGCCGTCAGAATAGATCATCATTCGGGTTCGATTTATGGCATGTTCCATCACTATTGCCAGAACTTCAGGCAAACTACAAAATAAGTCTGGAACGGTTAAATCAGGCTATCTTGTCAGCCAGTCCAAATTGCCAAACGAGTGCTTGAGCGTAGGTTACACTCGCCCACGGCCAACAGCTAACAGCTTATGCACTGTCTGCACGGGAACATCTTACAGTTTATTACCAAAATTCTCTGTAAAGATCGCCGATTTATAGCACCGGGTGCGAATATCCGACAATACTTCGGAAATTCGCTTATTTCTATATTGAAATCGGATATTCGCACCCGGGGTACTCTTTAAAAGAAATCGGAAATTTTCACCCCCAACAAAAGCCCCCAAGAATCGAATCGCGCGCGAATTTCCGGTAAACCCACTCACGTCAATTCGCTCTACGTGGCCCAGCCACCTTAGTCGTAGAGCCTTCACTCCTCTGGCCAGGTCGACGTGCTGTACAGTCCGGAACAGTTCTTCGTTGTATTTCATCCTCCTTCTATCGTCATCCTGCACAAATGGACGAGTTTGGTAGGGATGCCGAATCTAGACTTTTCTCTCGATAGCTCGTTCCTATGCTGTCATATAAGGTCTTAATATCGATTAAAGGGTGGTGGGTATTGATTTGAAGTTCCTGGGCTTTCTCCAAGATCTGCCGCAGTGTGAATAGAAATAAATTCATAAAATCATAATCTTGTTTTTAGTCTGTTGAAGATTTCTGTTAGCTTTGCATAGTCAAATAAATAGAGACATACACATTTAATGTTAACTTGCTAAATTGTTGTATAACTGAATTATACATACAACTTGATATAATTAAATATCGGTGATTTTTGTACTGAGAATTTAAAGAAAATTGTTCTTATTATATTTAACTTTTTTGTACATACAAAATGGAAAGAATTTTATGTTTACGAATAAAATTCACTTATTCTGATTTTATTGCCCTTTTTTGTAACATCTGGTAACGGTAGGCGCGTACAAATTGTATTCCTTGAGTTAGTGCCACAAACATATTAACAGCAAATAAATTCCAGTTCTTCGGGGTGATAACAAGTGAGTATCTCGACCAAATAATACCTGTAAATGCTATCGTGCCAGTTTGTTTTGTGGATAACACCTCCACTGGTCGTTTTATCACATCACTAAATCCTGCGACTACAAGGCCCTGAAAAGTTTAAACAGAAATAAAGAATTATGAATTAGGAAAGCTTAATTGTTAAACTTCAGCCATGTTTTAATAGTTTGTTAAGTCGTTGGACTGGCTGCTTTTGATTTCCAAAGCAGCCAGCCTTATCATTAGAATGGAAATACGCAAATGTGAGATTAAAAGCTTAACTTGTGATGGGATTTTAAAGGTATCTATATTCTCCATTGCGTGTGCCAGACGTAAATACTTTCGCGATAACAAAATAGTGTCCGTTTTATAATATTTTGTTATTATAATAACGGTTTATTATAACTGGCACGTGCAATGTCTGCTAAGTTCCCAAAACAGTCATTATGTCATTGTCAGTGACATTATAGCGCACATGTTGTGCGTTTTTAAAGCGTTAACACAAATTCCAGCTTCGTTTAACAACTGTTTTAAAACTCACCCATTTAAACATTGGCGCCCAAAAGAAAACAGTTTTCGGACCTGAAAGTTTAAAGAAAAAGAAGAAATTTATTGCATTCCACAGTTGCGTACCTTGCATTACAACCTGCCGGATGCATCCACAATGGTCGCAATTTATTTGGAACAAATTTATCTGCCACATTTATGACTGCAGTGTATACTCTGGCCATATTTTTTCGGTTAAAAAAACTTCAATGAAATATGCTGTAAGAAATTGAATACTTTAGAGACCATTGTATAAAATTACCAAGCACCAAACCGTTATTACCTATAGGGAAATTAAAAATAAACGAAATTTGTTTGAACTAAAATAATTTGATATACCTATATAGTTAGGCAGCAATGATATAAATTATATAGTTTATTAATACTTTTGACATGTTTTGTGCAAGTAAATAGAAAAGGTAAAAAATGAGAAGTAGGTAAACGAAAGTTATCCATAGGTACAGCCAACAAACACTCTTCCCGCTACACCATGGCCATTGCTTCACTTTTAATACACTTACAAAATAAGGAATACAAATTCCCAGCTATACTCTTGTAGAATAAAATAAAATCAAATACGCCTATAACGATGACTTAGTACAAAAATAATATCTAAAGTAGTCGTGGTAGGAATATTACCCAGAACTGTTCTTACTTGTACAATTCACGAACTACTAATGAATTCAGAGGCATTGCGAGATAGGTACTAATAATCATTTCTAGTTTTCAGTTTAAATGTTTCTAACAATTGCGAAATTTTACATATAGAATTATCTACTGTGGCCTACAAAATATTTGAGGTGAAGGTTAAAAATGATTATTAGTACCACGCATTGACTTGTGATTCTAGTATCGTAATTGAAATCTTGATGTGCACTCTGTTTAGACACTCGAGTTTTTGTTTTGTTTTAATTTACGAGACGGAAGAGATATGCGTATGAGGGCTCCCGGAAATTACGCCAGAATAAATTACGGCAGATTTTTTTTTGGAAAAAATTCAAAATTTTCTATACAAAGTCTGGCCTTTTTTTCCTAGGAAGAAAATTTCCGAAATTTCAAGTGGAAATCAGGGCCAGAATACGAGTTTCCTTTGTTTATCTGGCTTAATTTCCTTAATTTACTTTCTAGTGCTTTTTCCACATCTGTCTGGCATAGCTAATTTCATAATTTCTGACATATTTTCCAAACAAAATTCTGATATTTTTTCCAAATTCGAAAACAAAAATATTTTCTGGCATATGTTCTAGCGTAATTTCTGGGAGCCGCGAATTGTGTTTACAGGTGATTTTTCTTCCAGTCTTGATTAGGAAACTCCAAAATGGTTAACAATTTTGTACACATTCGCCTTAGGATTTAAAAAAAGGAAGGTTGCTTCCTTTATTAGGCTTCCCTATTCGTATTCTAACGAGAGTTATGCAATATATATGTACTTAGAGCTGTGAGCTGACACTTGATTAACTAGATACATGTTAGACCAGTGTTTGTAGAACTTGCCTTAAAGGAACAAAGTAAAGCTTAGGTAAAACTTGAGGGTGTTATGGGTACCGTAAATAGCCGATGAACTGGCAAGAACATTTTCAGCGGTATGGAACGAATGCGTTCGGGTGAATAATCGAATGTTGCGAAAGTATTACAGGCATTTTCAGCGTGAATTAGATTCATCTCTGTTAATATTTCGTTGGTAAATATCCAAAGAAATTTTTCACCCATTTATAGCAGGAAAATAGATAGCGTTTTGTTGAAGTGTCCCATTCTAAGGCGCAGGAAGCATTTAGTCATGTATCTAGGCATGTGGCTGGGTATATAGCTCTAAGTCCTTCAGGGTTAATGCTGGAGTAGTGTTGGGAATATTGGAAGTAAGTCTGATATTAAGGCAGTGTACTCGTAGTGATTTGAGGATGTCTCTTTTGTTGGGTACATAAAAAGAAATTAATGGTTGTGCTGTTCTAAGATAGCTTGTATTATTGGGGTTCTGTTATTGATGTTCAGTATTAATAGTTGAAAGGCCTGTACATATAAGCGTTATTTCTTCTTTTTAGAAATCCTGGTAGCACATAGGATATTCAATGCTTCGTCTGTAAGGATTGCTGAGAATTGTGGGAGGAGTTCTACTTTAATGATTTTTCCTTGTTCGTTGACTATCATGTCAACTCCATACTTGGAGCGGTCGGTAAATACAGGGGGCTTATTCCCAAATGCGCGGCGGATCGCTTTTCATGGCGGATTGGTATTTTATATTTCCAAAAGCGATTCGATCCATTCAAAAGCGATAGCTATTGTGAGGATTGCTGGTACATATCGCTTTTGACAGCTTTTGGAAATACAAAAATATCCCCCAGGAGTGCATTTTTTCTGCGTATAACTGGAGTTGGTTTCTGCGAACTTTGCCCTGTAGATGCTGTTGATTGTCGAGTTTTTTTTTGAAGAGAACAGAGATCTGTGTTGATAGAGTCGTGTGAAAGTAGCCATGGTGGATTGGTTGGTTCCTTTATTATCTGTAATGGCAGTGGGATCTCAAATTGTAACCCGTATGAGAAAGCATTGTAAAAAAATCTGTTTAGCCACTGCAGTTACTGGTGTTATAGGTGATGATATTAGCTAAGTTAAGAGAAGGGATGTGAGATACTCGAATCTATGCTCCCGCGATGGTAGACCAACCGGATTGGGTAAGCAAGCATGCTCTTGCTTGCATTGCTGTATCATATTCTTGTATTAAGAGAGTTATTAGTGAGTCAATTAAGGTATTGGAAGCAAGTTAGTTTAACAAGTTTCTTGGAAATGAAAAAACAGCACAAAACACAAAAATTGATAGATTTAAGGCCGAAAGGCAATAGTTTTATAAGGATTTTGTTAAGTTTAGAGTGCTCGTTAAGAGCCAGTTAGCTAGAATAAGATAAATGTTTTAATTTAGATTTAATCATTTTGTCTAAGTTAAAGAAAGAATTAAATAAAAATTAGTTTAAGTCAAAAGTCCGTCAATACATGGAGGAAGCTGTTCGCAATTTAACAATCCTTTCGCTAGCTGTTGGCGCTCTTTCATGAATTCAACTAAACAGATGAGCTGTTCAGTTGTAATTTGTTTGTCTGCCGCTGTCGTTTATTTACTTAACACTTTTTTTCCACCATGCAAATGCACCGCTGACAACTTAATCCGACATCAAAACATCTATCGTATTTGACGTCGATAAAATCGTGTTCGTTTTTGCTTAGTTGGGCGAATGTAATAGAGCGAAGTGCGATAGTTTTTGCAGGGGAATTGAATACATAGTACCTACCAAAATGCGAAATCGATAAAAAAACGAGCTTCGCGGGGAAGTGCATAATTAGCCCCCTGCTTTGCAAAGATTATTAAAAGGGTCTAGGTTCCTTGTATTTTCAACATTGTTTCTCTGCAATTTGAACAAACAAACAGTACCTAATTCCAAACAGCAATAAAAATCCAAAACAATTTCGATATCTATGAGTGTTTATATTTTGTAAATAAATATGTAATTTGAAGACGTAAAAAAAATCAAACTATTCCAGTATGTTCCAACAAATATAATGCAAACTTAGGATTTAAACAAGATAATAGAACAGAATAGAAAAGAAGTCCTCTGCATTGACAGATGTTTTATAACAAGTCGTTTTTGAATATTTTGTTTCATTAAATTGTTTTAGTTTTTTATTTCCAGCAAGTTCTCGATATCATCGTAATTGTTTTTCTCTTTTATTTACATTATCTTTAGCTTTTTGTGTGTACAATTAAAAAAAATATATATAGAAAATAAACAAATTGAATACCCAATGTGATTTTTAGCTATGCTCGATAAATCTATTTCAACTACACACTATAATTCAGAGGCAGAAGATAATACAAAGGCAAAGAGAGAGAAAGACACAGCGAAAGAAAGGAAGAGAACCGCGCTGCTGAGAGAGAATCATGCTTGTTTCGTAGTAATCCTTTGTTTGTTTTGTAATTGCTTGTTTTGTTAGTAATGTATACCTAATTTATAAATAGGTATTAATCCAATGGAAAAAATAAATTTTTTGTTTTGTTTTATACATATTATATAATTTTTGTTTCTTCAATAATAATTTTTGTTTTAATTGTTTTATGTTCAGTTTGTTGTTCTGATCTGAAAATTCATTTAATATATATAATATATATTGACTCTGTGTTTTCCTCTTGTTGTTGTTTGTGTTGATCTTGTTGTTGCTAGCTAATGAAGTGTTGCTGTTTGTGTTTAGCTGGCCTCGCCGAGAGAGTAGTTTTTAAAATGATGAATTTTGTTAAAAGTTGTATGTGCCATCGGGTATCTGTGCTGAATTTGGATTAAACTGAAATGCGCCACCTTCAGCAACTGGACCCAGGTTGCTTTGCTCTGTCTGTAAGGATAAAAACAAATTGAAATCAAATAGAACAGCACCAGCTAATTGCACTCGTACCTCTTCGGAAAAGTATTGCTCGATAATTTCGTACGCAAGTTTGTAGATGTCAACGTTTTCGTGATTTTGCAGTCTTTCGATTTTCTCCAGACCGTCACATTCTTCAATGATATTGGCGATTTGGTGTACATGGTCTTCGGCCATTTTGAGCATATTATTAAGTCCATCGAGGACAACCTAAGGGGTAAAACGGATTCCATTGGATAATGTCACATATTAAAAACACGTCTTGTACTTACATTAATCACTTGAGCATCCTTGCATGATAACAAGTCACAGAATGGCGGAATAACACCCTCGCGGATTAACTCAAACACTTGTTCTCGATTGCCGCTTATGGTTAAATTGCTAATGGCCCAGGCGGCTTCTTTTTGCGTCTGGAATTCACCCTTGCTGAGGTTTTCGATGATCTTTGGCAGTAGTCCAACATTGATCACTGCCTGCACTTGTTGTTGATTGCCAGCTGTTATGTTGGACAGGAACCAAACAGCCTCCTTGCGAATCTTTTCCTTGAGATGCGACAACAATGCTGGGAAATATGACAAGGCATCGTAGTTGAGAACGACTTGGGTCTGTTCATCTGAACCGGTCACAATGTTGCCAACCGCACGTAAGGCTGCCGTCTGAACTTTCACCTCGGCATGACCAAGGAGTGGAATCAGCTTGGGCACAACACCACTATCAATCACCATTTGAATTTGATCGTTGCCACCATCTGTCAGATAGCTTATGGCCCAAACTGTGTCAACGAGAATATTTGTGTCTGTGTGATGTATTAGCATGTTGAGAGCGGGCAATATCTCCTGAATTGTTTTAGCTGGTGGTGGTGGATCTTTGTTGCGGCACAAGTTCACAATTACCCAGGTTACGTTGCGCAGAAACGAAATTGGGATGTCTGGATTGATAAAAGAGAGCAATGGCTGAACGACACCGTGTTTGATTACTAGATCACGCAAGACCGGTCCATCTCCGATTATGTTACCCAGAGCCCACACAGCCTGTTCGCAAACAGTTGTTGCTGGTGACGAAAGCAATTGCAAAAATAAGGGCACTGCGCCAGCATGTACAACCTAGAAAATAAAATACATTTTTATTAAGTTAGTTAATTCGGACTTTAATGTTTTTTCATAAAATCACTTAAAATGAGCGCCCATATGATTATTGTTGCATCAACTGATGGGGGAAAGATGAATATTTGTTTGCAAGATACGGTTTGAGGTATAATTTTCCTACGTACTTAAACTTGAACATAATCAAATGGAATAAATAAAAACCGAGAGTGAAATGTCTATGCCCGTAGTTTACGATATTTACCTACGATATAAAGTCGATATAACGAATGATGCGTTTTATGCCGCTAAAATATCGCAACATCGCGGTTATCGAGAAGTCTGAGATAAATCTCGCTTGATTTGGTCCGCTATTGGTAGGTATTTATAATACTGCACAATAAATGGAATATTAACATTAGTTTAAAGAACTTTGAACAGTTAAAAAAGAGACTAATCCAAAAAACAAAATTGTTTAGACGAAACCAAAACAAGTTTTGCATTCCACTTTTAAACGATTTAAACATAATTTTATGTCTGATATGGTTCTCTTCTTCGCCACCAGATATCGCAGACCAACTTGTACATTTGTCAATAGGGGTGTTGCTATTCACACCTTGTTCGGGACACGACTAGGTAACGAAATGTCAAAGTTTATATTGCGTCAAGTTGTCGAACTCTAAACTCCAGTATAATAATTTTCGAACATTATTCCGTACGTATAGGATCCAACTTTTATACCTATTTATAGTTTTTAATGAAAATAGGATAACATTACGTTGATTACCTTGTCGTGTCCCAAACATCGGTAACCGTCAGTTCAGTGCAAAATCTGTCAAAATGAATGTGCGAATAGACACTCCATTTGTGAAACCAACAAAATAGTTAAACGTAAGTTTAAACCAAAACGAGTGTTTCAACACTCACTGCGGAAATTTCAATTTCATTGTCAGATGAATGCATGACATTTCTGACAATATTGTAAAACAAAATTGTAAATTCAGACGGTTGTACATTTGGGACACATTTTCCACTGACAGATCTGACAATCTTAAGTCTTTCAAGGTACCTACAAAAATTTTTTATTTTCTTTGCCTTGTCTTCTTTTCATAACTCACACCCTAAGAAAAGGAGTATATATGTATGAACTGTACATAGTTATATAATACACTTAAAATAGGTATGGCATGACAGTAAAATACACATTCTTCAACAATACCAAAATGTTATGTTATGACTGATTATAAATGACCAGTTAAGTACACATGAAAAACATCTGGGCAACCAGATGCCAGGAATTTCCCTATATTCATAGAAATTATCTGATTCAAATGTAAATAGTAGATACATAATTACTGCTAAAAAAAGTAGAAATCTTACCTGATTTGTTTGTTCGGATGTACCCGAAGCGATGTTAGTCAATGCCCATGCCGCCTCAAACTGCAACATTGTGTGGTCATGTCGTTTTAAGCAGTCAACCAAAATTGGAAGAATATCACTGTTTATCAAATCATTAATCGGCGGATTCTTATCGGATGATAATAGTTTTCGAGCAGCCTGAACAGCAGCCAATTGCTTATCAGCATTCGAGGAATCTGCAGCAGCTTCGGCCAATTTCTTTAGATTGATCGCACTGGAAAGCGGATCCTCCTCATCTGTAACCGAATCGGCATTGGGAACATTGCGACGCTTGAAAATAGTTTCTTCCCTTTTGTTTTTTCGCAGTTCGACAGTAACTTCATTCCGCCGTCTTCGCATCTCCTATAGAAAGAAAAAAAAAAGTTATAGGTACAAAATGTTTGTAAAATTTGTCTCTTCTTTGAATTTACATCATACAATGTACATGCAAACTATATATACGTTTCTAGCCAATTAAAGCGAATTACAATAAAAAAAAAGAGCAAAAAACGAAATGAAAAAAAAAAAATAGATTTGCCCTTGCGGAGAAAATTCCAATTCCCCAAAGCAAATGGTTCATTTTATATTTTTTGAATAACATTGGCCAACACAATACTACACACAAATTGAACAAATATTAAATAAATTCAATCGAAAATAATTACATCTTGGTCTTTTCCTTTGTTTTTGAAGTTCTGAAGACGATTTACATGTGGCTCGAGGGACGTCATTTTGATTTGTAGAATTTTCTACAAGACAAGAAAAAAAAAAGAAAATATTGGAATTGCGTGAATCATACGTGAAATGAAAAAACTTTTTCAAGCCAGTGATGGCGATTTAATATTTACTTGATTCTAGTCAAATTTGTTTTTAGATATAAAATCAAAATCACTGTGAAAATTAAGTTATTTAAAGAGAATTTGACGATTAATGCGGAATTGCAATTTTCTTTCTAGTTTCTACTTCTTTCGGGTTACACACAAACACACTCGTACAGCAGCACCACCAATTTATCGTTTATTTCCCTTTCGACGTGAAGTTGGCTGGCATTTAATTATTTATCCGAACGCTGCCATTTTTGATTTTTATAATGTGCGAAGACCAATGGTAATACCGGAAATTACTTTTCGCTCCTGAACTGTTTGAAGTTTTATAGATAAATATAGGTACCTAATTTATTTTTTTATTTGAATCTGAACCTGGTATTTGTATATAATTTATAAAGTTTCTACAGACATTTGTTTTGTGAATTTCAGTTTGCTTCTGTTAAGCCCTATTTATACGGTTATTTCAGTTTCAGTTAAGCTATCAGGCTTTCAGTTAAACTGATGTCTAAATGCAAAAATTTTTCTAAATGAAACTGATTAAATTCCCATAAGTTTTCAGTTCAGTTGCCAGTTTTAGTAGATTATCTTCTAACTTTCGGCTGCTCACGACCGACGAGTAAATTGAAAGTTCATAACTGAATACCGGACTGACGTCTAAATGCACTGCCATTTTTAACTGAACTGACAAATGAATTATTGATAACTGATTGTCTAAATGGGGCTTTTTTAAGTCGTTTTTGTTTTTTTTTATTGAAAAAATTAAGTTAATTTATTTTATTAAAAAATTACAAAGCTTGTAGTAGCTTATTAGCTAACAAAAGCAATTACAAATACTGCCGTTCAAAAGTGTCCCAACCTAGTTCAAAACTGCTCAGCATGTGGTGTGCCAAATGGATGTGGTAATCTTCTAAAGATGCGGTAGCCCGTGCTACCAACATACCAGGGACTGTTGAAATGCTACACAGTGCGCGTAAGGAGTTGTGCATTGCCACTGATTCACAGCTGGAACTTAATCATCCTGAATCATAAGCTAAAAGTGCAAGCACATCCATTACGTCCTGCAAATTGCTCTTACGGCTGAAATTTGCTGTTGCCGCAGAGATTGCCCGCAATAAATAAAGCATATCTGAAACTAAATGTATTTCTTCTCATTTGTGAACTATTTTAATATGCCTATAGCTAACTTGCTCTCGTCATTTATGATTTTACAAACTAATGTCGTTTTCGGTTGGTCGTCCAGAACCGTCCGGAAGCTCTCTCCGCCACTCCGCGATTCTGAATTCAAATCCAGAAGCAAATTTCTCTTCTTTTCAAATTTTGAGTGCATTTCATCGCTTTTCATCAATTCGTTCGTTCGCCTCCATGGTGTCCTTAATCCATCAAATTGTATTAAGAAAACAAATTTTAAATGAGTTTAAATAATGAAATTTCGACTTCGTATTTGATTTTAAGCGGAAGAACTCAATCTGGACCGCCTGACATAGCGGATGATGTCGTAGCAAAATCGACAAGTCTTCAAGGCTATATTACCCGAATGGAAAAAAATCGTCAGCAAAACACGAGCAACATAAAATATGCATGGTCCAGTATTGATTATACGGAAAAAGAATGGTGTGAGCCTCGGCTGGTGGTTGATAAAGGACGATTAAATGAATAGGAAGAAATTCTTATGCAGCAAATCGATAACAAAATACAGACCATCGCTTTTAGGAATTTAAATCTTCACAACATTGGACTTGAACAAGTTCCACTGGCAGAGAGGGCTGAAGAAAATACGGCGATTGTTACACAATGCTACCATCAATTTGACCGTATGATTTTTAAATTAAAGACAAATCTTCAAGATGTGGCACATCATGAATATGAAATTAACATATCTATTATTTGTTCCATATTTATCGAAATTTTGTTTTAAATTATTTAATTAATATGGGTTTTCACTAGTTTTAACTTTTTCGGCTAAGACTTTCCGTAAAACAGAAACAAATAAACGCCAAATGCTAAGACATCTAGATTCGCAACAGTGCTCTCGAATCTAAAAATTAACCTCTTCTTTTGCCAATCGTACACGGCATAACACTTTTAAGTGAAAACTAATATTTCAATTCTAAATACTGATCTGTTTTCGATTAGAGTTTATATTTGAAATTGGTCACTGAATTCATTCAACTCAGTGGTCAGTCTTTAGTCTTCCAAAACGCACTGAATGTGCTTCTAAGCTTTGACGTGACAACTGACAGTGACAGCTGAACGATTTTCATAATTTGCAAAGTTCTACAGAAATGTAATTTTTAAATATTTTTCAGTCAAAATATGTGGAATAAATTTATAATTTTAAAATTATAGTATTTCCCTCACTCAACCATGTCAACAACAGATACTACAGATCCTCCCATCCACAGTGTTAAAATAAAACAAGAAAAACTTGATCCAGAAGTCGAGCGCAAACTTAACCCAAACATATTTCTGCCGGACTCGACCAATACCCCCGATGGAGAGACAGAATCGCAAGCCGATGAAAAGAAAAACATTGAACCTGTTAAATCTTCCAATGAAATCCTTGCAGAGCTCTTCATGGTATTCAACGCCACGCCACCCGAAGAATTGCTTAACCATGACAAGCTGACCAAGAAGACCAAAAAGGAAAAGAAATCCAAACACAAGAAGAAGAAAAAACGAAAACGCAAAACTTCTGAAATAACCGATTTATCGGACATTGAATCATTTGCTTCCGAAGAAGACACCAAACACAAGCGTAAGAAACATAAACACAAGCACAAGAAGTTGAAAGACAAGACTGACGATGAAGAGAAACCATTGGACACCGAAAGAACTGTGATCATGGCTGCTGATTCTTCTTCAAGTAAGCTGAATCACTCTATTAAGAAGGAACCAGTGGATAACGTTGAAATTAAATTTGAAAAGTCGGCTAGTAAGAGTGAGAGCCGGAGTAGGGTTGAAGAACGCCTTCGAAACTGCTCGCGAATGGACGAAGGTTCGGATATCACGCTTTCCGATGAGGAGACGTATTTGCGTGAACGAGGTCGGCATAAAGAATTAAACAGTACGGAGACCGCATCCAAACGGTCAAAGTACGATCGTTATCGTAATATATTCTATCGCAATAGCAACAGCTATTACTCGAGTGAGCGCCATGAGAGAGGTCATTATCACCGGCATCATCATCGTTCAAGATCAGGGTCGAGGACGCGATCCCGTTCGAAATCGCGCTCAAGGTCGGGGCCGAGGGATCTAGGAATCGACAAAAAGCGCTTATTGGAGATTGCTCGAAAGAATGCGATTTCAATGTTCAAGAGTGGCTCGCTGCCAGGCTGCGCCGGCATGAGTGATGAGGTGAAGGATAAAGTTCTCATGAAGATGCGATACGGGGGAAAGACAGTACAGGATTTAACGAACTTCTGCCGAAAACTGACAAGTGGTGAAAATTATGATGATCTGTCTGAGTTTTCGTCGGATGAGGAATCAGATGTGGACAAGCAAGGCAATGCCAAGGCCTTCCATCATCCCTTCGTGTTGAAGGACCGGGAACCAATCGTCATGCATATAAAGAACGCCACGCCTATAGTTCCAAAGACTGCCGACCAAAAAAAAGCCATAACCATGCAGTTTCCAGTTTCATCTGGTCAGCAGCATCGTCTCACCGAAGGATGGGTGCCTGTCCCGACGAAGGACCCCGAAGTGCCTGCGCCCACGCCACTTGCTGCGAAGCCACAAGCAGCAATAAAAAATGTGGGTGTTCCCAAGAATGTATTTCAAAAGCAATTACCTATCGAAGAGCAGCAGCCAGCATTCAAGCCAGTCAACGGAATTGTTTCTAATGCTGAAGCGGTTACTACGGATCCGATACCAAATACTGCAGCCTTACCTACGATGGTTCCTCCTATTGTGTGTTCCGCTCCGGTGGTAGATACAGCATCAAAGCCGACCATTTTCCCTCCAGCCCCGCCATCAATCGATGTCTCTACGATTATAAGTCAACGACTAAGTGCAATGCGTCGACTGCAAGAAAATCCCATGGACTGTGAGGCGATCAAAATGATGTACACTTCCCAGAAGGAGATGACCTCATGGGCGTCCTCGAAACACATGCCTGGACAATTTACAGGCAGCACGGGCGCTAATATTCTCACTGCAAGGGAACTTACCAGTGGCAGTCAGGCATGGGCGCGCAAGGACCAACTGACATCAACAGTCCCTGTCAGTGGTGGAATGGGAATGCATCTGCTCAAGAAAATGGGCTGGAAGCCGGGCGAAGGTCTGGGTCGTGAGAAAACGGGATCATTGCAGCCGCTTCTGTTGGACGTAAAACTCGATAAGCGTGGTCTTGAAGCCGACGAAGAGATCAATGGTAATCGACCACTAAAACAAGCACCCAACACTAAACGAAAGAGGAATCCCGCTGGCGGTCAAGCAGCAGCGAGGCAAGCTCTGGACGAAAAGCATCCCGTGTGTCTGCTAAATGAATTGTCTACGAAGCGGAAGTGGACTCCCCCGATGTACGAGTTGATCACCGATGAGGGACCATCCCACAGCAAGTTCTTCGTCTTCAGCGTGAATGTCAATGGCCAAGTCTTTAATCCCGGAACAGGCGGCAATACAAAGAAGGAGGCGAAAATGCTAGCAGCTAAGTATTGCCTCACTCAGATAGGGGTTTTGTCTTAGATAAAGTTGGTAATGACGTCTTGTAAATATGAATTGCGATAATCTGCATGTAAGATTGTTTGCTGGGTTGTTTCGCACAATAGACTGTGGCATGTATGTCCAGAGATCTTATTATGGGAGAGGAAATATTCTTGCAGAGTATTGTAATTTAAAAAGACACCGAATGTCATTTAAATTACGATTGTAGTTAGTGTCTAGAGCCCTAAACAAAAAAATGTATAAATAAAATAAGAACTTGTTACAGCTCTCCAAATACATATTACAGTTTGTTGTTCTTGTTGATGAGGTTTTGTTACATTTTTCAGGACGATTAATGAATTTAAAAAGTGTTGATATGGTTCAATCCATTCAATCCGTGCTTTTCATGTTCATTTGGCTTACATTTTATCTCGTTATCTATAAAAATGAAGTTTACTACTCACTGATCATCAACGCCCAGCCAAACTCTTTGCTCTAGAAAGCTAACGTTTTGCACAGAGGTTCCCTTTATGATGTATACAAGCAATAAGGAAGGATTTTTCGAAATTCAACCCCTAAAGGGGTAAAAGGGGGGTCGAAGTTTCTATGGGAACATTTTTTATTTTTTTATAAGTAATAATTTTGTCGATTTGTGAAATTTTTCTTAACTTACGAACCGTTCATCGTATCGATATGAAACTTTGTAATGCGTCCAAACTTCATCGCTGTTGAGTATGCTGATCGCTTCATCTAACTCCATCGTACGTACTCCAAAGATATTCAAACGGAATTCTGTAAGAATGGGGTTATACTGCTAGAAAATGGTAAACATCCTCACTATCTTTTCGGTTGCATATGTTGCACAGTATAGGAAGATCTGGGCAGTGTGGAATATAATAAGGATTGTCTAACTAAGAAATATGTTGTGTCTCATACATAGTGGCTCAGTCTGCTATAGTCAGCCCTATCACGAATTCCGTCGTGAAACGGAAAATTGACCTCTTTTTCTACGACAAGTAATTTGTGTCGGAGACGTTGGGAAAAACGATGTTTGCACAGCAATAGGTTGTGTTTTGTATAAAAAAACAATAAGAATTTTAATTTTTTTTGGTTCTTAATAATATTTGTTGCTTTAATAGGACAAACACAACTAATACGCCACATACCAAAATTATTAAACACGAAAGCACACACCCGAGACAAACTTATGTTCCAGCTCCTCTAATATATATTTAAATGCCGGTTTATTGAGTCGAACATTTCTTTGAAACCTCTAAGTTTGGCCGCGTTCAATGCGCTTTTGCCTAGCTAGTCAACAGCCTCTGATTGGTCGATTTGACTGCAAATTTAGGCAAATTTCGTGAGGTCGGTCAGCTGTGGTGACTGGAAAGTTAGGCAAGAATTTCTGCCTGAGTTCTTAGTGGGTTTGAGAAATGTCATAAACAGCTGATTGAAATCGAAGAATTTTTCACTCCATTGTTGAACTTTGCTGAGATTTGTATGTGGTTTTATTATTATAGTTGGAAAAAAAATAAATAAAAATGAAGTTTCAAGCTACAATTGATGGTGTTTTGTATGACATCGATGATACAAAGGAAACGACAATTTGACTACGGATAATAAAATCAACACGTTCACAAGTGTGATAATAATTAAATAAAATGTGTCTTTTAGATGGGGTTTATACCCGACTGCTTTTAGAAAAGAATCAATAGAATCATTCATTTTAAACTTCAATAATTTTATATTATTCTTTAGTAGGTAGCCAATGTGTTGATCAGTTGATGTCAAAACAGCAAGTGAATGCTCAATTCTTAACACATGTAAGGCATTTGACATTTAGCTTAGGTACTAGGCAATTTTCCGTTCAATGATAAACTGTCACCTAAATATTTAGGTACCTAAGCACATTGAACGCGGCCTTTAATATTCATAAAACTTATTCATACTCACAATTCATTTCAATAATTTTCAAACATAAACTATGTTTGACACAAAACAGCTGATTTCGAAAATGAGAATGGCCGCGTTCCTTTGACCGCTAGTCATCTAGCACATAATATCCCTGATGGAGGAACGCTGGTGCTAGAGGTCTAGCGGCCATCATATCGCATATATTTATTAATACACTATAATTTAAATAAACAAATACAATGTATATTAATTACATAGAAGTTTGAATTCCCATTTTACACCAAATTGGAAATAATTGACTTCTGCACTTTCACTTTTGTTTTGACAGTTCGTTATTTTTTTCAATCTAGCAGTTCATTTTGTGCTAGATTGAAAAATTTCCCAGAAAAGGATATTTCACAAAATGTGCTAGAGCTCTAGCGCAAATGCTGAAATGTCAGTTTTTTTTATATGGAGTTTGGCATGCCGCTAGTCATCTAGCGGACAATGGAACGCGGCCAATGAGAGCGGTTAATGAGGCAAGCTTCTGTAGATTCCATTCGGATTTTGTGAAGTAAATTTTTCGTAGTTCGTATCGTAGCTTTCATTCGGGGATTTCCTACGAATGGATTCTGTGATAGGGCTGAGTATGATCTTTGTTGAGATTCTCATGCTTCACAAACAAATTGATCATAGGTATATATTTTATTATATTTTTGAATTGTTTTCACCAATAGGGCGTTAGACATACTTTCTTAGGTACCTAGGTTGATGTATAAACATAAAAAAGGGAACTAACTGACTATAAAATAAGCTCTTTATAACCAGCTTCTCTTCATTTTGTATTTATGGGTGCTCTTTCTATTATTAGTAGTTAGGGGACTTTGAATTTTAATCCATGGAAAACGAATTTGACAGGCAGCTGATTTATAGAGCAGAAAAACTGGTCTAAATCTGAAAATAATTGCTTGGAAATCGACATAAGTTGCGACACCACTGAGTAAAAAAACTACATTACCGACTGCTGAAAAGCATAACTATAAATTAAATAAACCATTACTACCCTAGAAAACGTCACGGCGACAAATATTCTGACAGTAAACCATCAACAACAAAAAAATACAACACAAAAACAATTCCCTGACAGCTGTGAAAATTGTGTGCTAAAAATTAATAAAACAAATTTCAGTAAAATAAAGTATGGACCTTACAGAAAATGGAAAAGACGATGAAAAATTTGCTATATTCAAACATGACGGTCTTTTCAGTGAAAGTCTTCCATTAATGAAAGAAATAAGACGCCAGGGAAAGCTCTGTGATGTTACTCTCAAGGTGAGTCAAAGAAAATTCCAAAGAATGAAAAAACGAAATCGACCATCTATTTTATCTCCTAGGTTGAAGATCAGTCTTTTTCTGCCCATAGAATAGTTCTAGCCGGGGCAATTCCATATTTCTATGCCATGTTTACAAACAATATGGCTGAAAGCAGAATTAAGGAGATCACTATGAAAGAAATCGAACCCTGGTATGATTGATTTATTACCCCCAGCTTGTATTTAATATAACTATTTGTTTTTTTTTTGTATGGCCACAGCGCTCTAGAGAGTCTTATCAATTTTGCCTACAGTGGCACTGTTCGAATTGATAATCAAAACGTTCAAAGTTTAATGGTGGGTGCTTCATTTCTTCAGCTGAACAAAGTGCGGGATGCCTGTGCAGATTTTCTTATCTCTAGGTCTGTTAATATACCTGTTTCTGGGACTTTTTATTTTGCAAAATCTTGTTTCAATTTAGATTCAATCCTCATAATGTTTTGGGAATTCGCCAGTTTGCCGACTCACTGGCCTGCATCCATTTGGTGCAATCAGCAGACAAATACATAAATCATTACTTTTCAAAAGTATCGGATTCAGAAGAATTCCTTGGTCTCAATTATGAAGAACTAATAGATCTCATTCGTCGCGACGAATTGAATGTTCCTACAGAAGAAAACATTTTCGAAGCTTGTATGCGTTGGGTTAAGTTCAGCGAAGACAAGAGATCGATTGTCTTTCCGCAAGTTCTATCTAGAGTGCGTTTACCATTATTATCACCGCAATTTCTTGCCGATCGCGTTGCACGCGAAGAAATGATCAAAACATCGCATCAGTGTAGAGATTTACTAGATGAAGCAAAGGACTTTCATCTAATGCCTGAGCGAAGGGGATTGCTTCAGAGTTTTAGGTGAGTTTTCTAAAGTACATTCCTCTGCACGAAAGAGATATTTTATTGATTTTATTTTAGGACACGCCATCGCTGTTCAGATTATTTGATTGGGCAGATTTTCGCAGTTGGTGGGCTGACTAACAATGGAGAATCGGTTAGTACTGTGGAGATTTACGACCCTGTTACTAAAAAATGGAAAATGGGTGAACAGATGTCAATGATGAGGTATGTATGCATCAATACAAGATTTCATGTAATTTAAAAAATAATGTAAAGCAATGTTCGGTATTTGTTCGGCACTTAATGATGTCCAGACCTTGTGAGTATAGGCAATTCGGACTTAAGTCATGTCCCCTTTTGAATGTTTTAATTTGCCGACCAGTTATTCAGTTCAGTTTAGAAAGGTACGTGCTTTTTTGAGCCTTTTCTCAAACGCCTGGCTCTAGGTTCGTATCCTGATGAACCTACCTCATTCATCCAATTTTTCACGTCTTGCAAAATTCAGTGAGTGCCAGGAACAGTCATATCATCAGTAAACAGAATGAATTCAAAATATTGAATCCGAAACTTCTCCATTACAGTTAATTTCATATTGGCATAGGTACAACAAGTTAGGACCGTCGTTTTATGCATTTGAATAATTAGTAATTTTAAGAAAAAAAAAAGTAAGGCACGCCTTTAGATGGTGATATTGTTAAGCAATTCCTGGGCGCTGACAAAGTCGGTCGGGTACTACTAGTAGTATAATAATTGTCTTATCTTTTTATTTTAGGTCCAGAGTTGGTGTTGCAGTTATTTGTGGAAAACTATATGCATTTGGTGGCTTTAATGGCACCGAACGTCTATCAACTGTAGAAGTTTATGATCCCAAACAAAACAAGTGGTCTCAAGGACGAGCAATGCTTTGCAAACGAAGGTAAGTTTTCTAGTCATTCATCATTACTCAACAACTTTTGGTCTAAGGGAACCTGAATTTCTATGCCACTACATATAAATATTATATACATAAATGTATGTGTATAAATTGCGGACTTATTTCGAAATATCAATTTGTAACACAAAACAATCTGATGTGGTTCTGCGAGCATAATGATCCGAGCAGTGTGAGGCAGCTCTTGAATAGCTTAGATTTGATCTTGTTGGATATTGGTCCTATTGCTAGTAGTTCCGTACTTTTGATACGGCCAGAACCTGAACACACATGCAGATCTGCAACTCAGTATATACCCAGTACCCTCACTGGTACGTTTTACGTCGATTTGTTGGTATACTTTTAGAAGCGTTTAGTAACTCATTCGCAGTTTTCATTTGAAAATATACTTGGTTACCCCGTTCGCGTCTTGCCTTCTTGTGACTGCTGTGTAGTAGTTGTAGTAAAATCCATTCTCTGTAAGCCAAAACGGGTCGAAGTTACTAACCATTCTATTTTGCACCATAGACTAATAACCACGTGCGCAATTTAATTTTGATACCGTTTTTGTCTCACAACAAATTTTCTTTTACTACAATTTCCGAATCATACATCTTAACTGGGGGACCCTTATTACTATTAGTTATTAGGGGTCAAATGGCTTAACACACTCCTTTATGTACTTGTACCTTTATTGTTTTAATTTTTATTTTTTATTTTTTCAGTGCTGTCGGTGTTGCTGCCTTAGATGACAGCGTTTACGTTTGCGGTGGCTATGATGGCGTTACATCATTGAACACTGTCGAGTGTTATAGCCCCAAAACAGACGCTTGGAAAACTGTAAGAAAATGTTAAATGATCAATATGTGCCACACAAAAAAAACTCCTCTTTTAGGTCGCTCCAATGATGAAATATCGTTCAGCAGGAGGTGTCGCATCACTGGGCGGATTTATTTACGCTCTAGGCGGTCATGATGGTCTGTCGATTTTTGATTCTGTCGAACGTTACGATCCCGTAAAAGATGTCTGGATAAAAATGAAATCAATGCTCAATAGGCGTTGTCGCCTCGGAGTAGCTACTCTAAATGGAAAGCTATACGCTTGCGGTGGATATGATGGAAATTCATTCCTTCGCTCGGTAGAGGTATACGATCCAAACACAGACACATGGAAGCTAGTAACTTCTATGCACTGTAAACGAAGTCGTGTTGCTCTCGTCTCCAATATGGGAAAGCTGTGGGCCATTGGCGGTAGGTGTAAACATTTTCAAAATCGTTGTCATAATTTTATAAAAGATTTCCATCCTAGGATATGATGGGGAAACAAATCTTTCAACCGTTGAAGTATATGATCCGGCGACTGATGAATGGGTGTTTGTACCACCAATGCGTGCGCATAGTGGTGGCGTGGGAGTTGGGGTAATACGAATCCAGTAAATCCATAAAAAAACACTCGGCCGGTCTTAGTTTATAAAAATCATTCCGAAATTAAATTTCTGAAAAGAGTTATTGATGACGAAAATTTAAGGAAATTTACTGAAAAGAATCTCTAGTTGTTAAGATGATTCAACGTTTAAGGTGTTATTATTGCTTTCTGAAAAAAATATATATAAATACATATAACAGTATAAAGAATGCATTATAGTATATTTAGGTTAATAAATTATGTAATCGTACATCTGATGTTTTATTTTAGTTTTGTCACGAATGTGGTAAAGGCCTAAAGGAGAAAAAGTAGAAACGCAGCCAGCAATGTACAAACAGGTCAATAACTTTCTGTACAGAAATTTAAATCGATTCTACAATAGGACTGCTTAATTGGACATCTATCTCAGTGAAGTAAAATCAAATATATTCTTCAGCACGCAATTACAACAACTATATAGAGTTGTGCAATAAAACAGGCCTAATATAGCATCTGTCTTAACAGAGAGGCAACGATCATCCGACACGTATGACAAAGCACGCATCGTATAAATCGGGTATATTTGTGCCCTAATATTTATCAACTGCGCAGTTATAGTGGGATTTTTAAATTTCTAGGCTTTGCCCAAAAAGAGTGTTACGGCAACAGCCCGTAATAAGTACCTACCTATTCATTACGCTATTATGATCATGATGTACATATATTCTTTATGACCACACCTTTGTCCTGTCCAAAAGGAATATATGAATAAAAGAAAAACAATTAACCTGTTTAAAGGCAAAAAAGTTCATATATTTTGATATATCAGTTATCTGTAAATGAATCGAACAGTATCAGATTGTTAGCAGAAGATTATCATAGGCCAGACCTACGTTCAAAAAATAGGAATAGGTGGCGAATTTCTCAACAAAGTGCAGAAACAGAAGAGAAACTAAAATAAATCATTAATCATAAAGTTGAAAGACCGTCTTCTAGTCGTCGCTGGACGATATCAGTAGATTTGCTGCCAGATTCTCGTTTTTCTCGCATGCGAAATACGCCTGCAAGACAAGGTGTTCTGGGAAACCCATCGCTTTAAGTCTTGAAATCGCCTCACGATCTTGAGCAGTCATCTGAATGACAGCAGACACGGACTCACCGTCACCCGCTGATGCTCCAGCTCTGGTTGTTCGCTCGGCTGTTGGTTCAGCTGATGCTACTGATTCTGCTACGGCTGCACGTACGCCTTCGCCTGTTGTCGTTGTTTGTCTTGTTGCAGTACTGCTATTATCTGAATCGTGCGGTTCATTCAACATATTCAAAAATGCATCTTGGTTCTCCGAAATCAGCTGCAACAAAGCCGGATTGGATTGTCCAATTTGTTGAAGAACAGCATTTAAAAGTTCCGGATTCTGATGGACGAGCTCTCGCATTTGCAGAAATTGTGGCTGATTCCTGAGAAACTCCAACGAATCTTCTCCAACTGAGCTCTCATTGCCAGTTGATCGCTGAGAAGCTGCGGCGGCGGCCCTGACTTCTGGGCTAGCTGCTGTATTTAATTCACTGTCGACCAGGGCGTCGTCCGGTATTCCGCTCAGCAAGTATTCAACTGCCCGATCTGGATTGTTAAAGCTAGCTGCCAATGCGGCCTCTGTCATTTCCCTGGTGTAACCCATCTGCATTATCGAATCGACCATTCGATTATATTCGTCGCCCATCAACAGAGTTGATTCAGCAGCTGCCTGAACCAATGCGGGGGCTCTGGCGCTGCTTTCAGTTGCAACGGCGGCAGTAGTTGTTACAGTAGCTGCCGCAGTTGGGAGTTTTTGAGGACTTGCGACGACTTTTGTCTCTGACTTGCTAGTAGCAGCAGTATCCGGTTTCTTTTGCGGCGACGCAGGTTCATTGCTGCTTGTTTTAGTTTCAACCTTTGAACTTGTGGCCGGCTCGTCGGCTTTCTTAACCCCAAAATCACGTTTCAAGATCACAACAATAAATTTCTTTTCGTCCACATTATACGATGCGACAGTTTGGTCATCGTCCAGTATGACGCCAGCATATATAAGTTTTTGCTTTTCCACTATATATTCGCTGCCACGGGCTGTGAATATTTTCTCCTTCAATTCTTTAACCGATTTCTCTGCATCGAAATCAATTGTGAACGTTTGTTGCTGTAGATTCTTCACGGTAATGATCATTTTTTCTTGGTTCTTTTTTTTCTTTTTCTTTTTTTTTTTTTGCTGTTCTGATTTTAATTATAGCTTAAAGCATATAAAAATACAACTGAAAACGCCTTTGTTTCTGTAGTTATCGCTTTAATATATACTTTGATATACAAATTAGCCTTCTCTTTGTTTAAATGGCACTTATTTTTGCGTGATTTTCCTTAAATAAAATACAGGAAATTTAGAAGTGAACAAATCCGATTAATTCAACGTTTGACAGTTGTGCAGAGTTGGCTGGCGGAAGAGTTTGGAAAACGATGACTGCGTTCAGACGGTGGAGCTATATAGTGCTATCATGATTTCGACCATTAATTTCAAATGAATGCCTTTTAATGCGGAATAATTGAGAATTTTAAAATTAATTTCGTTTCCATAGCCTATAAAAGGTCCATCTGGTTTTCATAGAACACATTCAGCATTGTTATATACATGCGCAATATATCCTAAATACAAAATTATGACAATTGTAATGTAACCAGAGGCAGTTGTACCGGTTGTACCTAGCACTGGGCTAAACGCTTAGTCATTTTTCATGAGTGCTGAGTAGGTATACGCCGCGTTCTATTTTTTTTTTAATCAATTCCAATTGGTCTGAAAACCAATTGTGTTTTTTGCCATTTCGCTTTCAGTTCAGTCAACTTAGGCCGAAAGGTATGTTCAATGAATTCGCAGTATATTGACACTAGGAACTCTAAAACTTAATATACTGTTTGATGAATCCTGATCTATTTAGGTGGAAGTAGGTACCTAGGCACTTACTTCATCACTACATTTATAAAAGTTTATTGATTTTGGCAAGTGATTTGTATGAGTAATTATATAAAATTGCTTGCACGAGATCGGAGAGAGAGAGTCAATGCTAAAAAAGATGTAATATGTATGATTATGAATTATCGTTATCACCTTAAAGTGTGAAGAACCCACAATCATTAATATGCTATATTTGGACTGCCAGTGAAATGTCAAGCGAAAAATGAGTGAAACAAAAAGACAATCATCTAGGATTTCTCCATAGAATGGAGAAACGTTTGACGTTAGAGGCACCTATTGGGCGAGTAAATTCGCCAAGTAAAGATGTTATTTAAAAAAAGAGCGAGTTTCCAGTTTATTCAGCGCTCATACTACGGACAATACCATTTTCTCGTTTTTGTTAATACTAGTGCAAAATTGAATTAATTTTTATATTAATTTTAATTAGAAAGCTTTTATTATTATTAAGGTTTTATTTTTATTTTTGTTCGAAAATTGGGGTTATGTATGAAATAGCGTCACCGTCTTGTTGAAACCACATGTTGGTCACATCCATATCTTTATTTATATATGTATATATTTAGGCCCTATAAACTGGGTTATCATGTCATGATAACGAACACAATTAATTGTTCTGCCTGACCAGCCGCATTTTCGAAAAAGAATGGTGACTCATAGATAATGCCTTCAGCCCAAAATCCGCACCATCATCACTGTAGATGATTTTGTTCGAAAATTGCGGACTGGTAGCTGACAAACCTTCGTTATGTTTTAAATATTGTTCAACAAGGAAAACGCGTATATGCGTATTTCGTATAGCTCTCCAATTTTACTAACCGCGAACTGTCAGCTGTCACATTGTTATCTTTCTTTGCGTTGCCATCACTGTACTATTAAATGGCGCAAAATTAAAATTTTGCGTGAATTATGGGACACCCTTTATATGGCATAGTTGCCCCCCTCAACACCCCTGCGTGTGTTAACTGTAGGATTTGGAGTAGGAGCAAATAAGTTGGGCATAATGCAAAGTAGGGCCATTTCAAACATTTTTACACAGTATACCTATCTTAGTATAAAACATTTTAAGTAAAACAAAATTTTTTTAAGTGTAAAGTCGATTTCCTTGCCATTTTGGAATCTCCTCACCGATGTAGATATCTCAGCTACTCACGTCATCTCCGCCAGAACTGTTTTAGTCGGCCATCCACTTTCCCATGAACGTTTTTTTTTGGAAATTCATTTCTTTCCCAGAGAATTTCGACCATTTGGCGTGAAAGGCAATGACATTATACATATATTGTACAAATTTTAATTTTGAAATAAAATATTTACAATAGCAAAAGAAAAACAAAAGTAAAAACTATAAAACTTAACTATAGAGGTACTGAGAAACATAAAATATTTTCTAGTTTATAATATCAAAGTAGTAGGCCAAATCCGAACTGATCTGCATCAAAAGACCCATCAGAGGTATGTCACCCACCAAATGTCGGAACGTGATGCTGAGCCTACCTGACGGTGACGAATCATCACTATCAACTACAATCGATATCGAGTCTACCCACTGCTACCAACTGATGCTGTACGCACAGCTTATAAGGCCGGTAGTAACTTATAGGATTACGTACCCATTGTATCGTTACCGCTACCGTGTACCCCTCTGATCTGTGAGCTCCATAAAACCAGAGTATATACATTCGGCCCAAGCGAGGTATCCGTCGGAACTGAGAATTCTCCGCAACGCATACTCCGTCGGAGACTCAAATTACATTCGAGGTATCCGCATTCGGAAAGAATAATTAAAATGCGACGACGCATTATTTGACATGATGTTGTTTCGTGGTACATCGGGGTTTTCCTATTTAATTCTTGTTTTTTTCGTTTGTTTTTGCCCTGAAAACACAAATGCAAGCAACAAATGCAACCAATTACTTTGCTAAAATGATTTTTTTCCTAATTATTTTCATTTATCAACACTTCACTGCAAATCGTAAACAAATTCCGCAACAAATTCTTGTCCGAGGAAGAAAATTCGTATGAAGTGTCAAAAATATCAGTAAAAACGCACTTGATCGCACTGAAACGCAAGACGCCAGTGTGCGTTGCATACTTGTCGGAACAAAGTTCCGATTGTGTTTTGCCGTGCACAAAATGCCGGCATTTTGCAGACTTCAACTTGGCCAATTTTGCGCCGGGACTTGGGCCTATATCTGTTTAAGATCCAACTGACCCAGGAGCTCAAAGTTAATGATAAATGACTACAGAAAAATCATCTTTAGCGACGAGGCGAAAAACCGAGGCGTTGAAATTCCTTTAGTGAATATTCAGTAAGCTCAGCTTCTATTCGATGCGATTCGGATTTTGTTTACCCGGAAGAAGATTTGGTTCACCAGCGAGTTCATATAACATTCACAGATATGATATACATGTGTCGTTGTCGTCCTCTGAAATTAATTGACAACCAATACCGATAAAAGAAGCTTTGGAGATCCGATACGTATATACTTTTCTTTTGCATTTATTCCATAGTTAGATTTATAATTCACTAGCAAGTAATTAACTTTAACAGCGTTAACATATACCTATACTCCTTCGCCATATGCGTTATTTTCAAATGCTCAACCCCAACTAATTGGTGTTTCCAGTATCTTATCCTGAATTTATATGAAGTGTACAAAACACTTCGGCCACAAATCAAACTAATTAAATAGTAATTAATCCACTTCCACCTCAAATCAATATTTAAAATTGCCACAATTCCTGGTATCAGATGTTTACCATATCGAGTGCGCACATTTTAATTAAATCATCGAGTGTAAGTGCAAATAAAAGCGCATCCAATATTTGACTATACAAAAGTGAACAATTGCTAAGGTAACTCAGCAGACCCACTCCAATCACCATGCCTTCTGTCAAGGTTGTTCTGCAGAAGCCCAGCACGAATACGAAGCACTCAACAGGTGGTGGGTGCATTTTTCAGTTTATTTAACGGATTGATTTCGTGAGCCTTTGGAGTAAACACCAACCGATATGATTCGGGGACGTGACACAAACCTGTAAAATTCTATTGCACCTTCAGAATCGAATTCAAAGTGAAAACAAACATTGCCTGGCTACTGTGGGGTTATTTTTGAGTTCAGCCAAATTAGCGTTATTAATGAAAACTTTGTATACCTACATACTGGTTTGTATCATGGTCATGGATGTGATTTCTGACTAATAAATTAAATTCAGTTTTTATAAAATTGTTTTGGTTCGAAATTTTCCGGATCTTCAGGCAATCTGAAAATATTTGGATAGATATTGGGGCAATATTTGGTTTTGGAGTGTATGTACATATTTGTTTACTCACAATTATTGATTTATGTGATTTCAAGTATATACTTGCCATAGGCTAATCAAACAATTAATTAGTTACCAATAAATCCTTTCAAGCACAAATAGTGGGTTGGGTTGGGTGTATTGTTAGTGAACTGCATAATACGCATATAAAAACGTAGGAAACGTCTATTTTTACTTGGCCGAGAACGCTGGTATTCCCGTTGGAAAATAATTATGGTTGAGGATCATAATACCATACCCTAATATTAACCCTCTAATGATGTATCTTTCCGAATAGATTAAAAAATCGATTGTTTAGGCTTTGTTTGGTTATTCTTAAACAACTTATTAAAAAAAAAGGTGAAAACATCTTTTCTACAAGAAAGAATAAGAATCGAAGCCATATTATATGGCCTTGAAGTGGGGAAAAGTAAAAGACAACTTGGTTGTATTTAATGCAAAAAAGACACAGCTCACAAAATTTTCTACAAAAAATGCATCAACAGTTCCTCAGATCCAAATGGATGACCATCCAATCCATCCCAAGAAATCACTAGGAGTCACAGTCAATTCAGGAATCACATGTCAGGACCACATATCCTATATCGCAAGATCGGGGTCCGTTAAGTTGAGCTACCTATTTAGAGCAAAGAGGTAGATACTTTAGCCCCAAGCAACTTCTCCTTCTCTACAAAGCACAGGTTAGACCAGGCCTGGAATATTGCTCCCATATATAGAGCTCGGCCCCAAAACATGTTTACAACATGTTTCGCGCTGTATCGAATGATTGGAAAACTGTTTAGTATACAGCGAAAAACTGTACAGTTAATTACTTTAATGCATACCGGATCCAGAAATTGAATCGATTGCAAAAGCAATTTGAACAGGAAAAGCCAATAGGACAGTTTTTAGTATTTCGTGTCAAGCAAAGCAGAAATAAAAAAAACAACAAGTAAAAGTTTTATCATTTGCCTGGCCGATGCTTTGATACCCTATATTGTATAAAAGTGCAGAATAAATAAAAAACGTATCTTTTATGCATTTTACATATCTATATTATATATAGAGCATTAGGAGAAACGCCTTATATTTGGCAAACAATATACATACATACATATAATATATGTACAACCTCTACAACTCTTCACTGCAAGGGTATTCGGTCGCCATTTTCAAACTAAATTTCCAATTAGAGTTTGTCTTTTATAGTACTTAAGGAGTTTCGGAAAGTTTCCTCTTAGTGGCTAACTCTCTCACAGCCACCGCAACCGTCAGGTCGCAGGTGTAAATGCTAACAAGATGCAATAAATGCGCCGTGTCGATTGGAACTAAGTTCTTCCACCTAGCATTTTACATAGGGTCAAAAGAATGACTATACTTATTTCAATCACAAAATAAGCACCCATTCAGTTCGTTACTCAGAGGAAATTTAACAATTATCTAGTATCTATATTATTGCTGACAATATAGCCCAACAGACATGACTCGAATATCGCTGCGTAGTACTCGGCATATATATCGAAGTATCTAATAAAATGCAACCGCCCGCGATAACACAGTCCCACAAATCTAATATTAGATTAGAAGTGCTGCGATAGCACGCATGATTAAAATATTTCCCACTCATAAAAGTAATTTAATTAACATTTAGATTAGTCAGAATTAAAGTCCTACATTATTAGACGGTGCAGTGAATCGGTTCCCTGAATGGAGCACCAGTGATTTAATTATCGGTACCATAAAACGAAATCGACACACTAATCATATGGCAAATAGAATTTGAACATGCATCACATCCGCCTTCTATGAATGCCGCCTCACACGATTTTTTAACCGACCAATAGGATGATTGCCAATGAAAGCACATCCTTCTTGCCTATATGCCAAAAAAGTCGGCGATAACAATAGCAATTGCGTGGGCGACGAAAAGCTTTGATTCTGTACCTACTATCCTATCCTAGCACAGGCATAAAGGTGTCCCTTTCGACTGATAGTATTGTATAATGGATGAATTTTTATAACAGTTTAACCTATAAAGTCCTTAAGGCAAAGCAATTATAGAGATACTTAAACAAGTAGATCTTAAGAGCTTTCAATATTTTAAAACTATATGGTCGTCCTTGGTTCCAAAACTATCGCGGTGGCATGAAATGATGATGATGGTGTAGTCTTTTTAATGGCAGTTCCTCGTCAACACATTTACATAACAAACTGGAGATTGGTATTATGTCGGAACTAACAGGGATAATACAGCTCCCAGGCAATATGTGCAGTGCATCCCGCATACGGTGTATACTCGCGAAGCCAATAAAAATTATGGAAATGCTTTGCTGGATTTAATTTGCATATAAATTATTATTAACAAAATAGAAATGATTTCTTTGAACTTTTCCATAGTTAATTTCTCAACTCGTTGGCGTTCTTTGCAACGAACCTAAACAAGAATTGGTTCTTGTAAATTTGTTGTGCAGAAACATTTTATTCAGGGAGCGAAGATGTTAAGAAATAAAATATTCAATAATTGTATGTACAAATATGTAGGCAATGAAGGAAAGCAATGAAATTTCATTTTTATGGCATTCAGTAGGTGATCTTAAGTCTTGGCTCAAACGTACAAGTGTGGCTTTCCTCCCAACTTATCACACTATTTGTATACTCTCCAAAGGAAGGAAGGTGTATGTTTTTACTTTGTCATTAGGTCATTAGACTACATTTTTTATAACGCCAAGAAAGGAAGAGTCACCGCAGATCTCATAAAGTATATATATTCTGAATCAGGATTAAATTTTGAACCGATTTAGCCATGTCCGTCTGTTTGTCTATCTGTTGAAAACACGACTTTTTTTTTACCGTCGGCGTTTGCCAACGCCGGATTTTTTGTCAACAACGTAATATATTGGATATTATATTGTGATGAAGTTATATATTTCTTTACTTCTCATATCGGCACAATGTAAGAGAAAACGCAAAAAACTTGTGGCAGAATCGTTAAAACAAGACATCATGTAAAGCTTGAATCTACTATTATTATTATAAATAAATTAAATTTACAACAAACATTTCATGATCAAGAATTTAAGTAATTGATTTAGAAAAGATTACTCATCAAGAAATAACTACCCAAACATACTTACATACAGATTGACAACAAACTGATATCTATACTAAACAGTATATATTTTATTTAATAATTCCCCTCATCCAGATATTTTTTCCAACCTAACCTACATCCTTTCATCATATTCAACAGGTGTCCTGCGAATGTAGACGAAACATCATGTGAAAATTGTATCATTAGCAAGCACCTCACTGGGGAGGAGAAATATAATCTTCAATGAAAAGCCCACTGATAAGTGTATTCTACACTGCGCAAGACCCAGTTCATTCATACCTTCTATTACTATGTGGGTCCTGCTGGCTACAAGGCACTAAAACAAAAGCCAAAGTGTTACCAAAAAAAAGAAACACATTTTTCAAACAGAACTGCAATTCGTGGCATACTTAACTACCGTCCGCTTGCTTCTGACAATCAGTTCTTGCATTGTAACCGGCAAATAAACATCTCAAATAACGCGGAGAATAAGGATCTAAAAAACTGTTGCGTTATATATATAATATTTACCATTAAATCGGTAGTGGCAGAATTTATTTTAGGAGATCAATTTAATAAAATTAAAAATAAATTGAAAATATTGAAAAATGTTTTAAGGATCAAAAATCGAATTTAATCACGAAATTATTTATTTGAAAAATATTCTTGTAAGTGAGTGAAGTTATAAAAGTAGAACTAACAATTTTTAGGTGTGCAATTTTCAAAGGTGAGTGTTTTCATTCTACTTTCAGTTTTGGAAAATGTATTATTCACCCCAGTGCTGAATTCCGACCGAAATTGAATTGCCGCGGATTTCGAATTTTCTGTGTGATCAGTTCGCTTAATACAATAATTTTTTTTATTACATATTAGCTGACTTGTTTTGTTTGAACTAAGAAACATGCAATTAGAAAACAGAAGTCAATGTGACTTATAGAGTGATCTGATCACAAATGAATATTTGGTACACCTAAAATTCGAAATCCCCAAGAATTCAATTTCAACCATAATTTTGCACAGGGGCTATTGCAAAAATTTACAAAAAAAAACGCATTTATATTTTCATCACAAATATTCAAGAAAATAGTTCTTGAAAGTTTGTGCATCATATCCGCGATTAATCAATAAAATAAAAATTTTACTTAATAAGGTTTATAGTAAATTCAGATTACACCCTGAAAAGGAATACTGCAGAATTTAGTTTGTTTAAATTTAACCAATTCTCAAAACTCTGGGTATCACTTTTCCGAGCAATTTTTAACTCGAAATTGAATGAATGAGTCTTTTAAAAATATTTGAAAAAATATAAAATATTACTCTGAATTATGACTGGGAACTTTTTTTAAGTTTAAGCTGTATTATTTACCCCAGTTTCACAGTGAAGTTTAAACTACACTTTTATTTTAAACTTCAGTTGAATAATTAATTCGTTTTCACAATTTCGTTTAAACCTTGAACAGAGCTCATTCTGTAGCCTAAGTTAAACGTCAATATTCTGCCATTTAAACCTTAGACACAGTCTCATTTCAATTTGAAAGCTGCCGATTGTAAAAAACACAAATATTTGAAGTTGTTTTGTTCTTTGAGAGAAAAGACAAGGAACGATTTTGGAAAAGTCGTATAAAAGCTAAATACTGTACAATACTGCCCAATTCTATTCACTAAAATTCATTAAACTGCGTTCAGTTGTATTGAAGTTCAGATTACCTTGTGAAACCGGGTGAGTAAAACTTCAAACTGAAACGCAGGTTCAGCTGCACTTCAGTTTAAACTTCCACTGTGAAACTGCGGGGGCTAGAGTATATATCGGATTTGGTATTTTTGATCTCTAAGCAACTTCCCACGCAGGTAGTGCTTGTGGTATCATACAATTTTAAATTTCTATCAAGCGTCTCTGCTTTGTCTCTAGATGTATTGTCCCTCTTCTTCATCTAAGGGTTTATTTTTCGATAGCATACAGATTTATCATGTAGTGGATCGGTTCACCGTTAAAGAACCCGTCAGCTTCCCAGAGTGACTTGAAAGTTTTTGTGAAACTGTAACTGAAATTGTATTCAGAATACCGGCGGCCAAAATTTATACTGGTCCACTGTAAGGTTGCTTTGTGGCAAACAGCTGCGTAAGTAAATATTTACTGCTAAAAATGTTGGTGGGTATCATATGAAACAGATTGTCTAGTCCGAAGTGCTTCACTGATGCACGCACAAGTTGTTTGTTGGACTAGCCAACCGACAACGACACCAGTCAATTCCATAATCTGTAATGACTGTATTTTTGGATCGCCTGACTGCACTAATGTCAAAACTGACCGAAACTAATAGTGCGGGTGCGGTATGATTTAAGGACTCCATCTTACATCAATATCTAAGAAGTCCGGAAAAAGAATTTGAAATCATTTCCAACGATAATTCATCGATTAAAACTTAGTTCTTGCTACCAGCTAAGAACAACTGAATAAATTGTTTTTGAATAATTATTTTTGTAGAAATCTATAATAATTATGGAAACAAATACTTCTAATTATTATTTTTGTTTAGAAAGTTCTTATTAGTATTTGTTAGTCTACTAAATTTCTTGAAAACCATGTATCACCAGAACTTTTAGATTGATTTGTTTGTGTAAAGGCCGGAAAATAATTTAATTAGTTAACATTTGTTGTATATTTATCGTCTTTTCTAGTGGGTAAGTCTTACAACTCCATTTTGGGGCTTGCTTTTGCTACATTTAGCTTCCCGACGCGACGCACGTAGGTAAATAACGTTTTGCCTAATTCATATTCGGACGTTGTTTGCGTGGAACGAAATTCAGTTTGTTGGCTTCGTTACATACTTACTTAGTGTGGTCCATTTATACACGAAACTATCCTTTTTCCTCACTCAATAACTCGCACTGACTACTTATGTTATGCTATTGCTATTGGGAAATGTATTTTCCCAATTGAATCTTATTTACGTCTTGCAATATAATAGGGCGGGATTGGCAGAAGCATTGGACTTATTATTATTCTCAGAAGTTCGGTAAACTAATTCCATTGGAATCCCCCATCCTTTTGATGTGTTGGGTGGGAAGTATGTTGAACATAAGTTCAAGGCCATTAAACAGTTTTGTTTGTAACCGGAAAATACGTTCATTAAAGATAAATTCATTTTTACTTACTTTAGTTTAGATGGATGGTATACCTACAATCTGAGGTAAACCAATGCCTTTACAAAAAAAAAAACATAATTAAAATTGCTTTATACATACACGTTTTATAAAAGCCAATAAAATGAAAATTGTCCTCAATTCACGAATTTCAGCCGCCTATTCTAGTTGCTACTTATATATCAAGGTTAAGGCCCGAAACACACATGCGATTTAAATCGCGCGACTATTTAGTCGCAAAAAATGAAACACACACATTTCAATGTGAATGCGCTCACATAATTTTGGATTTTATGTGCGCGCATTCATATTGAAATATGTGTGCTTCATTTTTTGCGACTAAAAAGACGCGCGATTGAAATCGCATGTGTGTTTCGGGCCTTAACCTTGATATATAAGTAGCAACTAGAATAGGCGGCTGAAATTCGTGAATTGAGGACAATTTTCATTTTATTGGCTTTTATAAAACGTGTATGTATAAAGCAATTTTAATTATGTTTTTTTTTTTGTTAAGGCATTGGTTTACCTCAGATTGTAGGTATACCATCCATCTAAACTAAAGTAAGTAAAAATGAATTTATCTTTAATGAACGTATTTTCCGGTTACAAACAAAACTGTTTAATGGCCTTGAACTTATGTTCAACATACTTCCCACCCAACACATCAAAAGGATGGGGGATTCCAATGGAATTAGTTTACCGAACTTCTGAGAATAATAATAAGTCCAATGCTTCTGCCAATCCCGCCCTATTATATTGCAAGACGTAAATAAGATTCAATTGGGAAAATACATTTCCCAATAGCAATAGCATAACATAAGTAGTCAGTGCGAGTTATTGAGTGAGGAAAAAGGATAGTTTCGTGTATAAATGGACCACACTAAGTAAGTATGTAACGAAGCCAACAAACTGAATTTCGTTCCACGCAAACAACGTCCGAATATGAATTAGGCAAAACGTTATTTACCTACGTGCGTCGCGTCGGGAAGCTAAATGTAGCAAAAGCAAGCCCCAAAATGGAGTTGTAAGACTTACCCACTAGAAAAGACGATAAATATACAACAAATGTTAACTAATTAAATTATTTTCCGGCCTTTACACAAACAAATCAATCTAAAAGTTCTGGTGATACATGGTTTTCAAGAAATTTAGTAGACTAACAAATACTAATAAGAACTTTCTAAACAAAAATAATAATTAGAAGTATTTGTTTCCATAATTATTATAGATTTCTACAAAAATAATTATTCAAAAACAATTTATTCAGTTGTTCTTAGCTGGTAGCAAGAACTAAGTTTTAATCGATGAATTATCGTTGGAAATGATTTCAAATTCTTTTTCCGGACTTCTTAGATATTGATGTAAGATGGAGTCCTTAAATCATACCGCACCCGCACTATTAGTTTCGGTCAGTTTTGACATTAGTGCAGTCAGGCGATCCAAAAATACAGTCATTACAGATTATGGAATTGACTGGTGTCGTTGTCGGTTGGCTAGTCCAACAAACAACTTGTGCGTGCATCAGTGAAGCACTTCGGACTAGACAATCTGTTTCATATGATACCCACCAACATTTTTAGCAGTAAATATTTACTTACGCAGCTGTTTGCCACAAAGCAACCTTACAGTGGACCAGTATAAATTTTGGCCGCCGGTATTCTGAATACAATTTCAGTTACAGTTTCACAAAAACTTTCAAGTCACTCTGGGAAGCTGACGGGTTCTTTAACGGTGAACCGATCCACTACATGATAAATCTGTATGCTATCGAAAAATAAACCCTTAGATGAAGAAGAGGGACAATACATCTAGAGACAAAGCAGAGACGCTTGATAGAAATTTAAAATTGTATGATACCACAAGCACTACCTGCGTGGGAAGTTGCTTAGAGATCAAAAATACCAAATCCGATATATACTCTAGCCCCCGCAGTTTCACAGTGGAAGTTTAAACTGAAGTGCAGCTGAACCTGCGTTTCAGTTTGAAGTTTTACTCACCCGGTTTCACAAGGTAATCTGAACTTCAATACAACTGAACGCAGTTTAATGAATTTTAGTGAATAGAATTGGGCAGTATTGTACAGTATTTAGCTTTTATACGACTTTTCCAAAATCGTTCCTTGTCTTTTCTCTCAAAGAACAAAACAACTTCAAATATTTGTGTTTTTTACAATCGGCAGCTTTCAAATTGAAATGAGACTGTGTCTAAGGTTTAAATGGCAGAATATTGACGTTTAACTTAGGCTACAGAATGAGCTCTGTTCAAGGTTTAAACGAAATTGTGAAAACGAATTAATTATTCAACTGAAGTTTAAAATAAAAGTGTAGTTTAAACTTCACTGTGAAACTGGGGTAAATAATACAGCTTAAACTTAAAAAAAGTTCCCAGTCATAATTCAGAGTAATATTTTATATTTTTTCAAATATTTTTAAAAGACTCATTCATTCAATTTCGAGTTAAAAATTGCTCGGAAAAGTGATACCCAGAGTTTTGAGAATTGGTTAAATTTAAACAAACTAAATTCTGCAGTATTCCTTTCCAGGGTGTAATCTGAATTTACTATAAACCTTATTAAGTAAAATTTTTATTTTATTGATTAATCGCGGATATGATGCACAAACTTTCAAGAACTATTTTCTTGAATATTTGTGATGAAAATATAAATGCGTTTTTTTTTGTAAATTTTTGCAATAGCCCCTGTGCAAAATTATGGTTGAAATTGAATTGAATTCTTGGGGAATTGTCCTCAATTCACGAATTTCAGCCGCCTATTCTAGTTGCTACTTATATATCAAGGTTAAGGCCCGAAACACACATGCGATTTCAATCGCGCGTCTTTTTAGTCGCAAAAAATGAAGCACACATATTTCAATATGAATGCGCGCACATAAAATCCAAAATTATGTGAGCGCATTCACATTGAAATGTGTGTGTTTCATTTTTTGCGACTAAATAGTCGCGCGATTTAAATCGCATGTGTGTTTCGGGCCTAAGTGTGATAAAATTTTTCATTCACGAGATTATATTTTGTGCATTTTAAATAAGGTCAGACCTTCGCGGGAAAATGTTGTTAATATTGATCCATTTTTTTAATAAGGAGGTAGAATAATCTTTATAAAAAACAGTAACATTTTTGTGACTGACTAACACCTTTTGTTTTTTGTGTCAGATTTAGTTGAAACCTAGCCAGAGTAGGTACTATGATTAAACACGTGTCTCAGCTTTTTCCAAAATATACTCCTATATTAACCTTATACACGTTAGTAGAAAAATATACACGTTTAGTAAACTTACTTTTTTTCACAAACAGCTGCAGGAAAGTCATATAGTTCGGTTAGGATGACCTTCAAGGGATAAAGATCATTTACTTATAACCGATAGAATCCTGATTTTTCTCCTCAATTGAAAACTACACTTTTTCGTTTTTCAGACATTTTGAATAAAATTAAACTTTTCTTAGGAGACAAATTTGCACATTGCACTAACAAAAAAAAACTACAACTATAAACGGTGCAATGTCAGCAGGGACTGGCTAATAATTTAGTCCTTATAGGCAGTACATCGTTATAGCCCATGTCGTTGTAAACGTGACAGTAGGCAAAACGATTGCTCATATTTGTTTAAAACTTCGTATAGGGGCATTGTGAGCTCACAGTTCATTTTTAAAAATGTTAGTTTTAGGCCCAATATTAATTCAACTAACATATTTTAAATGGTGTAACGCTAATTTATAAAAACCGACTGTTTCTCGAAAACGTAGATATTACTTAGGCAGTTCGTTACAGTTCGGTGCGTACCAAGAGGCCTCAATTAAGAAATAAATAAATAAATAGGTGGCGCAACAGGCGGCGGATGTTTGTCAGACGATCGCGAGAGGTGGCGCAGTAGAAAAATATTTTTTTTAAGATGTAATTTGTGTTTTTCCGGGGATCGAACCTGGGTTCCCTCGCACAGTAGGCCATCACACTAACCACTGCGCTACTGCGCCTTCGAATGAATGAAATAAGGATGAAATAAGGCCCCAAATTTGGGGTGTTTTTTGACACATTTACATAAATACTTCAAAAGTAAAACTTTGTGAAAGTGTATATATTAAATAAGCACTTCAATCCTTCCTTCCAAATAGTAGACACTTTTATACCCTCCATGAAGCTATATTCACTTTGTTAAATTCTGAATCGATTTTGCCATGTCTGCCTGTCCGTTGGTCTTTCAGTCTGTTTGAAAACACGATATATCGTCCAAACCTAGGCGAATGAAATTTTGTGCCCATGCGTCGTCGGGTTGCTATTGGGAATGAGCTACATCGGTCAAGTATAGTTTTGGTACCTCCCATATAAAAAAACAAATATTAAACCTATATGTATTTATGTATGTACTAGCTCCTAACTCTTACATGAATTGTATGCAGTGAAGGGTATCAAAATATCGGCCGATGATAACACTTTTACTTGTTATTTCTCTTAAACTCCCTGTTCGTTCCATAGTCAGTTAAAAAAATCGTTTATGCCACTTGGCACCAGAGATACCTTAGTAAGTCTGCGAAAACTTGTTGATTGAATAAATTGGCTACTAATGCCAATAAGAAGGCCAACTATTTTCTCAGCACGCAAAAGACTTGCGGTGGGATTTCAGCTCACCTATACGGATGTAGTCGTAGTCGTAGAACTAATGGAGAAAGTGTGGAACAAGTCTAATCAAATTGAGGCTGTTTGTGTATGGGATTCAGGGTTAAATAATCTAATTTTACAATTATTAAATTTGTGGCGGAAAAGAAAACAGAGAAAAACCGATTATAAGCGTAAACTTTGCACCCAAGGATGGTGTAGGCATATTAAAATCTTTTGAGCAGTTAGACCGTTGGAAGCTACTTTCTGCGCCCTAGCTTTCTAAGGTTTAAAAACGGTGGGGTTTCTGTGTATTGAAAGAACGTCCAAACATTGTAATCTATGTGAATACTGTGTCTATTAAAATCTGTTACAAAGTATTCATGTCTTTCTTCTTACGTTAATTTCATTTAAAATATCAAGGACATAAGGATGACTCTCATGGTAACACTTTAATGTGCATATTTTAGACGCATAATTATGTACTACGACCAGGAAACGTGTAAATGAGAAGCCTAAAGAGTTTTTCATGTCTTCACATTTGAGGCGGAGATTTAAGCACCCACGTGGGAGTAGTAGGAGACCTTTTGTGAAACCCTTGCATTCTAATAAAGTTACAACTGATGAAACATTTATTCTGTGAAAATATACACAATAGTCCTTTTTGACGGGCACAAAACCAAACACCTATTTTGGAATTAAAGATGATTCCATGTGTGTAGGACGATAGGGTTGAATATAGAAATATTTGTAGCTTACAATTTTGTGATAGAAAACTGTAAACTCGGACACATGTTTTTCGTGTGAAGAAAATAAATTATTCCCTTGAGATGGATGCTTGTTATTTCAAACTTTCCGGATGTAATTAGTTAAGTCGTAAACTTCTTCTAAATTGGTCGATTTCCAATTTCCAAATTTTAACTTGTAGAAAATAAAAAGTGACACCTCTTTTTCTGTTAGTTATTAACAGAACGTGTGGGCGTCAATGACAGTTCATAACTAAATTTCCTAGCGTTGACTTTAATACTAATGTAGTTTAACTAAATTAATAAAATCTAATCTTATGCTGAGAGTAATTGTACCCTTTCATTAACAAAATGCTTTTAGGGTTAAAGTAAAGGCCAAGTTATTCCATTGAAGTTTTCAAACGACTGCACTGGATAGTGGCCATCAACCCTACAATTCTTTCATTCACCCGATTAAATCGCAATTACTTGTGATCTGAGACCGTCACAGAACAAATTTCAGACAAACTTTTTGAGTCGGTTAGTTTGAATTATTAAAAGTAGAAAACTCACCAAATATTTGCATAGTTTTCAAAAATTGGAATATCTTTCTTCTGTCATCCGGATTAATGGTCCACAGAGGTGGCACTAGGCAACACAATCCAGCAAAGCAACTTGCCTACAAAGTGGCGCTGCAGAAAAGGACAAACTCGTGAGCTATACATGCAAAAGGAGGGAAGGAAATGGAGATGTGTTACTCCTGGAACAATGTTCGGTTCGGATGTTTTACCACGGATGAAGATCGTCTTGGTCGGTTCGAACGGAAAATTTGTCGATTGATTTTCGGTCCCGTTTGCGTTGACTGTCTTTGGAGGGGGAGATTTAACAGCGAACTTTTCGAGCTGTGCATTGACTCAGAAAAGTACGTATCAGTCGAATAAGATAGCCAGTACACATGTGGAGCGAAAATATTGGGATAACGGGAGAAGCACACTGGTTGAGGCCTAATGTAGTCGGTTATAATGTTTCAAACATATGGGGATGCATTCAGCAATAAGTTTTACAGTTTGTATGTGACCGCATATTAACCAAAATGGAACCTAAATATTTGAACTATCACTAACCCCTACCCTATCTTCTTTCAATTTTCCAATCAAAACTCTTATCACAGTCAGGTTCAAGTATTTGCATTGCAAAATTATTAGAAAATTACACATGCCCACATCCGTACCTATTTTAAGTTCATTCATATGCTAGAGTGCACTTTACCTGCAGCCATCATCCCTATGATTGGCCTAAAGCAGGGTCGTTTCTTAAAAAGTTATTCACATATCACATAATGTGTTCTTAGAAAGAAAAACAGCCACATTGAGTGGCCCAAAACCGAAGACATCCCACATGGTGTACAAAAAATTTAAATTTTCTATGCCTAGAGTGATCCTATGGTCCTTTTCCATAAACGATACTTTGCTTAGGTGCTTGCGATAGATGGGGGTGGGACAAGAAATCATATGAATCCCTAATCACCGACCAGTATCCTCATACATGCGAATCAAAGTGATGAAAGGCTAATAGAAAATGTCACAGTCTCATAGAAGACGGCTGAATCCCATCCCAACAAAAAGTCCTAAGTATACATTAAAGAAAAATAAAGATTGTTGTTGTTGAACTAATATGCTAATAAATAAAGGGCCAGCTAGTAGCAACCGAGAAAAACAAAAGACGAATTGGAAAAGAGTTGTAACCGTCACCACCGCAATCGAAAATGTCGCCTCAGGCGAAAGGCTCTGTTACTTTCTTATTAATTTCAAATGTTTATGTTCATATTCATGGATTTATCTCATATAGTCGTCGATTGGGATGATTATGATGTTGATGATACCCGAATGAGATATCAATTTGGTGTTTTATTCAATTAGATAAATAGGGTGAAAGCCAACAAAAACTTATTGTTCTTCGGAGTCTACTTATACTGAGTATACCGTTTCATTATTTAGGTTAGTTTAATCGCGAATAATATAGTGTTTTTTTTATTCTCTCCCGAGAAAGATGAACTTATGCATATTGCTTTAACAGTGCCACGATATGCTTGCAGATAAGTCATAAGACTCATAAGTCTTACTTTAAATGGTTGTACTTGTAAGTAGTTGTTCTCTGCAAATAAATGTATGTCTATTTGTAGTCATTTCCTCTCTTATCATATGGCAAATACCTTTATTATTTATACAAATAGACATTTTGAAACCTTTTACAGATACATTTAAATGGCCCAAAACTTGTTAGTGCTCGCAATCCTGTGCACTTCATCATTCCTGTCCTGGGGCGTTAACGCAGGCGAGATTTACCATGAAAAAGCTCACAATGCCAGCTTAGCGGTTAGTATCCCATGAAACAAAATCTTCTCACCTTAATTTTTGGAACTTTAGTCAAAAAAGACAAAGCGTGCAATCGATTTGGACAGCGCAAACTTCTCCAACGAAAATGATCTTAGTCTCCACAGTTCGGCAGATATCAGTGAAGCAGATGAACTCCCCACAAAAGATAACACTCCGGGGTAATTTGAAAATCTGCACCACTTTTTAAAAAAAAACATTTATAAGAGATATTTCTTTTCAAAGTTCCCTTCATCCCCTATCAATGGCCAAGAGGGCACCATCAGGTTTTACCGGCATGAGGGGTAAGAAGCAACAAGAATACTCCGACCTCAGTCCCAATGACCTTGATTGGGGCTTCGACGATGACTACTTCTACAATGATATTCGCAACAAAAAAGCCCCATTGGGCTTTAGCGGTGTCAGAGGCAAGAAAATGGATCAGTATGAATACGCGACTAGCCTATTGGATCAGCTACTACGCCGACTTAGTGAAGAACGCAATGAACAACAAGATTCGTATAATAGGGCTCGTGTCCCGCTATATTCAAGAGGCTATGGAGATTGGGCTAATTCGCTAGAAAAACGAGCTCCACTCGGATTCACCGGCATGCGAGGCAAGCGGCCCTTAGATCTACCATTTGATGCTGGAAAACGTAACCCCAACGCATTCTTTGGGGTTCGCGGTAAAAGGGACTTTAAACGATCGGCAATGGAACAATTTGTAAGTATAAACAATTAGTTTGAATTTGTTACCCTTAGCTAGCTTGAGAGTTTTAATTAGAATTCTGGTTATTTCGAAATGCGCGGCAAGAAGCAACCCAACTTTCTCGGTTTTCGTAATAAATTTGTTGGGGTTCGCGGAAAGAAGGATACTACTGCAGCGGCATTACATAGTTACGAATCACAGATGCTTGAAGTTCCAGTTAGTAATTACAGATCATCGGCGAGATTATTAGTTGAACCAGCTGAGTTTTTAACATTGAAGAGGACACCTAATGGATTTGTAGGAATGCGTGGCAAACGACAAGTGAACACAGGTAAGGCAGTTATCAATGCATTTTTTTACAACAAATTTTACAATTATTTGAATCAAGAAAGTTTTGTGTGAGGTACCAGAACTATTTCAATACCAACCTGATGACCGACACGGTAAAAATAATTACTCTTACAAAATTTAATTCGAAATTTCATTTCCTTGGATGCGTCTGGCATGGACTCGGCGACAAGTGAAACGTCTTGGACTTTTATCAGGGAGTTTTTCTCTAAATTCTAAAATAAAAATTAAGTGTTTGCATCAATTAATCCAAATTGGCAATTTAAGCAATATTTAGACTTCGTCTGGCAGGCACTTAGCGACATGCAAAAAGTCTTCAGTTTTGTATTTACGTTGTAATATCCTACCTTTTGGGAAAAATTGGTGCGTTTGCATTCATTTTTCAAAATTAGAATTTTTAACGCACTTCCACCGCGTCTGGCAGGGCTTTGGCGACACCTAAAACGTCTTGGATACATGTATTTGTACTTAGAGAATTATTCTCTATTATTTGGTAGTAGATTCAAGAAGTTGCACCAATTGTTCCTGTTTTGAAACATAACGGATTTTTAATATGCAGTTACACCCTTAGCGGCCATTAAGCGCTGCCAGACGTGCATATTTGAAATCTTGGGCATCAGAGCAACGTATGTATGTAAAATTCATCCGGTTGCCTTTCACGTCCAAAATTTACTGCGGGCTCTTAGACTAATGGTCACCATAACCTCTGTAAGCCATAAAAAAATTAAATAGCTTACAATAACTGATCTTAGGACTTTGCACAAACATTCGTTATATTTTCTTGCTCCATGACAAATGAATTGCGCCTGCAGTCTGTTTAAAGAATGAAAAACCTATATAAGCAGTTCAACAACTCCACTCATCTAAAAAAGGTTAACGAGCACTTCTCAGCCAAGTGGCACCTCAAAATCCTCAAAACTTAAATGTTTGCATGAGACTCATTTAAGCTATATTCGGTTGCAACTAACTGCTGTAGCTAACAAGGATAACTACTACGTGGCTTTTGTGTTTATAGTTTTTTTTTACTAAAAAAAATGTATTCACATGCTATACGTATAATATATGAAAGTGTAAAACTGGGGAAGTAGAAAAGTTCAAAGCATTTTAAGTTGCATACATTTATGTGTACGAGTACACTGCTGAAGAATCCTTTACATACGTAATGAGAACTAAGAGATCAATTTGTGTGTGTACTTTTTTTAGATGTGAATTCTCCGTGGCCATTTCCAAGGCCGTCTAGGTCTACTTCATAAATATTTACATTGATTGTCACGTTTACCATCAATAATTTTTTATATTATCTTGTCAACTGCTTAAACGACTAATGACTTTTGGATTAATGCATGAGTAAGGCAATGACCAAACCAGCGTTTTTTTATTGCAAGGAAGCAATTGACTCATTGGTTGGGCTTTGTATTAATACTTGGCGATGTCCAGTCTCATACACATCAAATGTGCTGACTTTACCTCCCCGTAGTAGCCACAATGATTAGGCCGCGTGCAATGGAACATTAAGCGGAGGCCTTAGACTGCTACAAAACCGACATACATAAATAACATAACTTTTCGTTCAGTGAAAGCCTATTCACACCGCACTGAAAACTGCGTTTTCGACAAAAATTTTACGAAAACTCGTCGATGCATTCACACCAAACACCAACTATAGTTTTCGTTTGACGTTTAATTTAGCTGTGAAACTAGATATGAAATGTTTGTGGCGACTAAATTTGTAATTTAGGAAATAAACTCCACTCGCATTGATTTTAAGTAAAAAGTAAGATTTTGAAAACTGCAGTAGGTATGTATGGGAACAATTTTGTTTTCAATGAAGTCTTCGAGTGTTTTCGCGAAAACCGAGTTTTTAACTTGGTGTGAATAGGGTAAAAGATATGAATTAAACCAGGTTATACCTACTCTACATTTGTTACACCATATGCTTTCGATTTTTTTTATACTACTTTCAACTGAAGATCTTCATGAACCCTTCCACTTAGTTATCAAAAGATTCGGGTTAGATTCACATGAGTGTTTTCTTCTAAACTTTAAATTTTTTCAACTAGAATATTATTTGCTTCAAGGCATTTTTTTTAATTGAATGTGCATAACTTTTCTATTATTTGTTAGAAGATTGCTAACACATTTCTAAAATCTTCCCATTTTCAACACTGGTATATAATTAATGAAGTTTTCCAAATTGTTAATTATTATTGGCCATATTTTATTACCTTAAGCATAACAATATGCATACCTTTTGTAAATACCTCATAAAATAATATCTCTATTTCAATTTCAGATGACCTAAATAATGTGATCTAAATGTGTTGCTATTATTCAACAAATCGATCTAAGCATTTTTGATTTATCACTTCGTTTTTATTTACAAAAACAAATGTAATAATTAATTATCAAATAATCCATGGCTGGAGGATTATTTGATATTTAATGTAGAATCATTAAATTATTTTATTTTTCCAATTACATATAACTTACTATCTAAAATTCAAATATGTAATAACTTCTGTCAATAGTACAATTAAAATATTTAGTTTTTAAAATTAATAAAATGTTAAAATCACAAAAATCTGTAATATATATATATATATATAAATATGAATTCAATCTTATTTCCTATCTATACGTTGCTGTTGCTAGTCAAATAAAAACAAAATTATTTTAGAAATAAAAAAATAAATAAAACTAAATAAGACCACACAATTATGTTACTTATACTTTATTTTGTTGGACCTGAAGAGTAAATAACTCATAATTACAAAAAATTGCACTACTTTGTCTGCGTTTGATTTCTTAAAAAAAATCAATTCATGTGTGTAGCGTATAACATATGCAATGTGTACAACCAAGCCTTGGTAAGCTTGAATGTAGGTAAATACGCAGGCCGAGCCCTTGGTCAGTAGTGGATATAGTCTATTGTTGTAACCCGAGCGGAGCAGGTTCGACAACACAAAAAGGAACGACGTACTTTATCGATATGACGGGAAGAACAAAATCAGTCAAATTGGGGCTGAATTTTCAAAATACATATTTTAACGTAAATTAATAGTTTAAAAAATAAAAAACACGCTTTTAAAGGTACTGCACTAAGTAAAAAAAAATAAACCACTCTGTTCTCACTGTTTATCCCGTATGGCCCATTTCACACATATCCGGCATTAAGGGTTTGTAATGTTTTATATTATTTGAGTATAAAGGCGTGAAGGCGGCATGGAAGTCATATTCAAAAATCCCCTCTTATTATTGTATTGTCATTAAAAATGAATCAGCGTGCAAAATTTCAAAGTCCTAAGTTTACGGAAAGTTGTTCAGATTTGGTTTGCAAAATTTTAGTATAACAAATATACTTGTCAATTTAAGTAAAATTCTTTAAAAAGAGGGATTTCGTGTGGAGAAATTATGTACTATAGCATGCAAAATGGTAGAGATTTCATGCAATTTCATATAGTGTCAAAAAGTTTGAATAATTGAGAAGCATTCTCATCCCAGATATGCCCTCGAATCCTAATTCTAGAATATCGGATCCTTATTTTGGAATATGTTATTAGATGGCCGCACCTTCTCTTAAAATTTAAACATTAATCTTGCCAGCCATTAAGTTTTATTTCGTTGGGAATAAGGCAACGTTGAGCGTTTATATGGCTGTATTAGTTTTGTCGACTTGACAACAAGTTTGACTACACAAACGCACTTTTAACAATTTTCTGAACAAAAATGTAAGCACATATTCGTTACGTTCTCAGTAAATCTTTGGTATTTAATAGGACAATTTAAATGTTCTGTAAACTTCTCTAGGAATATTAAAATGAATATAAATATCTGCAGGTGAATCGCAAATATTGTAGAGTAACGCATAGCCCCACAGGCATCAGCATCAGCCAGTCAATTGTCAATTAAATGGAAATTTTGTCAAACGAAAATAATGGCGATTTGAGGGTGGCCCTGCAAAAATGTTAACTAGATTGTGTATCGCGATTGTTCTATTTTTTATGGGGAAACACTCTCGTTTGAGTATGAGTTTGGATATATGTAGCTGAAGCTCTTTAATCTCATTCAGATATGTACAAAGAGGATTTTTATTTTTGTTTGAAATAAATCGGGGCTGGGTTGTGTAATTGAATCACGGACGACGCAACTGGTAAACACTAAATTGAGGTTGCATTCCAATGAGACATTTTTGTGAATTTAATGGAAACACATAGGACCCAAATGCGTTTCTGAAAACATTAATACGGTTGAATTCTGTGTGGTGAAGCAAAATTACACGAAAACTAATGAATGTAAATATGTTAATGCAAATGATTTAAATGCAATGAACATATTTTCGGATATAGAGATAGAGAAATGCTGCAAATTCATAGGCACATTTTTTTGTTTGATATATTATCAGCTACGAGGTAGAATGACGTTCTTTAAATCAGCGGGCAAGTGCAGGGCACAAATGTTGGCGCACACTTATTTCAAGAGCCTTAGAATTAATTTTTATTTATGATTGTGTAAATGACATACGACATAACATACCCAATGCCCACTATAACTTAATGTAGAGCACCACCTTATCTGTAACTTGGCTACCCAATCTCCTGTCGAAGTAATTCGTTGATAGGCTAAGCAGCTAACTAGGGGAAAAAGGAGTAAAAGCAGCAGAGTTTCTGAGTTTATATAGCAATCACACAGCTACAGTAAAGATGCTGATAAACCGCCTAAAAAAACCTCACTGATACTTATTATCAAATACAGTATTTGCTATATTGCAGGTCAATCCGGAATAAGAAAGTTATTACGGATAAATTTTTCGATAATCTTGCTCAACACTGCTTTCGAATTGTGGCTTTTAAACATTTCTTTATTTTTCAAGATAACAATGGTTGGTGGCATGTATCCCCAGGATGCAGAAGTAAAAGATTGCTAAAGACTTACAGGTGCAATAATCGAAAATGTTATTTTATCAATATAATTATTTGAAATCGTTTAACTCGTTGTATTAAAAAAGGTTCCACATACGCCAGAGTGTATATATGCAAACTATTTCGAATTTCGATGGGTATTCGTTTTTCGGTTTTGGAGTCTAGCCGAAGAGTTTGCAAAATTTGCAAAATCAAAAGCTTTCTGATTACTAGATTGCATGCGCGCTCGTTCACATTAAAAGTTATGTATATTTCATAAAAGTTATTCATAACTTTTTGTCATGCAATCGAAACGGCATGTTAACCTAGCCTTATTACTGTATTATGGTCACTATACCAGACGTACAAATAACATAATCAAAGTGGATACCCTATATCATAATCAGTAAGAGTTGAGACCTTTGAGACAACAATACACAGTAAAGTGGCGGGTTTAGGGCGTACGGCAGTCAATGCACTTCTACATAATATGGACTGCATCAACTTCATATTTATTTTCGCCTTTTATATGTCTCGTTATGAATATTTATCAACTTTTCCCGCATCCATTCGTTTCTATAATCTTGATTTAGTACCCATCTATTCGCATTTCAATGCCGCAGTGTCTGCATGTGCGTGATTAACTTTTTGTTTTGCCATTTAGGACACAATATTACATTTATCCCAAATGAATAATGAAAATCTCATTTAATACAATATTTTATCTCTGAAGATATTATATGAAAAAGTATACTAAGGCCCATTTTTTATTCCAACTAAGTTCAAAAACCCAATCTCCTTATAATAGTCCTATTAAATTGCATCTAATATGTTGTCCTATTGTCATTCGTGTACTGCCTCTACAACTGACTCCCATTGTTAAAATAAGAAAACAACCTACAATAACTTGATATTGAATTAATGTCGTCATCATTGTTATGCAATTCAAGGGACCATCTACCACACATCTGTTTACTTTGAAAAGCATAAGCATTCATCCTCAAATTCAAGTGTTAAACCTCGAATACAAGGAAGTGCTGTTTAGTAAATTGAATGGGAATCACAGATACTTTGTGGTACTAACAGAGACACTTTTGACTTTGTTAAATATTTATGTTTCTTCCAGACCCGGACGTGATCCGAAATTTAATTTGATTAGAATTCAAAGAAACAAAGCAACAGTCAATACAATATGCCTTGCCGACTATGTTTTGCTATTCTATGCTTCTTTTTGCGAATTATATATTTTCTTTAGATTTGAACATATATTTTCCGAAAGCCTCGTAGGCTAACTTTAGAATTTGCCCAAGGGAATTGGTCAACTATAATACATGCATGTGTACTGTGAACATTTTTATTGAGCTCTTAAGTCTTAACACGCTTGATTTTGAGACACCGTTGTTGACCTTCTTATGAATAGCTAAGTTAGGGGTCAAAGAACATTTGCATCAAAAGGTTTATTAAAGCAAGTAGGGCTTCTTTAAAGAATTTATTTTCTATACAAGAAAGAAGAAGACCTAATGGGAAATAATATAATATACTCGTATATAAATTGTTATCAAGATAAGAAACTTTTGGTCATTTTCCCATTCGTGGCAAAAAAAAAATCAAACAAAGGAATGACTGAGAGAAGCTAGTCCTACGGTGCCTTTACGGACCAGTTGCGTTAAATATTTAATTATTTTAATCTTTTTTTCCTTCTACATACAAATGCACTTCTCAACTCTATCCCTATATCCTGCATAGAGCTGCCCCGTTGCACATGAAGGCTACGTGGCCCGGTATCCAGCAGACGGTTACTCTATTGTTCTGGCCTAATTTGTTAAGGGTGTGTAGGCGCTCGCACACAATATGGTATAGGCGTCAAGTGCATTGAAGATTCATTGGCTATCTTACAATCACTGCTTTACTGCAGTTTCTTTAGTTTTTCTGCAGAATGTTCCGAACGCACCTATCTATATAATGCATTCGTATAGTCTTCAGTTCTTGGCCCAAGATACTCCTGCACCAGTTCCTTGTTCCTCAATTCATCAGAGTACCACTTTATTGTGAAGTTGCTCAGTCCATAGATCTCAAATTTATTGCTTCAATTTTCCGTATTGCTGAACTTTGGAAATGCAATTTTTTTCGAGGCTAAGCTTTGCCGTACTACAGCCGGAGCTGTAGTACGTATATGATTATTGGTCTCACAACTACAATGTACAATTTCTCCATAGGATGTTTCGGCTACATCCCCACAACATTCCAGCTAGGGTTTTATATATCATAACTTATGATTCATAAGACTATCTGCTAGGTTCCACATTTCACTTTCACTCGAAATGAAATCGGAAATGAATTTTTGTGTTCTGCATTTCACTGTATTCGATTTAGATTTCAAAATATTCAGAATTGAGACGAAGTGAAATTGTGATTTCGAAAAAATTGCGGAGTTTCCGAATCGCTTGACTCGATTTGTAATTTGGATTTCACTCGATTTCTAGAACCTAGCTGTATGTGTACCCTTCTTTGAAATCTCTTCCGTGTGTTTAAATCCTAGATACTTTACTTTGTTGAATGCTTTCAGTCTCTGAAGTCTTCTTTTCACTACGGTTATATTTGTCGGGTTTATGTTTAGTCTAGCTGTATGGGGCGTATGACACATATTTCTACTATAATACCTACTTTAATAGTCCCGGTCGATATTTATGCTCAGCAGCTGAAACATTCACTTGGATACCATGGCTCGTTTGATAGTCTTGTGAGAGGTATTGTCAAACGACCCTTATGTTGAGGACAGCGCACAGTTCTGCCCCTTTTTCGTCTAGCTCACTTCCATCAGCTCATGTAGGGCGGTCTCCGTATAGATTTGCCCACTCTATATGCATGTTGACGATAGTAGAGGTCGGGTGAGTTTGATAATTCCTTCTTCAAATAATTGTCCACTGACTTCTCTGCGGTATTTAAGAGAAACGATACGTGAGGCTCAAGCTACTATTACGCATATTTAGAATCGTGTCAATAAATGTTTGTCGTCCTGACGTTTGACATGTGTAGTAGTGGCATAATAACTCTGTATGAGTATGACTTATGTCGATTTCCATTGGGTTTGGGCTTTTACTGTTTTGCTCTCAGATCTCTGACTTTTTCTGGCCAATGGAACATGAAATGAGATCACTTTTTTTTTGCATCTGTGTTGGTGTGTAATTTGACAGTCAGGTATTTTTTAAAATTGCAAATTTGTCACCCCTATCGTGGAATCCGCCGGGGGGAATTATTCATGGAAATGAATATTTTGGAATCGTCGAATCCGCAAAGTGAACAAGTTCCCGTTAGGGAAAAATTCGTTTTGAACGTTTTTAAGGATACAGTAAAACTTATTCACAGTACCCACTCGGGGAACTGTTCACTTTGCGGATGCGACGATACCAAAATATTCTTTTCCGTTAATAATTCCCCCGGCGGATTCTACGATAGGGGTGTGTGTTTACAAATGACAACGTTCCATTGACCGCTAGATAACTAGCGGCATGCCAAACTCCATATAAAAAAAAGCCCTCGAATCGAGAATGATATTCGCAAAAGTGCTCTGAATCTCAAAAAAAATATAGCAATAGATTTAAAAGTATGTATATGGAGGCCAGTCTGCTCTTTGCGGAGTGCTAATCAGGATTCAGCAGAGACAAAGCTACGAGTCGATAACTAAACCTATTTTGGCTAATTGGAAAATGAGGCAGCTACCTACACTCAAAAAACGAAATTGCCGATGTTTTCGTCTACATAAAAAGAGCATTTGAAAACAATATTGCAAAATCTGGATAAAATAATTAGGTATGTAAAATGAAGGTACGAATAGAGTAATGTTTGTATCTATATATATTTTTTTCTTTTATTTTATACTTTTTGATGATTTATTTTCTTGAATAATAATAGCTATAAACATTGATAAACAAAATAAATTAAATTGAAATGTTGTATCGTTCCAGGGGATTCCCTCGAATCTCAGCATTTGTGTGAGTGGGATTGAACCTTAAGACGTTGTGAACCACAATGGAAATCCATGTCGTGGCCAGCCACTTTAGAGTCGTGGATTCGCTTTTAACTTGTTTTTTTCCTCAGATAATGATTGTCGGACGTTAATCCTAAAACAACTTAATTATCTTTCTCCAAAGCCGCCACACAACACACAATTGTCGTGTGTATTGCATCTGCCCTAGCTGTAAAAGAAAATGCAATTAAATAATTTTGTGCGGGACAGTGGACAATTTATAATCAAATCCCTTCTAATGCTTGTTGCGCTTTGTAGCCAGTTTTATTTCAAAAGAAGAAATCAAGAAAAAAATATATAAAACACATGATTATTTTGTAAAATTTCACGCAGCATCCATTTCTAATGGTGTAGTGGTAGTAGAAGCGTCTGAAAGGATATTTGCAGAGAATGCAAAATATTGTTTTAACAGCTGTACCACTGCAGCTGGTACGGCCTTGGTAATATTGTGATTCAATTGGAAGGGGTCTTGCACGTTCATAGCGGCATATTGAAATTGGACGTCTCTCGTTTCCCTTTCGTCCTCTATATATTTCACATAACTGCAAATAAAATTAGTGTAACAATGGGATACAGAAATATTGAGTTTGCCTTACCGTGGTAGCAGTGAAGATGTTGCCAACGTATCCATACGAATAGTGAAACCCAGATAGGGACATATCAAATTATTTTTAAAATCAAACGAACTGTAGAACGTAAAAAAATCCTTGAGAACCTGTTTAAACGAATCTATGGACAAACAATATTGTTGAATGTTCAGGTCTGCCAAAGATTTGTCAGCAAATGTTGCCATCCATGCTGTGTGGAATAGATTAAAATGTTGATTGGGTAATAAGTATTATGATGTCACTTTTGCCAAGCGGCAGTTAGTCGGTGAAAAATTAGTCCAACATCGCTAGACGACACAGTGGTTATAAAATGAAAAAGCTGGGATATTATACAAAACAATAAGTAGTTATGATTGGATTAGGAAGGTGGGTTGAATTTCTGATAAAAACCCCGCCAAGGCCGACTTCATCTTCATAGCCAAAAGGAAACTGTTTGCTATCAGATTCTTATTCCGGCTGTAAGGTTAGTTCTCATTATTACAGAGCAGTCATTGAATCTTTGTCATAGTTGCAAGGTTGGTGCCCTTGAACAGCGCCTGCCACTTGGCTAAACTCTCATATCTTAGATCGCCTTTCCCTATGTACAATTTAAACACCCCAACAAAATGAAGCGATGACAACGATATCTATACGAAGTTATTTGAAAGGATGGAGGAATACAAGTAGCTCTAGCAGTCTAAATAAACTATTACTTACGTCCTATTTTAGGAGTATCTTCTAGGTTACATTGCAATGCCTTCACCGGCGGAAGCTGTTCTTTAATTTGCAAATAGAAGACAACCAATAGTCCGACACTGTAGGTTGTGATATTGTCACTCATCTTGCTCCTTTCTAACCACTTTTTCAAGAACAAACACAAAACTTGAGCTGCAAACGAGGTACACATTACAAAATGTAAATTCTTCATCAACCTGAATCTTACCAATCGGTTGCAAATCTAATAGATACTTCATCAGTTTTGTATTACAAAATCCCAAGCTGTTGGAGAAACCAATGTCACAGGAAGTGGACGTTGAAGTGTTGTAAATTTTTAAAATTGGAACTCTGGCACTTGGAATCGCCTTCATGCGCACCCAAGTCGGACTCCCTTCAAGCAGTTTTTGGACTATCTGTAGCTTGTTTATGGTTTCCGGTGAAGCCACATTTTCGAACGTATTAAATACATTACCTAAAATGCAATGGATTGGCTAGTGTTATAAATTATGTAAATGGTTTATTTAATTTACCTATATCGATGAATATATCCAAATCTGAGTAAATGGTTCCAATTCCAGATATACGAGATCCAAAAAAGTACACTTTGATAGACTGAGAAGGAAATGCTGGGCGGATAAGTGTTAACAGTTCATCCTCAATTGTTTTGTAGTCCGGGAGGTTTTGCAGTTTATCTGCAACACTAAGACTCTTGATATAAAAACTTTGTATGTCTCCCAAAAGTAAAGACTTCGCCTCTAGAAATAAAAAAAACATAAATAAATAAATAAATACATTTAGCACATACTCCCTATCTATGTAGAGTGCTTCAAGCAACGTACCTAACTCTGTGGTGTCGTTACGTATATATAAATACCAGTAACAAATTACAAATAGTTAAGAAATGCGGGGGATCCCAGAACTTTGACTTTGTACACTACATATTTTATACTGATCTATATCAGCCAACTTACTTTTAGGGAAAGGTTTATTATCAATTCTTGGTTGTTTCCTTGGAGCGTTCTGTCTTTTTATTTGTTCATCTTTGGGTTTGAGGTGTCCCCGTGACTTTAAGTGAGCACGAACATGTTCAAATAATCCTATCTCCTTCTACATTATAAAGTATTAGCAATTAAAATCTATAAAAAAGTATTATTAATCTCCTTAAGACTCACCTTACAAGGCTTGCAAATTAGCGCTGTACGAACACAGAGTTCGGCTGGATTGATTATTTGTTCTGTTTTCGGAACTGATATCTGTTTGGGTTTACTTTCAATAAAGCTATCAATTTCTGATACAATTTTTAAGAGACTAGAACAAAGAGTTTCATCTATGGCATGGACGTGTTTTCGAAATCGGCGAAAGCCTAATAAAAATTGTTGCGCATCATAGTTGATTGCTTCGACCTGTTAAGAACGAAAGCGAAACACAATTTTTATAAACTTGAAGACATTGCTTTACAATACACACATGTCTGACGTATTTGTCCATTATTTAAGCGGCTATTCCTTCTCGATGTTGTTACCTTTATTTAATAATTATTTATTGAAATGGAAGCATAAAATGAAAATGAAAATTATAACAAAGCACAAGCAGAATGTTGTCAATGAAATGTCATAATGGGTCTGTTCAAAAAATCTAAAAATCAGCGCTTTGAAAAATACAGTAGGTGCATTATATAAAACGATTGACATACTATAGGTACATGGACTTCTGGTGAAATGTCAGTTTCATACAAACCGGCGAGGAAAAATTAAGCAAACATAAGCACTAGCCCTTTTGGTTCAATGCGGCGAAAGTATGAAACTTCTGCGCGCCATTGCTATTTTTTACATATAACTATTCATTGTAGAAATCGAATTGCGCGATGACATTTGAGTGTTTTCTCTTCTCTCCACCGTGAACCAAACAAAAGAACTAGTGCTTAGGTATATTTGCTTCAACGAAATCCATGTATATTATGTCAATGTATAAAACATAACAGTTTTGTACAACCTACTGAAAATAATGTTATTATTGATTTAAATATAGAAAGAAAGAATGATAGTATACCTACCTGTGCTGTTCGGTTAATTTTCAGACTTACAATACAAGAGTGCCCTTGGCCGTTAGACACGGTAGTATTTATTGACTCGTCTAAACTGTTACATTCATGTGCGGTTAGTATGGCCTGACTTATACATCTGTTTACATAGTTTATTATTGTATGGGTAATGGGTTAGTAAGTAGAGAGATTGCTTAGGTAGTTTAAAGTAGTTTTAAGAAAAACCCAATAATAAAGCGTCCAAGTTTTAGCCAGTTTTCTTGGAAATTTAAAAACAGTGCAATATAAAAATAGATAGATTTAAGGCCGAAAGACAATAGTTTTGCTCGTTAAAAGCAAACATGTATCAGTAAGCTAGATTAAGATACATGTTAGTTTTAAATTAAATTAAGTCATTTTTGTTTAGTAAGTAAATTAAATAATGAATTAATAAAAATTAATTAATTAAAAAAAGCAATATTTCATAATTTGCCATCTGTCATTTCTCATAGAAAGACGAAAACGTCAGACTAAAAACTACTTTCTTTTGCCTGCTCTGTAGAATGTAGATCCAGAATCCAAATGCCAAAAACAAAAACGTAAAAGAGGGAATTTAGTAAATAGAAATGAAAACCCACAGCTTTCGAGTAATCCTTTAGGTTTAGGGTAATGCAGTAAATATTAGTGCCCCTATTGCGTAAGACAACTACAACTACAGTTGAGTTGTCTCTTAGTTTTATGTCATTCAAAATTCGGTATTGTCCGTATTGTCATACCATACCCAACCTTGATAGAAAACACAACAAAGATGACGGTGGTTGTCTATAAGTTGTTAGTTTATTATGGGTTGTGTGAAACGTGAATTGAATTAAAGACAACTGAACTAAGTTGAGTTGTGTTCTCCAATAGGGGCAAGATATGCAGTTGTAATACAACTACTCATGTTGAGGTAGCGTGGCCGAGCGGTCTAAGGCGCTGGTTTAAGGCACCAGTCTCCTCGGAGGCGTGGGTTCGAATCCCACCGCTGCCAACTTTTTTTTTTTTTTTTTTCACTTTTCGGATTCGACGATACCAAAATATTCACCCCAATCATGGAATCCGCCGGAGGGAATTGATCGCGGAAAAGAATATTTTGGTATCGTCGAATCCGCAAATGAACGGTTATTATGTCATATAGGTTGGTATATACATAATATTAACACATACTATTGGTAGGGTGTGGTTTTTTTCCCAGATTTCTGTTCACTTTTCGGATTCGACGATACCTAAATATTCTTTTCCGCGATCAATTCCCTCCGGCGGATTCCATGATTGGGGTGATTATTTTTCGTGAACAATTCCCCCCGGCGGATTCCATGATAGGGGTGATTATTCTAGATTTTTATAATCATTCATAATAATGCGCATTCTCTCATTGATAAAGAAAAAAAAAATGCAATAGACACTGAACAATTTGTAAATCAAATCCAACACAGCCCGTTTTATTTGTAAATAACAGAACAAAAAAACATTTACGACTATGTCGTAGAATTTTTGACGATATCCATTTCCACTGATGAAATTGAATCAGCATCCGAAAGGGCGTTGGCTGCTAATTGAAAATAATGTTTCAACAACAACACTGCTGTTGCTGGTACTACGCTGGTTATATTGTGATTCAGTTGGAACGGGTCCTGCACATTCATGACAGCATTCTCAAATAGCGCGTCTTTTATTTCCTTATTGTTTTCTATATATTTTATATAACTACAACTAAAGTTATTACATATATGAATAGGTTAGATAAATATGTTTATCTTACCGTTGTAGTACTGGCTCCATACCCACTCTGTGAATGGAAATAGTGTGCCCCAGATAAGGGCATATCAGGCCTTCGCTGAAATTAAACGTACTGTAGAATATAAAGAACTCCCTGAGTTCCTGTCTAAAGGAATCAATGGCCAAACATGACTTTGGAATGTTTAGCTCTGACAAAGATTTCTGAGAAAAGTTTGCAATCCAAGCTGTGGGAATATATTCAAATGTTTGAGACAATTAGGTGAGTTTGCTAAATACATATGAGTTTAATTTTAAAATATCAGTTATTTCTTTTCTCAGAGGCTACATTTATAGGCAAAAACTAAACATCTGTTAACTTCTTAGTGACCCCTTTCTACACGGCCTCCGAAGCCACTTTCATCCTCCCTTTTTCAATAGTCGCATTCTCTGCAAACTGTAACACATTCTATCTAGTGTAAGCCAGTTGGCTTTGAAATATTCTTGTATCCTGAATAGAATGAAGATAACTATCTTGCACGTGTACAATTGCACATAATACCATTCTTTTATGATAAATAAATAAATAAAGTTGTAGTTATGAAATTCGTTTATCTGAATTTTGATAAGCGCTTTGGAATGTAAACAACACCCAAATTGAGGAGAAGTTAGTCATGTGGAGTGTCTTTGCTTAGCTTACGTTTTCTATAAGAAAATAATATCAGCGTAAATGTAGAAAGACTTAAAGTAGGGATGGAAATATGGAATATATAAGGTAGAGGAATACGACGTGTTACTGTCTTGCGCACTTGGGAACGAAGGCCCCATATAAAAAAGGAAATAATATTTTATAATATGCGACATTTCGATTATAGGGAAACAATTTAATCATCGAAGCACTATATTACTTACGCCCTATTTTAACGGGATTTTCCAGGTCATCTTGCAAAGTCTTTACTGATGGAAGCTGTTTATTCACTTGCAAATAGAAGACAACAAGCAATACGGCACTATACGTTGTAATATATTTTTTAAGCTTAATCCTTTTTAACAAATTTTTCAATATCAAGCACAAGGCTTTAGCTGCAAGGAAAAACGTATACTTGAAACTGTGAATATATTTACATACTACATGAAATTGCACCTCACCAATGGGTTGCAATTCTAGGAGATACTGTATCAATTTGGTATTTAAAAATGCCAAGCTGTTGGAAAAGCCAATATCGCATGCAATCGACGTTGAAGCGTGACAAATCCTCAATATCGGTACGCGAGCATGCGGAACAGCTCTCATGTGCACCCAACCTGGACTACTTTCAAGCAGATGTTGGACGACTTCGAGTTTCTTCATAGTTTCCGCTGAGGCAACGTTTTCGAAAGTATTAAATACATTACCTAATAAAAAATATGAATTAGTTACGTTTTAACCAAAAATTACAGAACTTGATGTTTTAATCTACCTATATCGATGAACATATCCAAATCTGAGGAAATGGTTCCAGTGCCACATATACGAGATCCCGTGAAATACACTTTAATAGACTTATGGGGAAATGCAGGTTGGATTAGTGTGAGAAGATCTTTTTCAATCTCACTGTGGTCGGAAAGGATTTGTAATTTCTTGGCAACACAAAGGCTGTTCATATACAAGGTCTGCGAGTCTCCCAACAAATATGATTTGATTTCTGAAAGTTAGAAAATCCACTGTTAAAGTAATAAAGGGAGTATTCTAACAAGATTCGGTAACAAATTCGGAAAATTAAAAGTATTCATTTTCGACGTACATACTTTGAGGAAGCATTTTATGTTTCATCCTAGCTTTCATTGAAATTGTTAAATTTTTTGTGGCTTCCCGTTTGGAATTGAGGCGATGCTCCTGTGACTTTATATGAGTACGAACTTGTTTAAATAAGCCTATTTCCATCTACATTGTAAGGAGCGTTCAAATTATTACATTTGAAAAACTGTATTTTTTAATCTTTGTAACACTCACCTTACATTTGGTACATAATAATGTATTGCGTACACCCGCTGCATCTAGATTAATTAATTCTATTGCCTTAGGAATAGATATCTCTGTGGGTATATTTTCGAGAAAGTTATTTATTTCCGATACAATTCTTAAGAAGTTCGAACGGAGTGTCTCATCTATTGCATGAATGTTTTTCTGGAATCGGCGGAAACTAGATAAAAACTGTGTCGCCTCATAGTTCATGGATTCAAGCTGTATAAGAGAAACTTTACGAAATTATTTCAATTTTTTTAATAATACATACCTGATCGACGTTTTTGTCCATAATTGCACCCGAATTAGAATTGACTATTTATTTTTATATGTTCAATTGTATTTAAAAAAATTGTTTAAATAGGTAGCTACAAAAGTGGAAAACAAAAACACATGATCTCGGATGCACGATCACGAACGAACACGAACCTGCAACCTGCACCACACCTCACCTGCACGAAACGAACCGAACAATGCGGAACAATAATTTGTTCCTCGCACTCGCACAGGCGAAAGCGATAAGTTTTTGTTGTGAAATCGAAATGTATAGTCACCGCGTCTCCACGATCAATGTTTCATAGAATGCCATATGTCATTTCTCCGGGCAAAGCAAAAGAAAGATCACAACATGCGCAGTAGCACTTTATTTAAGGGAAATTTTTCCTAGGTTTTTTTAATCGCATGAAATGGTTAATGCTTTTCTCTACTTTATCACAAAGTATAGCGAAAATTCCATTTCAACCCTTTTTAATAGTCACCCCTATCGTGAAATCAGCCGGGGGGAATTATTCACGGAAAAGAATATTTTGGTATCGTCGCATCAGTTCCCCGAGTGGGTACTGTGAATAAGTTTCACTTTGCGTATTTATTTGGGAAGTGAGTATAGGCGTATTTTTTTGAGAATCTATAGCTAGCTCACTTTTACTTTTACATGCAAAACTTGTATACTCACTTTTGATTTTGTTATACTCACTTTCGGTCTTACATGCAAAATTGTTATACTCACTTTTGGTTTTGTTATACTCACTTCCCAAAAAAATACGCCATATAACAAAACCAAAAGTGAGTATAACAATTATTTTGCATGAGAACAGCATACTAGCTTAAAGGTATAGCCGCGTTGTTCATGGTAGGTACTTTTTTGTTGTTTCGATTGGATGAACAGAACTGAATAGAAAAATATTAAAAAAATATTCTAGATTCGTTTATACATAAGGCGTATTTTTTTGAGAATCTATAGCTAGCTCACTTTTATTTTTACATGCAAAACGTTTATACTCACTTTTGGTTTTGTTATACTCACTTTAGGTTTTACATGCAAAACTTGTATACTCACTTTTAGTTTTTTTATACTCACTTTTGGTTTTGTTATAAGGCGTATTTTTTTGAGAATCTATAGCTAGCTCACTTTTACTTTTACATGCAAAACTTTTATACTCACTTTTGGGTTTGTTATACTCACTTTTGGTTTTACATGCAAAATTGTTATACTCACTTTTGGTTTTATTATACTCACTTTCCAAAAAAATACGCCAATAATCACTTCCCAAAAAAATACTCCATAACATAATCGTGTGTCCATGTGCTAATCCTGTAAAAAAGTTAACTCATCAACACAGCCTGAAGGAATGCAAATGCGGAATCGGTTCAGATACCAATTGGATTTGAAACATGACATTTGTCAGCACCCAAAACGTCAAATCTAAAAATTTTGTTACCTATGGATTGTTTTCTACAAAAGTAAACAAAAATATGAGAAAATACATAAAAAAAATACGTAAGTGCTTCTTAGAACTCCCAATCCGATAAATATTCAAATAAGTCACACACAACAAATGTTGTTTTCTTGTAGAACTTGAAGACAAAGAAATAAACACAGTGATGGACAAACAGGGCAATTCGGATCCAATAGCAAGCTCAGCGACTCAAGACGACCCACCCGAGGAAGAGGAAGACGATCATTTTGGTGTAGTTCTTTACAATGAGCCTTCCGATGAAGAGCCCAAAGCAAAGAGGAAGTCATCAATGGTAACATAATATTATATATACATATTATGTAAACTACGGTGTTTCCCATATCCTTTAAATTTTCAGAAAAAGAAACGCACACATAAGTACAAGTCATCATGGGAGCAAATCGACTCTTTCAAAGAATGGATACAGCCATCCGACAAACCAGAGTTTCTAGCATTTTGCTTAGTGTGCAATGCATATCTGAAGGGAGCATCAGGGAGGAATGATATAACTAAACACTCGAAAACTGAGGTTCATTTGAAGAATTCCAGAGTAAGTAGCCTATTTAGGTTTGTTAGTTGATTTTGTAAATTGTGAGTTTGAAATTTTCAAAAATGCCGTTGAACATTCCGAGCAATTATGCAATTGCATTAGCACTTTTACTATTGAACGTAAGATACAACAAAGCGTCCACCTACTACACTGTACTTCTGATAATTCTCTCACAAAACTACCAAAACAGAGCTGAATGTCACTCGCAGGCGTATTATTTTTTTGCAGCTGATCTGACACCTAGCCACCTAAACTGAGCCAATGCTAAGGAAATTTTGTGTGTATGTGGAGGCATATTTTGATTTTGAAGCTGTGAGTTTGTTAGGTGGTTGGGTGTGTATGAATCGGGTAGGCGCTGATTGGCATCAACTTGGCGGTGCCCAGCTGTTGTAACTTTTTCATACACATCAATTGTGCTTATTTTACCTCCGCGTGGTAACCACCGGGTACTGGTCTCGCTCAACCGGGCTTGGCTTGCTAAACTTATAAGCGCGAGTGTTGAACACGAAGAAAATAGCAACACTATAATGCTCTGTCGGAATGACTGACTGAACGAGTCTCAGAGGTCTTACATGAGCCCCTCAGAAAGAGGACATACAGCGGATGAATACACAAGATTGAATCAACGGTGTTGTCAACAGTCGAGATGGCAGATACCTTGCGTGAGCTTCTCTGACATATTTGGAGCAAAGGTCTGTAAGGATTTTCAGCACTAGTCAGGGTGCTGAAATAGAGATGGTGGCGGATGAACCCTTTATGGGCCAACGGCAGTACTCATATCCCCGAAGTGGGTTACTGACAACGGAGTATCCGACCCGCTGTCCTAGGGTTATCTTAGGGCCTGGTCCTCCAGGTTGGGGGTTGTGCGTGGGGCTAACTACCCAACCACGGAAAAATTAATGGTTACGAAGCAACCAAGAGCCTCGGATACGGATGGATTCACTGTTGACGACCCTGCAAAACGAAAAAAGGACAATGACGTTCGGGTCTGCACGTGGAATGTTCGAACCCTGAACAGACCGCGTGCAGCCGAACAATTAGCGGAGGCCCTAGACTGCTACAAGGCAGATATCACCGCCATTCAGGAGGTGCGGTGGGATGGGCCAGGCAAAAGAAGGATGAAAACCTGTGACATCTACTACGGTGATTGCTACAGAGAGCAGAAGCAGCGTCTGTTTGGATGCGGATTCGTTGTAAGCGGCAGACTTAGGCAAGAAGTCTTGAGCTTTCGACACGTAAGTGAGCGCCTTACAACTATCCGCATCAAGGCTAAATTCGCCAACATCAGCCTGATATGCGCTCACGCCCCCACAGAAGATAAAGACGACGCTACCAAAGAATGTTTCTATGAGCTTCTCGACAAAACATATGAGCAATGTCCTAAATACGACGTTAAAATTGTCTTAGGTGATTTTAACGCCAAAATAGGAAAGGAGGACCTCTTTGGTAGCACAATCGGAAAGCACAGCCTACACGACACCACGTCTGGAAACGGACTTAGGCTAATTGACTTTGCTGCGGGACGTAATGCTACTATAGCAAGCACACGGTTTCCACACCTCAACATTCACAAAGGAACATGGCGGTCACCAGACCATCAAACGGTCAATCAAATTGACCATGTTGCGATCGACGCAAGGCACTCCTCCAGTATTCTAGATGTCCGAACTTTCCGAGCGGCCAACATAGACTCGGATCACTACCTTGTTGTAGCCAAGGTACGTATGCGGATATCCCAGACACCACAACAACGAGGAAATACTGTCAGAAGATTCAACGTTGAACGGCTACAAACGCAACAAACCGCCAGAACTTTTGCCGATCGCGTCTCCCTCAACCTCTCGAGAAGTCCTGTGCAGCCAGCATCAAGTGCTGAAGACCAGTGGCATCGATGCCAAGAAGCCGTCAGAAAAGCCGCAACTGATGTGCTAGGTTTCACCCGACCACCACCGCGAAACCCCTGGTTTGACGAAGAGTGCCGGCAAGCACATGCAGCAAAGCAACTGGCCTACAAAGCGGCGCTGCAGAGAAGGACGAGAGCAGCTCGTGAGCTCTACGAGAAAAAAAGGAGGGAAGAACACCGGCTTCTCCGGAGGAAAAAGAAAGAGCATGAGAAGCGCGCGATCGAGGAAATAGAGAGGTGTTACTCCAGGAACAATGTTCGGAAGTTTTACCAAAAGGTAAAAAGAACGTGTCACGGGAACAAGGCCCGAACAGAGACCTGTAGAGACGAACAAGGAAACCTTGTAGTAGAGTCACAGTCGGTGCTGAGGACATGGAAAAACCATTTCTGCAGACTGCTAAACGGCGAAGACGACACAAATTCCGCTGTCAGGCAGAATGAACCATTCAACCTGGGCGATGAAAGCCAAGACTTCCGTCCACCTGACCAAAATGAGGTAAGGATAGCAATATCCAAGCTGAAGTCCAACAAAGCTGCAGGACCGGACGGTTTATCGGCCGAGCTTTTTAAGGCAGCGGGGGATGACTTGGTAGAGAGCATACACCAACTCGTTTCTAAAATTTGGTCAGAGGAAAGTATGCCTGAAGAATGGAGCCTCAGCATTGTTTGCCCGATCCATAAGAAAGGAGACCCTCTAAACTGCGCCAACTATAGAGGCATCAGTCTCCTTAACATCGCTTACAAAATCCTGTCTTCCGTACTGTGTGAACGCCTGAAACCATTTGTCAACGAACTGATTGGACCCTATCAGTGCGGTTTTAGGCCCGGTAAGTCCACAACCGACCAAATATTCACACTACGGCAGATCCTGGAGAAAACCCAAGAAGTCCAAATCGATACTCATCACCTATTTATCGATTTTAAAGCCGCATATGACAGCATTTATAGAGACGAGCTATACAGAGCCATGTCTAGTTTTGGCATCCCTGCCAAACTTGTCAGGTTGTGCAGAATGACGATGGAGAACGCTCGCTGCTCCGTAAAGGTCGGAAACAATCTCACCGAGACCTTTGATGTCAAAAAAGGATTTAGACAAGGTGATGCGCTGTCATGTGACTTTTTCAACATCATTCTTGAGAAAATTGTGCGAAACTCGCAAGCCAACACCAGGGGCACAATTTTCCAAAAGTCTGTGCAACTACTTGCATACGCTGACGACATCGACATCATTGGCAGAACACAGCGAGCTGTCACTGGTGCGTTTGCAAGTATCAGTACAGAGGCGGCAAAAATGGGTTTAGTGGTGAATGAGGGCAAAACGAAATATATGCTGTCAACAAGAAGGGACACACAACATCGACGAATCGGACAGAACGTCACGATAGACAGCTATAACTTTGAGGTAGTTCGGGACTTTGTCTACCTCGGCTCCGCTATTAATTCTGAAAATGACATCACATCAGAAATCAAGCGAAGAATTACACTTGCCAACCGCTGTTACTTTGGCCTAAGAAGGCAATTGATTAGTAAGGCCTTGTCGAGAAACACCAAGGAGACTCTATATAAGACCCTCATCATCCCAGTCCTGCTTTATGGCGCAGAATCATGGACGTTGTCAAAAGCGGATGAAGATCTCCTTGGGCGCTTCGAACGCAAAATTCTTCGAGTGATTTTCGGTCCCGTTTGCGTTGACGGGCTTTGGAGGAGGAGATTTAACACCGAACTCTACGAGCTGTACAGCGACATCGACTTGGTCAGAAAAGTACGTATCAGTCGACTAAGATGGCTAGGACATGTAGAGCGAATGGACACCAACGCTCCGGCCCGAAGAGTCTTCGATTCCAACCCGGAGGGACAACGCAGTAGAGGAAGACCTCGCCTTAGGTGGCGCGCACAAGTGGAAGGGGACCTCAACCAACTTGGAGTGCGCAACTGGAGGCAGTTAGCCAAAGATCGTGCTAACTGGAGAGGCGTGTTGGTTGAGGCCCAGGTCCACCCCGGACTGTAGCGCCATCTAAGTAAGTAAGTAAGAGTTTGTTAGGGAAAGTGCTGTTGCAATAAACGTACTTCGGATGTGCAGCGGCTTGGAAAAGGTTTTTTTTTTTATAACTTTTATATTCATTCTCATAACACATACACAAACGATAATAGCTATTTAACTTGAAGAAAGCCACAGATGTTAAGCCACACACTTCGAAAAAAAGGAAAAGCAATGCAGATTTTATCGGAACTTCAGATACTCCATCGATAAACCTCAAACAAGAGGAAGCACACGAGCAAGAAAGTGGATTTGAGTTTTACGGTATTGAATCTACAGATGGCGAATACACGCCAACAGACAAAAAGTCCGCTAAGGTGCGTACTCCATAATCAATTTACGTTAAATAAATTTTGGTCAATTACAATTTTAGAGGAGAAATCAACCGATTATGTACAACCCTTCCTGGGAGAAATCGAGCGCTTTTAGGGAATGGATACGTCCCTCTGACAAACCTGACTACGTTGCCTACTGTTCTCTATGCAAAGTATATATCAAGGGGTCATCGGGAAAAAATGATATAACTAAGCATTCGTTGACTGAGGTTCACTTGAGACACGTTAAAGTAAGTAACTACTATAGAACTTGCTCCAAATTAGTTACAGCCGTATCTTGTTTTGTTTGTCGGCCCTCGGTTTTAAATTAGTTATCATATCGGCTTGTCTAAAGTTTTTCTACTTCTACATCTATACTATGCAGCTACTGGATGTGCTATTCTTTGGGTGCATCTTGTATGGAGAACCGAAGTTAATAGACCTGGACCTAGGGAGTATCGCGCATTTTCGTCGCTACCCATCTCCTGTTTCCTATGTGTATTTGCATGTGTTGTGTACCTCTTCAATAATTCTTCTTAGGTGTAATACCAGCAGGGCCAGTTCAAAATCTAGTAGGGCAAGAAATACCGCCAGCTGACTGTTTTCCCCTTAATGATTGTGTAAATACAGTGCTAATAACATTTTTATTTTTTTAGAAGGACGATGAAACAGATGTTGATGCACCAATTCCAACTCCTAAGATGACTTGTCCTCTAAGAAAAAAGTTTGTTAAACTTGAGACGAAGAAAAACGGAGAACCCGAACTTGTCAAAAAGTGTACCAGCTTTATAAAGACTAGCCGAGACGATTCTCAAATTTTCGGAGACTATGTTGCATCAGCATTAAGAGACTTGACCGACGACAGGAACAAAAAACGTCTAAAAATTATGATACAAAAGAGCATAATAGAGGTTCAAGAGACTGACGGTGAAACCGTTGGAGACATTGCACAGAGAACATATTGCTCGAACATATACACTCCAGTAACTTCTATGTCATGTGAAGCTTCTCGACAAGTAGCATCTATTGAGGAAGTTACGACAGTAGATACGAGTATAGGATCCACCTCTAATGGAGTTTTGCCAGTCCAAGTAGAAGCTGCACAAGGGCAGTATCGGTACAATTTACTTTGCTAAATAACACTTAACTCTCAAAGCAGATTTTTATATTTTGTATTATTATTGGGTCTAAATAAAATGTTACCTGTCAATAACACATGTTGCACTTCGTTAACGATTTTTTAAGACGACCTTTCCAAGTTATTATAAAAGGTAAGACAAGGGGTTACATAATTGAAATTGCTTTGAATATGCATTAGAGCGGCGGAAAGAAAAAAAAAAACAATTCTCAGAACAGTGCTAGCAACTCGAATGATAGCACTGGTAGGACTTCACATTAGGTTTTTAAATCGTCTTGTTTTTTGCGTTTCAAAAGGAGCATAGTAAAGTGTTCCTACAGCTCACTCAACTAACTTCCTTGTGTTTAGCTGAAATCACTGTATATACCACCAGTGCTTCAAACCAAGTTAAACGAAACCACATGTGTATTGAATTTCTCCAGCCACCCGAATGTGACAAGAAAACATAAAATTTATTAAAAATGTCAAGTCAGTTTGATTTAACTTTGCTTTACAGTTAGTTCACTCTAAGACATGCGTGCACGTGTGATTTGAATGGAAATAGATTGAATGATAAACGTATGTCCAATTTATTGACAACTCTAAACTACTTGTTTCGCCTCGTGGACTCGCAGGCTGTTGGTGGAGGTGGTGGACCGCGTTTGTGCAAATCCTCGAGATATGTCATAATGATTTGCGTACGATCCTGTGGCAAATGATCAAGCACCAAGTATCTGAAAGAGAGGGATATGCATTGGAATTGGTTAGCATTACTCGGTAATAACTTACCGTTTGTCGTTCTTCAGAATATCTTCGATCTCCTTCAAATGATTTGGATTCTCATTCACCAGTTCGATGGTTTTATACGATATTAATTTGCACTCTTGCAGGAGTTCGCGCAAGAAACTCTTCGCACTAACCGTTTTATCTTTAAGATAATCACGGAATTCACGTTCACACTTCTCCGAGTTGTTGTACTTTAGGTAGCGCGGATCTTCTTTGACCTGCTTCTTGATCTCCTTCCAGGGACTGGTCAGGGATAAGGTGGCAATTTCATCCAACATTTCTCGAAATTTCTCACGTTTTTTCTTCATCAGCGAATCAATATGTTCGTTGAATATTCTGAAAAATATATTTTTAAAATTTATGTACATGTTCTTTTTTTGGTGTTCGAATTGAAAATATACTTCTCTCGCTCTTCGCGTTCTAAACTCTCTACCGCATCCCAGCGGTGGTCCTTGCGAAGTTGTTTCTTCACTTCTTTCCACGTGAGATCTGGATTTCGCACCAAATCGACAAGTAAGGCGCTAAAGTGGCGAATTGCTTCATCGCGTAAGTGATGCTCACGCTCCTTGTCCCTGTCCCTTAAATGGCCGGCCAAAGTCCGTTGCACTTCCTTCTCACGTTCACGAATACTCTGCTCAGCTCTTAGCTGACGATCGCGTTCCTTCTGCAGCCGCTCGGCTTCATCGTCGCTTGTTTTATCTTCATCCTCCTGGAAATAGCATTTTTATTATCAAATCACATTTCATTTCACATTTCGGATGAAATAGATCTTACCTTCTCCACATCGACTTTCTTTTTATCGCCATTCTTCTCGAGTGTACTCCTCTCTCGACTGCGATCCTTTGCCCTATCCTTGTCCTTTTTGTCAGATTTCTTGTCCCTGCGATCGCGTTCACGCTCTCGTTCGCGGTCCTTCTCCTTGCGCTTCTTTTCGTCCTTCAGTATCCGCATGTAGTCCAGAAAGTAGTCTTCTCGTAGCATTGAACTCTCCACGGCACGATACCGAGACTCGGATTCCAGTTTCTTCTTCACATCCTGCCATCTTGAGTGACGATCTATATCTGAACGATCACGAAGCAATTCAATGAATTCTTTCCTAATCTACAAGTTATTTAGAAAAGAAAAGGGACCAGTTAGCGAATGTATTGGTTGTCGTTTTAGCCTTAAAACTAAAATAAGCTTAGACTAACTAAAGTGTATGCGATGTGCTCTATTTATGTACACAGAAGCGCACACACATATAAAAAAGCTGAAAGATAAGGTGGATTATTATAAAGCCTGAAAGAGAATGATTAATTAATTTGTTTGAGGACAACGACGCTTAAATACTATAAAAGAATCCATTGCTTCTTCGTTAAATGGTTCATTGCGGGATGTCGTTTCCAAAGGAAAAGCAGACAGACAGACGGAAGTGCTAATAATTAAATTAATTATTGTCAAATGATTTTTTTTCGTTAAATTTACATAATGACCTGTTATTTTGCTATCAACATAAACAGTAATGCATGCTCTTTGGACAATTTAACAATCAAATTGGCACTTGTAGGACGTTATGAGTGTACTGGAATACACGTATTATTTATTCAAAGGGAGAAAATACATATTACTATTTCAGAGTGATTGCTATTGCACGGAAAGCTAAATATTTATAGACGACCACTCAAACTTGATAGATTTATTTTCAAAATACAGAGCTACGAAGTGTTTTGCACTCCCTTTGACAATCTCAGGCTCGTCAGCCTTAGTGGCCTCATCGGAAGTCAAGAAAAACTAACGCACATATGAAAAAGGGCCTCAATCAAATGGAGCACGCATCTGAAGGCGGTTGGCTAAGGACCGGGATAATTGCAGAGGCCTTGGTTCACACCGCCTAGTAAGAGAAATGCGTAAGAGAAATGCGTCCATATATAAAAAGAGTTGTCCAACTTCTGTATCACACAGTTTGTTCCAGTTTTCCCTTGACTTTGTTTGACTTAAAAAATAATAGGGACCAGAAGAAGTAGGCATAATTCCCCAATGAAGAATGGGAAACCAGTTGAGGCGAAAGGCACTACCAACAATCAACGACACAGATATGTTTTTCAATGTCTCCTGTCATAGTTCATCTTGCATGCATTAATAATATCAAGGTGCAACTTCATTCTCTTCCTCTTAATTACGCAAAGAGATATTAATAAATTCTACGGCAAAATACGCGTACTAAAATTAGTGAGTTATTCTCAGACATACGCCAATTTCATAGGTAACTCGTCTAAGCGAAAGCGATGCATTGTGTTAATGTTGAAAAAAAATAAACAGCTAATCTGTGTATGTTTTTTTCACGAAAACGTAATGTACCATTTTTTTACGATTCTGTTTCAGTTGGTATCAAGTATAGTAAGTACAACCAGATTTTCATACAGTAGTAGAGCTCCACTGGCAACGAGAAAGACGACACCATCAAGTCAGACGGCAGGCAGGGGGAACGATTCGCCAAGCAGCTATAGATTCAGCGTCTCCAGCACTCGCATCACTCTCTCACGTATATGACGCCCACCACATCAAGATCGGTCTCATCTCGGGTTCTATTATTTTTTGTTTGGTTGGTTTTTTTTTCTGTTTTCTGTTCAAAAACTCGATCTCACCATTATTGGGTCTATCATCTGCTTGCACGCTTTATCATCTTCAGAGGCGTTTTTCTTAAGCGCACATAACAACACAAGAGAACACAGATGCCCGCCAACAACAAGATGGTGGTAGTACTGGACTGCTGGTTGCTAGAGCTAGCAGAGCCTAGCGGTAGTAGTAGTAGTTGATGTTGTATGTGGAAGTAGTAGAAGTATGAGAAGACATCAGCATAGTGATGCGACATCATTAAAATAAAAATCCATGAAAATTTATAAACAAATTACAATCTATACATTTTTGTTTTGTTAAGAAAATTTAATTTTTTTTTTTAAATTAGTTTTAGACTAAATTGTGAATCTTAAGATTGTAATATGATTTTAGGAATATTATTGTTGTTTCGGAATAAATATTTACAAAAAGAGGAAACAGACTGTTTGTCTGCGGGGATAGCACTTTGCACCTACCTGTTCCTTTTTCTGAATCTTATCCTCCTTCTCTTGGCGGCGCACATCCACGATGTACTCATTGAAGAGACTCTCTCGCTCCCGTACCTTTTCGATGGCTTTGTAGCGATCGTCGCGTCCAAAGCGTTGACTGAACTCACTAAACGATGACCTGAGGAGAACAGATGAACATTAGAGGGTATGATGGAGCGTGTCGTGTACAAATGCATACTTTCCGTTTAGATGGGCATCCTCCATTAACTTGCGGAACTCGTCTCTCTTCTGACGCATTTTGTTGCGTTTCTCCTTGCGTTCCTCTTCGGCGCGGTCTTTCACGTATTTCTCAAAGACTTGCTTTCGCTCTTTGGAAGTTAAGAGGAGGTACCGAGGATCGAATACAATTTTGTGCAGCTCCTTTTCCCAAGTACTAAATGCAGAAACCTGTAAATTATATATTTCGAGACGAGAACAGTTTATATGTATGTAAAATACAGAAAACGATTTGAAAAACGTACATCCTTCTCGCGCAGCATCTCTTTAAACTGCTTAACCCGAGTTTCCAGTGGTACCAACGCGCGCTCTTTTGCCGCACGTACTTCTGCTTCAATCGCCGCATCATTGGCAGCCTCATTAGGAGATTTCTTTACAGTTTTGGTATCTAAACATGTATCAAAGTTAGTTTAAGCAGAAAACCACTTAAGATTAGCTTACCGTTGGCCAATTTGGATTTTTTCATAGGTATTTCCTCAACACTGGACTCGGACTCGGTTCGGATCTTAATGCATTCTCCGTCCTGATTGCTTATGTCCAAAGGTGGTGTTGGTTTGACTTGAACCTTCACTTCTGGTGGTGTAAGTTCCCTCTTTACGATTCCTTTAAGTTGTTCTGGTGGATTGGATACGGCCTTGTCGACATCTTCGCGTTGTAGCAAATCCTCAGGTCTCTCCCACACAGATGTCCGTGTCGACGGATTATAGAAGAATACTCGTCCATCTCCAGTCCATACCACACACCACGGTGTACCTGCAATGGGCGTACTTGAGATGGGTCTACTCTTGTCCACCGGTTTGTTGGCAGCGGCAGCAGTTTTCTTTTCCTCCTCCTTTTTCTTTTTCTCCAAGTCGTTGGCTATGGCAGCTGCCTTCTCCTTGGATTCTTTCAGTTCTGCCATTTTGATTGTCTGATCAGCAGCTACAGCTTTTGCTGCATTGTTGTACGCAACTGAGGGATCGAATGGAGCTGGCGCCTGTCCACCCATATGCATGTGTGGGTTTGGTAGAATGTGATGAGACTGATTCATTGGAGGAGGCGCTGCCGTTTGTGGACTAGCCCCGGAATGGGCTGCCATTCGCGCTGCTTCCATGTCACGAATGGCCTGTGGTTTTTCCCAAACACTTTCTCCACGACCAGCGTGATAATAATATGGTCGTCCATCTGGAGCGCGATGCTCCGACCATTCAGCGGCTCTGGCGATTACTGCAGGATCGATAACGCCGGGCTTAATGATAAGATTCTTGGCAGGTTTCTCTTGCGGTGGAATGTTGTGATGCTGCATGTTCCAGGGCATTCCCCATGGTGGCTGATACCCACCGTGTCCATAACCTGGTGGTGGCATTCCAAACGGTGGTTGATTGAAATTCGGAGGATGCATACCTTGGTAGTATGGAGGCGGTTGCTGATGTTGAGGAGGCGGTTGAGAATGCTGTTGCGGCGGCATCATCTGCGGAGGTGGTTGATGATGATGTGGTTGTTGTGGGGGATGTTGCTGAGGCTGCTGCTGTTGTGGTGGTTGTTGATGCTGCTGCTGTTGTTGCATTGGGGGCGGAATCTGCAGTTCCAGTCGTTGGGAATCCGGAAACGGAATTTCCCCTGACTTACTGGGCTCTTCACGAGAAGTTTTGTCTTGATTACTGCTCTCAGCGTTATTTTGCTGCTGTTGTTGCTGCATTTGCTGATTTTTCGTGTTCATTTCTTCAATCTCCGACTGGGTCATTACCTTTATGTTTGGCCCCTCGGGTCTGGTCCAAGTTGTTTCTCTGGTAATAGCGTGATAGTAGTAGGGTTTTGAATCCTCCGACTTCGTCTCTACCCACAACTCAATTGGGGGGTTATTAGTGTTGTTGAACGAATTGTTTGAATCGGTATTACCCTGACCATTTGGATCATTATTTGACCCAAATCGACCACCACGTCCCCGAAAAAATGTATTCCCACCACCACGGCCTCTATTTGGGGGAGGTCCGCCATTAAACGGTTTGTTCCAAAATTTTCCAGGCGGCGACTGATGTCCGGCACTACAAGTCACCCATATATAATTGTTAAGAAAAAAAATATGTTTAAAACTTACCGCTCATAATTATTTTCGCTTGGTGAGACTTCGTTAGTCGGTTGAAGTTCTTCAGCCTTTTCATCGATTTCATCCCCATCTATTGACTCTTTTGCATCTGAGTGCAGTTTTAGATTGACTTCAACGCGTTCTTGCAAAAGTTGCTCGTTTCCGTTTTCTATGACTTCTTGATCGACAATTGATGTTTCCATAGTTAGCTAGTGAATTTATACTACTTTTAAATAAGTTAATCTTGATTTTTGTTAACAAGGATTGCTTTAAAAAAAATTCACTTTTATCTCCATGGAAAATTCTGTCAACATGAAAAAAACGAGTCAAATGGCGGCGCTGACAGAAAAACGTGTCGTTTGTGAATAGGTCTTAATGAATGTGTTCAGGAAATTGTTAAGCCAAATAAACTTTTTGTTTAAAACAGAGAGACCATTGACACTCGGTCATACCGCGTCTAGCGGATTTCGGCGGAAATCTGTCAAATCGTATGAAAATTTCTGCCCCGAAAAATAAAAAAATCAAATTTAAAAAGTAGAAACTGATATTTACCAAGTTCATTGGTGAGAGAAGAAATATTTAACAGTAAATATGTACTAAAAAGCAGCTATGAAAACAAGTCAATAAATAAATGTTGATTCTTTTAAATATGTTGTGGTATAAGAAAATGTAATTGTACCTGTCCCTCGTAAAAACAATTTGTGAAAAGTACGTGATAATTGAAACTAAATATGTTGAAGTTAATATCTTCATATATTGAATAGATTTTGTGGTCAAGTGCAAAAACGATGGCAGAAGAAACTAAATTAAGAGCTTGGAACAAAACTGGGGAACTCTGTGGAGTTACATTACATACACAATGTACACTGTACATTCTCTCTTGCTCATAATATACAACACAAACCAGTAAGAATAGACCGCCCACTTCCCGTACACCTACCCGATTCCCCCCGGAAAAAATTACCCTGTCTGTGAATACGTGTAAATGTCAAAATTAATGGCGGCAATGATTTTCCATGATATACCATGGGCCTAGGATTTTTCAAGTATGCGTGCGTTAATGGCGCTCCTTTGATTTTGTACAGCACCAATACATGAAAAATTCTAGGCCCGCCGGCAGCTTGTAGGCAAAGTCGGTTATGTGGGAGGAGTCGACGGTATATTCTTACTGGTTTGTGATATACAACGTCAATTTTATTTTCTCTTTCTCTTTTTTTTTTAATTTCTGTTTGCCTTCGTTCTGTATAATTATCTTCACTTAAAATTCAAATGAAGATTATACCAAATGGGGTGCAACTGCGCAACTGCAACTGCGTCGTCTGTCTCATTGACTTATTAAATATGGACGCTAGTAATGACGCTAACATAAACTAGCGCTCTTGGTTCAGAGCGAAAACTATGTGAAACAAAATGACGAACCATAATAGATTTCTCCATGGAATGCTAGAGACACCTATTTGGCGTGAGAGAATTTATGAGGTAAAACATTTGAATTTGAATTTTAAATGTCTTACCTCATAAATTCTGTCAGGCCCAATAGGTGCCTCTAGCATTCTATGGAGAAATCCAAGATGGTTCGTCATTTTGTTTCACTTATTTTTCGCTCCGAACCAAGAGCGCTAGTTTATGTTGGCGTCATTTTCTGGGAAAAATTTGTATCAACTGACATTTCACTAGCAGTCCATGTATAATAAGTCAATGGCAGCTACAAATAAGATAATTCTTTGGAAAGAGCTCCTACCGATCATTATAGACTTTTCGAGGGATTTGGTGCATAGATACCTATGCATATTTGGATTCCTGTACACTGCGATTTACTTTTTAATATTTCATTTCTTAAATTTTCAAATTAAACTCGATCATATATATTAATTTGTACTTATTAAATAAAATTTTTCTATTTTTCGAAACACAAATTTGCAAGGCGGACTTTGTCCTAGATTATTCTGCTGAAATCTAGAAAAACCGTTTTTTATTTCCAAACGCGCTGTCTGTGGAACATCAAATCAAACAGAGCAAAGTGACATTTTTCGATTATGACACTTTTGTCTGTCAAAATTTTCATTTGCCGTGCCTCACGGAGGTGTTTCTGTCCTTCCTTAATTACATAAATAAGAACAATGTCCTGGCTGATTAATTCTCTGCAAAAAGCAGCAACCATAAAGCAAATATGGGCCCCAACAATCGCCATTACAAGACAACTTACTTACGCGGAGAAAATCGCACGCGGGCCACTCGTACGCCGTCATGGCTACAAGGACAAAATACACCAAGGAGGACTCTTGCCGCATTGGGATAACAATCAGAAGCTTCCCATGCCTGATTATAAACCGAAGAACGCCTGGTCCGAGAAGCGAGCACTATTCGGTCAAAATGACTACATCGACATCCTGGGCAATAATAACTTGCACCCCACTCGTGTACTTTATTCCGTGCCCTCTTGGATGCGTGGTGTTTCCGGAAACGAATACCAAGTTCTACTAAGGAAACGCAGAATTATGATGAAGACCAAATACCCAATTGCTCGACCTACCAAATGGAAGCATCTACAGAAGAGAATCCTTTATTTGTATAGGTTCTTGAATCGCAAAACCAAAACTTAATTTAGTTGATGCAAATAAAAAATAAGTTACATTCTGTTTATAATACAATATATTTGTTGTTTTGCTTTCTTTTTGCGTATAATACTAAATACAAACTTCTTTACAAAACACCACAAGAATTGTCGGCTTTGGGCACACGATCGAATGCACATTTGAGCCGGCGGAATGGCACATGTCGATTTAGTCCACCCTTACAACGTCATTGATTGATGTAGGGTTAAATTCTTTACTTCTATTTATAGAGTCTATAATAATCGAGTTTAGCTTTTTTATTCTCGTTTAACAAATTCTAGAAATAATTCTTTTAAGTTACCTTTTTTATTTACTGTATTTTTTTGTAGTACGTAATAAGAAACGAGGAAATGAAGAGAATGCATCGTTATATGTTATATGAGTTTGTTAATATATTATGTAGCATGGATAATAATAATAATAGTACAATCGTTTAAAATGAATACTTTATTTAAATTTGTTCTCAAATAATACATTTATATCGATTTTTTTGGGAACTAGTTTGGAGTTTAATGCATATACAGAACGAATTTATTTTTAGATAACCAACCATTACTCTCATTGTTTCCTGAGTGCACATTTTCCATTTCCAATTAAACAAAGGGTGGGGGGGGGGAAGGTATATACAATATATATACTATATATTTATTATGTATATACTTTTTTTTAATTTTTAGAACACGAAAAAAGGGCCTTTATGTGTGTGGGGGGGGGGGGGGTCAAATTGGTGTTTTAAATTAGTTTCTCTAGACATCGTTAATTAATTAGCTTTTCTTTTTTGTTTGTAATTTAATTATTTGTCGTATTTTCTTAAGAATATACAAGATTGTTGAAACTTTATAAATTATGTATTAACCATTTGTTGTTTGTTTAAATTTATATATTATATTTCCTATTACATACTTTTATAATTTTTCTTGCTTCTTTTTTTACTATAATAATTATGGTTATTATTGGTTAGGCACAAAGTACAATTTTATATTTTTTTGTTGTTTCTTCTTTTTATTGGAAAACTAATGCAATTTATGTTTCTAGGTGTGTTTTAGAGATTTAAATCGTTATTTTATACAGTTTTTGTTGTTTTCGTCATAAACTACACAGATTACATAGTTTAAGTCATTCCGTTACATATTAATGTGCGAAAGAATTCACTGATAAGTTAACTAAAAATTAACTCCACATTAAAAATAATGCAAATTATAAACGGAAACCTAAAATTCGTATTTTAAATTTTAACGAAAATAAGTATGGCATGTACGAAGAAAAACAGTGTCGGTTTCTATTGTTATAATTTCAGAATGTAACCACTTTGACTTAATCTTAATTACAACCGCACCAAGTTCTTGATCGTAACCAATTCACAAAGCTACGACGCAAATCGAACATGTTATGTACATACATACTACATACATTATAGCTTAAGCACGATCCTGTTCAACTAGACTAGAAAATGCGGTTTGTTGGAGAGCTCTTGCAAGCTAAATACAAATTAATGAAGGCTAATGACAAAACGTACTTGTAACTTTAGCATATTTTTAAGGAACGCTTTATCGTTAAAAGCGCAACTACTAAAGTAAGCAATTGAGAAGCCTTTATTACATTAATGCATAAAAAAGGGAAGTCATATTCACGGGAGACGACCGCTGTTAAACTTTATAAAAAAAAGGAAACTGTTCGCATAGTATACGAATCTCGCTCACGGTGAACCTAAACTAACTAAGAGCCGTTGTGTTCTTGTAAGTAAAAGTTATTCTGTACTAAGTAGTATGTATGTAGGTATATGCATGTGTAGTTTCTTTTTTAATAAAGTAGGACAATGGAGGTGTGTGGGTCAAGCCATAAAAGCATTATGCAAGTTTAAGCTTCAAATTTGCTTAAGCTGGCCTACTGACATTGTTCTTTGTCTGATTAACTCACATGAATCGAATTTTCCCTGCAAAAAAACAACAAAGGTATTAACCAAAACGCAATAAAACAAAATCACTTAAACCTCAGTCTTGGTCTGTCCATTCGAAAATATCATATTCAAAAACAAGTATCTTCCTATACGCATTCTCGTTTTGTTTTGGCCTGTTTTTGGCTCTCGATTCTTCTTTCGATATCAGTTTCACACAAAAAACGTATCGTCCAGACGAATATGGTCATATTTGATATTGAACAATGGTTTGTCACGCTTCATTACATTGTGATGGTTTTAGATGTGATTCTGATACTGCTACGTAAAGAACTTGTGTGTCTGACCCCGTACTTCCCGGGCCAAAAATGTCTTTAAACGAATTAAAATCTTACATCTCGTAACCAATTACAAATTGGCACTTGCGAAATTTGGCAGTCACCTGCCAGTAGGTACTTGAACTAAATGTAGGATTGTTATGGATGGGGAATGTGTTGTCAATGTGTGGCTCTCTTCTGTCCAACTTTTGCGTTCGGGAGTTTGGACCAAATTTTACTTAAATGCCACAATGAATTATCGTACGAGAATAGACATCCACATCATATTTCGAATTCAATCAAAGAACCATACAGCAAAAGAATGTTTTTCCAATTGTTGCGTTAACAGCAATGTAGTGTATACATGTGTACATTTTGAGAAAACTCGATTGTTGATTGAAAAATCATATAGTCTCGGTGAAAATCGAGCAAACAGTGCGTCTAGATCAGATGTGGTGGTCGTCTACTGATGAGCCCACCCACCACATCGGGGCGAAACGCATTACTGGAGTCGAGGCCAACACTAATTGTGATGACAATCGTACACTCCAAAGTTATTCATTCATAAATATGTTTATGATTGAAAGTAGTTTGATTAAAACTCGATTTCATTTTCTAAGATTACAGCCAAAATATTAAAAATCAAAAGTGGGCCAAAAAGAAAAAAACAATATAAAAATTGAATATGTAAAAATAAAATGATATCGACTGATATTGTGAATATATTTCATGTTTCTTTTTTTTTTTAAATAATATAAAAATATACCCTTCTTAAAGGTTAGATATACAATTAGAATATGCGATACATCAAATGAAATGTTGCCTTTTCTTTTAAATTGAATAATATGTTTAAAATAATATAATTAAGCTTTGCGTTTAACAAACAAAAAGTCAATAATCAGATTTTCCGTTGAATTTAGCAAAAATAAAAAAAAGAAGAGAAAAATACACTTCGACGTGCGTCGCCGTGAAAACTTGTCGCAATAATTCGTTTTCTCTTAAATTCAATATATATCTCTATAAACTAAATTAAATATCTTTTAAATGTATATGTAATATATAAATATATTAAAGTCTCAAAATTGTCAAAAATAAAATGGGATATACATAAAAGAAACGATGGGTTAGGGTTACGTAAGAAAAGGGATACAAAGTAAAAAGCAATTGTAACAAAGTTTTAAAAACATTTTAAATGCGTTGTTTGAATAAAATCATTATTTTCCAAAGAAAATAGAAAGAAAAAAGAGAGAGAGAGAGAAGGGGTAGACATAAAAGGAAAAATAAATATATAATACGCAAAATTATTAATGATAATCCTTTCAATAAAGTTGAACTTGTAAAAAGGAACCTAAAGCAAATGATTAAGAAAATCCATATGTGTGTGTGTACTTTACAGACTAAGCATACCTATTTGCGGCATTGTGTCGTTTCTGTTTCTAGTTTTACTTAACTTTATGTTTTTGTCCAAAGAATAATACGCGTTTAAACTAAGTAAAATTAATAAAAATCAATAAACTTTACGTAATGCTATTGATGTTGTTGCTGCTATTTTCCTTCTTGTAGTTGCTCGACGATGCAATGTCTAGTTTCCTTTGGCTGCTTCTTTCGCTGCCATAATTAAAGGCGTCAAACTTGCTAGTGGACGTGCTAATTTCAGGAAGGGATGCTGCAGGGATTTTCAAAACACAATGAGTTGTTAAGAGATGATTGTGTTCAGGGGTAGTAACTTACTTTTAATAGTTCCAACGCACTGGCTCGTCGATCGACCTCAACCTCCAAGCACTGGTCGAGAAAGTCTTGAAAGACTGGCGATAGTTTATCTTTTTCCTTGATTTCCGGTTTACCATTCGTGGCTATAAGGTACAATGCTTTGAGTGGGTTCTCATTTAAATAAGGCGGTTCACCCTCGACCATTTCGATTGCCATAATACCAAGTGACCACAAATCGACCTAGAAGAACATTATGATTAAGAACGATGAATTTAAACTTATAAAAAGTTATCGTTAAAGCCATTTTTATAAAAAATAAAACTTGTTTAAAACCGTTACATATGTAGGTATGTCGAATATGGGAAATACCATTTCTATTGGAACTACCAATCAGAATGACAAATGGCCCCAAACTGTTAGCCTACAAATTACAAATATAAATGTAAAAAGTTTAAGCCTTATGTATGAGCATACAGACAGACAGACGGAAAAAATTGAGATCCACTTTTTTGCGTTTCCCTTTCATTGGAATGTCAGAATATCTCAAGTTGAAGTTTGGTACGAAAACATCTTTCTCTTACTACAAGCATTGCCAGAGGCTATACGAAAATGCTATAACGCAGGGGTTCCCAAACTTTTTCATACTGCGACTCCCTAGAGAGGTTGAAATATTTTTGCGACGCCCTTCTTAAAGCACAGATATGTGAAGCTGATCTTACTAAAGATTCACTAAAGGGTTTTTCAATAAAGACTGGTAAACGTTGAAAATATCGTCGTCCCATATTTGTGTCAATTCTGCTTATTCATTCACATACCCGCATTCATCTAAAAATACGCCTCGGCGCTAAAGATAATTTTTCGGCCAAAATTGAGGTTCTCTTCCAAACGCTCCGAAGCCAAGTCAGAGAACAAACGGCTTTGTCTACGTTCATTAACTTTGAGCTCCTAGTTTAGTTGGGCTATGTACTGGCGTAAGCCCATCAAGTCCCGATGCAAAATTCGCCAAGTTGGAATCTGCGAAAGGCCGATTTCTTATGCACGTCGAATTGACTGCCTCGAGTTGTCCTGTAGTGTACACTCTCATGGACCACATCAATGCTCCCGATGAATCTGGCTGGCAACGACACATATCAATTAAAAAACCCTTATTTAATTTTGAGTGCAAGGCAAATTCGAGTGACAGCCACGAAGCAAGTCTGACCGGAAATGCAAGTACCTGTCATTGGGTACTATGTAACATCATTTACCTACATACTATACATGCGAAGATATGAACTATTATTTCGAAAAAGAACCAAAATAGTTTTTTCGCAATTGACAACTTCAAGCTCAAATATCTCAAAACCCCCACTTACGAATTTTAAAATATTTTACTCACGTAGTGAGATCAATTTCAGCTTTAATTTAATACCAAATTCGAATTAAAATTATGATTAGCTTTTGGTAATTGACTGCAACGCAATGTTTCGAGCTCTTGCCAGATTTGAGTCAGTTCTAGTGAATTGGTGGTCACTTGTGGTAGAGTGCAGGTAGCCAAAGAGCTCAAAAGCTAGGCTACTCCATTTTTGAGAGAATTTCTGAGACTGTTTTCTTTACAGAGATTATGCACGCTGGGGATCGAACTTGCACCGCTCGGGATCAGTTTTAATATAACACAGATATGGAAAGATATTATTCTCACTACAGAATGCTGCTTATGTTTATTCTTACCGTTTTCCATGCAAAATGTGAAAGCATAAATAGGTAATAGGTACCTACATCATTTAATTAAACTTACTTTTGGTCCATATTGCTTTCTGGTTACAACTTCTGGTGCCATCCAGTATGGTGTGCCTACCATAGTTGTGCGTTTTGATTGTTCTGGAGAAATTTGTGCACAGAAACCGAAATCGGTCAGCTTGACACTGCCATCGAGCCCCAGCAGTATATTATCACTCTTAATATCCCTATGTATCACTTGGTTACTGTGCAAGAACTCTAGAGCCTGCAGTACCTCGCGACAAACAGCTGCAATCTGGCCTTCGTCCATGCACGTCTCAGTGACGACGTCGGTCAGCGAGCCGCCCGGTAGGTACTCCATCACCACCCACAGCTCCTCCGACACTAGATAACTGTCGAGATAGTTGACAACGTTGGGATGCTTGTTCTCTCGCATCACTAGAATCTCATTGATGATCAATTCTTTCTTTGGTTGTTGGCTCAAGTTCATTTGCTTGATAGCCACCTCCATGCCGGTTGAGGATTCAATAGCCGTGTACACGGTCCCCGAGGCACCTTGTCCGATTTTCTCCATTTTGGTGTATTTGCGATTGGGATCGCCCACACTAACAATCGTGCGTAACTTTTCGAGAATCTCCTCATCGGACATCTTCTTCTTCTTGGCTGTCGTGGAACGCTGCTGATGTTGTGGCGTGGTCGCATTTGTGGTAGTAACTGCTTGGGGTGCGGGTTGGTTGGTATTGTTGATCGTGGCCGCTTCAGTTGTTGGCGAGAACGCATCTGATGTGGGCGTTGCCGGGGTCACAGTGGTTGTTGTTATCGTCGTCGTCGCAGCAGGCAACGCCAATCCAGATTGTAGTGGTGATGATGGTTGCGCAGCGGTCACCATACAAATAGGGGAATCGATCACAGATAGAGATGCGAATGACGCCGGAATAATCGATTCGTTGATCGACGGGAACGAGGAAAATGAGGAAGTAGAAGAATCATGATTAGTCGTTGTTGAATTATCAATAAATTGCATTGTTATTGTTGATGCGCTACTATTGACAACATTATTAGTAGTAGATGGATCTGAAGAAGCATTGTTAGTAGTAGGAGAAGCTATTATGGTAGTGGTAGTACTAGTAGTAGTGGTAGAATCATAAAGGTTATTACTTGCGTTATTTTTATTCTTGTCAAGAGTGCTTGCTGGACTCTTGATTGTGGCCGCGTTTAGCTGCTGTTGCTGCGTCATTTGCGTTACCGTCGTCACGGTCGTTGCGTTCGTCGATGGCTGATGATGGTGTATGGGTACCACCGGTAGCGGCTGTTGCTGCTGTTGGACTGCACTGGTTAGAGTTGGTATCGACTGTGGTTGGGCGCTCATATTATAGTGTGTAGGTGTTGTTGGAAACGTTCCATCTTCAATTGGCCTGGTATATATGGATTTTGTTCGTTCGGGCCGGCTAGCGATCGGCGGCGGCGGTGCTGGCAGTACAATATCATCTTCATTGGTCGAACTACGGGATGATGTTGCGAATGCATTGTACGAATGTGATTGACTTAGAGGAACTGGATGAGTGCCTCCGCTAATGCCGCCTAGATTTAGGTTCGCCACCCCTATCAGAACGCCGCTGTTCGAACCATGAATTTCGGAATCTGTTGGTGTACTGCTTGGACTGCTACTGCTAACACGACTCAACGAGGATCCTGCAATTGGAACAAGTATTAAGTTTTATAAATAAATACCCTTAATAAAAATTGTGCAAATTGGTTTCTCGTTTCCAAATACAAGACTTTAAGTCAGTTGAAAGACACCGATCAACTGAGAGAGGCTGCGAGGCAGACTTCGTAAGCTCTTGGTTTTGAGCCTAAAAGTAGGCTTTCTCCAAAAGAGACTGCTTAAATTTCAGCAGTCAGACAAAACATTGACATTTTTTTTAAGTTTAAATAAAATAATTACCTGAATGTGTTGTTGTTGCATTGGTCATGTATTTGGAGCTTGGCCGTTGTTTACTTGTATTGTCGAACCACTTCAAAACATCTAAAACTGCTTGAGGATTTTTCTTTTGCTCCTGCTTACTGATGTTCGAGTTCATCAGCAAACGAGCCCATGCTTCCGGCATCCCCTAGAAAATTTTAAGAAAAAAATTCTCACTTAAAACAGCATATTATAGTAATATTGCAAATAGCGCAATCTATGGTTTATGTAGTTTTGCATTTTCAAAGTTAAAAAAATTATACATAAAAATTTTTCTTCTATAAGCTTTTCTTTTTTCTTTAGTGTTTTGCCACTTTGCGCCTTCAATTTCGGTGTAGTCTTCCAAGAATTTTTGATACACAAAAAGCTACTCTCTACTTGTTGGAACAAAAAGCATAAATGCGTGTGTGTATCTCTAGTTTTAGCAAACTATATTGCAAGTCTCACAAATGAAACCACCAAACAAAAAAAAATATACAAACAAAACCAGAAAACCGAAACTCATAAGCAGTACTTACTCTCATAGGCAGCTTGAAACAAAAGAAAAGAAAAAAATATACATGACAACACCCCGCTCGTTTAAGAAAAAAAAATAAGAACAAAAATAACAATAAATAGAACAAAACAAAAACAACAGCAACCAAAATAAACAGAGTAAGTCAGTCAGTTATTTTTAATCAAGGTATTATTTAAGTAAGCAACGCATAGAAGAGAAAGAGTGAGAGTGAAGAAGATTTTTTTGACAATAACAACTAATCGTAACTTATGAAAATTTAGTTTTTCTTATTTGGACAAACATTCACAGCAAGCAATTACAAGAAAAATATTGTTTGTTCGGTTTAAGTTTATGTGGGTGTGTGTTTGAATGTTCCTTTATTATATTTGCGCCTTGAAACAGAAAAGAGCGACCCTAAATAAACAATTTTAAGTAAACCTTGGCTATTATCAATTAGCCCGATCCACAGCGAACTGTCCACTCTTGGTTGGAGCTCGATTTCTACTTACGACATTACCGCGTTGATGTTCACTCATTTCACTGAACGTATTCGACGCACGGATCAATAATGATCCGATGTGATCGATGCAGAAGGATCAAGAGCGGAAACATGGTTTTGCAGCTCTAAGATTATTTTTTGATACTATGTACCTTACCAACAAAAGAAAAGTTATCCCACTGGATTATTTTATTTCTCGGAAAGCGTGACGATCAGAAGAAAAATGGTTTCCCAAGCTCTTTCTACAGAAGCTCAGTCGAAGTAATTTTCGCGCTTTCATCGCGGTAGGTTTAAAACCGCAGCAAAATATTCCTTCCATTTTCTAAGCTAATTCCAAAGAAGCACAAAACTATCGCAGCGTTTCACTGGTTATTGATGGAGTTTCGACCTTTCGCAATTATGTAAATAGTTCCATGACCACTTTCTGCATGTCGCAAGGTACATTGTTGGTTCCAATATCCGTTAGCAGGTATTTTCATAAACTCATGTAAATGTGCCTTCCCTGCGATCGACCGACATTATTTTCAGCACCACAACATTTTTTATATAGCACGCCAAATGTAGAAGGGAAAACAAGGGAAAAAGTTACAACCTAGATGCTACATCAAGCTCACGAGGGGTATTATTGAGACGCTTTCATCCTATTTTGCATTCATAGCAATAACCAAATAAATTGTTTCTCTCTTGTAAGCATGTTTTTTACAAAGAAGACATCACAGACCTAATAATCGACATTATAACTAAACACACGCGGATCATATTTCTGGATTTAAAGTCTAGCCTGCATTCAAGTCCTAATTGGAAACGTTTCACACAATTGAACACCCTTTCTGTCCCAAGGCACAACTATACTATGCTTATGTTTTAGTGAAAAAAAAAAAAACAAAACGAAAATAACAAATAAACAAGTACATAATTTAGTTATAAAAAGCCAAAGAACTTTAGAGCAAATAACGCTACAAAAAAGAAACAAGTATCTTCTGTTGTATCGATAATGTGAAATTTACAAGTAATACCGTTTTAGGCTAAAAAAAATTGTACAACATAGGCCGATGATGGGTGGAGATAGCATCAAGAAGTCTGCACTTACCGTGAACTCTCCGGTTACAGCATCGAATCCTACATGTACGGTGTGCTCAAAATTTGTCGGATAGGATATATTCGGCTTTGAGTCTGTGTGTGATGGCTTGGATCCTTTGATTTTATTTTTCAGAGTCTTTTTCTTGCGGTCCGGATCATCGGGTTCTGGAAAATTAAAATGAACTAAATGCACGTGAAGACCGTGGGTTAACCATAAAATAAAGGCAAATCGTAATGTTGTTCACACAATATTTAGGACGACTTTGAACAATAATAACAATTCTAACAACGTTAGTATTAAGTACTAGGTCTAGGAGTTTGTTAGCAGCTATATTTAGGCAAACATGTAAATTTGTATTGAATTTGCCTTTACATTATAAAACACAATAGATGAAAAAAGAAAACTTACCTTTTGGCAATGGACGCATGTCCACTGGTGGTCCATCACCTCCACTGCGGTCACCGCGATTGCTGGTCAATCGGACTGGTGGTGCAGGAGGTTTGTCTTCTTCGCTGGACATTTTTGTAATTGTGGGTGTTTGGACTTTATAGCTTTAGCTCAGCAGATAATAGTAACCGGATGTAAGCGCAGCTGAATTTATAACTTATAACCTTTGGTTGACTTTGCCGTAGGTTAGAAATTCTGCAAAGAAAAAGTGGTACAAATGGTGTAATATAGGTGATAAAATCTGACAGTTCTTTAAAGTAATTCACAGAAATGCGATTAGTGAGGTGTATTCGACCCATAACATCGATACTTCACAGAATTTATATGTGGCAAAAGGCTCCATAAACTGTTAGTGACTGTCAAAATAAACAAAATGATGGCAAACACATGTACCTATATTACTATTTCTTGGACCTAAAAAGGCAATAGAATCAAAAAACAATAAGGAGACTTGTCGCACTCCACATAATATTATACCCTAATCACCTCAGACCTGATCTATACCGCAGACGTTAGCAAAGAAGGCATATCCGTATATATTTTAAATGCAAAATTCTTTGGCTATTAACAGAGCCCGATAGCAGCATAAAGACCTTTGTAGGCAAGCCTCAATCTTACGATGCACACGTTACAGCTAACCGATTGGTTAACCAGAAGTTTGAGTGCATCTTTGCACAAGCCGTAGAGATAAGAATGAACCTTTACAATTCACGTAAGTAGATATACCTAAACATTAGCAAAGGGGGGAGTGTGAAAGTCTTCATTGAAGTGTGAAACATGTTAGATTATATTATGGAAACCGTTCTAATCTATATTTCGCTGGTTAAATAACATTGCTATAAGGCACCATTAACCCATATATTTATACAACATTTTACGGTTCCTATGATTACTAAACAGATAACAAAAAAACTAGTAAAATAACCTTAAAATCCACTCCCAGTGCAATGCACACACCATTTCGCCGCCAGTGGGAATTGTTCTAGATTGTACACTACCTCGTCATAATAATGCTCGTCAAACACAAGCACTGCAATGATCCACACATCATCATGTTTACAAATAAATTTAAGCGAAAAGAAAAAATATTTTTTGTGCAAAGTAGGTTGGTCACCGTTGTCAATATGATTACGAATGTTTTTCGATTGGAATCATTTCTCACTTCCTCGTACCACTCTTTTTTTTTTATCTTTTAACTATGAATCATATTCAAGCCCAAGTACATAGTGACAGAGGAAAAAAAAAGTTTTATTTTGGTATATTCCTACGCCCGGAAATGGAAATATCACACACTGGAAACACCTTTAAAGGCAAAAATAAGACAGTTTTCCAACTCAAACCCACACAAGTTGTGTGCTATTAGTATTTCCATTGCAATAAGTTGCATTCAGAGGCTCACAGCGCCCACAACGAGCAAGATAAACCATTTAAATTTGGAACACATCTACGGCCAAGTGATGCTGCAGGAAAAATCAATTTATCTATTAGTAACATAGGAGCACATTTCACCACCACCACCAGCTAGAGGCCAAGGATTTTTCTTTATCCGATCGCCGTCTCAGACTTTGGTTCGTTTTTTTCTTTCTTTATAAGCAAATGTTGAACGTAATAAATAAATTTAATACTGTATAATGACGGTCAGATAAAAAAGAACTAAAAATAAATAGAAATGAAAAAAGAAGGAAAACCTTACAAAGTCGCAACAAGACTCCGAGTCTCTCTCATCAAAAGTATCGCCGCAGCATTTTTTTTTCTTTCGTTTCCTTTCTTGTTGGGACGTCGCCGTCGAAGGCTACGCGAGAAAACACCGGCGATAACGTGCTTAGGCAGACGACGATAGCTACCACGTTGAATAAATAAAGAAAATAACACTTTTCAAATATTTTACCATATAAATAGCTAATAATTTATGGCCACTTTGTTAAATTATAATTATCGGAAAATAGACACAGGAAATTTTGCCATTTGGACTGCCTGCCTTCTGCCTACAAGTTTTGCTGCTGTTTCAGTTGGATCTTCTAGTTTCTTTGGCAATGGCAATTGAGTGCTCTCGTTCGCACCGATGAAGTTTTTTGGTTGATGTTTGATTGGTGCGAAAGAGTCGGACTGACATGTAAATATTAGAGTTGCATTGCTGGAGACTGGAGACTTTTTTGTTTTCAATGGTGGCTGCATTTTGTGGAAAGTGTCACTTGGGGTTATTTGCAAATGTAAGGGTGCGTTAGTTGATAGTAAATTTATTTTTTTTATTTTATTTGCCAATTGTGCTAAAAAATTATAGTCCACTAATTATGCACCACATTTATGTATTAAAAGAGAGTTCACCAACCTACCCCAGGAAAAGGATAATTTGTTTGCCAGCAGTGTCAAAAAATTACCCAAAAATACCTAATCATTTTGTACTGCCCAGTTTTAGTTTATTAATTTAATGATCTTTAAGTTATAGTTTTGAATTACGACAGTTTTTTTCAACAAAAACCAATTTGTTTAACAACAAAGTCTATAAGCCTAGGTATGTGCTTGTTTTTTTCTTTCTTTATAAGCAAATGTTGAACGTAATAAATAAATTTAATACTGTATAATGACGGTCAGATAAAAAAGAACTAAAAATAAATAGAAATGAAAAAAGAAGGAAAACCTTACAAAGTCGCAACAAGACTCCGAGTCTCTCTCATCAAAAGTATCGCCGCAGCATTTTTTTTTCTTTCGTTTCCTTTCTTGTTGGGACGTCGCCGTCGAAGGCTACGCGAGAAAACACCGGCGATAACGTGCTTACGCAGACGATTCTGGTTCTGGTACTCTGGTTTTATTTTAATTCGATGAATTGTTGAAGTAGAGTAAGCTCTTTTACATGGGTATGGTTTTTGGTCTTAGGTTATCATTATCACTTATCAGCATTCCTCAAATTATGCTATTGGACATCGCCAAACACTGACCTGTCTCGCCCGACTTTCGTGGGATGGCATGTGCGGCATTTGACTGCCGGTAATCAGGCAGCATTTCGTTCATAATTTCAAAAATGAGCATTATCGCTGTGATTTTCCATTGGGTAATTTTTTTCAACTAGATCATTTTTCATGCTTCATTGGGAAACATTTTTTTATTCGGATAACTTTTTGTAATCTTGATATTTTTGAAGATTTACACATATTTTCAAAAATACCAATATACCAGCTGTCTTACGTCATTCAGAATTTGTTTTCAAAACAAAATTACTCGGGAAAAGCAATTATTCAGAACAAAAACGTAAATAATGGATATGGACTTAATTCGGGAGCAATTGCTATCATCTTCGTCATGTTATTCTTCTTCCTCGTCGCCTGTGGACTTCGATTCTTCTGTACTGTCAAATGACGCACATATACATTTAGAAAAACAGTTCAATCCGCTTCAATTCTCCATTCGCCACGGAAAATCTGATTGCTGAAATAAAAATCGGATGTGCCCAATAGAAAATAACATTAGAAAAGCGTAAGTATAGAACTCTTAATGTCACTTATTATATCAAGAAGAGACTACCTACAGCTACACCCAACACTGATCCTTGGGGCACTCCCAAGTCTACACCAACTGAATTTGGTAGCACATCATTTATTTTTGTCCTCTGAGCTCTTCCGGTCAAATATGAAATAAGCCACTGAAGTTCTACGCCTTCATTCAGCTGTTAGCTAAATAGTTCTACCTTGGAGTTCGACCAATTACTGGTGACGACAACTGGGCCCAAATTAAGTAAACTAAAGCAAGGTTGGGTTTTCGGAAAACGTCATAGTCATAATTTTGATTCGACCGATTTTGAAGGTTAAATGAAAACTATATAATGTAGAATACGCAAAATGTATGGATGGATCTAATTTCAGATAGAGGTAAGGTTAGGTTCGGGTGACACGCCACAACGAGTGCAGCGGGAAGACATAATCTGATGACAGTAGCAGAATAATCCCCCGTAAGACCCCACACCACATTCCCACGGATTCTTTATCAGCACTTTAAATTCTACCCTCGGGGTTTTTGTTGGGCGCCATTTTCAACTGTTTTTAATTTATATTGAAATATTATTCACAGCACTCAGCGAACTATGTAATTGATAAAGAAGTTCACCTATATGAATTTAAACCAATTCACATGAAACATGCATCGCCTAGGATTGAAAATGTGAGTCTCTGTCAGTGGAAAAATGGACATCCGGTCATACATATAGATACAGATTCTGGGTTATAAAACTACATGCAAATTTTACGACCAAATTCTGGTGTACCTATAACAAGAGGAACTATAAATTCTTTTCATTATTTTTGTAAGTGTAGTCCTCCGGAAATATGTTTCCAGGAAGAGAGTTCCAAAGTTGGCTAGTCCTGTTCATGTATTCAAAGTTTATCTACTCTTTTGTGATGTATACTGGGTTCGTCATAAAAAAAACTAGTATTACCTAATAGTATCTTCTTTTTTGGCGGTGGTAGTGGACAGGGTGTAGTGGTTAGGTTATAGGATTGTAACGCATGTCGTCCGATTCGCCTTATTCCAACGTCAGAACCATTAAGGAGGACTCTCTGTAGAAGCTCGTTATAATTTGAAGGAGGTAGTCCGATATTTCGACCCGATAAATACAACTTATTATACGTTGCCAATTGACCAAATTAGCGCGTTTTTCATATTCAGAGGTTATTATGGATATAACGAGACAGATTGGTGGGGGCGCAAATATCACGCAGATATGTAAGTTATTCGAGTTCGATGACTAACTAATTTGAATTTCAATTAGATATACACTTATATTAAACAGTTAGTGTAAGTGTAATTTTAAGTACATACCTACTTACCTAATGTAAAAGCCATTGTTTATTAACACTACAGCGTTTTGCTATGCTACGTTCCATTTCTAAACGAAGCTTCAAAAGCTGTTCATTAATATGATCTCTATTGATCAGTAACTACATTTCCGAACATTCCCCACAAAATCCGTCGTGTAACCTGACCGTCTGGACATTAAATCTCTTGAGGCGATGAATTCGTTTAGAACTGACCTCATTTTTCCCTTTTAACTCAAACTAATCCATAAATAAGCCATATTAACATTAAATTTCGCCAATAATCAGAATCAGAGTGCATACATTGAAGACCAGAATTGCTTGGACTAGACGTCTAATGTCAAATAAATAAGAATAAAAATAAGACAAAATTCAAAAGCCATTAATAAATACCTCGCCTACAGCATTGTATCGAAAAATATACATACATTATGTATGTATTTACAACTTCAAACAACAACAGCACAAAACATACAATAAGCAAACATAAAAAGGTGGCCGAAGAACAGAAGGAGGAGTAACATGCAGGGCGATTCGAAGCCTCAACTGGAAAAGTGAGTTTCTCTGGTATGGGTGCTCCGCTCCGTGCTACTGCTGCCACAGCTACACTATTCCTATATTGTACACAACCTTGTTCGTTGACCTAGTTTCGGAGCAACTATGTATTGGTTGAGCTTATGCCGGTTTCACTTCGTGTGTATTGGCCTAAGTCGTCGAAAAGCCCGCATACAGTTAGGCGCTAGCAACACCATTATAATTCCGTATTCCGTAGCAGCAGCATAACAAGATGCCGCGTCGTTTACTCCATCGAGTTCGAACCCAAAGCAAACGTGTTTCTTTCCATCGATAGGTGTACTCGAGGTGCACTAGTATGCGCGATATTTTTGCCTCTATAATCGCAGCAGCAGCGCTTATATACATGACAAGAGGCAAAAAGGGCCATGACAGTGACTCTTCGAAGACGAAGTTCGAGATTCGAGTACGTTCGAGCAAGCGAGTGAGATCATTGACACAACAGACACTCGAGAGCGAGACAGTTGCATTGTGACCGTTGGAAAACTTTGTTTCATGATCATGATCATTAACAAGGTCAGATTGTTGAACTGAATATTGTTAGTGTTTTGAAAAGTAATTTCCATATACCTACAGTTACATTTCGAAGACAAAATTCATATTAGATACTTACTGGCAGTCAATTCGAATTCGGACTATGCAGACGGTAATTTCACCAACTCAGCAAATATTTGTTAAGTGCAACTATAATTGCGCAAAAATATTTGCAAAACCGCACTAGCAATGGATGGGTATACAATACATATACATATTGACTGCGAGTTATTGATTGGAGATGAACGAAGAAGAAAACTTAACAACATTATGTTATGCAGTCTTGAAAATGTGTATGAATACTTTTGCGAGCGCACGGGCCTGACTTTGAGTCGAGAGTCCAGTAAAAGACACAATGACCTTGGGTGAAAGTAGCTCTCCATTTGTTGTTTTTGCTTTCTTTTGGTTCATATACCTACCTACTATATATTTTTATTTGCTGATAGGTGATTTTGTTTTTGTGTTGCCTCCTTCTTCATCGTCTACATGATCGAACATCAGCAGCCTATGGCTGCATGAACGAGGTGAATAGACGGAGGGGATTGGCTTTAATATTATATGAATATAGGTTTTGTTTTTTTATTGGAATAAGAAAAAGCTGTCAACTGATGTCGACTTGCCAATTATAGGCTTGACTCAGCAGTAAATGTGCTGTTTGCAAACTTTTGCCGCCTTTGGTGTCTTGTATGAAAGATAAAGAACTATATGTACCTATATACATTATGATGAGAAATGAGTTCCTAAAAAATGTAAAATACCATACAAAAATGTAGACTAAAGGTAGACTACAGTTGATAAACGGAAGTACTAACTGATTGCAATCGAACATATGAGTAACATAAATACCTACTCGTATGCCTCATTCGTTGTTTATGCATCTATTTGTAAAATGAATGACAGCATCTTTTAGCAGTTTTAAGAAAGCATCTTTTGTAATGGTCTCTAGAGAAAAATGCATACTAGAACTGTTCCTGTACTTTTTGGATCAATATTGACTAAATATCAAATCTTTCTCACCTCAATAAAAAAACAACCAAAATGTACGGGAATGCCAAATTTTATCATAAGATCGCCTTTGTCTTAGGCCCAATCACTCCAATTAGGGTGCCTAGAAGTTTTGAAATATGCTACGAAAGTGCGATAATTTTGGTTGGTTCGTACGCTCACGATTGATCATTTTGAGAAGAATCATCCGCTGGAAGCTCAGATGCCCCTTCATTACAATAAGCCTGTCTGGGTGGAGCTCTGCACTGTCGCTGTAGGTCTCCTATCTTGTTGCAATTCCAGCATCGGATCGGTCCCCTGCGAGCACTGTTTCGTTCTACGGCTTCTGCCCTTTGGCACGAGCATTCATGTTGGTCATTGCAGCTGCTTCGACGAACTGCCTCTTGTAAATTGACCATGATGTTTGACCATCGAAAACAGGCGGTTGCATCTCCTTCCTTCTAGGGCAATTAGCAGAATATTCTCGGGCTTTCTGTTCCTTGACTTTATTCAGTTCTCTAGCCAAGTTCTAGAAGTTTGTCTCATGCTTTCTTGCTAAGTTCTCGACATTTGTTTCATGTTTTTGTAATTTTTCATTGATTTCGTCAAACTTTGTTTCTACCTTCTCAAGTCGTGTCTCATGCAGGTTTAGTTTGTTATCAATTTTACTTCTAGAACGTCTTTTTGTGCATCGACAATGGAATTTTTCTGTTCTTCTAAAGAATTCTTTAAATTCAATAGAATTCCTCTGTTCTTCTAGAGAATTCTTCTGTTTTGCGAACTTAGATTCCATAGAATTTTTCTTTTCTGCCAATTTTTTTGTTCTTCGAACTTGGCAAGAAGTATTGCCATCGTAGCGGCCATGTCAACGCCTGTACTTGCTTGTTCTTCTTTTTCTTTTGCCACTTCGAATAGCATGGATTTTGGATCTCCTCTCTTGGTTTAGACAGCTTCCTGCAGACGAAGTATGAGGTCACATTATCCCCCAGCTGTGGAGAGATTCCGCTTTCCCAGCTCAGTTTTTAACTGAGGTATGCTGAGTTGTAGTAAAGCCAATGTGCGAACCATTTTCACTAATTCACTTATTTTTTACTTCGCTAGACTTCACTTTATTTAATTTTGTTTCTGTACTACACAAATTAATTCTACACTACAATATTATTGACGACAAGTTGTCTCGGCTTTATTGCGTGCAAAATACTTTTGTGTCCCAAATCACATTCATAAGGCAGAGTTGTCAAAATATTTTGTTATTGGCTTAGAAACACTCTGCAATTTACCCTAAAAGTTGTGGAGGAATCACAAAGCTCCTTGCCTGTGAACATAATCTTCACTTCATCTGGCTGCAGTCCCAGTTGTCGTGCAACTACATATTTATTTTCCATTCTTGTCCCACTTCGGATCCAAGTCCACATAATGAGTGTATTTCCCGTGCTTCCTGTAGTTATACATCATATCATTAGGTGTGTTTGATGTGACATTGCACTGTTTGAACGCCGTCATTCCAATTAGGGCGCCAAGAAGTTCTGAAATTTGTCAAGACATATTGCCTCTGGAAAGCAATTCCTGCGCTCATGAATAATTCGAATGCGCACTCGTTTGCATGAATCTAAAAGTGAAATTAAAATTCTTCCGTGTTCGTATAATTCTAACCGAAAGGTCTTGCCTTTATTAGTTTTTTCACCCAAATCATGTCTATCAAACGAAATCAGTAAACGGCGCGCACAATACCTGCCAGAACCAATTGGCCATCGAGCAGCACTATTCCGAGTGCACTTTCAGTCTTAAGCAAGTTATGGGTAGTCTGAAGGTATGCGTGTTCTAAATTGGTGTTTACGAACGTGCTTCAAATACCAAAAGGTCTTAGAATATAATATTTTTAGTGCATCTATGGCTTGGTGTCGTAAACTGAGTCAGTTTCGGTATTCCGCATGAGCATGATTATTATAAATATGAGTGTAAAGAGTATAATATACTTCTCATCATCATCATCTATTTCGAATAAGAAAAAGCGATAATGACAATAATATCGATTTGTCCACAATAATTGGCCGAGGGTTTATACGTACTTGTAGCATTGTCAATGCCATTGTCATTAATTCCATTTACCTCACTAACTATGAAAGTATTATCAGCGTTTGGTTCGACATCTATCTTAAGCATTTTATGGTCGATCATTTATAAAATGAAAGTTTTCTGCTGTTGTTGGATTTTTTTGCTCTGCGCGTTCTTGTAAAGCGGCGAATCATAATCTGTTGGCTCTTTTTGTGCTTGTTCTCAAGACTCCAATTTTGCTCGTCTTTTGTTCGGCTTTGCTCTTTTCTGTTTCGTTTTCTTCGCAACTTTTCTTACGTGCAGTTTTTTCTCCGGCCTTTTTTTCTTGTCGAACAAATTTTCTTTTCAATGTGATCGTTAGCAGCGTAGCGGGGAGTGCGCGCCGCGCATGCATTGTACATGGTAATTATCAACGCGGATTCGAGCCTCGTCCTTCTAGCCATCGAAACGTCTTACACATTTAGCTGTTGTGGTATGGTAACCACTCTTGTTTCATTGAAGCCAACCGGACGAAATGGCGATGATGACGGACCACAAGACCACAAAACCTGAAAACACTGCCATATTATTACCACCGCTTGTTGGCTGAATCACGAAGACGAGCCAAGACCGAAGACGCCGAAGACGAAGAGCGACACATTCGCTTATTTTTTTTCTGTATTTGGTATACTCGTACACTTACTATACTTACTAGGCTAGTGGTAGTGTCTTGTATTTTGCTTTATTTTTTTTTACAGTTTCACGATTCTTATGGCGGCCTACATCTTTGGCTCTGGAAGTGGGTCACATAGGAATTGGGTCTCCCATGATAATAATTACCATTAGTTGCGGAGTTTTACCAGATTGTTATTATTAGTATTTTTTGCTTTGCTCTTTTGTGTGTGTTCTTTAGTTCTTCGTTTGCACTTATTCTTATTCGTTTTGTTAGTTCATATTGTTGAGGAAGAAAAAGAAATCTTGTCTAAAGGTCTTATATGGGTAATAACGTCTTTTTCGGCGTATAGAACTGGAATAATGAAGGCAATTATTTTAGGCTAATTATAATTTTTTTTTTGGTAGTTGTCGTTGGTTGTTGTGCGTTTTGTGTTGTGATTTTGTCGCAGCGGGCAATTAGATGGATTTTGTTTTTCTTTTTAGCCGTTCCGCTTTGAGATTGAATTATAAGTTAGCTTATTACGAATTAATTGAAGCGAAGCAAAGTAGGCGTGTGATCATTATGGGTTATGAATGGGGAAATACATTATATGATATCTTGCGGGTAGTGTATTTTTTTTTGCCATCATTGGTATTGTTCATTCTAGGGAAAAGAAAGTAGAAATGATTGTAGTGGTTGAGAAAAAAAAAACGAAAGAGTTGAGTGGCGAACTATGTTTCGGTGGTATGTTAAATACTTATGTTTAAATCGTCTATGGTACGTTGCAGCAGGTGCATATGTGCTGTGCATTGACTTATAGGGCAAACTAATAAGCCCTTATGAAGAATTATAGATATCTCATCTGAAAATAAAAGAAGAATACAATTCGAGTTAGCTTTTTATTGAAATGGTCAGAGAAAGGAAGAAGAATTCAGACTATGGCACTACCTCTAGAACCACCAGATGAAACTGGGTCGATACCAATCGCTGTAACTTTGGAAAACCTGGCCTTTACGGTATAGCAATCGAGATCAACAAAACGACACAAATCCATCAATAGTCTTCGCTGTAACTGTTCACTGGAATCGATTTTTTTGCCACATAAAACTATATATTGTGAACTATAATACAATTAAGTTAAATGTTAAACATGATTATTAGTAAGGCACAATGACTCTTGTCCTCATCCCAAAGGCGGGCATACCGCAGAGATAGAGCAATACATATATCGAAAGAGATTCGGGGCTCTGTAATTTACAGTTTGGCTTCAGAAAGAAACGAAGCACCATTCATGCAAAAGAAGATCGAGGGCAATATTGTTCGCGATTAGCACTTAAAGTTAAAAGCTAATAATTAATTCAATTTAGCTAATTGGAATTGCATAATTATAGCCAACTAGGTATGTACTTCGAAAGTAGAACCCACTGCTACGATGTAGACAAGGGGCCGAAAAATTACAAATTTACTGAAGGAAAATTTCTTCAAAAGTCTGTAGTCTTATGAAGCGACAACATATTCTGCAATTCAGTAAAATTTAAAAAATAAAGAAGAATCTATAAGTAAATAGATAATAAATGTCAAATAAATGTCAGTCCAAGCAGTCGGTAATAATTAAAAATTATTTTCTCATGTGTAATGGTAAGTCATATTGTTCTTCCGCTGCTGCATGGGGGTTTCTTGCTATGTATGTTCGTTCGGTTTGTGTCCTCCAAGTGTTTGCTCCTCTATTCATAAATTTAGATTCGGAACTCTTAATGACACGTGGTTAATATTTTCAAGATGTCTTAATTGCAAAACTATCCACTCATAAGACCTTCACGCATTATTTGCAGCATTAAACTGAATTCAGCGAGTGACTGAATGAAATTCTTATTTGCAAAATGTTTTGGTTGTCCTTGATTATAAAACGTAGAAATGCTTTTGTTCGTCAAAAAATGAAACACGTGCATACTATGTGTCATTAGTGACTTGCATTGTATTATGTAATGGATGTGCTAATTGGCACACATGTGAACGCAGTGGGTGATGGACGCGTGGACGTTAAAATTTTAACTCATACTTTTAATTTGCAGCATTATCTACAATAAATCGTCTTCTGTATTCAGACATAGTAGCAATACAGCAATACTTATTATACTGCATTTAAAATGCATAATCCAAACTTCTATATAGCACTATCTTCCTAGAATATCATTGAACAAAAAAAATACATATATCTTCAAAGTATAATAAGTGATGCGTTGTGCGCGTACCCAAACATGATTTATGGCTTTCTTGCACACAGGATCTTTTGTTTTTATTCCTAGCATTTTATTTTATCAGCAAATTTGAGCTGAAAAACTTACTGTTTCTACAAGATGTTTACTGTCAATTGTGTGTTACTCTGTGATGACTAAATTACCTGTCCACGAAAAGGTGCAGTTATGCAATTATTCTTCAAGGTATATGTGAAGAAAAAGGGTTCTTCTCACAGATTGTCTTCACGGCATTTTAATTGCGGATTGTAAAGTTAACCATTAAATAAATTACCCACAGAAAGAAGTTGTAGAATTTATGGGTATTTATAGGTACACATAATGACCTTCAGAGATCTTGTTTTGACGAATTTATCTGTTATTGAAATTCTAAGTTTCCAATAAAAAATACAAATGATTAAGGTTAAGGAATACGTTTGATATTACCAGTTAAACGTTTTGATAGTTAACAATGTAATGATTTTTGTATCAAGTAGGTAAACGAATAAGTAATAGGGTGTAGAACAAGTATATAATTTTATGTGCCGGCTTAATGTAGTGTCAAAAATGGAGGAAAATACAGAATGACCGACTAATCCTATTATGGCCATATCATTATGGCTTAAGTTGCAATACTATACAATTGGCGCAACAGGTCCATATAGGACTATTGTTTGTGCGATTTGTATTTCTTGTGGGGCAGTAGGAAAAAGTAATCTGTAGTTTTGGTGTCTTCTGGGTGTTGAATCTGAGACCCTCCGCTTATCAGTTCAAAACACTAAGTAAGCCAATAGAGCTCATACCTTGACCCTATATATCATTTTTAATTTCGCTGGCCTATATTAGTCGGAATACTGCGCAAGGCTTTTGAGTGCATCTTCATTAGACGTTAGTTAACTCACTCGATTACGATGGTAAAGAGAGACTGAATGACAAGTTAATTGCTTTTCCTGAATACTATAGTTGTATTGATGGTTTCAGTGTTTATTTAATCGAATATGAAGATGCAGCGAGAATTCTTTATGGACACGTAATAATTTTAATCTTATAAGTGGTTTGAAAATCAGTGGAAATGCAATGCATATTGATTTGGCAATGGTAAACTACTAAGGCATCAGACAGCAGCATTTTGGCTTTTTGTTAAGATTTTCACTACCATGATGTTCATGTTTTTGGTTTTAAATATAGAAATAAAAAGCGATTTCCCGCTTTACCCATTTACAAATTCCGGACCTCTTTCTGACTCAATATCTCTGCATCTGGTCGATCTAAGTTTTATCATTCGTATCTTCTACGAGTTTAACGAATTTGAATTCGTGCGGATTTTGAATTTTCGGTGAATATTTGAGTTCACTTTCAGACGAATTCACTTTCGTTGCTTGATTCTATAACCCTCTTACCCTGGTAACTCGGTCGAAACCTAGGTCTATAAAAAAGTTGGTTATGAACCTCGGAATTTACTGTTAACAGTCCTGTAAAGCAAAATAGGAACATTCGGAGCTCTTTACATGCAGAAGAGCAATTAGCTCTAACCTGCTATAAGGCACACTAACTTTAATCGAGAAAGTACGATGAGATGGGCCGGACAAGAAGATAACTGTGCCATCGCAATTACTGTGATTGGTGTCGACAACAGGGACAGAGCTTATTTGGATATGTACGCGACATATTTAGGTAAAAATGCTTGAGGCATAGCGGCACATTAGCGAGCGTTTTATGACAATCCGCATCAAAGCTCAATTCACAACATCGTAGCCTGTTCAGTTTCTACGAGCTCCTCTGACCTACGAGCAATGCTTGAAACCTGGCGTTAAAATCATATCAGGCGACTTTAACGCTAGTTATTTTTTTCTCGGAATAGACTGTATATTTGTTTTCTTAATCTATTACAATAATAAATTAAATAACCTCAAAAAGATTGTGCTCATAAATGCCTGCAAACAACATTTGTAAGGCGAAATTGGACGGACACTGGTGTTTCTGTTTCTGACTTGCGTAACAGACCACACAAAGTGGGACTATTTTTTGAAACATTTGGGATTGAGCATAGTGCACTTTTCAACACTGAAAAAATATGAACAAATGACGTCTATGGGATTCACGCGTTGTTTAGATGATTATTGTTTCCAAAGTGAATCTATTTCTAATTTGATATATGGTGTCGAATACAACATTACGTGGACCGTTAATTTAAAACCAATTTCAAAATAATTCAAATCGTATAACTTATTTAAGAAGGGCATGCCATACAAAACAACCAGTTTAACCGTACGTAATGACAACTCAATTGATCCGCCGTTTGAAATGCCTCATTCGAACTTCCACAATAAAAACTGCCGCGAATTTTCGCAAAATTGCAACGAGTATTAGCTTGCAAACCTAATTACACGTCTTGCACCCAAGACTGCATTGTATTTAAATGTATTCCGCCAAAGGCGCTTCATTTAATTATGCAGCATACCCTTGTAGTAGTCCGAGGGTGGAACCATGAAACCATCAACTCAGTAATTTACCTAAAAGCCAGACCCACCACTTTGAATTTTGCCATTTGTGTCTGGCTATTTGGTAAATATTATTGAAATATCTGCACTTGTAGGGTCATAAATATCATTTTTCACACAATACAACCAGATACCTGTTGCTATTCGAAGACCCGCTCTTCGGCGACGTAATATCTGATTGTATTCCGCTTCACGGAAGCTGCAATTCTGTGTCAATTCTTTTGCTTCGCTTGGCCGATGGGATCTGTCTTTATTTTTTGAACACAGCAATCTGGCGGTCCCGCTGTTAGAGTTGTCGCTGGCACAGCACGACAGGTTGCCAAAAAAACATTCGAATTGTGTTTTGCTAAATAAATATGTCACGGGAAATGTGAATGGCTGCACTCATATGCAACAGGTAAATCAGTGATACAGAGCAATTGGTGATGGTTGGCAAATTTGCACACCAGAAGAGGTACACTACATATAAAAAAAAACCCTTCGTCATGCCCGTAGGTAGTGTTTCTTTGTCTAAACATTTCCATTGATTTACATTTGACGCAAGGGTGTGCGACGGCCGCGGTGCGCCAACTATTGCAAAGTACGAGTTCACTCTGCAATCTAGATACGTGTTGTATTTGTATGTCCCACGCCCTGGATGAAAAATGCGTGCAAATATATTCATATTTCTTAAACATCTGCATGAGAGTGTGTGCGCGTGTTATTCATAATTCGTATAAATAAAAACCGGAAGTAGGTCAACCAGAACCGGATCTAGTTATATGGAGGAGTTGCTGTTGCTGATGATTGCTCTGCTGGTGTGGTGCTACGTGCTACCCACGGCAGTGAATAATGTCGTAGTTTGCGAACCCATCGTCATCATTGATAGTGGTCTGGCAACCATTGCACAGCATCTTGCAGATAAAACCACATATCAACAAAAGGGTGATATACATAGATACACACAGATATAATGGAATTGCTGCGATCTAAATCTATATAGGCAACTTGAACGAAAGCAGAGCAACACGACACTGTACCTAGTTGTGTATACGTGTGTGATTGCATTGTATAATTGTAATTCATTCAATAGGAGATACTATTAGGTCCTGTCTGCGCCGTAAAGTATATATCTCACAAATGTAATTGGGATTTCTGTCTGAAATCCTCTCTGAGGTGAGTGTAGATAGAAGAAGCAATACTATTGCTATACTAATGAGGAGATAGTGAGGGACATTCGGCAGTGGTCATGTGGAAAATTGGCGAATGAAAAAGATTGATCTGTTTGAAAACTATAAGCACCTTAAATAAAATTTTATATTCCCTCAACAGTTCATGGAACATGTCTTATCTATCACGTACTTGTTTACAAATTAAATAAGTCAATGTAGCAAAAGTTCAGGAAAATGGACAACATTGCAGTCAAATAAGTTTAATACTGCGACTTCATTTTTAGAATATGGTAGCGTTGCACTACATTTCTATCAATGTTAGTTCAGGAATAAATACTTTATGTCGAAGTCATACCAAAAAGTGACAAGTAAAAACAAAAACAAGCCCTCTTTAGGAAATTTAACGAAAAACAAGTAAAAGTTTTATCATCGGCCTGGCCGATGCTTTGATACCCTCCACTGCATAAAAGTCATGCAAAATGTTTGCCATGCGAGTTAGTATGTTTCTAATATTAGTTTTGTATGGTAGGTAGCAGAACTACTTTACCGACATGGACCATTTTTAATACAAACTTGAAGGGCATAAATATAAGACCTCTCATAAAATTTCAGTTGCTTAAGTCGATTCGTTCGGACGCTATCGTGGTTTCAACAGACAGAGAGACACATGGGTCTAATAGTGGTTTTGTATGGGAGGTACCAGAACTACTTAACCGACATAGCTCATTTTCAATACCAACCTGACGACGGTAAAAAGAAGTCGTCTTACAAAATTTCATTCGCCTAGGTCAATTACTTTGGACGCTATCGTGCTTTCAACAGACAGACAGACAGACAGACGGACAGACAGACGGACAGACAGACGGACAGACAGACAGACAGACAGACAGACAGACAGACAGACAGACAGACAGACAGACAGACAGACAGACAGACAGACAGACAGACAGACAGACAGACAGACAGACAGACAGACAGACAGACAGACGGACATGGCTAAATCGATTCAGAATGTGATCCTGATTCAGAATATATATACTTTATAGGGTCTCCGGTGAATCCTTCTTGGCGTTACAAACGTAATGGCAAAGTGAATATACCTTCCTGTGGAGGGTATAAAAAAAATCTATGGAAATGTCGTTGACTGTCTCCAACTGTTGAACACAAAATATCAGATTCGAATTTCCAGCTACTTCATGTTGGGATGGGGATACCACACCACGGCTGCTGTACTGCATTCATCTGACTCCCCGGTCCACTATCAAGAGCAAGTTCAATGACAAAACAAGAACAAATGCAGCGAATGCGTTAGTCGTGTTTGTGCGGTCCCACTCTTTCGGTGCTTCTGTATGTGTTTATCTGTATATGTGTAATATATCTGATGTACTTTTAGGCCAAAACTATCTGTACCAAAAAATAAAAAAAAATAACGCGATCCATTGAATCTCTTGTTGTTGCTGGTGTTGCGGATGATGATGATGGTGGTGTGGTTGGCTTGGGGCCGGAGCCCACGTTACTCATGCAGACACCGCCACGGAACCTTTATCACCGCATGCTCGCAAGTCGCAAGATTTGGGTGGGGGCCCCCAATAGCTGGTTTGTATTCGTATGTTGCCTACTCTCTCAATAACGGTCGGTCGGGCTGTCCGGACGGGATGGAGGATGGAGCGGAATCGCATTATAACGGTTCAGCAATTTTGACTGTCTTTTTCTGTTTTTTCACTTTTGTTTGAGGGTGCGCGCACCTCTTATTTAATTTTTTTTTCTCACGTGAACTGAAATAATCATACTGAGCGTATACGAAAAAAGACGAAAATACCGAATAAAGGGCCACACATAAGATAAACAGTATTTAGTGAGTAGCGCTGCAATGCTGCTGCGATAGGAAAGGTATGATGGACCCGTTGGGCGTCACGTATACCTACTTTTGGAACTTCAACAAAATAAAGAAAGAAAAACATTTTTTTTTTCGTGCAGACTCTTGTAGTAGGTACAAGACTTGTGGCAACATCTAGGAGGAACCAATTGTGATGATGATGCATCTTTGACATCCATGTAGGCTTAGTAATGCATTCGGTTAAAGGTTCCGACAGTTCAAACTACTGTTCATATTACAGTTATTATATAAGTATAGGTCGATATATTCAATTTCTTCGATAAAGTCAACGAAAATAATTACACTCATCTCGTGTGGTGTTTGAGGAGAGCTATTAGGTGTGTGTAAATAGTATGCACTCCACAGTCGTCTCAAATTGACCAGAAACAAGGTGGATCAAGATGTCTATTAAATTGGGAACATACATACTTTATTATGAGGTCGGAAGGTGTACCTAATCATTAAGATGAACTATGTTTTTTTTGTGTTTTTAAATTACGAGCTGGAAGTTAATCTTTATACAGTGAGCTTTAAAAGAGATAAAAACACAAATGATATTTTTGAATTTTTTTTATGGTCTTTGAAAAACTTCTTAAAAACAAGCAGTCTGTAAAAAGTTTGATAACGAAATAACAATAACAAAACGTATTTATTTTTGACACGATAATATACTCTATAGATATTTAAAAAAAAAATAGTTTCTGAACTTTAAAGTAAAATGAAAACATCATTGGCGTTCACTCACTTTTGACGCTCACTAAAGTTAAGTTCAATTGGTGTATCAATAAAGTTCCTACAAATTTATAAGATACTTATATCATGTAATACCTCAGCGTCGGTTTGGAATGGAAATGAGAGGTCTAACTTTTTTGAGACCGATACTGGTGTTCCTCAAGGCAGCTTTCTCAGCCCCATTCTATTCGCGCTTTTTATTGACGATGTACAAGAATACTTGCCTGGTGGTGTGTTGCTATGGGAGACGCCGTCATCAAAGTTTTGCTATATGCTGATGACCTTGTTAGCCTTACAGATAACCCTCATACGCTGCAACTGCAGATTAATAAACTGAAGCAGTACTAGCCATAGCTGGGAACTGAAAATTAACATTGAAAAGTCAAAAATAATGATTTCCAGCATTCAAAACGCATCACCTATGAACCCATTGAGGTCGTTGATAAATTGCAACAAAAAGAATCCAAATTTAAAACATTTAATGCCAACATTAACGCTAGCCTTTGTAATGCAAATCAAATTTTCGGGTTTAAAAAAATTAAAGTTTAAACGTCTACAAGGATTTTTTTTTTAAACGTATCTTTAATCTTTCTACAACAGTCCCTAATTATGCTATTTGCGTAGAATCAGGGATTCCCGAATTTTTTTATAAAAATCCGAAAGCAAACGCGGACTACATTATTGTGAAGGTAACAAAGCGGCGCAACACCAATCTTTAGAAACAGCTATTAAGATATTCTTTTCACTGCAAATTAACGCCTTTTAGTGGCTGATTCGATCTGGCAGCAGAATATGGTGTATAGAACTAAACCTAACCCTAATTGCTTTCGCAATATGGTATACATGCCTACAAGTATTGCAATAGCTTTTTGAACATGTGATCTGTATAAAGTTGTACAATATTAAAAACAGGAAAAACTGAAACATAGGTACAGTTAGAACTATTTTGTATTGATTTATTTTTTTTTCTTTTTTCTTTTTTCTTTGTCACCATAAAAATAGTTAATCAATGTTTTTTATTATATTAATTTTTTTAATTTATAAAATGTATAATGAAATGTCAATCAATCGGCAGACGGCAATATAAAGCCATGCTTTTCTCTTTATGTAATATATAAAACTATGTACTATCATTGAATTTATTTGAATAAAGAATAATAATAATAATCTATATATACATATATAAACAACTTGTATTGTGTTTGTCGCCAATGTTCTCTGCAATGCGTGAACCGATTTTTATTCTAAAAATTTACCATAAAAGGTGCGTTAATTTTTATTTTTTTTTAAATACTTTTCCCGGGAAAGGCAAACCTATAACGCTTCATCCGCGCCCCGAGATGCTTGCAGATGTATGTTAGTTCTGCACTTAAATTGCTGCAAATTGTAGTCTTCTGGAAATAATCCCCAGAAAGCGAGTTCCAAAGCTTGCTTGTCCTGTAACAGAAGGAGTTTTGGCAAGATGATGTCCTCGCGGTTGTCAAGTGTACTGTATGGTCATGAGCATTAGCAGCCTGTCTTGTGGGGCGCCCAAAAGTTGCATTTCGAGGGATAATGTCCTTGAGTTCCTCGGAACATCTATAATGGAAGTATACCTATAGAACAATCATAGGCCAGCGACTTGTCTTCTGTGCACCAACGGTTGCAGATTCGATGTGAGTGTAGGGTCTCCAATAAGTCGAACTGATCGTCTCTGTATGCTGTCAAGTAGGTTAAGTGAATGTTTTGGGGCCGAGCTCCATATATGGGAGCAATATTCCAGGCCTGGTCTAGCCTGTGCTTTGTAGAGAAGGAGAAGTTGCTTGGCGCTAAAGTACCTCTTTGCTCTAAAAAGGAAGCTTAACTTAGCGGACGCCGATCTTGCGAATTGACTGTGACTTCCAGGTGCATTGAGTCCTTGGGATGGATTGGATGGCTATCCATTTGGATCTGAGGAACTGTTGATGCATTTTTCCTGGAAAATGTTGTGAGCTGTGTCTTGTTTGCATTAATACAACCAAGTTGTCTTTTCCCCACTTCAAGATTTTGTCCAGATCACCATTTAGAAAACTAGTTTGTTCACATCTCTGACTGTAAGATGTAGACGCATTCACAGGCCCACTGTTCGAAATAGAGGATATAAGAGTGCTGTCATCAGCAAAGCTGTAGATATTATTATTTGTCGATCCAAGCAAATCGTTGATGTGGAGAAGAAATAGAGTTGGGAAAAGAATAGATCTTTGGGGCACTCCTGCATTTATAGCAAACGAATTAGATGATACACCATCTACCACAACTTGGATCGATCTTCCCAGAAGAAAATTTTGCATCCATCCATTATAAGGGCGTGACACCTCCCATACAAAAAATGCATTCAAAATCTTATATCTCAAAAACCACCGAATCAATTGAGTTTAAATTTACATGAAGATTGGTCAAAATTGGACAAGGGCCGTGGCACCGCCCATACAAAAAAAAAAACATAAAAAATCTAATATTTTGAAAACCGTATCGCTTTGGACTTCCAGGATCTGTGTAAGTGCAAGCATTTGGTGAGTTGTGAACTTTTATAGGTTAAAATCGCATTACATGAGGTTTCAGGCGGTTACAAAATATGACAGATATAAATCTTCTGCATATCTTGATGTTTAGGAAACTGTAACTTATTCTTCTGTAATTGGCGCCTCCCACCTCTCATGAGCGTCTCTTTAATATCCGATAGCATAACAGCCAGAAACTCTTAGGAATATTGAAAATTGTTGTGTTAGGAAAAACATGGAGCTCATTCGAAAGACATACTTTTCCAAAACTTTCGGAAAAACTTTTTCAAAACACGTCGTAGAAAACTGTCTTATTAACAATAGTTCCCAATGATCCATGAATTAATTTACGATTCCACCTACGATCCGAGGATTACCATACTTACTAGCCTGCAGTTACACCAAAACTCATTTAACTGGTAAATTTATTTACCCAAATCATATAAATATGCCAGTGGATATAAATGTAAGCACGTATACCCAAATACTTGAGGTGATTCTTTACATTTTATGACAAGTCTTGTACCTGCAGCATGTTCCGAAGAGAGTCTGGATTTCATGCATATGCAACATTCTCAAATAACAGGAATAATGTTTTATAGGTCAAGTTGCTCACGGTCTGTTAGTATTAGCAGCATACCAATCCATTTGTATGGCTCCAGTGTACCTACCTGTGTGCGAAAGAACACAAAGAAAAATAAGAAAATGTTGTGTGTTGTTCGCTACGCACCATCAATCGCCGGCACGCAACGTGTCGTCTTGTCTCGAACTTCTTGTTGATTCGGAAGACATCGCGGCGGTGTAAATATACTAAAGGCACTCACCCAACCGTTTTACTGGTGTGAGTGTTATTTTTAAAGTTCCTTCCCTTTTTGCACTTCTTTTGCTGTTGCGGATGGCTGCTGTTGATGGTTGGATTCGAATGGTAAATGATGACTGCTGCTGTTGGTTTGGTCTGCTGATGAGGAATCATACCGTGGTCGATCCACAGTTGGACCTTAACACTTACACAGATGTAGGTTTCCTCTTCGTTCAGTCATCCGTCGATCTGCGTGTATACGTACACTAGTCAGTGTTGCGCGACCTAGAGTGTCTAATTTCGTTGGTGTTTGTCTTGTGTGTTGCTATTTGTCGGATGTATCTTCCTCGGTACGGACACGCGGCGATCCACGGTATCTTTTGCTGCATTAGAGCGCTCTTGGATGAAGAGTTTTTCATTTATACACAGTTAGCTATCTACCGTTGACGTTGTCGGATTTGGGGGTTTTTCGTGCATAACGCGTCGGCTCACGGACCTCATGAAACCAATTAACGCGTATAATCCAATAGATATTTTTATTTTTTTTTTTCGTTTTTTGTTCGTTTCTTCGTGTGTACAAATTTCGTTTAAATGGTTTCCGCATTTAAAATAAAAATACAATTTTTTGAAACAAACACGGATAACAAATAAGGAATAATCATCAACCGCATCAGCAGACAACACTTGGATTACCCTACACCTTGTTCTACCTAATAATGGATACTAAATATCTACGACACTGAAAATGAATTTTAAAAAACAAATTACATATACATCAATCTAAAGAATAAAAAAATGTTCTAGTGAATGAAAATAAGGAAACAAAACAACAGTGAAGTGCAATACAACAAATGAAAATTTAGTACAAAAATATTTTAAAGAAAAAGGAAAAACAACAAATGTTTAAACAATTTTCTTGTTCTATATATAAAAAAAGAAAAAACTTCCCCCTAAAATAAAAAAATAAATAAATAAATTTTTGGAAAAAATCCTACCACAACCAAAGAAGAACTTTTGTAAATATATATTTTCATCAACAAAATTAAATATTAAGTGATCCTTCACCCCCGCAAAAAGAACCCAACACCAACCTCTTTGTAAATAAGAAATAGTCTTTCATACATTTTATGGCCTTATGTTGTCTCACCTTCACCTACCTTCTTATATTATTCATGAAATGAATTTTCTAACCCTATATTCTAACTGTTATTTGTGAGTATTTTCTTCCTTTATAATTTTTTTTATTTATTTTTCATAACATTGTTTTTTTTTAACTTACTTATTTCGTTTGTAGTAATTTTTGTCGTTTCTTGGTTTATGCGCTTTTGTCTATCCGTTCTTTCTGTGTGTTCTACTTTGGTTAGGTTGATTTATTAATTTAATTTTTTTTTCTTAAACATATTTTATTTACGAACAAAATACAAACACATATATATATGCGCAACATGGGGATCAATTAAAAAATAATAATATAAAAGACGAAAGTGAATAAATAAAAGCAACAACAGAAATGCATAATTTCAAATATGTATAATTCAAGAAAATTAATTTTAAAAATGTCAGTACGATCCGGATTATCATATAAGCCAATGGACATTTTTTAAATAAAATGTATAACGAGAAAGGTCTGGTGAGAAAGAATTTTGGAAATTATTTTGCAAATACAAAAAAAAATTAATTCATGGATTATGGACATACTTTTAATTTATAAAATGGTCAAAGATGCACATTTTATAATTGAAATAAAAAACAAAATAATGAGCACAATGTTTATAAACAAAAACTCATGCAATTAAAGGAGACTAAAAAATGATTTTGGCCGCCATCTATTGACACACATTTTGCAGTTTTGGTTGGAATAATAATAACAGTACCTACTTCAAACATGATGTTTTGGGAATAAATGCATACTATTTCTAATAAGCGTCAAATTGATGGTTTAGTGTCAAACAGTTACTTTGATTGGAAATATAGCTTTTTTGAACTATCTCCAATAATTCGCCTCTATTTTATATAGACTCATTAACACCTTTGATTTGAAAGGACTATTTCATTCACTATTGCATTTTTCAAGTTCGCACTTCAACTCTTTTGTTTTAAGAAAGTACCTAAATGTGAATGCCCAACTCATTTAAATTCTAATTTAAGTTTTATTATTTCAAATAAATATTTGAGAAATTATTTGAAAATCAAATAAGCAAAATAACTTGTTTCAAAAAAAAGAGTCAGGAAATATTATATTGGTAAGCAAAATGCTTAGTAGTGCACCCAAACTTCTATCCAACTATAACAACTATGTAGGGCATTAATAATGAACATGAGGTTCGCTGCTTGAATCGAGCTATCTCCTTTTTCTGGATAGTACTTTTGTAGGTAATTGGTTGATTGTAAAGGACTGTCTGATAAATAGGCGGTGGCGGTGGCGGAGAGCAGGGTTGTTTCGTCCATCCATTATAAGGACATGGGATGCATAACTCTCGATCTTTTGGCTCCAAATTGTCTGTGACAAGCATCCCGTATATGGGTGGAGGAAAGACGTTGGACTTCTCTCCTCTAAGCTAACTATAATCAACTTCAATAAATTTAATAAATATGATCTTAATTTTAGCTGCATGCAAAAACATACTGCCCGCACTGTGACCGTAAGAGTATTCATAAAACCTTAGCGGTATATTTTCCTATTTAGTGGCACAAAATATTTAGATAGCCTGGTCGTCTGCAGTACGTTGACTTCGGACACATTTGATTGGTCGGGGTTGCGTCCTAAAGTCAAGCAGTCGGCAATCGTGCTAACAACAAACCTAACCCACCAATAGAAGCTGATTGCAGGGATAAGCCTTGCCAAATTCAATGCATGTTGTTGATAAATCCGCATACGTTAGTTTTTTTTTTTTTGAGATCTCATAAAAAAGTATTAGACGTAACAGGTGCAAACAGCACCATATCGTTTTTTATAATTATTTTGTTTTCAAGACTGGAAGGGGCCTACACTGTTACACCATAACCAAAATGATGATTTGATGAGCTTTTTATACTAAAGTTTGAAAGATGTTAGATGTATTAATATTAATTCTAGCACAAATGGTTAGATATAAATTTTTTTGATATAAAGTTTGTACATTAATTTGACAGGCCGCTAGTCATTTATCTGTCAGTGGAACGAAGGCATTTTGTATATTTTGTATTACTAGATATATTGTCTGGATAGAAAATTGATCTCTCTTCCGATTGTTGTTTTTTATGAAATTTTTAATACACTTTATAAATTTGACAACAATTCGAGTAAGAACTTATAAGACTTTGCAATATTCTGCGTGCGAATTATGAGAAACTCACACAAACGAATGGATGCGAGAAGCTAGGCCTAGGCGCCTGTTGCGCCACCTATTTATTTATTTTTTTTTTTTTTACATTGTCTTTATTTAATTTAGGTGCAATTGGCAAAACCCCTTGAGCCGTCCCGTAGCTGATGAAATGTTCTTTTTACTTGATCGCAATGCATGCAACCTGTATGTTTGCTGAAAAGCGGGTTTGCATGCGAATTGTCGAGTATTCAGCCATTCGAATTATAAAACAAACAGCCCTGTGCTTCTTAAAAGTATTAGTTTTGCAAAAAACTACTGACAGTGTTAAGATTTTTAAGTGACAGGGTCCTAGAGTGGTTCCTAAAAACTTAAAATCCATACTAATAAATAATTTTTTTTTATTGTAAGTCCCAAAAGATAATTTTATAAGGAAAAGCTCTCCTTTGCGATTTCATAGCATTTGACTTGAACACTAGAAATGACTATAGTATTTCTATTACACTACCTTTTATTTCGCCAAAACTAACTGTAAAAATCATACCTTATTTTGACAGTGATAGTGTCAGAAATTTTGATAAATACCTGCAGAGTAACAACTACTGATATTAGTGAGCCTAAAATGCCTCTCAGAGAAGAACGTTTAAAATCATACTTTGGCATAAAGAGTATCAAGACCTTTTGTACATTACAAACACGCACCCTGCGGTAAAACCCATAAGAAGCATTACATCTTCCAACAGAATTAAAGAAAAGAGTTAACTGGAACCTTATCCACAGAAATAAGAACAAACTTGTAGTAGCAAATTCACACTTTAAATTAATATTGCCCAGTGCCCACTCACTACCATTTGCCGTTATAATACCGGCAAAAATCCATATGAATAAATCAGTTAAAAAAAGCCTATAGCAACTAGTTGCTATTTTATTTACCCCCACGAAAACAGTTCACTGACCTAAAAAACGTTTTTGTTTTTCTTGCGAAGCATATTGTCATGCAAATTGACCACACATTAAAAGCTCCCACAAAGCTTCCGTCCCACCACTTTTTGATAGACCGCATTCATAACTTATAAAATGACGGTCAAAGATAAACTCCCTCATCCAGGGAGTTTGCGTCTCCGTCTGCACACTGGCCTCATGATGGCTCATAGTCATAGTGCGATTGTAATGCCATTATGCCAAACTGAGATACTATGTAGTCTCTTGCACGTGTCAGGCATTGAGGCACTAGCCAGAGCCACCCCTTTGCGTGTGGCTTGCACACACCGTATAGTCGTTTTTTTTTTTGGATACTCTTTCTGTGTCATGTCAGGCCAAACGAGTCACAATGACGACACGACAAAATATCGAACTTACAATCATATCATTTCTCTTTTTGCTCCCCACCATCGTTATCAACATAGTACCTACATTCTTTCTTAGCTATACGGATGGGCATGCGGAAAAACGAGCAGAAATAAAAATTCTACTCACATATATCTACACTATAGACCCAGGCACGATACAACGACGATGCGACGGCCACAAAAATCCCACAAATCTGTGCCAACAGCCGGTCTCCCCCGGACCCACCGGCGCTGTCCGCCTGGCTTCCTCTACTTCTCATCATCATCATCATAACTGAGTCAAACGGGCATATCTACCTGTATAACTAACTATACTTTCAGTATCTATGTATCTACACATCTGGTGTATAGTATTATATCTATATATAAATACATATATATTCATAGTCGTACACTGTTGATCGCGGAAGTATGTCAGCAGGTCTTTTGAATAACGGTACTCATTTTTATGTGTGATGGCTTTAATGATTATCGCTTTGATTCTTCGCCTCTCTTTCATACACAGATACACCCGTACTCATCAGAAACACAACACTCAAGAAAACTTTGCGTCTGGGGGCCTGGGGATATCATCACACGTATTCGCACAGTGTATGTGTATACACATGTGCTTACGAACATAGCCATCGATCGCGTCTCCACAAGTATGACCTAACTTGTTTACCAAGTGGTATGACGCCAACACCAAACCTGTCGAAAGCGAAATTTATTTTGCTTTTTCGAATGCGGTCGGTCCCACTGGACATGAGTCTGTTGGTCTGGCTGAATTGAAATTATGAGTATACGTATACCACTTATTTGGAGCTCTTCGGGCAGGAGATTACCTGTCGAATTCGAATGGTTGCCATCGTATACACCAATCCGACTCAACTCCAATATGAGCGGGCTATAGACAATAAAAAAAAAATTCTTCTGACCTAAATTCCAAATTTCAAGTTAAGAACTTGTTTTTGTTGTTATTTTGGGTTTCTTAACTGATTTCATTTGAATTCGATTTTTGACCAATTTAGCTGATGTCTCTTAATTAATGTGGGATATCATTGAAGATTTTAGTAGGAGATATTAGATGTTTAATTAGCATGTAAAGAAATGTTCCGTTTTTGTTGATATTCCCTTCGATTTTAGGGCACCAGTGCCGACAATGAATTTGTGTTCCAATTAAGCAGATAGTAGCCATGATCTTGCTCTGAAGGAAGCAATTGCTTTGTATATTGAGGCCTAGAGAGATAAATATATAGGTTTACATGTAATGTTTTTTATTATTTTATTTTTTGAATAATCACGACTTAGCAAATTACAAGTATCAGGATCAACCACTCTTAGTGGGCCTTACTTAATAACCATTTTAAGTTAGAATTTAAGGCGCGGTACTAACAATCAATCTTGCACAAATTTTATGAGCTCACAACGGCGAAATTTTCCACATACATGATGTGTAGATATTGTGACCTACAAAATATTTAAGGTCAAGTTAGAAATGATTATTAATAAGGCTCAAGGAGTTCTTAAAAGTGAGTTTTCGATAATAATTAAAAGTTGAAGGCTTAGTCTTTTTGGAAGCTTTGTAAAAAATTTATAGAGATACTAATGCTTTCTTTGTTGTTCCTCTCGTTGGGCGCCATTATATTAATTTATTTTTTTATTTTTCTCTAAAATGGATTGATCGATTTTGATCAAATTAATTCTAACAATCATATGAGTTAATTGAAATCAAATTGAAACCACAATAAGCGAGTTACTTAAAGAATTAACTAATTCTCGAGTACCTCTTTTATCATAAAATTTTGATTAGAACTTGTTTTCATGACTACTCTTTGGCAATGCATTTTTTTATTTTCCAAAAAAATGTTTATTCTAGATCTGTATGAACGAAAAATGTGTGTGGCTTTGATCTGCTGAGGGGGAGGTTATGTAAAATCAAATTCCCTTATTCACCAGCATCCACGAAACTGACATTCAAAAATATTCGCCCGATAGTGCAGTTTTATAGTTGCTCTCGTTGGGTGTACATTTTTAAGCAAATATAAGCTCAAAATATTGTCATAAAAATTCATATATTTATAACATGTATTAGGTACATTAATTTAAAAATATATATTATGCAATTGTTTTTATGGACCGTCATTGTTACCGATCTTCTTAATAATTGTTCTGATGTGAGTTGATCATTGAAAGCGAAACTTTCTGAGAATATAAAGAGAATCGAACACATCAGTGAAATGATTGGGTTACAAATTAAAATAAATAAATAAATAGGTGGCGCGACAGGCGGGTGACACCCAAGGCCTAGCTTCTCGCAACCATTCGTTTTTGTGTGAGTTTCTATTTTTGGAACGAATGGAAGGGACCTACAATTTTATGCCGAGTCCGAACGGCTGAATTGAGAAGATTTTTCATGACAGTCATACTCTCGGATGTTTGTCAGACGTTCGCGAGAGGTGGCGCAGTAGAAAAAACCTTAAGATGTAATTTGTGTTTTTCCGGGGATCGAACCTGGGATCCCTCGCACAGTAGTCCAGCACACTAACCACTGCGCTACTGCGCCCACAAATTACAAATTAGAGAAACGAAAATCAGCTGTTCATCGAAATCGATTTCAATCAGTGAAATAATAAATGTGGATTTTAAACGCTAAAAAAAATGCATATCGCACAAAAATAAACAACAGGATGGAAATAAAATTACTGCCTAATGCCGCTTTATTTTGATACCAATTAAAGGCAATATTGTTTGATCAATCGTCTTGAAATCGGAAATCAAAATTTCCAAAGATAGCTATAACTAGGGCCTTTTTATTGCTTATTGAAAAACTGAGACAGTGTTTTTTCTCAATGCGAGCGGGGCTTAGGCAATTTCTTTTCCTCGTCTGAGGAGGTTGATCCTGCTTTTATACAGGTTTCGTAATGAACAGTAGACATGCTTCGTACTGGAAAACGTAATTTCGATATTTATCAATTTTAGTAGTCACAATGACAATCACATATTAAAAGTCGATACATGTACACAAAAGGGATGACAAACTTTGGCATATCTTCCCTATGGCGAGTATCTACTTACTCACCCTTATTCCCTTTGGAGTTTGTCGTATACGGCTGATGTTCAATTTTTTTCGAACTTTTGTTATTTTCAAATGATTTGTCTAAAAAAAGTTACAAACACAGACTTAAAACCGAAATGCACTATTATGCATTTATAGGGGTGAATATGTTGTATTACAAGAAATTACGGTAGCCACTGGACCATGACTCCAATATTTGCGGACAGATTTTTTGACATCGACACATCCATGGGCGCGCAGGATAGATAAGTTGTTGTCTATCATTCACAGAATATATGAGTGAAAACGTTTTTTCAGGTACATATTCACAAAGTCTCTACTTTTGGCTTTTTAAATAAACTAAACAAATTTTAGAATAAGACATTCCAACGTCTAGTCAAAGACAGTAGATACTTAAAGTGCAAATTTAATATGTCAAAGCGGTTTACGAAATGAAATATACCAGAGCCCAGATTATTTCGTAATTCTAATGACAATCATCTAGCTTAAGACAAATGAATTTCAACAGAGTATAATCGGTTAAGAAATGCTAGCGTTAGAGTAAATTAGTGTTTCGCATGCAATTATAGCTGTTCTATTTTTTCTTAATCTGAATTGTATAAAATATTTCGATTTCCCAGGCAGGACTAGGTTTGTCAGCTACTACTGTCTACAAACGTTAATTGGTCAACCAAAATAGTGACAAATGCTCTGACACTTTTTTCAGACTTGTGCACTTGTATAATTCGAATGTATGCAATATCACGCGATTTGACAGAAAAAATAGAAATATTTTTGACAGACTAAGGCGGCTCTCAGATTGAGGAAACAAGCAATAAGAAACTAGCAACTGCCAATAAGCAAACAGCAAAATTGTTCGTTCGAGCGATATTTAGTTGCTTTGATGTGAGACCTCTAATTTAATTCAAAGTAAAATAATTGTAAGCGATAATATTGCGTGTTTCCTATTGCCAGTTGCTTATTGAATGTTGCCTCAATGTGAGAGCCGACTAATGTTTTTTATAGCAAACTGTATTGCCAACCTGAAATCTGTTAAGTTTGTTATTGAATTACATTTTGGAAGTTCAAGTGCTTTTTTCATTTCTTCAGGTGAAGAAGTATAACATTTGGTCTCTTACTAAAAATGAATTTGTACCTTTTCTTTACAGTTTTTGCTCACTTGTACTGTTGTGTTTCTGATTTTCTTTATTAAAAACACCTCGTATCAGTGATGAGCTGGTTGTAAAGCTGCTTAGATAATCTGTTATCAAGCAATCCTTCAAAACTGGGAAGTGATGTTGATGTATCAATAACAAAAGCAACTCTTGAAAAATGCTAGTAATCATTGTTGTCGATTTAAAAGAAGAGTCTTTTAGTTACACTTGGCTAAATAAACAGTTAAAAGCTTACTTACGTGGTTGCGCCACAATTCGGAATGGACTGGGCCTCCCTCAACCAATACACCTCTCGAATTAGCTCGGTTTTTGGCTTACTGCCTCTAGTTAAGTACTCCCAATTGATTGAGGTTTCCTTTCACATGTGCGCGCTATCAAAGGCTAGGTCTTCCGCTACTGCTTTTGGTACCCGATTGCGCTCTAAAGTCTCAGAACATAATTTCGTATGGCATTATCATAATGTAACGTAAACGGTCTGCCTACCTGCACCCACTTTCGCTGTCGAATCGCGTTATGTATTTATAGCCGAAACACAATAATTAATTTATTCTATACATAGTCAACAAATTACGGGTCAAGCAGATAGAGATAGTCGCGTGAATACCTTTCGTTGGACATGTGTTTATTATTTAAATAAAAATGCATATTTACGAGTATGTATCCATGTTATTTCTGATTTTATTTATAACGAAAAAGTTAGCTTCATCGTTTTTATTTATGGAATACTCCGAAGTGTGTTAAATTCACGTTTCTCTGATACGAAGTCAACATCATAGATACTTTTTTTGATGCTGGCTGTGATAATGAGGTAGATATTCTTTTAGAAGAAAGTAGGAGATCAAATTGAAGTTGCATGTCGTATATTTATTAGGAATCGTTATGGCGTCGCATAAGTTAGTTTGCTCGAGTTTTTGGCTTGTTGTAGAATATTATATGCTGTTGGAAATTGTGCGTGGGTTTAGCTTTCCACAGGAAAAAACGATTTTTTTTCCGAAAAAATTTACCTGACTTTTTCTACAAGATAAGCCCTAAAGTTTAAATAGGAATTTTTATTAAAAAACAGTTTTTGCATTATTTAACTTCAGTAGGTAAGCACTACGAAAAGTTGTCTAAATTTCAGCTAAATGTTGCCATTGACAAAAATGTGAAGATACTTATTTAGATGTCATAAATTTTGCTCAGCCGTAGCCGCCAATTGGTGGGCACAGTGGCTCACTGGTTAGTGTGTTGGACTATTATGCGAGGGGGCCCAAGATTCGATCTCCGGAAAACACAAATTATATATTAAGGTTTTTTTCACTGCGAACTTCTCAGTTCAGCCGTTCGGACTCAGCTTAAAATTGTAGGTGCCTTCCAATTCGTCTCAAAAATAAAAAAAAAAAAACTCACACAAACGAATGGTTGTAAGAAACAATTTATTTTTTTTAAGCCGCCAATTGCTGCTAGGATATTATTTTCCATCGAATTATAATATCATTTGGTACAAACAAGGTTGGCTGGCCACGATGCAATCAATTGATCACTGCCATGAAGTGTGTAAGCACACAAACACTCGACTGGTTATGATGGTGACTATTTCGTAGTTTGTAGTACATATTTGCGAAGGTACCTATATATTGTCACGTACTAAAAGTCCCAACAGTTCGTCCTGCCTGATAGGTGGTCAAATGGTAAGGGCTATAAAGCTGTCATTTTAAAGCCAATGTCCTTTTATGGCCGAAGTGAGCACTATAAGCGATTGGGGGAAATTCGAACTCCAAGTGGAGTAAAAGGGGATTTACATTTTCTATGGGAAAGTTCTTATTTTTCATCCGATCGAAAACACCTTTGCCGCGAACTGTCATAGTTTATTCACAATTCACTTGTAGCCAGTCGCTCTCATGTGAATAGTCTTTTACTTTATAAATTACTCCCGTGAATTGATGCTATATTCACGCGAACTGACTGACTTTAGTCACAATCCACAAGTCAATAACATGGTAGCAATTTACAAATCTGTGAATGAAATTAAAAAAAAACATTCAAACTTAACCTTAAAATAGTAATTGGAATGAGAATTCACGAGTTGATGACCAAAAAAGTGTTCATGTGAAGGAAATCCTAGAATTTACGAATACTCGCTAGTTCGCAGTTCACTCTCATACGAATAGTCCTTAAGGGAGTATGCGAATTTTTTTAAAATACAAGATAATTTTTTCTACGCGTATATACATGATTTCTGATGTTTATAATATGACGGTAATTACTTAGATGGCGCAGTCCGGGTTTCACATGGGCCTCAACCAAAACGCCTCTCCAATTAGCCCGATCTTTGGCTAACCGCCTCCAGTTTCGGACTCCAAGTTACATAGTTTAGGTCCCCTTCAAAATCCACGCGCCACCTAAGCCGAGGTCTTCCTCTACTGCGTTATTCCTCCGGGTTGGAATCGAAGACTCTTCGGCCCGGAGCGTTGGTGTCCATTCGCTCTACATGTTTTCTGACCAAGTCGATGTCGTTGTACAGCTTGTAGAGTACGTTGTTAAATCTCCTCTTTAAAAGCCCGTCAATGCAAATGGGACCAAAAATCAGTCTAAGAATTTTGCGTTCGAAACGACCAAAAAGATCTTCATCCGTCCATGATTTTAGGACGATACTTGCTCCACTCCTATTTTAAGGTATTAGTGCTCTTGTTGTTGTGTTACTTGTGTTATAGTGTGCACCAACAGGGTAGGTTGTGAGCTATAGATAAAGTTTTTAAATGTTTTTACCACAAGGACTTGCATATCATCCAAAATGTACAAAAACCCATTCAATCCGTATTATGTAGCCCTCGAAAAACTAAAGGACCAAGAGCGATACTATTACGGAGTAGTTTGCGAAAAAGTAATTAAACATAATTTGTATAAATACTCTCATTTGATTATTATTGACTCGATGTTAGGAAGGCCATAGTAGCTGGCCTCTATTATTAGCCCATATAAACCTCTTAGTATTCGACTTCTAAAATTGTTTTTAATATTATTTTCAGATAAAAATATGTCACCCAACCAAGACGAGGAGAAAGAATTTATAGCCTTTAATCGAAGACAACGTGACCGTGCCAATTACAAATCATTATCCAAATAAAGAGTCTAATAACGACACTTCAAACTTTTTCTTAAAAAAAAAGTAACAACAAAATTACATCAAAAGAACTTAACAATTTTTGCTACACTACACCCACTAGGTGTACAATGAAGTTTTGCAGAATGAACGGGCCAAGTGAATCCGAAGTTGAAAGCCTCCTGATGAGCCCATGTTGGGGACAAACCCAAAACGGAAGTCAAGACCAGTACCTGCTAGACGGACACAAGCTACTCTTAGAGCATGATCTCGATTCACTGCCCAGTGACTCCGAACAAAAGGGTGGATCACTCGACGTTCTCGATAACCTGCTTATGAACTCATCGTCCATTGGGTTATCGGAACTAAAACCTCTGCCACCATTCACAGGCTATACAGGCCACCTGTCCATAAATGGCATATCCGGACATCATTACCATGCAATTGCACAGCGTCTGCCAGATGAGAGTAACAACAATTATGCTCAGAATGCCTACCAGACGTCAACAAATCAATCTGCCAATACAAACAACAATGGCTCGACAGCCGATCAGAATATTGTTTCCTCGTCAACGTGCCTTCCCGAGTCTGTGCTCAGTTCGGACGGAAACGATGCCTGCCTTTCCGATGTGAAACTCTTTGCCGATAGTCAATTAGAAAGTAAGCTTTACTCAGTGGCGGACAGCTGTGTGATGTCCGATCAAGGTCCTGACTCAGTGTCTGGCGTCTACGTGGACATGAACTCCATAGATGACATCGCAGCTATCATTGGATCCGCCATAGCTGATACGACAGTACCCAACCAGCTGGACAATGACGATGGCAACGATACACGAGACTCATGGATGGACATTGACGCGTGGATAGGCGGAAATTGTATACAGCAAGACGGCAAACTGATAGTCTCACAACAGGACAGCCTGAGTGAATTTATTCTGCCAAATTCGCCCGCCAATACAAGCAATTCAACGCTACAGAGCCTGCTGACGCATGGCTACATGCCACTGTTACAGAATCGTCTACAGAACGGACCACCTCTCGGTGCCATCAAGGGTGAGGCACCAAGTTCTACCTCATACTGCAACGAATTGACGTCGTCGACGTCAACCAGCCCGCCCGGCTCCGTTGTCTCAACGACAGACAACATGCTGATCAACGGCGGTAGTGGCAGTCGATATCTCAACTCAAATCCTCCTCAATACTCGACAATTTCCATGTCCAGCAACGCGAACGCCATGAAGCCCGACGGAATTTGTAGTCCTGACATCCTTGGCAACTACCCTCACACAACCACCGTAACACCCAGTACACCCAAAACGAAACGTTCGCGATCACAAAAGAAGTCCTCATCGAGCAGTCACCAGCAACATTCGCCCGGCAACAGCCAGCAAATGCAACAGAACTCTATGTCGCCGTCGTCGGTTAATTTTAACTCAAATGACCTGTCGGGTCTGTTAGGAAAAGAGAAGCCCGTCCATCGTTGTAGCATATGCAATCGAGGATTTTTAAATAAAAGCAATATTAAAGTACATTTGCGGACGCATACGGGTGAGAAACCATTCCGCTGTGACGTCTGTGCCAAGGCGTTTCGGCAAAAAGCTCATTTGCTCAAACATCAACAGATACATAAGAGAATTGGGCGTGATTGACATGATGATCCGACACACTTGTGTTGTCGTTTGTGAATAAAAAAATATAAAAAAAATATTAAAAATATACAAATGCAAAACAAGCCGAAAGAGACCGCTTTACATACACATGTATATATAAAACACACCCGCATATATATCGCATATGTTAAGAGATGTTCTTTCTCGCCATCCATCAATTCATGCGTAGTACATTTTACGTCACATAAATATCTATCCTTTTGTGCGAATAGAGTTTTTGACAGAAATTGTGAAAGCTTCTTTGACACTTCTTTAAACAAAAACTCAATTGACACATGGGCAGTGTGACTGTTTCAATTGTATGGCATGATATTGTAATTCGTTGTTGTTGGTTGCTTTTGGTCTCTTTTTTAGGTTAGGAGGTGTAATAGTTATACCGTTATTTCTAGTCTTTCGTAGGAGTTGAAAAATGTTTACAAGGAAATAGTTAAAACTAAAAAATTTTACAGATCGATCAATCGACTTTTTAAAAAAAAGTGCACTTTATAAGAGCACAAACCCATACAAATGCGGAGCAATTTTTTACCCGCATATTTTTAGTACTTATAGTTCAGATACAAATGCAGTGATACAATTTTATTTGACAGTTAAGTTCAAAAGAAGTAGAGATCTTTTAACAAGTCAACATACATTGGACATGATATTGAGTTTTTACATTCAATTTTAAATTTAGGGAGTTTAAATGATAGTAAATAATAATAATAATAATCACTATTGAACTTTAAGTTGTGTAGGAAAATTGTTTCTATGGTTAGATAGAACCCCAAGTTAATCTACGCCATTCTGCGACAATGGCAGCAAGCCAATCAATTGCTTAATTACACTTTGTCGGAATCAGAAATAAGAAAATTCGAATTCATGCATAATAAAATAATTACAAGACAATAGGTATGTACATTGGAAATGCAACTAATTTGACAGCTCACTATTATGAATATACCATGCAATATGCATATTACGTTGCGAGATCCATTTTACAATAAAACGCACTACACAAAAAAGGCTGACATTAAATTCTTTTCTTTTTTTACATTTTATGAAGGTTTTCTATAAAATTTGGAACTGTCAGAATGTAGAAAATATATTTTTTTTCGCGGACGTATAGACAAAATTTAGCGAACAACAAAAAAGACGTTTAAGTTTTCACACAACTTCGGTATAAATAATACAAAATACACAACTTTTCCAAATATTGTCTAACTTATCACATTCAGGAAATAGGAAATAGGTAGGGAGATTATTTGTTTGTCTATGCATGCACGAAATACATACATATATAAAAACCATCCTCCATTGAACTCCTTACTCATTTAAATAAGAGAGCAAAAGCAATGTAAGAACAACGGGGCGTCCAATTGTCTTTTTGCAACTGTTGTTCCGTTTTGGTGCAACTGTGCCTCTACAATACTACTGAAGCTTATTGCTCTAATTAAAAAAAAAGTACCTCAATCGCAAATTCTAAAACCATGTTACAGTGCGCTGTTTATTAGATTATAACAAAATGTTTAAAATATTTTATTAAAAAAAAAATATGCGCAAACACAATTTATTACTAGAAAAAGAAAATATTTAGAAAAATTGTAAAAACTAATTTAATTGAAAATTTAAACAAATAAAAATGTCTGTACAAAATATTCATATATAAGGTAGTTTCTAGGATCATGATATTAAATGTTCTTCGTTTTTTTATATACGCAGATATACATGCATATGTCGAAAATACATTAATGCATTCAATTTCATTGATGAAATTAGTGAAACCAATTTCTATTATATTAAAAAAAATATACAAATATGTATATACATATATTTAGACTTAGTTTAGAAAGCATGTAATGCTATGTAAAAATTAAAATTAAATGTATTAGTGAAGATGTTATTTATTTAAATTTAGTTAAACACAATACACAAGAAAAAATATGTATGAAAACGAGTCCTTAAATAAATAATATTTCTATGTGTATTTCTAACCGCAATTTTTATTTTACTTTTTAGATTAAGCTTTATGTATTTTATTGATTTTCATCCTATTTAAAACATCTGTCTCTTTAATTTTATTTTATTTTATTTTGGTTACTATTTAACTATTTTAGAAATTTTGTTTTTATCTTGTGCAATTAATTTATTTTTTTCCGATTGTAAATATAGAAAACGAAAAACCGAAATATAAACTGTTTCCAATATTTAAAAAAAAAGGTGGTTGCGTATTTCTATTTCTTAATTTCAGAAGAAAAGAATGGATGCTGTTTAGAGATCCCAGAGCTTTCACAATTTCTTTGTTCTGGATCATGGTACATTACTTAAAGATATTTTACACACGCCAGTAAGTATTTTGAAAAAAACACGGGGGGCTTATTCCCAAAAGCGCGGCGTATCGCTGTTCATGGCGGATTTGTATTTTTGTATTTCAGAAAGCGATAGCTGTTTAGGCGACGGATTGCAATTATTCTTTTCTAAGCATGTAGTGGGCTCAATCTGTACGTTTCTTAAATATGAAACAAGCAGACATTGGAGAGCTACAAAGTTTACATCACCATCTATGGGGGAACCAAAATATGCCTTAAGCCAATAAACGGGCGTTGCCATGATATGATATTGGATAGCTTCGAACGGCTAATGACAATCCGCTTGAAGGGGCTTTATTAGTCGGGGCTCGAATTAAGGCGACGATTTTAAAAGATACTTACAGGAACTCCTGGAGAGGGCGTGTGGGCAATGTCCTCAATATACAACATTAAAATCGTATTTGGTAATTTCAATGCAAAAAAGGAAAGACAGTAATACATATTTAGCAATAGCATCGTGGTAGAAAACACATAATCTTTACATTCATTAGAAAACGTAGCTCTGACCTGATAAAAGCAGGAAGAATCAATTCCAACACATTGGCAATTTACGGAAAACACATACAGTGAACGTCAAAAGTAAGTCAAAACCAATGCTGTTTTCATTTGACTTTGTAGTTTGGAATTTTTTATTATATATAAATTATTTGATGCGGTCGAAATAAAATGCGGTTTGTTATTTTGATTTCGTTATCAAACTCTTTACAACTTGTTGATTTTGTAGCCATGTTTCAAGACCCTCAACAAAACTTAAAAGAACATTGGTGTTCACTCACTTTTGATGCTCACTGTACAGTGTAGTACATCTCCGAACTACTTAGTAGCTGGCAAGGGTCGATATAGTTAGTACTTACCTTGAACAATCCAAAACTGAGAAAATACTGTGAGAGAATCCGGTGTTGTGCATTTGCCCTGTACATGAAGAAATACCAGAAATATATTCCAAGTAACCTTGCCAAAACAGTTTTGACTAAGTGTTGCCCTCGCGATTATTAAGTTTGTTTTCGAAATTGTGTTTGAAAAATTTAGTAAATTTGTACGAAATTTGCTTAAAATGTGATACCATCCATCAAACATGGCCCGCTGCGATGATTGCAGGAGTCAAACGACGAACGTTATTGAAATATGTATTTGTATTCAAGAGCTAAAAAGTGTAGGCGAGATATGAAAGAAACAATATCGGAGTTTATTGAATCATTTTACGAAAATAGACGCTCCGAAATATCGTAACATCAAAACTTTAAATTGAGTCAGCCCTTAACTGTCATGACTCATAAGTTTTGGCTAGCTATACATTGCATTGACGTTTATGGTTTTGACAGTTCAACGAGTCTTGAAGGTCGAAAAATGCATTCTTGCGCACTTTTAATTTCCCTTTAATACGTTTTAATAACATGAAGTGAAAAATTTACAATTTAATAAATTGTAGGTACACAAACTGTCAAATTTGTGTTCCGGATCCAGTTCCGGGGATACTCACATGGAGTGGAGAATATTTTCTCAGATCTGTCAACTCAGCGATGACGTTTTGATAATCTGAGATACTTCATCGACAGATTCAACGAAATAACATGTATAAGCAAAAACAATTTTCAGTTCCTACGACAACATTTTGCAAAATATGTCAATCTGTAGAGTTAGAAAATGCTGGTTTTTAACAATAATAGAAAAATATAAGCAATCAAAGAAGGAAAACGTTTTTTTCAGTAGATGTATCGCAAAGTAGTAGTCGTTCGTGCAATGTAAGGCAAAACTGCAAGTATCACAAGTAATAGGTACATATTTGTTAAATTGAAATGCAAGAGTGGTGGTAAGATCAGCCTTCTAGTTGCAACTTTGTGTTACAGAAATGTTTTACACTCGCATAAATTCAATTGCTGTATAAAACCACAGTATTATATCGCATAGGGCATGGTATCAGAGCTGATATGTTAGGGTAAGCTAAACATCACAAAAGCTTAAATAAGTGAGGCTTAACGAAGTGACGGCCAAATCGTACCTACATACACACTCTAAAGCAAACAAGAATGCAGGCAATCCAAACTTTAAATTCAATTCACCACCTTTTCTTGACCGCACTGATTTTTTGACACCTATCACATTTTATTTTTACTCTTTCTATATAAAGCCACACTATGTTATTGACAAACACGGTACTCAAATCTTGTATTCATTGTCGTCGCCGTCTTCGTCATTCGTTGGCTCAGAAAGAAAGCAATCTAACCACTTAAGCCAACGCCAGTAGAAAGAATCATGACCAGACTTTTAAAGAAGAAAGGTTAGCTATATACCTACCAACACATGCACGTCTATTGAATAAACGAACAACGAAGTAGGGCCAAAACTATGTCAATGGCCTACTTTTACACTACAGAGAAAAAAAATCCCAACCGAATGAGCAGAAGAAAGAACATAAGTAAGTACGAGTATTATTTTTCTTTCTGTTTGCCGTGCATGTGTGTGGCAGTGGTATGCTTTAGCCATTTCTTTAGCATTGACTTCGAACTTACAAGTGCCAAGATGAAGATGAGAATGGCTAGAGGAATTCAAGACAATAGACAGATATGTATGTTAATGGCTGAGATGGTGTTTCTGTTCCTCTCCGTTCACACCTGGCTCCGAGTACGCAGAGGTAGAGGAGGTATACCTACCAAGTCGAAGCATGTCTATCATGCAAATGAATGGGCCAAGTTGCAAGTAGTTCCTGTGAGCCAGCATTTAGCGAAGTACACCCAGTTAAAACAATTTTCCGGTTCCTCGTGGTTTATAGCCCATGAAAGGTCTGCTATTGATTTGGCCAGATTTACCAGATACACAGTTCCTGTTATACTTCATTTTCTTAGATTAATTAACCCAAGCCCGGAGGCGGGCCTTAGTGTGTGTACCCGTCCGCGAGTTAACTCAAAACAAAGAAACAAACTCCAATTACCCACTAAGCGAGCGGTTTTGTTCGTTTTGCGGCAGTTCTTTTTATATCCGTTTTTATGCACTAAAAACGGAATATTTCATAAGATATCCGATTGGACGGGGTCTAGTTGTTCTCGACGTCAGTTAATTGTTAATTGGTAGCTTTAATTTATTTTACACCATAAAATAGCTCGATCGCACTCTTGCACTCTTGTGCTCATAATAATTATAAACGTGCGGATTATGCAAGTTTTTGAGGAGCTTTTGGTTTTGGTTGCGCAGGCGCAAATTGTCTCTCCTTGGTTAGAATAGGAAGCCAAGTGTAAAGATTACGGCAATTGATACTCGGTGGCTACTGTTGGCAAATTTATATGGTGTCTCCTTAAGTTACAAGTTCTATAGATATGTACCTCTCTCAGAATGCGGAAACAATGCGGAACAAAAAAAAATAGACAAGACGGACGTTGTGAGAAGCCAGTTCTTTATAAAGTCGGTCATGAAATCGCAAGTAACCCACTTGCTGAGGGCAATCGCACACAACGCTTTACTAATACACAACCTCTCAAGCAAAATGAGGACGGCACATAATTGGCAAAACTAACAACACGCAAACGAAGGAACGAGTGCGCGCATGCGTCCGCTGCTTTCAATACTTTGCAGTGTGCCTGTGCGCCTCTATAATCTGGGTTTCTGGAATCAGATACATTTTGTTTTATCAGTGTGTATGTGTGTGTGAAAGGAATACAACAAAAAAGCAACAAAATTAAACAATTTATAGTCAGAGAGTTACAAGTTTTTGGCTTTGGCTATATTCTTAATTCGGATGGACTGGTAATGGGAGTCACTGGCGCATGGTGTAGCATACGCCGTCAAGTTGGCCCAAAAGACGCACAGCTGCGTGCGTCAACTTCTATATTGACTAGTTTTTGGGGTCTGCGTCTAACTGAGATGAGGTTAAAGCGCATAGGTAATAGGTATAGATTGTAGATTGAAATAGTTAATGGAATATGGGCAGATGGGTTAAATTTTATGTTGCGTGCACCGCAAGTTTTGGAATTGAATTTCTTCATAAATTAAAAATTAATTATTTCATTATGTAGTTTGTGCGAAGTTAATGAATAATAATTTACCAACTGCGATGTTCTTGGATGACCTATGATGTTTTAAATACGTCGCTTTAGTGAGTGGGTGTACGCAATAAATTGGGCGCGAAGTCTTTGGCAAACTGATAAGACTGTTTCAGTGGCGGATGTACCTAACAATTTGAGCAACTTCTCGAATCAATAGACGTGGGAAAACAATGTTGCTGAAAGTTTATCCCTTCTCATACCCCCTTGCAATTTTTAGTTGTTGCAGAAATACAGTCGATCAAAAAAATATAAGGGACAACGAACGATTGCTAAACGACAAATCTTGATCGAGAGTCACAATACTACAATCGATCGCAATTTATTCATCGGTAATCGACAATCGCAATTGAGGCCTTTGACCAATGCATGCAGAAACTGAGCCTTCTAGTGTAAAAATAGTTGGCATCTACATTTCTACAGCAGCTAAGTGATCCGTAGTCTTACAATGCAACGAATGAGTAAGGAATGTTTCAGGAACCACATCAGGAGCTTAGCTTGAATCAAATCCAATGAAGTCTGGCTTAAAACAGCTGGACATAACTGCAGAAAATAGTTCTTTCCAAAATTCTCCACCAGGAAATCCTGTATCATCTCATTAATCTGGACAAAAATAACCTGAGTATCCTGACATGTATAATAACTGGCCATGGCCTCGTAAAAAAACATCTTCACCGAATTGGCGTTTCACCGGACCCTACATTTAGACTATGTCTGGAGAGTGACGAATACTCTCTTTACATTCTTATGCAATTTTCCCGCCTCATTTTCTCATCGGGAAGAATATCCTTGGCGAAGAAATCGTTACTTCAGCAAATCAAAAAAGATGGCTCTATGACCTAACCAGGGAAGGCACAATAGGCTCGTTTAGTACCAGTACCTCTCGTAGTAGCAGAGCTCAATGAGGGTTCTTCCGACTTATAATCTATCTATCTATCTATCTATCTATCTATCCATCTATCTATCTATCTATCCATCTATCTATCTATCCATCTATCTATCTATTTATCTATCTATCATATAGGGAAAATAAAAATTATATACCTTTGACGGACAAATTTGAATCCGATTTGAATCTGATGTGATTGTGCCGCAAAATTTCTTAGAAGCAGTATTGCCAGAAATTTCTAGCTAGCTATGTCATCCTTACTTGGAAGTTTTGTTTTAGCTTTGCCTGATTTCCAAGTGTTCTTTTATAAGCCCTCTAGCTCAGTAGTCTAGTGTCGAGCACACTAACCATACTGCAATCACCTCAAATTCTAATGCATGTAGGTACCTAGACCTACCTAGTGTATATTCTTACATTCAAGAATATTTTAAAGTTTAAGGTAAAAAACCAACAATCAGTGTGCAAATGTGAAACCCATCCGTGATAATAATTTTCTCATGCAACTATCACGTCAGCTTTGGTAAAAAATCGGCACCTCCTTCCCCATCAACGATATGAGTGGATATTACAAGTTTCGATTATTTGTTTCATCATCCTTTGAAATTATCTGGCTTGCAGACGAAATTAAGTGAGTAGGATGACCTAAATAATTCTTAACCACTTTACATCTACCTGTCTTAAGGCTATGTACTTTTTTTTTTTTGAGAACCAGAACCCAAATTAATGCCAACTCAGAGTGGAACATTCCTCTCTGACCAAAACCAAAAACCAAAAAAAAAACAAATTCCAATTCCAACCACATAACGTCGAGGTGAGGTGGGGGTAGGGCTCGCGAAAAGAACCGTTTCCATGGGCGATCAAGTGACATAAGTTGTTAAAGAAACGTTTTTAGGTCTTCGCATGAACTCTTTCCGGTTCTCATTCTTGCTGTTGTTGCTGGTCGTGCTTGTGATTCACTTTCACATTTAATGTAAGCATTGCCCTACATTTGTGAATGTGTTGAATGATGCCGACGACTACGCTTACTTGCTAAATAATCATAATCTCGGCCCGATCTGGAGTGACATCATTTTAAAAGTGAATTTTCGTCTTCATTTTCGATTCGTTTTTAAATTAAATATCAACAAACCGAATATTTCTTTTATTTAACACCTCTGACAGATTAACCGTATAGTATTGGCCATTTAGCGGTATAGCATTGGTTATTCTGTGGCTAAATAACTGTAAAGTGTTAAATACAGATTGAAATACGCACGAGATGACTCGACGCATTTATAATCAATAGGAACCCTCATCAATCAAAGTGTAATGATATGTATGTTTTATGTAGTAACAAAAATGTAATTTAATTTTGAACGAAATGTCCATTAAATTTGTTTGGTATGCCACATGGGCCTATTATGATTATCCTTTCAGTACCTATATACAAATTTGTATCATATGTCTGTTGGAGAAACCGTTGCACTGATAAATATCTAATTGTAGTCAGATTTCTATACACCAAACAGTTCCAAATTTTGTTATATAAATTATGACTGTGCTTGGGCGTTTCAGCTAAATAAAATGTTCTTTATACCTATGGGAAATTTTAACAACATTATTTTTGCGTGTTATGCATTTTTTTGAGCGTTATTTCCTAGGGCCCATTATATGCGGTTAACAAATTGGGTCTTTCACCCATAGTTGTCATTGGTTTGGGCCCGAAATTGGTTTCAACTCTATTTTATGTTTTCTTTAACAATTCAAAACAGATCTGGCCACGGATAAATGCAGGACAAAGATCCTATTAAACGTCAGTAGAACAGATATCGGAACTCTTGTCGGAGTACTAATAGGCCACTGTGTACTAGGAAGATATGCATCAAGGCTTGGAGTTACCGATAATGACTTTTGCCGCAGTTGCATGGATGAAGAGGAGTAGGAAACACCGTTCCCCCTACTATGTAACAGCCCGGCGCTACCCTCGATTAGAAAGCAAACTCTAGGAGAGTACTTCTTCGGGGAGCTTGCTGATATTGCCGAAACGGATATCAGCAAAATATTGAAATTTCTCCAAAATTCGAAATGGTTCCAAGGGTAGCGGAAATAACCGACTCTGCTTCTGGTATCACTGGTCTAAATGAATTACTCCGTATGTAATGGAAATAAATAAACTCTAATACAATTTGTTTCGTTTTATGTTTTTGTGGCAGTGCATTGCTGTCCCCCGCCGAGACTTAAACCTACGCGTCCCTCGGGTCACCTGCAATGACCTCTAACTCCCCACTATTATAATTTGGCCACCGCCCGGTTTTAGCTTATAACGGTCGAATACCAATCGTATAAAGCAATATTGCTTCACAGAACTTATAATAATTATAGCATGTACTATAACATAACAATTATACAATATTTAAAACGTATACGAATTTTAGATTTAAAGGATACTCGGATAATTTCCTGAGAATAAAATTTAACCCAACTCAAATCTTAGTCAACAGGTGTCTTACATCGGCTTTGTGCGATGCCTCTTTCTGACGACTACAGATGAGATGCTGTCGTTGACGGTGTCTTGATACTTGAAGCCCATTTTTTGTATTTGCTTAAAAGTTCTCATTTTGACGTTTATGAATGCGTACCTTGTAAAATAGGCAATTGACTGTTTTCTACTGAAATTATGCTGAATTATTGGATGTAAGTTAATGATTTTAATTGTATGATTTCACATATTCACAGTTACATGTGTCGAATAGTCTTATCCGTGAAAGATCAATTGATGAGTGACGGAATTGGGGTTTGTTCGTAAAATCGGCATAATTCAGTAAACGAGCTCCACGGCAAACGATGTTGCAATTAAGTTTTCATAAAATAATACTCAATTGGGCTAAATACTATCCTCGGCTAATTTCCTGACAAAAAGTTAGTGTTAAAAATAAAAGTTTACCAAACATAAAAACGAGATTTCTCTATTTTTACCCTTTTAATCAATTGAAATTCTGAGTTTTATTTCCTCTTGAACATTTTAGCAAATCACAAACAAAAGAAAACGTAAAAAATTCAGCCTATAGGAAAATTTCTTGAAAGCTAAAAATTCGTTTCGTGAAAATAAAAACGTTTAAAAGGCTCCTTAAGGAATGCAAACAATTTGAAATATGTACTTAAAAAGATCAAATCAAAAAGACCGGTGGCGTATACGTACTTATTTTTAGCACTTATCTAGTCTGCAAGAATTAGACCTACCTTACCACAATCAGCGTCACTAATCTTATCTCAATAACTTCCTATATCTACGGCTATCCATAGGAAAGCGAAATACTATACTTTGTTGTGCTAATAAATGCCGAACAATAAACCACAATTCTTATCACCATTGCTGGCAATGATAATGATGATTAGGCAGCACTAAGCAGCTTTTCATTGCTAATAATCAAACCACAAATAAATGAACATATAGGCAACACACCAAAAGCCATATCAAAAAGTCCACATGCATATACTGTTCAAAGCACTCTCGTGAGAGTTAAAGCTTCTCGTCCAGCGTTCATCATCGTCATCGTTCCAAAGTATGTGCTGCTCACGCTCACCATCACCAGTGTTTTTGGCTGTTTAGGTTTTTATAGGCAGTTTGCCTTCTACACTTGCATCGCTCGACTCGTTTTGTGCAATTTTTGTTTCGTTGGCTTTTTCGTTTAAATTGGGCCAAAATTGGTGTGTCTGCCTTAAGGTAACAACCTGTTTCTTCCTTCGTTGACCAAAACTCTGAAACGCGCGACATTTATTTACTCACAATCACAACCTAAACTGTGTTAACCTTACCATAAGCAAAAAGTTTTATGGGCTACAAAATTCGTCGACAAAGTAGGTATACTGTGTGTCTTTGATTTAAAAGAAAGTAAAGCGCAACAAATAAATTAGCATTGTTTAACAACAAAAACAATAAACAACCAAAAAACGGACCTAAAATACATTAAACGCCGCCGTCCAGTATGAATAGAATATTACGAGGTATTCTACTCTATCGGAATACCGACCGTTTACAAATGGTTAAGGAATTCGAACAAGTTCGCGATCACCCAGAGGTGAGTTACTATAAACTATTGCTGTCATAATGAGCGCCCCTTTGACGCTTATCTCTAATACAAATCCAAATGACATTGACTCAGAGTTGTGTAGAGTTCTAATTTTTGTCTGAATCGCTATTGGAACAATAACTTGTCGTTTGTTTACATCGTGCGATACTTTCGCAAACAACAACTACGTGTGTTTGTTTGTTTGCATTTCAATCTGCGGCATTGTAATTTGAGAAAGTGTCAACATTAATGGTTAAAAAGACGCGATGCGGGGAACACGGTGCTTCATACAATTGTTAATGGCCACCCTTAAGTGTGTGCCGAATTCTGCGTGTATATATTTTTATTAATAGTGCAAAGTACTAGAGTGTCAATTATTTTTGGCCTGAAGCCAGAATTATGGCATGTCTGCCGGCAAAAAGATAATAAATTTATGTTATCATATGCTTTGCCTTTGCCACTCACTATCGAAGCATATTGAACTTTTAATTAATTTTATATATATTTTCTAGCCAAAAGCTGTGTTCTTCACATGTATGGACAGTCGTATGATACCCACGAGATTTACGGAGACGCATGTTGGTGATATGTTTGTGGGTAAGCACACATGGTGTTCTTCTGGTCTATACTATATTATTAGTCCTAATTAAAGGGATGCATGAGAGAAGTACTCTCAAAATATTTGTGTTGGCCTTCGCATCGCTCATCATCAATTGGGTCGGCGGAATTGTTAAAGTGGATCAAATTGAGTGCTAATTTAATTAGCCAAAGTCTTTTGGACGACGCGAATTAATAAACTTGCAAATAGAATCTTATTAATTGTATTTTTTATACAGCAGACAATTTTAAATAGATAAGAATACTAAAACGTGCTGATTAAATTCATGTACGGTTAGTGGACTAGTGTTAGTTGATGTGGTGCTAGGTATTTCTTTTATACAAGGTCAAGGTCGTTATGGGTCGTATTAGAATTTGGCGTTGACATGAATTTCTTGACTTATCCACATTACACAGAAAAACAGTAGGGGCGATGTTGTTTTGAAACATACCTAAAGTTGGGTAAGTAACTAATAAGTCATCAATGGTGGTGTTTCTGTGTGAAATAGAAGTAACGGAAGTGGAAATTTGGATGAGCGTTGTACTTAGGGCTATTTCTAAAACAGTATATCAGTTTTTGGGCGGTCTTAAAATGAAGCTTCTTAATACCAATTCAGTTTTACTTTTATTATCTGATTCAGACCAGATCTTAGGTTAGGCTGGGTTAAAGTGGCTGCCAGCATACGGCAGCACACTTAGACCAATATTAGGTCCATTGTGATACCATCCGGATCAAATATTACTCCACTCCTAATTGTTAGAACCATTTTGAGCTTTTATTGAAACGCAATAAACTCCTGATGTCATTAGTAATGAGGTCACCAGGGTCGTTAAAGAAGAAAGCCCCTAAGTGGATTTTCCTATTCCTAGAAAGAGCATAGCAGGAGCAGAGAAGGTGGAGGACAGTTTCCTACTCCTCCTCATCTTACAGCTTCTGCAAAAATCATTTGAGGGAACACCAAGGCTGTTTGTGTGCCTGCCAATCAGACAGTGTCCAGTGATGACACCTATCATAGCGCTAGTATGACGTCTTTTTAGAGATATCAAAACCTTAGAGCGTTTCAGATCCAGCCTTGGCCAAATCTGTTTTGTCGCCAGTCCTATTGTACCGTTTGACCATCTGAGATTTGTTCCCCAAAGGCGTCTAACTTTAATCTTAGTTTACATGACCCCTTCGTCAGTTTTTGATCCGTCGGTATAGAAGTGAACCGACTTGTCCTCAGGAGAAGCCTCCCCTTCCCAGAAATACCTGGGGGGGATGGTAGGCCGGAATTTTATATTTCCTTGTGTAGAGTACCAGTTCCGTCAAACCACAACGTACTGCCCATCTGGTAAGCTTATTTAGAGCGATTTGTAAGAGTTCTTTGAGTGTATTTAAATTTAGGGGTTTTCCAGAGATTGCTTTCGCAACGTCGTCCGCATAAGCGATCACCGTGCATCCCTCTGATTCCAGGTTTATCAATAGTTTATTAACCACCAAATTCCAAAGAAGAGGGGATAAGACACCACCTTGAGGGGTGCCTCTGCTGACAGATCTTCTAGCAGATGAACCACCCAGCTTTGAATTCGAATATCGATGCTGTCGCGTAGTTGTATATCAATCAGTCTTTCCGATGTTTTTAGAAGGAACGATAATAAACTTATGGGTCTGAGGTCCAAGAGCTGTCAGTTTTCTTAAGATAACTTGGCATTATTGTATTTGTCGAGAGAATTTTCCTAAGCCATGATGCTTCTGAGGATTCTTCTATTTTACCACAAAAGATCCTCCAAGATATTTGTTTTGCTTTTCTTAATTCTCTTTAATGTATTTTCAGAGATAACAAAATAATTGTACATTATTTTAACTCCGCGGTAAGCCATTTTCATGCAAAAATGGGATAACAAAAGTACTAGCTATTTTGATTCTGTCACGGCAAACGTGTGAAACCTCAACTTATTATGACGACATATACAACGGAGACCCTATAAAGTATACATTATTCTGAATCAGAATCAAATTCTGAATCGATGTAGCGTCCAAACGACCTAGGCAAATGAAATTTTGTGAGAGGACTTTTTTCCACGCACCACGCACCGTGTCGCGTCGTCGTTGGTATTGAAAATGGGCTTCATCGGTTGAGTAGTTCTGGTATCTCCAATAAAAAACCAACATTAGACCCGTGTGTTGTGTACGTACTCACAGCATTGCCCAGGCAATGAGAAGAACGATGCTTAGGATTCTTAATGACAATTCAATTTTGTAAATGGTGGCACTTTGGACAAAAAAATGTTAGGGAATATTTGTTTGACAGCACTTTCAAAGACTTTTCGAATATTTCGAATGCATCGCTACTTCATCTTTCATCTTGGAACATCTTTCAAATTGTACATTACTTCAAATCACACACAAAATATTATAAAAATAAGAAGTTTATATAATGTTGATTGTTTATAGTCACATCATTTATACTTTCATAGTTCATAACGTTTTTTCTGCTTTCAATAGTTGCACGTCTTCGTGTTTAAACAAGAAAACGATTGTATTAGTAATTAAATTAATATGGATTGGTAGCTTCAATAAATGTTCTTCATTTCAGTACGTAATCCTGGCAATGTTATACCACATGCTCATCATTTCGAAGATGAGTACTTTAGCTGCGAACCAGCTGCGCTGGAGCTCGGCTGTGTCATTAACAGTGTTCGACATATAATCGTTTGTGGTCACAGCGATTGCAAAGCTATGAATCTCCTCTATCAATTGAAAGATCCAAATTTTAGCTCACAGGTATGTATAGCTTTACAACTGTATTTATGCTGCGCTTATTAACTCTTCCAAATCTGACTTTTTATTAGACAAACCGTCGCCTATCACCCCTACGTTCGTGGATGTGTACACATGCTGGATCCAGCTTAGAAATGTTCACCGAATGGAAGAACAAAGGAATGAAGGATCCTTTAAGTTTCTCTTCAGAGATACCTACAAGAAAATTCGTTGCCTATATCGATCCAGAGAATAAATTCGCATTGGAAGATAAACTCTCTCAGATACATACATTGAAGCAGGTTTCAAATGTGGCGTCGTATGGATTTTTACATGAACGCCTGAAAAAGCATGATCTACATATCCATGCCCTTTGGTTTGACATTTACACAGGAGATATCTATTTCTTTAGTCGGGGAGCCAAACAATTTGTACCTGTTGATGAGGAGAATTTCCAGAAACTTTCCGAAGAAGTTCGCAAATACTATTCTTAGTGGTGGAATAGGACAATCTCTATCTACAGGGAGAGAGTACGTGATATTTTTGTTTAGGTTAGACGTAGTAAAGCCTTATTTACCACAGATCGATGATCACCGTGTAAGACAAATGAAATGTATTTTTAAAATAGTACCTTATGTGTGTATGAATGTAAAATTAGGCTTCAAATAAAGAATGTCTATTTAAAAAGACAAAGCTTTAGTCGATTATTTGCAAAAGATGGGGAAAAGAGCTCTTAGAACAACATCAAAAAACAAATTACTTACATACAAGTAAAGCTAAGATTACTCTTTGCTTTTTTTTGTTTCTTATTGTTCTGATTATTCAAGAAGTTTGTTTTTAATTATTCAGCACTTCGTTGGACAATTTTTCGGTATCAATAGCTGATAATAAAAACGTTTCTGGTGTCAAAAGGTGGAATCGGGTTTTAATGGGTTTCTTACCTCGCTAGTCATTTTTCCCTTCTTTATCAAATAGAAAAACTGTCAGAAATTGATCAGATAACGTCAAGTTTGAAGAAAATTACCAAACTGTAGGTCTGACGTGAGCGATAAATTTTATCAAATCTCTATCCAGTGCGGGAAATTTAGTGTATGAGAAACAAACCGATAGAACAAAAAATCGTACGAAATGTATTTTGGCAAGTTTTGTAATCAGACAAATGAATCAAATGAAACACTACGGTTTCATGTTAAGTGCTAGACAGGGTCAGTAATATGTAATATGGATATTCACCGCTATTCCCGTTGGCGTTTCTCGTACTAACGACTAATATTTCGTTATGTCTTTAAGTTTGTAACTTTTTTTTTTGAAACAAACGATTTGAAATGCCAGTGAACACGCAGAAAAGAAATAAAATCGTTAACAGTCCGAAAATCAGAATACAGGCTTTTAGGAGAGACGGCACATGGGTCATATACGACAAACGCCAACGGGAATACGGGTGATTGGATATTATAACCGCTAATATGATGATAACATAGAAGCAATCATCGTCATGTAAAATGCCAACTACAGTCAGTAGAAGAGTATATTCAAGCGACTATTCGAAAAACAAACGGAAACAGTGTTTTATTTGTCTTTTTTATTTATTAAGGGATTATGTACTAAACACAAACAAATTTAGTTCTTAGTACTAAGGATAAAGTGAAAAAAAAGAGTAACTAAACGCAACTAACTACAGAATGGCAATAACGAAAATCAATGATGACTCACAGCGTTGCTAGTGGGGTTCTCTAGTTCCTCAAAGTATTTGCGGGCGTTACGAATATTGACTAGAGTGGCTTCGGATGGCATGCTTGGATCGGACATGACCACCATGATGTATGTGTTACTTGTGAAGGTGTCAATAAATGCGGCAAACACGCTATTTCTCACTTCCATTGACTGGAATTTGGCGCCTAACTTCGAACAGCTCAACTTGAATTGTTTTATAATGTTCGAGACTTTTTCAAAACGATGCGAATCTCGGTACTGTCTACTCTGACAATGGGATATCACAAGGAAGGTCGCCTTTTCAAAGAGCAGAACTTCGTCGGCATCGATGACATTGGCAAAGTGTGCTAGAGAGTTTTCTAGGGCTGCCACATTGGGAATAAGCATAGTGACGATGCTGGACCAGGCTCTGAAAAAAAAGATGCTTGAATAGAAGTGTATGTCTTTACGTTGAATATTTACCTGTATAAGGTTTCATCCCAAATGCTGGTCCTAAAACAAGTAATATTACCCGGTCGGGAAAGGCGAATCAGATCATCTTCGCGAGTCTTAAAAAGAATTTCACGCTGCTCTTCGGCAACCAAATCCATTTTGTGAATGAGGCAGAATATCTTGGCATTTGGAGAGTTCTAAAAGTGGAATGATATGTTAGAATGGAAGAACTTAAACGTGACGCACAAGTACAAAATTAAGATCTAACAAATGAAAACAAAATAATCATATTGGAGAATCAAGGCAAGGCCAAGGGGGACCGCAATTAGTCTGCCCCGTGTTAGATTCTTATTTGAATGTGATTTCCATTTCTACATATTTAGCGTGCAACAAAATCAGCTGACTCTACCGATAGGCAGCAAGCAAGTAAATGTATTCATATTGCTATCAGCCGTGTCTGATGATAGTACCTGTGTCCTGTCTGAACTTTACAGATTATTCGCTACGTTAAAGCCGAAACCTCGCCAACATTAACATTTATAAACAGAAAAGGACGTGTACTCCATCTAGGAAGTTGACCCGGCTACTGATGTGGAACATTGTTCAAGTTTAAGCTGAGTTTTGTATGGAAACAGTTGCTTTGGTGAGATTTATTTTCTTGGCCTCAAGATTTTGAACAAAGCAATATAACTCGCACCAAATATTTTTTTAATACTCACATGCAGAAGCGCCTCTAAACACGATTGGTAATAGTGCACATCACGTTCCAATTCTCTGCTTTCCACATCGAATACATAAATCAAAACTTCAACATTGCGAAAGATGTTATCACGTTGGGATGCAAAGTACTGCTGCATAAATGATTCCTGCCCACCGCAGTCCCATAGATTAAGCACAAGATTACCCAGAAATCGTACGTGGGAATGTTCAACATCGACTGTAAATTAATAAATACATTTCAGTATCACTGAAAATAAGAACAATTAATTACTTGTTGCTCCAAGTCTGGTGGTGTCTCTAGCGATGTAGTTGGCAAAGATTATGGATCTCATACTGGTCTTACCAGATCCACTTTTGCCCATCAAAAGGACCTACATAAAGAGATTTTTATTAATATTCAGATACGATATCTTGTACAATTACCTTTTTCTTCATTTTGAGAAAAATATTTAGTATAAATGCAAAGATTTCAACTCTTTTTTGATATTTCTGATTTCTGCGACTTTACTTTTATCAAATGTCAAATGATAAACAATTAAATGGTTGAGTTCAGCTGCAATCGTTGTCGGTAATACAGTACAGTGTGGGTTCAGTAAAACATTTGTTTGTAAGATCTTTGGATTAAAATAAAATAAGATGAATACACAAAATATACGATAATTATTGCTTACGGCCATATGTATTATTCACTCCGGGTGTAAATCAGGCTTAAGTTAATATAATGCTTAAAGCGAAAAAATATATAATATATATGTGGGCGCAGTAGCGCAGTGGTTAGTGTGCTGGACTACTGTGCGAGGGATCCCAGGTTCGATCCCCGGAAAAACCAAAATTACATCTTAAAGTTTTTTTCTACTGCGCCACCTCTCGCGAACGTCTGACAAACATCCGAGAGTATGACTGTCATGAAAAGGCTTCTCAATTCAGCCGTTCGGACTCGGCATAAAAATTGTAGGTCCCTTCCATTCGTCCCAAAAATAGAAACTCACACAAAACGAATGGTTGCGAGAAGCTATGCCTTGGGTGTCACCCGCCTGTTGCGCCACCTATTTTTTTTTTTTTATATATGTCGGAGTGTGCTTGAGGCTTTAGTCACTGTTGTGCATGGAAATGTAGATATACCCAAATGTAGTTATGTGTAAGCGAAATGAGAAAACAAGTAGATAGCCTGAACAGCAATGGCAATGGCAACACTTACAATAAAGGACTTTTGGAAGCCTTTTAATTGATAACGGAATTTCGTAGAGGGGTTAAATGCAAGCATTTTTTACTATGGGAGGGGGGTCTATCTGGCTTCATTTAGGCGGGAGAGGCAATTTAAAAAAAATAATAGGTCACTTAAAAAAAGAAAAATGAAAATAATGGCAACAATGGGATTTTTAAATTTTTGGAAGCCAGGAATCTGTTCTTTGATATTATTTTTTAACCAAGTTATATCTGTTAATAGTTTAAAAAAAAGCTTTCAAACTTGAAATTTAAGGAAAAATTTTATGCAGATTTTTTCAATATTGAGAAAATAGATACCTACTTAAGTTGTTTGTAGTTTTTACGGCCTAAATCAATTCTAATCGAACACTGAAAACCAGATTGATTTATGTCCTCAGTCCTCTAATTTTTGAGTAAATTGAAAATTATTAGTGGTTCTCAACATACAGGAAAAAATAGCAAAAACCGTAAACTGACTCACTCACTCACTCACTTAGATGATCATCAAAATTATGAAGCACTTTCCGCAATCCTAAAATCGTGAAATTTGGCAGAATGCTAGATTCTGTGGTGCATACACTGGGAAAAGTCCAAAACTTGAAATTTTCCATTCAGAGGGCGTGGTATAAACCCACTTTTGAAAATTGGTTATTATTTATTTGGACTACTTACACTTGCCGATCGGTTCCCTAGGAATGGTGCCCAACTTTAACCTTCTTAAACTAAGAACTTGGCATACATTTAGATCTCATTAATTTTCGTGGCTGACTAGTTACCCACTTTTTTTTTTGTTTAATTTATAAAAGAAGTTGGCTGTTTTTTCACATTTATGTTTTTGGAGTGATATTAGTTTACCTCTGAATGTCAATAACATTTTTCAGCAATAGTCTCTGACGTGAAATTGCACTTTATAGACAAAATTTTGGTGATTTGCATTATAGACAATTTAGAACAGATTCCTGGCTTTAAAAAATCCTATTGTACTCTGTTACACCTCCCGCCTAAACGGAGCAAGATATAACAACGGCCAATGCAATATTTGGGTTACCCGCCATATTTGTGCGCTTTTCAAGATCCATCAGGTTAGTCGTTATTATTTTTAAAATATATACCATCTGGAAAACTCTCGACTGTAATATTTTTATTAGGTACCTAATTAAATTTTAGAAAAGAACTACATATAAAGTATTTAAAACAGAAAGAGGTTCCATTTCATGAATTCGTATAATATTTACGACTGTAAATACCAGCGCATATGAAATAACAATAGTACTTCACGTCAACAGTACTGAACCCTGAATTGTATACACAAACAGTAGGTAAACGAATTTGATGCAATAAAACAACTCTTAAGTTATATGCAAAATGCAACTATATGTAGAGTAGAGGCCGTCCCATAACCATTATGAACATTGCGTATTTGGGTATATGACAATGATTGCATATTTGTTCGAACTGCCCCAGTTTCAGTACTGTCTTCGTAAGTCTCTGTTAAACTTATTTCCTCTTGTTAATCCGTACAGCAAATAATCCTTATTGTATTCTTTTGTAAATGTGTTGTATATTTATGTTAATATGTACATAATACATAAATAATAAAAACTGTAGTAAGTTACAACTTCCACCTCAATTAGGTAAAGGCATATAAAAATAAATAAATGATGAAAATCTGCTTACACATTCACAAGGACTCGGAATGACTGTAAAGTACGCACCAAAATATCACAAGTTGAATTAATAAATAACATCGAACGGCCGTGATAAATTCCTGATTAATACGTGTACAGGGTGCTTTAAGCTTGGCTGGCAGAATGAATGATTTATAATGATTTGAAGGCTTTTAATATATGTACTGGCAAAATTATTTAAGATTGCTTAAACGCTTATATTGTTTAAAATGTATTCCAATTTTGATGAGAAACCAATTATTCCATATTAAGCGAAGCATCACGTCCCAAAGTTGTACAAATTTACATCGTTTATCACTAAATGTATTTCAATACCTACACGGTTTTAAATTTAAAATATACATACCTAAATCTACTGTCTCTACTGAGATTGTCTTGTTAATATGAGGCCTGTTTTATTGGCATTCTATCTCAATGAAGTAAAGTAAAGTAGAATCTTTAACACGCAACTACAAGAACTATATCGAGTCTCAAAAGTGTAAAACAGTGTGTAGTTATTGTAATTGCGTGTTAAAGATTATATTTTACTTTACTTCACTTGGATAGATGTGGCAATAAAACAGGCCTATGGTAGCCCTCACGGGTTTTGGCACTGCTGCGTGAATGACTATTCAAAATTGGTTATGTGTTGTATAACGAGGCAAAAAAGGAAAAACAGTTAGAAGTCAACCGATGATCTTTTATGCTTACCCACATTTTTAAAATTTACAATCATGGGTATAATATGAGGTAGGGCAACCATAGATTCATGGACGACCCTGTTTTTGGGAGGTATCTAGTATTGTCATTCGCGGACAGTGCATCTAAGCAAAAAAAAATTGCTTCATCCACACACCTTTATCTAAATTTACTTATTCTGTTCAGCTTTTTTTTTAATGTTGGAAAGTAATCTTCGCTGACAAGAACTGCTCCTGGGATCACACAAATAAATCCTGGTGTATAGTAATCATTGATCATTGGTGTATAGTATGTCAATAATAGTAATATGTGCACTAAATGATAAATCAAATTAAAAAAATTGCTTCATCACATTAATTTTCACATTTTTTTGATTAGGTTCTCATCATTTTGCACAAGACCAAGCACAGTTTCTACAAAAACTATTTGGAGCAAAAGGTGCGTAGCTTCTTACAACCATTTATGTATTTGGGAGTTTTAAATATATAAATGCCAAATCCGAGAGCAAGCTTTCACAGGACAGTTATTATTTATATTCTTCTCAGATATTCGCAAGAGGTGGGGCTAGGGGCAGTTAAAAAGTTTGAGACCCTTTCCGCTCATTAGTTGAGCACACTAACCACTGAGCCACGGGCCCACCACCTGCCAATTATCACAAATTGTTTTTCCAATTTGAAGCGAGATGGCTTATATTATATATAATTATCGTAATATTTTCTGTCGCGCTATTTCCGAAAATGTAGGTAAGTTGGGGGAGTTGTGTAATTGACCTAAATCGCCCCACATTTTTGTACAAGTATCTAATCTATCTAACAAAATTAACACCTCCCTTTGAGAGTAAATAAATATTTTCATAAAAACGGAAATCCCAAACGTACTTAAGCATTTAAGTAATAACAAGTATCTACAATGTTTACATTTTATTTTCAATGTCACCCTGTTTACGCTACTGAAGACTTTCTAAATTGTTGATAGTAATAAAAAGTAAAAACTGAACTCGGGCTAAATGTGTCACTCCCGACCAAGACCAACCCATAGCCATATAACCGAACAAAGTATAACCGCAACAACAAGTTGTTACACTAAATCAATTGGCAGTGTCGGTGGTGCTAATAGTGGTAGTGGTTCTGGCTATGTTAGTCGAATTGGTTAGTTGCGGCAGCATAAGCCAGTGCCAGGTATCGCGGTCAGAGCTAAAGAAAACAAGAGCCCAGAGGTGCTCACAACTTGCAAAATTGAAAATTAACACATTTTTGTAAGACAAATTTAAATTTATTTTTAACGCTCCCTATTCGTATCAGTATCTTTGACCATGCTGTCGGTTAAAATTATAAGTTTTGTTCTAATTGCCAGTGGCATTGTGCAATTCACTTATGCCGTCGACGAGAAAAAGGTAAATCCGTAAATCCAAGCCTAGAGCAAAAATAATATTTATGTAATCAATAAAAGTTGTATACCTATTACCAACGTGTTCGATAGGAAAGTGTGTATGATGGAATTCCGTAATTACATAGTACCTATATTGTGTGAACGTGAAAATAATTGGAACGTGGTTATCTCAAAAAATCCATTACAATTCGAATATTGTAAATTGTAATACCTACGTGGGTGGGTAATTAAGTCGACAATAGAATTATTAGTGTTAGTGTGACTTTCTTCGAATTCAAAAGTCCGTTTGGTGCGGATCTGTTTTATTAATGATTCACCTGTGCTTTTGTACATATTGAAAGATGCGGATGTTGAGTTCATTTGTTTAGTTTCTATCATTCAATTTAAAAGCGAATTTATTAGCCTTCTACTATTTGTATGCGAATAAATATCCCTGTCTGTCGACAGTCGACTGTAACAGGCGAACTGGTGATTTATTCGAAATTAGTTTCTGGTTTCGTCTTAATGCAATGACAGTACGCTAAGTGCATACACGATTATTGAATTAAGCTGCGTTGTACTAGAGCAGAGACGTTAGTACTAATTGATAGTCGGCTAGCGAAGCGATAAGGAATTTATGGAAATTCTTTCCAAATTTCCTAATAAGTAATGATAGCTTGGCAATAATTTTAAGCTCAGGTAATGGCATAGATACTCTTACTTTTGTTCGAATTGTCCCAGTTTCAGTTGTTTTCAGTCAGGTAGATATGTTAAACTTCATTCCTGTTTGTAACCTGTTTGTTGCCATTCACAAGAAGGACCCGAAATGAATGTTAAGTACGCACCAAAATATCACAAGTTGAATTAATAAACAAAATCGGACGGCCGTGATAAATTCCTTATAAATATGACGTGTATACAGGGTGCTTTAAACTCGGTTGGCAAAATGAATGATTTATAATGTTTTGAAGGCTTTCAATTTTGTGTACTTGCATATTTATTTAAGATGTGGGTATTCCAATTTTGATGAGAAACCAATTATTCAATGTTAAGCGAAGCATCACGTCGCAATTTTGTACAAATTTACATCGTTACAACTTAAATGTATTCCAAAACCTGAAGTTTTTTTTTATGGTGTAGGTACCTACATGTACATAAATATGTGCGCACACGGTAAAAGCACAAATTACATCTTAAGCATGAGCTACCTCTTGCGAACGTCTGACATGACAATCATTCAAGAGTATAATTGCCCTCTCTCTCCGTTAAGGCAAACAGGGCCGAAAACCATTTGGTTATGTCCTTGCTTCTGAATCATGGAGCAGGATTGAATAATAAAGGTCTTACATAGACTGCCCTATTGCGAAGATCAACTATCAATTGATAGTTGATACTTATCAATATATTTTTTTAAATGGTATTACGACGACCAATTGTCAATGAACTGTTGACCGATTGTGAACGTGCATCAATTAGCGATAGTCGGTTGACAAAACGGTATTGTGAATGTCAATCGCGAACAATTTTATTGGTAGCTGTCAATTTTTCAATCAATCGGAATTTCGGTGCTGATAAGGGCGAATGTTTAAGAGAAATGGAAGTATTTTTAAAATTGTTGAAGATCAACGTTGATGGAGCAGAATATGGATATCGCAAAAGGATTTATTTCCAAAAAAAAGCTTAGGACCAACTGAACGAGGTTGGCAGGTTACATTGTACAATATTTCCAATAACTTTGTGATCAATTTAAATTTCTGCATTCGTATAGGTATGAATCGACCTAAAATACAAGACAAAAAAGAAAAAGGTTGAATATAAAGTCGAAATATCTGCGACTGGTGGTGGCCCAAACCGATGTCATCATCAGTTTAATGATATGGAAGAGGCTGTGATTCGTATCCTTTAATTAAATTTATGCGTGCATTAAGACTATAAAAGCCTTTTCTATTATAATAATAATATATTTTTTGGGACCAACGATTTTAATGTGTTTCCCATCCAAGCATTCTATTGGATTTGGAATTCCACTTTTCTGGAATAAATACATTTTTGCCATTCGTTTTTCTTCCTCTGTGTATTAAAATGTTGCTCACTTTGGGCATATGTCAGTTTCCATAACATTTAGCAGTTCGCTTTAGTATTAAGGATACTGTTGGCTTCGCTAGACCAAGGTTGAAGTCATTCCCAACACTTTCAGTTTGGGTCAAATGTCTTCGAGCAAATCAACGAATGCAGCTTTGGATAGTCGAAAGTTTTGTAAAAAACTGAAATGGAGCTCAGAATAAGACAAATTTTATTCCTTGGAAATTAAATTAGTTACCTTCGGTTTTCCAGTTAAAAAGGATTAGATGCATCTCCCAAACTCCTCCGTATAGCAGCCGCATAATTTGTCTCGCCATCGTCATCATCAAAAAGTAATTTCACCGATGACATATTTTTCAATAAATTGCACAATCGCAGATTTGTAATACTCTTTATTATGTATATTGTTTAAATAATTTGTTTGAAAGTCGTAACAACCACTCTTCAAATCAAATATATTTTAGAACTATCAAAATTGAGTTTTCATTCACAATAACTATATTTTTTGCGTTATGTTCACAATAGGGCTGATATTTTTATCAATTGTATTTCGCAATACCAATATCAACTTCAATTGATAAATTGTGTCAATAGTCAACCGATTGATAGTTGATCTTCGCAATAGGGCTGAGAGTCTTCCTAGTGCTTCTTAACTATATGCACTTAAATTAATCTGCTAATAAACCAAGAAACTATTCGCTTGATTTCAAATCTGGTGTCGTAAAGCGGAGCCAAAAAAAAAAAAAAAAACAAAGTCCCTAATTAGGACGTTTTATCCGAATTTTGTGTGTCAGTTCTTGTTGGCAGCGTGTTTATTATTTTTCCCTTCATTCCTCTGTTCGCAACTAAACCACTGATTGGATACACGAAATCTGAAAGCAAAATCTGAAAATGGCAATCGAATACGGCATTAGGTAGGTGCAAACACAATGAATTATCGGTCATTTTATGCTGCTCTCATAAGCTGTGGTTGCTTTTGTTTTGTTTAAATTGTTGGCATTTTGTATCTTATACTTATTTGTATAAGATATTTTTAATTATACTTCAATAAATCATTCCATTTCAGTTAAGTGTATTGGTTCTATATGAGTCTCTATGTCCTGACAGTATACGCTTTATGAGAGATCAACTTGGCCCGAACTATAACACTTTAAAGGATGTGGTCGATATTAAGTTGGTACCATTTGGAAAATCACAGGTAAGTTACTACATTTAAATCTATTAGTTTTATTTACTGGAATTTTGACATTATTCTGCTAGTTTGTTTCTGTATTGTTTTTTTTTTCGCCAAATTTTGATAAATGTAATGAAAGGCTTGGGTCACAAATTTGCAAAGGGACAGTTTTCTTAGTCGACATTTTTTTTAAATATGTACCAAAAACAGCAATACCTAACATTTATTTAATTTTGAAAGCGCATACATATAGGTACATAATATGTCATTATTTTTTATTAATCGAACATTTTAATCCGTAAAGAGTACTAACGATGGAGCCCAGTTCTTTTGCCAACATGGTCCAGCAGAATGTGAAGGTAATCGTATGCAATCATGTGTCTTACAACAAACCGCCAATCAAGAAACCCAAGTGGGATTTGCCGTTTGCCAAATGACTGCTCATTACAAGTCTTCTGTTCAATACTGTGCCGAATCGGTTGGTCTATCAGGGGCTATAGATGAATGTATGAGCTCTGAGTTGGGAACGCTATTACAATTGGATGCAGAGAAGATCACCCAACTTTATGCTCCAACTTTCGTCCCTACTATTGTTTACGATGGGGTAAGGCATAATCAATCAAGGATTTTAGCTAGTGAAACCTTTATTATTTTTTTCAGAAATTCGATCAGCAGTTACAGGACAGTTCTCTTACAAATTTTAAAGGTGTCGTGTGCAGTCTTCTTCAGGCGCGTGGTTCATTTGCATTTAATTCAGTTTGTTAAGAATATGATTTGTATGAGTTGTGGAAAAGCAATAAATGTGTTCACTACATATATTATTTATTTATTTAGATTCTGTTCAAATAATGTAGGTACTAGTTTTATAAGTACATTATGTATACAAAATGTATATGCAGCAAACGGGGTGAGTATTATTCGTAAAGGTAAATAATGTATATAAATTTATTAATATAATATCAAAATGGGTCACACGGTACTTGTTCATTTATTGCCAGTTCGACATAAATTTAAAACGATCACTGTAAAAATTCGTCAAAATTGTAAAACAAATCGTTTTGGGCATTGATCGTTTGACAAATACGCATAGTATTTACATAATTGTTCCTAATGTATTTCTTCAATCTACGTTATTTAGGTAAAAAGTGCAGTCGTTGTTAATAATCATCGCCGTGTTAGACGACGTCAAACAGATAGCCATCATCAAATTGTCTCAAAATGTCAAGCAAAAGGGAGAAGAAAAATTACATTGAAGGCTTCAAAAATGTAAGACCAATTTCGATCACCCTTAGATTGGTTGATTCAGTTAATTCCTTGACCTTCTTCTTTTAGGTTCCAAGTAGGGGTTGTCTATTTTTCTACGGTTATAGCGCTGCAACTTCCTCTACGCAGCTACCAGATCTGCATACTAGAGTTTGTCTTTCCTATTTTGCGGCACAACGACTCAAAGTCGGTATGGGTAGTGAGTTGAAATGCATATCTATTTCTACGAAGTGCACTATAATCAAAAAGCATGAGATTTTACATTACCGAATCTCCATTTTATTTATTTTTATTACTTCTCAATGTTTCACAAAGTAGGCTTTGTATTTCTTTTCAATCATTTCTCAATTCCTTTATTTTTTCTTTCGTACTTCTTTTCCTTAAATCACGTAAAATTCTGCAAAGTAGATTGCGTACATTTTTATCAAAAATAATTAATTTCACAAATAATATAAAAAATAAAACAATACAGTATAGGTACAAAAAAAAAACAATTCACACTAATTTTTATTTATTATATATTCTTAGCTCTAATAAATCCTATAACATCGTCTTTATACTTTTTCAAATCCTAATAATAGGCAGAACGGTAGAGCATAAGAACAACACAATATTGAATAAACATTACACAGGTAAACTAACAACTACATAAACATACATATATAATTATCATGGTAAAACATTTCGTGTTCAAAATAAATATAATAGGTTAAAAGATTTCTTGTCAAAATATCATAGTAAGAAGAAGAACTGATATTACACTGCGGTACTCGTGCTAGCCCGCTGCTGACTACTGCTGCTGTTCGTTTTTACGTCCTGATACTCCACATAACCGGATTCATCGCTGCACTCGGAATCAGAACCATCACCTTCCGTTGTTTTTTTTCGGCGAATACTCCCCTTGAACGGAGAGCTTGGTGATGGAAGCTTGCGCGACATGGGGCTCCTACTGCAGACGAGCACGTCACTTGAGGTTCTTTGGCAATTTTCTTCACTAGTGGTTACTGTCGCCGGTTTGTCACGTTCCTCGACTGATGAGTGACATACGGTTTTTGTCGAATGTGTCCTTTGACGAAACTTTAGTGACATGTCATCAACATTTGCTGTGACAGTGCTGGCTGTTTCACAGCCACTAGATATGGAACCCTCGTCACTGTCGATTGAGAGTTGTTTGCGGTTCGATGTCATCTGATGGCTACCATTGGAATTTTGGTTATCCAAAGAGCTCTCTTCACTGCTCATCGACAGATTGGTCATCTTTCGCATGGAGTTCCGGTGGAGAATGTTCAATATGCTGGCTTGCCTAAAAAACAGGTCATCTGCCAGAAGTTCTTCCTCATCAATGTCGTCGTCGCTACAGTGAGTGTGTTCGCAGGGATTTCCCACCTCCGAATGACCAGCTGAGGGTTCGAAATTTGGATTCTCTTCGACCAGATCCTCCTCATCATCGGCATTACAGTGGCTCGTTAAGTCTGTCAGACTGTTGGCCTTCTTGTGCATTTGCATGTCAAAATATGGTAACAACTCTCCAACCAAGGGAGAGTCTGTATCGTAGTTGTTAAAGATTAGTAGCTTTTCGAAATCGTCTTCATCTGAGCCACAATCCACTGACTTTTTACTATCATCTTCTCGGTTATTCTCTGTATGACTTGTCTCGTCTTTACTACATTCTTTGGTATTACAGCACCCACCGCTGCTGGTATTGTTAAATGCTTCACAAAAATCAGGTCTAGCTTTGCCTGTCCGCCGAATAGAATGACCTCGTCGGCATCTTCGTCGGCCTAAAGTCATCGCCGGATATAGAGAATCCTTTTGACAACAGGCTCTCATCTCGGGCTCATTGGTTTCCTCCACATCTTCTCCGTCCTCCTCCCCAATCGCTTCTTCGATGGCCATAAGCTTGGGTGCCGACTTCGACCGCTCCAGAGGCGGTCGGTAGTTATTCCCACCGACCGATAGGAGGATTTTTCTCCGTGGCAGACTGGGGTTATCGTAGGCAGCATTAGCTAGGCTTAATCTCGCGTTCTGTTTGAGAATTTTCTCTCGCTTAAATTCTCGGAGAGCGCGCTCCAGGTTTTCCTAAATAAATTTCAAAATAGATATAGGGGTTAACGTTGGGCGCCATTTTTTAGTGTATTTATATAATATATAGGTAAACGAATATTTGAAATAAACAATTCACCTTTAAAGTGCTGCAGATCTCCTGGACAACCTTTTCTTTGCTGCACAGAATCGCATGACACCGCAACTCGTGTTTAAGTTTTCGGCCCTCGTGCCTGTAGATCCAGCAAAACACTCGTGGGAAATTCTTCGGAGCACAGCAGTGCGTTATCCGGTTGGCCCAGTACTCGGTCAAGCCGTGCTGTCTTGTGGTTGCCTTCAATCCGGATGCGCACACCTTAACACGCATGATCATGTCAGGTTTGTTGTTCTGTATATAGTTGCGCCAAAGTGTATTCAGTTGCTTTTCAACGCAACCATCTCCTGGAACGGAAGGGCGAAATGGGGATTAAGAAAAATAACAAGCACCAAAAAGTACAGAATATGTTCAGTAATATACCTTCAGATTAAGCGTTGAAATATAGAAAATTACCTTCGAAACATTTAGTTCTGAACGAGGCTCTTTAAAAAAATAAACACACAAAAAGCAGATGCAAGGTAGCCTGCAATACCAAAAGAGGACTTCAACCCATGTGCGTTGTACTACTACTGAGCGGGAGTTCCCTGCGGTTCGATCCCTATTTCAAACTAAATTTTTTTAATTAAGCATTTAAATTTACAGTTCTGCGAGTTGATTAATTTCTGCGGTTTCCTGTTTAAAAGTGATACGCGCTCATTTTTGTTTACGTATACGTAAATTATATTTTCTTTATAATGTATTAACTATTATCATTCATACATGCTAGCAAATCGATTTTTGTAGTATAAAAAACATTATTCTCCTTATCGTTTTTGTTTTTTTTTTTAATACAGTTTATTTTTTACACGAATTGAAACAGGTTGTGGTAGATCTTCAATCATTTGTATTTGTTCATCGTACGTAGCAGAAATAATTGCCATGTTTTTGTTTATTGTTTATAATAGCCCAAATGACCATTATTAAAAAAACACCTCTGTTCGACTGGATTCGTGGGTAAATTAAAACCACTCGTGTGATGTAATACCCACTACATATTAACTGCTGTTAAACCATATATAGTGCCCACCGTAAACAGATAGACTCAATCTCAGTTTCTCCTTCTGTATTCTTAATAATTATTGTGTGTCCCAGGTGAAAATAATAGCGGTCAAAGAAGTTCTATCTTGGTTCAAGAAAAACGTGTTACACACATACCCGTATTTTTTCAGATATTCAGCAGCTATCAAGTCCTTGGAATCATTCTCTAATACTTAACTTGAAAATTGCCGTTCATCTCTCCTAGAGATGGCAGACTAGTACAATATTCATCTGTTTTAGGTGCCGGGGCTTAGAAATATTCCAGATTGTATCACACACAACGCCCCTCTTATTGGTCTCAGTGTACTGGACCTCAAAATACGAGTTCAATTGGCTGATTGCGTACACCATGATAGATATGAACGAAACGTTTTTTAATATTGAATTACCAGTTTTGAAAATAAATTACCTGAGTTAATAAAGCCGTGAGGTGCAAGCCTTTCTATGACGAGTATACTTCAATATATATCATCTTAAACGAGAAAATATATGTTCTGGTACATACTCAAATTTGACAGTCTAAACAAATACAGAACACTTAAATACGGAATTTAAATTATGGGATAAACCCATATCCTAGGGGGATTCTCTAAAAAAAAAAGGTTGCCCAGCAAAAAACATTTTCTGGGGATACCCCATTTCCTCTCCTATTTATACATTTCCAGTAGTCTGAATTTGAACGAATATTATAGAAACCGTGGTAAAATATATTACAGCGGCGTATGGGGATCAAACAGATTCCTAGGGAATTTGTATTACGTCAGCAGAATACAAAACTAGACTGATAATATTATTATGTTTATGTATAAGTACAATTTATAGACTTTGTTGAATAAATATGTATCGTCAGAACGTAGTTATTTACTTCGAAGAAGGTGCACATATAAAAGAATAACATGAATAACAGGAAGAGCAACGTTTACGACGAGTTTACGACGTTGCATGAATACCCCTAATATTAATGCGCAAAGCACATGCGCAGAATTTAGTAGACAGAAAATTTAGAATACGCATGCAAATTCTCCACCCACCACAGTACTGCAACATGTCATATTTCTAAATCCATTCCACAGTAACGATGAAAAGAGTATTTTTCTGTATTTTACTCTCGTATTTTCACAGTACTATGGAAAAGTTGTAAAAAAATAACGAATTTCATTGTCAGATAAAGGGCTGACAATGACTTCTCTGACAATATTTTCAGACAAAATTGTAAGATCGGACGATTGTACATAGTACATTTGGGGCGTATTTTTCACTGACAGATCTGACAATCTTGTGTATGCTTAGCTTAACTTGTATTTTACTGGAGACGTTTATTAAAGAAAAAACAAACATTTTAATAGATACCTATGTACATCTAGGCACATTCTTAAATAACTAATAAAAGTTAAATTAATGCTGATGGAAATTACAAACAATTCGATATTCGGGTGGCCAATCAGAACTTTTCTTGTTTTTAAGGGTACATTTTTATAGAGGAGCTTCTGCTTTGCCTTCTTGATGTAAAATAAGATGGTAATACGATTTGTATGTTTTATATTTTTTTTTTATCGTGCATAAAGTAATAACTCATAACATAAGTATACACTACACATAGTCTATTCGATTTAAATCGTAATTGGATCAGATTTGAAATACATTATGTGGGAACGCAACTTTTCACCAAAAAAAAAATTTTGAATGGACAAAATTACTAAATCCAATTGGTTTAGTGATGAAATACCTTTTTTTTAAATAAATTGTTCGAAATACCTTTCCCCAAAAGTGCCTTTTCCTAAAATACCTTTTGGACAAAATACCTTGTGGACAAAATATCTTATCCTAAATTACCTTTTGGACAAAATATCTTTCGCACAATACCTTTTTGGAAATGTGGATTTGTCAACGTATGGGGGGGGCAGCATGTTGCAAGCCCCCTGCTTGGGGTCACTGTAGGATTTGGAGTATGTGTGTGCAATGTTGGGTATATCGTATATGCAAAGTTATGTTATTTGCTTAATTTTACCACCAAAAGTACACCGTCCTCGGTATGAAAATAACTTTAAAATACCTTTTCCCGACACGAAGGCATTCTAACAAAAGGGATTTAGAAAAAATGTATTTTGTCCCAAAGGTATTTTGAAATGAGGTATTAGGTAGGGTTCCCGAACAATACTTCCAACGCGTAGAAACATATTTGTCGCATAGTGTTTTGTCGATCCGATGAGCAATGAAACGAAACAAATATAAAAAACGGTTAAATTCACTTAGTTTGCAACACACCACACGTTTTAGTTCTGGTTCTGGCTTTAGTGGCTTTACCTATACTTAAATGTGTGAGAATCAAGAAAATGTACCTTCTCCGTAATTCCCACGAATTCGCGAACCTTATTGTATAAAAGAAATACTTTTTTTTTAATTTTCTCTTAAGATACACAAAATTATTGAGAGTACCGATACCTAAAGACAAAATCTCGAAAATACTCTCATAAAAAATGATGTTAAGTCATTTTCAAAAATTTGACATGTTGTGTTTTCAATTTTCGAGATTTTGAATTCGATGTTTTGAGATTCGGTATTTCCAAACCTACAATTGAAATCACAAATATTATAACTCGGGCATGTCTCTGAGATATTTTGTTTCTACCATAATTATACGTGTTAGATAAGTATTCTGTATTCAAACGAAACACATCTTGCCTTAAGTGAGCATTACGACAAAAGTTAAAACTTGTGTATTTCTTTTATAAAATATTTGGTCTGACTGTCGCGCTAATATTGATTGAGGAGTTTCCCCGTACCGAGAACCATTACAAGCTTAATCACCTCAATGTCAAGAGAATTCAATATGATTTTTCTTGTTTTTCAGCAGGCTTGTAAGTAAGTAAGTGTGTAATTCAACAGTCATCTCATCAATCATCATCATCACCCAACTTGGGTTATGTGGTCATGTCGTAAAGTTTTATTATATATTTTTGTTCAACCGTCGTCGTCACCTCAAAGGGTTGTCCTAATGAAATACATACAAACACAAATCATGCTTAGGACTGACAGGATGTCGTTTACCTTAAATACCATTAAATTACAATTAAATGAACAATTGTTGAATATAATTAACAGCTCATGATATTCGAGCGGACAACTCTGGCTATTTGTAAACATTTAACCTTCGAAGTGTTGTCAACGTTTTTTAAGGGGTAAAACTAAACTTGAACTCCATGTTCGACCCTAAATTCCATTGCTGCGCAATTTGCGTGCCAGTTTATTTTTACACCCATTAACCTCGTCTTCAAATGGTTATTATTATTATAATTAAAATAAAATTAACTCGAAATTCAACTCAAATTATACGTGTTTTCGCTTAAAGAACTTAGAACCTATAATATTCATTCTCATATAATACAGAGATATTGTTCTGATTATAATATGTGTTGGATCGATGTGTCTTGGTGACACACTATTATATGAATGTGTGAATACAAACTTGCGTATCAGGTATTTTGTGCGATTCTGAATAGAATTAAATCAATGTATAGTATTATACAAATCAAATAGTGAATAAATTATAATTAAAATAAAATTGATTATCTGCGGGTATTAGGTTAACGTGTGTTAATGAAATTTTTACCAATTTGTGTAAGAATGTATTTTTAGCTTTAAGAAGAACAACTTTGGCAGTGAGGCGGAAACTTTGGCAGAATATTTGCAATTCCTGTTTTAAAGAATCACTGACAATTTACTAAATAAAAATTATTGTGTTCCTTATTAATGCATAAGCACGTGAAACTTGCTGCAGTAGAGGAGAACAGAAAGCATAATTCGCTAAATATGTCCTCATAACTCATAAGAAAATGACCCCAAAAGAGGGGTTTTCATATAAAAATATCTATTCTTAAAACTGGTCCTGGGGTTGAACTATATGTGGAATATCTTCAAAAAAGGTAAAGTCAGAATAACGGACCAAAGCGCAAGTTGTCTTGAAGCTAAATTCACGAATTGAATTTGAAATTTGAAATTTAAAGTCGTTGATATGCACTGATATGTACCTACGTTATATCTTCTTCCAGGCAGGGTTAACAACCTCCGAATAATCCGCAATAACACTGTTGTCAAAATTTCTATTGATAACCAGACACTGAGCTGTCAGAAGGACAGCATATTTGTTGGTAGGTAAGCAGCAAAACCCTTCATAATACCGTACCGGCCATAAAATATATCTGGAAGTGACAGATCAGATAAGCGACACCCAGAACTATGATCCAACAATTATTCAAAATATATTCCCATTTAAACTTTTTTTTTATTTCTATAGGTTTGACGAGTGCATTATTTCGCGCAGATGGTAACTAACCTGACCGTACTAGATTCGGAGACTGACCTATAAGGATTCAAGAAAAATCCTTGAGGAAATGCGAAAATCCCTGAAGTCAAGCTTACTTTCTCGCAACATTAAAATTCGGGTATGGTGATATTATCAGTGATTCTGTATGGATGGTTGTTATAACAAAAACAAAATCATTGCCGCGAAACAGGACGAAGAAACAGGTGAATAGAGAAAAACGTTAAATGAAAGAAATATTCTCGGGACCAGGTATCGTCAGAGTAATAATGTTATTACATTTCTGACAAAGAAAATTAAAAGAAAAAATTATATTACTCACCTTTTGCCCATCCAGTGAGCACATTGCCCAGATAAGATACTTTGTATTCCGGATCTGGGCTGCTTATATCTACGCTGTGCGTCCTCTTCCACCACAATTTGCCCAGCCCGCGGGAAATTGTTCGAAAAGCCTTCGCACTTAAGTCCTTATTGCTGTCGTGGAAATTCTCTAAATTGAGTGCTGACAAGTCTTTACTATCGACATTTAGACTGGCGCCAGTGCAACCACTTCCAATGTCGTGTAGATCCTCATCCTCCTTACAGCACTTCTTAAACCTCTCCAAGTACGGTCCACTTGTTCTCCGTCTGCCACCAGAAAACGTATTGAATTTCGTCTTCATATCACCAACATTACCACCAGCTGCGGTGGCTAGTTCCTTTTCAAACTTCTTTGTATTATAAGTGTTGCCAAGTAGCCGAGCTATTGAGGCACCTTTCACCAGTTTTTGGCTGCCACCACCACCATTATGTGTATCTTTTGGCATAGCACCTATCAGTGACATTTGTAATTTGGCATCATTCGTCGAATAAACACCATTATTTGTGACAACTGTAGGAATTGATTTATTGTTAATTTTCTTACTAAACGCGAACAACGATAGCTTCTCCAAAGTGGACAGGGAGGGCTTTAAATTCGCATTCACCTCATTGTTGTTATTATTATTAACGCTATTTGTATTGAGTTTATTTGGTACAGCTGTTTTCTTAAGTCCATTTTGAATTTCACTCTTTTTCTGACGTTGTGAGTCGTTGAGCGAATCATGGACAGCTGCCGCCGCCTGTGGCCGAAGAACAAAATCAACTTCATCTTTGGATTGGGTTCCGTGATTGGTCATACTATTGCCGATAATGCAATTGTTATTATTTGTACTGGAATTTATACTGTTAGAACAATGGTTAATATTAAGCATCTTTCTACGATTTCACATCTCATCAATGAGTATGACTGCGTGTTTGTGTGTGTGTGTTGAATATTTCTGCAAAGAAAAAAAAAATAAATAATTTATTATAAATATAGAATCAATTTGCGCTTTAGAGGGTAAGAGCGTGCCTAAGGTCACGACAACAAAATTAAAAAGAAAAATTAAATTTAATAAATCAAAGCAAACAAAATCGTTCAACAAACGTTGGACACAAATTTAATTCTCGAACGGCAGGAAACGCTAAGTGGCTCTAATCCAATCTTTGGATAATTCACACGATTATATTTTTTTTTAATTTTTTACTTAATTGGGTATTTTCCGCAATGGGAAGCGTTTACTTAAGAATTAGTGCGGCAAAGCCGGTGTGGCTAGATGGAGGGTGACTACAATTGGTTGGGTTTCTTAGGGGGAAATCACCTCACCATTAGACGATTGAATGGTATAGGTAAGAGTACGAGTACATAGGAGGAGAAGACTTGGTAAAAGAAACTTTCGTTTCATTGACGTACTATGTAAAATGGCGCCAAGTGTGACGCCGATCATCAATTTCGGCTGATGGCTAATGCCATATTCCTATTGTGAATTTATTAAAATAAAATAAATAATAATAGGTCATCAATCAGTTAAGCGTTGTTATATTAGTGTTTATCAAGCGAGTGCGGAAAGAATACATTTTCCGTGAGTATAAAACTGCGTATACGCGGATGATAAATTGAGAGTGCAATATTCGGCGGGCAGAGTTTGTCACGACCGATGATGGTGCGACACACATTGTAATACTGCGAAACTCTGACATCCTGATTTGTTAATTCATGCAACCATCGAATAATAATCTATACATATAATAAAACTGTAGCAATTTTCGTTGTCAGCTAAAAACTCGAAAACTACTGGACATATTTCAATGAAACTTTTTTTAAAATGTTCCTTAAGACTGTGAGACAGCTATAGGCTATGTCGTTTATAGCCACGTCCTTAGGAATAGTTTTTTAGCCAAAATTTATTTTTTGAAGTGAAAATATGAATTTCCTTTTTCTCCTAAAACAGCGAAAACTACTGGACAGATTTCAATGAAACACACAAAGTGTAATTTTAAATTAAAAAAATATAATTTTGTGCGAGCGGGCAAGGCGGGCACGGGTCCAGCTAGTAATAATATATGTTACAATCAACGTCACTTCGACGTGGAAGACTATCGTGTTTTTTTGTTGTTGCGCGGACCAAGAGTCGAGTCCCACACCCGTCGACGAGCTAAGAAGGGAACTTGCATGACAGCAACGACAGCAATGATCACACATTTAATTTTCCCGTAAAAGTACAGCCCAAAATGATGATAGGTAATTCTGCGAAAAGAATTTCACCCAGATTTCTAAAAAGATATTAAAAATGTAGTTGCACTCATATGCGGGTGTAATGAAATAGACCTTTAAGAAATTCGTTTGGCAAATGAAATGACAAATTCTCACATTGTATGTAGACTTAATAACTAACAAAAAATAAACCGGCACATTCTGGTGAGCATATTTCGAAAAAAATCTGTCTCACAGTCACAAACACACAATAGCTTAAACAATTTATAACTATTATACACAGAAGCCAATTAAACGTCACACCAGTTTTTGGGTTTTCTTTTGTTGACCTCGAAATTATAACTCATTCAGTGCTAAACTTTGTGTTCCACATTATTATTACGTGAACCATGTCAGTAATTCAGCTGAAAACAGAAATTGTTCGTAAATGCATTTGGATCCCTTTTATTGACACCAATAAAAGAAAAAACTGTCGCATTGAAAAAGAATGTGGGTAACATTTTAATATATACTCTGCGTCTGCAAATAACGATTTTGATAAAAACTTTCTCTCTTTGGTTGGGAAAAATGCAAAAAAAAAAAACTATATACCTATACATACATATTATCTGAATCTCTCTGTCAATATCGAATATTGTTCAATGACCTAAAAGTCAATTTAAGTTCTCTTATTTTAGCAAGTTTAATGAATGTTTTTTTGTTCTTATGGGTAGTAAAGTAAAATTTAACCGAAAAATAGTTCAATCTGGCAGCTATTTTGATTGACAAATCACATTCATATCAACGATTGAAAATATATCAATCGAATACACTTGAAAATCCAATTGTATAGGAATTAACTAATCAATTTATATGCTTAAGTGACACTGGTAACACAAATACGTTTGGTCTTATCGGTGACTGACAAGTTTCTTCTCAGCAGGGCTTTATCTAAAATGAGTTTCATGCATGGTTTTTATTTTTGAACATATTTCGACACTTTTTAAATGTTCCGATGGTATCAATAAAGCAATTATGACAGCATTTCTTAATTTAAAGCAAAAACTTTTTTTTTTAAGCTAAGGAATGTGGACATTTACAATGACACGCAGTTCTGAAGTGCATCATGACGTTGCATTGAGAAGATGAGTAATGTCAGTCTGTTATGAGAAGCGGGAAAATACATAGGTACATGCAGAGTTACAGATTTTCTAATTGATTATCTTATTGCCCATAATAGAAAATATATGATTTTATAAACGTAATGTATGTATAGGGGCGTGGCACTTCCCATACAAAAATGTATTCAAAATCTTATATCTCGAAAACCACTTTATCGATTGAGTTCAAATTTACAGATAATCTTAGTTATTATCCCTAGAGTATTTCTGTGAAGATTGATTAAAATTGGACAAAGTGGCGACCAAAAATTTTCGCTCGACTAAAACTTGACATTTAACCCGATCCAATCGAAACTGAGAATGTGGGGAGAAATGAACAAAATACGAATCTCCATCGAAGTCAAAAGTTGTAATGTCAGTTGGCTGAATTCGAATGACTTTCGATTGGTCTAGAATTAGGGTGAATACAAAATTAAAATATAAAAAAATTAGGCCTCGTCAGATCCCAAGATACCACTTACAATGTATTCAAAACAAAATGTTTACTTATGAAACAAAACACCGCTGAGCACAACGTTAAGCTTACACACACTTCACTTTAAAAACAAAAACAGAATGTACCCTTGTAAACTGTGAGTCTTTCCCGTACGTACCTACCAAAACAAACTAAACAAAATTATGTAGAGATAAACGTCAGTGCCACTAATGGATTAAGGTCATGCTCTCATACATGACCGCTAGTTCAACAATAAAATTAACAAAAAAAAACTGTTTTTTTTTTTCTATTTAATTCCTGTGAACAAAAAATAAAATTTATTTAAAAACTTTAAGCAAAATAAGTAATTTTATACCATTTATGACGAAGGCGCATATTGTCACGAATGATCTAGATTCCACTGGAATGACTGGAATGTTATAAGTATGATCTTCTCATAATATTATTTTCATCGTTCAAACTCAATTAAACTGATGCTCGGCAAGTAGTGTTTTCAAAAGGAAATTGCCAAATAAAACCAACGCTTTGCCCTAGAAAGCTGCTATTTTGCACAGAGGTTTTCTTTAAAATGTATACAAAGGAAGGGTATTTCGAATTGCAACCCTTAAAGGGCTAAAATGGGGAGTCAAAGTTTGTATGGGAACATTTTTATTTTTTATCCGATTGACTTCAAACTCGGTTCGTGTAGTCTATATAAGATATAGGTATTTTGTTTTGGGCCCGAGTTATTGGCAATGATCCCAATGAGGCCTTTTTCATAACTCACGAACCGTTCGCCGTATTAATTTGAAACTATGTACATTGATAAAGAAGTAAAATATATGTATAGTAGTATGTATATAAATATAAATCAATACAAAAAAAATATGGAAACCATTTTAAGGCAATACTTCGCTACGAATTTTTAGATCACTGATCTACTAACTGCTCCTCAGGTACTTTTATAAAAACGTTTCTTTCGCCATAATAAATATAAAAGAGGAAACAAACTGATTATAAAGGGATCTCTGTGGATAAAATCCTGAGGGCTGCGCAAGCGAAGCTGCGGGGAGTAACTAGTAATCTATTGATAACAACCATGCATCATACGTGTTAGTACGTTCACGTGATTTTATTAAGATAGTATACGCATGGTAATCGTAAGTTTCTCAACCACCACACCAAAAAAGGATTTTCTGCTTGGTAGTACAATGGACAGGCGACAGAGAAAGGTCTGAGTGCCTCAGGATTTGATGTTTCCCTTTTTTTATGAAAAAAAGATGCATGGCAAAGATCCAAATGATAGTCGGATTGTAATGTGATATTAATGAAATGGTCGATTACAACGCGTGTCTGAAGCAATTAAATCGATTTGCGTCGTTGTAGCAGGTTCAGATAGGGGCCTTCTGAATAGGCCACAACAAATTATGTTAAGCTTTTGAATTGTAATTGGTATTACATAAAAGTAATTTTATTTGCTCAACCTTGCGAAGGGGAGCTACTAAAAGTTATGTGAAAATCTACTTACTGCTAGGTTCCATATTTCACTTTCACTCGAAATGAAATCGGAAATGAATTTTTGTGTTCTACATTTCTACAGTATTCGATTTCGATTTCAAAATTTTCGGAATTGAGACAAAGTGAAATTGTGATTTCGAAAAAATGTCAGAGTTACCGAATCGCTCGAAATGCAGAACACTGAAAACGAATTCACTCGATTTGCAATATCGATTTCACTCGATTTCTGGAATCTAGCTGTTAGTGTAAAACTGTCCTGCCCTTGACGATGAATCTGAGATAAATAAGAATGAGTTGGGATAGAATTTGCTCTGCTCACCTTGTACACAACAAAGGTTTTACAGGTGTTCCTTTAGATATAGTGACACATTTAATAAACATAATATTGCTTTTCGGATTCGGATGTCAGTTTATCTTTATATCTATTCGCGCGCACATTCAAATAATGTTCTTCGTAACACGACATACAGTTCGTCGGGTTTTATCAACACGATACAGACCTTATTCTGACATTAGTCTGACGGTTAAATTGTGATCGTAGTATGGCTGCCGGCATTCATCACGTATGGTATGCACATTGAGTCACGTCATTTAAGTCGATGATGTTGTACATAACTGAATCATACGCATATTCATTGAATTCGACCGCGTATTGTCGCCTTTTTGTCGTAGGGCCGTTTTGTCGCATGCTCGAATTATGTTGCCTTTTCTGGATGTGTGACGGGACAGAAATAGCATAAGCGTTCTCACAATAGATTATCACGTCGAAAACGTCGAAAATCTGCAATCGCAAGAGACCACCCGAACCTTTACCGAACGCGTCTCCTTAAATCTCACTTCAATCCAAGCCGCCATTTTTAACTTTGTAATGTCAATGACTGTTTAGCAACATAGATCAACATCGCGCTGTTAGAAAGAATGAACCAGATGGCATTCCCGCCAAACTCATTCCCCTGTGTTTTGTACAGATACAGCGTGGAAAATGTGATTTATTATTATTGTTTTTATTATTATTCTAATTATAATTTATTAATCAGTAATTACATTATAGAATTAATAATAGGATGGCATTAGCTGTCTGGGCTTACGGCTAAGGTAAATATGATTTTGTTTAGTCATTTCACAATCCCCATTTTTTATGACAAGACAAAAAAAGCTGAAATAAGTTCGAAGAAAACAGCAAAACGAAAGCCTACCACAATCATTTCGTCAAATCAATTCACATTGGAAAACAATGCTAATTTCCTACCATTGTTTGCCGGTGATTCTGTTTTGTTAATAAATGTTTCATTTGAAGTTTTTTTTATTGAAAGTGATTATTAAAATACATATCTACATATATATCAAGCAGTAATCATGAAAGTAGGATGCGAATTTCCCTCAACATAAGACAGTCGATTTTATACTGTTCGCTTTTTTAAATGGAAACAGGTACATATTAGCAAAAAAATGTTCAAAATACATAGGTACATATGTACATTTATGTAAATAAAAAAAACAACACACACTTAATAAAAGTACATATATAAATATAATAAATATTTCGTCACAGCGCACCGTGAATTTAATGGGATATAAAGTGAGTTTGTGCCGCGCCGACCAAGCACTGTAATTATGTAGTAATTTGTGTGATGTAAGGCTGCATTTGCATGAGTGTCTCAGTCTTTGCGTATGGGCACTCAGTTATTTCGAGAGCTTTCAAGTGTAATTTTCATTAATAATAAGTTGATATCAGGATTGTACACGTTGGTCGATAATTGACAGGATAACCAATAGCATGACAGACCGCTCAGCATTGTCACTGTGTTTGTAAACGAGTTCATTGTTTTACAACACAAATACGAACATACGCCATGCCACCATGAGCACAATCGCTCAAGAAATTGCTTTCGGCGAATACGTTTTCATTGATAGAGGTACTTACCTATGCCGATAACATAGGTTTGTACTGCTGCTGTGTATAGTTAATAAGAGAAATTCAGTTTTGAAAAAATCAATTTATTAACCATGTGGAGAATGATGAATGAAGTGGAAGAATTCCGACATCGACAGGTGTTCGGTTTGGTTTCGCCCCCATTACAGTGAACTATGTGAAATTTACTTTGAAGTCGGCCGCAAAGGGGTGACTTCTTTCCCAATATTTTGAGCAACAAGTCATCAAATATTAACAAGTTGTTTTTAAAACTAATGGAATTATGGTTAAAAATTGAAATCAATGTTGCAGTAAGGTCAGTTCATATACCTTAGGTATGTAAAATAATAGCTCACAAATTTATAACAACAATTGCCCGGCGGGCGTAAGTGGATCACGTGACAAATCACAGTTGGTATTCAATTGCGTCAAACCAGATGTTTTGTTAGTAAGAAATAATTTGCGGAGTTTACGGCAAATGTGAGCCCCGGTGCAAACTTGCGTTTATTTGTGAGTACTGCAAGACGCAAATGCGGTTACCGCGCGTTAAAATGACGCATATGTGCACCGGGGCTTAAAGACACTCAACTCCGAGAAAGCAGTCGAATGAAACAGACTTTTAGTCGATAATCAGACACGAGATATCTACATTTTCCCTTTTACTTTTATAATGTATGCTCGCACTCTCACCCACATCGTAAAAGACCAATCAAAGTTCCTTAGGCAGTAGGTATATAAGTAAAAAAAGGTCCAAAACGTAATTTTGGACTTTATTGTACTTGATTTTGCAATAAAGCCCAAAACGACTCGAACTGTTATATACTATATACAATATTATACATTGTTTATAATTATATCTACAATGCATAAACTGTAGAATACGTATGGGGGCATGCTGCCCCCATGCAACCCCCCTGCTCGCATTTTTCTTTTAAATAGCTGAGTGCAATAATGTCCAAGGACAAAAATGAAATAAAGTCCAAAACTCGTTTTGGATTTTATTGTAATTTCAAAAGTGCAATAAAGTCCAAAAAAGTTCAAAATTAGGTTTTGGACCTTTTTGCATAAGACTTTATTTCATATGGCACCGCAGTATTGTATATAAATGTGCCATTGGTGAAAAGTACTACACAACGAAAGTAAGGAAAGCAAAGGCAATGGTCATGGAAACATCAATGTATGTGTGTTGCGATGATCATTATTGATTAACACATCGAACCATGCGTCATGCCGCCATTTTTGCACTGCGCCACCTCTTTCAAACGTCTGACAAAAATCCGAGAAATCTTCCTGAGAAACAACGGAAACGGAAGTCGTATCCAAAAAATCTCTTCTTATTATTGCGTTGTCTTCAGAACTGAACCTGCATACACAACTCCAAAGTCCTAAGTTTAGAGGAAATGCTTAAAATCTGGCTTGCAAGATTTAGCATAACAAACTTACGTGTTAAGTGAAGTAAATTTGGCATTGGCATCGCGGACCTTGATCGTATCACATTTGAAACCAATTTATATGATTCGACCATTTACAAGCTTCAATTTATTTATGTTGGGCTTAACGCAACATGCGTGGTCTATATATAACCTACTTAAATGTTTGATCAGAATTATTTAAACAATTAGATTGTTGTTCTAAACATTTGCACCCACTAGCTCACCCTCAGGTGAGAAAACTAAAACATTTTATCGCGATGCGTTGCGTCTAAAAATAATCCTGTCAATTGAATCTGCGGCTAATTTTAAACTTGTGAATTTATTTAATTTGTTTTTTGCTTATTTTGTTGAGTTTTTGTTATGTCTCTTTTCATTCGCCGTTTATTATACCCTTGATAATAATCAGTTTAAGAAAAAAAAGTTTCTATTTTTGCGATGACGATGACAGAACGCGGTCGGGGCGTAGCATATAAGCCATTGTATAGCTGTACAATAAGCCTTTCTTGCTGCTTTCAATATCGTAATCCGTGTCTTGAATACCGTATTCCGTGATCCCCCTCTATCAACAACAAAAAGCATACACAAAATCCAGAAGACGCTGAAAATTATGGTATCTGTCAATAATAACTTCGTGGCATAATTTTAAATCACCTGGATGTGTGTGTGTTTGGAGTAAAAAATGTTAACTTTCATATTATCACCATTAAAGTGCTGCAATTAGTATTTTCTTGGCTCGCTTGCCAATGCAAATATGTAGGTACGTAAAATTGTTAGCAAGTTTGGCTGGGAAACACGATAGATATACCATTTGGTCTGTACAAAAAATCGTAAATGTCGTAGCTAGCTTAGCTAGTTATCTAAATAACGACCGACACGTACCGTACCTACATACCTATCTGATGCGCCTTTACATACCGCGCGTCGCTGTTTTTGCCGCCGCACCGCTACCATCGCATCGTCGTCGTCGTGCTGTCGTGCATGTTTGGTACGTATATGGCAGCAATATTGTTGGGGACATTTAAATATTTATTTCACGTCAGCATTTTGTTTTCCAAATTGAACTGAAATTCTAAATACCAGTCCGTAAGCCCTCTCCATCGTGCTGCGCACTTTTTGAGCTGATTGACAGCGGCGAACCGTTTCGATTGAAGCTCGTCGAAATCGTCGTCGCTGTAGTCAGGAAAAAGCTATGCGCTGATTTAGACCAGTTGCAGTGTACGCGGGGCATTAATACATAATTTGTGAACATTTGAAACGTGCATTCCAACTTCCAAGACACTTTATGGCAATCATAATGCATGCCGTGGTTGTGGCAGTTGGTGTGGTGAAAACCCTAAAATGAAATTGCGATTTTTTTCGTGATTTTTTCTGTCATGCAGCTTGCAAATATACACAGAGACACTCAACTGACTCTATTCGTAATCCAGTCCGATGAAGTTAAATTACAGTACAGGTTGGTTATGCCATGATAATTGTGGACAAGTTGCTCTGTTTCATGTATGCGTGCGTAACATAGCTGCTACCCATCATTGCATGGCAATGCAAACCTGCAAGCTTAGCTTTAGATTGTCGTTTTTTAATGCATTTTTTATTGTTCAATTAACCTGCATAACATTGTATTTAGCGGATGGGGGAGCATGTTGTTTTGAGTACCAAAAGATATGTAGTACACATATGTACATAACATACTCTTATAATGTGTAGGTATGTAGGTTGCTTTTTTTTTAGGTTTTATTTATGACTTCTTTAGGTATATACCTTGACAATATAACCTGAATGCTGTGGCGGGTTAAATATGCAATTCGGTATTCTGCAACTGCAATAAGTGACACAATTATTGAGGGAATTCACTTGCGGTGTGTACACCAGCGAAGTAAATTGACCATATGGCGACTGGTTCAACATTTTTTGTTAAAGCAAGTGTATTAGATACCCGACCACAAAATGCGAAATAAAAAAAATTACGTTTACTTTTCGATATGCGTCAGTTCTGCTTGTCATTATTTGTGTAGTGTGTCTTAAGCTAGTATCAGACGATATGTTGTTGTTGTTGCGATTGGAACACAATTTTCAGCAAACGTTTGCTGATTCAACATATCGTCTGATACTAGCTTTACATACCCAAATTGAAAAACACGCGAAAGTTATGAACATAATCAATCGACGTATTTTTTTAAAAAAAGGGAGGTGCCACGAACAATTGTCCAATTTCGTCCAATATTTACAGGATCACGGGCCAATACCCCCAGTTTCACACTGGACTAAGGCTCAACTGAACCTGTACGTGAGTTTAAATTTGAAGTTCAACTCGTCCGGTTTCACAATCTAATCAACTTCAGTTCGATTGAACTCAGTTTAACTAAATTTAATGAATAGAATTTGGCAGTATTGTACAGTACTTAACTTTTATACCATACGTTTCCAAAATCGTTCCTTGTGTTTTCTTTCAAAGAACACGCAAAACAAAGTCAAATATTTGTGTTTTTGACAATCGGCTGATCTGAGGTTTAAACGGCAGAAAACTGTAGTTTAAGTTAAACTACCGAATGAACTATGTTCAAGGTTTAAACGAAACTGTGAAACCGAATTAATTGTTGAACAAAAGTTTAAACTAAAAGTGTAGTTTAAACTCCGACTGTGAAACTGAAAGTAACACTTCCTCTTTATATAGTAGTGTGATGTGATAGAGTCGCAAAAATTCCCACTAGGTGTGGATTCAAAATTACCTTGCTTTTCTTTAACCGAGCATACATAATGTAAAAGAATCATTTCATTATTAAACAAGCCTTCGAAGAATTAATCTTAATTGTTTCATATGTTTGTTTATTTGTCGCCTTTAACAGTGACTTTTTTTTATTGCCATGCATAATTCGGTGGTATAAAATCCAAATCACGATTATTTATTGTCGTTATTGATGTTACAACTTTCTACATTGGCAATTGACAAGAAGGTGCGTGCTGTTGCTACTTTAGGCCATAAAAGGCCGATCACAATTTTTGTTGGCTCGTTGAATATAAAAATATATGTCTAAATATCTTTACCCGCACAACGCGTGAGTGTTAAAATTAAAAGAGTTCACTATACTTATAAGTTGGTATACAGGAAAACATTTCAAATAGTACTTTGTTTTTTGTTTAATTTGTGTCATGGTGCGTGTTGAGAGGAAACTTCGTAGGCCGCCCTAATTAAATAAAATAGCATCGCTTTAATCGAGTTAAGAAGTGTGGCGGTCTAATTTTCTACGAGTTCTTCCATTTTTGTTTTAAAGTTGGTTAGGTATATGCTGACAAATTTAAGACGAACCATGTTAATTAAATTATACATGGTAAACATTGTAAAGTTTAAATGTTTTAGCGATTGATGTTACCCGGAATAGAAAAATTTGCACACGCACCATTTTCATTAAATTAACCAACGCATGTGCGCACATACATATGTATATACATAGGTAATAAAGGGAGTTGCATAATTCACACAACATTTGAATTTTGCGCCATTTTAATAGTACCAGTGATGCCAACGGCAAAAAGGATGAGAATGTGACAGCTGACATCAGTTCGGGGTTAGTAAAAATGGAGCGCTTTACGAAAAAGAAACGTATTTTCATTGTTAAGCAATATTTTAAAAATAATAAAGGTTTGTCAGCTACAATTTTCGAACAAAATTATCTTCAGTTATAAAGCTCATTTTCATCTTGATGATGGCTTTGTTAATCGTCAAAATTGCCGACGCATTTGGGGTTTAGAAAACCAATGAGAAATTGTTGAGAAACAAATGCATCCACAAAGCGTGACTGTTTGGTGCGGATTTTGGGCTGGAGGCATTATCGGACCACTCTTCTTCGTAAATGCATGCAGTAACAATTAATGACAATGTACTACTTGCCAACAAAGCCGTGGCGGCCATTTATCCGATGTGCTATTCCATACACAACCCTAATCTGTTACTCTATGAATCAATAAAAAATTTAAGCTTTCTAATTAAAAATCTGTATTTTCTATCAAAATTACATTTTGCGTAGCTTATGGGACGACATCCTTTATGTAGTTACTATCGAATGGCACGTTCCTTATACATATAGTAATTTAAGTTTGATCGATTCGTTTCCAGGTTCAACAATCGGATGACCCACTGCATCACGATCATCGGGTGGCAGCCATCAAAAGTACATACAGTAAAAGAAATGACTTTCATCGAAAGTGGTCGTAGCCCATGCCATAGTGACAATCAGTTCGATCATAAAAATATAGCATCGAAATGTTTAAATGTATGCTTTCTCATAATCATATACTACACATATTACGACTTTTTACGACTGCGTATCGTATATACGCGTGAACTATGAATGACCTAAATCTATATACCTAGAATGTACGTTTTATGTGAAATCTTCAAGTTATAAAATGTCACTCAGAATGCAGAGAAAGTGTAATAAAACTATATTTTGTGTTTGTTTTGGTTTATCGTGGGTTCAGATCTCATTGAGTGACTTCCAGGTCTTATTCGCAACAAGTCGATATCATGCACGACAACTTTGTATAAGCACGATAGCCTTACTTTTACTTGTATATTTATATTCACGACACGAGATCATAATCAGTTGCAATTATATATTACTTATGACGGGAGAGTCCGCTGGCTAATTAGCCTGAAATTTGTCGCATAGAAACCGAAATGAAGCTGTACGATTACGATCGCATGGGGCGACAATTATTTTTACGATGCGATAGTCTTACGCGTTTTCAAATTGTACATCATACATACTTACAGTTGAATTGTTTTACGTAAGAGTAGGGGTGTCAGTTACATGTTTTGAGATAGAGCATTATAGAATGTCATTGTCATGTCAGATAAAAGTTTACAAAGAGGTGACCGTGCTTTAAGTTGCTTTTATGACAAATCTCCAAATCGCCGGACGCCTTCGCCCAAATAACAGTAGACAACTACTTTACTTTTATCGGCGACAGTGCGGTAGCAAACTACATAAAAAATTGGCGCAGTGTGTTGGACGAGCGATCTCTTGTTCAACTGCCGAAACATCACATATTACCCCTTAAGGTTTTTTTTTTTCACTGCGTCACATCTCACGAAAGCCTGATAAAAACGTCTGACTGGACGTTTATAATGCCATAATTCCAAATAAAAAGTAACACAAATGAATGCGCCAAGTATTTATTTACATTTTTAAGGTATGTACTCACATAATAAAAAAATCAATCCTCAAACAGTTAATTTATTGTGAGAATTAAATGGAATTCCCAGCTTGGAAGCTTTGCCAATGGTCATTAACATTATATTGATTGCATGTGATTCTGTTTGTCTTTTAATGAGTTCTAGGGTTTTTGTAGTGATTGATAAGAACTAGGTAGTATTCCACATGATTTTCAATAGTTAGTATTTTTGCTTAAAAAACACTAGAAAAATCTAGATGACGACTGTATGACTCTGAAACTCTAAAGTTGGCCGAGAAAATACACTTGGCCTTGGTTGTAGACTAAGAACCTGTGTACATGCACTCAACTTAATCAGAGGCTATGGTTACAAAATGATCGCCTGAAAAAAAAAAAATTAAATAGTTGGCCTAACAGGTGCTAGGGGGTGCCTAGCACTAGCTTCTCATAACGTTTGTGTGAGTTTTTATTTGGAAGGGAAAGGACCTATACAATTTTATGCCAAGTCGAACGGCTGAACTGAGAAGCTGTTTTCGAGACAGTTATGTCAGACGTTTGCGCAAGGTGGCGCAGTGAACATGGAAAATATGTACCTTAAAATGTAATTTGTTTTTTTACCGGGGATATGTCATGTTGTAGATAATTATACCTATGGACATAGTGGATTTTCTTGTGGATTTCCCAATGTATTTGTCTTATAAACAAAATATTTTGGATGAAAGGCAACTTTTCTTTTTTGAAAGCAATTGACAGATGGGTATTGGGTGGTCACCATTCTATTGACAACAGTTTCAGCATAAAAATAAAACCAGCGATTATATATCGTGTTTTGCTCATATGAAATTGTGATGAATCTATTGACAGAAATAAGTTATATTAATCACTGCACTCATTAGGTTCTAAAGTGCATGAATTCAACTCCCTAAGTGACAGCAAAGAATGGGACAATACATTAACAATAAAAAATAGTTACCTAATCCAGTAACATTCGTGTCTAACTAGTCGACACGAATCTACTATTACTCAGTTTCCTCCGTCAATCTCTCCATAACATCATCATTGTTATAGGCTAGGCATTGCCTTGCGATTGAATAATCAACAAGTAATTTTGTCATTTAATAAAACACAAAAAGAAAAACGAATAGAAAATCAAGCTACACAGTCTCACACATTGAATAAGAATGATGTAAGTGTAATAAAAGTTCTGGCTGCATGACTTCCTATAAAAAAAGGTAGTCGACTACTCCTGCGTAACTATGTATGATCATTTGAATTATAAAACAAAGAACAACATAAATACATCAATTGAAGATATCAATCGTGCACTAAAAAGCAAACAAAAAATGTAATCTTCATCCAGATAGGTACACCGTACACCTCACATGACACGCAGTACAAAATTTGCAAATAAATTTATCATATCGATCGAGGCTGTGATTTTGATGATGCGGCCACTCGACTTGTGTACGAGTATCGGTCGAGCATTCGCAAGTGCCATAAAAATTCGAATTATATGATCACAACGGATTTTGTTATCTTTTACAAATCAAAGAAACAAAAAATCGGAGATTGTTGTTGTTGTTTTTTTTTTTTTTTTTTTGTGAACTTCGATAACAAAACCATATGAGCAGTGGGTCTGTGAGTCAGTTAGTTTTATTCAGACGATACGGTCATAATATAGAATATTATGGAACAAAGATAAGATGCTGAGGCTCGAATTATAGACTATTTTTCTATAATTTATATCTATGACTGGAAAAGTGGCACAAGAACAGTCCATTGAGTAATTTTACAAATTAATAAGCATGTCGGAGTTATTTATTTGATCTTCGATAAATTCTTGAGGGGATATTTACAAATAAGGATGAGGTAAATAGTAGAAGGTGATCTAGTGTATGTTGTGAACGAAAATAAGACACATCTTGAAACTCAATTTAGTTTGGACAAAATTTCAGGCTATGTTTAGTTTACCTTAAACGTTTCCCTTACTTTCCGTTAAGCAGAACGTCGGCTTACCCTCTTGATTCGCTGCTTAAGACGCTGGTGTCCTTAACCAACTCATAGTTCGCAATCTGTGACAGCTATATGTATGGTCGTATGGATTATGCTGACTGGGGAAGAATGCAATGCATTTTTGTCCATATTTGACACTAGATAAACCCGCATAATTCTATTATACTCAATCGTTTAGCCTCATCATCTTAGGACCATCCAAAGTAAAAGGTTCTATGTTTTGATATTATGACAGATTTTTTCTATGAACAGTTTCATCGTTGCAAAATTTACACTAAACCATCAATTATTTGAAATGAATACTTTGGTACACTTACACTTACATTACGTAAAGCAAGACAGAAAGTGGACTATAATAAACGACCTCATCGAAAATTGCCATACATTTTACAAATGACGTCAAATGTCAATTCGGTTTTTCCTGACGGAGTGTCTATTCGCCCGTTCATTTTGACAGATTTTGTACTGAACTGACGTTTAACAATGTTCGGGAGACGACTACGTAATCAACGTAACGTAAAACAACGTAAAAATGATTAAACTGGAATTTAGAGTCGCCGCGAGCGTAGCGATCCACATACTCCAACTTGACGCAATATAAACTTTGACTTTTCGTTACGTACCCGTGTGCCGAACAACGGGCGAACCAAATGTCAAAGTTTATATTGCGTCAAGTTAGGGTATGTGCCTCACTTCGTTCGCGGACTAAAGACTAAACTTCAGTATAATCATTTTCGAACATTAAGCTGTACGTTTAGGACCCAACTTTTATCTTTATAAGCAGTTTTTAATGAAAATATTTATTACGTTACGTTGATTACGTAGCCCTGTTCCGAACATCGGTAAACGTCAGTCAGACAAAATCAACGGCCGAAAAGACACTTTGCAAAAATGATCATGAGTGACGGGCCAATGGCCATCTGTGTGGATACGTAAAAAAACGAAGTCACATTATATCCCCATCCATGGAGGAGTCATTGCGGTTGGATCATTCTTTTTTTTATAAATGACACGGGCCAAACGATCGCTGTGGGTGGTGGCAATACAGAGCAATGATCAATGAATTTTGTACTGAGTTGTATTAGCCTTTAGGTAGCAATGATGCACGACTTGTAAAATGTAATCAAAATTGATTAGATTAGTGAGAAAAAAAGCCAAACCTGTAGTGAAAATATAGGAACACATTTATGTTCCAATCGAAAACAAAATGCAACCTTAAGTACAAACACAATTGATAAAAATATTCATGGAATTTAGAATAAACGAGAAAATTTAGCCAACAAACTTCTCAATCAATTTGTAAACAAACTTCAACGCAGAACCTCTTTCTCAGACGAATTTAATTAAGTTCAAACGACAAAATTAAGCAAATTTGTCTTCATTGACATTGATTTCGATTTAATTACAGAGCAAAATGAAATCCCTTACACCAAAGTGGCGACCCCCATTTTATTCGTCCGTGAAAGATTATGAACTCTGTAGAACGTTCCGAGTTCTAAATTACAAGTGCAGGGCCCGGGGATCAGCCATTATATTCTATTAACTAGAAGCGAGACCCCGAGACCTTTATGCTTGATTGAAAAGTCGCGCACACTCACACGCAGCCTGCATATCCATCCATAAATCACATTTGTGTGAGTTTTATAATTGGCTGCGGCGATGACTGATGATGATGAATGAACACATCATCTTTCTGTTATAATGTGTGCCGTTTGGAAGCTTAGAATACAATATTAGGGAACACTTGACAGGGGAAAAACGGCGACTGCACTTTCAAACGGGGGATGGAGGTGGTGGAATGAATGTGTGAGAAAAATACAAATCAACTGCGACGTTGCGTCTCGGTCGATTCCCTCAAGTAGACTCGCTCTATCTAATGTTTTGTATGTTCGTTTCGTGCCTACCTAGAAGGAAATAATAATCGAGGTGGCTGTTTTTGTTGTTTAGTCGCAATAGTTTTATAACATATTTATAGGTATATCGAGTGTTGGACGGTTTTTGAATTATAATATTTCAAGTTTAGTTGAATGGCCGACGAATAATCTTGTGATATATTGGTATGTCGTATGTATCTACGTCTTTGAGGTTTGAAGTGTGTTCTGTTTTGGAATAAATAAAAACAAGCAACACTTTCAATGCCAAACTGGCAAATGGTAAAGTAAGTTTGTATTTTCGTAACAATATTACGATTGGAAAGCTGTAGTCTAGTATGTACTTCAATTACTGCGTTATCTATCAGTATAATGTAGGGCCTTCGCTAATTTTTTTATCAGGCCGGATAAAGTTTCCCGACACTTTGTGATTGTTAGGAATGACATTTTCACTAAGCACCTTGCGACATTATGCGTTTTTCTTTTTTAGTTCAGACCAGCGCCTGAGCTGTCAAAAAAATGTTCCTGTTTCCTTTTTAGCTCAGACGCATCAGAGCTCAGAATTTGTGTATCAGAATAAATTCACGGAGCAGGCTGAGTAAAAAGCTGAGTGACTGACTGACAGAAAAAAACAGGATATTTTGTTTGTCAGAGCTCAGCTCTGAACTAAATTCTCCTATAATAAGTTTCGTCATAAACTAGTAATTTCAGCTCTTGTAGAGATTTCGCACACTTCGTGTAAAAGTTATCCAAATGTCCTTGACAGGACAAACTAAAGAAGTACTCAGACTCGCCCTTTTTAGATTCACCCCAACAGATTTAACAGATATTAGAATTTGGAATTTTTTTTTTAAATAAGGTATATAGCATTTTAAGTTGTCGAAATGAAAAACCTTTTTTTTTATTTTTAGGTAGGTATTTCGTTATCAACTTTTTACAAATTGTTGTTTAGACCTGTTTCAAGACCCAAAAGAAAAATCATAAACTCTTAAGTCAAATTAAGATCTACAAGAAATCAGGCTTGGCGAGTTTTTTTAGATCGAAACTAGCAGATAATACTGATAAATGCATCAATGTGAAAAAGGGACGTACAAGCAGAAGTGAAAGTCTGTCGAAAAGGGATGCTTCAGCTAAGTGCGCAGCTCGAGCAAAATTAATGTTAGCTGCTCTTTAATTCTTCTCTCCCAAACATTAGCTAAAATCCAAGATAAACTTTGACATAGAGTGCAGAGAATTTACAATAAATAAATTAACAACTACATAAATAAATTAATAAAATAAATAAATTGACAAATAAATAAATTAACAAATAAATAAATTTATAAAATAAATAAATTAACATATAAATAAAATAAGTAGATCATACATAAATAAGTTAACACAGATGGATTCATAATTAGATAAATAAAGTAATAGATTTACATATTAAAAAAATAAAAACGTTAAATGAGCTAAGTAGTATGGTATACCGCATTTAAATCATTTATTAGATGGTTATCTGAAAGATCACATGTTGTTTTGAATGTTTCGGTGAGTTTTCGTATTCGGTCGAATGGCAATTCAACCTTTGTCCTAATGTGTAGGTACGAAGTGGAATGATGCCAGGAAAGATTTAGCATCATTTTAAGGACATAGTTTATTTTGGGAAGTTTGCAATTTTTTAATATGACATTTAGCACAACTACCCCAGACTTGACAACCATATTAAAAAAAATTGATTGAAAGACGACTTTATAAATAATGATTTTGTTTTCATTTAATAATAGTGATTTTCTTTTAATGAAGGGATATATTTAGTATCTTAATAGCTATATTTGCTTTCTTGAATGTTCTTGTTATGTGTTCCTTAAATGTAAGCTTAAAGTCAAGTACCGAGGGTTCCTCATCGAAAAAAAACTATTCCCAACACAAAAACACCACAGAAAAACAACAACACGATCTGTCAAAATTTTGCATAAAATGTCTAAAATGAAAATTTGATATTTTAGCTGCAGCTGCATATCGGCTAAAGAGATTCGCTAAAATTTAGATTAGCTAAATTTGTGTATGGGAGCTAAAATTTTGTCCGACGCTGTTCGTATTTGTATACCCTCCATATGAAGGTACATATATTCATTTTGTCATTACATTTGTAACACCAAGAAGGAGTCACCGGAGACCCCAGTGGATAGTGTATGACTGTATAATATTCTGAACCAGGATCAAATTCTGAATCGATTTAGCCACGCGAATGAAATTTTGTGAAATTTTGGAAAGAGGTCGTTAGGTTGGTATTGAAAATGGGCTATGGCTGTCAGTAGTTCTGGTACCTCCCATCTCCCATGCAATACCAATATTAGACCCATGCGGGTACATTATACATACTAACTTACATGGCAAACATGTTGCATGACTTGTATGCATTGAAGGGTATCAAAGCATCGGCAAGGCTAATGATAACACTTTTACTTGTTCAACTTTACAACAGTTCTGATACAATTTTTCTTTCTTTCTTTCTAATGTTTCTAATGTTTGGATTGAAACATAACGCGAATGGACCGTGATTTTCAATCTGCTTAAAAAATATATTGCCACATTAGACAACCAAACCCAAATAGCTGCTTCTGTCCAATATTGTGCAATTCATTATCTCTGCGCAACAAATGATAACCGTAAGTATGCATATAGAGTGTGTGGCGTCAATCACATGAGTAGTGCACGCCTACCTGTCGCATTTGATAACCCCAATTGAGTTACGTACACGTATGTATATCTATTAATTATTGACAATAAAAATTACAAGTGCATCATAACCTTGACATAACCGATGACATTTTGGCTCCAATTTAGAAACTGACATATGTGTTTATTCTACATATACTTAGCTATTCATTTGCATTTCTGTCTCATGACATTTCCTCGCATTTAATTGACCAAATTGTTGACGAATATGAAAAAGAAAGGGAAGTATGAAATACGAGTATAAGTGATAGGTATAATGCACTGTAAATTGTTTTTCTCGTGGGGATATGATAACAATTAATTAGCCCTAATGAAGGCGAATATGTCAAATGTCAAAAAGCGATAAAATTATTATCTGTAAACATTACAAAAGGGAAATTTCAAAGAAAATATGGCAGAGTTTCCCAATCCCTATGAGGTTTCTTTTTTTAAGTAAAATGGTTTTTCTGTAATAATTATAGATGGATTTGTGTGAAGTTGTTCTTTATTTATCCAAAGAAATCAAATGGGAGGGGTTGTTCACTCCCGCAGTGTTTTTAAAACGTACATTTCTTATTTTTTCATGTCTCTAATGGGATAACAAACAAACACATACCAACAGGTGGCTTGGCTTCTTTGCCGAAACCAAAATAGCTTAGAATGTGATTCTTAAGATGATATTCGATCGGAGTGTACTTGAACATGATCATATAAAGCCAGAAAAATGTATGTACAGCTCCACGCTTGGTGTATCATGCATTATCGTCATTCAATATTAAGAAGAAGTCGTAGTCAATTAAAGAATTCAGAAGAGAAAGATTGTATGTACCTATACATACAGAAAGCAATATGCAACCGACAAAGCCACAGAAGTGAAGGAAAGAAAGCACCAAGAGGGTAGCGATGAATCAGAGTTGAAACCGAAAACGGAATACCACATCGGTTGTATAAAGAAATGAAGATATAGGTATTTATGCGCACATTGTGTGGTTTAAGATCTTAATACATACTTGAAGTAAACGACACAAATTTGAAAATGCTTGGATCTGAACTCGTAAGTAACAGAAATGGAGTCATATAGGTACTTTGATAAATACCCAAAAATACAATTGGCGTCTGTCTTAACTTGTGATATCTGTTCCAGTATTTTTTGGGACAGAATTGGCTAAATGTCATATTTTATTTTGTGCGAGTGGATTCTCTCATTGTAAGATAAAATAACCAAAAGGTACCACAATGTGCAGGAAAGGCTTCCTTTGTCTTTGATGGAATAAGGATCGAAATAAAGGTAAACTAATACTATGTACTTTCTAATATTTTGCGCGCATCTCTACCGTCTAGTCTCTAGTCTATACGAATTCACTGATATTATTATATGCCGCAGGTCCAAACAAAAATATTATTTACATATATGTATATCTACCAACCTTAAAATTTTAAAGAAATGTGCGTAACACCAATTGCTGGACTAATGGCTTCGCCAATTTCCTTTATTGTTTTTTTATTTTCATTCTTAATGGAATTTAACAGACAAATAAAAAGAAAAATTGCTTTTGATTTCTGCCGCACATTAACGTTAATTACATGTCAGTGCATATACCTACCTAGTTAAACTTACATAATACATGAGATTTAGAATAAAATAAAATTGAAGGTCACATTTAGAGGCAGAGCCTAATGCGAATTATGTTTGGATTTTGTACATTCAATATTTCAGAGTTGTGGAACGAAGGTGCGCATCTAAATTAATAGGTAAGTTTTGGAGAACAAAAATTCACACGTTAAATGCATTTTCGTTGTGCTTTTAGCTTTTCAACTGAAATGTATTCTAGTTAAGTAGACATTAAAAATTGGCATGTAGGTCACGTAGTCTAAAGAATTTGTCTAAATTACTTGAGAATATTCGATCATTGATCGCTGTTCAGGGTCGATCAGAAAAATTATTTCTGAAGATAATATTTTCGAAATTTCACTGACGTATAGGGAGAAAGTATGTATGCATAACTTTTGGTCCTACAAACTAATATGTGACGTTTTATATCAAGCGTAGGGAAGTACCTTTTAAAATTCAGAGATTCTTCTCTGAACACCTCTCTCTGTTTTCGAGAATCAACTTTTTTTTTTTTTTCTATGCCGAAAGTATCTATACCTGAACGAACCTAAATATATCATAAATGTATGTATTATTCCCCCTATCTACCCAACGTCAAATGTTGTGCCATCTACGTGATCAAAAAACTTTCTGGCCTCCAATTTACTTTCTTGAGTGTGGTTGTTGAGTTAGATCAATCCCTTCTCATGAGATCCGCAAAGTAAGCGCAGCAATCTAAATTACACACATATTTACATAAGTATAGGTACTATACACAACACAGGTAGTAAAAAGGTTGTCATTTCATACTCAAAGAAGCCTTAATTGTATTCCAATCGAGAAATCACACAACATACATCACAGCACCACCAGTATTAATTAGTATAGGTAATCTTATATTTAAACCGTAATGGATATCTACTTCCTATCGTTGTAAGAGGAACAAGGAAAATGCTACGCCTCGTTGCTGGCTATCGAACTCAAATTATTCGCACTTTCCCATTTATATACATATATACAAAAGTGCAGTTGCACTTCCCATCATTAGCTAACCCAGTAATCTTACTTTGGCAACGCGACAGCGGACGTAACCAACACACAACACACCTGTGTATTACGAATGCGGACGGGACGAAAGAGGCGAGCCAAATCCTTGTGTAAAGTGGTAGTGTTACTCAATGGCGACCAATTTATTTATTAATTCAAGAGAAGAGATAAATCGGAAGTCGCTTGATTTGATATTGCCAATCTTTTATCATTTCTAATTTGTATTTCGCTTTTCTCTTTTTGTTGCTTTGTTCGTCTATTTTGTTTAATTAATCATTTCGTTGTCTTGCCATCGATCGACCCTGTCCAGTCAATCTGTGGTGTCGATGCATATTTTGCAAGCAGTGTAAGCCAACGTCAAAGCTTTTCTGAATAAATAAAACAAAAATTTACTGTCGAATTCGTAAACTCGCGTGGCATTATAAAATTTGAACAACAATAACCAAACCACAAACAAGGTGTGTCCCCGAGAGATGGCTAAAACTGTGTTGGCATCTACTAGCTATAATGCCCGAGAGATTACGCGAAATTATTCGCACAACGACGAGGGAGTTGACTTTTCATCGAATTCCACAAGTTTATGATCAGAGATGACAATGACACGGCTAGGTGCAAACGTCAACAAAAAGCGCAAATAAAGTCAAAAAGGATTTTACGTCGTCGTCTTGTTTGTCGACCATTGTGATTGTTAAATTCCAGACATACATATATATGTATTTGACTAAATGCGAACGGGTAATTTACATTTTACGATGGTTTCAACACTGATTGAGTGCGGCCATGCTGTCATAAAACGTAATGTCGAATATGGAAACCAACGAAATCGCTCGCAGTTACCCATTAAGCATTTATTAAGTTATAACGTTGATAAATTTCGAATTTCATATCTGCGCTGCTGGGGTAGTGTATACACGTTCATAATATGTAATAATTATCGAGGAAGTTGAATGAGGACAAACAAGAAAGAAGGAGAAGATTGGGTAGTTAAGTTTACACTAAATATACCAGAGTTTGGTACAGTGCACGCAAATGGCAGTAAATAAACATTCGCAATCGTGTTTGTTACTTAATTCGAAATGGTTTTTACTTTGGTATACTTTTTTTCGAAGTGCAATCTGACCATTTATATGCAAATGTTGTTACAGAGTGAAAAAGAGGAAATGTAACACTTAGTTCCTGATACTGTTTGTAAAGAGTGTGAGCCAATGATTGATGATTACAAATTATTGTAGCATTGACTTAGTTTAATGGCCAGCTGTCAACATTTTAAGTAAACCAAGTCAATTGATTTCGAAACAAGATTTAGGTAGGTGTACTTTGTGTTTACATTTTGTAAACGTCAATCAGAAATGTAGTTAGATTTTGTAATATCGCTCATACTTTTCTATTATGTCAGCTAGATTATCATGTTTATAGATACTTATTTCAAGTTTATGGGGGTCAACAAGTTAGTATAGTGGATAGGTCAAAAAACTTGTAACAGATTATTTGTAGTGACAAACAAAAGGCAATACACATACAATAATTATAATAACCATAAACATCTTGCACATAAAAGCCACTCAGGTTATGAGAAAATAAAATTTAATTTTTGTATCTTTTCAAAGTTAGATTTTTAAGGTTATGGTCAATCACTTAGATTGACAATGTGTCTTTTTTACTGTTATTTTACAAACAAATTATCTGTGTAGATCTAGAGCTTCTTTGAACAGCCCAGGCACGATCAAAAGGTGCGTTTGCTTGACCTTTCAAGTTCTACATGAGCGCGTTACATTGACCGCAGCTGTAGTAGAATAATGAAAGCCCCGCTAGTCTTGTAATTGCAGGTACATAAATGCAAGCATTTCTCTAATGTCGATTTCCATTGGGCTTTTACCGTTATACTCTCAGAACTCAGATTTTTCCTGCCCAATGGAACATAAAATGAGATCACTTTTTTTCATTGTGTTAGTGGATTATTTGACAGTCAGCTATTTTTCAATTGCAATTTGTGTTTCCAAATGTCACTTGTTTTGGTAGATATTATGTCGTTTTCCATTGGGACCATCAGATTTTTATTTCAGATCTCAGATTTTTCGTGGCGAATGGAACACGATAGGCAGATTGATCTGCTTTTGTAAATGTATTAGTGCATTATTAGACAGTACATCAGCTGTGCACATTTTTTTCGTTTGTCGATGAAAACATACGAATTTAATGTGGGAAATCATATCGACGAAGAATCGAAATCCACAGACCACAGATGACGAGGAAGAAGACGAAGATGATAGTAATTGCTCCAAAATTAAGTCCATGCCCATTATTTACGTTTTTGTTCCGAATAATTGCTTTTCACGAGGCTTTTCGTAAATTTGTTTTGAACACAAATTCCGAATGACGTAAAACAGCTGTGCAAGGTATATTGGTATTAGTGAGAGTGTGTGCAAATCTTGAAAATTATCGCGATCTGCAAAAAGTGATCCGAATCAAAAAAAAGATTGATTTTTTGTCCCAATGGAACACGAAAAGTGATCCGGATCAAAAAAAAGATTGATCTTATGTCCCAATGGAAAACCACATTAAATAGTGAAAGTTCTGAATCTTTAAAAAAAAAGTGCTTTTTTACCACCCAATGGAAAACGAATTTGACAGACAGCTGATTTCTAGAGCAGAAAAACTGCTTTGAATCTGAAAAATGCAGTTCCTTGCCCAATGGAAATCGACATAAGTAGTAATCCATAGAGGGGTAAACACAACCATTTTTGTATGGGAGGGGGCCTATCTATTTTTTGGAAATAATAGCTTCCTGGCTTTTAAAAATGCCTTTATTGCAAGGGTTACCATTATTTTGTAATATTTTTTTCATTTTTAATCTTTTTTTTTTAATGTGAATAAGTTTCAATGAAAAAAAATTCAATTGAACTAGAGCTCTTTAGAGAAAATTGTTAAATGTAAATTTTGGTATATGGATTTTTAAAGACATCATCCAACTATCTGTCAATGGACAAAAGGAAAGCAGCTACATATTTGCTTTAATTTGCAAATTGCCGAAGCGTGTGTTATTAAACATCTATCTCAGCAAAGTAAAGTGAAGTGGAATCTTCAATGGGCAATTGCCACAATTATACTTACTCCGCTTGACACTTTCTAGGATCTTTGTAGCTGTTGTAATTACGTTCTGAAGATTCTGTTTACTTTGTATAGATAGATGTTCAATAAAACACGCCTAATAAGCGATCGGTCACAAATAGCAATTATCTCTCATATGAATATTGATTAATTATATTTTATAAAATTTACTGACTATCTAACTTTGGGCCCATTTTTTTAATGTACATAATAGGTAGCACGAACGAGGACGGTATTAATTAGGCTGATTTTGATTTTAACATTATGTATTTATTGGGAGAACAAATCAAATCAATTAATGTTTTATGTATTTTATTAATTAATGCACCTAATATACACAGATGTGTAATTCATCGAAAAACATAAATGGCAACTCTGAAAAATTTAGCGAACTTTGTTTAAAATCTATGTTATCGTAGTACCTACCTACCTAGTTTGACCGACTAGCACTAGTTTTATTATTGCCGCTCTGGCTTAATTTATTTGAAATTCGTAATCGAGATTTATCATCTATCTCCGATGTGTACCTATAAGATATAGCAACTTCAATACAGTTACAGTATCATTTGCAGATTTGCGCTGCGGCTGTATTAAAGTTAGTTCAGCTATAGCTATGCGAAACATTTCAATCCAAAGTCATTTATTTCTTCTATGACATAATAGAAAATGCTTTAAGAAATATTTATTGCGAATAAAATTATAGTGACGCACAATGTTATAGATTATTAGAAAATACATTTTGAATCAGTGTGTGTGGGATAAATTTTGATGTGTTCGAATTATTAATTTTTGATAGGCAATTTGGACAAGATAGCTTAAATTGTAGTTAGCTAGTTGTTGTTTTTCGTGTTGAACCATTTGGCACACAATATAAACCAGTACCAAACAAATGTGTCTATGATAGAAAGGTTACCTTAACCGTTATTCTCAAACAGAACCATATACTTAGTGGTTGGTTTACATTATCATATGCGGCACACAGAAAACAATAACTGTTATAAATCCAGCAGCAACACATCAATTACATATAAACATTCTTAGTTGTTTTTTTGCTTGATGGTAGGTAGTCTTTATTTTTTTTGCTAGCCAAAGCTAGATGTCACGAGATTCCGTTCTTTCGCCATGCATAATTGTTGACCGCCAAGAGTGAGCCGTTGGCGGTGTCCATCACTCCACTCTAGTGGAAGTCAACTCTGACGGTGACGGACGATTGAGGAATTTTTTCTTACCACTAATTACTAGTTCTCTTGCGTGTATAATATTCAAAACAGAAAATGTTAATCGTGCGTGCGCAGGCGGGGGAAGGTGTAGTAGGTATTTACATCGCGGTCATAAGAGCGCACCTGTTGCCTACTCACAGTCAAAAGAATTCAGTGCATGAATGATTGCATATGCAATTGGCTTTTACCACTCCAAAGCGGTAGCCAACTAGGTTGCCAACTCCATTTAGAGTGTCTTGTGATGGAATTATAAGTTATTTTAGACTCACCTTAGATTTCCAATGTGGTATCCAAAATGAAGCCAAAATGGCTAAAATTGCTTGCAGTCCGTTTAAATGTGGTGGTTGAAAGTGATTGAATTTTTTGTAGTTATTTATGATGGGTGTAGTTTTTTTTTTCTCTTCCAGATAATCTATATAGAATAGCTGAATAGAGGTTTTAATTTTAGTACTTTTTTGTAACCACAAAACTTTTACACTAAAAACAACAGATTTGTGATATATAAAAAAATACAACACAGCAGACAATAGGAGTAGCGCGCAGTGGAAACGGGAATTCTTTTATGAAAGCGCTGTGCTGCCTGTTGCTTCTACGGATCGCGGTAGGGTAAAGGTATGTTGTCTTCTTGTTGTTGGTATTTGGTAAGGTATACGAGTGGTGTGTTTAGAAAGCAACCGGTTTTCAACAATTTTTCTTCAAAGCCATATAAACACCATTTGTGTGTGTTTTGTTGTTTTTTTTTATGTACCAAATTCCAATGTGGCTATTAGAGCATAATTTTTAGTGCAGCACTTTAGATTTTCGTAAAAATCACACACAATACGATTTCAGCTTAACCGACCATTTTGTAAAAAGCATAAGCAACGGAAGCAAGACAAAAACCAAGCAAAACCTATCGTTAGTTGCAACAAAACACAAGACACAAAATTATGAAGGTACTTTACGGCGAAGTAGAACAATGAACGAAACAAAACAAAAAAAAAAGCACAGAAGGAGAAACAACAATAACATAAATTGAGGTGAGGTAATCAAAAAATTTAAACCAAAAAAAGGAGAAGATTCGAGAATTGTTTGCCACAGAATCCACCTACCGAAACAAAGTCTGATGTATGACTGTTGAATGAAGTGTTGCTGTTGTTGAATGTTGATTGCTTTGCTTTCTGTGGTGTGGCTGTGTGTGTGGCTGTGTGTGTGGTTGTGCTTGTGTTGTGCTTGTGGTGTCTGCCTGTTGCCTTGCCTTTGCCTTTGCCTGCTGTGCTGATGAGATGACGCTGTTTTGGTTGATATGCATAGGATAGAAAAGATATTCAACAGACGTCCATTCAATTTGAATTCAACTATTTACAACCTACACCAAACTATTTCAGCGAATGTGGCGGAAATGAGACCGGACATTTTGAAACTGGAACTAATTTCCTGCAGTTTGTTGGTGTTTTGTATGATGATGAAGTACATAATTATTGTGACTGAGACTGCGTGTTTGAGTTTGATTGAGTTTAAGTATGGATTAGCCTTTGCATCGGGCTAATTCACTGCTAGAGTAAAGAGTCAGTTGAGTTTTGAATTTATTGACAGTTAAGCAGTGTTACTAAGTCGTGGCAAAATTACCTTTTCGTGGGAATTTGGAGTGTCAAAAAACATCGCTCTAGCATGGAAAAAAATTCGGCTCCAGCGCTATTCCGTCGCAAATTTCATCATCATAAAAGAACCAATAAACAACATACATTTCAACCTCAGATCGTAGTCCAATATATAGCTTAAGGAATTGTCTGTTTTTAGCATTTGTTTTTTTAATTAATTATGAAAAATGGTTTATGCTTCATCACAATATTATGTTTTCACCAATTTTGGCGAACGGATATACTGTCATCAGTCCAATGTTGGGACTTTCATTGGAGAACTTGGGGCTCCATTATATCCCCTATAATGCGGTGGATATAAATATAAGTACTTCGATACCCTGTAGGTATAGTTCACTGTTTATCGGAAATGCACCTTTTTGCGATATAATTTTATAATTTAATCGAGCCCTTAGGAAATCAACGGCCTCATTGGAACTTATAATTGCGACATATACCCCAAAAGAAGGCTTGCGAACTTCAGACTTTTTTTTTTTTTAATTTGCCACTGCTGTGCTGGTAATAATATCTTGATCATCGGTACACCCAATGATTCTGCGTATCAATTATGTATTTTAAATATTTGCAGAACGAAACGGAAGAGAAAAATGCTTAAAAAAAGAATTTCAATAGCAGAGTTCTGCTAAATAAATAAATTGAATTGAATTTAATTGAAAACCTTGGGTTCAAAATATGGGTTTATCCAATGGCAGCTATTTAAAAAAATGTTTTTCTATTATGGGAATTTTAACAATATGCGGAGCGGACGGAAAAAAGAGAATTGTTTATGGAAAAATCATTCCAATGACATATGAACACTGCTGTTAAGCTGAGCTGAGATTGAAACTGAAAGGGATAGTTGAAAGTTGAATAGTTGTATGAAGGTGCTAGAATATACCAGTTTGGTCGCGTTGTTGCAAGCAAATACACTTCTACTAGTATACATTACGTGTGCGCTGTCCCTGTGTGATTCCCACTACACTATGCATTTGTGTGTGCACTCGTGGGAAAATATTTTTTTGATCCACCTGTGAGCTTCAGGAATTCGGCAAAGAGTGCTTACACTTTATGATTGTTTCTTTTTTATTCCTGTATTTTTAAAGGGTTTCTTTTTTATTAATAACGATATGAATTAAGTTTGAATCCAAAATGGTTACGCCTTATGAATGGCTATAGAATCGCTAAAACTCCACAGGCCTCCCAGGCTGCTTTTGATGTAGCACATCCAGTCTGTCCAATTTTTGACATCGAGCATTTGGTTTAAGTTTGATCTTACTGAATATAGTAGGTAGGACAGCATAGTTTTATGGTTTACCAGCATAAACCAAAATTATCACATAGTGCCAGAAAGTGTGTCATCCAACTGAAACCGTCCATATTTTCGATGACATAAACCACTGATCATTGTCTGGTAACATTTGCTATTGACTGTCACATAAACTCTAGCCTCATTTAGTCCAGTACACTTACCACTGAGGGACTGAGTCACTGTCTCCAGCTGGTATTGTAAGTTATATCTATTGGAAGATTTATCAGCAAGGTGTGTGGTATGTACTTTAAGGACAAAATTGGCAGGCGGCTCAACTCAATCAATATAATTTTCCAGCCCGCTCATTGCTCATATAAGTTCCTAACATTTTCGCACACATCCTTTGTTTAGGTTAAGTTAAAAAGGGGTATGAGGAGTTCAGCAATATTATTAAGTTTAAGTCCTCCAAAAAAACAAAAAAATGTTCGGTTGCTAGATACGATTTTCATATAAATTTTCGGCCCAGAGCATTTGTATCAGTTTTTCTATTTAGTTTTTTGTAGGTGTGTTATGTACATACATAGTGCTTGACCGATTAATTCGCGTTTTTTTTTACTATATCTTAAGAAAAAAGCCTATTGAAGTTGAAGTTAGTATGTGTATAGTCTAGTACCTTCACAGAAACTTTATTCAGTTATTTCTTTTTTTGCAGGAAACCTACACAAATATTGCGAAAATAAATTATTTTGGTCCATTAATGTTAGGTATATATAGGTAGTGGACCCCAAATATCAAATTTTCGCTGAGCTCCTGTGAAGTATTTGCGTAGAGCGAATCAAAAGTAACTACAGTTCAATCCACGACGGATTCTATGCGTTGGGATAGATAGCCACATTACCTTCTAAATGTGAAGATATGACAAACGCGTACCTATTTGATACGATGCTGATGCTCCGTTCGATGCCAAGTAGGTACAAAAATTGTAGTGTCGTAAAAAATATTTTTCTTGTAGAAATACGTATTGTGGCAATCAACTGATTCCAAGCCCAGGAACAAAAACCTTTGACGTTTGCCGCAAGTATGCTTACACTGACGCACACAATCGCACAAGGTTAAAACGCAAGTGGCAGTAGAATACCGCAAACATAGCTCCGAGAAATACGTTTGAATTCAGGTACCCAAACTTCGGAAAGTAACCTCCAAATCACAGCAGTTGATACGCTTTAATTATAAGCTTACACGTGTTCCCATCCTACGAACCAATAAGACTCCATTAACGATATTTGAAATTTTAGTTTAGGTTTTTATTTATAAAATTTGTGTTGAAATTTTAACACATCAATCTAAATCCTGGATGGGTACAGCATCTGCAAGGAAGAACAAAAACACAATCCATTCAGCACAGGTCCAAATACGATTTTGATTAACAAACTTACAATGCGAATACGATGTCCCATTGCGTGACCCGGCAGATTCCTATTGAAACGAGCACGTACACAGCCAGTGTTTCCGTGCAATCGGGTCACCTTGCCCCAGATTGCGCGCAGCCTAGTCTTCCTTTCTGGATGTTGTGGCACGCACTTCCTGGTCTGTGCTTTGTATACATAGACACATCGCTTGCCAATGTAGAAGTTACCGTGTTCTTTCCTGCGGCAACCATCAATCTGTACGAAAAAGAGAAGTAAACAAGTTGTAGTCCCACTTTATTTGCAACTGTCCCAAACATACCTTCAGAATAGTCTGGTTTTCGTGCTGATTCCTCAGACCACGTTTGTATCCAGTAAAGACGGCTTTGGCAAAGAGACGTCCGTGTCGCTTAAGTGAGCGAACATGTTTCTCGTTCTTATCGACGACCTTCTCAGCCTTGGCGGCCTTTGGAGCCTTGGCGGGTGCTGCTGCTGGTTTAACTGTTGTGTCAACCATTGTTATCTAAAACGAACGATATTTTCACATTTAATTCACATGGCATTTTAAAGGGAATAATCTGTCAAATATTTGGCCAATGATTTATTTTTGAGCCCAGTAGAAATAACTTTTGACTCCAGCACTGAGCAAACTTTTATCCAAAAACATCGAGCACAGTTTTAATAAAAATCACTAGCCAACTATATGACTTGATAGGGAAACATTTTAACTTTCGAATTTAATAGAGATTTTCTTTTTAAAATAGCAAAATCATAGAAAATAAAAAAAAAATATTTTCTTATACCTAAATTCGCGTACGTACCGGAAACTTGACAAATGGCGAAAGAGAGAAGGCATGACTTAAATGTCATATTTTCGGAAAATTTTATAAGTGGCGACATCTGAAAGTTCGAAATGGAAATAAAACGAATTTGTGACAGAATACAGAGAGGGCATAATGTAAATTGAATGACAGAATGGATAATTTCTTCATAGCTTGGGGATTTGAAAACCAAGCAGAAATTCTTTGTTTTAATGAATAATTTATACTGTTTGTTTTATCCAACATCTAACGAAGCAAAGTAAATCCCGTCTCCACCAGCAATGTTTCATAGCTTGCCCATTCCATATACTTTGGACTGCCAGTGAAATGTCAGTTACATACAATATCTGCCCCAGAAAATGACACCACCCCTTAAAAGCACCAAGTGACAAAGAACAGAAACGGGAACAGACGCCTAAACTATCGTCGTTCAAAGTTGTCGACGACGGCGTAAATGTCGATTCATTGGGCAAGAAAATGCCCTTTTTTCAGATTCAGAGCTAACTGAACTACCACATTTGGGAAGAGGAAAAAGCCACATTATTTGTCCGCCTTCTGTATTTCTGATATCATTTTTATACCAATTTGTTTCTCATATCGCAGGAAATCAAAAGCCAAATGCAAATAATCGTTAACATGCGCATGCCAAATAGGACGACAAATTTCAAATCATCTGTCAATTTTCAGGCGACGGACAGTTATTTCAATTTTTAAGGCTTAACTACATTCAGTACAAAGTAAAGTACTTGCACGAAAATGTTTTTTCTCTTTTCACACCATTTCGAATCTGTATTTTTCTCTCAACTTTTAACAAAGTGTGTTACTTGAAAGTTCTTTTAAGTGACGCACTTTTTGAAAGCAAAACTAGTACATAACATTGGCCGCGTTCCAAATTCTCAACGGAGCGGAAATAGCCGCTCTCTTTTACGATTTTTTCGAGTTGAGGAAGGACATTTTTATAGTAAAAATGCGTAAGCTTTCAAAGTAAAGGAACAGACGTAGTGTATGTAGGTATAGTTCCATAGATATCGAGTCCAATATTGAGCGTCATTTGGATGTATCGCATTGTAGATAAACAGAAACAAGTTTGAAAGAAGGTTGCAGTAAAGGTGTAACTTCTATGGCCAAAATGGATTTCAACTCCAATAGCTAGGTCCGTTTTATAGTATGCTCAGTGGCGTCGTAGATAGATGACGAAGGCCCCTATAGCAGAGTTAGCCGAATCTCAAAATTAAAAAAATATTTTTTTGCGTTATCACTCGAGATTATGAAATCATGATAAGTTGTTAGCTCTATGATAAATAACTGACTGCCGATGTGGAATCCTTAATAAGACATAAGAGAACCTCCAAGACAAACGCCACTATCTTAGTAACAAAGTTTTATTTTTTTATTACCTCTATATTTATATATAATGACGTAATTACCCTAATATTTACAAAATAAAGTTTTGTTTTGCATTACTCCAATTTTTTTTTTTTTTTCGTTAAAATTTCTTGGTGCGCGGCAATTATGTCGCGCACAGCATATGTATGATCGATCACCTCTGACGTTAGAAAAAAAAAAACAAATAAATAGACTCAACGTATAGAAACAAAGTAGTGTGTCGATGACTTGAAAGTCGCGCTCCTGAAATGCGTGCGTGTTGACATCGTCGGCGGCTGATGTGTTTCGTATTTGTAGCTTAAAATGTACAAAAAAAAAAATAAATTCAATTTTGATCTCTGAAATGCATTTGGATTCTGGATTGTGGGTTCCATTTCGCTGCGCTGATTGGAGGACGCGAAGTCTTTTAGTTAAAGTGAAACTTGAATTGGAACGGTGAACCGTGCTGGAAGTGGGCGAACGGACTGCCACCGCCACGGAAACCTTGCTGACCGCCCTCTGGATCGAGGGGATCCTCACCGTTGTCGAATTGCCTACGCTTCTCGGGATCGGTGAGCACCTCTTTGGCTGCCGCAATGTCAATAAACTTCTTTTCGGCGATTTTCTTCTCTTCGTCCCTGAAATTATCCGGATGCCACTTTTGTGCGGCCTTACGGTAGGCTTTGGTAATCTCCTGCTTATTGGCATTCTTTTTTACACCCAGTATCTTGTAGTAGTCTCGTCGTTCGGCTTGCTTTTGCAACCGTTTGGTTTTCTCGATACCCTCCTTAGCACGTTGAAGGTTTTCGTCCATTTCCAGCGCGGCTTGGAAGTCGTGTATGGCATCGTCGTACATCTCGGCTCCGATGTATGCTTCGGCGCGATCGCAGAGGATCTGAGCATCGCGCATAATGTCCAGAGCCTCTTTGCAGCGTGATATCGCTTTGGTGTGTTGGTCGTCGTGTGCTAAACAGCCACACAGCAGTCTTTTCGCCTCGAAAATGATCATGTTCTCTTCCTTTTCTTGGTTGAGCACCGACTCGGCCGATGTGACACAGTCAGAGTATTGTTTTTCTTCGCGAGATGCTTCAGCATTGCTAAGAGCCTTCTCCACACGACGCAACTTCTTATAAAAAGGGAAACAGTCTTTATGCTCAGGATCTAGCTTGAGACACTCTCGAATTTCTTTAAGGGATGTCGTGGCGTGTCCGATTCTGTAAAGCAGCTCGGCTAGCCGGAAATATCCGTCTGTGCTGTCTTGGGAGAGTTTATTGACAGATCGGAGATCGGAGATTGCTGCTAGGTAGTCATTTTGAGCGATATACGCATTAGCCCTTGTCTGTCTAAACGTCGTGGACCATGGTGAGACCTCAAGCAGTTGAGAGAGCAGAGAGACTGATGTGCGATAGTCACCGCGCCCCATAAGTTCCTGCACCATGGACCATTGTTCCTCGGCTGGTTCGATTCTGGCGTAGTTATCATGCGCTACCTCATTATATGGCTCCTCTCGCAACTGCAATTAGACACCATTAGATGAGATTACATTGAGAAAATGCCTCCACTTACCACTTGCTCAAAGTCGTCGGCAGCTAGTTGATATTCCCCCGATTTCATGTGCACCGTACCTCTTTGCAGGCGAGCTGCTGTGAAATCTGGCTTCAGTTCGAGGACCCTTGTAAAGTCTTGAATAGCAAATCGAGTTTTTCCCAGCGCAAGGTACACGGTACCTCGCTTAAAGAGGGTTAAGTAGTTTCTTGGATCACCCTCTGACAGAAAAATAGTATAAACAAACCATATTGCATTCATTTCGCAACTTAAACTTACCAACAGCAGCATGGTAATGTGTTAACGCGTCCGCCAGCTGCCCTCTAGCCAGGAATTCTCTTCCTAGTTCCAAGTGGTTTTCTATATCGGCGCTCTTTGTAGCTTTGGCTCCTACACACGATCAAAACTATGTTACTTATATGCAATGTGACATCATGTCATCGCGAAAAGGAAATAGCTCACCATCCAAAAATAATTCCAAAAGCAGTAATATCGCACACGCAACTATTTTTCGTTCTCCCATCACGGAAATATCGCTCAAAAAGGCGCTCATATTGTATTTTGTTTGGGTTTTATGGCTTCTCTGTTTGATATTGGCGGAACACTGATATTTTAGAACATTTTCTAGCTAAACTCAGTGGTGTTTGGTTGGTTTAAAGGGATATAAACTTGTGTTTTCCTTGGATATCAATTCTAGAATTAAGTTTTCCAGCCGCTTTTAGTGGGAGATATATTTTGACACACGTCAGAAATTTGTAGTTGAAAAATATTCATATGAAAATTGCATTAGAGTAAGCGAGATAACTCACATGTACTTGTGGCAGACCGAGAATAACAGAAATGTGGGTCACGCTGATTGGTGGACCACTTATCTCGGGTAGTGTTCCCACTTATAAATTTAAAAGTTTTACGGAATGGAATTATGTACTTAATACTTTTGTGACTGATAAAAGAGATTTGAAGTAGGTAGAAGTAGTAGTAGTAGTAGGCACAAACCAGTAAGAATAGACCGCCGACTTCCCGTACACCTACCCGATTCCCCCCGGAAAGAATTTCCCTGTCTGTGAATACGTGTAAATGTCAAAATTAATGGCGGCAATGATTTTCCATGCTATACCATGCGACCAGGATTTTTCAAGTATGCGTGCGTTAATGGCGCCCCTTTGATTTTGTACAGCACCAATACATGAAAAATCCTGGTCTCGCCGGCAGCTTGTAGGCAAAGTCCGTTATGTGGGAGGAGTCGACGGTCTATTCTTACTGGTTTGTGCACAAGGGAGCGAACGAACGAATTGATGAAATGCGAACTAATCACTTTTTATGCATTTATAAACAGAAACTTGCACATTTTATTATTTCAAGAGAAGGATAATTAATTATCCAATCAGAATATATTAAGAAAACAAGTTTATAAACATTTTATGTAAAGAAATTTCGAATTCCGAAAGTTTATTCGCAATCCACTAGCGAATTTATTATTTTGCTCCAGGTACAGGGGGCAGATCACGTAAAATTATTACGATTGAACGATATCGTCTTCACGCATTTTTTTTTTTTTTTTTTAAGGGGATTCCTTTCCAAATCCTGGAGCACTCAGACGAATCACGGTCCATTGTACTACCAAGCAGAAACCCCTTTTTTGGTGTAGTGGTGGAGAAACTCAGATATTATTCGTTTCTCTCTGTGGTCGGTGGCAGAGTATTGCTGTCCCCCGCATGCTGTCTCTACCATATCTGTGGTAATAAACAGAGACTGCTATATACATAGTCGAAACGATGTCTTTAACACGAAATTACTTTAACTACACACTGATTGACACTTTTGAGACTTTATATAGTTTTTGTAATTGCGTGCTGAAGATTCTACTTTACTTTAATTTACTGAGATAGATTGCCAATAAAACAGGCCTATTGTAATGCTGGATTTAAATTACCACGCCACGCAATTTTGCATGTCTACCGGAGAGAAAGATCCGTTTTCATAGTCAAGGTTAATGATGTGTAAGAGGCAAAAACTCTGTAATTTGGTCAGATCAGAAATGAGTGTAAGCTTTGCTTTATCAAACCTTTTATATGTGAACACTCTGGTCACACTGAGCCCTCAACAACATCGACCATGATAAACAGAATATAAGGTATGCTGACTAGTTTTGACAGCTGTGGTGTGACGTCACAATCATCTGGTTCTGTTCGCAGAGAATAAAACGCTTTTATTTCATTTGATGGTTTTTATTATTTTTCTATTTTTACAGTTGATATTATTTAAAAATAGTTTGTTTAAATGCTTAATTCTAAAATACAGTCTACATCTAAAAAACAATTGCTTAACGTTAATATCCAGAGGTACAGCTTCTGCTTGTTTTATGTGTATTTCCATGAACTTTCCCTCTGTAAACAAAAGTTCATTATTGTTTTTAATAAAGATATTTTCTAATCTTCGAATGTTCTCTAGGAACGCATCGCTTGGCTTTTTAAGCCCATTTTCGGATATTTCATCCACCCACGTAAAGCTGCTGGAAGTGTTGGGGTAATTGGTTATTTTGCATTTTTTTATTATGAATCCTGCAAGATATTCAAGGGCATCAACCTTCAATTCGTCGAATTCAAGTGATGAAATTTCGTTGGATTCTGATTCTTGCTCAATATTGTGTTCTTCTACAACTTCTGAATTCATTTTTGGAGTCAACACTTTGGAAATCATTTGAGCAACTAGTTGATTCTCGTGGCAGTGGTCTTCGTCTTTTCTTTCAACGTTGCTGTAGTCGCTAACTTGCTGTGTTGCATCGGATCGTCCTTAAAAGTTAAACTTTTTGTTAAAGTAACGTAAGCAATACTTATTTATTTATTTGTTTATTATAAATTTTGATTAATAACACTACCAATTACCAACTAAGACAGCACGAACATGTATGTTTTATTGAATTTAAACTGACTTACCCAAAATACAAGAACGTAATCTATATTTAAACTCTAGTGGTGTTGGGTGGTCATGAAGGCCACCCTTAGATCTAATAACTCCAAAAAATAGCTCTAAGTCATCTTGGTTAAGTCTATTTGTAATTATATATCTAAAACTATGATTATGTTTGACATAATCAAATAGCAGAGGCAAAGATGCATTGCTTAACAGAATTCCCTTTTGAAAAGGGAGAAGTGAATGTCTGGCAGGTGTTCGCATATTGCGTACAGTTTCACTCATTGCATCAATTATGCTGCACTGTTCCTCTAAAGCTAATCCAAAGGCTTTCATCCTCTCTCTAGCATCAATAGACGGGCATTTGGAATTGAACACGTCAAACCAATCATTTGTGCATTTAATAAACTGAGAACATTCTAAGGAATTTGGTGGAAGTGTTTTCCCGAGAGCCAAGCATCGTCTTATGGATGCAGAAACAGAATGCGAAAATAACTGAGTGGCAAATTTTACTTTTTGACGATCGCTTTGCTTTACCTCTAGGTGCTTATTTGATATTTTGAAGCAAATTTTTAAATCAAGCGTTTCCAGATCGAGAATACTTCTGACTGGAGCGGCATTAATAAGTTTGGCGTTTAGGATAAATCCAGTGTCAATGAAATGGTTCCTCAAAAGTTTTATCATATGCGGAATATCAGCAAAGAAGAATATCTTTTTCATAGGGTTGCATGGATGAAAAATGAAAGGTTTCACCTCCGAAATTGAAAGTTCTCTCCATACAGACACATTTGTTGGTCCCATGTCAGAAACTACAGCTATGACTGTAAAGCAAATTTCATCCAGTTTTGAAATGATGAATTTTAAAACAGTGGCAGTCATGGGTGCATCAAAATCGTAGTAGACAATTTGCTTCCAGTTTTTGACTAGCCCTCTTACCATAACAACTTGTGCATATTTTTTTGGACCCATAGCAATATCGTTAGCCTTGTCATATTCATAGCTAGACCTAACTTTTATTTCGTCGAAGGAGAGCACACATAGCCTTTCATTTCCGTCAAACTCCCACTTAGACATCAATTGAATAATGTTCCCCAGTAAACCTGGTTTTATTTCAATTTTATGAGCCCAAGCACGTAATGTTGATGGGGCGGGAAAGGGAAAATTTCGTTTTCGAAGTAATCTGTAGGCTCTGGGACCAGCTGAATACAATGACATTGCTGAAGATATATCATCAGCTTTCCATCGTGGTTGCTTGCGGTGCTCCAATTTTTTAAATTGGGATGAAGTAAATAATCCTCTAACAGCCGACTTCATAGCCTCGTCCTTTTGTGCCTGCTGGTTTTTTCTTTTGATTGACCTTTTTAATCTGCGAACTTCATTTTCCAGTTCCATGATTCTCAATTCTTTGCTGCAATCGTAATCAACTCTACGAAAAAAAGTTAAATAAAATCGTATTTCTTCAAATTATTTTCAAGTAATTTACTCTGTCTGAGCACTACCATTTGTATAGTATACAAATTCTTCCTGATAATGCTCTTCTTCGTAGGAATGCTCTACTTGTGGACTTTCGGGAATAAAGTTACTTGTGGAGCCTGATTGACAACTGTACAACAGCGTTAATATTTTATAAGTACATTTCAATAAAATAAGTTACCTTTTGAAAGAAGCGAGACATTCTTTAACAATCTTTTTATTTCCTCTGATTTCTTGTCTCTTGGCTCTAGAAGATGTTTCACTTTCATTTGGCAAATTCATTGATGGTACTGATCCCATCAACAATACCCTTTTATTTTCAGGAACATTTAAAAGTATATCCCGAAGTCTATAGTCACCCGTAACAAAATGTTCTGAGCAAATACGACTGTTTTTTACACTGAATTTGCTTTTATTTCCACACGCATTAATCCATTTTTTACACACTTTTGCGTCTTTAGGAAAATAGTGGAATCTTAAGGTTTTTCCATTGTTGTTCTTGTCCGGCGAATTTTTACAGCCCAAAACAGCACAAACAACCATTTCTTAATTAATATCTTTACTTTTTAACTGAAAACACAAAAACAATCTCAAATAGAACAACTCCAAAAAACATAAACAACTCTGCTTGTCAACCTCTCAGATGATTGTGACGTCACAGCCCACGCAAAATGGCGACTTGAGTGTATTGAGTCAGCATACCTTTATTTCTGTTTATCGTGACATCGACCATCTGTCACTGTCAGCTCTCAGCTGTCACTGTCATTGTGGAAGAGCAAAATTCGGTTCAACATTTTTCAGGATGGCTCTACGAAGTATACCGCTTTTAAATTTAATTAAAACAAATAAAACGGTATTACTTAAAAACGTTAGCAAATCTGCATTTAACGCAAATGTGGTAAGTATTTAATTTTAAGAATGCTATTTTAGAAAAATTGGTTGGTAAGAGAGTAATTTACCAACCTATTTTTATAACCTAAAAGTCGAACTAATCATGTTACATATTATTATTTGTTGCTACTTTATTTTAACCAAATATTAAATAAAATCCCTTTGTTTAATAAAATCCTTTAGGCCTTTTATAGCACCGAAGTCACAGTACAAGCTGCCCCATTGGCTGTCAAGACCCAAAAAGTCAGCAAAGCAATGCGAGCCTATCTACAGCGGGCTCAGGAGCATGATCAGTTTATGAAAACCCAACACATTGAGTATCAAATTGGAAAGAGGCACTTGGCCAATATGATGGGTGAAGATCCTGAAAATTTTACTCAAGAGGATGTTGATGTAAGTAGCAATAGCAAATACGTACTCTAGTAACGACTCATTTTTTTTTTTTAGAACGCCATAGAATATCTTTTTCCGTCGGGCATTTATGACAAATTAGCTCGACCAGCAATGAAAAGCCCTGAACAAGTATTTCCAGCACGAAAGGCAGCTGAATTTGATGAAACTGGACGACCATTTCATAGTATGTTTTACACTGGCCGACCGAATTTCTTCAAATTGCTGTTTGTGAGTTTAAATATATACAAGCGCTATCCCAGAGCTTATGGTTTCCTTTGTCTTGTTTAGGATATTGTAGAGGAAATCAATAAGTTAAACGATTTGGAAGAAAGAATGATGCGACGTGGCACAAAGCCAGATGATAATCAAAAAGTGTAAGTCTTAGATAATCATCCGTTAATAGCTATCTAAAACGAAAAGTTTTTTTTCAGGGATTTAACTGGTTTCCAGTGGATACCAAAAGAGGATTTGGAGAAACAGCTAGTCGAAACTATTGCCGACATTGAGTACAACAACTTTGTCAATGCAATGGAACGGCTAGTTGCGCATCCGTACTCGTACAAACGAAAAGATTTTATATACGACTACACCAAACCATTACTTGATCAAAGTAAACAGCCGGAAATTCCAAAACCACAAATTGACGAACAAGGCAGACAGTTTATTACGACTTATGGTAAGCGTTTTGCAAAGTGTCTTGTTTAGAAATTAATATGTGTTCTTTAGAATGCCTAAGGAAAAGAGCGCGTGCAGATGTGACCATACGTAGCCCTGGAACAGGGAAAATTCAAATCAACGGCTCGGATATCACATACTTTGAGCATGCACAATGCAGGGAGCAGGTAAGTGTTCATATAAGACTTTTGACATATCGTCCTCATATATCATATATGAACATATCGTTCAGGTGGTAGGATCAAGCTCGGCTTTAGACGTAGGGCTCCTCATGATTTACAGTCTATAACCGAAGATTGAGGGTCCTAACAATTAGCATCCTACACCCGCGACTCTGGGGCGACATTATGATAAAGAGTTATGTGGTTTTCCATTGGGACAAAAAATCAATCTTTTTTTTTTTTGATTCGGATCACTTTTTGCAGATCTCGATAATTTTCGAGATTTACGCATACTGTCACAATATATTTAAATTTGAATTTGAATTCAAAACAAAATTACTAAAACCCTCTTGAAAAGCAATTACATATTCAGAACAAAAACGCAAATAATGGAAATGGACTTAATTTTGGAAATTCGTCATCTGTGGATTTAGATTTTTCGTCGATATCATTATTCATATGAAGTTGGTATGTTTCCACCGACAAACGAAAACCATTTGCACAACCGATGTACATTTACGCACTAATCCATTTACAAAAGCAGATCAATCATTTCCTGTTAAGATTGGTCGAAATTGGACAAGTGGGATGGCCCATGCAAAAAACATCTATGGGGTGAAACTCGATTACGGTAAAACTCGCGATATTTTAGGTTTAGGGCATGGGCAAAACCATTTGGACAAAGAGGCGTAGCACCTCCCAAGCATCTTTTTTGTTTTGTTCGTTTTGCTGTATTTCAAGTTTAGGCAGAAAGAAAATTCCAGAAAATCGATTTATTCTCATTTTCACATTTTACGAAAGAACATTATTATCTAGCCGACTGGCTACAGCATAAAAAGATTTATAAATACTTACGGTTCGAGATCCCAATCAGTCGTATATTATTCGAATATGTACTCAAATTCTAACACACAGCCATTATGCAACATTTATTACTTTAAAAAGGAAATAAACACATACAGAGATGAAACAAGTTTGATAATGTGCTTACGCTACTTAAAATCCTCTACTATTCTCTAGGATACTGATAGTTTGCTTACACTTATGATTGGTACCTATTACATGTTGTATCATTATTGGCCAACGATATTAACAAATCTCAAATGAATAACCGAATACTAGTTGAATACTGCTGTTGGGCCTCTCTGTTTATTATTTCTTTAAGTTATTCTTTTGCTGATTCGATATGACAAGCAGGAGCTTGTCTATCACTTTGCTAGCCTGCTGGTGCTGTTGGATTAGCACCTGTTTGAGTTCTTGAATCTCTTGTGTCAGGAATTCGATGCGATCGGCATTGTCGTCAACTTTGCCCGTCAACGCGGCAATCGCCGATGAGCCCTCTATATCGCCTCCATACTCTGGCGATTGGCTGCCACCATTACTGTTGTATTTGTTCCTGTACGACATGTATGTAGCGGCCGAGTTATTCGCTGATATTGTGTGTCCAAATTGCTTTCGTTGTTTGCCCACCTCGTAAGCTTGCATGAGAATATCACGAGGCAGGCGTTTCTCGCTGGGATTCAGTGGCTTTACACAAAGCACAACCCTATAGGCCTGCGGCGACACTAGCGCTGTGTAGTGCAGTAAATTTCGCAACCACGTCGGGAGATACCCATTGAACAGCGCTGATTCGATGTACGATATGAGTTTCGTTTGGCGAACGAGCTTCGAAAGACCAGCGGTCTTCTTGAGTCCCTGAATATCGTGCACAGCTATACCCACGAGAAGATTCATTAGAATAATCGTAACAAACAGCAGGAACAGGACAAATGTAATCTGAGCACTGATTTCGAGTAGAAATGGCGGATCCTTCCCGTCGGGATCGTTGATCAAAAGAGAAAGATCCTGCTCACCGATCATCATCACCAAAACCGAGATGAACCCCATGAATGGATTGGCAAACGACGACGACGAGGGGAAAATCACACAAAAGCTTATAGTGAATCCGACTAGCATACAAGAGTATGCCATGAAGAGTTTTGCGAATTCGCCTTGCACTCGTGTGTACATCGCCACGTAAACATCGAAGACGGGAAGCTGGCCAATCATGAGCATGAGATTAGTCCAGCCCAAGAGTACTGCAAAGGCACCGATGTGATTCTGAAAGGTGTACGTTTGCTTGGTATAGATGTAGGATATGATAAAGACACTAGTGATGACGAACCACTCCATAATATTTTCTACCTGCATCACATAGTGCTTGCACGATGAATACCCCGTAATGCCGTAGACCTTTCGAAATATTTCCACTATAGTTATCGCCACTAGAACCCACCACTGCATTTCCATGACAAAGGGGTTATTCCTTAGCATATCACCGAGGATCGACTGCTTCTGGCACAGTTCCTGCGCCTTTATAGTTGTGTTATCGTCCTTGCTGCCATTGTAACAGTTGTGAGCCAGTGCCGTCAGTACGTAAAGCGTTAAAAATAGGACGAACGTGAAGCAGAATATAAGTCGACCAATGTAGTATTTTCTGATCTTTCCCCATTTGATGTAGAGAAACGCCGAGCAGAGGGGATGCTCTAGGATTTCCTTTTGTCCCTCATCAACGAAGGTGTTTAAATAACTGATCTCTCTTGGATGACAATGTTGTAGAAGCTGCCGAAAGTCCAGCTCCAGTTCGACCTCTCGATTCACTGGATCCTGGGAGTGGTGCAGGGTGATGGCGGCGTCCAACTTCTGCCTGATCATTGCCACCGAAGCAGGGGTCTTGCGTGTAATGACATTTAAAGCAGATGTTCCTTTTTTCGACTTCGTAGTGACGTCAGCCCCATGGAAGATTAACATCTCGACACACTGTACCAATCCATCTAGGGCAGCCAAGTGAAGGGCCGTGAATCCATAAATATCCTTATGATTGACATTGGCGCCCCAAGATATCAGCGTCTCCAGTATATCGAAGGCATTTTCCGATTTTCCAATAGCCGCATGTAATGGAGTTCGATGATCAAAGTCCTCCGCATTCGGATCGGCATTTCCATTACGCAGTAACGACTCTACGCACTCTAAACTGGATGTTCTCGCGGCCAAATGCAGAGCAGTAAATCCACGATGGTTTTTAAGCTTAGCATCAGCGCCTTTTGCCAACAACAGGTCCACACATTCCACATTTCCCTCGTCGGCGGCTAAATGCAAAGCAGTCGACTCCTTCTCCCTTATACAAATTCGCACATTCGGGTCAGCCTTTGGCGCGTTCAGCAGCGCCTCCAAGCACTGCGCATTTCCCAAATCCGCAGCCAAATGAATTGGATTCGTGCCATTCGGTTTAAGTGAGTTCACATCCGATCCCTCAGCAATGAAGAGGTGAACGCATTCCAAAGCATTCGCCCGCACCGAGCAATGTAGCAAAGACTCCTCGCAATTCGGCTTGTTGGTATCAATAGTGATGATTGCCCCATTGCTAATGAGCATCTTAGCGGCTTCCTTAGAGTTTCCAAACGCTGCACAGTGCAACGGGGTGTAGCATTTCACCTGCTGATTTACATTCATGCTCTTGTCGATGAGAAAACTCAGCGATGACAAGCATCCACTGAACGCGGCTAAGTGGAGAGCAGAAAATCCATTAGCATCGCAGAAATTCAAATCAGCTCCGGCTGATAGAATCCCTTCTAGCAGATCCCAGCGCTTAAGAAACGCAGCCCAAAGGAAGCTGAAATTCTTCTCAGTTTTTGTGGCATTTTCAAAGTGTGTAGCGACATTCTCGGCGATCACATTGCCCTGCTCTATGTCTTCAAAGAAGCGAACTCGCCCCGAACTGCTTTTCATTTGATCTATCAAGCTGATGCGAAGTGTGTCGTTGCAGATTTGAACGCTCAGCTCGCTGGCTGGCTCTTCAAAACTGTCATACATACTGGGCGCACTTTCGGCCGGTGGTGAGGGACCACATTCCATATATTCGAATTCACCCGGTGTTGGATATTGGGCCTCTAGCATTGCGTCGGGGTTATTGCGCCATCGTACCATCAAGTTAGGTGGAACAGTCTTGAATCTGAAAAAAAAAACAATATCAAGACATTTTAGATTGCAGCCCACTTGTTAGATTTTTCTTAGGAGAAGGGCGTTAGAAAAAATTGAAAAGTTTGAAAATCCTACACGAAACCTTACATTTCTTAATGGTCTGTAATAATAATTGCTATTTTCCTATTCACATAAATATAAAAAGGACATCTTTTTCTCAGCAATAAATTATTCTACTGTAGGGATTCGGTTATATTGCAGTTCAATCTCAATCGGACTCAATTAAATTGATTAATTTTTTGGTACAGCGCTTTACAGATTTGAATACAAGTCAACTAATTTAAAGAAACTAGCAATGATAAAGTTCCATTGCGACCTAATCGCGAGTTTTCCTAATAATCAACGATACCTCTACCAGATTTAAGAAGATTCATCAACAGGTCCGAATGGTTTTGTGAGTTGCATGTCATATCATGTACACACTATACAAGGATATTCACAATGTGCCTCAATAGCTTCGGGGTGAAAATTGCATATACTATTCCAAACTGCCCATCTAACCACATAACCTAGTGTATAATTCTGATTTCTAATGGCCGAGTTCTTCTAAAGTGTAGCTCCTAATACCCTAAGTCGTGCAAGGCATTTGGCCTTTTCTTAACTAAAAAAATTTCAACAACGCGCCCATTAAGAAATTCGCGAATAACGTCAACTTGAAATTTTGGTCCACCGACACAATAAAAATATAGAATGCTGATAGACTGAGCAAAATACAGAGTGACGAATTCAGATGACAAAATTATTAATCACTCCTTTTCCCGTTGGCGTTTGTCGAATACGACTCATGTTTCCTGTCGTTGCAAAACGATGTTCAGAATTTTGTTTACAAATTTTTTATTATCTTTTCTATGTGTTCACCAACATTTCAACCTATTTGCCTCAAAAAGTTTCAAACACCGACAAAAAACGTAGTGAAATACGAGTCTTTTACGACAAACGCCAACGGGAATAGGGGTGATTATGTAGGTACACATTTAAAAACTCCATATAAAAAAACTGACATTTCACAATATGTGCTAGAGCTCTAGCGCAAATTATGAAATGTCAGTTTTTTTTATATGGAGTTTGGCATGCGCGCTAGTCATCTAGCGGTCAATGGAACGCGGGCATTTGCTAGTTGCTTATTGCATGTTGTCACAATCTGAGAGCCACCTAAATCTGTATGTTTACTTATAACCTGGATTTAGGCTCACTGGTCTTATTTGTTCGTAAGCCTGAAAGATGAGTATAGTTTGTTTGAAAACAACTAAACTAAAAATAAACATAAGACCGAATTACCGCATCTGGAAAGAGTACTACGTGACTGATTTTACTTTTGCATGTAAAATCATCATAATCAGTGATGTATTGTCAGACGCTTAAGCTGTTCACGAGTCACCTTGATTAGGCTATCGTGAGGTGTGATAGGGTTTCGATAGCTCTCTGATATTACTAAAAAGCATTGAACAGTAAATTACGTAGGACCCACTGATGAATAAAAATTCAAGATCTCGCTTGCTTAGACGAAGAATTCACATAATCTTACTAATAGACAGAATATTCTGATGTTAGAATTTCAAGACTCACCTGTTATTTTCAGACAGTGGCTGCTCGGCCTCATTCTTTGACACAACACTGACTGCTCGTGATATCCGTCTCGGCTTCGTAGAACCCTCTTTGTATCCTAAGTTTTCCATGTTGTCGCTTATAAATAAATGTATGCAATTTTCGTAAAATGAAGACCATTAAAGCTCGAGTTTAAAGATAATCTTCTCTTTGTCTGTCACTGTCACCGACGTTATATTTTGTTTTTTGATTCTTGATTGGTCATATCAATTTGTATCTATATTCTATTATAGTTGAGATAAAAAAATTAAAATGTCAGTTTCAGACCGTCTTTTTTTAGTGATCGTTTATCGTTTTCTGTTTCTAAGATTGAGTGTATCGTGAATTTATACAATAATCTGGAAAATTGCTAATAAGACACCATTCGCTAACAAGAGCAAAACAATTATGAAGCTGAGAACATAAATAAAAAGTGTTATCCGTGATCTGCGCAAAGTTTGGACCAAGTTGTTGGTTACTGTTATGGAGATAAGCACTGGAATGTGTCACTTCTTCTCATGGAAAAGATCTATTGAGCTTCTGAATTGTAAGATCATAATACAGCACAATTTCAGGCTATCTTATTTGTGTAAGTCAGTTGTTAGTTATTATCACGAGCTAATGATTTACCTCAGCTAAGTGTGTGTGTTTAGAGAAAACAATGCAGATATTTACATTTTGATAGAACGAAACTGGATGACGTACAATTGACACATTGTTTACCGGTGGAATGAACGAAAGTGTGTGCGTTTGTGTTATTATCATTGACATTGAGCTTCGTAGGTGGAAATATAAAATTTCAGAATATTGTCATTCCTTGACATTTGGCAATTTTTGTTAAGATTTGATCTAAAAGTACACGTGTACCTGTACGTGCATACTGAACGTTTTTTTTGTCTACAAACTACAAACTAAACTATAAGCGGCTACATTGACTAAAGATCGGGAAATGTATACATCAGTTGTCAGTATAAGTATGTAATTACTTTGACATGTCGATTGCGAACTGATGACTTTAAAATAAAAATCAAAGAAAGCCGAGGCGAATAACGAAGTATGGACGTGCCATGGTGTCTGAGTGCCGTTTTGCACACTGTGCCAGGGGCAGAACGATAAAGTTTTTAAATAAATGAGATGGCGTGCGAAAAATTTATTTATAATATTAATTTTCCTACCTAGTGTGTTTAAGAGAACAATGTAAAAAGATTTCCCAGTGCATATTTTGCATCATTATTTGTAATGACTAATGACTAATGAGTTTTGGTTTGTATAATTTGAAGAACTCAAAAACTGTTTCCAGATTATATTTATGTCGAGCTTAGCTTTTAGACTTGACTCTTGTTTTCGTAGGTAAATGTCTACAAATATTTGTAGCGCACAATTAGACAGTTTCCATCTTGCGAGATTTATTGAATCACTATGTGGACAACCTTGGTCTGCATACGAGAAATAAATTCGACGAACACGGGCGGCAGGGCAGGTATTTCTTAACCTTCCAAACCCAAATTTTTACCTTTAAGTTACGCAGCCCTAAAGAAATGTTCTTTTTGTTATATAAATCGTGTTTTAATACATAAAGGCATTTGAAGAGTTGCGTAAAGTTAAGGAGACTCTCCAATGCGTTTATATAATAAGGCTATAAAATAATACTTATGGATTTACCTATAATCACAATTTTAGCAATTATAATAAAAAATTCCTTTATTTTTATCAGCCACTTAAGAAGTAATTTCAATTTACTTAAGAATTGTATGTGTTATCTATAAGACAAGTGACCATAAAATTATTATATTTCCATGACAATAAAATTAACTCAAAAGCAGCCACGCTTTACGATCGTTGTCTGATTCATGTTAATAATAAAATTCTCCAAACCTTGAAGACGAGAATGTATTATTAAGAAGTTAAATTACCTACATATGTATTGTATATGCTTCACACAAGTATTACATAATATTTGTTTTTTTTTTTTTTTATTATTATAACGCCACTGGGTTTGATTTGGATTTAGATATGGTAAAAATTAATTGTTTGTACGGTTATCTCTTTATACACAGTAGTCCTGTTTTAATTACCATTTGTCACAGGAGAGCAAAGCACAGAAGAGTCTTCAGAAAGCAATTACAACAACTACACACTTCTTGACGCATCTGAGATTCACACTAGGTATAGTCATCCTAGGACCGACTTGAGACTATGAGCAACTCAAATTGTTGCGCTAGGGAAAATGTATATTTCATTTCAAGTAGAAACCTTTTAGTGGTTATAGTCATTACTTGTGGCCCGAGCGGCATAAGTTTGTGCCTCGGCGGAGGACAACAAAACCCTGCCATCAAAAATAGCTAAAGCACTTTTCGCAATCACATGTACGTTTTTATGTTTGAGGGGTTTTATGTTCGATCCCTGAAAATACACATTCATTCATTCATTTTCAATGGCTCGCTTATCCATTAAGTGGATCGCGGGTGTAGTTTGCTCAAGTAGACCCTCCATTGCTCTCGATCCTCCGCCATCGGCTCCAAATCATCAAGGGCAATACGGGTAGAGGAGAGATTATGAACTTGATCTAACCATCTCATCCTGGGACGCCTGCCCGATGGTACGGATTCCATAACACGTCAGTAGTTATGAGTCGACATTGAGTTCCTCACGTATTCTGGTATTTCTAATGCGATCTGTACGAGTCACACAAGCAATGCAACGGAGAAATCTCATTTTGGCAGCTTGTATCCCACGATCTTAATTTTTCGGTCATTACCACAACCTCATTCATGACCATAGGTAAGAGTTGGAACACACACCGAATTCAACACTGACAACTTAGCTTTGACACCAAATTCAGTCCTCTTGATAACAGAATGCCCAAGCTGTCTCAAAATTGATCCAGCCTGACTAATCCTACAGGAAAACTCAGCATCCAATTCCATCACTCGTGAATAAGACCGCGAGATACTTAAACTTATCCACCTGTTTCCATATGGGACTCCACTAACATGCAGAGTGCATTGAACCGGCGTTCTGGAGACGACCATCACTTCAGATTTGTTCACATTTAATTTCATCTCAGCTTTAACACAAACGGCTACAAACCCTGCGACACCTCTCGCGAACGTCTGGACAAACATCCGAGTGCTTAACTGTACCGAAAAAGTTTCTGAATTTAGCTGTTCGGACTCGGGATAAAAATGATTGGTCCCTTCCATTCCTGTTTTTGGGGACAAACAGAAACGCAATTGAATGGTTGTGAGAAGCTAGGTCTTGGGTGCCTGCATATACCTGTTGCGCCAACTATTTATTTATTTTAGGTGTAAAACACAAGAAATCGTACTTTTTAAATGCCTTATACACCTTTACTTAAGACAAACTTTGGTGTGTTAAGAACTACAGAACTGCAACTGCAACATGCTAAGCATGAAGGCCTATATCGTAGGTATATTCAAACGATTTTTGAAGAAACTGTTAAGACGAGAAGAAAAACTCTCGGCTCACTCCTCGAACAAAAACTCCATCTGGAAGAATTTTTAACTATACTCGGGCTTGGCGATTGAATTTCGTTTTTTTCATAATTAGTTTGTTAAGCAATATGTGTCTCTATTTTCATTAAATACAAAATGCTAACTATTTTCGCAATCTAAGCAAAAGTACATATTACACATAGTTTTGAAACTTCAGTGCCAGAATATTAAATTAAATATTTAAAAAAATGTATCCTTCTTTGATCGTCGGGCCCCTAGAAATCTCGACAAGCTCTAAACTTCGATGACAAAGTTCATGACCCATTATCTTTTAACGTGCGAAAGCATATCCGCTGGCATTAACACAGCATCGCACAACAGTAGATAGGAGGCTGCGTTCTCCGTAGATCAATAGTCTGAGGTATATATTGTTCCAGCCAGAAGATGACGTCTTCACCGTCAAATGTCACAATAAACCATGATCTACGCTTTCAAAACAAAAAGATATACAATGTTTAACTTCTTCGATTCAGTTACCAACCGCAGCATTACAGTGTGACAGATTTACAATACTAGTATCTTTTGGACTTTGAACCACAAATCCGAAACTTATTCACGTTACTGACGCTTTTTTGTTGGTTTGGCCATGGCTAAGTTATGGAAATTTTGTTTGGTTAGTAGGTACTCTATAGTCTTCTATACAATGATTAATTTCCATCTCTTTGTTATTGATTGCTACAAGTGAAAATTAATGTAAATTGCTTCAACAATTTTGGATTAATATACGTATACAACTGTCAAGCACCTACACCTGTAGTATGGTCCTATTTGGCGAATTTCGTGGAATACGATTAAATTTTTTTTTTGTAACTTTCCACTCCAACTAAAAATAACAATCCCTCACAAGATCTATTAATCATTAATGCGGCAAACAAAACAAAAATGTTTTGAACATAAGAATTCAGACAAGAACAAAAAAATATTAGAAAAAAAAAAGAAAAAAATGACGAACCGCCCACATTTGCTAAGTCAAATTTTACAATAGCATGTGTACCTCTTTTTTTCAAATTAACATCTGCATCTGTATAAATTGTATAAATAAGTTAAATTAGTGAGATCTAATTTGTGAAGCCACATTGAGATTTAATCGCCAGTGTACAGCGCATATCGCTGTATGAATAGAAAACACTCCAACTATACTGGGTATATGTGATCACAAAAAAATAACAAGCGAGATACTATTCTCGATTTTGATTGTGGAATCGGAATCCTAAACAACAATAGAGATTGTATACCAACAGCATACGAGTATACAATACACTGCTACGTCAGAGTGATGGTTTTGTATTCGATTCGATTAAGCTAAGCTATAGTTGATGAATATCCATCAAAAGGAGCAGCATTCCTCTGATAAGTAACAAAAAAACCTGAGACTGACACCACCCCATACTAAATTAGATATATACAACAACGACTCAAACGGCAGTACAAAGAATTTCGAACGGGATATACTAAACAGCAGATACGGTGTCAGCGGTAACGCGGAGATCGCCAAATGCGTATCGTTGTATATAGGCGTCGAAGATGCATTCTAAACATGATGCAGATACAGTACTTCCACTGCTGATATGATGGTGCTGACGATCACAGCGCGATCGTAAGACTTCATTGAATGCGCGGCGATTGGTAAAGAACAAATTCGAGCCGAACCGGAAGACCTATATTGCCTTCGATGCAATAGATATTCAAAAACGTTTCTGTTCTTATTCTTTACAATTGCAATTTAAATCAATTGTGACCGAGGTTGCCCTTGAACTTGAGGCAGGCAAACGATAATGCACACATTCTTAACCTGGTAGGACACACAAAGGGCTACTAAGGGGGCAATGGCTTCTGATGCTGGGTGGTTATTATTGTATAAATTCTCACTGTCATCACTCAATTAGATAAAACACGATCACCGATCTGATTTCGAAATATACTCAAATCATAGCCACTGTCCTTACGTTTGATCAAAAAGCTAAAGAAATCATTCGCGAAAATTATGATAACAACGAATATTGTAGTATCCGTACCCGAATAATCGACGCCGTAAAACGATCGGTGATTTGAACTCGACGGCGAATGTATCTAAACTAAACTACCTAACTATTCGGAGTTTTTTGATGCAAATTTTTTTCTTATTTTACTACTAATCTGCCACCGACAACCACAACGAGAATACAACGACAACGATGGATCGTAGTAGAGGCTGTAAAAAAATAAGCAAAACACCGCTACACAGCTGTATCATTTTTATTATCACCATCAGAGATCAGGTTACATTTCTTCCCGAAAGCTTTTCCATGAGAGCCTCTAAGAGAAGGTATCTACAGTCTACACATGCTCAACGAAAACGATGGTGTACACGACGATGATCATGTCAAGAAAGAAAAAAAAAGTTACACCAAGTCAGCGTAATTTTTTTAGGTTTCTTTTAAGCTGAAATTAGGCAGGAAAATATACAACTTGAGTGACAAGTTTAATTGAAGAAATATAGAGAAAATCTGTGCGTGTGGGGGTCTCCATAAGCTCCGAGGGGATTTAATTGATTGAAATGCTATAAAGTCTACCTGGTGTCGTTGTACTTATGATGGTGTTGTACTTATGATTTGTATGTTTACCTACATAAATTTGGTTTATTGTGCGGGGGTGGTATAGCTTTGACAACATTTTCTATAAAAGAAAAAAAACTTGAGCACTTGAACTTTTAGCTAAGCCATGCTGTAAATAAAAAGAGTATAGTTTAAAACCCTTATCCGTAAGTAATTGTTGTGTAACAAATTTTCATAGATTAGTTGATTTGTTTGTAACACCATGAGAACTATTTTTGAGTTTCGGGTTCTAAATCGTGTTGTCGAAAATAAATTGGATAGTTAAGTTTTAGTTCAGAGGGATAATCTTTTAAGTGGAGATTTCTGAAGTTCTGGCCACCAAAAAATCGTATGGCAGGGGTCTAAAAAAAAGTAAGCAGCGTTTACAAATTTTAAAAACTTCGCTCCATATATGCAACCATAAAAACGATTAACACCGACCTCAATAATTGCTCCAAAGTGTGTTAAATATATGGTTTTTTTTAGACTGGCAGGGATAACTTTAAAATTTTGACTGTTTTTTTTTTACATCTGACTTTTAGAATTGTTTGAAAAATATTAATTAATAAGATTTATTCCGTATCATTCAAACTTATTTCGCAGACTCTTCTTTACCACCTGCCTGTTTTTCTGGGATAGAAATCTAGGGAAAGAAAATGTTAATGACAATACAAATGATAAAATAAATAAGTTTTCCGATTGACATATGTGATGGCATAGAGAGGAAATATGTTTAACAGTAGAGTGACAAAACGTATGCTAGAATCAGTTGGGTGCAGTGGCAGATATAATATATTAGAACAATATTCAGACGTTATGGTAAATCTAGCACATTGTGGTAGAAGTGACCACTTTGGGTTTAAAGGGCTCAATATAGTTTTGTGAACAGAATTGGCGAGTGAGGCAAATGCACAAGAGACTCGTGAGACTTCACATAATAACAACAAAAGTGCACTGTTTAGTGTGGCCTTCATGATGGTGAAATAATCGGTCCTTTTTTCAATGAGGCCCCGTTCTAATTTTAGGCTAATGATGATTAGAGGTTATAGTTCTTAAAAAATATAGACTCCTTTAATTTGGACGATGTATCTACCTAAACAATTGACTTTCTGAAGTGTCCTCAGTTCAAAGATAATTTTGTGTCGTGAAATTGACAATTGAGTTAATTAATTGGCCATCGAGCTTGTGCGATTTGATGTCACATACTTCTTGCGGAACTTGTATAATGTCTTTCTTATATATGATGCGATAACCAATCAGACCTAGGAAGGTAATATTCAGTATCTTATTAGTGAGATAGACCAACAGGATGCGATTCGTCAAAAAAAAAAAACCGAATAGGACATAATATCGTGTTTTAAACATAATGTCAAGCAACTAAGCTTGTTTGAAGTTTCCAGAAAGCAGTCTTTGAAAGGGTTCAGATGCCAGAAGTCGCCAAGGTGTTCGTATAGAGGATGACATTCACCAGTCATTGCTCGCATTACCAAATAGATATAGCCATACAACATAATTAAATTCTATATTTAGTCTGTACCACGACGAGGAATTTCTATCGAGGTTACGTAACTCGTCTGGAGCTATGAATACATGTTCTTTTGTATTGCTCAATTGTTAAGTCAGCGAAGTTATTTCAATTTGTTTTCTGTTTACAAATGTCTAAAATACCACAGCTCACACTTGAGATACCATAAAATCAGCCCAAGATCGCTGCCGTTGCAAGTGCAGCAATTGGCAATTTCGTTTAACCTTTTACGATGTCATACACTCTAAGCGTTATGCAAAAAATAAAAATTAAAAGCACAACTATGTGTAGCTGGTATATGTATCACTTTATTCTTCCGCTTATCAGTCCCGCTTAATAGAATAAAAAATATCAGCGCAAGTTCTTCGTTCGTTCTGCGCTATACTGCGCGAAGAACGACAGTCTGACTAACGACAACCAAGTGGCGGCGAATACATTTCTTTTCTTATCAGATTATTTTCATCAGGTCAGTTAAATTGAGCGCAATCGGTGGGAAGAGCGCACGGAGGGGTTTTGAGAAATTTCCACAGAATAATTCCTATCAACCTCCCTTTTTGGATACATTGCACGGCGTATACTGTATACAATTATACTGTATACTGTACACAAACATCTAAAGCGAGACGAGTAATTGAACTTGCCACCTTGAAAATCTATTTGAACGCTAGCTTCATCGACCAAGCAGTTTTCTGTCTACGACTTAAATGCGTAGAAATTATAGTGAGTCTCTTCTCTGCGGAAAATCTCCCTACTAAGCATCTGCCGATGGCCCACAATATGTAATGCATTTGTAGTCATTGCTAACAAATTCGCTTATTTGTCGGCTATGAACATTGAACAGCCTTGACTTGGATTTTCTTGCTCGCTTGGAGTGCAAAAGCCTGTACTTAACTGGGTGTAGCAATTAATGCATACATCTCTATAAATCTCAGCTAGCCGCATACCGATTTAATTGATGCGGAATATAAACTGGCGACACCGTTGCTATAGCTGAGACAAAGTCACAAATTTCACAGAAAATATGTTTTTAATAGAAAAGATTTAAATCGCTAGCATCTATCTAGCTGATAATTGAGTGGCGGTTGTTGGGGGAAAATTGCGAAAAGTTTTCATTAATTGATGAATGACGACGCAATGAATGAGCTTCCCATGCAGATAGTAGTAGCCGGACAGAGGTTCAATTAACTGACGCGTTACCGCATCGATACTTATTTTATGGTTGATGCGCTTTCCATTCAAATCTAAAGGAAAAAAAAAATAGGAACACCACGACAGCCGCTCCTGTGCTCAGATTCCCAATGGGAAAATGTATTGTGTGTCGTACATAAGTCTCCTCCCCCTAACCACCCCCCATTTTGGATAGACTTTCGTGTGACCACCAATGCAAAGTGGGAATTTAATTAAATTGACAGCTTTAAACTAAAATTACATTTGAATTTATATTTAGACATGAGAGTTAAATTATCGTCTTTATGTTTGTCTCCGATGCGGATTAAATGGAAACTGTTGTTTGAATTTGAACTCGTATGTGGAATGTACGAGCACTGGACAAGTTCGTCGGCATTTTTGCGGTAAAAGTAGATAAATTGTAGCGATATTTGTCTCTTAACTGAAAGGATTCAAACTGAATTCCCTAATTCGATTTTGGCATAACATTTATATGATTATTTTATACCTATAGTTTGTAATATTGTAAGTGTTTATCTACATAAACGCTTTAGCTAGTTTAACAATTTTATTGCCACGCTTGAGCAAGCGAAGCCTATACAGGTAAAAGCTAGTTATTATATCAAACATGTAACCCATTCATTAATCAGTTACTTATCGGTGATCATAAACTGAATGGAGAAGAGACGATGAAGAATAGAGAATAGTCGCAAGAACGAAGTAATATTACAAATAAGCGGAATTACGTAATGTCTTTTGAAACACACAATTTCAATGTCATCGTATACATTTAACACGGTTGATTGCAAAATAAATGAATCAAACTCTGCCTATTTCAAACAGATGCTAGTATAAGTAACTAACGAGGCTTGTTGTTTTGCGGAAATTTTGGATGAACTCTAATTTTTAAAGGCTTTTACTTAACTTGAGATGTATGTTTGTTATGCTCAGATCGTGCAAGCTAAATTTTAACCAGTTCTTTGAATTTTGCATGCAGATTCAGTTCTGAAGACAATGCAATATGTAATAAGAAAACATGTTTGGATACGACTTCCGCTACCCTCTTAAGGGAGACTTTTTCATAAAGCACGAACTGTTAGCCGTATTATCTTGAAACTTTGTATCGACCTCACAAAACTGAACCTCGAACCTGAGGCTCCTCGCTCTGTAGTACAGCACACCACCACTGAACCACTACTCAAGGTAAGGTTTAGAAAATCGTGTGATGGAATGAATGTTCAGTGCACATACAAAGCTTGACATCGATTTTGACGTCTCGCTAGTAACATTAGGATTATGTGGGCTTTATTGAGCTGGTACATATTATTATTATTATTCCTTTTATTTAACATCAGACGCTAATTGTATAAAAACGACAATACATAAATGTATTAACAACATCAACCAATTTTCCTTTCAGCTGCTTTTTCCTTTAATTTTTTCCGGCATGCTTGGCAAAGTGGACATAGAGGCTAATGTGGCTGGTGGTGGATCATCTGGTCAGGCTGGCGCTATTCGTTGGGGTATAGCAATGAGTCTCCGAAGCTTTGTCGATCAGGATATGATTGAAGAAATGCGATTGGGTAAGTCAACTTGTCATTCTTCAGTAACAGACTCTATACCGATTTCATTTAACAGCTGGCTTACTTACTCGCGACTATCGTCGCAGGGAGAGGAAGAAGTTTGGTCAAGAAGGTGCCCGTAGAAAGTATACCTGGAAGAAGCGATAAGAGTGTCCGTCATATCCCCACATAATCTCTGGGCATTCTATACTCCTGCTAATAAAATTGTCGTTTCTTATCAATAGTTTAGATACTTTATTTTTTTACATTTTTGTTAGCGGTTTTAAGCCCAATATTTTCATTCCACATCCTAATATTTCACGTGCTGCAGTGAACAAGAGCATTCGATTGGCTTGTACCTTAGGCGAACGTTCTTCTTTAATATTAAGACGCTTCAGGGCTCGGCTAATTGAATTGCTAAAGTAAATAGATTTATTATACAATGGATTTATTTTCGGCCCTTTTCCGCTTACCATAATGAAAACAAATACGTAACCAACACGCATGCTTCCAGGCTCTCGGCAGCTTTAACAACAGTCTGATTGAACCGTGCTATTTCGACAATAAGTTTCAACGCTTCTGGTTCGCTCAGTAAGCTTGCATCTGGCTTTGCTGCTGCTTGTATGTGCGACATGTTCTCGAGTAAATTCGACAGCCGACAATGGGTATATTGTAGTTTGATACCCGTGTCTCCGTTCATTTGAAGTGCGTTGTTCCAATCGAAATCATAATCTCGTTGACGTCGTTGCTTAAGATCGTTAATTATCACAGCGGATACACCAAGAATATCGGCGACTGTCGAGTCCAGAGATGAGATGTTAATTTTTGTTGCTAAAAATGAAAGATCAAAATTATTATAAAGATAAAGTGGTTGTACAAGTGCACATCGAAACAATTCATCAATCAATCAAGTGGGACATGTTAGTATGTGTATGCAAATTTTCTTCGAAAGAGTTGATGTACAGATATAACAAGTAACGGCAGCAGATAGATAAAATGACGTGTGGACGTTATTTTAGCAATTTGGCGAATCATAAGTGATTGGGAAGACCCGAAAAAAGTTGGTGTATATATACTATATATACAAACATTGATGCAGTTAATAAATGAAAGGTCTTCGCACAAACACCTTTTCAAACATTGATGCAGTTAATAAATGAAAGGTCTTCGCACAAGTTGAGAAGTTATTTTCGGCTGGAATGAACCAGAACGAGGAGAACAAAACGGACAATACACCATATATGCAAGACTACTGCAAACAGGAATTATTATTTATATTTATAAAACTACGTGGCAAAAAAATTAAATATTCTTTATTATAAAAGCAAAAAAAAGTAGAAAAATATTGGAAAAACGATTTAAATTATTCCACAATTTCTATACAAGTCCCGTTTATTCATTCCTGCGATGAGAAGGTCATCCTTTATAGATCACATTGTGGTACGTTGAATATCTAGCCTAGGGCGTCTAGCATAATATTGTTCTACATGACTGAGTTACAAATGTTTGCTTCGCCAAGGACTTGCAGTTCGACGATTTTTTTTGTAGGTGGCGCTGCTATATGTTGGGTATTGTGCTCCTCTACTGTTCCTAATAAAACCCTTAGAAGGGAAAACAAACAACATAAAAATCTTACACAGAGCTAGCAACTAGAATAAATGTTTTACTTTGCATCAATCGCAGTAGCCCGCAGTAAAGCAAAGCATGACAACAGTACTTCATCCTTTTAGCTTTAAATAATCAGTGTGAAATTGTATGTTATCCATGATGTAAGTTCAGTCTCTCATCTCATATTGAAAACATTTCTTAATTACAAAAGAGTAATCGACCTATAGAAGATCGCAGAGAACTTGGATATTTTTTAAATTTAATTGATTGATTAATTTTAATATGGATTGGATGCTGTGGTTAACGAGCTCCTGACTGGCGCATGCAAAGCAGCGTTTCATCATCTTCGACTTCGATCACAGGGATTTCCTTTTACAACGCGAGACACAACTTTCCAGTTTTCTAAACTGAATGGTGTATTTGCAACTGGGTATCGTATATTTATCTATATCTACACTCACTTGAACTCTGAATCTGCTTCTCGACCATAATGTCTCTTGCTTCATCAAGCAAATTCTTTAGAAATACAACAGTTCCGCTTCGAGTACTCATGCCGCGTATTCTCCCGAACTTCACATGTTTCGCCCGCGATCCAATGTTCTGATCGATCTGCGTTGTGACCTTAAAACAAGCATCAAAGTGATCTGTTTGCGCATTATCTACCACATAGAAAATCTTGTCAAACTTGAAACGCTCAAATCGGTCAATTAACGCAGCAATATCTCTCACAAGGTATAATGTTGAGCCGTCACTCTTTATCACTGGAACACGCCTGTCAGCTACATTTACAATTCTACGTCCATCCACCTCGTCATGAATAATATTTTTTGACTGCATTGTCTCCAAGACTGAACCAATAAACTTCTGACTGTACTGTGACTCCCAGTCGTATTCATCGAATGTCACACCCAATCGCTGATACACGCATTCCAGCTCTGATACAGTATATTTTCTATATTGATGCCACTGCTTTTGAATCTCAGGACACGCATCGTTCTCTAGATCGGTAAAATATCTCCTCGCTTTCTCTCCTACAGCGGGATCACTCTTTGCTTCTGCATTTGCTCGGACATAGGCTTTGTAAAGGTTTTCAATAGGATTTTTCTGCATTTGCTCATCGGTTAGCTGTTCCAATTCAACTCCAACTTGTAGCATACCAAACTGTGTTCCCCAATCGCCAAGATAGTTCAGTTTAACTACATCATGACCCAAATGCTTGTGGAGATTACCCAGAACATTGCCTATAATAGTGGATCGTAAGTGGCCAACATGAAATGGTTTCGCTATGTTTGGTGAGCTGAACTCAAAGACTATACGGCCAGTGCTATGTGTGCCTGGCGGGATTGCGAAATGTAGGCCTAAAACATCATTAACAAAGGCAGAATGGTTAAGCTTAAATACAAGTCCTGGTTGGGCACGTTTATCAGGCGGAGTTTCTGATATATTTTCTATTACTTTGTCAAGAAGTGGTGTTCTGGACAAATTCTCAAGAAGAGTGGTTACATCTAGTCCAATGATAGATGTGATGTTGGCTGCTGATAAATGAAGTTCTGGTTGGATGGGAGATTTCAACGTTTTTGGCAGCTCAAGACGCGCAGCAATTAGCTCGCTTACATCGGATCTTTTAATTATTTGGGAAATCTGTAATTATAGTTTTTGACAAGGTTTTTGGTAATTAATGCTAACTGATTTTAATTGAAAAATTTGTAAAAATCTCAACCTTTTCTCCAATTGTTTTCCGAATTCCTATCGACATCTTTTATATCTCTTATCACCGCTGTCATTGAGACGTTTGTTTGTTTTTCAATTCCGTTCAATTGGTTATATCCTCAAACTCATAAGCGTGTTCAAAAAACCTTGCAATTCAGGGCGCTCATTCGGTAAGTCATTAGAACTGTTTTATTGGCAATCTATCTCAGTGAAGTAAAGTAAAGTAGAATCTGCAGCACGCAATTACAACAGCTACACACTGCTTGTCACTTTCGAGACTCTAGTTGGTTGGGTGTTTATGAATCGGGTAGGCGCTGATTGGCATCAACTTCTGGCGGTGCACAACTGTTGCAACTTTTTCAAGCACATCAATTTATTGTGCTTATTTTACCTCCGCGTGGTAACCACCAGATACTGGTCTCCCCACCCGGGCTGCCAAACTTATAAGCACAAGTGTTCAACACAAAGAAAATAGCAACACTATAATGCTTTGTCGGAACTGATTGTCTGCTCGAGTCTCAGAAGTCTAACATGAGCCCCTCAGAAAGAGGACGTGCGGCGGAAGAATTCACGCGATTGAATCAATATTGACGTCAACAGTTGACATGGCAGATACCTTAATGAGCTGCATACTTCGACATATTTGGAGCTGGATTTTTCAATACTAGTCAGGGTGTTGAAATAGAGATGATGGCGGAAGAGCCCTTAATGGGTCAACGGCAGCACTCCCCGAAGCGAAGGGGTCACATAAAGGGCCTGGTCCTCCAGATTGGGGGTAATGCGTGCGGTTAACTACCCAAGCACGGAAAACAGCAACTGTTACGAAGCAACCAAAAGCTTCGGATATGAATGGATTTATTGTTGACGACCCTCCAAAACAAAAAAAGGACAATGACTTTCGGATCTGCACGTGGAATTGCGTGCTGAAGATTTTACTTTAGGTACTTTATTTTACTGAGATAGATTGGCAATAAAACATGCCTAGTGTGTAGTTGTTGTAATTGCGTGTTAAAAATTCTACTTTACTTTTTTTCACTCAGATAGAGTGGCCTAATAGGCCTAATATGCCGTAGCGTATGATTTTATTACCTTCAGTCTAAAGATCTCAACAACCGATGACCTAAAACTAAAGTAGACTTATCATATTTTCTTTCACGAAAATCGTTTGAAAACTTCAAGATGAACTATTTGGACGGAACATTAGACGGGATTCAAAATACACGCTTTTTAAACATTTACCACGGATTGATCAAGCAAATGCTAAAACAAACGGTGTTCTCAGAAATGGAATTAAATTGTATTTTAATGATTTACCATAAATTTGTCCTATCCAATGGTCCACGTGCAAAGGCCATGACTAAGAAACAGTTCTTCCAACTATTTGAAGTTCTTTTCAAAATTTTTGATTTGCAAATAATTGAAAGGATAATGATGCTGATTGCAAAGGATTTGAAGAAGCATATAGATCCAATTGCCTGGGTGAAGTTGTTTTCTGTCTTTATGTCAGATTCTCTCGATGAGAAGATGAAATTTGTTTTTAGTGTAAGTTGATAGTTTTATAAGCCTTCCATGTCCTGACAAGTCTCTTTAACTTTTTTTTCTTAGATATATAACCTCTATGAAACCAACTTTTTGAACCGTGAAATTTTAACCAAATTTGTTGAGAAATTCTTCACGGGGGAAGATGAAGACGAAATTGCCGAGTTAACAGCGGTTTGTATTGGAAAAATAGTTTTGGCTCATTATTTTTATGTATATATTTTTTAAGGATATGGTGGATTTACTGTTTAAGAAATTCGACATTGATCGAGACGGTTTGATATCTTATGCAGATTACTCGGCAGTGGTACAAAAGACGCCTATGCTATTGGAATTCTTAGGGCCTTGTTTGCCCTCTCGTGATGGACTAACTGTGATTGCATATTGTTCTAATATTTTGTCCAAAATGTGTGATGTGGGATTAAAAGAGTAAGAAAATAAATAAACCTTGGAATAGTAATGAATGGAATAAATGAAAACCCTACACTCTGCTGGCACCTTATCAAAAGCACCGTTCTAGCTGAATAAGGATTTTTTCCACAGAAAGGGCAGGCTGGTCTACGTTAAATGCAATATGCATTTATATCAAATTTGGTGATTGGAAAATGAGCTCTGAAAAAGCTAAAGAGCATTTTTTTCCTTGAATTAGGGATGGCGGTTTTTAAAAAATGACCGGTTTTTGGTTATTCGGGTTTAATTAGTCACCAGTTTAACCTCGTGGTTTTTTACGAGAAAACATACTAGGTACATATCGAAAATGCGAAAGTGAACAAGGAAATGTTCCCCGGTTTTTGGTTTAAAAAAAAATGAAAAAGTGCGGTTTACCGAAGCAAAAAACCTTTCTCGGCTAAAACCGGCCGGTTTTTCTCATCCCTACCTTGATTTCTTTGAAGAGAGGAATACCAAATTAAAGAGTTATATGTCAGTTGGTTTTCAGGGATTGGGATACAGTATAATATAAGCAATCTAAGAGCGGGGAATATCGAATGTGATTCTGGGATCATTGAGGAGGCTTTAGGTCTAATGGCTGTGGTACACGCTGACTATTTTCCGAGGCTTTAAAAATCAAATTTATTGATTTTGCTGAAATTATTGTCAACCATCTAAAAATGGTCCAATGTAGCTTTGTCTGCAATGACCACGCCTATGGGTTTTAAGGGGTATAGGTAGGATAAAAGGTAAACTTAATTATTAATACTCGTAGGCGACTGGCGGTAAAAGACATAACAAAAATTAAAATGCAAAAATGGGTGACACGTATATTAGTCGATATTTTTATAGCAATGGCTTACGGAATTTTAATTTCTTATAAATCAAAATGGCTTCCGGAATTAGTGAATGGACAATAGCTCAATGTTTGTTGATGACAGGCCTGTTTTATTGGCAATCCATTTCAGTGAAGTAAAGTGAAATAGAATTTTTAGCACGCAATTACAACAACTATATAGAGTCTCGAAAGTGTCAAACGGTTTGTAGTTGTTGTAATTGCGTGTTAAAAATTCTACTTTACTTCACTGAAATGGATTGCCAATAAAACAGACCTGACATAGCATTACAATGATTCCAGTAATTAACAAAAACATGACCTGGTTTGTTCTTTAATGGACTTTGTTTGTGATAAGTGCCTACTTATGCTATGTTTCCACCGAACGCTAACCCCGAGATTAACTGCAAGAGATTTAAAATTAATCCTGAAGTGTTTCCACCAAAAAAAGAGATTAATTTGACATTTCACTAGATGTTGTCATCAGCTGTCCAATCGAAAGTGTGGCAAATGATAAAAAATTAAAAAAATTTCTACCTTCGAAATTAAAAGTTAAAAACAAAAAATGAGTGGCAGTAATCTAAAAATATTATTATCGCATCATTTTGTCCTCAAAACTAATATGTATGAACATTTTAACGGTTGCATTGGCAATAAGTCGCTATTAGGGGTGGGTACCAAAAAAACGATTTTTTTCTTTTGCTCACCTATGACATAAATGTCAAATGTAGCTCTGTTTGTTTTTAATTTTAGACTTTTCGACCTGCGGAGAGTGTGTTCAGAGACCGAACTCTACATGTAAACCTAGTCAGTTTAGGAGATTAATTTTTAATCTCCTTTTTATGAGATTAATTTTTGTATGATAAATCTCGAGATTTATACGAGATTAACGAAAATTAATCCTAATCTCGGAGTTAATCTCCGGTGGAAACGTAGCATTAGAGTAATTGTATTCGGCAAATAAAATTAAATAGTTTAAAAAAATAAAAATGCATTTTTTTTTTAAGAATTATTTCCACCTCACCCTGTTCTAAGAAGCTTTCAGTAGGTACCTAAATATTTTAATCTTCTTCAACTCCAATCAAAATTGAAGACAAACGTCAGGCAATTTCGAGACTCGTTTTGCATTCCGTATTCAACTTCACTTCTGTGGTGCCTGTGGCTGTGTGCTGTGTCTTCTCGTTTTTCGTGCAAGTTGGCTTTTTGTGATTCTCCCTGCCAGGCGCAAACGTAATAAAAAAAAAACGAAAAAACAGAACGTACCACACGGTACTCGCAATAATTAATTTCATTAAAAATCTCACGGAATATTTTGATTTTTTTTGTTCGTCCAACAACTGTTCGCCGAACTGTCGTCAATAGAGCACTCAGCGAAATAAAAAAGCAGACAGAAAACTCCCTACCTTTTCGCATGCCATTGAAATTTGAGTTACAAAGTTGATGGTGGAGCACCATCATTGTAATCGATTGAGAAAAAAAGGGGGCGGCGCGGTGTGTAAAGTATTACACGAAGAAAAATTCAAATTTTCCTTGACTATGATTGCGTACGACGTCAAAAAGTGAAGAAAGGCCCAATAAAATTGCCACCAACACGCCCTTTTCAAGTAGTAAATCTTTCGAAAAAAACTAGTGTGTGCAAATATTCGCCCAATAAGACTGGTATTTCCCATCCAGCCACATTCTCCTCGTCTTCACCCAGTGGGAAAATAGTGTAAAATTGATTTTAATCATTTATTTTTCGGTGTGAGGCCAGTTTGCCAGTGCGAGTTCCAATAAGTCTTTCGTTTCATAAATTTCCAATTGGAGGCACACAATCGCGCGGAGTGCTGCTCAATAGAAAAAAATTATACATATATCGAATCAGAATCAAAAAGAAACAATATCCATCGTCGTAATGGCAGGCCAAACAATAAATGACAGATTTTTGGCTGCTAGACACAGTTTGGCCGGTCAAGGCCTAGCCAAATCTGTGTGCAAGGCAACTACAGAGGAATTGATTGGACCAAAGAAAAAACACTTGGACTGTGAGTATATTTACTTTTGTATCTTCTTTCACATCATTCGAGTTGAATCTGGTCTCGGGGTTTATTACTTTGCTACTAGGTACCTACCTTTTTTGTATTTTTTTTTTCGACTGGAAAATACCTTTCTACTTATGTATCTCTTTGGCAGTCTTGTCGGACTTTTCTTTTATGTTTCTCTGTTTGGTTTTCGGCAACAGTTAATGACTAGATAAGTGTTGCATGGTGATTATTGTCGAATCCACCCCTTTTTTCAGCCAACAAAAACACAAACACACTAGTACCGAATCAGTTGCCATTGGACTGACGTTCTCCTCATTTAGCATTGACTATGCATTGGCATTCAAATTTTGGAATATATATTACGTGCAGAGTGAACATTTGAACACAAATAAATCTGTTTACGTTGTCAATTTGCTTACTAATACCGTGAATACGTACGTTAATTGTCAAAGGGAATGGTGGTTGGGGCAGTTGCTGTTCTGAAGGTTCTCCACCAGACATTTTAGTGCGTGGACAGACTTGATTTCGCGAATGTAATCTGAATGTCTATTGATTTGTTTGTTTGCTAAAAAGTAATGCAGGCTGCTCGTAACTGGTTTTGCAGTCGCAGGGATTGTATAGGCTCAGCTGTTTTGTTCACTGTTTGTACTCCGTCTATGCAACAGTTCATAACTTTACTTGGTAACTCGGCGCTTGTAAGTGACTTCTCAGAAAAGCGAAACGATGTCAATTTCTTTGAAACTTAGTTGCTAAATATTTTGTCGTCGTGTCTTTTTTGTTTTTATTGAAGGTTGTTTACACAAGTTGAAGTCATGGAACATGTGTCTCTATCATGACTCATTCCACATGTATGCCATAATCTCCAGAAAATCCTTAAAATCAATGAAAGGAATCCATTGAAACGAAGACATTGATTATTCACAATATTAGGCAGTACCTTACAGTTGAAACCATGCTTTTGTTACTTCAAATGACAATTTGTGGGTCTTGAACTGCAAATTATGTTCCTTGTTTATGATTTGTGTTTGTAAAATCATTTAACAATTATTGATCAATTTTCTTCATAGAGAAGCGGATTACCACTACTGACCTTTTAAAACTTTTATAATAATTAGGGTCGTCATTCCCACAAATTAAATTTGAAACTCACCATTTTCATAGATGGTGTCAAATTCTTCTCAACATTGAGTGACATAAAACAAAGAACTAAATAACCTAAACAATTGAGAATCGTCTTGTGGTTTAAGCAAATGGCCAGAGCCAAGCTGAGGCCTGCTGAAGCGCATGGCACGAAACACGTTGGACCGCTTCCAACCGACACTAACTAAATGAACAGCATTTGGATGATGTCATTTTAAGAACATTAAACCCGCATATTTCCTTCTTATAAAAAACAAAGAAATAAATTTATAGGTCTTATAAATTCCACGATAAGCTAGTCTAACATCGGGAATATTTTAACTGTTACTTCGTTGGGCTTCCTGTCATTAATAGGCGCGTTTTATTGATAAAATATATCCTGAAGTTTACTTCATAAGGAGTTCTAAATATAAAACATATTGTCCACCTACAAGCTGCCCTGTATACCGCAGCCATTTGGCACAATGCCAACTCATAAGTCGATTAAAAACAAAAACACAATGCACTGAAATGATTATAACTTATAAGATAGGAGTTGCCTATGTGTGTATGTGTGTGTGTGCGAATTATTTAACACACAAATCGGAACGTCTCTTGGTTCAAATGCATTTGAAGTAGTCCTCTCGCGAAGCATTTCCCCATATTGCATCTTGCATCCATTCTAATGGTCCATTTGTTAATAGCGACTCCCCTATTTAAACGACAACAACAATAATCGAGATAAGATTGAGCACCATAGACGAATATAACATGCTTAATAAATTGATTGAATGACAAAGAACACACGATTCCAAAATTCAAATATTTATTGCTATAATGAATTCGACTATACCATTGAAAGAGTTCAAGAAACTCCCCTCAATCCGGTTGGCATTGCATTGCGCGGATGCTTGTTCTGTTAAAGGTTTTTTTAAATCCTCATATCATTTTAATACAAACTTGACCGATAAGGGGTGTAATTCTTGTTATTGTCCCATTCAAACCCAGTAGCAATCGCGAAGTAAGCTGTTTACATTTTTTGTATAAAGATAAATGCAAAAAGTGTTTTATGCAACTATCCAAAGTGTTGTCAATTTTATAGAACTTCAACTGATTTGATTTTTTTTTTTACAGATCTGGTTCATTGTACTAACGAACCAAATGTATCGATTCCACATTTGGCAAATCTACTTATTGAGAGATCACAAAATGCCAACTGGGTTGTGGTCTATAAGGCTCTGATAACGGCTCACCACCTCTTGGCCTATGGAAATGAGGTGCGATTTTCAATTTAATTTATTTATAGCAGCTAAATAATTTTGTGCATTATTTTGTAGAGATTTATGCAGTACTTGGCATCGAGTAATTCGACTTTCAACTTGAACAGCTTTCTGGATAAAGGCGGCGTACAGGGTAAGACTGAATTCATATATCTCTTGTGAACATATTGTATTGTTTGGTTATTTATTTTTAAATTTGTTTTTATTAATTTTTTACTTTTTTTTTGTTGTAAATTTGTTTCAAGTTCTCCAAGAGAACATTTAATCAAATGTAGATAACTTTTGTAGTATGCGTTGGTATGTATCGTTGGGATTTCGCGCGCTGAACTGCATGCACGACATGTTTATCAATGTGTCTCTTTCCAAGGTTATGAGGGAAAATGCAGCTTGGTGTAGTACTGGGTCAATCAATGAGCAAGCGTGATTGTAGTTCTTCATCATAACTTGTAGCTCGTCAAGAGGCACTTTATATGATGTTTTCTATTGGCCATCAACGTTTTTCAGCTGACCCTCATTGACCGTCTGATGAGAAATCAGCTAAATATGTAAATGAATTAAAGCGTTTTGTTTAAAGTTTTCCTACTCTCGTTTCCATTCATGCTTCCTTAAAAGAATTGCGTTCGTCGATGTCTATCCAATTTATTTATTTTTTGCAATTACACGTCGTTTTCGATTGGTCGTCCAGAACCGTCCGGAAGAACTCTCCGCGATTCTGAATTCAAATCTAGAAGCAAATTTCTCTTCTTTTCAGTAGAACGCTTTCAGAAGCGTTCGGAATGCTTCCGGACGGTTCTGGACGATAAACTGAAAACAACATTATTGTTCTTATCTGACAAAATGTCATTCATTCCAGAGACTACTGGGATAAGAGACATTCATGGGATAAATAGTTATTCCAATAACCGAGTAGCCATGCTGCGATGTGATTGCCTGCTTTTGAATTGTAAAGCGCTGCTATCAGTAACAGCTTGGTATACATAATGTACTATGTAGGACTGTTTTAATAAATCGACATACAATTGTACGTCCCTTCCATTCGGCCCAAAGCAAAAATACATACACCCAAGGTTTATTTCGTAGTAAATATAAATAAGCTTTTAACAGACAGAGACATGTGATACAGACGGATAGTGTTAAAGCATAGTGTACAGAAAATAGTTTTGCTACACTGTAGTATCCACACCAGCAGTCTGTTTCCACTGTTAGGACAACATTTTTAAATTCTGAGTGGACTTTTAGTAAACAAATGCATTACTGATAGCGATCTGGTTGGGATCGTTTCCTAGAAGTTTTAGTTTCAGTTATAAAAACATATAGACTGTAGAAAACATATATTTGTTTATATTCGCTGGTGTAAACTGTATGATATTCGCTTCCATCTGTTAAGGATTTCCAAATGTAACTTCTATAGTTTTTCGGTATAAACACTCGTAGTAGGCAATGAAAACTCTCATGTCACGATTAAGATAAAGTAATTGCCGTTGAATTGGCCTGCGATATGAATTATGTACTCGCTGCTTTTAGTTCTTAAGCTAATATACACAACTGCAACTCGACTCTGCACAAGCTTGACATTGTTGTACAAATTTCTTTATACTTTGACCAACGTTAGGCAATACATCGGTTCTGGACAATAATGTCATGCGTCAATCTCATGATTATCTGTTCCTATACAACAAACACTCATCAACTGAAGCACTACTTTCGTCCAGACTGACTCATTCGATGTTTTATTATCTTTTTGAACCAATTTTTGATTTTGTCAACAATTAACCCAAATGGCTGCCCTAAGGAAGGTCAATGTACCTGCCACATTTAAATTATTCGCTCTTTTAGTAGACAAATTTGAAGAAACAAACTTTTTACAAGACTACATCAACTGAATCAAATAGAGACAAACGCGCAGTGGTAAACAAAAGAACATTTATATTGCGTAATAAACAAACCAATACAACTGGAAAACTTGCACTAAAGGGTTCAACACATAACGATACAGTGGCCTATTTCACCAACTTACGAATTTGTATTTACAAGTATTTTTCCACAACTTTCATATTTGCTTTTTGACCGTGTTTCTAAAAAAAATTCTAAAAAATTACTTGACTTGTAAATACAATCTATCTATCTATATAAAAATAAGTTGTTCTGGAAATTTCTCATGAAAGGTGACGTTAATACCATGGTTTATAAGAGTATACGGTCTTTGTAGGTGTATTGGTTCATGAGTTATAGGGGCGTGGCTCCTGCCATACAAAAAATGCATTCAAAATCTTATATTTCGAAAACCACCGAATCGATTGAGTTAAAATTTTCGGAGAATCTTAGGTATTAGCCTGGGAGTGTTCCTGTGAAGATTGGTTAAAATTAGATAAAGGGGTGTGGCACTATTCTTCGACAGTCATGGGAGCCAAAGTTTGTAAAATTTTTGACATTGATATGCATTGTCCTGATAGACTATCTAGGCAATACGAATCCTGGAAAAACAAAAAAATTGGTTTACCACAGAACATTACAATTAAAAATGTTTGTCACTGATTGAAATGAATTTGAAATGTATTTATTTTATTTTTCTATTTTGCACTACGAAGGTGGGCGCAGTAGCGCAGTGGTTAGTGTGTTGGACTACTACAGGTTCGATCCCCGGAAAAACCCAAATTACATCTTAAAGTTTTTTCTACTGCGCCACCTCTCGCCAACGTCTGACAAACATCCGAGAGTATGACTGTCATGAAAAAGCTTCTCAATTAAGCCGTTCGGACTCGGCATAAAATTGTAGGTCCCTTCCATTCGTCCCAAAAATAGAAACTCACACAAAATGAATGGTTGCGAGAAGCTAGGCCTTGGGTGTCACCCGCCTGTTGCGCCACCTATTTATTTATTTACTACGAAGTGTGCAGGAGGTTCGCTAGTTTTCGTATAAAAACACTCGGCGTTAGTACCCTTTTTCTGCGTGCGTCTTCCTTCTTGTGGTACACACCAACCAATTGTTGTCTTAAGTAGAGTATTCGCTTATGCTCATTGGAAGAGCTCAATTAGTTGTAATACTAAACATGCTCCTCATCATTAATAACTTTCCTTGTACACCTTAATAACTAACTATTATGTGGTTGAGTGTATTTTGTTGTTTAAATAATTATGAATAAAAGCAAACATAACCAATGACGATTAATTGATATTAACACTTTTTTATTGCTTTTTCTCTCTTTTCTTTTGGCTTTTGTTTTAACTCAATAAATCAATCTATACCATAAACCATTCCCATCATTAAAGAAGGCATAGGAGCCGTTGGGGCAAGAATGGGTGAGTACACTGCCACTTCAACTGTAACTATAACTACAACTACTGCTTATGCTGTCATAATATCCGTGCTATTACCAGAAGTTCTACTTGTAGAGTGGCCACGTGTTTAATCTATCAAACTACAATTTGTTTATATCTCCCATCTCCAACTAGGTTACGATATGTCGCCGTTCATACGAAGGTATGCCAAATATTTGAATGAAAAGGCTCTATCTTACCGGACAGTTGCATTTGACTTTTGCAAAGTTAAGCGAGGGTGAGTTCGATAGCACAATTGCCTTAATAATGCAAGTTATAATTTTTTTTTCTTATAGCAAGGAAGAAGGATCATTGCGAACAATGAACGCTGATAAATTGCTTAAAACTTTGCCAGTGCTTCAAGCTCAATTGGATGGACTACTCGAGTTCGATTGTCAGGCAAACGATCTTACGAATGGTAAGTCCCATTTGATATTCAAACAAAACTCCTTTCGCAGCATATTCTTCTGGGCATTGTAGGTGTCATCAACATGAGCTTCATGCTGTTATTCCGTGATCTCATACGCTTGTTTGCCTGCTACAATGATGGCATTATCAATTTACTGGAAAAGTATTTTGACATGAACAAGAAACAGGCACGCGACGCTCTGGATTTGTACAAAAAGTTCTTGGTTCGAATGGATCGTGTCGGCGAATTTTTGAAAGTTGCTGAGGTATGTAATTTAGTCATTGCATTGTTATGGCATGTTTGAAGTATTTGATTTTTTCTTTCTTACAGAATGTCGGCATCGACAAAGGTGATATACCAGATTTGACTAAAGCACCAAGCTCGCTGCTGGATGCTTTAGAACAACACTTGGCCACGTTGGAGGGCAGAAAGGGTTCTACTGCGAATACTCCTACTCAATCGGCGAGGTATGTTGTGTTTTGCGTAAAACCAAACAAAGTCGTTCAGGGCCGTGGTTTTCAGCTGATTGTACATCTGTTTTTGTTTTTATTTGCTGCGCTCCGATTTGGCTTTTAGTTTATGTCTGAGTAAACATGTGAATGCTCTGGTAATACGTTTACGCTCGGTGGTTGTGACATAGAGAAACTAATAGCCTATTCACACCCCACTGAAAGCTGAATTTTCAACAATAAGCTTACGAAAACTCGTCGATGCATTCACACTAAACACCATTGATATGAGCCATCCTGTCAACTCGGAGGTTTCTTGACGACTTTGAATCATCAATGGTCGACTGAATCATGTATTAAAAATTTCTCTTCTACGTTTTATCCATGTCTAGAAAGTTCACCGGATACCTCCGTTCCCGAGATGCCAGGTGTGGAATGATAAGTGATAGTTGTCAACAGTTTAGTTGTCACAAGCAAATAACACAAAAAAATGTGATTGCCACATGCGACAACCACAATTTTACTGATTGTGACTGACACTTATCACAAATCACATTAGCCGATTCCACGCCAGTGTGTTTTAAAAGTGACTGAAGTGGCGATTCAGGCCATAGCACAAAAGACACCTTCACTTCCACTTGTTCTTTCCAATCTATAACGTTACCAATCTACACAAAAACATATGACACGTAAGATTAGACAATCTGTAGGGCAGTGAAAAAATACTCGTCGCCAGATCTTTGTAATGACGTCACATGATGTCACATGCTCTGATAATTTTACCTAAAATTGTGAAGGTTGAATGTCACTAGAAGGTGCCTGTTTGCTACTGATCATTGTTCTGCGTTAATCAATGTTTTGTTGGTTGTTGTTTTTGCATCATGTGCATGTTGTTTAAAAGGGGGGAGTCACTAGTAAAACGGCCCTTTGCAGTTCATTTACTTTTGCCTAAAAAGCAGTTGGAAATTGTTTTTTTTTTTCGAATCAAAAAGAAAGAAAATTTAGTTCTCTTCTTTTGACGAGACGTCTACCTTTCTGTATCTGTTAGCCATCGCCGTTGTAGGTGTAATAATCCCTACATGAGCTGAGTCCTTTCTATCTTCGCGCAGTGTGATTGTTGTGCTTTCTATGCTTACTCTTGGTCAGGTGGTCCTTGAGGAACCAATTCTTTTTCTTATTGACGCCAAATTATTTAACGTTGACTTTTCAAAGACCAACATTAACAAATTCAGTGCAAGTGGCTTTTGTCATTCTATGCATTTCGTCTGCTAGTTTGATACCTTATCCTTTGTCCACCAAAGCGCAGTTATTTATGTTCGTGTCTTTAATTAAGTTACATCTGTTTTTTATTTGCCACATTTGCGAAGCATTTATCCGTTTTTGACTTGCCTTCTTTTTATTTGTTTGTGTACCACTTTCATTGATTTACTGCGTAGAATATTTGTTGTAATTTAGTCGCTAGTAGTCACTAGTTTTTCACATATTTATTTGTAGGATAATTTAGTAATCTATAATATTTTCTTTCGTCTTTTTTTCTTCCCTCATATCACTTCTTGTAACCACATTTTCCTTGTTTTCTTTACTAAAATTCGATAACTCCTCCTTTTGGATTAATTTGAATTAATTTGAATTTGAACTTCCTTATCCCATTTCCTCCTACTTTCGTTATGTGATTTTGGTTGCATTATTCTTTTATTTACAAAACAATGATTTCACCTTTGTTAAAATTTTTGATTTTGTTTCTGTAAAAAAAAAATCAAACAAATCACTCGCACAATCGTTACCACGGACTTTTGCAATAATTGATAAATTGTTAAAAAAAAAAAACTTCAAACAAACAAAAGTAGCAACCAAAAGAACGTAAAGACTGCTGTGTCTGCCCTATCTTCTACTAGCTCTTCGTTTGGCACCGCGGCTGCCTCGAGTAAATTCGACAACACCAATGGGATTGATGACAATATAAAAGCTCAAGCTTTGGCCGAAGAAGAGGCCGCCATGAACCAGTACAAAGTAAGATATTATTTAAAAAAAAAATGTTTTCGTATTTCAATACTTTCTCTTGATAGTCAAAAGTTTCATCGCCTAGCGGGAGTGGAGGTGCTGCAGCTAATGCATTGACGAATCCGTTCTTGTCATCTCCACCAGCTTCACAAGGAAATGCACCTATTGTTGATCTGTTTGGCGTATCGACTGGACCGAGTGCACCAGCGACGAGCACCACAAAAGCATCTGATGACCTTTTGCAATTGGGAAATCCATTCGCAGACATGTTTGACTCATCGTCAGCTCCAGCTGCTGCCGCAGCAGGACCAGGTGCTAATAATATTTGGCTGAATAATGGTAGTTATTGGTTTATTTTTGTTTTCTTTATTTTGTATTCATTCCTATTGTTTTCACTAATCTTGCTTCTATTAATATATTTTGCGTCTCTACCAATGTACGGAACTCGACGTCTTTGTTTTATAAACACAGTGGAGACGCTTTGATTTTTATTAATGAGTGGATTTTCTTGGTCAAAAGGGGATTTAATTGATAAATTCAGTACTGTATATCCTTTTCCCCTTCCTCGTCGTGCATAAGGCGTAAACGACGCATGTGCTCCATCGAGCTCGGAATTCTGCGATGCGTCTGAACTTTCTCCATGTTAATCTCCGCTGCTAAGATAGGTGTTCAATAAAATATGTCTGATAATCGCTAATAATAATCGGCCAAGTTGTCAGATTCACTATCACTCATATTGAAAAAGAAAAATCTCCGTTTAAATGGCGGATACTCGTTGCTTTCCTAAGTTACGTTCTAAGGTGCAATGCTTTCCTGACATACATTATACCGAGAATGTTTTTGGCCTTATTGCCTTCACCCCTTGCAAATCGGTAAAAATTGTAATGAAAAGCTACGCTATGAATAGTTACGCATCTTTTTTTAAAAAGGACATTTTTGGGTAATCTAATCAAGAAGTTTTCAGGAAAAACTGAAAACCTATGAAGAATTTGTTTCAGTTTATTTATTTTTACTACACATACTTTTATTATTTTCTTGCACGTTCTTGTCTGTACTTTTTAAATTTATTTCTAGCGTAAAAATTTAGTAGACATACAAAATCTTTTTTTCTATTTTTTACCATTATTTTACATTATTTTGTTTTTGTTAATTTTTGATTTTGTACGGTATGTTGTTTCTTTTTCTTTTTTTGTTACAAATTTCTAGGATACTCAACGTCATCTCTTTTTACAAATCAATCAGGTTTCAATGGCTCAGCTCAGGGTCCAGGATCAGTGGGAAATGCATTTGTCTCGGATAGTAACTTCTCGTCGGTTTTCGGGAACTCAGAACCAGCAGGTGAGTTGCTTCATATATCGTTTTCGTATGAACAAAGAAAGTTAATTCTCTTGATTAGCTGAATGTTATAAATGTTAAATAAACGCTAAACAAAAACATTATAATTAACTTGAAATGGGATGCGCATAAATCTAATCAAAAATAACAAAGTAATATACCTACTCGTTACCTGTATTATAATAACAAATAAATATTTAAGCGCATGTTTCCTAGTGTTTTCAGCCCTGTTCCTTTATAATTATATACTTAACCAACAAACAACTAACATTTATTTTTTATGATTTTAAAATTCATTTCACTTGATTACATAATTTTTTGTACAACAAAAAACCTCAAGTTTCTTATAATTTGCTAAAAAACGAACCTTATAAAGTCAAGAAGACCATAACCTACCATAGCCTTTGTCTTAGTAACAGAAAAAATACAACCCACGAACATAAGAACCGCTATAGACACATAATACACCTCGTAATGTCCACAACCACATATTACGAATTTTTAAATTGTTTTTAATTTCATTATGTGAAAATATTTCCAAGCTGCTGCCGTCACCAACCCAACGGAAATCTCAGCCAAACATTCTGCAGTATTGCCAAATCCATTCTTTGATTCAGCGGATGATGTGCATTCCGTGCCACAGGAGTATGGAAGTTTTCAACCTGCTCAACAGCAACAGCAACAACATTATCAGCTACAGCAGCCACACTATTATGCACCACCAGGTGAAGAGGCAAAGCCTTCCAACACACTTAGGCTCTGCAAAACTGTGGAAGAGGTAAAGCATTCATCTCAGCAGCCACCGCCAGTTGTTTTGGTTTCCACTTCGACTAACTTAATTGATGTATCTGGCGACAATAGTGGCATAAAGGGAGAATCACCTCTTCCACAGTTTCAATCACTGCCCTTAATTGCAATCGAGGATGTGTCTGTCGTCGTCGTCGCCGCTGATGTTGGTGTTGTTTCGAACGCAAGCTATGCTGGTTGTGCACCAAAGTCGCAAAATTTTGTTGGCATGGAACATGGAGGTCATAATTCCAATGTTTGCCAAGCTTGATTTTTTCTTTTTAGTTTTCGTTTGGTTCGTTTTTGGTTTTCATTTTGTTGTTTTTGTGTTTTTGAAATTTGGATAACATTTGTTGGTATTTTGTATAGATGGTGTTAAAGGGGTACGTTTGAAACTGCTATTTGCGCTGCTTTTTAATTCCGCCTTTGTATATTTATCACTTTAGGTCATTAGTTTTCGTCATTATGTCCCTCTTAGGGCCCGTTTTGTGTTGAAGTCGTCGTCTTGATTCGGCGCCTTACCGGTAGAAACGACTCTCAGATGGGTGCGAGCTTAACCCCGTCTTTACACGAGCAATATTCATATTATTCTATAAATTAATTAACATTGCTTAGCTCATAGCATGCTGTGTAATTAATTTTTAGGTAGATTTTTTTTCGCCGCGGCTTTGAAATGCCCAACTTAAATTTTAGGTTTTAAGGTGCTAGTACACGGCATGTAGCAATCCATGTAGCATACATGTCTTGTACACATGTCTTTGTGCACTTTCTATGGACGTCAGAGCTACATACGTCTGCGGCTTGCTGCATGTCGTGTACTAGCACCTTTACTCTCTTTCTTTCCATTTGGCAGACGGTAAACTACGAAATATTGTGCTTAGAGTATACTAATTCGTCACCATCTCGCGTTCTAAGCATTATCCTTTCACATATCTTCAGATATTGCATTTCTCAATCGCTGATCATTTAGAGTCACACCATAGGGAGCCAACCGCAATGCAATTTGCAGAACATTTTATTATTTTAGCCATTTTTTGATCGCATTGCGTGTCACATTACTATTCATCTCCCCACTTTCTTTAACGAGGTAAGGATCTTTTTTCTTCATATTTTCGTATACACTAATGACCGGTAATGGAATAATCTATCATTGAAATACAACATTGTTTGATAAAAGAAAACGCATGTGCTGCGCTTTAATTTTTACCACCGTGAAATAGCGGCTTAAAAGCGAAAAGCGAGAAACTGGTGCACTCAGTACTTAGTCTAGCACACTAACCACTGCGCCAATTGATGGGATGTGGTGCTTTTAAAAGTTATTGAAAAGGCTTTTTACAAGTTTAATTTTAAAGTTCGCTTTTCGCCATTTAAGACAATCGCAACCCCATACTCATAGTCATCTCATAGTATAATACATATTTTGCATTTGCATTGTCAGCTCAGTTTGCTTATTAACCATTCTCATTAATCTCATTCTCATCGCAACTTGCACATAAACCACTGCATACAAAATACCAACAGCTGACATTGTCAACATTTTCGAAAATGATGTGTATCTTTTGTTTTTCAGTTTTAAGACTCGTAGTTGAATGTATAGGTATTATGTACGTGTAGTCAGGAATTAAAACTGCTTATTTGAATGTTATTCTTGCTGCATATAAATAGAGCTGTATTAAGGTATTCGCATTGCTGTTTTTTAAACACTTTGGCTAAATTTTGCATCTGGCAATGTGTTACTGTAATGCACTAATAAATGGCCTCCCAAGCTTTTACTACCAACTAACCAAACAATTGCTCCGTAAAGTTTGCGCACCATTTTGTAACTGTCTTGAATGTAACATACTCGTACTGTATTGCTTAACATGGTCTAGGTCCACTAATCCACATAATTCGCTCTCTCTTTCCTCACGGTAACTAATATGGAATTTTGTTTATCTTTTCCATTCCTCTCTATATCTAATGAAATTTTCAATAAACAAAAATAAAACGCCCGTGTCCTTGTGGTGGTAAAATCTGCACATAACTAAACCGCCTCTGTCGACACAAACTCATCATCTTCTTCTGATCTTTGTGATGGGTTTTTTGGATAACATCGCCTCATACAAAAAAAACAACTAAATCTTCTTCTATTGATCTGTTGACTAACTAATTCAAATGCGGGCCGCGCCTTCGACTTGATTTGTAAATACGCGTCGAACAATCGGTAAATACAAACTTTAAATACACGTACACACACATTTAACGTATGTAAGGCTTCGATGCATTGGGTGATGTATTGAAGCCCGGCAATACTGCGGGCAGTAGCACACTTGCCATGTCCGCTGTACCATCAAATCAATCTGATGTTGTTGCTACAGGTACAGGCGGTTTCCAGCAACAGCAGCAACTCCAATCTGGACAAGGTGCAACCCAACCAGCCGCTACTGGAAAAATTCTCACTGGTGATCTGGACAGTTCGCTAATGTCGCTGGTTGATAATTTAAATATAAATAAATCGGGAAGCGCAAAGTGAGTAGCAAAAAAAAACACAGTTTATTTAAAACACAGATTAGACAAAAAACAAAATGTGCTTCTGATAATGACACTGACACTGATATCTGATTCTACCTCCTCGTGCTATTGCAGACCCGTGCAGTGGAATTCGCCAAAAAATACAGCGAAGCCAGGTGCTAATTGGACACCACAACCCATGGCGGCAACAACTGGTGCAGGTTATCGCCCAATGGTGAGTTGTGTAGTCTAAACAAATTCTAAAATCTGCCAAATCAACAAAAAAAAAATCTTTTACGTAATTAATTCTTGCTCGTTGAGTATAATTGGTAAAATTCGATGGGTGTCCGAATATAAACGAGAATTTTGTTTTGTTTTTGTTATTTGTGAGCTTAAGTAAAGAACGCACTAATGTGTAGTTATAAAAATGGCTTCTTAGTTTTTGTTTCTGTAGAATAGAACTTAAATAAATAGTTCGCAGTTCGAAGTGTTGGAAAAGTCAGAAATTCTTTGATGAAATTTAGTCATAGCGCGGTACTACTACTACTTTCCTGTCAGGTTAACTCACAATGGCGATTTTCTCTATATAAAATGATCTATTGTGACCTAAAAATATGTTCAGGTAAAAGATAAAATTGATTAATAGTAAGGCCCATAATGTAGACAATAGGCCTGTTTTATTGGCAATCTATCTCAGTGAAGTAAAGTAAAGTAGAGTCTACACCACGCAATTACAACAACTATATAGAGTCTCGAAAGTGTCAAACAGTGTGTAGTTGCTGTAATTGCGTGTTAAAGATTCTACTTTAGTTTACTTTACTGAGATAGATTGCCAATAAAACAGGCTTAATATAGTTTTCAACCTTTGGGAAGATGTTTCACTTCAACATTGTTAAGTCGATGCTGAATATTGTTTATCTTTCAATTAACTTTTTGTTCATAAATGGCTATTATATTTGACAAAATCTTATTGGTATCGTCAAAATTTATTTAATAGCACACCGATGACAAAATTGCTACCCCACCTACCTCACGATCGAAAGAGCTCTTTTTCTGGAACAAAGCACCACTGAGAAAATGAAGCAGACACGAATACAACATACAAGTAGATATTAATTTGTGTGACTCCACTGCTTTGTCCTGCAAAACATATTTATTTGTCTGCTTTGTAAAACTAAAACTACAAATGAGGATATAGATACCACACTGTCTGGCTCCGTTTTATTGCTGTTAAAATTGACATATATAGATTTACATGAAAACCAATCCATTGGGTATTGGTTTTGTACAATAGTTTAGTATATTGCCTTTTTTTACTATCTATTTTGAGCTATTCTAACTTTCGACGCAATGATAACGTGTTTTTGCCAAACGTATTCGGCATATTTGTCCATTTTTTTAAACAAATTTTTAAATCCCGAAGTATTAGCTGACTATTTTTGGTCGGCGTTACAGTCCAGGCGGACATAGGCCTCAACTAACAGGGTTTATCATTAGGGATATCACTATGTCAAATTGCAAAATTATTTTAGTCTCGTTTGTAAGCACTGTAAACAAGTGGAAATGTGAAAATATTTTATTTACGAACACCTTCTAACGGAAATTCCTTGGCTACAAATTCGTAATATTTTCATGGAGAAAACATTTTCCGATTTCTCGATTGGTTTGTCTTTTACAAAATGTTGCTTACGGAAGCGGATGACGTGATACGTGATTAGGCTTACATTGCATTTCGCATTGCAATTCTGTTTTCTCAAAAAAAGTTATTCCAATATCACATATTCCTTTTTCTTTACTATAATACACGACCACCGAAGCCGCGTACTTTACCTTGTCAATCAATGTTGAATGGAGCAAAAAGTTCCACTGAAATGTTTTACGTTTTACTGTCCATCCATCAGAAACAGTTTTTCTTTATTGGATTTCAATATTTAACTCTTAAAAAGTTTTTTGTAGTTTTTAGGGGCGCTTTGTTTTTATTTTGATTTACTGACACATTTTTCCTGTTAAATTGGCTACGTTAAATCACGAATAGCGCTTAATATCCCAGATAGAGGAACCACCCCTATAGAGCTTTAGCGCCAGTGAAACAAAAATTAATTTTTGTTTACGTTTCTTTTCTTAACGTCTCTTTCCAAAAATGAATTTATTTCTAATGAACAAAATATAATTTAAGCTTTACTGAATTTCATTTCAAATTTTATCGACGAACTCCAGCTTCACTTTTGTTTCCCTGAACCGGATATTTTAGAATATGTGCCAGTGCCAGAGCTCTGGCTCAAATAGTGAAATGTTTGTTTTTTTTATAAGAATTTTGACATGCTGGTATCTAGCCGTGAATGTAACGCGGTCATTGCTATAAACCGGTAAAATTTTTCTGTTGTTTCGCATTTTTACGAGGAATTTCCTGACAGCTAACTACTGCCAAAGTAAAAATTAAGGAATTAAACAACTTTGCTGCACACGTCGCAGTGAATATTATTATCGAGCTTTGATTTTAGAAAACAGCATCAGATGCAGCGTTCAGCCTATCGGACTTCAGCTACAAATTTTGAAATAAAATACTCTCTTGGAAACATTCAAGAAGAAAGCGGATAAGATCATGTGTCCCTTTACCTGAGGTGTATCTAAGGTCGTCAAAGAATGGTTGGTTCAGTGCGCTCAGTCTGGCTCTTGCTAGACCTACCATTTACTTTCAACTAAAAAACCTTTTTTTTTATGAAAATGACACGTTGCTTACTATCGTTTAGTTTACACAGGCGGATAAGTATAGTCTCGTCACTTTATTTCGAAAAAAAAACACTATTGCCCTTTAATCCGATCCATAACAAAATACTATACCAAATGGCAGACATTTTAGCCTAGTTACAAATATAGGCATTTATATTCATTAAATATTATATTTTCAAATTGGATAAGAAAACAAAAATAACAAAACCATATACACTCGTTTATAATTGATCACCCGCCGAAAAAAAAATATTAATATGTACTCACTTTTAAAATTTACTGCACAGTATTTATGTAATAATTATGTACTTGTAATTCTTCGCTTTGTAACTTTTGTGCTCGATGTATTAATATAATGCTTAAAAAAATTATGTAGGTGGAAAATATTGTTCTAAAGAAAACAAAATCAATCAAATTGGGAAGTTGTTTGTATAAGATTTAGTATCCGTTACATTTGTAAATACAAGTAGTGTAATAGTCCTGGATATACATAAAAATTAAACCGACAACTTTAAATATTTTGTCTTGCACTTAATCACCACTATCGCGAATAGTATTTCCCCCGGAATGTTTCCCATTCAGCAATTTGATTTACATTACTGACAAGGGAAATATTTCCATCGGAATTTATTCACGATACCCCTGAATATTATCAAAAATATGATAATTGCCCGTGTACACAAGTTTAAACTTGTTTTATGCATTAAATTAAAACAAAAAAGTAATCTAATAAAAAAATTTGTTGAACACTGCTACGTGAAAGACTAACGAACGACCCAACTGTAATATGATTATGTGGGCTGAAGTAAGTGTCGAATATTGAGAAAAATACGCTTCTGTTAATGCAGTTGAAGCACTGAGCAACAAAAACAAATACATAAGGACCATTCACATGGGAGCGAACAAACGAATTGATGAAATGCGAACAAACCACTTTTTATGCATTTATAAACAGAAAATTGCACATTTTACTACTCCAAGATGAGGATAATTAATTATTCCATCAAAATTTATTAAGAAAACAAGTTTATTAACAGTTTAAATAACGAAATTTCGAAATCCAAATTTTTTGCCGCGAACGAAAAAACCTTGGCGCGAATTTAAAATCCACATCATTTAAATCGCGTTCCACAAAGTAGCGAATAAAAAATTCGTTCGAACTTAACCTTATTCCAAGAGGAGGATATCGTGGAATAATAAAATGTGGAATTTTCTGTTTATAAATTTCTGTTTATTCGCATTTCATCAATTCGTACGTTCGCTCCCATGTGAATGGTCCTATAATGTAATCGGACATCAGTTGTCGTTTAACATTCGGCATTGGCTGTTGCAAACCAATAACTGTTCAAGTGTCATTTAGACTTGAACATTGGGTTGAATGACTCCCATATAATCCTATTATGCGGTTATCTTTAAGCCAGGCTATTGGACAAAGGCTAAGTTATACTCTCCTCCATCAATCAAGAACATGTTGCCGCAATCATCAAGTTACAAAAACAGCGATCAGAATTAAATTTTTTTTTCGTTTCCTTGTTTAAGTGTCTTGCGGGTTTAGTATAATTTTTGCTACTACCTTAGCCGAATTAAGCTTTGTTCACTTATACGGAAAGTGATATTCTTCCCGCGGGCGTCGTAAAAACTCCAGACATGGTTCCGCCCTTGAAGTTTCTCTTGTCAGAGAAGACTTTCCACTAGGACTTTTTTTTAAATCTTTCGGTCCACAGACATTCCGCCCTAATCCTAATATAACTCGTTACAAGACAGCTAGAAGCCTAGATCAGCTGATTTCTAGAGCAGAAAAACTGATCTGAATCTGGGAAAAGTGTTTCTTGTTGCCCAGTGGAAATCAACATTAGTAACCCTACAAGTATTCATTTGAACAGAGATAGATACATATAGACATTAATAAAGAAGGATTAAAAAAAATTTGCGTGTTAAAAATTTGGGAAAAAAAATCATTCGTTAATTCGATTGATTCTCAATAAAATAATCACATTTTGATGAAGGTTTTCTGCACTTACGTCGTTGTTTTACTGGAGGTGCGATATGTATTTTGATTTTATTTTCTCAATTTTTTCCTACTCACTAACGCCGATTTTCAAGTATTCCATGAATAGTCGATTCAGAATTTGTTTTGTTTCGGAAATGTCAGAATTTAGCGCCGATTTTAATGTACCAGACAATTCTTTCGTGAGCTAAATCAGTGGAGACATTTTCTAGGCTGAGTATGTATAACAAAATAGTATGTAGTACATATAACACACAATATGGTTATACTCGACTGACGGCAATTAGTGTGTCTCATCTACATATATGAAAATAAAAATTTAGCGTGCGGAACAGGATACTGCTTTGCTAAACTGCCTCGCTAAATGTTATCTCTGTAGACATTTTTGTATGGGAGATAAAATTTACCGCGAGCAGGATACTTATTACAAGCAGCCATACATTTTACATTTTAAAAAATCACGAACAAATTTATTGAAATAATAATTCATTTAAACTGTTGAATATATATCCAATTGAAACATCGACAAGTCTTAAATCTCATGTATAATTTCTGCTACAAGAAAGAATTACTCCTACATATTCAGCTCTGAATTAGATTAAGTTAGGTTAGGTTGTATAGGGTGTGAGTGCATAACAGTGGACTAGGCACCATATTGGGCCCATTGCCATATCTGGGAAACCTTCACGCTCGAAACTTAAACAATTCTCCCAAACGGAACATATTGTTTAAATTTTCAGTTTTGTTTGTAAGGCAGCCTCCTCCAAATTGTCGAAGAAGTACCTTCCAAGGTGTTTCCTCATGTACCGAGCAATAGATTGACATTCACAGAGAAGATGACTAATATCTTCTACGACATGTATGTCCTCGCAATACCTACACGTGTCTGTATTTGTTCAACCTAATCTCCTAGTGTGCTTCCTTAGAAGACAGTGCCCGGGGAGTATCCCCATTGCCATTCGTAGCTTTGATCTGCTGCGTTTTAATCATTCTACAATTTTTTTTCTGATCTAACTTAGGCCACCATCTTAGGTTTGCCCTATTTCTAGTTTTCTCGGATTCTCTTGGCCATGGCTATTGGTGGTATTATGCACTCATTTTTCTGTTCTAGTTTCATTTGTGGAAACTCTGCTCCGTTTTTCGCCAGAACATCGGGCCTTTCATTGCCCTCAGCTCTGAGTTATAGAATTTAAAAATTCTCGTAGTATTGACTCATTAAATTTGTAGAAGTATCATTTTGTTAGACAAAATGTGATGTGTCTGTTCCGAGCGCCCAGAAGATTTTTCTGAGCGGGTAGCTTATGGCGAAATGCTTAATAAATGGTTGCTTGCTTCCCTGTCAATTTACCTGAGTGTGTGACAGTTCTTATGCTCAAATAACATCACAATTTTTTTATTTGGAGCTGCACTGAAATGCTGTTCAAAAAATTGGACAATACATCCTAAGTGTTTCTTTCTTATAAAACAAAATTCTTAATCATTGAATAATTCGTTGTTTGTTGTATTTCTCATGCCGATATTTTCGTAAGTTGCTCAGAAGGCGCATCGTAAAAGTCAAAAATAAAATTGAATTTCTTTATGATCATCTTCGAAAAATTTATACATGTCGGTTACAAATTTGCAAGTTCCCAAAAATTCTTCTTAAAGTACTCTCGTTGCCATCAATTCACGCACCTGAGTATTTGCATCTCTAAATTTCTACGATTTTCTAAAATAGAGCAACAAATTTAAATTAGTTTTGTTTTTCTAATTATTTTTACTTTATCGCTTTATTTTTGTTTTTATGTTGAAAATATTTGTTTTTTCGTTTTTTATTTTTACACAACATACATATAGGCTCATGGCATGACAGTAAGTCCTGCGCCAGTCACAATTAATCATCCGTTTATTCACCCTACTTATCCCGTGTTACCTAACTACATGCAGGTAAGCTAGTTGCTAGATTGTTAAATTTAAATAATTTTCTTTATAAAAAAATAAAAATATTAATTCACAATTTACCCGCCTAACGCTAGATACGAATAATTATTTATTAAATATTGTTTTGCAAACAAAATACATAATTATCAACAAGTAAGTACATCCAAGGATATTTTCAATTTTCTAATTACAGCAGGGAATGCCAGTTATGGGAGCGCCAATGATGGCACAGGGCAACATGCCACCTATGACTGGAGTACAACCAGTGATGCCAACCATGATGGCAATGCAGCCGACAGCGGCTCAACCTCAGCCGCACAGCAGTCCCGCCCAACAGAATGGAAATAAAAACATCCAATTAGATCCCTTTGGAGCGTTATAAACGATGTACTACTGTCCTTAACATCTGTAACCACATCCACTAAAATACTATTAATACTATGAACTATAATACGTCGTCATATACATATGAAAACAATTAATTAAACAAATCAAATAATATTATTACTATATATTAATTGCTATTTAAAAAAAAAACAACAACTTGAAAATTATTGATTGTGCTATACAACAAATAATTGCCCCCTCTATATACATATATGTATACAAAATTCAAACTGCATACAATGAACATTATTATATCCACAGATATTATATGAATATAAAAAAAAGTTCTTCTCAAGCTAAATCCTATAAAAGAGCCTTCAACCTTCTATTCTGCTTGCTTCTTCTAATGTAAAACAAAACAATTATAGTCTGAGTGTATTTTTGTTGCAATTAAAATTCTTCTTAATCAAAATACACAATTCGCGTCCGATGAAATATTTTTTGCATATGTTTTTTTTTTTTTTTTTAAATTTTCTTTATACGATTTGTTTTTTTCTTTTTAGTTCGATAATCGAAATTTTGTTTGTATAGCCATTTAGTTAAACGGAAGGAAAAATATATGTTATTATTATTTTTGTATTATCATTCCAATTTATTGATTTAAGTATTTTTTTTTCTTTTTATAAATATGTATTATATTAGGTACATACATATTATGATTTTTGTAAATAAACGTTATTATTTTATGGTAGGCAAATTTGCTTGAAATTTAGAAAATAAAAAAAGAGAAAATTTATGAGCTGAAGACAGATTTATGAATGAAATATATATAAAAAAACAAGTGAAAAATACACCATGTTGATTATGACAATTATAACTGAGCTGTTAAACAAATTAAAAAAAATAAAATTATATATATATGTATACAAAATAAATTATATATTTAGATACTACTTTGAAAAGTACCTACATAAGAAAAACAAAAGAAGATATAATAAAAAAGAAACACTATCAATATTATGCGCTTACTCGGATGGGTCTCTCTGTCATACTGTTATAATTATTACAGCAGCATAAATTGTTCTATTAAATTCATAGCCGCAGTAAATTTTTGGTTTTATTTATTTACTCCGAACATGAGTTGGTAAAGATTTTCAATCACATTCACAGTAAATACTTGTTTTGTTTGCAAAGTCGGAGTATTTCCGTGAGGTATGTGGCGCGCGATGCGACGCTAGACTCGAAACGACTTTAAAAATGTTGTACTCTTCAGTCGTTAATAGCGAAATCTCAATTTAATAAAATTGTGCGAAGCACCGGAATACAAGTCTGTACAAAAAAATCGGTCGACCCAAAACTAAATTCTCAGCCTATTCTCGGATCTATTCAAAAAAAACTTGTAACTTTACTTTTGATAGCATTACAGTCCGGGAACCTAACCAATATTTCAAAGTTTTAGTTTGGCAATAATGCTAAAACTAGACTCTGTGACTCTGCACATCTACAAATGCTATCAAAGGCACTATTCAAATCGATAAATATGTCTCGAATTCCCGGGTAATTATATTTGTTGTCGATGACGGACTTCCCCTAAAACTAGCTTAAACTGCACTGACCTATGGATCTAAATGAAGATATGTCTCTGCTCACTTCATATTAGTTTGAAGGGATTATTATATTTATCATCTTATTGTTGAATGGTTTATTTTCCCTAACAGCGAGGTGTTGGCCGTCATCGCTATTTATTTGTCTGCTGAAATGGAGAGGAGCATTTCTCTGCGGGAGGGAAATTTAAAAGAACACGAACGAATTGTTCAACGAATTTACGAAATTTTCAGTTTTTTATTTGCATCAAGCTTTATAGCTTTTTCTTCATTTGCAGTTTCTGCCTAAGGATTGCAGCTAAGTCCCGGTTTACAGGCTTTTTGTCCCGTTGACACTGATTACTTCTACAGGAAAGTGGAAAGCAACGCATAACTATTCAGCTAAAAGTCAGAATCTTCTAACCAGAAACTTAAACGGAACTGACAGTTTAGGTAATTAACTGACATTCCTGGACTTAAAACATAAAAGCCGAGTTACATAGCTAAATGACTAGAGGCACGTCATTTACATACACGCAAACACGTCCAGTCCATGCGCATGCACATACAAAAATTTAGACAATGAAGTTTACATTGGCCTCAGCGTTCTGCCACTTTTTGACGACTACATAAAGACAGGGGTGGTGAGATTTTAAATTTTTAAACAATTTCTGGCCTGAGTTTGAAATTTGTAAATCTGTCATTGGTGAAATATGCAATAATTGATTACTTTTGTGAAGTTCTCGAAATTTGGTTGCTGACAATCCACATCCAATCCACGTTCCACGAATTTTAGCGCCAGCAGAACAAATATTACATTTGGTTTTGTTTACATTAAAAGTATATTTATTTCCTATGGAAAAACATGATTTAAGCCTTTTATTTATTGTAGTCCCACTTTTATCGACGAAATCCGCCTCCACTTTGTTCTTCCATATTTAATCACTTTTAAACGAGTTGCAATGACAGCTCATTTTTTCCCTCCATATTTTTGAATTTAGAGCTCTAGAGCGAATGGTGAAATATCAGTCTTTTATACGAAGTTTGACATTATCGACATTATGCCGCTACCGCTAGTCATCTAGCAGTCATAACGCGGTCAATTATTTTTTCAATGACCACAAATGTACTTGAGTCTGTACCTATTTGGTATGCTCGTATTTGAGTTAGTTGTATCACAGCAGTTTCTATATTTATTTAAAGCCTATGAAGTATATTGGTATGATATGCGGTGGGGAAATAATAATAATTATTTGATCGAAAACCATCTCTAGTAAGACGTGTAGTGTACTCATGAAGTGTTTAAAACAAAGATATCCTAATCATATGTAGTTATTATTTCCTGCAAGCTTGTAAATTTCTTTACTATGCATTTTCTATGCTTGTACATATGGTTAAACCATTTCTATTCCATTTCCATATCTCTGAGATTCCCATAAATACCTTATTAGAAATTAGACATTTCTTTGTATCATGTTATATTCTGTTAGAGCTGCTTTATTAAATGTTGTACTATAAAATTACCGCCCAGCACAATTTTTATGGTTGGTAGTATTAAGAACCATATTAATATTCAGTCTGTAACTGACCTTTTCTTTCTTAAAAATTAAAAAAAAAAAAAACGTTTCCCTGTAAAGTTGTAGTTCTATATACCTACATTTAGTTGTTCATCTAATGTAGAGGATACAAAAAGAAATTAGATATAATTACATAATGTAGTATGTATACAATGTAAAAAGAAAATTCCAACAAGTACATATATGTATGATATATGTATATGACAAATTCGTTAAGTAATTTCTTGCAAATTCAATACCAGAATTATTGTATAACAGCATGAAGAAAACAAATATTAAGTTAATTAAGAAAACATCTATAATAATATATATTAATGACAATATTTATTGATGATACATAAAACCACCACGTATCTCGGAATGAATACACAACAACAAAATCTATATGTATATTTAACAAGCAAACAAATTAATATAGTAAAAACGCGTTTATATAAGAAACTAAATAAAAAAAAGCGGAATTAGTCGTGAAGAATTTTTAGAATTTCGGAGAAAATTGTGCACCGTTTACCTATTGTATTCCATAAACAAAAAAGAAAGCCAACAAAAAATATTTAGCTTAATTTATTGATATTTGCAATTATTTAACTGTTTACGAAACGACAGTATAGAAATTTAAATGAGAAACAAAATAAAATTATATTATGAGCGAAAGCCAATAATTATATGTATACTGTATACACCATGAACAAAAATATGTAATAGAAGAGAATATTTAAATAAATGTCTTGAAATATGTATCTATTAAGAAAAAAAAATTCATTTTTTAGGCTTAACCCTTAACTGTTATAAGGATTGTCGGTTGCGATTCGTGCTTTTAATAAGTCACCTCATGTATCTGGAGTTATGAAAATGTGTCGTTGTTCGGACAACACGTAGCGTTCCCATGCCTGCAAATGTAAGCATACACCTCTGACGAAACAATGAATAAAATCATTGAAATCCTGTCGTGAATATCCGCATTTCTCTGAAACGCATCTTACACAAATTTGCCAATGTGCCAGATAATCTTGATTTAGACAAGAGAATTCCATAGAAATTCCCATATAGCATTCGAGTAACTCAAGACGAGCCGCAGTCGCGGTCGCAGCAGCAAAGAAATATCTAATAACCTCTCGCATTAGTCATTGCGCAGCAATTCCATCAGTTAAGGTCGTCTAAATGCAATCCCAAAAGAAGATTTGTACTCATTTGGCACTTCAAAGCGTCTCGCGGCATCGCTCAGCACTTTAAGCCTCCATCTCCTGTTTCAATTTTCGTCGTTTGTCGACCCCCTTTTAGCCCATCCCACGGTATCGCACTTACCAATAGCCCAATCGTGTCCATAAATTGTACAATAAAATTCCATAAAAAAAGTAATTCCCTTCGAACAAGAGCCACCAAAAGAAGATGGGAAACACAACAGCCTGTGGAACATGGTTGTCGCGATCTTCCACTTGATTATCGCTATCAAATTTGCATATACCCGCCGACTACAGGTACTCAGTCACCTCGTCTATCTTGCTGTGAGCCGTAATAAAGAATCTACTAGATATCTTCAGCTTTTCCAATTTTCTTCTCTTATTTTTCACCGAACGATCATTGATCCGCTATAGTAGTTCCACGTAATAATGGTCGGTCTCTGTGCCTTGTAATGTAATATGAACGTCCCCGTTTCGAATGGCTATACAACAATGGCACACGGTTTGTCGTATTTACTACGTATAGAGATGCGCAATCATCGTCCAAATCCAAACAGAGCTGAGCATCAGTTATGAAACTCATCATTGAGATTTTACGATTTTCCCGCAATTTCAGATTATCAACGAAGAAGAAGAAATAAGCCCGATTTTTGGAGATGAAGAAGGAAGTTAATTACCCGTGTGGCATCTTCACAACTGCACTTCCATATTATTTTGGTCAATTATCCAATTTGGATGAAAATCGCTTCAGAGATGGGATATAGATACAAAGTCGTTGTGGTTGCTGCTGCTACCACCCCAAAGGGAAACATGACGATGTGGTGCGAATCAGTACATGGGTCAGCGACGGGTTCAATCCATGTGATAATAATTTGCTTACCCAAGGAGGTAAGGTGTTTTTTTTTTAACTGATCACCGTTGGCATAGAATAAATTGCTATTTCAAAATCGTTTTGCTTTTCGGTTAAAAAAACATTTTGTTTTTACATTTTGAGAAAGGATTATTCACTCTTAGATAAGAAATGGCTTTAAGGACAAAGAATAAGCCAGTGCAGACCACTGCTCCTAGTCATCATGGCTTCTTTGGCGTGCCGTTCTTTAAGGCACATCTGATGGTGGATCAGCGCTGGGAGCCGAATCATTTAAATAACCAGTTCAAGTGTATGGCAAATGTGATGGGTAAGTGCAATCAAATGTCTGACCACGGCTGTATTTGGAGTCTATTGGCGGTTATTGAAAGCCTTTCTTTCCGATACAACAGCCCAAGCCAAGGAGTTCTTATATACCTTATATCGGTCTGACTGCTGATCATTTCTTTCACAAATGTTTCTTATTATAAACATCACCCTCACGAGTGTGTGGGCCTATGATGACAAATTTAGTTCGGCGGACGATATTTACCTTCCTTTAAAAACTTAAACAAATAAAATTACTTCTGTACTTTTAAGAGTATAGTTAGGGACATTTTGTTGTAAAATTGTGCCGAAAACCACTGACAAAATTATCGAGTAATAGTGTTGAGAGCAGGCAATAATCAAAGTCAAAAAACATTGGCGCCAGTTGTTAGAGAACATTATTAATAAAATGATGTCGAAAATCACTGCCAAAATCAGCAAGACAACACAGAAAGCACTCATGAATCCAACAAAGTCTTTGAAATCCCATGCAGTTACTTGCACCAGTTCCGTTCTAAAACATACAATAATAGATGCAGTGTCGTATTTACGGTTGCACTTTAGAAATAGCCTATAATCAAACCTTGAATATTGGTGTTGAAATTAAATGCCTCTGAATAATAGTAATTAATCCTTCACTGAACCATCTTGTTCTGTTTAGAAAAACACTTTCAATACAAACGGCATGAAAACGCCGCCTTCAAAAAGCGTTATTTGCGAGAGAATCGAAGCCTCAGGCAACAATGTCGAGATGGAAGAGTCAAATTGCAAATGGCGTTGCATGCAACGAATTCGAAAAAAATTCGAAACTACTTGCTAAACTACAAGGACATGCAAAGACTGTACAATGCAATGCCAATCCATTTAGTTGTAGACAATATCAACCAAAGGACATTTGTTCTGCGCAAGGAAAGAGACCGCTTGCGACACCGATTGAATCAGCTTGTCGTGGTTTATGAGGAAAGATTGGTAAGATCAAAAAAGCATGTCTGCAAACTAAGTTTCCCTCTAAAAAAAACCTTCAGAAAGAAAAGGCCGTTCTCGAGAACCGAATAAAATACCAAAACGAATTCGTTCTCGACGAGGAAATCCATTCGAAGAAAATTAGAAACAAAATTGAATGCTCCAATGTACGACTGAATGCAATCAAGACCCTTAACGATGCATACAAAAAAATCATTCAATTGTTGCTGCACGATGAGATCTACTACGAACCAGTCTTGAGGTCTCTACAAAAGGATATCCATGATCAAGCACATTTTACCAGTTACATCATCGAACTCGGATTGCCGGCAATTTCTCGCTTAAAGGAGATTACTGAACAGCATCGGGTGAGAAACCGTTTTAATTGTTAGTCTTTGAAACTATTATGAGAGATGGTTTCGTTTTTGTCTCTAGCGACTAGAGGATAAAGCCCGTCGCAATATTGCAGCCAAATTGCAATGGGTACAGAATTACAAGAAACGAGCTCAACAGCGACAGGTTGATCTGCGAAAGTTACAAGCCAAAGGAGAGGTGTGATATCTGAGTCAAAGTACTCTGTAATTATCTAACTCTTGTCGAAATTTAAACTTATTTTTGCATTTTGATGAAGGGAACCATAAATTACTTTAAACGGTACGTACGTGAGACTCCCAGCATGCTGGAGTTGAAATGGGAATTGGAGGCTATTGAAACAACAATTAAGAGGGTGAAATTTGCTACATTGTGCTCCAAGGCTACTGAGGTGTATCCAAGGTGAGATGATAGCTATTATGCAATTGATTTTTATGTAAGGTGTTGTTTTTGCGAAGAATAAAGAAGCAGATTAATGACAATCAAAGACTGCGCAAGGTTCTAGATGGTGATATGGTTACGCATAAGTATACGGAGCAAAAGCTACTGCAAGGCGATGTGATGAGGGGTATTCTGGACCATAACCTTACGAAAGAGGAAATTGTGTATGAGGATTATGGTGGCAGAAAAGTACTTTTGTGAAATGAGATTTATTTGTAGTCGATTGCAAAAGATTAAGGATCTAAATGATCAAATCAAACAAGAGAAGCGCATTGAGCAGGATGCAGTAGAACACCTTAGAGGCAGAGCTGCTATCTTTTTGTTGTTGAGGTAAGTGTGTTATTTGGATTAAGGATGACATGCGGACCCGGACATGCTGCTGTATAAATAATTATGTGTACATTTTTGTTTCAGATATGTCTTTTGGAATTTTAACGAAATCTTAAGATACGTGTTGCGCTCGCACAGAACAGTACGAAGACAGTATCCAACGTTGGACTTAAAACTCCCACTACTAAAATTCGAGAATCTAACTTTAAAGGCATATCCTCCGGAAGCATATGAAGAAAACCGTGAGTACACCTTTTCTAGAACGTCTCTTATTTAGACATATACCTATCTGCTATTTGCGCTTTTCCTTCATGAACTGGCAATCCATTTAAAGCGTCCGGGAGCGCGAACAAGAAAATCGCTTCTGAAACCGTTCCATTGTATTGGCGCTGAATTCTGTTGATTCTGAGAAGATGATTTCTGTTCTCGATTTCAAGTTTGATGTCTTCCGTATGGTTTTTTCCCCACAACTATCTTTTGTCTCCTGTTTTCCATTATTGAGCAATGCACACATGCGTCATTTTGCCTCTAAGACGCAAAAGCGGTGACCCTGCGGCACCAAGATAGACAGGTCACACATTTATATACTTCAATTTCGTACTAAATAACCTGCAAAAGTTGGCCTGCCGTTTGCACTTTTTCAAGTTGGCGTTTAAAAATGCACGGAACAAAATGTACAGATAATGGCCGCACCTAAATATTCAAGTGACAGTTTATCATAAAACTTAGGCAGAAAATCTTGCCCAACACACAAAACTATGTATGAATGTATAATACTTTTCGTATTGGTTAAAAAAAACTGTTCTTTTGTGGATTTTTTGCTTGTTTTTAATAAATTTATAATATGGATAAAAGCGCCATTTTTTGAAAGAAAATAGGTACCTATCCTTATAAGTTGGCCAAAAATGTCTGCACCACAGGTGGCCAACTTACGCAGGTTTCACTGTACAATATTTTTCAGTTGATACTCTACTTCAAAATTTCAAAAAGAGAATTACCGCACTTATGACCGTCTACAAAGAACGTATGAATAAAGAAGATGCGGACAAGTACGAAAAAGAATATCATGACATATTCCTCAGCAGACTGGATGTGGATGATGATTGGTCCGAAAAGGAATCAGGTAAATTTTTATGGACTGACCACCTTTACACGATACACACACAAACAGGGCAATTAAGAGGGGATTTTTTCGGTTGGTAGTTGGCGGCGATCTGTTTTATATAAGTTTTGTGGTATGCTATAACATTATATTTGGGTGAATGGGAAAGAAAAACAACATTTTAGTGAGAGCATCGAAGACAGGTACATAAAATATCCATGTGGCTGCAAATTAATATCTGTTTTCGCGAATTTGTGAAATTTAAGGCGGCTCTCACACTCAGGCAACAAGCAACTTGTGGGAAATGAAATTTAGTAGAATTGACAAACAAGCATAATGGTTACTAGCATAATTGGATGCTGCATCCTAAAAATATGCTATCGTAATGGAGATATTTGGCGAGCAACTATCTATTGTCAATAAGCAATGTGCAACTTTATTTTAACCTATTTGTTGTATCCTGAACAAAAGACATCCGTCTGGTTTTTAGTAATGTGCAAAAAGTAATTATTCGGTATTTAGTATTCGATACTTGAAATGAGTACCGATACCGAATACTACTCAAAATAAGTATTCGATACTGATACTCATTTGATCACTACTAAAACTACGAGTACACGTCTACACGACATGGCAAACACGACAAAAAAATTGTTTGAATTGAAGATTTCTTGGACGTTTTTTAATCCATTGACAACGTAGCCATCCTTTGATGGAATTTGTTACTTTATGGCTTAATAGAAAGAAGACTAATCATATTTTGGGATAAATACTATATTTACTTCGAAATGTCACCAGAAAGCCCTAAAATCTTAATTTTTCCAAGCAAAAAAAAAATCACTCAAATATTTAATATTTTAGGGTTTTCTGGTGACATTTCGAAATAAATATAGTATATATCCCAAAATATGGTTCGTCTTCTTTCTATCAAGCCATAAAGTAACAAATTCCATCAAAGGATGGCTACGTTGTCAATGGATTAAAAAACGTCCAAGAAATCTTATGATGGCATGGGTGACAGACGTTTATTATGTACGTCTCGCCTCTCGCAGTCACATGAACTTCCATTCTCATACAAATGTACATGATACTCATACAGTTCCAATTTGATTACTTTTCTCCACACATATTTTATCGCCGTATTCTTTGCGTCAGGAATCGAATCAGTAGGCAAGTAATCAAAGTAATCAAAGTAGGTACCTAATCAGTAATCAGACTATTGAATACTGAGAATCGAATACCAGGATTCGTTGTGTTTTTTATATGAACATCCAGAATTCAAGTAAAAAATTAAGTTTACCACTGACTTATCATCAACGCCCAGCCCAAACCGTTTGCTCTAGAAAGCTGGAATGTGTATGATGTGTATGATGTATACAAGAAATAAGGAAGGATATTTCGAAATTCCACCCCTAAAGGGATAAAAGGGGGGGTCAAAGTTTGTATGGGAACATTTTTATTTTTCATCCGATTGACTTCAAAATCGGTTTGTATACTCCCTATGAAAAATAAAGAAACCTAATTTCTCCGATTTTGGAAATTCAACCCTTAAAGGTGTAAAAGGGGGGGGGGGGGGGGTCAAAGTTGATATGGGAAAATTTGTATTTTTCATCCGATCGATGATGATTACTGATTTTACTTATTTAGATTGGAGTACAATTAATTTGGAGTACATTTCATTTGTGAATATGTATAGGTACAAACAAGCATTATTAATTAATACGTTTAACAATCGTTAATAGGTACGTATGTGTATAAAAGGAAAAGAAATAGCTGTATTTTACGGTGGAAGGAGAAGGGGAATTTGAGTGTGATATTTGTAAAAGTTTTACATGTATCTATACAATTTGACTGCAAGACTAAGTACTAGGTATCGAATACCAAATACCGAATACTGAGTTTGAAGTAATCAGTACTCATTCGTTACTCAAAAGTAATCTAATTGCACACCACCAGTGGTTTTATAGTCTCGTATAAAGTGAGTTTTATTTTATTAAATCTGACATTTTATACAGTGTAAGCACACACTAAAAATCTGTCAATTTATACAGTATTTCAAGATACTACACTATTCTTAGATTTAAGCAACCTTAACCATTTTAAGCTATCTAAATATTTTTTAACTATTTATACGAATCTTGTATTAAAAACTCGATCGTCCGACATATATTTCAAAAAATGTTGATCATGTGAACACATAGAGAGGTAACTGACATTTCTTTTTCCAGTATACTGACTTAACATTGACTTAGTAAAAGCGACGCACGTGAACGACCAATATAGTTTTTGCATTCAGAATAAAGAGGAGTAAAAAAAGGGATTATCTTTTTATTAAAATTAAATATTTACTACATATTTTTTTAAAGTCTTTTAAGTCTTTCAATAATCATTGTTCACAGCCCTAGGTAACATAATGAACCCATCGTAACACAGCAAATTAAATTTTTAATGACAGACTGGCGTCAGGCTTTTATAGATGTATCCATATGGGGCGACATACTCCATTGTTCTTCCACTCATTCTTTTGCAATATTTATTTTCATATCTTCCTAACAGATGAACAGGATGAAGATGAAACCCAGGAGCGTAAAATAAGTCAAAATGTCCCAACTCGCAAGCAACTCAAACAAATCAGCTCCAAAATAGTCGAAGAGTTCTCCAAGAAGGACGATTAGCCATCGCTTTATTTATTCATCTATCCATATTACGCCACATCGCATCGTTAAGCCATATAGCCATATACTAGGGCAACCTACACATTTTTAAAATTTACAGTTCCGTTTTGACCGTTCAGTGGCGTGCAGATTCGAATAAATTACTTTGTCAATGCGAGACGTCATCCTTGTTTATAACATTTTTTTTTTACTTTTCGCTATTGATAACGAAAGCCGCTCAACTTTGAGGCTTTCGTTACATCGTCCAATTAGTTGGTAAAAATTTGGTTGAAGATGTTAAAGAAGACCGCCATTATTATGATAGTACAATTGCATACAGTTCACGGTATTTCCTTCCACTTATTATTCATTCATAACGATTATATGGGATCTTTGACGGCGCGCACAACAAAAGCATTCGAAACAATCAATCAGAGACGGAGCGGGTGGTAAGGGCCATACAGTCTGTACAGTCACTCGGAACAGAGATTATACTGTTGCTGGAGACTAATATCGAATAGAAGAGGTCTTGCCATGGGTCAACTTTACTGGAAACTGAATTTAAATTGTTTCGGGCTTTGGGATGGTGTGCAGTAGTCTGCTGTGGCGGGCCTAATTGCCACTGTACCACATCTGAATGGTAAGAGGGAACCCAATGAGCATGTAACTCTTGTTGGTAGTAACAATCACGATTTATTAATTTTGCTTTATTTTGGTGCTTTTTTTGCAACGTATTTCTCGTGCGCTCTCTTATGAAAACAAACAGTTTTGGTATTGTGATGGTGATTTATGGGGACTTGGCGGAGTGGGAACTGAAACAGATCGGTTTTGATGTATCCCAGGAACATTCTATTATGACAGTCATATACACTGGGCAGACACAGTAGTAAACAAGTTAGCCTATTAATTCGGTATGAGAGGGTCAGCTAATTGGGTTTCCTGGTCAAAGATCTTCCACTACGTTCGGTGGCGTATACGTAATTGTTTTGCAAATTTCGCAAACATTTTATCGAATCAATTTTGGTAATGCCAGTCGGTGGAATTATATCAAAATATTTATTGGGAATACTGATGTGAATGTTATTATGATAAATTCAATCATAAATAAATAAATAGTGGACGCAATAGGTCCGTAAAGACACCCTAGGTCTGTATTCTCACAACCATTCATTTGTGAAGGGTTTTTTTTTTTTTTTAAATTTTAGGACAAACGGAAGGAAATGATAGATCCAAACGACTGAATTAGGAAACTTTAACAAGACGGTTATATTCTCGGATGTTTGCCAGACATTCGTGAGAGGTGGCGCAATAGAAAAAATTACCTTAAGATGTCATTTGTGATTTTACGTGGATTAAAACTAAGCCCACCACACTAGCCATTGATATAGCCACTAGTATCTGTATTCAATAAAAAAAAATATTGATTGAATACAGATACTAGAGTGAGGGTTCCAAACATTTTTTTGAGAATATTTAACATGAATGTCTATGTTTTTAAGAAAATAAATCAAATAGGTGCAAAAGACACTTTCATCAATACCTACATTACTTTATGACTATTCGATATATAAACTTTAAATTCCGGAAGAATGTAATACTTTTAAAGTAGTCGAACTGCATTTAATTAATACGGCTAGAATTTGGAAAGTGAGGAGTTATCATGGGTTGAGTTTCGTCTTAACAATTGCCATTAGGAAATTATTGTAAAATATTGTTAAGGGAATTATAATAAATAACTCAATGGACAATAACTAATTTTCTGACGTAAGAAAAACAGAAGTATCTTCCTAAGAAGGTTTATGTATGGAGAATTGACTGTGAGAATTCAATTATTCAATAACAAACACTTAAAATATTAGTGCTGTAATTAGAAATTACAAATTCAGAGCAGCAGATAAACTGGCCAGATGCGGCTTTAAAATGGACGTACTATTAGTGGATAGACAAGTATTGCCAGCTTTCAACGCAGCTAAGGGCATCATTGACACATTATAAAACGTTGCTAGAGAACGATGGAACAACACTTCCAGTTGTACTATAACTCGTAGCTTGTGCCCGCAATTGACACTAAAAGGTTAAAGATCCTAAAATCTTTTGATAGAAACCAAATCCTAGTGCTGCCCAGCCCTCCAAGAACGCCACTACTCTTGTATCGGAGCACGTTTCTTCGATGGCTTGGATGGTCAGTGGCTCTATAGTCCAACACACACCACTTAACCAATAGACATGGTTAATAGTTTCCAATAACTTACTAGGTCTAAAATGGTTTAGCTATAGGATAATGTCAATTGGGAAGGTTGGAAGCAACGTTATGCCTCTAGGCCTAGGGTTGTACTAGTTTATTCTGTCACCCTTTTCGGCTAGGGATCAATAACTGCGTTATTCGATTCCTCTGGCATTATTTGCTTATGGCATTTGAAAAAATAACATGGATTCTATGAATTTACTCTAGCTACTCTTGGCGGAGGTTGGGTTCGGGCAGGCGCTAATTGGTGTCAACTTGGCGGTGCCCATCTTTTGTAACTTTTCATACATATCAATTTTGCTTATTTAACGCCTATTGGTAACCACTGGGCACTGGTCTGCCCATACGGGCGTAACTTGCTGAACTTATAACCGTGTTGAACACTAAGAAAATAGCAACGCACTATAAAGCTCTTTCGGAAAGACTGACTGACCGAGTCTCAGAAGTCTTACATGAGCTCCTCAGAAAGAGAAAGTACGGCGGATGAATTCACGCGATTGAATCAACGGTGACAGATACCTTAATGAGCTACTTTGACGTATTTGGAGCTGAGGTCATAAAGGACAGAAAAGTACGTATCAGTCGACTTAGATGGCTAGGATATGTAGAGCGAATGGACACCAACGCTCCGGCCCGAAGAGTCTTTGATTCCAACCCGAAATGACAACGCAGTAGAGGAAGACCTCGCGGGTCTACCCCGATAAGTAGAAAAAATTAATACAGAAAATAATAATGTAACTAAAATTGCTTCAAATGGCTTATCAGTGGGATTGTTTTGAATGCGTGGAATTATTTTTTTATTTCCAGCCTTAAAACTGTTTCTTTCAATCGCTATCGGCCTTTTTTTTTTGTTTTAATACAAGTTTGGCTGCGTTATGCAACTTCGGTAGCTACAAATGACTTCAGCAACATGTGAATGGCAGGTGTAATGCGATTTTATAGAAGGATGTTTATGAAACACAAAAACTAAAGACAGTTAGATGCTCTACCAATATTCCACCTTACAATGCTGGGGTGGAGATAACTTATTCCCTTTTCCCTTTTTTATTTTGTCTTTTTTATTTTAAAATAAAAATACCAACAGTGTAATATTTATTTTGAAGTGGGTTTATTAAAAAAAATACATTACCTATACTTGCATACATTTTGTGAAGCACACAATCTTTTCATTAATAAAACGAACTGTTTTTTTTTAATGGGAGTGTCAATGAGCAGTCAATAGACTTAATGGCGAGAAACAAATCTAAAAGCAAAAGGCTGCGGGAGCTTTAATAATGACAGATTTAGTTACAGTGCAAATATTTTGTTTTCTAGGTTATTATTTACTACTGTCATTTACAAACCATACCGAACTTGCACAATTTGAAATCAGCTCAATCTCCCAGAAGCCTATCCGCGATGAATTTGTAAAGTTTAACTTTTATCGTTAACCATATTTCTTCAAGCATTTACAAAATGCAGGAAATTAATTAACAGTAAACTCGTGAAAAATTGATATCCGCGCGATCACTTGAACGGTAGTGCCAACCACCCATGATTAAGTGACATATTGCACGTTCACTAAGGCGGCAATTCCGCAGCAATTTCCACTCATATGGATCGTTAATTTTCGCACCTCATAGAGCATGTCATAGAACTACTAATATAATCCGCTTATGTACTGAATCCGCAAAATGACCTTGAAGAAACGTCACTATGAGAACAAAGAATTCATGAATTATTTTCTATTTCAGAGCCTTTGAAGATAAGCAATACCTACTTAAACTTGTTTTCATATAATTCCTAATATCATCACGACAACAAAAATAGATTATTATTAAAATAACTGAATATAAAATATTAATTATGATGAACAAAAAAACTAGTTTTGGCTTTGATGTGTCAATAAACTTAACAAATAAATACCCTCATACGCTATCACTTAGATCATCATCATCATTAACATCGTCTTACATCGGGCAGGTCAGAAAAAACGTTAAATTAAGCAAGTGAGAAGAAAAAACAATTCGAAAGGATTACGACCTAACACATATCATTCGTGATGTGATCACTCGCACTCGAATCTGCAAAGCCAAATTTGCAGACAGACAAGACATTTCCCATTCCCATGCCAGAAACAAGAGTACCTTGAAGACTCTTCAGCTTCAAACAGATACCAGCTACCAATCGAGCAAAACAACTGGTCGCCTCTTCAAGAGATTCATGGCACAGAAGTTAAGAGATCTTCTCCGCACAATCCCAATCACCGTAAAAAACAAAAAAAAAAAAATTAACCAGCCAGTTTGTCTATTATTTTGTCTGTCTGTATCGGTAATCGGTAAAAACACTCATCCGTCTGGAGGGTTTGTCGGCGCGCCGACGTACTAAAGATTGTTCGGTTGGATCTCAACGGAGCCATTCAAATGTTGGTAACGATAGTGAAAAGACGTGCCTCTTCTTCAGAGATTTTGTGGTGAATAAATATTTATTTCTTCAATTTTCAAATATTTTCCCAACATATCGAAGTTAGTCCTTTTTCGGAGTTTAACTTCTAGTTTGTGAAGTGAGCTTTTCGCATCTTAGTTGGGCGGTGAATGGTGCTTCAACCAAATTCATACTGGTCTAAATGTGGTACTATATAGCAAGCAGCAACCCTATACATTTTACTATATTAATTTCGCATATAAATTCAAATTAGATACAATAAATCCGTGTATGTGCATTTTAACTATGGATATACGATTGTAATTTACAAGCGACACGAAAATTATACAAACACGTTAGAGTTGGTGAATGTAATAAGTTTCTTCTTTTTCCCCGCAGTTAAAGCATTTTTAGAAAAAAAGTTAAATAAAAAAATTCCACACCTATAAAAAGTTATAAAACAAACCTACAGGAAAGGAAGGAGTCTGTGTTTTTTCACTGCAACAAATTATACATATGATCCAGTTTGCGGGTAAGTTTAACCTTTTAACTTTATAAGAAAAGAAAAAAACCTAACTACCTACCACTGCTATAAATGTCACTCAGACTCAGTGCCAGAAGATCCGTTCACATGCAGCGTCTCCCGTCTCCCATTAGTCGGAGAGTTGCATCATAGCACATGTAAAGTGAATGAATACAAAAAAGCTCGCATCAGAACATAGTCAAGTTCTAACAATAATACGCGTAATAAATGGCATAACTCAGTATAGTCGTTTTTTATGCCTTCTATTATTAGAACCTCTTCGTTCTTTTGTGGGATTTTTTCCTGCCATATTCTTACCGATTTTCTTTTATTAGGGCCTTCGTTGTTAAGAACCATTTATCACCAATGTTTTGTTGGTTGTTTATGTTTTGTTTTTGCATCGCTTTTCGGCAAATTTTTTTGGAGTTGCTTTTTTTTTCATTCCAATCATTTTCATTTTCAACTAATACCAAACTCTTAGGTATCTCTTCACTTGAATTTTTTTTTTGATTCAAATTTTCGTTGGAGATGTTTGCCCATGGTTCATTGTTTTGGGGCATCTTGGAATCTGACTTTTTTTGTCTCATCTCTTTTTGTGAGAACTTCTTCCTTAGATAGTTCCAACTGTGTATATGTGCGGTATGTGCAGTGTTGTGTGAAGCTCTAGGGCATTCTGTTTGGTCCGTTTAATTTTTATGTCTCTATCAAAGTTGTTTGCTTGGGAGGGGGGCATTTTGTTGTTGTTGTTGTTGTTGTTTTGGCATTTGAAGAGTTGTCTTATTTTACATAATTCTGCAGATTATTTTCTTTTCCAGGCAGTAGGTATATGAATTTAATTTTAGGACAAGTTTTTTTTTCAAAAAAGGAACGTATAGCTGATGATATCATTTGGGTATTTAAAGGATGCTGATGTGTATTCTTTTTTATGTTTCTCTTCTTTTTAAATCTTTGAAATGCCCCCAATTTATAGCTTTTCAATGGGCTTTAATTACTGGTTGAATAATCGGGAATGGATAGAGCTTCAGGGCAGTTTTATGGACTATCAATTTGCAGATTTATGCGAAAGGGTAGAATAGATACGTTAATCATCTTAGTGCTTGATTTAATGGCCTTTTTTCATCATAATTGATCATCTTCTGTATGAATAGTGTTGACGGCTACTTGTCACTTTGTCTATTTATAATGTCTAAAACCTAATACTTTTTGGCTCCACTTGACTTCTTTGGTAGTTAAACATTTTGTGCGTTACGCTACTGAGTGACAAGTGGATTTTAAACGGCTATACGCACTTAAAAAATCAAAACGACTTTGAGTAAAACAAAAGTGTTGGTCAACGAACTGGACTTCAATCACTTTTCCCCTTAAATTTCATGCAATTCAATCGAAGTTCAATTGCAGTTGATGTCGGCCACTGGTTTTATAAATACAAAAACTGAGTTCATCCGTTAATGGGCAGATTCGGTAAAACACTAGTGCAGCCTTCCTGAGAGCAGTATGTTCAAACTCAGATGTGGGTTGAAGAGTTTATTCGTATATCATACTATGTCATTGGTTCGACTTAATTTTTTTTTTGGAATCCGCAAGGTTGGTCATCGCTGAGATTTACTTCATTACTTTATTGCCCGAGTTTCGATTGGTGTGACTGTCTGCAAATTGTTGAAAAATGTTCAATGTTCACCCAATTTGAAAAACCATTGACTTTCCTATTAAATTTAGGAAGCTGCGAATTTATTTTTGATTCCAACAAATTCGGATGCCATGGTATTAATGTTTATCATGAATTGAAGCGAGAGTTTGGGTGCACTCATAGTCTGATCCCATGCAATGGCGGTAGCTCTACAGATGTCGGATTTTCTCATGTTCTCATGCATCTTGCCCAAAGTTATTCTAGACATACTTGCTTCGACCATTGTATCTTGTAATGCATTTAAGTTGAAAAAACCGCTTATTGGTCCGTAAGGCCCTATTAAGTCCAAAAATTATTTCTCTGTAAGATTCTTGTTCGAACACTGAGCTGGTAATACCCTCATTTTCATATTATTTATACTTTTACCTTTAATGTGAATGAATCATTGGGCGGTTCAAATTCCTTGAACAAATATTTTAATGACATTGAAGGAACTTATACGATAGAAAACTATATCAACGCCGCATCCAATTTAACATCAATCAATCCACGTCTTCGCTATGCTTTTCTTTGAAATTGCTTCAGGTTTTGGCTAACTATCCAAATGATTAGCTATCATGATTTCAGTTCATATCCCTCAAACTGTACCCGGGGCGCCAAATCTTCCAGACAACGATGTTGGTATATATTATGTATTATATTATTTCACTTGAACACTTATTATTAAGTTTAAATTAATTATCACTTTTTGCCCTCGAGTTGATAATATTATCCAGGTTGCTCTGGCAAAGATTAAGACAAATTATCTCACATTTCTTACCATAAGGTAACGAAAAATTTTATGACGAATATGATGAATTTCAATTCAATTACATTTACAAATTTATTTGTATTTATATAGACACACAGAAAAGTAAACAAATCTTTGTCAGAAATAGTACTCCCTATATTAATTGTACACAATCTTACAATAATTTCATAACGCCATCCCATTAAATTTTTAAAAATCTGTATAAGTTCATTAAGCATAAACATACACGCTGTATGCGAAAAAGAGTCAAACTTATGTAATAACCATGAACACGCGTTCATAAGCCGACTCTTTGGTGAATTTATTTTTAAAGGTCAGTGCAATAAAATCTAACTCAAATGATGAAAGCTATAGGTAATCCATTTCACATTTATACTGTGTGAAATTAAAATGAGTTGACCTAATCTATACGGACTACAGCCGTCTACTGGAACTGAAACACACTGAAATAAAAACTTGCTTTGCTTTGAATTTTTTCGAGAAAAAAACACTCTAAATGCCTATGATTTTTGCAAATGTTGCGTCCCAGTCATCGTCACATTGTGAGCTGTGTGTTAAATAGAAAAAAAATATATCATTACAAGAGAAAAAGAACCCTGTTAGAACTATCTATTAAATCATAAAAAGAGACTCAGCTTAAGAACGTGAAATAATCAGGGTGATCACAGAATCCATCGTATTCGGAATTTTGCTACGAACCCCAAAAGAACTATCACAGAATCCATCATAGTGGACATTTTTGCTACGAATTTAATCCGTCGTAGTGGAAATGCTTGCTACGAATTTAATTCTTTTAAATCTTATCAGACGAATCTTGAAGTCACTAAACGCATGATTTTTTCCGATATAATCGATTTAAAAATAAAATAAAAGAACGGAATTCTGGTTTTCAAAACTGCTGCAGTATTTGATTTTAAGTGTTGCCATTGTCGTTTCCATTTAACGTTTTTTTTTTTTAGTCCCTCCCTTACCCCCTGCCATAAAAGGAGGATCAGCTAATAATGGTATGTTCTACATAACATTAGTAGGTAACGGCAAGAAGGAAACGTCTTCCGGGAGTACGACATGCTAAACAGCTTACATAGTACGAGTACAAGTTCTGGTGCACAGTCCTTGAGTACTATAGTCGGGATTCCGTTGGGGCCAGTTGCCTTATTGCAATCTAGTTCTTTAAGGATGCGTTGAATTATTTTAGGCCGAAATTTCACTTCTGCCGTCGATGTTTGTACCCTCGGGATATTTTGTGGCTCTAGTTGTGCAGAATCTAGAGTGGAATTCTCTAAAAACATCTGTCTTTCTTTAGGCGTTGTTGCTAGAATCTAGAGTGGATTTTCTGAAAACATGTTAGCGCAAAGATCTGCCTTTCTTTAGGTGTTATTGCTAGCGTGTCGTCTTCTTTTACTAGAGGTGGAAAGGAAGAGCAACTAAAGTTATTACTGATTGCCTTTGCCATGGACCAGAATGCGCGTGAGCCGTTAGGACATCCAATTACTTTGTTAGTGACTCTTTCGTTGTAAGTTATCTTCGCCGATTCAATAATTAGGTTGCATCTATTTCGAAGAATTATAAATTCAGATGTTTTTTGCTGATGATTTAGAGTAGATGGCGGAGAATCGAGACCTATGGAGGGTCCACTTGAGCAACCTACACCCGCGACCCACTTAATGGACAAGCGGATCATTAAAAATGAATGAATGAATGAAAATGTGTTTTGGTCCGAAGTTTTTGACCGCCATTCACGGAATGCCTTGTTTTTCGCTGCGGTACCTCGCTTGCATTTATTTGTTAAACCAGGGTTTATTTGAAGCTAGTTTTTTGATGCAATGTGGAATATAAAGTTCCATACCAAGTAAAATCATTTTGGCTACGGCTTTTGCGCATATATTAACATCGGTATCTCTAAAACACATATCAGCCCATGGCAACGAAGTGAAGATATTACGCAGCATGATCCGAATTCCCCAAGGGAGCAGATATTTTTATTTTATAATTATCTAGCTCTGTTGTGAGAAACAGATCGAGAGTGTTCCCGTAATTTGATGGATTGTCTGGAATTCGTGTGGGTTCATCAACGAGCTGAGTGAGATTGCCGCAAATGGCGAAGTCTTTAGCTTGTCGAAAACGAGGAAGTAGTTCGTATCCTGGACAGCGAAAATATGTGTAGTCAGTGTTTGAGTTTATTTGGGTCTCAGTTCGGTTAAGACTAGGACGTCTGGCTTTTTTTCTTGCAGATGCTGGTGTACGTAGCTGACGTTGACATTGTTGAATGCTAGGTGTCCATGTTTTGTCTCTTTTGTCTTTATGTTCGTTGTTGTGTGTCGTCTTGCAAGTCCTGTGGGTGAATATTTGCATGTTAAACCCCCTGAGATAGTCCCCCCGGAGATCCGAAAGGAAGATTAGTTTACCTCCGGAATTCTTTATCTCAGGAAGTTGCATCATGGCTTTTGTGTCCCATCCGTTTTGCACCGGCCCATACCTGCCAAACTCCGAAACATAGTCAAGACTACTTCACGGAGCCTAGCATGATGTGGTGGTATCTCACCGGGCGACAGGTGGATGGGTCCCTGTCTTTACCAAACTAAACTTGAGCTGTACTGTACACAGTGGGCCCAATATTGCCGATCTCTATGAACTGTAGTTGCAAGTTTGATTGTAATTTATAATCGCTTGTGAAAATTGACAAACAAATCAATTTTAGGTGGTACGATATTAACCGGTCATCTAGTTTGTTAATATATACCATGGGTTCTCTTACGAAATTAACGTTAGATTCACCGAAAACTAATTTTTCGACAAAACACCAACTAGATCTTGTTATAATTGTTAATTTATCGTTAAATATTTAATCTATGTTCTATAATTCAAGAAAAATAGAATTTGTTGTCTATGGTGAACAGAATAGTAGAAACGGCAGCAGTGAGTGAGAGCTCTCCTGCCAGCAATATTTCTGAATTTGCGGAATGTTGCAAATGATCTGGCTGAACCAGCCAACGATTGGAAGTAATTTTTTTTTGAAGATTTAATCGAAAACGCCTTCAAACAATATATTATGAAAACTTATATTTTCGATGAAGGTTTAGTTTGATGTGAATAAAGTATGCGCATATTTAGCATAATTATTCAGCACAAACAAACTACCTACCAAACAAGCTACAAACTGAACGTAGTCGAACGGGTAGATAGTTTTACAGTGGCTTTAGTACGTCGCGTCGTTAGATATGTCAAAATAAAACTACTTTTATTCAATCGAAATCTATATACAATTTTTGATAAGTCTTGTCAGTGAAAACATGTGTGTACCATAATATTACTGCATAATATTCATATGTGTACGAAAATAAGACAAACGTATTTTCTCCACAAGCTCTTAATTGCAATTCGGCAAATACCTGTTAAAGATTCACTTTGAAATCTCAAAGACTAAATAGCCGAAATATTGGAGTTCAGGCCTAAATTATCTGGTTTTGCGGCAATGTTTATTACTGCATTAAAACCAAAACACATATAAGACACGATGAGTGCAAGGCAAAGTTTTTTAAATCTAGCATATAATATAATTCTTTGAATAAGGTCATTTACATTTCTTAATATTATATAATGACTTTTAAGCGGCATATGAATTGTGTAAATTGTTTGACAGGTTTCCTATTTTCTGAGTGCTTCCAAAGGGTGCCCAATAATCTCGTAGTAGGTATCCATTTTATCGCTCAAGCGATTTTGAACGAACACATGTTGCACTTGCACATATCTGCAACAACTATTAACACGTGATTAGTATTCTTAATCTGCGGTAATTTCTTGAATAATAGGTAAACAAACAATTTAAAAAACAGCGAATAAGGTGATAACAAGATTGTCCAAACCAGATATACAAGTGGACTGGGCATGTCGAATTTTATTAATCGCAGTTTATAGCCTGATGACGGCTTGATTATGGATCATGGCTATATCAATAGAGCTTTTACGACCATCTAAATTACCATGATACATCTTTTTAATGCGGTTTTTGAACTTTTTGTGTGTTTGCTTTGTGTTAATTATTTTAATTGCACTCGCGCGCACCTGCATTGAGACATAACCCACCACGCCTTGCGTTCTTAAGAACACAATTTGAGATGCATAATTGTTTGCTTGTGAATTCGCAAAGATCAATTCAATTCATACCACCCTTTGGTGGAGTAACTGTCGACAACCCCCCACGTAGGTCTCTTTTTCTACAATGCCGAAGATATAATTAATGGGTACCACCACCATCAGCCAAGCCTGTCATCATCGTCGCCCTAATCCAACTCCATTGCTGTTGGCAGACATTAGTTGCCGCTATTGAGCAATGAGCAGAGTGAGTGATTCAAGTCATTATTAAGTTTGTGAAAAACTTGCATAATTTTAATTTATCTATGAGAAAGAAGCTTCGAAATTGTTTATTCCACCGAAAAAAAAAACGCTACATACACCACTGCAAGATAATAGTACAGGAAAGGAAAAAAAACAACAAAACCGCCACAAGAAATTTTGTATGTTCTCTGCTCTTATAAACCAAAACCAAAAATTTGCATAGAAATCCACTTGGATGCAAACTAGAGGTAGGTACTCTCAAGATCGGTACAACATTGCTCAAGAGTCGCGCAAGGCAAACAATTAAAATATTATAGTGCAAGTCTCACAGGCCGCGAGTGAGTAAGAGTTAATGTGGAGCTGTATCATCTGCCCGCAAGATCAAACACAAAACTTTGCGGGCCAATATATATGATTGCAATGGCGCCCAACGGCAGGTAGGTGGATCTCCTGAACAATTCATGATAAATACGTCTGTTTGCTAATCTGTATGCGCGCATCCGCATTTCGAACGACGAGCAATGCCTCAAGTACACATGCCAAAGTGGTGAAAGTACCTATACTAGTCGGCCCATCGAACATCACCCACACGATTGCTTTCAATCAAATGCAGGACCCTAATCGAGATCAAGAGTTGGATAACTTGGTCTCGCGGCGACGTGCGCACATCACATTCACGTCTCATTCAATGACTTTAATTTTGGCAAATTTACAAATAAGTAGGTAATCTGGCCTAAAGGTGTCCAGTCGACAAGACGCGATTTGGCATTTCGCGCGAAATCACCATCCATCTAGCGCTTTTATTCTCAGTCTGCAAATCGGTGCTGGGGCTGGCTCAGTATATACCTAAATAGATCAGAAGAATCCGCCCCTGCCAATTATGTGTCTCTTTGGTGAGATACAATGTAATCCCAATTTTATTGTGTGCTGCGGATATCGAAATGATGTCGATGATTGTGATTTAAACAAAAAAATAAAAAGGAAGGAAAGTGCAAAGAAGAAGATTTACTCGTCGCCGTAAGTGTCTTAACCGTGCCGTCACCTCCGCCTCTACCACTTGGCTTTTCTACGCAATTGTCTTGGATCTTGAGTGTATGTAGCAGATACTTTAGGTACTCTTGTTGAATGGCTTGATTAATGAAGTGGAGAAAATCCGCTTGTACGTTTCCACACTCATTACAAATCATTTTGGTGTGCCGAGAGTGGTATTAATGGCACCGAGTCAAAGTGGGTTTTTTTTTTCTACTAAATTTTTTGTGGGAAGTGACCACCCTGTACAATAGGGTACGATACATACAATACAATTTTATTTTGAATCAAACAATATTGAAGCTGAAGTAATTTTTGAGTTGATTTCGAAAATTGATGTTAGGGGTATAAAATTATGATATTAACTAAACTCGAAATATTAAAATCCTGAGACACGAAACTAACAATTTTGGGGTTCTTATGACAAAATGAGTACTGCCTGATTGCAGATTAGCATATTTTTTCCCTTTTATACCCCATTCACACCGAGCCGAACAGTGTTTTCGGAAAAAATGGATATGTTTATCGAAAACAAAAGTTTTTCTATACATATTTCAGTTTTTAAAACATATTCTTTGAGGTCGTTTTCCATTAAGGAAACAACGTGAAAGTGACTTCCAATCGTTGGGTAAATACGAGCGAATTTTACTAAAATAAAAATCTACTCGACACAAACTTTTCATAGCTAGTTTCACAGTTAATTGAAACGTCAAACAAAACCTAGTTGTGGTTCGGTGTGAATGCATTGACCAGTTTTCGTAAACTTTTTGTCGAAAACTTAGTTTTCGGTGCGGTGTGAATAGGGTATTAGTAGAAGCGATTTTTTTTGCCACATGATACTACATAGCACTATGTGATAGCTTCGCTAAACAAACTTAACAGGATGCGACCTCTATCAGCAGTAGGTTAACGTACAACGTTTTATATATTTTACTTTTACTATAAGACGTGGATTTGGTTAAGGAGTTTATTTGCATCTACTTATTCGAAAACCTTTTCAATCTAGCGCTCAATGCTAAAATTTGGTGTTTCCAAGGGCTTAGCTTAGAGCGAGGATTCTCAGGCTTACCCCTTAAGGTTTTTGTCCAGAAGCTTTTTCTTGTCCAGTACTCCAGTGTCTGAAAAACATCCGGGAGTATTACTGTCTGAAATTAAGCAGTTAAAACTTGCTCTTAATTATATCAATTTTTGTTTAATTCAAATCATATTCCGACTGCGCTTATGATAATTTAAGCCCCTACTCTAACTGTATTTCCTATTCCGTTTGTTAAATTTAAATCTCTCAAGACACACCAATCTGTGGCATCAGCTTTGTTCCAAAATCAAAATACAAATGTACATCTTTTTTCTCTTCAAATACAAACTCGGAATGATGTCACAATTGTAATTGAATTTCGATTCATTGAATGCAACTTACGACCAAACGAAAATCGAAAGTGTGTTTACAGATTTTTGGGTCATGTCTAATTTTCCCCCAAATTTCTTTATTGCGTCTTTTCAATTAAATCTCGATCAACAGATTATACATCATTATTCCATAACAATAAAAAGAAAGATATGACACAGCAGACATCTTTGAATTAGCCCATTTTCAATGGACATCATAATCAAACCCATGCTGCCATCTACACGTCACTGCCATTTGCGTGCTGCTTTGTAAGATGATTTTAATCAAAGCGCGCAAATTCGAAACACGTACAATTAAATTTTAATTCTTCACCTCGACACAATAGAGGAGATAATACGGAAGTGCTGCCTTCTTTTTATTTTATTTCGTTTGTGTTACTAACAAAACCGAAAGGAAAAATGGCAGCGAAAAATGAGTAAAGTAACCCTACGGCGAATTCGGTGAGGGACCCAGCCGAAGGGGTTTTTGCGACCCCACCCACGACTGTGTGAGGCTATTGTTGCGGAATATGTTACGCCAAGGAGAATAATAATACCTAATAATAATATATTACGACGACGAGTATTTTGTTTGAGTGCTGAAAGACAAATCTCCTTTCTTTGGTGGCCATTGTTCGAGGGGATGTACAGAGAAATCGGGATGTAAGCCTTTTGAATTTGAGTTGGAATTAAATGTGCTGTGCACTGCATGTGGCTGCGATTTTTTGTGCAATTTGAACGGGTGGTAACCGGCCAATGACGGATAAATATGATTAAGACATTGATGACTGGGAGGAGACATTTCACTTGCGACGACATATGATATGTCTATTATACGGTTTAAGTGAGTGCTCGGAATTTGTTTGGAAATTATGGCTCAACTGTCAGGCCAAATTTGGAGTTATTTTGTTACTTTATACATGGGCGAAGCATGTATTAAGGGCATGAATTGTGCAGGTTGTGCAATGTAAAGTTTGCAACTGGAAAACCTCCGGCTTAAAATAGTAAATGATAGGTTTGGCTACTACGACTACCTATAGACTTTGCACTTTTCGGAAACTGATGGTAGGTAAATTGTCGGTCGACTATTTAATAACCTAGACCAATAGTCATTAGAAGATATAGTGGTGAGTGCAGTCCTGGATTTATCAATAGGCCGTATAGGCCGCGGCCTAGGGGCAGCAGATTTCAGAGGACGCTCATTCGACTTTACATGTTCTTTAATTAATGTGTTTCTTCATTGTGGTTATAGAACAAGAGCCCATAGCAAATTTTGGGTGCGAGATATAACCGAAAAGAAAGTAGATGAGTTGAAGATGGGGTAAAGCGTAAGGCTGATGCTATAAACCATAGTCTTGCAGCTGACGGTCGTGGCTTTTAGTTATTAATACTATGTTAAAAACAAATGCTTTTCTAAAACTGAGATAATTGATATAACCAGTCAATGTTAGTTTTGTAGTATATCTATACCGGATAGGAATTATGAAGGCCCAAGACATTTTGAAAGCGGCCAGCGTCATAGCAGACCAATTCGAAATCCTGGAAAAATCAGTTTTGCATACTGGTTAGGGCCCACTTAAATAAATACTATAAGACTATATAATTCAGCGAAAAACCACTAACCTTCGTTGAACCAATTATAAGATACCGGTTAATAAAATAGCACCAAGTGACGTATATTCAAAGTGATCTGCAACATCTCGAATCGTTGTTCGTAATATCTTTCTCGGAAACCCAACAAAATAAATCATTTATTCCCCACTCCCTCCATGGTCCTGTTTCACCTGATCTCTGTTATGTGATCTGCAAAGTTTAGCCAATCATCATCAAAACCAATAGAAAATCCACGAGTTTTTTGATTGATTTTGATTAAAATCTGTTCAGACTCCCAACACAAAATTTAACTCACGTCGTAACTTTTCCCCTCCAATCAATCAAACGAAAGTGAATCCCAGAGGAAATCGAAAATGAGACCTCGAATCGTATATGTGTAGTGTATGTATCTTCATCACGGTGAAATTCATTTTTGAGCCGAGATTATCAAATCGAACTTGAGGATGATCCCACCACAACCACATGACAAAGGTACACTTGCGGGAGATCAATAAAAAAAAATCATTGGATTCGTGCTCGTCGCATAAATAACTTTGAACTCTGTCACCTTTCCCAGACCAGACGTACACACAACAATAGGTGTTGTCAAAATCAGAGAAGCGCTGACATAATTAATTTGCAGCAGCACCTTGTAAAATGTAGGCTGTAATAGCTTGGGTTGAATCGTTTTTGTAATTTGATGCCAAACGTAATTATGTACCTATACCAGTCAGAATTATAAACTGTTGGTTAATGGTTTGTTGTTCAGCCGAAGGTAATAATTATCCGTCACATGAACCCGCTATCGATCAATAAAATATGTTCAGTTGCAGCTGATGCCGAATGCGCCATCGGCTGCCACTTCCAAGTTTCAACCGGCAACAACAGAATTTGCAATTGACCTCAAAAATTTCGTTTTAAGATTCGACATCAGCGTGAAGAAAAACTGTGAAAAGATGCGAAGAAATCACGAACTCAAAAGCATAGCTACTTCCTTTTTGCCATCGTGTTGTCCGTGCGCAAAAAGTTATGTTCATTCTCAATATCAGAAATAGTCGATAGAGGGCGCGGGCGGTGGTGAGTGTAAATAAAATGATGGTTGCCGGCTGATTTGCGGTATACAGTCGGAAGTCCGTCTCGTTTTGTTTGCACTCCCATTGTTGGTTGGGGCATGGAAATTGAAAAATTGTGAAACCAAAATGGACTAAGCAAGAAATTTAGCATACCTTCACTCACATACATGCATTGCATATACAACATATTGTATGAGTATGGTATATGTTCGTGGCATTGTTTTGGTTAGTCATGATGATTGATTTTTCGAGAAATGTTATGTGCGGTTCCCATCGTGAACTTCGATTGTGTTTAACTTTGCCATTTTGACAGGTCGAACCGGTTGACATTGTCAGCGGCTGACTAAATATTGCCAAAAATTCCAAGAAGCGTTAGGAATAATGCAACGGTACCGGAGCAACACGTACTAGTGATATTAATCGTTGCCAAGTGTCAATCGGCGGTAGATTTATAAAGTGGTTTTGTAAAATGTCAATTTGACATATTTACCATAACAATGGCAATGACACTACCTGATTGAGATCTCTTAAATTTCAAATCACTTTTGGGGCGCCATTATACTTTTGTTGCGGTACTTGTGGTTTATGTCTAATATGTGGGAAAAAATTCGAGCATTAATTTAAAAATAACAAAGAATGACACCGACGTAATGCTAAGAATCATGTTAAAAGAAACGGAACAGGTTGGATAAACACTTTCGTTTAATAAGTCAACTAGTGATTTGGTGCGATAAGATCTTATAATTAATTGTGGACCGTACTTGAGAGAATCGTGGGAAATTTTAGCACATACGACAGGAACTGTAATCGGTTGTTATGGCATTTACATAACAGCGTCCCGTTTAAAATGGGAACAGGAAAAGTCACTTTTAGGCGTCAAGTTTGAAAAACTAATAATACAAACGAATAGGCATAACTTTTCCGTCTCTTCCTGCTGATCTGCGTATAATTAATAGTTCGGCGTACATAAGCAGGTACTACTTCGTAATGGTTCGCTTATAATATACGGCCCCTATTCTGAGTGTCGATAGTTAATCGTTGATCGACAACTGTCGATCGATCGAGAACTGTGATGGTCGATTGCGATCAATATTTGTCGATTTGACAGTCGCTTGTAGTCGATTACAAATTTCTGATCGATGCTTTCTCTTGGAAGTGAAAAAATTTTGTGCGTACGAATAGCTAAAATCAATCGACGCAATCGACAATTGTTGTGACGATCGCTGATCGACAATCACAATAAGGCCTATATGTGTCCTTCTGTACTCCAACCTCAATTTATAAGGCATTGAACATTGAACATTGATATGTCACTAGTTTTCGTTTAAAATAATAAATAAGTTACTTTAAATATTTAATATACATTATGTACATTCTTCATTCTATATTTCATGGATCCAGTTATACAACTTTTTGTGTTTTTATATTTGGTGTTTCATTTTTATTTGAATGACGTTGCTATTAAAAAGCATCGGAGAAATAATGACAATGTTAATCGCTTCATTTGGACATTTTAGCTTGACTCGAAGAACTAATAATAAATGTCGAAGATTACATATATCTCAAAGACTGTACCTACTAAAATATTTTTAAGATGATTTTTACATTTAATAATTTCAAAAATTTCTCGTTTCGTCATTACTGGGCTGATAAATAAATGCATTTATTTTTGAAAACAAAATAAACGCCTTATTATTCATTTTATAAGACAAAATGTTGTATATGACATAATAGTCTTTAATAATTTTTACAATTACAGTTTTCTAATGGTGCCGTGACATAAGGCCAAGCGTCATAAGGCCAAATCTCGAAATTTGGCCATAAGTCGCTTTGCGAAAGTGACATAATGCCAAATTCTAGCATTTGGCTTTATGACACTTTTGAGTGCATATTCGATTTTGCTTTCAAATTATTAAAAAGTCTTGACAAAATTGTAGTAGTATCTTTAACAAAATATTCTTTTGCTGTTTTCAACAATTAGTCAGCAAATTCGCTCATGTCAAATGTACTATATTATTATGTATCTATGTGAACATAGTTATGTAACTCTTCTTTGACTTGTTATCCAAGAGGACAAATAAGAATGGAAATACCTGTGGATATATAAAGCGTCATATTGCCAAATGCTAGAAAGCGACATAAAGCCAAATTTTAAGATATGGCCTTATGACGCTTGTTCTTATGTCACGGCACCTTTTCTAATTTCTCAACCGTGATTACCATTGACATTTAATATTTCATTCCTATCCTATCCTATTTAATTAATCCGCTTTCTACCTGTTTTTATATTTTTTGTTAGCACACACATAGAAAGCACGGTAGTTCCAAATTGAAAACTAACTGTATAAATTCAAATTATTTGAGAACTCAAACGCATTGTTCTTCGCGTTAACTTTATGATTATATGACCCATAAATTTGACATAAATGGTCGCGTAGGTGATGGAATTGGATGGAGTGTAATTTGGAAATCCAGATAGCTTGTGCTGTCATATAAGAACTTCCTTTTTTGCACACACAACGATATCCATAAATACACACGGGACCGTCACAGTAGGGACGTTTCGTAGTGGCACTATCGTACGTATTAAAAATTTATGGTTTATGATGTTGTTGTCAACTAATTTCCACCTAAACTACAGGAGTTGAAAGAAGCTATCAGAGAGACGAAAATGTCTGCTTTTAATTTTCGAAAACGACAGACTTTGGGATGAAACTAAACATGATAAGCCACAGGCAAAGAAATTTGGCAAAGGGACGTGGCACCTCCCATACAAAAAGAAAATATTTTGAGAACATCTTTGTTATTAAAGTTTGGTTAACATTGGACAAATAGGCGTGGCACCTACCAAACAAAAAAATATTACAAAAGCTTTTTCCCGACACTTCGAAAAGTAATCGGTCGACTAAGATGAAACTTATACACATCTGTTGGTGATATTGACACTATTTTTGACATGTGTAATATGTAGTAGTTTTAGCACAACAAATTCATATAAGGCCCTAGACCTAGGCTCTCACAACATTCGCGATTGGTAACTGTGGCTGTATGTGTATCTATCACCGGCAAATATGAGCATAGAAATACACACCTATATAATGTCCCGCGTCCTATATAAGGCAATAAATGGAATAAATTCTTCTTCGTCGGATGAGGAGTATATTTTCACATTTGACTGCAAAAGTATTTGTAGCTATCACTCCAAAGTTTAAAATGTCGAAGCGAATTTCATTTTATTTTTAACTTCACCAGTTCAAGATCTGTGCGTGTGCTTTTTTTAAAAATCCTATCGTAAATTGCAAATAACCTTAAGTTAAATATCCGCCATAACTGTAGATATAACTTTTTGGTCAAAGTGCTTCAATATATTTTTATTAAACAAATTACCAATTCCACCCGCATACTCCTTTCCGATTCGATCGATGACAGTGTCAAAACTAACGTAGGTACTTCTAACAAAAAAAAATAAAAGTGTCATCTTTTAAATATGCTACTTTACTACATTGCAAACTGCAGATAATCAAGCGAATGGAATCTTGTTTTCTGCGTAGCATTAAACCTGTTTTATTTTACCTACTTACTGTTTATCGTGCAGAAATAGTAAATCACGCAGCATAATTGGATTTGGATGGTGCCATTGTTGACCATCACATATAGTCTTAATCTCCGTGTTTATTTATGTACCTACGGGTGTCTGTCCATCAAGTTTCTCGCCATAAATTAGGTAACATTCTTTCGGTTCACGGAATTTAATGAATTATTGAATGGAAAAGCTTTTTGTTTATTTTGGTTCTTCTCTTAGAGAATTCAGTATGTGAACTGAACTGGACAAACGTCTTTTGCTTGTTAGTAATACCTTCAGCAGTAAGTGAACATTCACGTTTTAGCCTTTGATATTTAAAATAAAACGAAGAAGCGCTTGCAATGATTGCACGTTTACGTACATGTTTAAAAATATCGATTATATCATCATAGGAAAGCATTTTTACAAAAATAAAAAATAAAGGCGCTGGTGGGTTAGTTATAGTTGTAGGTATCTTTAATCGTCTATCCCATTAAAAACTCCAGTGTGTTGTGACACATTGTTATGGTTTTCGGCAATGTTGGTGACACATCGAAAATGTCTTATATTCGAATATAGGTACTAAATGACTTACAAACTCTGTATTCCAATGCAGCGAAATTCTTGAAAAATAAATAGATTTTCTGCTTTCCAGTGAAGTTTTCGATATGGATTCAGTTATAATTAGTCCCAGTGAATTTGTCCCACTTCAACTGCTTTAATAACTGCTAAAACTCAGATGATTTTTTCTAAAAAATAAATTAAATAAACATATAACCCTATATACCTATAAACCCTGTACCCTATTCAATACATACTCTCTGACAAGGTAATGAAAATGGTAATAAATGTCGAAATAATCATGTATCGACCGGTAGGGTGGGATGCTCTGCTGGAGTTCCAGTGAAGGACTGTTAAGCTATCAAACCGCATTATAAATTGACTCTTAAAACAGCTATAGAACATTCTTAGAAAGAGTTCTGCGAAAATGTTGACCATGATCATATGTCTGCATTCTTAGGTGTCTTGGTAGACTATCGGCAGTCTCAGTGGAAAGAAGTGGAATATTATTAAAGGAGTCAATTCCGATGATAACAACATACTACAAAGATGAAGTCAGCACTTATCTTGCTTAGGAACAAGGCATCATCCGAAGATCTCTGTCATTCCTCAAGTCATTTTTCTTTATAGAACGCAGGTTAAATAAATTGAAAATTGTCCCCAAATTTTTTGGGCTCGGACACTTAACATTTATTTTTAAATACTTGAAAGAACACAAAGATAAGCTTATTGACTAATAGTAAATCAAAGGACTAATATCCCTTAAAAATCAACAACCGCAAAATGCGACATTTACCTAAGTGTCTTACCAAACGACGTACCGTGTATTAGCACCTCAACAACAATTTTCGCAAGTTGGGACTGACCCTCACAATTTCTGTCGGGAAATTTTGTCAAATTTCAGTCTATGAATTATTGTTTTGAGAGAATAACATTAACATTAAAACTAATCAATGGACATCACCTAACAATACATTTTATAACCGCGTCGACATCACTTTGTCAAAATTCGTTTGGTTACAGGAGAAGCAAACTTTGGATCCTGTAGACATATTTCAGAAGACTACAACTTAAAAAATGTTTAAAGAAAATGTATAAGTGCATAACTATTTTTTATCATGTATGCAAGGTTGATTTTTCCGAGAGAAGTGTAAAAATAAGGCGAGAGGTCCATGTGCTCCAAACAAAAACCTCATCAGTTACTACCCAACTATACCCGCACCTATTGTCAATATCTGACAAACATCTGAGCACCATCTGAGTCCAGAGCTGTAATGATAAAGTTTCTCAATTTAGTCTCTCGGATACGGCATTACGTTGTACTTAATTTACAAATCATAAAAGAAGATAAACTATTTTTGGCGAAGACTGACATGATAACAAATTTTTTATCATAAGCTTTGTCTATGCTGTTACTTACAAATGACTAATTGAACTGAACTATGTATAGCAGATACCTATACAATCTCATTAAAAGGTTTTCCATAGTGTAGCACCTTGACACCACTCTAACTCTATTTACTATTTCAGGCGAAGATTAATTAACCCTAGGCCCGCATTGCAATTACGAATTTGTGTGATAATATATCTGTAAGATGAGTTCCCAAACTCTAAACAGCGAAATTGCACAATATATGTAACTCACCTGTAAGCCCTTGTAAACAATGACAGTTAAAATAGTTTTACAACTCCATCCTCCCTGCAACTATGTATCATAAATTTAGAGCAAAACCAAAATCCGCTATTAATGTGGGAATTGCTTTTGGGCTAGTTTGCAAGCACTTCCCACTGTCCTTACTTTCTGCCACTGAATAGGGTCATAAATCCACCCAAAACTATGGCACGTTGAATAAAAACTCCCATGGGAAACAGGTTCGAAAATAATAAAACTAATATCCATAAGCGGAAAATCTGAAAACAGATTTTGCATAACAAATGATAATTGTTTTGCATAATAACTTTTACTCGCCCATTTCAATTGTGTTGCCCCTTTGAGTATCGCCGCAATAAAGAGGGGAAGCAAGCCCATCTCTACGATGATGGTTTTCGGCGGAAAAATGTTTCTCAAATGCAAATTCAATGTACAGTTGCAGATTCTCCCCACAATTTGTTATGAAAATTAAAAAAAAAAATGTAATACCATCATCATTATGCAATGGCTGGGGGCGGGGCAATTAAATGTTCCATCTGCTTTCTGATAAAAAAAAAATGCAAGCTAATTTATTATGCTAATCAATAGAAGTCACCAGCGGATCGCTTGTTATGCAGTGACTTCTTGGCCAAAAATAGCATAATCTGGTAAATGTTGCAATTCTCAGATGGCGCTTCTGATGACGGTGCCATTTGCATAAGATGATTAATAGCTGTAGCGTGAAATAATGTGCGATTTTTTTCCTTCAACGATTGAAAAAAATATCTAAAGTAATTATTTCCCAATTGTATCAACGCAAATAAAAAGCTTGCAGAAAAATAAAGACAAGAGACAGCAGTTCCAGCTACTGAAGGAGGGAAGTTGTTTTTGTGGATTTTATTTGTTCACACATGTCAGCGCAGGCATGTAGGGCAGTGGAACGAGTGATAATGTGTGGAGTAATTGCATCTGTCAATAATGCGAATGCATCTGTGGCAAGTGATGGATATCCGATGATTGGGAAAGATGATTAATTTGGTCGAACCGAATTGATGTTTATCTAAACTATACTGTCAGTCATTGTTTGGTCTTAATTAGGTACCAATTGATTTGTAATGACAGCTTTTAATTTGGGGTTTAATTAATAATAACACATTTTTGGTACTGTTTGTCGATTTAAATTTAAAATTACGAAATAGGTATTAAAACATTAATCAAATTCTGAAAAAGTGGGTATGTCGCCATTATGACCTAGACATAGCTTTCGATTGGTAAATATTTCAGGCATCCCATTATTGAAAGTGGAAACTTTTAAGGATACACACCTGGAGAACCGAAAAGAGCGATCGAGCTGATAATCACTTCCTCGGCACTGCCATCGATAACGTTCAGGCAATGTTAGCATTTTTTGTCAAAAAAAACTTTGGAATTATGTCATTGGTGTTTGAGATGATATCTCGTCTTATGAAAACATACTTCTTTTGATTTATTGTTTCTGTTAATAAATCTTGGACATCAATGGTTGGCAATAAGAGGAAATGCAAAAAAAAAACTTTTGATTTTTCTAAACCAACATAATGACTTATGTCGATTTCCATTGGTCTTTTACCGTTTTGCTCTCAGATCTCAGATTTTTCCTGCCCAATGGAACATGAAATGAGATCAATTTTTTTTGCATTTGTGTTGGTGTGTGATTTGACAGTCAGCTGTTTTTACATTCCAATTTGTGTTTATAAAATTGAATTGCTAATTGCTAGTTTTTTACTTGTACTTGTACAATAACTACTTACTTGTTTTGTTTTGAATTAGAACTTCGTCCTTCCCCATAAAAACAACCCCATACGACGATCCATTCGTCTACATTAATATCCATTTTCAATTTTTAAATTTATTCCACAATAGGTAGGGGAGACTGGGGCACATTTGAACACTGTTTGTTTTAAGGTCTCATAAAATCACATTTGCTTAAATTATTAGACTGTAAAGTATTCTCACTTTAAGAAATGCAAATAAACCTTGATTTGGACAAATAACTACATAAATTTAGTAGGGGCATATAATTTTATAATTTATTTTTATTTAAAAACGAAGTAGGTCCTTATGTTCAAAGGTACCCCCCATGTGGGGTACTTTTGAACAGCAGTATTTGTAATTGTTTTCAGCAGCTAATAAGTTACTACAAGGTTTGTATTTTTTTTAATAAAATAAATTAACTTTATTATTTTAATAAAGAAAGCAAAAACGTAGCAAAAGCAAACTGAAATTTTGAAATTACTGAACTATTTTATAAATACTTAACTGAAGAAACTTTATAAGAACAAAAAAGAGTTATTTTATTAACCCAACAGAAATTTTGAAAAAATTAAGACAAAAATTATCACCGCAGCTGTCCTCGATGTTCCCGGAGCGTTTATTGGTGGTAGTAGCTTAGCCTTTAGTTCAATGCCACTTACAGAACGCTTATTCAAATGTGGCCCGACTGTTTAAACCTCTGCCCCAATAAGTCAAGCAACAGAAAAATGCGCGCAAATATTTATATTTTTCATATATGTATGTCAAAAAACGTACCTTTATACTTTTTCAAATGAAGTTGTGCTTTAAAAATATATTTTACACAAAAAGAAAAGCTCACTATAAAATGTGTACACTCTTACAAATAGAACAATTAAAATATGCAATTTAAGCATAAAACCTCCTCATGCGGCTACTTCCAGGCGACACGACTGCAAAGACATCCGAAAGTCATTGACAACTAAAGAACACGGTATTACCGAGTTTAAATTTTGGTTTATATGTACTTTGAAATATTTTTAAAATGTTGTTTTATTAGCAATGTGCAAATGTGTCTCACGTTAAAATGTGCCCCAGTCTCCCCTAACAACAACTAACCTCAAAGTTTGACAAGAGTCACTTGTTTTGGTATTGGTGAAAGTATGTGCGAATCTCTCTCTCGAATCGAGATTCGCAAAAGTGATCTGAATCTTTAAAAAAGCGCTTTTTTTTGCCCAATGGAAATTGATTTTGACAGGCAGCTGATTTCTACAGAAGAAAAACTGCTCTGAATCTTAAAAAAAGTGCTTTTTTTTCCCCAATGGAAATCGACATAACCCACAGTTTCACAGTGAAAGTTTAAACCACACTTTTAGTTTAAACTTCAGTTCAACAATTAATTCGGTTTCACAGTTTCGTTTAAGTTGTGAACAGAGTTCATTCTGTAGTTTAAGTTAAACGACAGTATTCTGACGTTTAAACCTCAGATCACTTGACATAGTGACTTTTTAATTTCATAGCTGCCGATTGCCAAAAACATAGCAAGGAACGAAAGCTAAGTGCTGTACAATACTGCCAAATGATATTCAATAAATTTAGTTAAACTGAGTTCAATTGAATTGAAGTTCAGATTACATTGTAAAGTTGACTTTAAGTTTAAACTTCCACTGTGAAAAACTTGCATTTGGAATTTCATTGTCCTAAATTTGGAAGAAGTAGTACAAATTTGGCTTACAAGATTTGAGCATAACAAACATACATGCGTTGAGTTAAGTAAAAGCCTTTAATGTACTTGTTAGCAAGGTTGGGATTCATAACCAATACACTGATTGCTGTACAGAAACGTTTAACGGGTCAAAAAGCGTTTTGTAGCTTTTTCGGTTAGGTGATATGAAACGTATGGACAACAGCGAAGCAGTCCACCACTGAGCGACAACGCGCAGCAGGAGAAAACTCCACCTCTTCATCCAATATTGACTAACTCACGAAAAAATAAATATTTCACTGCTCACTGGTCACTGCCGCAGTTGCGGAAAAATATATATGAATGTCAAATCATTTGTTTAACAACCATTACGTCAGTTCAGTTTTTTTCAGATTCAGAATATAAATTAGCTTCATTTGAATGCCAAGCAAGTTAGACAAATTCTATCACAAAATATTCGAACGATTTCGTACGGTCTTATGAATCATTGAACCCATTGCCAATGAGCGAGTGACTAAATATAAAGTCTACACCAATAAAAGTCAAAATTAAATTTAAATGAATCATACAGTTCATGCTTTTAAAAAACAAAAAAATTGTAGGTATTTGGTATCTTAAATTTCACCGATGGCATGATTGAAACAAGCAATTTAAATGTCAATAATTAACCTGTGCAAAATATATGTTAGGTGGCAAAAACGTACCAAATAGGCATTAGTACCAACGATAAATATTAATTGAATACATAATCGGCTCTACTTAGAAGGAAACCCCTAATAGAAATAGAATTGCACGGGAATAATCCAGCTTAAGCCAATATGCGATTACATCGGATTTGCATATTGTGACCTCAGCAGGATTAGTGGTGAATTTCGAAGCCGTAAGACATTCATTAAGAAGTGACTATACGAGGACCCAGCAGATCCATTTGTGGTAAAATATCAAGCCCACCCCTACTAAATAAAATCCGATCCTTTTTGAAGAAGCAATAGAGCACTCCTCCAATTTTAATGTTTGTATCGGGAAATGGATGAGATAATCTTTTTGACTATTTCGGTCACTGAGTTGCATTCGAGCCTCTGCATTGGCCAACAGGAACTTCATTGCCCAGGTTTCCTGCATTTCTTAAATATTCTGTCTAAGCAGAGATCCTTAAGTATAGGGCGGAAACTAGGAAAAGCCCTGGTTCTACATATCCATCCATACACCATTGACACAGTTTCATATACTGAAAGCCCATAAATGCCACTTCTTAATTTTCACTCAAAAAATATCGTCACTTCAAAACCAGACTACAAAGTCAATCTTCCAAATTTAAGCTCAACCAAATACGAAAATGTAATCAATGATTGCTTGCGCAACATTCCACTTTGCGTTTGCACACAAAATTGTTTAGGAAAGTCTGCACTCTCACTGATGAATTACGCTGCGTGCTGCACGAACCCTGTAGCAATTTTAGGTTCACGCAATATATTTTTACTCAGCAGAAGCAATAACTAAACAAAAACGCTACCTGTCACAGAACAAAGACTTGTTGTGACACTTCTGCGAATATGCGGCCTTATAAATCAATTGCATCTACCGAATTGTGAAACTTGGTACAACCGTAACCAGCCAGCACCCTAAAACCGCAGTAGATGTCTCTAACTTTGACCTCTTCAAAATGTCAAAAGCTTGCCATGAATAGCAGCCTACCGACTATTAAGTCGAGATTAAACCTCCCGAGTATATAAATAATAATTTTACACTGCCGTCGCCAACACCCAGCCATCTCATAGGTAATGAAGATGTGTAAGGAAGATGCGCACAAATCACGAAGCACGACTTTTGCATTAGCTTCACGTGCCACATATACTACCGCCAACCAACTGGACAGCACACATTATTTTGGCAATTCCCTATAATAAGCCATAGCGCCCGATCCATTACCGCACGAACTCGCCAACAGAGACAACACGGACGATATGACATTCATTAGTTTTCAAGTCTATGCCAAAGTTGTTACACGATTTCCGGAAACTGACAAAGCCAACCTGAGATGCTGCAGATAGCGCATCCATGCAATTTATGTCATCTTTGTGTGTTTTATAACAAGAGGCTTGTTGAAGTGTTTTTCAGTGTTACCTGTGCGGGCCGCTATTATTGTTATCTGCATATGCTTCGTTCTAAAAAACGACAACCCACACAAAGGTTAGAGAGTCGTCACAAAAAGGTTACGCGAAAGATACTGTGTTTCGGTTTTTTGCTTCCACTTACTATTTTTGCTTTCCGATGTAGAGTTGGCGTTGGCGTTGGGAGCATCTTTAACTCGTTTAGAAACACCTGTTGACGAGCATTTTGCACTTCCTCATTGTATTGTATCTGCTGCCTGCTTGCAGTTGCAGTTCTGATTCATGGCGGAAAGACACACAGTGTGCAATGTGCATACATTAAACAGTGTGATGAAGGAAAACCTATAACATCGGAACTGAAACGCCAAAGAAAGTCTACCCTGGCCATGTGAATTGAAAAAAGCTTGCCTATTTGTGGATGGTGTCTCGGAACTCGCTGCTCATCACGACCTGAGCGGCTTGATCTTCACTTAACCGCCGATATACCGTACAGCAGGAATAACAATTACTAACTCAGTCGCGAGGGTTCACCAAATGGTCATGCAGACGGCGACGACGACGACGACGACGCTTGGTCTTGGTTTCGGGTCGCGTTTTGTTTTGGGTACGCGCACACCACCATAGATCAACTTTCATTGAACCGTGACGCTGCGAGAGGAGTCATTGACGTAGCGTCGTCGTCATCTGCCGCTGCTACAACATCACACCACCATCATCTGGTTTCCGTCTTTTTGGCGATAAATTAATAATTTTTGTTGAATTTTATTGCATAATCGTACACGAATTATAAATGTGTGTGTGTGCGTGTGTGTGTGCGTGAACAATGAACAAAATCAAATACCTGAGCCACTGATTTGTTTTCGCGCAGAAGCGGTAATGAATATTAATTTGTTGACTAGAATTGATTAATGCAATGAGCCGTGGATGATGGCATGCATAGACGGCTGGCTCTTTAAGTTGGGATCTTTCATTGGGAACTAATTTCGGCGGTGATGGTAATAGATTAACCTAATCCTAATGTAATATCAATGTGAACATCGTTTAAGAATTTTCTAATGAAAACGTTTATGCAATTAAATTATTATTGTTATTGAAGGAAATCTTATTAACTCACAATTGATGTAGTAGACATGGCTGCCGAAGTATGGGACATCTTCAGAAATCAAAAGTAAAAGTATACAACATCTTCAACAGTATAACCAGTATCGAAGTTTAGGAGTAATGCAATAGAAACAAGTTTTACTATCACACAGAGAGTAATAGTGATTAGAGTGTATAAAGTGATAGGCTTACAGATTATTTAATCCCGTCTCACTAGGTCGGCAGACTGATTAATTGGCGAAATGTACAAGACAGTTGACCATTAGGATTTATGGTCTAAGAGAAAAACAAAGTTCAGCCGACAATACTTATTAACTTAGGAAATTGCTTTCAAAAGAGGACCACGCTACGTGCATTTTACACTAGCAGCAGTGATATATCACAAAATCGTTAATAATGTGTTTGCATCGGTTATGCAATATTTGTTGAAATTCGAAATTGAAATGCTAAGAAGAATTCAACCACAATAAAGCACCAGAAGCTTTTCTCTGATGTGAAGTCAAAAATCTTTAACCTGTTGTATACACAAATGCATATACATCACGACAGCTGGAATATGACAGAACTTGATCATTTTCTCATAGACAAAATGACGTCATACAATTGTCAAAGATGTCATAAAGGGGTGTCGCTTTTGATTGTTACTTATTACTTCTGCCGTTCGAATTTGCCATAAAATTGTAGGTCCCATTCGTTCCAAAAATAAAAGCGCACACTAATGCGCCAACTACTTTTGTTTCAAATAATAATAGCTATAAAACACTAAAAACCAACAGAACGATTAACATTACAGCAATGTATCCGGATATAGTACCTATACAGATCTTACAAATAGGGCATTTCCAGGGGATCCCGACGTTATATCCTTCCAAAATCCCCTGTGCTGAAATCCCTTACTCCAAAAGACCCTAAAAGAAAATCCCCCATTTTTAGATTTGGTGTTATTAATTATATCGCCGCAACACCTAAAAATGGTGTTAAAAAAAGTTAGATAGGTATGGGGGCGGGTGGCCTGCCGCTTGCGGTCACTGTAATATTTGGAGTACCTACGTGCAAGGTTGGGTATATGGAAAGTTTAGTTTGCTTGTGGAAGATTTTGGTATAGGACAAAATTATGTCCAATAAGTCATTTTGAAAAAGGGGATATCCTAGGGATCCCGAATTTATCGTGTGTTGTAAGCAATTTTGACTTGTGAAAAGCCAACCAGTTATAGCTTCATTCAAACTGATGCTGTCCTGTTTTCAAGGTCAGACACCAAATTAAAATAAAAATACTGTTACGAGCAGTCTAATTAAAGGCTAAAATAAAAATAAACAAAATACCGCAAAACCTGTAGACTGTGTAAGCGTTAGAACGTAGTATGTAGTTAATCAGCTTCCAAATCCATACGGAATTACATATCGAGACTAAGTGACATTTGAATACCTATCCTCATTGCAATCAATTTTTATTACCAACTTTTTAAGATGACGTAAACATTATAAATACGTGTTTTCTTTCTTCGCTTTCAGATTTCGAAGTTAACAGCAAAATGACTGCACGCTCTGCGAAATTGATGGTTCAAGGTAAGTTTCTCTGCGAACGGCCGCTTACATAATAAAAGACCGTTGGACTGATGAGATGGCATCCTTGTCGCTGATGGGGAACTTTGCTTCTCCTGCTGTGCATTCGTCACGATACGATTAAAAAAGTGAAATGCAGATTTATTAAACTGCAAACAGATATAGGTACAAGTACGAGTATACCTTGACCTTCATTTGGAATCTACCCGTCTTAGTTTTACTTACTGTCATCTGATTCTTCATTTCTGGCTCAGTTAATACATTGAATGGAATGTCTTTCAAAAGAAAACAAGGGGTCGTATAAGTTCTTAAAGCCAGGAAGGTTATCCTCGTACTTAGGGCTATTCAAACGAGATACAATCTCTAGTTTCGTTATACAGGTGTAATAAATGTTCCTTATCGTATTTTATGGCATGCTTTTGATTTATTTTTAAATGAGAGTTCATAATGAGAATATGAAATTGGTAATTTATTTTTTTGTTGTGATTTGTGGAGGTCTAAATACTTTTTTCCTCTTTTGATTGTACCAACTCAAATATAATGTGCGTTGTTAAATGAAAATGATAAAATGCGATTTTACGATAGATTTAAGTGGGTAATAAATACTTTAATATATCTGGCTTATTTTTTTTTATGACGTTTTGTATTTTAACATGTTGACATTTTGGAGTAAACGTTTCATTTCGCTTACCAATCGCATGCACATGTTAGGAATATCAGCAAAAATTGTTTAGGCTAATTAGAAGCTTATATCGAACTATTTTCCGATATTAATATTGTGAAATATGGTATAAAGTAAAAGTTTAGCTTGCTTTAGAGCAATTTATTCTCGAAAGCCCACGAAAAGATAAGTGCGATACCTTCCAAAAACACAAAATTTGTAAGCCAATGCCCAAAACCACAGCAAGATGTTTTAGGAGTTACAATCTATACCACAGCAGAAAAAAGTTAAGCAAGGAAAAGAACACAAAACATTTGTCTACAAAAAAGTATCTATGCATGATTCGGAAAAATAAGTTTAAATTTTGTGCAGCTTTTGCTCCTAAAAATTACGTAATTGCTTTCAAGTGACCGACATCAAGTTCTTGAACAACTTAATAAAAAGTGGCGCGCGTCTACCACGTAGTTTGTCTAGCGGTCAATAGAATGTACACTCTTTTATAACCGCTTTTTTTAAACTAAAAATGGTAACGAATATTTCTTTTACTTCGCAGTTCTATTCCTCCTTGTGTTGACGGATTTAGCATTTAGTGAATCGAATGTAAGTAACCTCCAATTTTGATTTCACTGTTTAAAATTTACTTGACTATTCTACATTTTCATATATTTAACAGAGTCGAACGCCTGCACGAATATTAGCCAAACAAACTGGTGCCGCTCAATTCGAAGAGCACATTGAACCGCCAACACACTACGATTGCAATGAACAACGTCATCGTCTAAGAAAACGATCTTCCGATGAGGATCTGGACTATGAAGTGTACCAAGGAGTTGTGGGACGTCCAGGTATTGATTTCCCTATATTCCCGAGAATTCCCCAGACCACATTCAGTTGTCGGTCCTACGGAAATGGATACTTTGCTGACTTGGAAACCGGCTGTCAGGTAAGAATAGCTTTTATTAATTAAAAGTCTGTTTTGCTTACAAGTCATACTAATTTTTAGGTTTTCCATATCTGCGAAGAAGGACGTAAAATATCCTTTCTCTGTCCGAACGGAACGATATTCCAACAAAGCGAACTCACGTGCGATTGGTGGTTCAAAGTAAACTGTGCCGGTTCACCTAGCTTCTATCTGGAGAGTTCAGAAATTTTAAGTAAAGCACGGCGACAGCATGTGAAGCCAAGTAAGGGGTTCAAGAACAACAATAAGGTGGCAGAGGTTATTCCATCTGTTAAAACATATAAAGGATCCGAGAGGAGAATTGACTCGAATGAAAATCCATCAGTTGAGAGTTTGGACTTTGAAGATATTTCTGATGACAGATTACGTGATGGGTCAATTAATAGATCAAATGACAGATCTAATGACAGATCAAATGACAGATCAAATGGCAGGTCAAATTACAGATCAAGTGGTAGAACGAAAAGCAGACCAAATAGCTCAAATGCCAGATCGAACAACCGATCGAATGATAAATTGAAGTCGGAAAAACAGAAAGCACAGGCGGAAATTCCTTCGGAAGACAATCAACACCATAGACATAACGAACCTGAACTGCAAATTACTGCTGAGACGGGATCATTTGTCAAAGACCCAAGGCAGAACAGCTACATAGGCAACGATAAAACATTAAATAAAGGAAGAGAATTTAACTCTGGCAAATTGTCGGATAAGGACATTGATGATGAATCTCCAAACGTACAAAACATTGGTAGAAAAAAACAAAGGAATGAATTCAGTGACAAACCAAAGACAGGAAAGAAAATTGATGACGAAAAGCCCGCCGGTTTCTTTATAACCGCAAGGCCAAATATCATCAATCCATCAACAACTGAAAATGCCAACAGTTACTATACGACTGTACAACCTGAGGTGTTTACAAATAGAAATTCATTAGGTGGCCCAACTTCAGGTGAAAAACAATTTGTGACACCCGATACTGAAGATCGTAATTTACATGGTAGCTATAGTACTCTAAAGCCGGACTTTTTCGCAAATGGACCTATTCTTAAGAGCGCCACGACTTCGTCTTCCTATCCTGGAACCTATTCCACTGCGCGACGACTGGATTCGACTCGCACGACACCATTTTACACACCAACCGTTCCATCAATTTCTAGAACAAAATCCACCGAATCTAAAACTTTTTTCATAAACGTCAAAGCCAATGAGCCTACAACACTAAGAGGTGCAATTACCACTGAGTATGCAACCCCAAGACCTATTATTCTGGGAATGAGACATGAAAATTCGGAAATTCACCGTTTTCCAGTGTTTTCCAATGGCGATCTGAAAGTACAGCTTCCAGTATATCCCGTGCAGTCTCTAACTCCAGCTGGACTATCATTGACCACTTCTACTTCGGGACCCACCTACCTTCCCAACGGTATTAAGGTTAATAAAAATGGATCCGTTACACCAGCAAATATTGACAGTTCAGTTGCGAGAAACGTCAAGGGTATACTACAGACTGTGGGTATGATTAAGGATACAATGAAGGGCAGCTTTGAAGATAAGACTAAAACCCCTCGTGTTGGTTTAGATATTCCCCCTTCATCCGGCCCAGGAACTCTGGTTTCCTTGACAAACTACTTCGGCAATGGCGACCAAACCACCACCACAGTGGGCTCAGAGGAAGATAAGCTGACCACTCCTCCATCGGTTGATATTTCAGTAGGTCTTCTGAGCAATAAGACTTCAGGGAAATACCTTAGCTTGTTCGGCCTTGACCAAAATGACGAAAGTAACGTTGAGGAGGATGAAGCATCAACAGCCACAACTGGTGCTCCCAAAATTGTTCAAACTCCCACAGTGATTGGTGACTTTACCAAGACTACAATACGGGACTTGGCACAAAATCCCGAAACGAGAAAAATCGCACAGGTCTTTTCGAATGCCATTACAAAATATATTGAAGATCCAGACACATTCAGAAGGGACCTAATCGAAGTAAGGCCTACTGAACCGACAAGAAAGCTTTCGAGTGGAACTTCGTCCCCCTACACTACGCCCAGTAGTTACTATAACAAAGGAGGCAGTGTAACAATTGGTACAGATGAGAATAATTTCAGCAAGAGCCAAACCCAATCATACCTCTCAACAACAACAGAAAAGTATGACACATCTACGCATCCCACAACCGAGTCCAACGATATTGCAAAGGAAATTAACTATCAATTCGATGTGTCAACTCCTATCTATGATTCAGTATCAACTGAATCCACTGAGGCCACTACCTATCGAGGTAGCAGGTTCTCAACTTCAATTGACACTAGTCTGTCATCTGAACTTCTCCCTCCAAGTGCCGACGAGGAACATGAGCATGAAACTCTGCATAAGGTACAGAGTCAATCTTTTGTTAAGTCATACAATGATCTGGCAAAGGTACCGAAATCGGTTTCTTTCGATAAGTCACACAACAGCTTCGACGTTTCCGCAGAGAAAGCGACAACAGTTGGTAATCCTTGGTTGCCAGGCAAAAAAGAAAATTTCCCACGTACTGACAGTCAATTGACACTCTCACCTACTACCCAAGATAATTTTGACACAACGACGGTTCAAAATCAGCGAGATAGCGAGAAATATACCGAAAGTCCATTTAACGCAGAAAGTAAAAACAAAATTGGCACTTCCACTGATAAAGTGATCGGAGCACCAGGCAATCAAACCCCATGGCAGTACGAGGGCAAGGGTAAATTTGAAGATTCAAATGGCGTAGTTTCGATAACTGAGAGCTCTTTAGGTAAAAAAGCTACAGAATACCCCCGGACACACTCACCAATTACCCAAACTCCTGTCAAAATTGATATTTCAACCGATAAAGTGATACCTAAGGGAAATCCCTGGCTGGGAAATAAACAATCAAAAGTTAAGCCCACTGAAAATCCCTGGTCACAAATTACGCAATCAATTTACCTTGACCCTCTAACAATAAACGACGGACTAATGCGAGAGCAAAAAACGACAACTCTCAGCCCGTTCGATTATGTCAACACCGACCGAAGTCGATTCGAAGATGCTTCTCAGTCTGAAGAGGGCATTGATGACATTCTCAATAGCCCGGAGTTGTCTTCTGAAATCTTACCCAAAGATAACGGTCTGCAAAGAATCGCCAACAAACTATTCGGTGGACTTAACGAGACCGAAGCGCTTCACCTCCAAAATGTCATGAAGAAAGCTGAACACAACCAAAGCGTATTGAAACTTTTGCTCCTTCTCATCCAAACCTGTGATGACCAAAATGGCAAAGCATTAGAAAAATCCCGCAAAATTCTCCTTAACGCTTTGATTGGCATGGACGGCAAAACAAAATCGAATAAAAATATTGCACAAGTGTCATCGACGACAAATAAAATACCTGTCACCACTTACCGAGGAGTTTACAGTGGCAGTACAAGTACCGTCGCAAGTCCAATTACTAAACTTCCTTTCAGCGAAGAAACGACTAAATTCGAAATTCGAGTTCCAGAACTCGAAGAAGAAGACAACTCCATTAATACGTCAACATCGAAGGCAATATCGTCAGAAAAACAACTAAACCCAAATAGAACATCCGACGAGAGAGCCCTAGAACTTCTCAAGTCACTGTACTCTTTAGCTTCGAAGTTTAGTAGACGATGATTTCAAAAAAGCTCCCAAGCGCATGTATCCTAAATTAATTAAAAAATATATATAAATATAATCCGTCAGCCAATGTTGCCATCGAAATCAAAATGGCCACCAAACATTATGCAGATTTTAATATAAAACAAACAAAATCGAGGTTCAATCACTTGCATAAATTATTTGAATTGTTTAGAAATTTAAGGAAAAAATCATTTTAAAAATAACATTAACTTTGACAGTTAATTTGTTTTTATAAATCTAGTGGAAACGTTTAAGTTGTGACAGTAAAATTAGAACCCAAGAAAACGTTATTATTTATGACAGAACCTCACTCACTCTGCTCGCAAGAAAATATCAATTAAAATACGAAAAACTTGTAAATATTGTTATCCTTTTATAAAACAAAACTTACAATATATTTTGTTCTCCTTGCTACTATAACTGTGAAAATGATGCAGTAAAGAAAACTACTCCTACTACTGCTAAAAACGCTTCGCATTTTCTTCTGTTTTTTTTTACTTCTCTCATATACTTAGCTGATTTAGTTCGTAAACATTTTGAAATATTGTAAATAATTAAAATTTAAATAAAAGATTTTTTTATAATTTGTATTATTATTGAAACGATAATGGTTTTATTTGTATGTTTGCTTTCGCCAGGCTATTGTCTATGAGTAGTAGGTAATTGATGCAACTAATTTCATCACAGATGCTCCACCATTACACCTGTCTGTGACAACCACCTTAAGTTCAAACAATTTAAGCAAGCTTACGATTTTTAGGGTTCTGCGCCTAAAAGCTAGCTTAGTGATGTGTTCTTATTTATGCTCTACGTCTACATTATTTTAATTATTAAAAGTCCCTTTTGCGACTGTTACCTATACCTACCCAGTTATTTACATATGAGGTGCTAATGCTAATGCTAAATGCAATTAGTCTTCAAATTTTATGTACCATAGAGCCGAAAGCCTCCGCAGCTAGCGCTCATCAAGTTATGTTAACTTATATATTTTATATTGTATGTTAATAAAATAAAAAAATAAATAAATAGGTGGCGCAACAGGCGGGTGACACCCAAGGCCTAGCTTCTCGCAACCATTCGTTTTGTGTGAGTTTCTATTTTTGGGACGAATGGAAGGGACCTACAATTTTATGCCGAGTCCGAACGGCTCAATTGAGAAGCTTTTTCATGACAGGCATACTCTCGGATGTTTGTCAGACGTTCGCGAGAGGTGGCGCAGTAGAAAAAACTTTAAGATGTAATTTGGGTTTTTCCGGGGATCGAACCTGGGATCCCTCGCACAGTAGTCCAACACACTAACCACTGCGCTACTGCGCCGTATGTTAATAAATTATAATAAAAAAAAAAATAATAATGCTAAATGAAAGATGATTTTCCGGAGCAGTAACGAACGCAGTACTTTTACTTATTTTTTGGGGTGATATTTTATATTTGTTAATAGTATTTTTATTGAATATAGAATAATTTCACATTAGTACAGTTACAGTGTCAATGTCACTGTCACGAAAATGCTGAAAGCGTTTGTTAACTGGTGTCGACACTTTATTAGTTAATTAAGAAATATGTGCAAGTGGGTCGCACTCGCACGAAACCTTCTCCTTCATCGTTAAATTGGAATACTTTGTGGAAGTTGGCCAAAAAGTGTACCTGTCGAGGTTTGTTGTAGATTGTAAGAATGCTTGAGATGTCTTGAAAGCCTTTTTACAAATGCCAACCTTATACTAACGATAGATTGCATTAAGTATTTGTCTTTAATAAACATCCGCCGGAACATACGCCACATACTATGGGTAGTTGACTTTGCAATCGTTTAGAGAGCAATATTTTTGACTTTCATTAGCAGACGACGTTTATAACTGGGGGAGGTCACTTTCAGAGATCCTCTGCCCTTCGTAATATATCATTAATGTGGAATTACACATTTTGCAGAAAAGTATAAGAATTTTGTACTAACCAAAGAATGTTAAAAAAAGCAAGTATACGCAACAGAAGCCCGTGGATAAGTTTTCTTTGCGAATTGGAATTAAAACCACGAGTACACCATCAGCTTGTACGTTTGGCCAATACTTTAGAAATGTTAAGTAAGCGTCGGTTTATTCCTTTTATATTATCAGCAGTGCTGAAAAGTACCTCCACTACTAGATGAATTTCACATAAAGCTTATCACTATAGTATATCAATATCATCATATTTATAATAAGACATTCTACGCATAAGACGTCAGCAAAATAATGCAATAAGCCCCATTGAGTGCAACGAATGAGATCTGAAAGGATGATACAATTCTATACGTCCAATCAAATGCATTTGACGATTCAATGCAAATTGTGATTGCGCGCAGATGTCACCCACTTGTGTGTGTAGTGCTGAGGTCGAGCGTCTCATAACAAAATAAACCCGAATCCTTGAAATTTGAATGAAATGAAAATAACAATAAATCACGTCTATATACCGTACGCGAGATATCAGTTTGAATTAGAACTATGAGTGCGCCAGTTCAATACCTTTGACGACGTTTGAAATTTACCTGCCGTTTGTGTAAACGTTGAAGTTCATTGTTTTGTGCAAAGCGCTTTTTCAGCTAACAAACATTGTTAATAATCTTGCAAACACTCTTTCAGTATGTATAGGAAAATCGTTTAACATTAAAATCAAGAATTCGTTGATGAAACTCTTGCCTGGTGAATTTTGATTGGTTATATAAATGGAGTATACAAAGAGGCTTATTCCCAAAAGCGCGATAGGTATTTAATTTACATTTTTGTGACAGGAAAAAGCAAATTTTCGAAAAAATAAATGTTAAGTTAAAAGCCTCAATGGAAAAAACTAGAAAACATTGGAAATATCAGTTCGATTTTGCGGTCGAAATTTAAGTTAAATACGATTCGGCGCGCATTTGGGAATAATCCACCAGTCTTGTGTGCTGTGGCCACTTAATTTAAGTTCCCATATGCAATTTCACGAACGAAAGATACTTATTAAGTTGGGCAATAGCTCCACACTTGAGGTTAACATTTTCAGCGTTCTTCTTGGACTATGCGTATGCCTAGTCTTTTTGATATTTTGGCTTATATAGGTAACTGTGCCCTTAGAAAGGGTCCTGCACAATTTCGCAAACAATATTGAGAAAGAAGTAAACGGAAAAAGAAGCAATCTGTAGGTATGTATAAGTCGATCGCAATCGTACAAACTATGGACATGTTCTCGTCAAAAATGATGGAAAAATAGCAAAGTATGTACACATACACAGAAAATAATGTTTAACGCCCTATTGGAGGAAACAGGTCAATAATTATGAGCGACTAATTTAATTTCTTCCTTTTAGTAATAAAATAGCAAATTAATTCCGGGAAGTAAGTAGTTTGTGTAGTGAAAAAAATTTGATTTATTGAATTACAACAATCACACACCCCTAATCACAAAAGAATCTTGCTTTCGTTTCACATTAGAAGCTTTTTCTTTTTTCTGCAAAATTTTTACATTTTTTAAATCTTTATTTGACTTGTTTTCATTATTCAAATCAATATGCTCCTCCGCAACAACTGCTTCAATTGAATGAACACTAAGCTCCTCATCACCTTGCAGGGTATCCAAACTCTCCTCAAGTAGATCCATTTGAGTTTCCAAAAGTTCTGAAACCAATTCTACCCGTCTCAAACGATCACTTTCATTGGCGCTAACATCTTTCGTCTTCCCAAGCCGGCTGCCACCGCCTCTGAGTCGTAACACATCACCACCTCCATTTGTTCGTTTGAATAATTTGGTCAGATCGCTTTCAACTAGCTCACTTTTCAGAAACTGCCAAAATGTATATGGATCCTCCTCCACTAATCTGTCAGCATCTTTTAACTTCTCCGTTGAAAAATTCAAGCATACAACAGTGATAAACATGTTTAGTAGAAATACCGTCACAACAACTGCAAGCAAAGCGTACAAAATGAAACCCATAACTCTACCGCCATAATTCATTTCTGACGGAGTGACAGTTGCACCGAATCCAAATGACAGTGACAGTAGCGTTGTAATACTCTTCACAAATTCGGCAAAACAAGGCGAATTACTACCATTAATAATATACGAACTAAGTCCGATAGCTGTAAGAAATATTCCAATGAAAAACGTCGTCGATGCCAATGGCTCTTTTGCGTGATGTAGGGTACTTGTCAGCACCCGAAATACCCGTTCAAACTGCAGAATTTTCCATAATCTCAAAGTTGACAGAGCGATAAGAAGCGCAATCAGCATCGTACATGTTTCGTCAACCAAAGCTGCGCCATAAAATGAAACGAACTCGTTTCGTTTGCTGGCTTCTAGCTGGTGCAGCAGTTTTTTCACACTCACTTCTCGAATCCACACTCCCATTCCGATGAAAATATTAAGACAAACGATAGTCATGTCAGCGTAGTTCCAAGATATTGAGAGGTAGACTTTAACTGAGGCGGAGTACCATATTTTCAAAATGACATCACCTATTACTCTCATCAGGACCAGAAAGTATGCCAGAAATTTCAAAAGCACATACCACTCTAGGTTGTCAATATTGAAAAGCAACTTTAAAGACTCAATCTTATCTATTACAACGAATGAATCAAAAGCGGTTTGTTCAGCGGAAATCGTCACCAAAGTGAAAATATCCGCATCCACATTGTACAAAGTAAACTCGATGAGAACAACCGCAGTATGTCGGTCAATCCAATGGTTCTTACGCAAGAAATACAATACTCTACGACTGTTAATCGCGTTTCTTCCCAAAAGCGCCACATACCCACCGCCGGGTTGAAAATGGAGCTTACCCGTCCTATCAACACCTCCTGTTTGGACGTCGTCTTGGTATTGCCAGGGCTTAAAGATTCGCCAAAACATATCCTTATATTGGAGTAATACAGCTTGTCTCATCCAACCGGGACCATGATTGGCTGATTCATAACTTGACGCTTTCTTAAGACTCATGTGTCTTATCTGCCTGAGCCTGATAACTCCTAATACCTTGGCAATTTGCAGATCCATCCAACCACTCTCAAAAAATGACTTACCATTGTACGAGGTGCCGTCATTAAATCCCTTAATTATGGTTCCATTTAAGAAATTGTACAATTCATCTGAAGTGACTATTGAGCTGATTGTTGAATTGCTCAACTTCGTGTTTCTCAAGACGTCCTTTATAGTCCGGGTGTTGTAGTATAACAATGGATCTCTGGTTCCAATTACTAGGATGAGTAGGATAGCTAAATAGCCTCCGAATAATATTAAGTCACTGAGAATCTCCTTGTATTTGAGTGTCATGGCTTCGTTGCGCTTGTAAAAGGTTGGTCCAAGCTCAAGTTGGTACTTAAGGGCAGCGATACGGCGTTTGAGGAACTCTTTTCTATTCGAACTTCCAACAAAAATTGGCTTTATATCCTCAGTCCAGGGAAAACGAAGAAATATGCCGTTGACCGTTGCTTTTAGTAGCATCAATAAGACATCTGCGAAGAAAGTTTGATAAACCAAGATCAACGTCAGCGTTGTAAGGAGCGCCTTAAATTTGTTTGTTTCATAGCGGAATCCTACAAAGTATGCACTGCAGATGAAGGCCACAATAGACACAGTTGCTATTGTGATGGCTAGCCTTACAGATTTTTTAATATATTTGCGGGAATCAGACATTTTGATAGCAGACTGGGAAATTGTGACTGAAAGTATCTGAACAAGGTGATTATTTTATTTGCGCGAGTATATAAGGTTTGTGCTTATGTAAATTTCACACGATTTTTATATGCGGGAGCCAACATTTCTAAAGTACCTCGGATGCTGCAAGTAAAGTTCTTAGATGTGTCTTTCCGACATTGACGGGAAAGCGTTCTCCATCATAAGGCATTGTGATCGCCTAACACACTACTATACGTTATTACACCTGACGATTTCGCTCATTGTAATTGGAATATGAGGAGATGACTGTCATATGTACATTTCATCCAACTTTATAATGATGTCCAAAAATCATTTAATACGGTTAAATGGTTCTAACACCCTTTGCAAAGAATAATTATCTACCAATTTATATTTGTTGTTGGGTTAGGTCTGTGGTCTGAAAAAAAGTTTCCCAACTTTGAGCTACGAAATCTCATTTCAGACTCGCAGATTGTTATATAAACATTACCTACCGTGGTGCATATTCCATGAAATAACAAACTCCATTACATTCATTAAAGGACCATCAAGCATCAAGTCCTTAGTCATAAAGAAGATAAGCACATCAATGCCCTTAACCGTGACTATACATCAAATACATTATCAAAAGCTCAACCATTTTCATAATACATAGGTACCTATAATTCCCATCATAACTCAGTCTCGTTCATATACTCAACTAAGCCCTAATCAAAGTATCAAGCAATAACAATGCAACAGCCGACGAAGCTCATCATTTCTCCCACTATACGAGTTTAGTTATAGGCGGCTTCAGAGTTCAGAGAGCTACGCTATTGAAAATTCTCAAGAGAATGGCTAGCTTTGGATGCAAGAGATAAACAATCGCATCTCGTAAATTTTAAACTTCAATTTGCAACGGAATTAGACGTGCGCAGATCCAACGAAAACCTGACAAAGCAAAACCCCCAAACAAATCTGCAGAATGCAGAGAAAAATGTTCTCAGTATAAATAGCTGCAGAAGGTGGTGAGTACTTGGTCAGTCTTTACATGTGCAGTTACATGAGAATACCACATATAGAATATCAGTTGCCGAATTCATCAATTTCTTTAAAAATCTGTTTTACCAAATTGGACTTAACCTCCAGGACTAACTGACAGTTGCAAGGTGACAAATTCAAAAATGATGGGACACATGGAGACGTACAGGAAAAAGCTCGTGATACTATTTGGTGAGTGAGTGAAATTTGTTGAGCATTTTCACCCTGAAATCGGCATAAGTTAGTGTTTTCCGGTCTAATATTGAAATAATTATTGATGACCCACTGGCTGACCAAATACACATATTCGTGTGTGGGTGTAATGCATGTGCATTTGAGGTTTCCTTCAAGCGGGAAATTGCATCTTTTTCCTCAGGCATTTGTGGGTCTTGTGCTCACTTTGGAAGTTTCGATTTGGTTTTTTGTACTGTTTGCTGGTCTAACATGCTTTTGTTTTATTATCAAGTGGAATGGTGGTGGAATACGAGAAAAAAGAAAACCGATGATAAATAACTTCTTCGATAAGAATCGCGATCTTGGCCTAATAACTATGTATCTGTATTCGGCGGCGCTGCGTCTTAAGGCGGTTTGCTTAATTTTCCTCATTTCGTTACGGGTTATGGGGTTATTATAAGTCTTTACGTCTCTAATTAATTTATTTTTATTTAATTTCGTTTATTTTTTGTTCTCAACAGGGTTGCTGTTGGCAAGTAATCTGTGCATTGTAAGTACCTACTATTAAGTGACTTATTGAAGTGTCAATTGAAATAATGAATTAATTTTACAAGTCTAGAGGTGGAATTGTGTAAAACCATTTGGTTCGGCTCATATCCCAGATAATTGTCCATGCACGACCGAAAGAAAATTAAGTGTATCAGTAAGGAGTTAGAAATTAGTGTAATCGGATTTTTAAAGGGCATGACGTGTTTCTATATAGTGACGACTGTGCCAACGCTGATTTCCAATAGATAGACATAGAGATATGTCAGGTTTTCTACCTACGATCTGATCCCAATCAGATTCCGAGGACATTAAAATACGGCATTTTCCAATTTGTCCGCAAATATTATGACTTTAAAAAAATCAAACGTGAAGCAAATACAAATACATTTTTTTTATGTAACATATCAACAATAATTGCACGAGATATAAAGTCAGAAATCATTGTCTATTCTTGATCAGTGAAACATTTTTTTTTTTCAGGCTCAAAACGGTTACAACTACCCTCGACCGGAAGTTCCTCTTGGAAGTAGTGGACCTGCAATACCGACCACTTCTGGCAGCACTGCAGTAAGGCCAGTCGTGGGATTCCCAACAGGATCAACGGGAGGTGGCTTTCCCGCTACCCCCAGTTACGGTGGACAAGTGGGACCAACCGCGCAATCTTTTGGTTTCACACAACCTCAAAGAACTGGACCGGCATTCGGCTCAACTGGTACTGGATTTGGTGCTGCTCGTCCAACTTCTGATATTCCTACAACAGGTTTTCCCACGGCAAGCGGAATAGGGAAGCGACCTACAATTCCACCACGTTCTAGTGGCATCTACGCAGGTGGTTCAACAAGTTTAGGACAACAGCAATATTCAAGTAGTGATCAATATGAAGGCGACTACTCAGCAATACCTGGAGAACCAGGAGTTAACTATCCAATTTATGGCGAAGTACCACCAACATCATTTGATTGTACGCAGCAGCAATTTCCTGGGTATTACTCTGACGTAGAAGCTCAGTGTCAAGTTTTTCATATATGCGCCCTGAACCGAACGTATTCGTTCCTCTGCCCAAATGGAACAATTTTCAGCCAAGAGACTCTGGTGTGTGTCTGGTGGAATATGTTTGACTGTGCCTCTGCTCCTGGTCTCTACGCCAATAATGCATTCATATATGATTATTTGCAGCCAACAGAGGCTCGACCAGCTGCTGGAGGAGCATATCCCGGCAGTGCCTTAGGTGGTACACCCAGAACTCAATCTGGTTTCCAAAGTACCGGACGAACAACATCCAGTGGAGCAGGGGGTGTATTCTCAGGGAATATTCGACCAACTGTTCCAAATTCATCGTTCGGTGGAGTATCTGCCGGTGTCGCACCAGTTGGAACAACTGCATTTCCTAGTGGTCCAACAGGAACAGCAAGATTTCCAAGTGCAGCTAATGCGCCCAATACTGGAGCCTTTCCCACTGGACCACCCACAACAGCACCAGCCTTCGGAACAACAATTCGAGCTGGATTCGCGCCAATTCAAGATGCGACGTTCCCATCTGCACCGGTTTCTCCAACAACTGCTAACCGAGAATACTTGCCACCTAGAAGACCTTAGAACACTGCAGCGCATGATTGATCATCTTAGTTTGGATTAGCACACAAGCCCACCACACCACCTTTGATATGTACCTACTTAAATAAAGTTTTATACATAAATTTGTATATTTTATTATACAACGTAGTTTATAAGTTCAGCAAAAGTTTATAAAAAAAATAAATTAAAAATAAAGTGCATACTGTAGTTTGAACTCCTTTTTGACTTTTTTAATCACTAATACCTACATATTTAGAAATTAAAAATGTACTAACATATATATATGTATACTCTTACGTCCGCCTATTTAAAACATTGAAAACAGCTTGTGCTTTTGCTTTGAGACGCTTTTGCTCACCAGAAAAGTGTCAACTGAACTGCTCTTTAAGTCACTTCTACTTTAAGTAAAGAGTAATAATTGTGGCTTGAGCTTTTAATCAAGCCTGCTTTCGAGAATGTTCTGTGGACGGAAACACGGTTTTGTGGTTCCATTAACCAAAGAACCAAATTTTGCATATTGGCTATTACGGTAACTTTTTATCTCAAAGACTGTAACGATTCAGCACAGAAACATTTCGCTGTTTTATTAAACGACTCATATTATACGCAAGAAATGGAATATTTACATGAACATAAATGCAATTACGTAAACATTAAAATTTTGATTTTCAACTGTATTTTTTACCTAGAGGATTTAGAGGAAAATCGACCTGTCTCGCCCGACACGACATTAATGGGAAAGGCATATTGTCAATTGTGTGGCCCAGCCCATAGACCATGTCCATGCACCGCCATTCCCATGAACGTCGCGTCGTGTCCAGAGCCCAGACCAGAGAGACAGGTAGATTTTGAGTGAGTTGAAATGAGAAAGGTAGATGGCACCGAAAATGTACAGAAAATCCACTCTCAGAAATAATTCTCGCATTGGCATGAAGGTTCTTTTCCGCGCGGACGTACAAAGCGTGCGTCAAAGAATTTGTTTTTATTTTCGATTTCACTATTTTATTTTATTTCATTGCAATCACCCCTTGTTTTTGTGTGTAGCCTGTAGCCATAGCCAAGTATTTCGTGGAAATGAAAGTCATGCCCATAATAGTGTGCCCTTGTACATACTGGCGAACGTACCCCGTCCTACAATTTTTATCGTCGATAAAGCAGTGTACCACCAGGTTTTTTTTTATCAACATAATCTGTCATTTAACAACCGTTAGATCAAAACGCTTTTCAATCAATCATTTCGGCGAAAATTGTATAAAATAATTTCAGAATGTTTCATTTATCGCTTTACAATCAGATTTATCCGATAATAATTCAACATGAGCGGCCGCACTCATATGCATTATCATTAAGAACAAATCAGATTCAATACCACCCACCAGCACCAAAGCCCGTGCACAACAAGAAAAAAAAGTCAAAGTCTGTAAACGCGATTAGCAACAGCAAACAAACTGAAGCACAACGAACAGCTCTCAAGGCAGGCCTTCAAAAATCCTTGGACGCCACCAATAGAGGTTTTAACATTCTTAAAAGAATGGGATATGAAGAAGGTAAGCCTCTGGGCAGGGACGGTTGTGGTATTATCGAACCCCTGACTATCCCAATTAAAGATAATCCCCGTGATCGAGCTGGTCTCGGTCAGGAACTCAAAAAGGCGGTTTTAATCAAAAAGGAGCCAGCCGAGACTGAATTAAAAGTAAAGGCCGACACAATTAAACAGGAAAAACCCATCAAATCTGAACCACCCATTGCTGCTACCAAGAGGGAGAAACGATTGCTCCAATTGCGCGCCGAATACCATGATGATATTGAACTACTACGCTTGCGTTTGCAAGCTGAACTCTCGGTGAAAACCCGTAGTAGAGATACAATGATTATAGCACAGATCTCTATGAACGATGAACCCATCTGCGGCGAAGTATTTGAAATATTTCACCAATATCTAGTGAACTCGTTGCACGTGTACAAGAATGCTCCGTTTCCAATGTTTCACGATATAACGCATATCAACAACGAGATTAAAGTTATCTGCGAAGACAATTCGTCCTTTGAGTATCTTACAGCTTGTATAACATCTCTCGGTTCGAATTTAGCAACGGAAATGACAACAACTCGTGTGTCTCCCGTTGGCAGCAATGTATATTTTTTTGCAGTGCAGATGGAAGGGCTGGTATGTGGACCCCAGTCATTTTTATTGCAAATCAAGAAGCATCGCTTTGAACTGCACCCAGATCGTTGGATCATAGTATCACAGACTCCGGTGGCGAAGACAAATAAAACTCATTTGCAGATTATCACCGATGAACACTCGGCAATGTTATTGATATTCCGTCATAATCTCAAGTTGTTCGTTTGCATGCAGCCAATGGTTTTCGTATTACGAGGAAAGATACCGTTTTCTAATTGAGTCTTGTAGTTTCAGAAAGTCGTTATTTATATTTTTGTTACGTTTTCTTTGCTATATTGTCATATATTTTTTCTATTTTTTTTTAACTTTCAAAATTTTTGTACGTGGGATACGTAATACGTTGAATAAAATTTATTAAAAACTCACGCATATGATTTTTTATTTCTATAGTACATTTTTACTCATATCCATTTGCCTCAAAAATAAAAACTCACACAAAACGAAATAGGCGCGAAAAACTGGGCAGAACTGATTTCGCAATATAAATGTCACGGTATGAATAAAGGACAAAGGTTTTTTTCGGCAGCTGTTCAGGCGCTGCAAAAACACGCTGGCCCGGGATAACCATAAATCATACAGAGGAATGCGAGAGCACTGACAGACAGCCAGACGGTGCTCCACTATTTGCGTACCATTAGGTTAGGTTAGGTTGAAGTGGCTACTAGCATACGCCAGCGCACTTAGACCAATTTAGGTCCATTGTGATACTATCCGGATCATGTATTACTCCACGCCTAGAACCATTTTGAGCTTTTAATGAAGCGTAATAGACTCCTGATATCATTAGTGATGAGATCTCCAGGAAGTCTACCCATCGCTGACGCATAAAAATAGAGGCAATGAGCCATTACATTGAAATTGTAAGTCATCGTGACCACAATAGAATCAGTTCCCTATTATTGAAATCATTAACACCTCCCAATGCTTTGTTTTTCTTGTTCTTTATTATTATTCCACTGAACTCCTGATTGGATAAAGATCGTCCGCGTTATTTGCTGAAATTCGTATAGAAATCATAATGTTGCGGCGTACTTTTCCCCTTCGCGTTCTTTACTATCGATTGGTAGTAAGACTTGAACGAACCATCCACAAACATGTACTTGCCCTTTTTGATTTTGACATCTGTTTGTCGGGGAACCGGAATGGTCGGATTAAAGGCCATTTGCGAGCTGTCGTACTTTTCGAAGAATTCATCTGGTGTCCTGTGAAACAAAGAAAACCACATTAATATAAGTACAATTGCCAGATACCGACATTCTTGCGTTGCTTACAATTTTCCAATTTCTGGTGGAAGACTGCCATCACCGGAAGCTGGTACGCCATTTGCTATGTGCACAGCCAACTTTCTCACTGTAGGATGATAATGTCGCGTCAGTGTAGCCAGCTCGTACAATGATGTACACGATGCATTGCAGTACTCTGGATCATCCAACTCTGGATCGAAACGTCCCGATCCCACACTTGTGTCTGTGTCCAAAATGATATCCAGTACCGATGTCAGCTGCATTACGGCCTTTACTGTTCCCAGCGATGCCAGTGTTCCATTGTGCATGAGGTGCATACTCACCGTCGTTAAACGTTTAACGAACGCCAACAGCCTCTGCTGAGTGATATTTTTGCGTCGCTTTATAAGCACATCGTCGAGGGTGCGCAGAATGATCTGGAAGTCGTCATGATTTTTGCCCGCGTGCACCGCAAGAAGATTTCTATAGAAATGCCCATAGAATCGGATCGGATCGATGTTCAACACTTCTCCCTGACCGGAGAGGATGACAAAGATTGTGCGAATGCAATGCAATTGCTCCCGATAGCCTAGCTCGGTCGTCTGAAGTATGTTATTCAGCACTTCTATCAAATCGGAGAAGAACTCCAAGTTGATAACGTGAGCAAATCTAACCGGAAACGATTAATATATAATTCGCTATAAGAAAACATATCACTTACTCAGCAAGTCCTTCCAGACACGCACTAAGCGCCTTGGAATTGGGGTCGTTCTTCAAAATCCTAAAGTAAATAGTGAACACCATTTTGATAATTTCCGTCAGCTTGTAGTGCTTGGACTGCTTGTTCTCCTCGGCGCGTGTTTCCTCCAACTCTTTGTTAAGCTCCGTCAGTCGCTTACGACGCTTGCGCTCTTTTTTCGATAGATTAATCAAACGTTGCCGATGCGCTTCGAGTTTCTTCTGCTTCAGTTCGTTCTCCTTCTCGGCATTTAGGTTAACGTTCTTGATCTTCAGCGCCAGCAGACAGGTAATCATATCCAAATGGACAACGTTTGACTTGCTCTTGATGAGATGGTTTATCCGCCGGATGATGTACAGCGTCATGTCGAGCTTTTTGTCCGTGGAGAATACAGTGCGGAAACATTTGTTGACATCCTCTCGCATGCGGGGAAAATTACTGTTCAGCATGTAGACGAGGAGTTGTGCGATATTTTGGACGTAATTGAAGTACGGATGTGCGATGAGCAGTTCACAAAGACATGTCACGCCGACCTCTGCGATTTTTACTATTTGTGGCGTAATGCGACCGGATCCACGTTTCGTCACCGATGCAGTTATCTTTTCAAGTTTTTGGAGAAATTTCTTAAACTGCTGCAGGAGTGCGTTCTCGTAGGTAACACGCTCCAGAGTTGCTTTTCTCACTGTAAAGAGAAAATAGTAATGAATGTGGCTGGGCTGTGTGCGAATTTGAAAACATATTAAACCGAGTCTTGTGAAATAATACATTGATTTGTTTGCATATAACTCAGCTGCGGTTTGGCCAAAGACAGCGTTATAAAACTTAAATGATAAATTCCGAGACAGTAACTCCCACGATTGTGAGCCGTTGAACAGTTTTTTTCTCTTTGGGGATAGGTGATTTTGTGCAGAATCTGTCACATCAATTAGTTTCTCCTACATCAAGAATTCGGGTAAAAAAAGTAACTCGAAAATAAATAACTGGAATATGGGATTTCGATTTTTGGTTGAGTTGAGCTTTCCCTTGACAATTTTAGTCAGCAGCCTACCCGTTTTCAAAAAATAGTAAAGACGAAACAAACCTATATATATAACCTACCGTTTAAAAAATTCTAAATACTAACCGAAACAAATTAGCTTAAAATAAAATGCAACTAACCTGTTGTCATCTTCGTGTCCACCTGCCCAACACGATACTCCGGCAAAATGTCCTTGAAGATCTCGGTAATCGAAAGAATTGCGACTTTGCGGACCGTTAACAAGTTTGGCGTTCCATTTTCATTGGTCTCTTCCATCAATTCGAACAGCGCGTTAAAGTTCTTCATCTTGTCCTCGGGTTTCTCAAGAATACCCGAACAAATAATACCAATCCGGTACTTTTGGCGTTCAATCTCCTGCTGTCGATGTATAAGTAAATCCGTAGTGGAAATCAGCTTATTTGTTTCTGGTTTGGCAACATCATCATCATATAGCACGTCCTCATCGCTATCCTCATAATCAGAGTGCTCATCTACTTCTTCCTCCTTCTCTTTAACATCTTTCTTAGCCACTTTTGGTTTTGGTTTGTAATCCACCTCCGTAGTGCGACTAATAATTTCACCTTCACGACTTTTTATAGGCAACAAGTTTATCTTAATCTTAAGATTCTCCTTTTCCTTTGAGTTCTGCGTAGAATAACTTGATTCCAGTCCAACTGATTCGGCATCAAGGTCAAATGCCGGCTCAGCGTGTTTTCGTTTTCTTTGTTTATTGGCGCCTGCTGCTTCCAAATAGTCCAAATCATCTCCATCCAGCATATCCATGACATTGTCCGCAATTTGCTCATCATCCTCATCATCATCGTCGTCATCCATGCGATTATTGAACGCTTTACGCTTAGGTTTGACGGGGAATTCCTTTCTTTTGGGCTTAGGTCCATTGAAGATGTTCTGCTTTTTTGCGGCCTGTCCCTTGGCGTTTGCTTTCTGCTGTTGGGATTTGGTTAGGGTTTTCTTCTTTCCCTTGAGATGGGCTGACCTTTTTACGGCACTTATTTTTACTTTTTTCTGCAATTTATGTGGAAATTTTGTATATAAGCTGAAAAAGAGGGTATTAAGGATTTACTTACAACTGCCATAATTCTTTAATATAATAGTTTTTCTATATTTTGGAAACAAATTAGAGCACAGCAGTAATAAGTTTATAATTTTCGTCTATCTCCCAAGTTTTCAAGTTTTGACGTTTTGACGTTTTTCCATGAGCACATGCGAAGAGGGAGCTGCCATTTGAAAATAATATAAATAAAATAATACTGTTGCGTTACGTTGCGTTATGTTGTTGAATTTGAAATGATACCCTTTGTGCTGGGCCACACATACCATCCAATGAAAGTCGTGTCGTACAAACATGTATATCTGGTATGTCTTGCCTCTGTGCACGTCAATCAAAACTAAACTAATAGTTCACCGTCATCCAAATGACAGTTACGATAAAGATTTTTTCATACATTTAAAATGAAAATAGAGAAGTACGAAAAATTAAAACGAAAATTCCCGATAGGAGTGAGTGCGAAAACACTAACCTTATTAATGCAGACATGTCAAAAAAATGTATTAAAAATGCATTCAAACTACATTTTTCAGCTGCTGGCAGCTTTTTTTATCATTTCAACATTATTTGACATTTGCCTTCTGGCACTCTAAAGTCTTTCGTTTGAAAATTTGTATTGCTTTGTAAACTATAGGATATTTCGCGAAGCTATCCGTTTCAGAAGTGTGGTTTCTCTTTCATTTAAAAGTAAAAAAAACTTGTAGGAAAACAAACCAAATTTTACATGTCGGGGGATAGGTTTTACATAGGTTATTGGAGAAAGTTTATAATTAGGTACGAAATTCTAATTGAAAACATTTGACACTTACAGCCTTATTCATAACACTGATTTAAATCTGAATTAGGGTTAATTTTGGTTTAATGGCAGTAAACGTTATTCATAAGCTTTTTTTAAAGTTAATTTCCATTTAATCAAGTGTCAAGAAGTTAAATGCCGAAATCGGCATTCAGGAGCAAATTAACTCTGAATTAAATTGTTCAAATCATCATGGCGTTCTTATCTCATGCACACAACATTCCAGAGAAAAATGTCAGAATTTATCAGATATTTCTACCAATTGCATACTTTTATATGAAATGCTGGTATACTTTTAGGCTTATTGCCTTAATTCCTTGATTAACTGGTATACGAGCAAAAATTCTTTATGAATGAACATTTTTTAATCCTTAATTAAAATGACAGTTTCGAGTTTGAAGTGAATTAGCTGAGACACAGATAATTAACAGATTAAATGAATCTAATGAATAAGGCTGTTAAAATTTAATGTTTGTTAAAAATGTATGCGACATTTTAAAATGCATTCTTATCATCACGTGCGTTGTGGCGGCAAAGTTTACAATTTAACAACTCCTGTACAACCGCTTTTGTGAATGTTTTACTGCGTTATTTTATAGTACATCGGCTGTGCAAATTGTTTCGTTTGCTGGTGGAAACATACGAACTTCATATGAATAAGTATATCGACGAAAAATCGAAATTCACAGATGACGAATTTCCAAAATTAAGTCCATGTCCATTATTTACGTTTTTGTTCTGAATAATTGCTTTTCAAGAGGGTTTAATGCTGATTTCGATTCGCCAAAAAAAAAAAAACACTTTTTCTTGCCCGAGATCACTGTTTTCGTTCGTTTGGTACAAAAAAAAAGCAATCTTTTTCAGAGTTGAGAGCACTTTTGCGAATCTAGATTTTTTCTCAGATCGCTCTAGATTTACCAATACACTTACATATGATTTGACAGATATGTTTGTTTACGTTTTATGAAGTCGGTCGAAAAAGTTAGAGCTACTAACAACCAATATTAAAATAAATAATTTAAACCAAAATTTGATAAATATGAAACAAATAATAGAGGCGTAAATTTCATTTTCATCATGTGGCGCATCTTCATCGTCGTCGTCGTCCTCTTCGGATAATACTGGCTCGTCTTCGTCATACGAGCAATTTATGCAGTTGCAGTATTTGTTCTTTGCACGGGAGAAAAAGAAATCTGAAAAATCTTAGATTGCCAATCGAAATTAGCATTAGACAGAAATTTTTGCCTAACTTTCCAGTCACCATAGCTGACCGACCTCACGATACTTGCCTAGATCGACCAATCAGATGAAAAGCGTATTGAACGCCCTATTGTGTCTTCGGCATAAAATTGTTGAATAGCACATATATGTCAAAATCTGACAACCGCTGTGTCATGTCACTAATGGCAGCTGTGAAGTGTCAAAAGTTTACAGTGAAATTGGATTTTTTTTTTGTTGTGAAGAAAAAAATTTGTTTATTTTATTAATGCAAACTAGGGTTCAGGATAAAGTTAGATAGTATAATCTAAAATTACACAAAATGAACAGCATGGGATGGGCACTAATCTTCAAAAAAGGCTGTTGGTGTTCACGTGAAACAATCAACATCAACGGATGCAAGTACATAGTTAAAGAGCGAATAGCACAGGGGTATGAGATTAATGAGAACATTAATGATATCTATATTTGCAGTCGGATTATAAGTTATTTCCTTTTTTTGTAGCGGCTTTAGCAATATCGACTTGGCCGAAAATACAATCACGGGTAAGATGTACGCAATCAAACGAATGACATGTCACAGTATCGAGGACCAAAGCTTTGCTTTGCGAGAAATCGAACACTGCCGCCAAATTGACTCTGAGAACGTAATCAAAGTTATCGATTATCAATTAAAGGGCTCAGCGGATATAGTAATAAATACGACTAGCAAATTGAATATAGTGCTACCTTACTATAAACATGGTTCGCTTGGTGACCACTTAACTATGCGGGGGAAGAGGGGTGATCACATGCCTGAGGCACAGATATTGCAGATATTTTTAGGCATTTGCGATGGACTGAAGGCGTTTCATGAGGCCAAACCGAAGCCACTTGCACATAGGGATTTAAAGACGGCAAATATTTGCCTATCGGATTCTTTCGAACCCATAATAGTGGACTTAGGCTCAGTGACAGAAGCGAGACTGCAGGTTTGTGGCCAATCGGAAGCACAGCGGTTGCAGGATGAGGCGGAAGAGAGAAGTTCAATTGTTTATAGGGCACCGGAATTGTTCTCGGTAAAGAGCTACTGCACCATTGACGAAAGGACTGATATATGGGTAAGAACTGTCTTTGCTATCGGGAAGTATACGGTAAACTGACATACTTTTAGAGCCTTGGATGTGTATTGTATGCAATGTGTTTCTTCCACTGTCTATTTGATCCAATCTATGAGAAGGGCGACAGCGTAGCGCTTGCCGTACTCAGTGGTAACATCAACATTCCAGAAAACTCTATTTATTCGCAGGTAATTACGAAGCTGCCTTAGAGCCTTGAAGAAATATTTAGTTTAGTTATGTCAATTAATTCGCAGGACATGCACGAACTAATTGCGTACATGCTTCGTTTGGATCCAATGGAGCGTCCATTCATATACAGTGTAATTGAGAAGACACACGATCTGATAGCAAAACTTGAGGGAAGAGTCTAGATGCCGCCAGCAATAGTACCACAGAGGACAGCAGTGCACCACAACACACTCCAATAAGTAGTTTTTATTTTTTGTTTTATATTTCAAAATAAACTCGTTTTTCAACCAACTAGTGATCGTCTTTTGTGAGTCCTGGACAGTTCTCGTCCAAATCCTCGACGTCCTTGTAATGTACACCACACCAATGGCAGTAAGTGTACGACATGCGCATGTAACTTGTTAGCATCTCCAGTTTCTCTGCCGAAGAATACTCGAGGTCATCTTCCTCTTCGTCAACAGCATCCTTATATTCATCATCCTCCAGTGGTGGGCTGCGGTCTGGCCAGAACCATTTGAGATGTGCTTCTTCTACGTTCGCCCTCTGGTCCAAATCTTCACACGACTTTTGGCATTTTCTACAAACAGTTTCTATGAAGACAACACTGAGCCAGTTATCTTTTGAACTTACCTTAGAGCCGATTCTACAAACCGTTCCTGTGCCTTCTCAGTCATTCGACTTCGATATATTTCCGGTGTAACATTTGCCTCGTTCAACTTCCTTTGAAAGTGCTTTGCACGAAGTTCCTTCCTTTTGAGTTCAATTTCCTTCAGAGCGGTTTCTCGGCCGAAACCCGCTCGGCCTGATTTAATAGTAAGTCCAATTGGTTCTTTAATACCAGAGGAAGATTTACCCAAAGAGTCGCCAGGTTTATATCCCATTTTTGCCAATAGCTTGAATCCCTTATTTTCACTCTCGATGGGACATTGAAGACCCTCTTGGAGGCGTTCATTGCTTTGCGATTGTAAAGATTGTCTTTGCTTTTTATTGTACTCCAGCTTCTGATCTTCGAGTTGTGTTTGGCGTTTTTTCCTTCGATCATGGATAAGACTTGGACGAACGTCTGTTATCCTGGAATAGAACAATTTTTACTGGCAATACATTATGGAAGTTGATATTGAATTACCCAGTGAGAAATGCATTCGACATGTAATCTTCTTCTTCAGAGGACATTTTTGTGAAGTATTTGTATTTGCTCGATGCGACGTTTTATAAATAAACAAATGACGAAATGTCAAAATTCAGGAAGACTGTGTTCATTATGTTTGATGAAAGCACTATTTCACTCACAAACCAGAGAGATTTCACTGCTAATGTCGATTTCCATTGGGCTTTTACCGTTTTGCCCTCAGATCTCAGGATTTTCCTGCCCCAATGGAACATGAAATGAGAACACTTTTTTTTTGCATTTGTGTTGGTATGTTATTTGACAGTCAGCTATTTTTTATAGCAATTTATATTAACAAATGTCTCTTGTTTCGGGATTGGTAAAAGTATGTGTGAATCTCGCTCGCGAATCGGGATTCGCAAAAGTGATCTGAATCTTAAAACAAGTGTTTTTTTCTGCCCAATGGAAATCGAATTTGACAGCCAGCTGATTTCTGAATTTGAAAAAAGTGTTTTTTCTTTCCCATTCGACATAAGGCTACTTTGTTGTAACAACTATTGCTGTAGGTAACTTGTAAAGGTGCCAGTACACGATATGTAGCACGCCTCATATATATGTGGTTGAACTTACCAAGATTGAGTTCAACGATTAAGTTTAAGTGCTCCAAAAAAGTGCATTATCTCTCCTCTATACGTATGTGACCTTGATGATAGAATCGAGATCTATGTAGGGTCTACTTGAGCAACATACACCCTCGACTCACTTAATGGATAAGCGGGCCATAGAAAATGAGTAAATGAATTTATTTTGGCCGAACACATTTTCTGTAAAACGTAAAAAAGTAAACATCAGTTGCCAAATGTTAAATATTATGCTTGTTGAAATGTAGAAAAATGTAAGGTAAGTCAAAAAAGTACATACTAATAATTGTCTGTTGAATCGAATACCATATTAGTTGTGTTACACAAATTGATGCATTTCTGAACACTTAACTTTAAGCCCATTTTAGCTCATCGCCGATGCGAGCTCCCTCTGCTAGCATGCTCAGCTTCTATTGCCAACCAAATGTCAAAAAAATCTGCCCTCCCTCCAGACTCGAACAAACATTAAACAAAAATTGTTACCTACACTACAACCATCCAGTTCCAGAAAATATATCGAAGAAAATGAAATTTTTACTACCACTTCTGCTGTGTATTTTCACAATTTGCGCTGTCATATCAAAGGAAGAACCTCAAGTAAAAATTGGAATAAAAAAGCGAATAGACGATTGTACTGAGCGAACTAGAAAGGGTGACTTTATTCACGTCCACTACAAAGTAAGTTCTCTCATACCATAGACGAAATAAAACTTATTTTGCACCTATTTCCTAAAAATTTTTAGGGTTCACTGGAAGACGGCACAGTGTTCGACAGTAGCCTACCGCGAGGAGTTCCATTTACATTTACCTTAGGTACCAATCAAGTCATCAAAGGATGGGAACAGGGTCTTATGGGCATGTGCGAGGGTGAAAAGCGACGTTTGGTCATTCCGCCTGAATTGGGCTATGGTAAAACTGGATCGGGTCATTTAATTCCGAAAAATGCAGTTCTTCTCTTTGATGTCGAACTCATGAAAATCGAAAAAAGACAAGACTTGTAATTAGCTCAAGTAGTTCACTCTATTTTGTAGGTATAAATGAATAATATAATCCTTAAAAACAAAAGATACATTAATATTTCTTGATCGTTTTCCTTATTAGTGCCAGTCGCTGTTTGTGCGCCTCTGTCACCGAAGCTCTCTTATAGGGCCTTAATTCGTCTGTACCGAATCCGGGAATCCAAATGTTCCACTTGCGCTCCAAGTGCAACTGAACATCTCTTACCTCCACCTTTGAGACTTTTCTATGCTTCGCATAAGTGCAGGTGGATTTCACCACATCCTCCACGAAATCATCCGCTATTTGCAGAAGCAACTCTTCGACGTCTTCGTCCAGTTGTGCAGTCCCGTCGACTTCTCGCACCAACTCCAGAAGACGGGGTTTTGTTAATAGCTACATTGTAGAGTAAGCTTATTAGGCAATTTCTGTAAATGATTTTTCATACTTACCGGCTGGCCATCGATATTGTTGGTAGTTTTTGTAGAATTTGATTGTGAAGTACTGTTCGATGCGGAATTTGAGTAAGATTGTGGCGCTCCAATGGGACTGCTTTGCGATGGTGAAGCCATTTGAATGTCCTGTGAGTCCCCGTTGCATTCACTGCTGTGCACTCCGTTACTATCAAAATTTGAATTATTTTCCGACATTCTTTCGTCTAAACTATTTATACTGTTGTTTTATTTTTTTCTTTTTGGGTAAAAAGAAAGATTATAGCGAAAGATGTAGGAAAAAATACCGATACAAATACATAAAAAAGAAATGAAAACGTATGAGGATCAATCACCATAGTAAATTATTTAATTAAAAAGTACATAAGTATTATAAATTTTAAGCTGAAAATTAATTTTAGAGGCAACTAGAATGCGATTTGTCAAGCGAAGACGAGCAAAATGTAAAAGCCATTTATTTTGAAAATTGTAAGCGTACTGCGTACACGATTAGGTACGACTCTCTGTATTGTTGAAAATATTGCTAAAATTATTAAATTCACCCTTTTTCTTTTTTATCTCCTTATAATAAATCAACAAAATTTGTGATGACCGAATTGTAGGGAACTTTTGTTGATACAAAAAACTTGAAAGGTTCAGTTTTGTTGACATAAGGTACATGACATAACTTACTTTTGTACAGGGTTGGTATGAATAGAATAAGAGGTCGGTAATGGCGTTCAAAGATAAAGTTGAAGTATCATTACACCGTGTCTCCACGAGCAATATTTCATAGCTTGCCATATAGTATGCTATGAAAATTGCTCGTGGAGACCACAAATAGTATTCTATGAAAAATGGTATTCCATCTATTGCTCAGCTCATAGCTTGCTATCGATAGTATGCTATGGGGTGTACTTTTTTGTTGTGACGCATGTGTTTTCGTGTGATGGCTATGGAAATAGTATGATATGAAATGCCCACCCTACATTTTATTGCATACTATCGTTATTTCTTTCTATCAGAAATGACAGATGGCAAGCTATGAAATATTGCTCGTGGAGACGCGGTGTTATAATTATACTGTAATATTGCTCCTCAAGCAAGAGCAGTCGAACTCTTCTAACAGAAGAAGAAAAATTGTAAGCCGTTGGGCATCCTACTTTACACATCGATGTATTCTTATTATTGAGACGGCCATACATTTACAGCTTCTCCCTCTAACAACTATGTAAACGAAAGTGTGTACCATATTATCGAAAGAAAAAGACTTAATAAACTTCACTTCATTATAATTATAATAGTAATGTGGTTTTCATGGGGCCAAAAGATCTATTTTTTTTTATTCAGCTTAATTAATTCAGCATTTTTGCAACTCAGTCTAGGTCATTGTCAATATGTGTCAATAGGTGTCTCTAGCATTCTATGGAGAAAACCAAAATGGTTTGTCATTTTGTTTTACTTATGCTGATTTCGATTCGAGTCGAGAGCACTTTGCGAATCTAGATTTTTTCTCAGAGGCGCTCGAGATTTACCAATTCACTTACATATGATTTGACATTTGGTAGCTGGCATTAGTTTGTTTACGTTTTATTAAGTTAGAGCTACTGAAAAACCATATTAAAATAAATAATTTAAACCAAAATTTGATAAATATAGAGCATAATAATAATAGAGGTGTAAATTTCCTCATTTTCGTCATACCACAAGCAATTTATGCAGTGCAGTACATATTTGTTGTTTGCAAGGGAGAAAAAGCATCGAGTTTGCAATTTTGTGGAGGACGTGGACCGTGGTGAACATATACTCGTAATATTTATTATGAGATTTCCTTTATAGTTATTTGAAAATGTATGTAAAACTTGCAAATTGCAAACACTCCGAAACAAAAAAGGTAAACAACTTTTGGCAGGTACACCACCAACACCAACAAAGAACAGCTCAGTAAATTTTTTTTTGTTCGATTTCTAAAGAAATCTAAGATTTCCAATCGAAATTATCATTATTTCGAACCAAGAGCGGTGGTTTATGTTGACGACATCTTCTGGGCAAAATTTGTATGAAATTGTTCTAGGCTTAATGTCTCGGACAATAAATTTTGTCCGTAAAGAGAGTGAAGAATTTTACCAAGCAATTTACTACAGTTATCCGCTTTTCGCCATCAGCTTTTCCGACATTTTGCTCACAAAATAAGCGAGTAGTGAAAATTTTGACATTTCTCTCCCTGCTTGTCAGCATGTTATAACAAAGCAATTTTTTTTGTGAACAACGGTTTTAAATATAACGCGTTACAAACGAAGCTGAATAATTTTATAACTCGTTTTAGCCATAAGTGAATTTATAATTAGCTGAAGAAATCGGGCGTTAAAAGGCAACAGCAACACCGACAACGTCACCGACACCAAACAAACCTACCTTAACGACAATTTTGAATTTTCGAATCATCCTATAAGCTCACCAAATAAGATGTCAACAAAAATAAAACTACCCCTTCGGAACTGTTAACAGTCAAACAAACAAATGGGGTAGTTGGCAAATAAAATCTCATGAAAAGGCATCGCTGAAATTTTGTTTTTAAGTCAAAACAAAAAAATAAAAATATGAAATTATTCCTGCAACTCATATTAATTACACTATGTATTTCTGCTGCAATACTACGGGATGCATCTCGAGTTAAAATTGGAATTAAGAAAAGGATTGACGATTGCAAGCGTAGAAGTAAAAATGGAGACATTCTATTCATCCATTACAAGGTATGCAATTCACTTGTACTGATTTTGTGAGGTTATACCTATTAGTTTTGGTACCACAGGGATCACTTGAAGACGGGACTGTGTTTGACACCAGCTTACCAAACGGAGCACCATACAGATTCATATTGGGCAGCGAGCAAGTGATAAAAGGATGGGACGATGGCTTAACAAGAATGTGTGTTGGAGAGAAACGCCGACTAATCGTTCCGCCCGAGTTGGCCTATGGAGAAAATGGCTCGGGGGATATATATCCACCGAACGCTACGCTCTATTTCGACGTGGAACTGGTAAAACTCCACAATAGAATTGAACTATAAGGTTTAATTTGGATATTATAGAATTATTTATTTTCCGTATAAAATGCTAGTATTTCTTAATGGTCTTTCTAATCAGTGCCAGTCGCTGTTTATGTGCTTCAGTAACTGATGCTCTTTTATAGGGCCTCAGTTCGTCTGTACCGAAGCCAGGTATCCACATATTCCACTTGCGTTCCAAATGCAATTGAACATCCCTTACCTCGACTTTGGTGACTTTCCTGTGCTTCGCATATGAACACGTAGACCGCACAGCGTCCTCGACAAAATCATCAGCTATTTGCAGAAGTAGTTCCTCAACTTCCTCATCCAACTGTGCGGTGGCATCGACTTCCCGGACAAGCTCCAAGAGTCGTGGTTTTGTTAGAATCTATATAAGAATAATGTTTATTACAATTTGTATCCATTAAATCAATCTTACCGGCTGACTTTCGATGCTATTGGTTGGTTTTGTTGAATTGGTATTTGCACTGTGTAAAGTTGTGTTATTGGATGCAGAGTTCGAGTTAGTTAAAGGCGCTGCAACGGGACTGCTTTGTGATGGTGACGCCATTGGCATATCCTGTGAGTCTGTGGTGTAATCACTGTGGACTCCGTTACTATTAAAATGTGAATTATTTTCCGACATACTTTCGACTAAACTACTTGGTTTTGTGTTTGCAACTATTGGAATAGGTAGCGAAAGATGTAAGGACAAATGCGGAAACAAATATATAAAAGAAAAAAAGATGTAGGTAGGTATAAGGATCTTCCACCAAATATTAGCTCCTAAATAATATTTAAACAATCTTATTGATGTTAATAGGTTACACAAAAAAATGGTAACTTAAAAATTACTGCACAACTAATATTAATAATCAAAGCAATTTCCGTGCAAACGGAGTTGGCGTGCACAGAAACCACAGAAACGTGCAACTCCCCTAAGGTTGCTCAATAGTTACTAAATCCATGTAAAATCACCTTTTGCTCCACAAAATTGCAAGAGCTTCTAAACAAAACAAAAGTTTCGGGTTCTCCTTTTTCTCATAGCTGTCACTAGGCAGCTGTTTGTAGACAAAATGACAATTGACAACCACTACTCGCCCGCCAGGGATGTTGAAAGTGCCATGACTTTCATTCCCATGAACGACTTGCCTATAAAAAAAAACAAGGTGTCATTGCAGTAAAATTAAATTGGCGAAGCCCTGTATTCTGCTCGCGCTAAATTTTAGTGACCGCAATTCTCTTCAGTCAGATAAATGCTCGCTAAATTCGTTGTATAGGATATAGATGGTACGACACGGTTTTTAATGTATTCCATGAAATAGTCAATTCAAAATTTGTTTTGTTTCGGAAATGTCAAAATTTAGCGCCGATTTAATGCACCGGACAATTCTTTCGCGAGCTAAATTAGTGGAGAGAGTATAACAAATCGTATGTATTGTACCAGTGAGCAAAAAGTCCACCAACATTTTAAGCGAAATTATTTCCCACATTGATTGAGCAATAACTCCACACTGAAAAAGTGGACTTATTTCCTTCTGCGAGTGGAGTAAATTCCTATGTGGAGCGGATTCCCGTTGACTTATTTCCCCGCACCCGCGCCATCTAATTCTGAACGTTGAGCTTCAAGCTTTCAAGTCCTTATTGAAAAACTCCTGTACTCCATTCTCTAGAAGTACCTACATAGAAATAGGAATGAATTATTATATTGTAATGCAGATTACTGTTAAACGAAATTAGGAAACAGGGAGCTATTTTTTAATTGCAATTTGTATTTACAAATTTACGTGTTTTCGGTTAGTGAAAGTATGTATAAGAATCTTGCTCTCGATTGAGATTCGCAAAAGTGCTTTGAATCTGAAAAAAAGTGCTTTTCTGACCAATGGAAAACGAAATTAAGAGACAGCTGATTTCTAGAACAGAAAAACTGTTCTAAATTGCAAAATGTTATTCGCAATCCAAAACTAGCGAAAAAAATTCGTTCGAACTTAACCTCACATGAGAAATTGCTGGTAGAAACTGATGACTGAAATTCGCGAACTGCCGCGATCAACAAAAGTGTTCATGTGAACGTACTGTCAATACGGACTTGCGAATATTCGTTCGTTCGTAGGTAGTTATTGTATTTGGTCGCTCTCATGTGAATGGTCCTTAAGTGTGGGTAGGTATTGACAAATTACGGGTCTGGTATCACTACATCGTACCCGCACTTACAATCCACACAGCTGTGACAAATGTCAGCTGAGAAGTCAAAAAGTTAAAAAGTGAACTTTTTCAATCAATCAAATTCCAGTTCGTTATCGTTGCAAACTCCTTCGAATTCCGAAGTTCTTTGGCCTGCGGGTGGCATGTTGGGTCATAGTTCTGACGACAGCATTAATAAGCATTAGTAAAAAGTCGTAGCAATTCACAAAAAGTACATAATCAATATACAAATCGATTTCGACATCCATATCGATATCTAATCCGCAGACATTAGTAAACGTAGCATTAAATCTCAATTTAAACCAGTTTAATTTCGTCTTAATCTCTTTTCATGTAAGTAAATAAAAAATATACCTATTTTCTTCGGTAAATTCACAGTTCGGATTAATGCGGCACCGAATCAGTGACAAAAACTAGGGCATTCTGCAGATAATCACCTGCTAACAGTGGGTGAGATATTCAACAATACATCGTTATACGTTATATTCGATATCCCTGCTCATAAGTCATAAGGCTATGTATGATAAAATTATATACCGGTATCTTTATTGCTAAGAAATGATTGTTATGTAACATTTTTTCATAAATACATTTTCTGTTTGATAAATTCGACCTCAATGTGTATTTTATTTTTATTAATTCGCGTTGCAATTTCATTTCAACTGTTAACAGACTCGTTTTTTTTTAATAGAAGCCACCCAAACACTTTATAATACACAATAATTTTTCGCTTTGCACGTTTTTATGTATATCATCTGTTGGATGTATACAAGAATGAACGCTATACATATTTCTGTTTGAAGTGTTAAAACTTAAAACCCATCATCATGTATAGTTCTTGACGGGGTGCTTGTTGATAGGTCCTAATCCAAGTCTGATTGAACTAGAAGCGAGATATTAATATTGCAGCCAAACTTAAAATGCTTTGAATTGTCTATTTAGCGAGTAAACAACAAAATACAAAGTTACATTTTTATTCAAAAGTAAAATATATGTACATTCAATTGCCGCCCTACTAAAAGCAGAGTTTTCATTTTACTGAATTAATGGACACAAATTGAAAGTGGCATTGATGGTTCCAAATCATCACTTTATGATGATTCTCCAAATAGAATGTATATGTGGGTATTTACATAGAATGATAAATTTCGTTCTACAGTAACAAGTGTGCGGGGAAACGAGTTAAATTGTCTAACGATGATTCTTATTTATTCAGATTACTGCTGGCTTTAAAAATAGATTACATAATAAGTTGATAACGTATCAATAAATCAATTATTATTTTTTCTTTAAATGCAAATAACGATTTTAATTTTGTCTTACCTACCTACTCAACTTAAGTAAGGAAAAACCGCAGATTTTGGTAACTCCATAGTAAACATACCTTCGCCTTGCGTTTAATGTAGTTTATGTTGTAGTACATACATAGAAACTTTTTTATTCGAATATGGAAATTAGCTATCTAACTCTATGAATATGTATGTATTATGTATTCGTATTCGCATTATTTAGCGCTGCTCTAAGTGCACTAATCTGTCAACGACTTGATTCATAGCCAGCTTTAAATTTGAATGAACCTTCTTTACCAACTATTGCACCAACAAATCTAGTAATATTTTCCAGTTTCTTAAAAGCTTAGTTTTGGGGCCCAATCCCACAGGCGTGCATGTTTCACCCGTGCACACAGTTAGCAAAACTCACCCTGACGACCCGTTTACGAAATTTCAAATTCACGCTCTGGACGAATGTAAAGAATGAGAATGCTAAAGAATGTGCTTCTGGCCTTTGATTCTGACCGTTATAAGAATAGAAGATTTAAGAAGTAGTTCAAGCCTTAAGCATTTTGGCGTCTTGGGAGTATGTGAAGTACGACTGGTCAATACGTATCCACTTTATTCACCCAAATGCCACACTGTAGAACATTTCGGTATGCCTGAATCGTTTGCTGGGTTGATTCGGCAACGGAGCACCTACTAATCTCATCTACTTTTCAATCTGCGTGAAAGGTCTTTTATTAGTTACGTTATACGGAATCACAGCATCAATTAACGAGCATCATCATATTTCAATAAATCTCTTCCACCTTTGTCCCTCTCCAGCTATATATTTCAAATCTATCCATGTTTTCCTCTGGGTCACTGCTAAGATAAATGTTGATCTTCACGTTATTCTTCGTCTTCTTGGCGTTTTGACTCGTTTTACGCCACAATATTTCTGGAGTGGTATCGGCTTAAGTGATTTGTGATAAGTGATAGTCACAATCAAAAAAAAAAAAAAATGATGTGCGTAAGAAGATTGTCGCATGTGACAATCATATTATTGTTATATTTTCTTGTGACAACTAAACTGCTGTCACAAAAATATAATCACCTTGCGCAGACCAATTTTTTTGATTGGTTGATTGATATGCCCACATAATCTTTAGGCAGACATCAGCTTTCTCGTGATGTTTACTGATACTTTTCCTTCCATATTTGCTCTCTTGCAATATTGTCAGTTCCGTAGGTTTTTTTGCTATCAATCTCTTGTCCCCCTAATTGCAGTCGGATTCTAATTACTTTGGGTACACATTGCTTGTTATTTTCGTATAAATTGTCGTGCACCATTGAAGGTCAACGTTCTTATTTATTTTACAATAATAACACGCTAGTGTGTCATACAATTAGCAAAAATTAACACAAGCTGTGTCTGACGCTACTTAGATAAATTTCAAACGGCAGTGCTAATGGTAAACGCCATTCCGTCTAGGGTTGCATCGTCCAAATGTGTCTTATTTTTGTTCATTATTGGTAACGACTTTTTCAATTGCCACATATTTTGTTCTTAACCGCAATTGGATTATACTGTTCATGTTCATATTTTCAGGCACTGACTCTGTGCCAAATATATATGTACATACATCATAATCTGCTAATTAAATGTGTTTTTATGTATTTCGTTTCAGAATGTCAGTTGCAGGAAATACCTCCCCGGCCCCACCAAAGCCGCAACAATTTGCGTAAGTATCAATTAAAAGTTTTTATATCTAAAACTAATCAATTTATCAGATAAACTGTGTAAAGATATCTAGCCATTGCGCACCTGTGTTCTTGTCGTATTAAAAAGCGACCGTTTAAAAATATACTTTTCTCGGGATTTTTTTGTTTTTCGCTGATACCCCCCGTTCATATACTATTTGTAGTTTTTGTATTAATATTATTTTTGTTGTTTTGCCTACCTCTTGAATTGATAGTGGGCTACTTGCCAAGTATTTGTCGTGTCGCCTGCTGCGTCTGATTAGAATTTCTCAAACAAATCATCGAATGGGCCCTCGTCAAACATCGACAATTTACTCGTCTTATCAAATTAGCTGTGGTACAATTGCAACACTACCGCTGGTCATTGGATTAAGCATTTAAAACATTTAACATTGTTTGACCTAACACGAGCTATTTTGCGTGCGTACATTTCGTTTACTTTAATTGATTAATTGCTTGACGTTGCAGACTTCTTCCTAAAATCATCAATGGTGGAATTGCCGGTATCATTGGTGTATCATGTGTGTTTCCGTTGGATTTGGTGAAAACTCGTTTGCAGAATCAACAGGTTGGACCAAATGGCGAGAAGATGTACAAGAATATGTAAGTATTATTAATTGTTTACATTGTAGATTTGAGTGATTTGAGAGACTGATGAGTGTTCTGAAAAAATAACAATAATACATAATAGATCAGGGAACAAACTTATAAAGGCGATTCTAATCTGTCGAAGCATAAGTTAATTTTTTTATCAGCAAATGAATTAACCAACAAACTTGTTAAATGTTTAGGTATTGTTATTCGATATCTTGACAAATTAGTGTAACGTTTTAATTATAGCATTCCCTTATCTGAAACATATTTGTAGTGCATAGTAGCAAGCGTTGCTAGATGAGCTGATTTGTATATTGTTTTAAAGATTATGGTTACTCGGTGGAAAAATGGTAGTGTATGTATGTGCTAACTATAGCCGACAATTTAAGATGATTACTTCAGCCATGTCCCTATATCTGTCCGTCAGTATGTCTTTTCAAAACACGATATCGTTCAAACGAATCGACCTAAGTGAATGCAATTTTCTAAAAGCAGTTCTTTTTTCCGCCGTCTGGTGGGTATCGAAAATGGGCTATAGGTCGAGTAGTTCTGGTTGCTCCCACACAAAAGGCCTATCTACTTACCTACTAACACATATGCCTAAAAGTCTGCATGATTTGTATGCAGTGGAGGGTAGCAAAGCATTGGCCAGGCCGATGATAAAACTTGTTTTATTCTGTTGTTTGATATCGTTCTGTTGTCTATAGTTGATTTAAACCCATGGTAAGGAAAAACAGAAGGATATAATAGAGGTGGGTGCGCGTTAATAAATTAAATTTTCTTTACAAGGAATCGAACCTACGCTGCTCATAAAATGAGCTAGAATTCTCACCATCACACCTTACTTTATAGTTAGCCAGTCTCAAATCAGCGACATTTGCCTAACAATTCATTTTATTTTCTGTAAATTTTCGCCTAGGCTCGACTGTTTCCGTAAGACCTATCGCGCTGAAGGATACTTCGGCATGTACCGTGGCTCGGGCGTTAATATTTTACTCATTACACCCGAAAAAGCAATTAAATTGGCTGCCAATGACTTCTTTCGTCATCACTTGACCAAAAAAGATGGTACCCTCCCAATAACTCATCAAATGGCCGCTGGTGGTCTAGCTGGTGCCTTCCAAATTATCGTTACCACTCCAATGGAATTGCTGAAAATTCAAATGCAAGATGCTGGTCGTGTTGCAGCGCAAGCCAAATTGGCTGGCAAGACTGTACCAAAAACTTCAGCCACCCAAATTGCCAGCCAACTGATCAAGGAGAAGGGTATCTTTGGACTGTACAAGGGTATCGGTGCAACTGGTCTGCGAGATGTCTCATTCTCCATAGTGTACTTCCCGCTCTTTGCTACATTGAATGATCTTGGCCCACGAAGGGCTGATGGATCGGGAGAAGCTGTATTTTGGTAAGTAAATAAAAGGTTATCCTATTTGAAGATCTAATAATTAAGTGTATTGCAGGTGCTCCTTCCTATCTGGATGTGCTGCTGGTTCTATGGCTGCCTTGGCCGTCAATCCCTTTGATGTGATAAAAACCCGCCTGCAGGCACTGAAAAAAGCCGAAGGCGAGAAGGAATTCAAGGGCATCGGAGATTGCATTTCGTAAGCTAGATACATCAGGCCTCCTGATACAATTTTTATATTTACAACTCATTTTTATGACAGAAAAACTCTGCGATATGAGGGACCAACGGCGTTCTTCAAAGGTGGACTTTGCCGAATGATTGTTATCGCGCCACTTTTTGGTATCGCTCAAATGGTTTACTTTTTGGGTGTAGCCGAATCGTTGCTCGGTCTAAAGAAAGACTAATTCAATTCAAATTCCAATTAAAGACAACACAAAATGGAGTGAACGAGACATGCACTATAAATTAATGAAGTAAATATTTATTTAGAAACATTTACATGTGAGGCATTTATGAAAAAGTAGCGATATACAGAACATATACGTGAGTTAGCTCTTTGTGTTTATAAATGTTTAGTTTATATATAATATACTAAGCAAACAAATAAATTGTCATTTGGCCATAACGATTTTAATGAAGAACAACAGCGCCATATATGCAATGCATGCTACATGTAGAATGGACAAATGCCAAACATAATAAACAGATAGTATATAGTTAAGATGTTGTATCATGTTGCAATATGTATGATAGCACAGATACACTGAAAATTGACAATAAATTTATGTCATTTGTAATAGTAGAGATGTCGATTATTTAGTTGTGTACACAAGCCAAACAATTTAATTAATGTTATCATTCTCAGGAAGAACTCTTCTGCAATTCATGTCTAGCAAGTAGTTAACAATTAATGTATTTTGTCAAACACTGTCACTGTCATACAATGTAGTTCAGTAAGCAAGTCCATACATATTATGTTGTTAAATAAAAATAAAAACGCTAATGGATATATGACAAATAACAAGAAACTGAATGCCTATTGTTATTTAGTGTGCGTCGTGCACTTACATATTATTTCTTAACAGAATAAACTACAGTAATTATAACGATAATATTAATTTTAAGAGCCCAGAGTCTTTCAGAATTTCAGAAAAAAATTACGAGAAGCCTGGTGAAAAGCAATTATTCAGAACAAAAGCGTAAATAATGGACATGAACTTAATTTTGGAGAAATTACTATCATCTTCTTCTTCCTCGTCATCTGTGGATTTCAAATATAGTGGTAAGAGATTATTTTTAATTTTGTGTATAAAATTGAACGTACACCTTATTATTCTATGTTTAACATTAAGCTGCTGTTAGCATACATCTTATAGATTGACCGCATCGCTTTATTTCCTACTCAGCACCCAATAGGCCTTATAATGTTATTGTACATTTTAATTGCCATGCCAATACATACATGTTTTCTTTGTTTTTTTTTTACGAAGAAACTGATTTTTATATCAACTTTCTTTAAAACATAATCAAAGCGTTTTTTTAAAGCTAAGCTTGTTGTCTATAAATCTTACCTAGATATTTATTTTAATCGACATACTTAAATTCATTACATTTAATTTATTTGTTGATATTTAAATAATTTGTTCTTTTTTTTAAATCTTTTCTTAATTTTCTTTTACACTCTTCCACGTTTGTTTCTTCTATAAATAACAAATCATCATCGGCGACCAAACTATTTTTAATACACTTATATAAATAATATAGAATAAAGCTGCTAACAAAGATTTATTTCAAGCGCTCCTGATTTTAGATTATAATAAAACTAACTGCTTCCTATTTTTAATGCATATATATTTGGGAGCAGTTATATTCAGTATTTCCAGCTTCAGCTGAAGTATTTGACGATCCACAGTCTCAAAAGCTGTTTTTAGTTCAAAAAACACTGCAGCATTTTTTTTTGTTCGAAAGACCCCCCAGGGCCACGAAAAATAGTCATGAAAGGTAAAGAAAGGCAGGTGGTTCCCTATTAACTGGGTAAATATTCTAGATGGTCTTCCTAAAACCTTAGCTGTTAAGCCGACGCTTGCCTTTATGCGCGTAGAACGTTATCTAAGCGATTTGCCCTTTAAAATGGAAGAATAGATTTAAGCTACTCAAGCAAGCGTATTCAATCTGAGCGTGTTGCTTTTGAAAATAAAATAATTTTGTTGTTGGCTTGCTGGTTCGGAAAAGAAGAACATTTATTTTTCAAATTTCATGTCTATTTATACAAAATACATATTCTTTTTCAATTGTCCAAAATATTCGTTTCAATTTAGTTCAATTTTCCACCTACTCAAATTCCGGCCTTCGATAATTGACCCTAATCACCGCACATGCCGCTAAATGTTTCTTTCGAAAATCAGCTTTTATTTTCAACATAGTTTTCCAATTGAATTTGCACATCATTTTCTAGTATTTTTTCTTGCAGCGGAAGTATATTAACAGGTTTAAAATGCTCACACTTTTTAGAAATTGCTTCTTTTTGTACAGGGACCATAACAAGTGTTTTGCAACTACAAATGTAGGTATGTATAAATTTCAAACTTTATGGTTTATATTCATATTGCATAATAATTGTACTTGCAAGATTTTATTTAGAAGAGGGCAAATACATTACGTAGCTTTTGATAAAATAAAACACAATTTTTGATCAGTTTTACATAAATATGTATCTAAATATTTTATTTATCCGAAACATCATATTTTAAAATCAGATTCCAAAACGAACTCATAACATATCACAGAATGTACTAAGAGATAATATTCGAATAAAGTTTTACAATTTGTTAAACAATTAACATTCGTTATTTTGAAATAATGAAATTGTACAATAAATGCGGATGTTGATTGGTCGTCTTTATGTTATCCATTGATGCTATGAAAGAGGTAAAAAATGGTTAATAAATTTAAATTTAAATTGCATTCATTGTCAACCTTCGGCCACTTGGTGATATATTTTAAGAATATGTTTGTGTAAGAAATATATTCGCGACTACAACTCATCTTTAAGAACCGAGCCTATGACCTCATCCCCAATAGAAACCTCTTCAACCGTACCCTGGACTTTTTTGCGTCCGACGATATTCGCCGAATGCACCGGTTTATATGTAACCGTGTCTGTTGTATTGTGTACTGTGTCCTTGTCATCGGACGCATTAGACGTGTACGATGGATCGGGACTTGTGAGTGTAATGCGGGAACCTGTTACCGGTCTGTGTTAAGAATAAAGGAGAAATATAGGGTTGTTGTTAGCAATGTGTTTTTTTCTACAGGAAACTATTAGGGGGTTTAAGGGAGAGATCCTAAACTCCTTATACACTTTAAGGTTGTCATTGATAATACCTTGTATACACCACTTAAATGCACACTTATTCTCGTCGTCGAGAAGATGATCGCAATTGCTGTGGATTTCTATATAGCAAGTTTAAATTAGAAATTTAAAAATCCTATCGAAATTTACTGAAATGAAAGAAAGTAGGAACTGACCTGTCTCTAGCTTCGAAGTTAGCTTCGACATTCATGTTTCTCGGTTGACGGAAATCGCATTCGAGTGAAAACGCTGAATCGCCTGGGGTTATCAATTCAGGATCGTTTTGAATGACCACTATATTGGTGTAAACATCTCCCTCATGCTGGGTCTGACATTGGTCAAAATTGAATTGCATCTCTAGAGTACGTAGGTCCTTTTTTGTTGGCTTAACAAAGCATGGCGCCGATTGTTTGTAGAAACTTCCCCTGGTATACATAACTCCAGTGAATTCTTCCTCAGTTTCGAGCATTACCTGCATTGACTCTGCTCCACATTTGAGGTTAACCTTTTGGATACCTTGACTGGAGCCATCGATTTTAAATGTGTCCGTTAGGTCTTGCTCCCAAATATCTGTAAAGGTGGATATATTTTATAAGATTTAAGAAAATTGTGAAGTCTTGTAATCATCAGATGCAAGCTAAGTTTTGTAGAACTGTATAAATCCTAATTGGCAAAATATTGAATGCTTGCTTCCTTTGAAGAAATTGAAATTGTATTTCTTTTGTTGGTTGCATCCATATTGCTGTAAAATAATAATACTACAGTTACTTGGTTTTCAAACTTGTAAAATTTCTCATAAGATTTATAGTACGTACTAATGGTAAATCGGTCGCCGGATATATGTAAAACCCTTCTTTTTGCCCCATGTTAAACGACATTAGCCGTTTGATTTTGTTCTTTTGTTCTCTGGAGCTATCAAAATACAGCTATTAGCAAACGATATTTTTGTTGAATGCATTAAGCCAATTTGTTATCGAGTTTACTACAATCGCCCTTATTCCCGTTGGCGTTTGTCGTAAACGACTAGTATTTCACTTCGTTTTTATAGTCGGTGTTTGTAACTTTTTTGAGACAAACGATTTGAGGTGCTAAGAAATAAAGTCTTATGCAAAAAGGTCCAAAACGTAATAAACTCTGGATAACGTTACGATCCGTAAACTATTCTTTTGATAACGCTGTGACTTTAGGTAATTTTTATGCCTATTCAGTTATTCACATGTTGATGTTCCGATCTTGCAAATCGCAATTTTAGGTGCGCTTTTCAGAAAAAATTCAGTATTGCACAAAATTCAATTGCTATATTATTTATTGGTGGAACAGAAGAAGTGGGTTTCCCTCACAATTTCTGTTAAGAAATTTTGTCTAGGAATTATTGTTAAGAGAACCACAATAACAACTCTTAGACGCAGCCACATTCTTTGTTCCTTCTTATATTACTTATTACTCAGTTACTTTGTTTGTAAACATCAGCAATTTTAAATTCTATTCTGACATCTTGAAAGGTTATGACATTAACACACAACACTCAAAGAATGCAACATAGGTAACACCGGTCTATGTGATCTAAGATGTAAACTTATTAGGAATTCATTGCGACGAAAATGATCTGATCTTACCTTCTTTCACGTTCTGACTTTCCTGACACAAAGAACACAAAAATATGTTAAAAAAGAAACAAATTAGTACGAATTTACTATTTTTAGTCATTGTAACTGTTTTTATTTTAATAAAATGAACAACAAATTCAAGCTCAAGTGCAGATTAATCGGAAGAAGTTCACGTCCAACTGCTTGGATTAGCCGACTGCTTTGAGCCTATAAAAAGAAAAACCGATTCCCCCCGAAACGATTGTTGTATCAGACAGAAAAATATAACCAACGAAATAGTGTCTAAAGAGAAAGAAAGAAACAAATAACACGAATGTGGAATAAGTGGGCAAACTCAAAAGGGGAAAGAGGAGTTAATACAGCACGCTTTGAGCCCGGGTTCGTTGTTGATGATGTTGACGTGTAACCAAACTACACCACACACTAGTATTTTATTTGTTACTTAAATGACCAATTTGAACGATGTTTTATTTTCTCCAAAACGGTACTAGTGGAAAAGAAAGAGAGAGAGAGCAAATAAACGCCTTACTTAAGTTATCGTTTAAGTTTGTCTAAATTAGAGTTGCCATGATAATATAAAATACGTATACGCCCGGTATACCTGTTCTCGATTACATTAGTGATGGAATAAGTTCTTGTGTTTTTGGAAATAGGTGCGCTGAAAGACAATAATTAATATTTTCATTCTGAGCAAAAGAAATCGATTTATATTTGGGAGACGATTGATGATTTTTTTCATCAAGTAACATTGATGATAAATCGCGCGCTTACACACGTATCAATGAATATTGTTCAGTCGTTTCAGATGTGTCAATGAGGATGGATAATAATTTGCATCTGCTTGCAGCCTATTCGTTTTGTAACTACTGCCAGAACTTTAGAATCGTTGTTCTATTGTTCCAGAGGACTCGTGCAATTAGCGATCATTTTTGAAAATCAGACATCTTTTCACCAAGATTACCATTTAAAAAATTACAACATTGACAAGAACATTGAAGAAAACCAAATCAGTTTTGGCACCATCTAGCGTTAAAACTAGGTCCAATTACATTAGTTGGCCTATTGCAATTAAAAATCATATAAAAATAGGAATCAATAAAAGTTGATCAAAAATTCTAACATTCTGTATAATAACTATACAGATTCCGGTACGATAAATGCTGTATATATTATTTCAAATGATTATTAGTTTCCTATAAATATAGAATTTATATAATGAATGTTTGCAAGGCCCAGTTTATTGGGGCTTGTCGATAAAACATCCCATTCCCACATAAATTTCAATTCCTTTTTCTCACGTTACTTTGTCTCTAATTTTGTACATCTTCCTTATACCGAGTATAAAAATACCAGTTCCACTCACCAGGCTAAGCTACTTCCACATTATATAACTAACGAGCTGCGACCAACTTTCAGTCACATTGTGGCACCTTTTTCTACCTGTCTTTTTGCAATTTACTCAGAGAAGAAAAACATCGAAAAATAGAGATACAGGAAAAAAAAACTTAACACACTATGGACGTTAGTATTGGCCTTCATTATCGAGCTGATGACCGACAACCTATAGATCTCTAATAAATGTTTTTCGTTTAGTACCGATATCTCCAAAGAAAAAAAATTACGATTTTCTACAATATTATGATAATCGGCATTTTAATTATTTTCTTACATTTTATTATGAATAGCTAAATGAGGGTATAAACATTTTTTAATAACAAATTGGTTTAATTTTATGTTCCGTCCGTTTGGTTCCGATCGGACTATCCACCGGACATGGCTGTCTCTCATTCCTGTGCACTTTTCTTTATGGCAGCGCGATACCTCACCAGTTCAATGCCCTCCCAGTTCAGTGATTTTGTGAATACACTGCGCGTGCGCACATTTATTCATAAGAGTTGAAAATGCAAGTGACGTAGGAGAACAGGTAAAACACAACAAAACAGCCGACGATTCCAGTTCCAGGCACCACCGCATGAAATTAAAAATGAGTAAAAACAAAAAAATATATTACAATTTGATTAAAGAGAAATGTGCCATGTTTGTTCGTTTTTTTCTGTCTATTACTATGCTTCCTCTCACAGGAAGTGAACAACAAAACTTACGTTTCCTGCAATCGCTTGAGTACTTCCGCTTCGGTGTTGGTTAGCCCATCATACAATGATTTCAAATTGATATCGAGCAATTTCCTTGTTTGCATTCCGGTCAGGAAGGAGGATGGTTCGTCCAATTGCATGGAGTAGTACATGGCTAGTTTGCCGAGTTCAATATTAGCTTCTTTACAGATATTTGCTGCCTTGCGGCATATGTCTTTAATTTCCTGTGGAGCTGGGTGCCAGTCTTGCGGCCCGTCGTTGGAGAGCAGACCCAAAGCATGGCCAGCAGCGCAAATAACACCAAGGTTTTGTTCAAGAAAGAATGGTAGGAAGTTCTTTAAAGATTGGTCCAGGAGCGTGAACCTGGAGTAGCACAGAACAACCTAAAGTATTTGAAAACTTAGCACTATACATAATATTCCTTAGAGCTATGCCTTAGACTTACATCAAATCGTCCAGGAGTAGCTTCAATAATACGTTTCAAAGGCTCCATAGGGTAAGCTGATACACCAATAAAACGAACTTTTCCTTCGCCACGAAGCTTCTCCAGTTCGGGCAAGCATTCATTGAGGACTGTGTCAAAGGTTTCTGGGAACTCAATATCATGAATCTGAAAGATGATTGGGGATTCGATTGCATTAAGGTAATTGACTGCGTGAATATATTATTTTAACCTGAATAACGTCGACGTATGTCAGACCCAGAAGTTCTAAGCTCTTTTCAACACTCTGGCGCGTCTTAGTTGCTGTATAGTTGATCATGGTGTCGAATTCTTTGGTGTAGCGTCCCACTTTGGTTGCGATGTAATATGATTCTCTCGGAACATCGCGTAGAGCTAGTCCGAGAACTTCTTCTGAACGGCCCTGGCCATAATATGGTGCGGTGTCAATGTAGTTTATTCCACTCTTAACTGCCTTGTGGATTGTTGCAATCGACTCTTGTAAATCGCAGTCACTAAAATTTAGAAGGCTTAATTTTTTAATTTTCCATAAATATGTACCTATAACTTTTTTGATGATTGTTTAATAAATCACAACTCATCTTATTTTCAAATTAAGTTTGGCGTGTCGAAATTAATTAGGAAACCTTTTTGAATGTAAGAACACGCCATATGTTCGCGCTCGAAAATGTTATCTAAATTCAGTAAAATTTAGTCGAACGAACTACGTTAAAAATAAATAAATAGTTGGCGCAACAGGCGTGTATACACCCTAGGCCTAAGCTTCTCACAACCATTAGTTTGTGTGAGTTTTATTTTTGGGACGAATGGAAGGGACCTACAATTTTATGCCGAGTCCGAACGGCTGAATTAAAAAGCTTTTTCAGGACGGTTATACTCTTGCATTAATGAGGCATGTAATAATATTGACTTATCTATCAACGGATTGTAAATAAATCAGTAAACGCCTTTATCTGCGAATCGATTTTAGATATCAGATGAGCAGCAAGATATACGGTGAAGTGACATTTATCATTTATGAAAACATAATTTTTATGTTTTTCTTATAAACTACATATGCAGAGTATGTAATAAATAATAATTAACAAACCCATATAAATTTCCAAACGTTCCACCACCCAGGGACACTTTAGAGACTTTCAGCCCAGTTTTGCCAAGTGGTCGATATTCCATCCGGGCAATAGCCTCCTCATCGTGGAAACCCTTAACGAATGTGGCTTGATCAGACATCGTTAGTCGAACACTATTGACTTGATCACTTTGAAAATAAATCGCTATTGAAGCACGGAAGCCTTTTTGTTACTATTTCTTAATGCACACCGAAGTTCGCTTAAATAAGCAGCTCTCCAATGCTCTCGAAAAGATAAGACTACAATAAAAATAAAATGCTTCACTGGCTGGCAGATTGCTATAGGGCAGTTCAGTTTCACTGTGTTCTTATGGCATGGTATTTTATTTATAAACAAGAATAGAAAAAGAAAATATAAATCAATTTAATTAGTATTAGTGTAGAGCTTTCTTTTGTTGTATTTAATAATTTTAACAACACAACAATAGGTATGGAAAGCTTGAAAGCTATCTCGGTTGTCGATCTTAAGGCTGGTGTCTGCATTTGGTTGGTTGGATCGCAACGAGATAAGAACATTGTACTTTAAATATTGATTTGAATTGCGAATTTTGTTTCGTAATCACATATTTATCTGTCTCTTTCATTATGTAATAAAACGACAAAGGAAATAATTGGAAACAACAAAATTTACTAACTACTTTGGTAGTTGCAAATTTTGCTGGGAAGATCGGGTCGGTGTATATGAAGCTGGTGGTCCATAAGGTATATGTAGTTTGTGTTATAAATAGTCAATAGTTGCAATTGTCAGCCATGACTTTAGGCCTACTGTCCACGTAGCTGCGCTTCATACGCACGCTTTCGTCATTTGCAGCTTGTTGTACGCTTGCTTGCAGCTTCTTAGTCCTTAGTCATCTTTAGTGGACTTGATATGTCCGGACTCCGGACTCTATTTACCCTGAACGAAGAAGCTATAGATGGGTCGGGAACGTCAGACAAACGAAATGGTAAAAGTAGGTATGTGTGAATCTCGCTCGTGAATCGAGATTCCCAAAAGTGACCTGAATATTAAAAAAAGTGGTTTTTTTCCGCCCAATGGAAAACGAATTTAACAGACAGCTAATTTCTAGACCAGAAAAACTGGTCTGAATTTGAAAAGTGTGCTTTTTCTTTTCCAATGGAAATCGACATTAGTTCTCAGTTGCGAATAACATGACTTGAGTTATTGGCTATACTTTCATATCATAAAGGACAACTGGTAAAACTGTTCACGTAAACAGTCTAGCCCGAGTTTCCCAAAGTGTGCTCCACTAAAACATGGGAAAAATAGAAAATTCCATCAGACTGCTTCTGAAACTTCATGAAACTTTGTCATTTTGTTCAAAAGGAAATAACACCTCAAATTTTATTAAAAATCGTTGTTGTTGTTGTTTCATGTATCATTTTTTGTGGCCTTATTTAATTTTTTTGTGGCCTTATTTCATTGGAGCCTTATTTCGCAGAGCCAATACAAGTTTATAAGAAGACCGGAAGTTTTGAGAACCCTAAAAGAAAGGAAAGTGGGGGCAAAACTACTCCAAAGGAAGACACTCTGGTTTGCTTGACAAGTAGAGCCAATGCAATTCTGATGTCCATAAAAGTTAGGGAGATTGTTGAACCTAAAATCCATCAAGAACTATCCGCCAGGGCTTTTAGGTGCCGTCTAGTAGAACAATATCTTCGTGGATCCATATTACGAAAAAAAAAATACATATGTTCACAAAGAACCTAAGGAAAAGACGGGATTTCGCAAAATTTCATCTACAAAAACCATTGGAATTTTAAAAAAAAAAGTTCTTTGGAGTGACGAATCCAAGTTTAATTTATTTGGATCTGGGAAATGTGCCCAAACAAAAAATTTCACCAAACGTACATACAACCTTAAGACCATAAAGCATAGCACAAAGAAAGGAACGTAATGATCTGCGGTGCATTCGCTCGGTTCGGTGTTGTCCCAGTCCCATTAGTTCGTATAAGGGGTCGAATTGATCAACACCCTTATAAAAGCCTATTAGAGGATACTATGGGACCTTTTTGATCCATACATGCCAGTAACATACGAAAGTCGCCAAACGCGACGACGATTCTTAGGATAGTGAAGGGCTTACGGATTCTTAAGTTTTCGATATTCTGTCACTTATTTATTTACTTTTTTTTATTTATTTTCAATAATTTTCTGTTATTTGTACATGGACGAAACGTAGTGAATATAAACTGTTTCATATTGACCTAAAGTCCACTACAACCCAACAATTTATAAACAAAAAGGTCACATAAAATATGTACATGCTACTATCATACTTTATTGATGAACAAAAAAACAAAGGCAGTGACGATTGATTTAAGCTGCCAAAAAAGTATCACTCTGATTTAATAGTTGACTAAACTAGGGTAACTAATGGTTTTTGAGTCCAGTTGATACCTACCTATACATTCATATATATTTTTTTAACTATATTCCAAAAGTCAACTAAAAGGAAGTTTTGAGACCGTTGCTGAAGGAGCAATTCGCTGTGTCGAATCCTCCTTCATCAGTTAAAAACAAGACGTTTGTTTATAATAAACACTTTAAAGGTATTATTCAGAATGTAGGCATTAACATTTCCAATATAAAATTAAGTCCATCGTAGAGCTACGTATACATGCTCAACGTTTTAAAAATCTCAGCATATTATTTTATTATTTTTTTTTATCTTTTTTAGATACAAAGGCAAATGACCGATTACAAAATATAAAAATGCATTCAGCAAAATAACTACAGAACTGTTTTTAATTTAATTAAAAACAAAAACAAATCCATTTCCAACCTGAGAATCTTCTCAGCGAATTAATCGCTTTTCAATTTGTGATCGCCACATTTTTACGTAAAAAAAAAAGAAATAAATAATTTTAATATAAATCGTTTTCACACCCTCTTTTATAAATATGTAGTTATTCTCTTAAAGACAAATGATGCATCCGGCATTTCTTAGAAGAACACATCCCGCAGAATTTCATATTTCGACTGATCCGGCAACGCTTGAGTTTGTTTTGGTTTCGTAAGTATAACATCATTTATCTCATGAATAATACCGTTTGTAGCCAAGTTATCACATTTGGTAATCATGGCATTTTCTACCTTTGGGCGACGATCACGATCAATTCGCAGTTTCACCCCACTTATCGTTTCAATGGTACGAACGAATGGCCAAGTTGCCGCTGTAATGCCTCCGCAACAGACGATATCGTTTACGATATATTCCTTAACAAAACGTTCGGCTTCGGTTTGACTTTTGGCGACGTCAATATTGAATTCCCTGAAAATGTCATTCTTTGGTAAGAAAATTGTATAACTGTCATCATCATCACTGAGGAGGCTTGTCAAATTGGCCACTTTGATAGCTTCGAGGAATTTACTGTATTTCGGATTTGCTTCCAACGTCTTCAGAAGATTCTAAAAAAGAAGACACGATTTGTTAAAACAAGTAATAGAACAGAAAACTCCTGACGTACATTTTGTGGATTCTGCAATTGTTTTTCCACTTGATGTAAAATTGTTCCACAACTCTCATCGTCGAAATGCACTAAGCGGGCACAATTAACGGTAGCACGATTCATGACGTTTGTGAATATGGGATGACTAGAGTACAAATTGATTCTCAGATTTGTTCCTGAGACGGACTTTATCATGTCTTCTTTCAGATCACAGGTCTTGATCTTTGGCTGAATAACATGTCCACGAAGATAATCCTTAAGTTCTGGATTATTTTTCAACTGTTCTGGATTTTGTTTGAGTTTCTTGGCCCATTCGGAATCCTCGAATGAATTGTCAATTGGGACGAAGACTGTGGCGTTATCATAATCATTAAATTCGGCTTCCAAGCCAGATACTTCCAAGAGTGATTTGAAGATGCTTAAATTCTTTTCTTGCATTAGTGAGCTAAGCGAACGAGAACTGTCACTTGGCAATATGACATCAACAACATGAAGAACGCCGTTGGTACCCATGATGTCGCTCTCTACTATGCGTGCCAATCCATTAATGAGAATGTCCTGAATAGTAATTTTGGTTTCAGTTTCGTCAGTGGATGCTCGCTCAAAACGAAGCCCCTCTCCGAGGATATTGTATGCCACTGGCTTAGAGTTGATGAGGCCAGCTTCCGAACAGAAAGTAAAGTCTAGAAGGTGGCTCTTAAGAATATCTGAAAGGAAAATTCCGTTAAGTCTCCAAATACCCACGAATCTATTTCATACTTACTTGCAGCACAACCAGCACCTTCCTTCAGCTTCCTCCTCATATTTGTCTCCAACTTTTCAAAAGCCTTGTCTGTGGGAGCAAACACAGTCACCGGCTTATTACCCTCCAATAGTTCACTGAGCTTAGTCTTCTCCAAAACTGTCTTAAATACAGCCATATCACTGCGTTTCCGTATAATATCCATAACATTGTCCGTTACTGGTGGTAAAACTCTGTCGATAGTGTGCATAATACCGTTAGTTACGACTTGATCAATTTTTCCCATTGGAGCACAATTTGCTGTAAACAATGCACCTTTCTTGCTATGTGGCCTGTTGTAGATGTTAATACGGATTGTACCGTTGTCTAGCTTGGTTTTCAAAATATCCTCATTGGCTAGATCGTCCATTATGTTTAAACCATTCACCATGTGATTTTTCAGCAAATCCTTTGAGGTGAACCCAAATTGATCGGTAGCACGACGACGACGACTGCTACTCATGGGCACGTAGACCAAGTTCTAAAAGGAATACAAATTTAAACTATATTCTCAGGAGATTTTAAGTCATGCTTACATTTTCGAACATTTGCTCTGAGAATTTGGTAAATGCATCATTAGTTGGCAGGAAGAGTGTGAGATTAGTTTCGAGCGTGCTCTCAAGACCGTTGTTCTTAACACTACGGAAAAACTCATTGCCTCCCATATCCTTAGCTGCTTCCTCAAAGGTCTTCACTTCGATTTTCTCACATTGTTCTGTGTATTCAGCGTTTGGTGCACGACCATAGCCTTGACAGCACTGGTGTGTGATGGTGAGAGTTTTTTTCTGACCATTGTGACTGTAGCTATACAATTAGAGAATTAAAATGTATTAGAAAGGATTGCAATTTAAAAGAAAGTGCTTAAAAAAAAAAGCCAATGTTACTGCACAATAAATGTGACACGCGAATCAGACATTTTTGTATTGCATTCAGCTATACTCACGCCATAGGTACCAACAACTTAGCGAAAACAACCGAAATCTATTCAAAAACCGAAGTTTTCCATACTTTTAAGAACTCTTGTTCATTGCAATTTTCGATGAAACCCTGTCGGTCGGTCGGAACCTACTTGGGAAACACAGCCTTTCAAAACATTCACCGCATCCGCCTAAGCCACCCCTAAACTACTGGCATGGCGGGATAGCTCTCTTCACTGAAATGTGAGGTGTTTGCATAAAAGAGGTGTCCGTTAGGAGAGAGTAGTTTCACTGTACATAGAAAACAGGCCCGCAAACAACCGAAGAAGTTGCACTTTGAGTAATGTCAAATCCATAATTTAGTGGAGATTCCTGTTCTCATATATTAACTTACACTTATATGCCGTCATTAGGTTACGCCTTTGCCAACTTTAAATTAACTCCAGTATTCGTCTAGTTTATTCATAATCTCCCAGTACGCGATTGTGTCAAGACTTTGATTAAATGTTTTCACTTCCGATACCTATCGTGACCTTGGCCGTACAATTATAGTATAGTATAAGTATAATGTAGGTACTCCGTTCACGATACGTGACTTCCCTTTCACTCAGATGATAAACTATTATTTCCAAAAAGTACAAGTACTCAACCATACTACCTAAGTACATTATATGATTTATATTCTAATTGTTACTGAAAGCATTAAAGTCAAAACTTATACAACTTATTACTCAGTCAGATTACTTGGTAACCATGAAGGAGGCTCTCAAAGATATCTTTTGAGTATGAACTAAAACGATTGTTATTCCATGAAATTAAATCGAATAAAATAAATCTCATGCTAATTTAATCATAAAACAAAACAACTCGAAAACGTGCATCATCAAAATAGGTCAATTAAAATGAGCTGAACCCGACAAAGTGTAAATTTCGAATATAAACTGACATCTAAACGATGAACGAAAACTTAAAATTCTGGGAAGATAAAGAATTCCTAGTTTAGTGGGCCATTAAACTAGGTGCGCACTTAGAATGCTAGATAGGTGTTGGGACAATGATTATTACATAATATAAACATTGATTGTTAAATGATTAAATTGAAAAATAATAATAAATCACATTACGCAATAGGTATAGAGAAATCCCGATAAACTATACCGAAATGATTAAGATTCAAAAGATGAGCAAAGTTTATAATAAATTAGATGTTAACAATTACAAATTAGTTATGTCAAAATGTTATATTTTATATGATACTATATCCGCGTGCCTATAGCTTTTGAATGTGAGTATGTATGAGTAGAATAATTCTGATTTAAACATATCCGGGTAAAATTCTTTGAAGTAACATTTTGAGAGAGAATTTTGGGTTTTAAGAGTTTTGCAATTTCAAAGTAAGTAAGTAAAGTAAGCAGCAACTTACCTTAAAAAACAAAAAACCTCACAATTCGTTAGTGTTGAAGGGATTGAAGGTACCTAATGCCTCTTCTAAAGGTTCATTCTAAGCAATGGCCGTAAGTTGTTTTTTGAAGTTTTGTTGTCAACTTTAAAACTGGCATCTTAAATACGACTGGGCAAAGCAGAACTATATTTCTTCTTTGCTGCTGGATAACTAGCAGCATGTCAAAATACATATACAAAAAATGTATATCTACCTCTACCTCTTAATCAGACATTTATCAGGCTGACGCATAAACTAACTGCCATATTGGAAAAAAGAGGTTTTATTAAAAGTTGGCAAGGGTGGAAAAACAAATAGAGAAGCTGTTTTTATAATCCATCTACGGCGGGAAGGATTGTACTATACCTGTACAATACCTCTAAGCCTGTTATTCAAAAATCACGAAAAAAAATTAAAGGATTTAAAATAGATTTATCTGGCTAAACACAATTATTGAACATTTTAACAGTGGGTAGGTCTGTTTGACTTAAATGACGTAGAGAATATGCAGTGCATTTTCCAGTATCTAAGGTCAGCTTAGTGATTGATACTATAGGGTCCAGACATATTATATCAATCTAAAGGCATTAATTCAAAAGTTCAACCTACTAATTTTGACCAAAATGGTGAGCACGTTTTTATTAAAACGTTTAAATTAAATGTCACATAAACCAGGAACTCTGTTTACCACATTCACGTCCCACAGCATGCTATGACTATACATATAATGCTAAGCTAATATTTATTCGATTGGCATTTAGCCAAACACTTTTTGCACACAACTGCCGTTTGATATAAGAGACTTATTGTGCAACATTAAAAAACATTCAACGTAGTGCGATGCCAGTGCCAGTCACCTCCATAAATCGCCTAAATGACGACAAACGAACATATTTTAATGAGCCTGCTGAAGTGCTGAGGCATCATCAACAAAATATTTTCTCATGTTACTGAGCTCAAGATACGATATCGCATTATTTACCGAAAAAATAAAAACAAGTTTTCTAAGAAAATCTGTAGGTACACCTAATCAAGGGTCAACTTACATCTTCTTGCAAGTGTGCTTGTGTGGCTTCTCTACACATGAGTTCACGGAAAATTGAAAGCCTCCAAATATCTGCTGTGGCTTAACATTTACCTCCGTCGTCGTTGCTTTCATGTCTTCATCAACGTTCTCGTCTTCTACACGATCGACGCAAATATTCCGGCTGTAAAAATAAAAAGAAAATATTTTCAATTTATATTTTTAACTTGAGCATTTTTGTGTTATGTTTATGTATCTAACTTTAACCCAACTTATAAACTGCGCCCTGTTTATAAAATGTAAATTCTATTAAATTTATTTATTGTGTTCTTCAATTGAGGAAATCGCTTATTCCGTCGCAGTAAAGCAGATTATTTTAAATGTACGTAGGTATGGGGTTAACACCAAGAAAGCGCGACCATATAATTTTTATTGTCAATTTCTATGAGGGAGGAAAACGAAGCGCCCGACGGCGCGCGGCGCGTTCTTCATCATCATATTCGCCATCATCGGTTGGCTCTATAAGCGTCATTGCAATCGTAAGTATAGTAACAGCAATGTGCTACTAGTGGATTGTGGCATATGGCATACCCTACAAACCTTGTTTGGTCTGTGTTGCACTACACACTACACAGGGTGTTTCAGTTAAAACTGCACTGGTTCGCACGAAAATGGTTTCTAATTCATCCCTTCGCTTGTTTTGTTTTTTTTATTAGTACCTAGTTAGTAAGTATACAGTTATTTTGTTTTACTGTAAGTCCACAAACTCCAATAATTTTTAATAAAACGGAGTGGGAGTTTATTGTTTACATAGTATAAAAAGATAAGGGTATGCATGCAACGTCGTAAGTTTACCATTCGCGTAAAATGGTAAGTTTACGACACACGTTTCATGAACATAAACCATCAGTCAGCTGTTTCACATTTACTATTTACTAGTGTAAAATAATTGGTTAGTCTATCAAATTGTATTTAAAAGGGTTTAAATAACGAAATTTCCAATTCCAAACTTTTTTCCGCGAACGAAAACATCCTTTGTTTGGAATTGGAAATTTCGTAATTTAAACTCTTTTAAAACTTGTGTTCTTAATATAATTTGATGAATTAATTAATTATCCTTCACTTGGATGGAATAGTAAAATGTTCAATTTCTATCTATAAAAGCATCTAAGGTACATATTATAAATGCATGTAAAGTATTTTTTTTTCTGATTTCGCGCCTTTATTTCAACTGTGAAATGTCACAATGAGGTCGTCGTAAGTTTACCATCTCGGTTTTCCACACAAATTCGCGTAGTAAGTTTACCATCTCGTGGTAAATGATTTCCCATACACATTTTGACAGTTCATTTACCACGTCGTAAACATACCAAGTTTACAACGTTTACGACGAGTTTACGACGTTGCGTGAATACCCCCGATATCTCAAAAATCAGTCTGCATCTTGCGCGAATCTCGAGAAGTAACGAACGAATTCGGATGCGGTGTTTACTTTTATGATGTGCATTTTCGAAATCCTGCGTATTTCTAACTGATTCTAACTAATAGGAGCTGCTCATTTAACAGAATTTATTTTTGTTATGTTATGTTTGTACATATTTTGATTTATTTGGCAGAGAAATTCAAATATTCAGCAGAATAAAGCACTAATCTGCATATTTCTTTAAAAATTAGAACAGTATAATATTTCCTGATTCCTGACCATGACACCTACATAACTAACGTCAACAATAAATGAAACAGATACCCATTCACATCTAAATCGAGAGTTAGGTACGCGAGCTAAAATTCTTGTGATATGCTTTGCTATTGTATACCTAATTCAGACATCTGAAATTTTTATGAATATTCAAAGTTCATAATCAATAGCCCGCAGCGTCCACTGAAATTAGGTAGCTAAGCACTTTCATTGAGAATAAATGTTAACATAACTTATATACATACCCTATTTAACTACAATAATAAAAACGTTGAAGCCATCGCCCGCCATTGAAACTGAAAGCTACTTAAAATAACGTCCGTCAGGCGCTTAACGGGTACATATTTATCTAATATAAAATAAAATCCGCAATTGAACAACACTGTTTGTAGGTTTAGTTCTGTCTTTTGTTCACCATTTGGCAATAGATTGTGTTAAATTTTTCTCGCTTTTTCATAAACTCAGCGAAAATCGTTTAGTGAAAGAGAAACCGTATGAAATGTTTGTCTAATCTATATAACAAACAAAGAAAATCTATGACTCCGATTTTGGAAATTTTGCTTGGGGCCCGAGTTATTGCCGATGCCCCCTTTAAGGGGGCCTTTTTCATGCCGTCTTGCTTCATTCAACTTGCCATAGTAGTCATAAATCGAAATCCAATATAAAAAAACTTGAAACCATTTTTAGGCAATATTGAAAACCTTTTTTAGGAGAGTTATACTCCGGATCCGGGTATTTGTCAAACGTTCGCGAGAGACGGCCGGCGCAGTGGGAAAATCTTTAATGTTGATTTTTTTTCTGTTTTTGAGGATCGAACTTGAGACCCCTTGGCTCACTGGTCCAGTGCACTAACCTATCGAATTTTGCTGTACATTATAAAGGTTGCCTTCTCATTAAATCCATTCTAATAAGTCAAAATGAGATAAGAAATTCAGCACCAACGATTGCGAATCGCGCAATCCTCGATAACAAATTCGTAATGTTGCGTTTGCGGCAGATTTGTTTCAGACAACATGGGGATGGGGAATTTAATATGACGAAACTAGGCACAGCAGGCCCGTTTTGAAAAAGTGCGCTTTTCCACCGAACATTTGCATGTTTGCGACGGACAGTCACCCCTATTGCCGTTGGCGTTTGTCGTAAACGACTCGTATTTCGCTTCGTGTTTTAGTCGCTGTTTTTAACTTTTTTGAGACAAATGAATTGAAATGATGGTGAACACATAGAAAAGGAAATAAAATTGTTAACAAAAGTTAAATAAAAAATCTGAGCATTGTTGTACAACGACACGAATAACATAAGTCGTATACGACATACGCCAACGGCAATAGGGGTGAATATTTTTGGAACACAAACTTCCTACTCTAACCTTCAGACTTCAGAGACCCTCATGTCTTTAGGGTGCCCCTTTAAAAAAAGCACAAGTGATGGGCTCCACCCCGTCTCCATATTTTCATTTATATAAACGACGCACGCGACGTAAAATTTGTCTTCCTTTGGTTATGCGAGCTGTCATGCGTCAACTCATACTGCAACGTGCTACTGTAGCAACTAAATATTTGGAATTTGAATTGATGTATCTACTTTGTATAAGTATGAAAAAGTTTATTATAAATGTGGTCAAATGAACAAGCTTGTAAATAAATCTATAACATTTCCGGCATTAAAACTCAGTTTTCCGAATTTTCGCATAATTATATTTATATCTACTCAAGGAAGAAATTTTTGAATTTTTGTTTGTAAAAATGCTGCTAATTTATTAGAGTCTCCTCTACTAATAATAATAAAGCCAATGCATATAGGATAGGTAATATGATCATGGGTTATATGTAATAAGAGACGTTACTTACCCCTTCCACCATGGAACGGCGTTGCCAAATCCAAAGTCAATATTTCCAAATGACGAAAACATTGGATTAGTAAAGAATGGATTGTTGTAGTTTGGAAAAATTGGCGGAAAGAATGCGTTGGGGCCGTCATTGTCTACACTTATAGCAGCTTCACCTTAAATAAAGGAACAACAATATGATGATAGAGTTAAAGCTTTTTTGTACAATTTATTAAACATGACTTTCAATATGGTAAATTTTTAGCAAAATATAGGTAGATATACATATAATACCATAGAACGCTTACGAATTTGAGGCGAAGCAGCAAGAAAACCGAAAGTTCCATGGATTTTACTAGTTATTATTAAATCATCAATAGTTTTTTTTCAACAGATTTATTTGGCAACGTCATGGTTTTGGATGATGCTGCACCAAGTTTACAAACATATATTAGCCTCAGAGCGCTGCTTCGATTTGGTATAATGTTGGTGCCATCCTTATACTCGTTGATGTCTTACGTTTATATTTCTAGCATATTTATGCCTACATTTTTTGTTTTCAATAAAAGACGATGTACTGTACTGATGCCATTGCAAATACCATTCCATGAGAAGAACTATAGAATTTGTAATGACCTCTTATAACGTTTTACTCGCACACATCTGTGATCTTGTCAAGTGTTTTTAAGTCAATAAATTACCTAGAGCGTCGGCTGTATCCAAACTGCTATCGGTGCGTGCTAATGGTGCAAACGCTTCAATTTCATCTTCAAGGCTGTAAATAAAATAAGAAATGAATATTACAATAATATTTGAAATTTAATAAACTAAACAATATACATATAGCCAGATAGATTGCAAGGTTGAGAACTAATCTGTGACACAAACACACGAGCCCCTCTATATATCTAAGGCTATTTTGCATTTAGAATGGAATCAAGCTAACACAAATAAATAAAAACCTCAAGGTATGGGCAGAAGTTATCGGTTAATTGCGTACATATTAACCATGAATACCAAATGAATAAATTACATATCGCTTTTTCTTTATTTTTGCTTATGCCGCATTTCATTATTTAAGTTTTATTGCCCTGAAGGAGTAAATCACATACCTACCTTACGCCATTTGTCATAAATTACGGTTTGTGGTTTTTCTTTTTCAGTTTCGTAATAAATTCTAAACCATCAATCAAAATACCCTACTAATTTGGCAACTCATTTTCTTTAGACTGATCGTTGATCACTCTAAAAGGATTGTAAATTCGAATTGAGTATTCCAACAGCATATTATGACGGTTTGATGACACCTTCTGGTCTGTACTTATTTTGTATTCTTTGTTTATTTTTATGTTTATTTCCTTAATGTTAAAAAAGGTCAAATTGCGTACTTAGATGACTCAAAGATGATGAATTATTCTTGAGTTTCAAAACAAACAAATTAAGCTGTTGCAGAATTTAATATTTTATGAGTTTAAAAAAAGACCCTAGTCTAAAATACGCAGTGAATTAAGTACATTAAACAATAGACCGCGATTTACCAAACTGAACAGGTTTTTCATACATAACAAAGGTATGTAATGTAATTTCCATTTCCATCAATCAAGCTAAATTAATGACCCATAGAGATGAAAAGATGACTAATCAAGGAATATAGTGAAATTAAATTTATTATTTCTATGACAGCCTCCAATTCGCTTTCTGCCTAACAATATGTCAGTGTTATAGTGGGAAGTATACCATACACAAGTGTTCCAATGAATGGATACTTTTCCGAATTAATGCCAATAGCAGAAGCTTCACAGAACTTGACAGACCAATCGTAAGAGAAGTTAGTTAACAATAAAAGGAAGGTCGATTTATAAGATATTGAGCCAGCAACAATAAATCATACTGTATCTTCAAAATTGCAATTGCCTAGCTATATGTTAGGTCTTCGTTAGTTAAATTTTGTTTGGGGTTTCTGGAACGGGCCTTCAGCTGTATCCCGAGTACTAACGGCTGAATTGACAAAGATTATCAAGTCATTTAAACTCTCGGATGTTTGTCAGAAGTTTCGCGAGAGGTGGCCCAATGCAAAAGGTCTTAGGGTGTAATTTGTGTTTTTCCGGGCGTTGAACCTGAGATCCCCGACTGACCGTAGAGCCACAGCGCAAACTATTAATAAGGCCTAGCGTAAGTGTAATCATTACAGGTGCTTATGCGATTTTTCCATCACGGCAATCAAATCGAGCGGTATCATATAAAATTTATTGTAAATTTTACTTATATATGATGCACTTATGGTAACTGCTCTAGATTAATGTTAAATTAACGAAACCATACACAATGTAAAGTGGTTGGTTAAGTAGCGCAACGGAAAGTTACGCTCAAACGATGGTGATTCACACCTTCAAAGATCCACTTTCAGAAAGTATGTATGTCATTATTTCTGTGGTTGCTTAGAGGGGACAGATTTATTATTATGTAGAAAACTCCAAACCGAAGAAAGAATAATCATCATATTGTCGGTATATGGTATAGGTTACTCAAGAAGTGATGACAGAAGTAATTCTTTTGCGACTCAAATTTAAGAGGAAGAAAATAAGAAACTCACTTGGCGAGCAGGGTTGCCATCACAAGCCAAGAACACAGGATTTAGTGCATGTTACAGTGCTTCGGTGGGTGCAGAGCAAAGTCTATATTTTGTATCGCCACATAAAAACTTTGAATTAAGCAAAAAAAAAACAGTCAATAATTAAATCTCAATATTGCTTTGCTGTCATACATATTTGTTTAAATAGAAACTTTCCCTCGGTACAGCGGTATACACTGTGTTACTGTTGGTCTGGTCACCAAAGTTATACGTATACGATACCAAAATGCAGTATTAGTAATATGTAGGTATGTATTCAGCTATGTTCCAGAAATCGAGTGAATTCGTTTTCAGTGTTCTGCATTTCGAGCGATTCGGCAAATTTCGAATTTTTTTCGAAATCACAATTTCACTTTGTCTCAATTCCGAAGATTTTGAAAACGAAATCGAATATGTACAGTGAAATGTAGAACAAAAATTTAATTTCGAGTGGAAGTGAAATGTGGAACCTAGCAGTATGTATGTATTTTAAATCATGAATATAAATGCGCTTTAGTTTTGTCCACTCCATTACCTTTTATCCTGGAGGAAAATCACGTAAAACAATAATCGTCTGGACGATATGTAAATTTAAATATATGTACATTATGGAGTCACATACTCTTTAACTTTAGTATGTAATGTATTAAGTTGCTAGTTGGGGATGTCTATTGTTTCGACGATAATCATCTGAAAAGGTACCTATAGTTCTAGTTTTTCCTTCATTCTATCAAAAACGATTCCTAAATTTTTTTTTTGTTTTCCTATCTTAAATATCTACATCATATGGATTTTTTAATATTATAAATAAATAAATAGATAATTATTCAACTCTCAAGAGACACAAATCAATTACCACTATTATCTATGCTGACTATCCAACTCTCGTCAATAAAACAATTAAATGTCTCTAAAATTGTTAAATGCTCCACAGTATCTTATCGGTAGATTACTTATTGCTTTTGAATGTCAATTTTAAGTAAGAGTAAAAATAACATGCGGAGTTCCCCTCAAGATTTAAAAATATGAAAGGTCAAATTACTTGATCAACGAAAATCGTAAAGTAGATTACATTACTTGATAATGATACCAAATTAGCACTCGTCAAAGGCCATCATCGAATACATTATTCTTGTTTCACATTTTGAATTCTATAAACACTCATGTCGTCTAGCGATAGTACACATATGTATAGGAAACAACATCAATTGTAACAATTCTCTTTAAATTTAAATTTGTTTGTTTATTTTTCTACCGGCATTTTATTAAGATAAGACCTTTTTACATAATAATTTTCTAGAAAATATTTTAAACTCATTAAGAACACAGACGGAGAATGTTTGTCAATGTCATTACTCTTAGATTTGATTTAAATTTGTTTAGTGTTATTATTTGAGTTTAGGATGACGATTGTTAAATCACAGCTCATAGTCTTAGGGCTTGTTTGTGTGCGGGAACATTTTTATTTTTCATCCGATCGACTTAAAACTCGGTTTGTGTACTCTATTATAAGAAATAAAGATAATAAATTTTTCAAATTTCGGGAAATGTACTTGGGCCCAAGTTATTTGCGATCACCCATTTAAAGGGGGCCTTTTTCAAAACTCACGAACCGTTCGTCGTATCAATTCGAAACATTGTAATGCGTCCCAACCTATGTCGCCGCTGAATATGCTTATCGCACTACACATCCTCACGATCTTTCTGGTTGCATGTGGGGCGGTGTGAAATAAAATTAAGGCTTTGCTCGCTAAAAAATATGTTTTGTCCTGTTAGGTAGTGGCTCAGTCTGCTATAGTATGATCTGTGTTAAGATGCCATTGCTTTACTTACAAATTCATCATGTAGGTAATCTTTGGCCTATTTTCTCCAATATGGTGTTAAACATATTTTTCAGAGATACTAGCTACTCCTTAGGTATGTTTCCTGCACGATATCTATATCTATATACATAATAAAATTGTAGATTTTTTCTTTGTTCCACAATCACGTAAGAACTACTAACCCGATTGATATGGTCTTTTTGAAAAAGGTAGGCCTTAACAATAGGCAACATATAGGCTTTATTTGGTAAAAATTGTACAAAGGGAAAGGGCTTGGCACCGCCCTTACAAAAAAAACAGAGCTCAAATTGAAAGAGAATTTTACGAAAGAACATTATTATCTAAGATCTAAGCAATACAATTTCTGTGCACGGGCAAAGCCAGACGGGTAGTATAGTATAAATATAAAAGAGGAAACTAACTGAATGTGAAGGAATCTCTCTATACCAAATCCTGAGGACTGCGAGAGCGAAGCCGCAGGCAAAAGCTAGTATTTTATATTTAGAATGAGCCGAATAAAATGCGAAGCCCTTTAATTTATTTTACTGCAAATGTCCTCCCCGTCTGTCTGAAGTCAGTGTCCGTCCGGAGTCTTTAAGAACGATTAACATAGCTTTTCTGTTGTTTGCTCTGCAGATCCTTATTGGTTTTTTGTGTATAGAAAATAGAAAGAAAAAAATATTGATCGCATTTAAACTAGCGATATTTCAAGCGCAAATACCAAAAAAACTTGCCAAATGCAACTTTATTCTCCTTATTGTTAGCTCCTTACTAAGTGCAGAGTTCGAAATGAAGCGATTCTATTCTGCATGCGACAAATACAGCAAATTAACAACAATTTACGAAAATATTTCTGGTTAAGTTCAATTAAAATCCGGCGCGCCATAACCGCTGCAATTTTACCTACACTAAGAAGCATTTCCGGTTTTGAGCTGACCGTATTGTGTTCCTTGCATGTTATTACTTTGACCGTTAGGTAGGTTTTTAGGTCAACACTGTTCTTCTTTCTCCCCATGCTACCGCACAAAACTAATTAAAGCAATCGTTTCACACATTTCACCAGCACCCATCAGTGTACCTTACAAATTACGATAATTAAATAAAAAAAAATAACTTGGAAATGAAAGTCAAACATTGGCACAGCTTTGACTCATCGAATACATTATTTTGAAAAGAAGGGCGAATGTGTGTGTGTGTATGGAAAGGAAAAAAGGTTGTGTTGTTAAACTTACTCGAAAAATGGCACTGAGCTGACGTATCCCCCGGCAAACAGCAATACTGCTATGGTTGCCCCTAAGAACAACTGCCCCATTCTTTGAATATTTTGTTGAAACTAACGATATTGACCACAGATGGCAATTAGGAGAAAAACCGTCACGCACAATTCAAATAGAAAATTAATCTCAGCTTGCACGGTACACAAATAATTGATTATTCACTCGTTATTTTTTGTTTTTAAGTAGACAATTCTTTTTGTCAAACTATCTTCCACTGATAGTATCACGCTTAAAGTTGATCGGCCGAGTCTCAAAGTCGTACTGAATCTGTACAGAACTTCCCGTCGTGTATTTATAACAAATGTCGACGTTTCTGGAAGAAGATCGGCTGTGGCTTGGCTGCGGCTGGTTTGGACTTTTTGTTGCCGTCTGCCTGCGTTTTTTCGACGATTAAAGTTGATGATGATGATCTGAGCGAGGCTGGTGCTGGTACATAAAGTGTCAATGTTGTACCGCGATTGTTGGGCAAAAAAAAAAATGATCCTACTATGGGGAAGTGAAGTAAAGTGAAATGCAAAAACAATGAAAAAGAAATCAAAGAAAAATATACATACATATATGTATATGTAGGTTAGGTATGGTATTCATATATGCGTTTATACCCACAACAAAAAGAGAAAAAAAGAATCAAAACAGAATGATAAGCGAACAGCGTTTTATTGGTATTACTGTAAAATGTTTAGCACCAACGTATAGTGATCGCGATGGGTTGGTTTATAATTTTAATTTAAGTTTTTTGTTTGAATGGTTATCTTCTTAATACGTACCTACTGCAATAATGATTCACTGGAAGCCGTTAATAAGGGGACAAACAACTTAACAACAAATATACATTTATAGGGACTTTTTCTTCAGGTTAGCTGAAGAACTTGCTTTTGAGCTTCGAGTAGGTACCTATACCTACCTTTAAGGGTTCCATTTACATGCACATACGAGTGTACATGTGGGTATTTTTTATGATTTACCTATCACCATTTGAAATACATACATGTGCAATAGTAACTTAACACATTGTTCACCTCCTTTGCACCTATCCAGTTTTTGCCACTTTGTGCAAGGCTACCTTATTTTCTTTCTTTAAAGGTCTGAGCAATTTGTCTCGAACTGACGTTTGTTGTATCACAAAATTCGTTACAAAAGACTAACTGGCTTCATTGAACACCAACACGCAGCGTTTCTTACAATTCATCAACTTTCAGTGCATAAAGTAGGGAAGTCTATTTTCGTCATCTTAGTCCCCTACAGGATAGTATGAACAGCAAAATCGAACCCCCAGAGTCTACCAATATCGGTACCCATTGATGAGCCAAATTTTCTGTCTACTCATCCCAATAGCATCACAGAATTTCACGGGATAGTTACTCATCGTAATACTCGTAATGGGCACACTGTCTTATTTATTGTGCTGGGCTGGGCAAGTTAATTTTAAGTGCGTAGAAAAGAGAAGCGATTTTCTTGGTATTTACCCTTCTTTTCTCAAATAACCTAAAAATCTAACCGTCTCGCCCGCCATGACTTTTATATGTGTGGCCCAGCACATTATTGGCGGTGGCCATGGTGTAGTGGTTAGATTCATTGCTTGTTAACATGAGTGCTTTCGAGACTTGACCGTTGGCGTTAACGACTGCCAGGCGCCATCGACGCAATCGTGATGGTGACCAATCGAGAGATTGCTCATCAGTCATCACCCTGACGGCAAAACCATAGTTATAAGGATATACTAAGGGTATTCACTTAAACGCGTAAAAGCCTCATAAACTGCGTAAATTGCAGAAATTTGCACCCTCGTAAATGAACTGTCAGATTTTGTATGGAGAATAGTTTACGCAGACTTCGAGGTTCGAACGAATGTTTTATTTGCTAGCTTGTGGAACGCGAATTAAATGATGTGGATTGCGAATAAACTTTGACAATTCGCGCCAAATGTGTTTTCGTTCGCGGAAAAATGCTTGGAATTCGAAATTTCATTATTTAAAATATTTATAAACTTATTTTCTTAATACATGTTGATGTAATTAATTAATTTTATTCTCTTGGAATAATTAAATGTGCAATTTTCTGTTTATAAATTCAGAAAAAGTGGTTTATTCGCATTTCAATCAATTTGTTCGTTCGCTTTCATGTTAATGCTCCTTGAAATAAAAACATCTCCCTGCTACAGCCACAAAAAAATGTTGACTGCAAAAAGCGCCCATTACCTCCTGCATTAACGCATTTCTATTCGCTGTTTTGGTTTAGCTTTAAAACGGTCTATCAGAAGCTAATTGTCAGTAACTGAAGCATTAATAATCTATTAATCAGCATTGTCTCAGCTAACTCGAATGTCAAATTCGAAAATGTCATTTTAATTACTACTACTTAAAAATGTAACGTAACGTTTCGTAGACACGATTTATACGGTTTGTCGTCCGATACTTCTTAATTCACTTTTGGGCATCGTGCTTTTATGCGTTTAGTATTTTCACGTTCAGTGCCTTGAAGTTCAAATTTTTATTGTTTTCTTTATTTGTAATTTTTCGTCGTCGCGGTCGGTGGTAGCTGCATTTTTGGTGTACAGATCGTACACAATTCAAAAATAAAGCAAACGCGAACATAATGCGAACGAGTATAATTTAATAATAAAGCAAACGCAGAAAATACGAAAGAGAATACAAGAAGCGGATAGTAATTCGAGGACCATCCGAGTTAGGATTTCATCCCCCTTTACTATCAAATTCACGACACGTACGACATAGCACGCAGCGTATAAATCGTGTTATAGCTATAACTGAGGCCTTGGCTACACATAAAAACAAAGCGTCATCGCAATGAAACACATTAGTCCCATCCGAGCATTTTTTCTGAAAGCCTTTCTTCTATTAACTCACTCTTTAGTCAACCTGGCTCCCTGTACAGGACTTTCATTGAAAGGCGTAATGGCCATGCACTTATATGCCTCGCACTGAACGCAACCATCACCAACATTTTCTGAACACTTGTCGTTAATTGCGTTTCAATTTTTTCACCTTACGTTTCAGAATTTGATTTGACATTCTTTACGTTTTGGATTCCTTCTGCAGGCAGCACGTTTTCGAATTCCAATTTTTTAATTATAATTATATTTCTGCAATTACAATAGCATTTCAACAAAATTCATAAAAATGAGTAAAAAAGATGTATCCAAGGCAGTAGCCAAAGTGGAATCGGCCAATGAATCGGACACGGATGAGAAAAACTTCATGCAAGTTTGCAATCCACCGCATTTCATGTCAGCCGTGATGCGCCGCCAAGTTTTGCAAGAAATGGTAAAAGCTCTTCCGAAAAAGGTCCAAAACCGTGTGGTTGCATTGAAAAATCTCCAACTGGAACAGCTGGCGATGGAGGCTGAATTTTTTGAGGAGGTGTACAACCTTGAAAAGAAGTATCAAGAGAAATACCAACCTCTATTCGACAAACGAGGTGAAATTGTTTCGGGAAGTGTCGACCCACCAGAGCAACCGCCCAAATGGAAGGAAATCGACGAAGAGGAAATTACCGAAAAGGTTAAGGATATCTCGCTAAAAATGAAAGAAATCAAGCCCGCAATGGACGAGAATGTCACTGGTATTCCCAATTTTTGGTTAACTATTTTCCGTAATAGCGAAATCCTATCGGAAATGGTGCAGGAACACGACGAAGCTCTGCTAAAAAAACTACGAGATATCCAAATTAAATACGTCGAAGACAAGGAGCACTCCTACATATTGGAGTTTCACTTCGACAAGAACGAGTACTTTTCCGACACGATTCTGACAAAACAGTATTTCCTAAAGACTGTTATTGACGATGAGTATCCGTTTTCGTTTGATGGTCCAGAGATTTACAAATGCAAGGGCTGCAACATCAATTGGGAGAAGGGCATGAATCTCACAATCAAAACAATCCGCAAGAAGCAGAAGCATAAGGAGCGTGGAGCAGTGCGAACCATCACCAAACAAGTTCCAAACGACTCATTCTTCAACTTCTTCTATCCACCCGAAGTACCAGAGGGCGAAAAGGAAGTCGATGAGGATTCACAGGGAATTCTAGCAACAGATTTCGAGATTGGTCATTTCTTGAGAGCACGCCTCATTCCAAAGGCTGTCCTCTACTATACTGGTGATATTGTCGACGACGACGATGATGACGGCGACGAATACGACGAAGAGGAGGAGGAGGAAGAAGACGACGACGAGGAGGGTCATGAGGTCGCCGACAAAAAGACTGGGAACAAAAAGAAGCAGAGTCCAAACGATTGTCCCAATCAGTAAGATGATGCGAATTCCGTGAGATGTAACCTTTTTGTTTAGCATTTTCCAAGTGAATGTGGGGTAGATTCCTCACTTTAATTATTATTATCTATACCCTATTCTTTTTTTATAATTTTAAATCCACTTATCACATTACAACTTGTATTTTGTTGCGAGCAGGGTGGGATTGAATCTGACTTACTCTGAAGAAGGAAGTTTTTCTATAAATGAAATTGAAATAAATGTAACAGGCGCATTGTCTGTCTAAAACTAAATGTTCTAAATAAATGGATTTATTTGTCTGTGGAGCTAAACGTGCAGTTTTCTTTATTTATTTAATTGTTTCCATGGATTTTGAGTCTCTTCGTGTCGTTATAGGTAAATGTGTTCTCTTCACTTTTAAAGTTTTATCTGCAGGCAGATGCGGTAACTACAATGAGGAAAAATCGACTTGACCTCCTAACGATTTCAAGAACAAGCTACATATTTAGAGACGTGACTTCATTTGTTTTGAGTTCACATCCACTGGATGCTTTAATTAAAGGTCAGCGTGTTGTTGTTCGCTGTCATATTTCTTAAGAAGTATCTGTCGGTGATGGCTATGGCTTGATGATACGATGACGTCAATGGCTAAGTAATTTTTTTATAGATACATTTACATTATCTAGCAAAATGGTGCACAATGCTAATTTTAGATGACACAGCTATAGATCTACATTTTCTAAATGCAACTTCCTTGGGGGAGTCGTCAGACGGAGAATTATGTACGCTTGCGATAAAAAATAAGAACTACCATAACGTTCACGATCTTCAGTTAACTCCAGTGTACCTTTTGGCGCTGATATCCATCGACCAAATTGGTTTCAACCTTAAGCGTCAAATCCTCCAATTTACGAGCTTCTAGTGCAGATACATACTAACATTTCAAAAGAAGAGGGAAAACTACTTTACTCATTTTGATGGCACTACAGTCCGGGTGGACCTGGGCCTCAATCAGCCTGCTCGAAACAACGGTAGCTGCCTCCAGTTACGCACGCCATGTTGGTTGAGGCCCCCTCCAACTGCGCGCGCCACCTTAGTTAGGCCGTCCTCTACCTCGTTGTCCCTCTGGAGTAGATTTGAAGACTCTCCGGGCCCGAGCATTAATGTACATACGCTCTCCCAGCCATCTTAGTTGATTAATTCTAATCCTCTTTTTTTATTCGACAAAGATGGTACCTTCGTAACTAATTACATAATGTAGATCCTTCGTTCTCATTGCAATTTCTACATCAGTTAACTGGTCGAATAGCCTTTGGACAAATCTGACCCCTGTCCTGCCCGATTCATTTGTTGTAGTTGTTACGCTAGCTCACCGAGAACAAAAACAAAATCTTGTTGAGGGTAGAGACCTGATTATGTTCCACTGAATGTTTTAGGTCTTTTGCATGTGATTACGATTGAATACTTACAACATGACAAGAGAGTAGATACGCGCCACATCCAGTTAAGAGGTTTATCACCATCGACTGCTAAGGAATAAAACGAAAAGCTTCGCCTACCTTACACTACCAAACAAATTCGATTTAACTCTTTCCGTCCAGAAAAAGTTCTCAATTTCCCGTCAACATTCAACCACGTTTCTTGTTATAAACGCCCAACTTTAAATGATTTACAATTGTGTATTTATTCTCTTTACTCTCAATCTAAGTAGTAAGTATGTTGTTTCCCAAAGGCAGTAATCTTTATATCCAGCGACCGCATGCTTTGTTTACTTCGGTGGCATACCAATGTACCGCTAACAACTTCTCCCACTCGAACCTCCACTGGTTTCTCCAAAAAGAATACTACCTGCTTCCAATGTGTCGGTAATACGAACGGTGATGTACTGAACATACTAGGATTGGGCACACCACCAAAGAACGTATCAAAATAGCCCACAAATGAGGTCAATCGTCCTTCTTTTGTGCACTTTAGTTGGAAATTGTAGGTAAAGTTCGAATAATCGACAGTGACGGTGGCCAAATCCAAATCTGCAATCACATTCGGTTCTGTGAGTACATGTTCTGCGCTCACAACATCGATTAGTGGTTCGTGGAGGACTTCCTTTTTCATGTTGGACATATCCAAGCCATATACTGAATCCCAAAAGGTTACGTGTTTGCAATGCAAATCATCATCGCCATAGCCAACAATGCTCATTGTACACCGATTTGGCATCAGTATACCTCCCTGGTTGAGGTGTTTGTCCCGTGCGTAGATGACACTGTCTAACATCCCCTCAAAGAGAAGGAAGTAACCCATCCATTCGGAAATAATTATGTCGAACTTCTCGACTGGTAGAGGCGTGTCTTCTAGGCGGCCTTTGACAAATGATATGTTGTTGATGTTGTTTTTTCTAACAAGAACAGGAGATAATTTAGTTATACAAGCTAACGTAACGGGACTCACTTAGCAATGTCCATCGCATTGTAGATGATTTCCGAGTTGTCCACCGCGACTATCTGTTTAGCACCTGCCTGTGATGCAAAAATCGACAGAACAGATGTCCCACAACCCAAGTCAAGGACCAGTTTGCCATTTACAAAGTCTTTGTTCTTCAAAAGGGAGTCTCTGTACGAAATTGTCCTAACAACATCCTATAAGCAAGGTCAACAAGCTCATTCTTGATTAAGAAATCTATTCACCTTACCGATAACATTTCATGGTGAATTCCGAAATGAGAATAACTGCTAAAGTACCCCTCGTCTGCTTTTACTGACACGGAAGACACACAGTTCCTTTCTTGCTCTGCCGACCCGTTTTCAACGAGGCGATGGTAGGCCGTACGCATTTTTGTTACACTCTCTGCAGCATTCTCTAGAATTCGTTCTTGTTCCTTTATTGTATTTGTCAACTTAGCCACTGTGTCTTTCATATTTTGATACTCCTGTACAGATATCGTGTCTGTAGTTGTCACCTCCTTTGGATCAGCAGGAATGTCGTCGAAATCTGTAAAATAATTTATATAACATTGTCGTCCAAACTCACATTACCTCGAATATACCTACCATAACTCAGCCACGACTCGTATTCAATTGGCTTTAGGTACTTTTCGCCGCTCCAAAGTGCTAATTTGGCCGACGAAATTGAATCCGGCAGAGGCTTCTCTATTCTTATGTAGTTGATGAGCTGAAATGTTACCCATATTCCATACTGTAGTGCATACAGTTGAGAAGAACAACATGTACTTACCTTAATATAAGAGTACTGATCCATAGTAAACTTCGCCTTCAACTTCGGCAGACTTATCCTGTGAGTCTCCTCAAGGTGTTTGATAGCTAGCTCAATGGATGTAAATTCTTTTGTACAAAACAGACATAGTGTAGATTCGCCTTCGTCAATTTCATCCTCTTCGTCCTCAAAGTTATCGGAATCAGAATCTTCAAAATCTAAGCATTAAGTACATTAAATGGAATGTATTTTGCCCATTGTTTCAATTTTAGTTAAAGGGCAAGTAGGTACAAACGATTCGATTTTGTTTTGACGACTTTTCGTTTGTTATTTACCAACTGTTTGGTTTGGCTGAGGTACACACGTTAGTATTAATAATCAATTGGGTGCTCTGATTACCTTTTTCCATTTTAATAGTGTTGTAGATGTAGCTAACTTATTATAAACAATTTGCAACTACACGTGCTTACCGTACAGTGCGGTACAGCTGACATATAAATTGAAATTGATCGAAATCAAAAGATGTCCAACTGTCACTGCGTTCAGGTGTCTAGTCTTGGACAGGACCAACAAAAATAGAAGCTTTTAATAAAGCTTTGTCGTGATCTGTTCTATGATAGAAATGTTTTATTATTATTATTATTATAATTTATTAACAAGTAATGAATTACTACATTAATATTAATACATATAGCCCTAGCTGCCAGGGCTTACGGCTAAAGAAATGTTTTATTGGCAATCTATCTAGTGAAGTAAAGTAAAGTAGAATCTTTAACACGCAATTACAACAACTACAGAATGTTTGACTTTTTCGAGACTCTATATAGTTGTTGTAATTGCGTGCTGAAGATTCTACTTTACCTCACTGAGATATATTTGCAATAAAACAGGTCTTATATTAAGGGGTAAACTAGAATCTACAACACGCAATTACAACAACTTTTAGAGTCTCAAAGTGCCAGAGTGCAGTTGTTGCAATAACGTGTTAAAAATTATACTTACTTTACTTTGTTAAGATAGAATTCAATAAAACACGCCTACTGTCAGAACAGATAATAGTACATAATAACATAGGTAGGTACCTATTGAGATATCTACGAGGGATAAAAGCTAACTAGCTTCTTTTTGCAAAATCTCGACTGTGGATACATTTCTTGCTGAAGGAGCAAGAGATCCCAGTGCTTTTCCACGTCTCCTAAAACATTTATTTTGATCATCTGCTTTTATCCACCTAGATCTCACACCGATTCATGAAAATGGCGTTCGAGGTAGACCAAAGCAACCGGCACTTAGGTAGTTGGACCAACGTTTCGTTACTGCTATTTTTTTTTTTTTTTTTTCTTATAAAAAGGGGATTCCAAAGCACTCAGACGAATCTCGGTCCATTGTACTACCAAGCAGAAACCCCCTTTTTTGGTGTAGTGGTGGAGACACTCTGATATTATTCGTTTCTCTTTATGGTCGGTGGCAGAGTATTGCTGTCCCCCGCCGGGGCTCGAACCAACGCCGCTCGGGTCACAAGCAATGACTCTAATAAGCCACCGGCTAATAAGTGTACCTAGCTTTTAACGCTCACATGTATGTTTCTTTATCTTCGAAATTGCTCTGCTCTGAAACCTAAGATTAAATAAGATAGCTACTGTAGTCAATAGAAATACATACTTGCAAGGGGCTTTTTTTTAGGCGATTCCAAATTCTGGAGGAGCGTTGACGCTCAAAATTCGGCCCATTCTACTACGAAGCAGAAACCTTTTTTTGCTATAACGATAGAAAAAAATCGCTCTTCGTGGTTGCGGAGGAGAATTGCCGTTACGAGCAATGGCTTTCCCCACTAAACCATGGCACTACCGCCTATACCAGAGGTAAAACAATTAAGCATAAATTTCAATCGGCTTACTTTCCATTCCAGTAATTGTTACTTTAAAAAGTAAAGGGTCTGCGAAAATAACTGAAAATGAGTAGATTGCCTTACTTGCTGCTAGACTTTGGCTTGCACCAGGAGTGTATAACTGATCGTACTCTCATATAATTTGCGTGAACGTCATTCTTCGCAAGGTTTGTTTTAAGACGATACTCTCTTGGGTGACTTGGAACTATGAGAATCCACCCCATCTAATAGATCCTACGGCCAAATTTAATAGAACGAATGTTGTGCATCTTCTTTTGTAATCAAAAAGTAAAATTACTTACTAATAAAGAATCAATCAAAATACCAAAAATAACATATACCATCTACATCTATGTATATAACGTTTATTTTGTTTACGATTAATGGTACCAAAATAATTTAAAACATATAGGTATGTATATAATGTACTTCAGGAAACTGCTTTTGCAGAAACCGCAATGTGTAGGGAGGGGGCATAAAAATACAGTTATAAAAAAAGACACACTTCTGTCTATTTTAAGCGGTTGGTGTTTCCAATTCGGAAACTGGTATCTCCGGTTCCTCGTCATTGTACACATTCTCGGCCATTTGCCACACCTGCATGATGTTGTCCTCCGACACGGAACAGATAATCCAGGGCTCGTTGGGGTTCCATGAGAAGTCTGATATCTTAGCGGTATGACCGCCATGAATGAATAGTAGCTCTGGAGGTCCGTCTTCAGCATCTTCGGCACTTTGTTCTTCACCAATTTTTGACAAATCCCACACGTGCAGACGGCGATCAGTGCCCGACGATGCAAGGATTGTCTCGTTATGCGGGGACCACTGTACCTGGAAGATTTCATCTTTGTGCGACTCGAACGAGTGCAGTTTCAGTTTGAGATTTCTCAGATCCCACAGCGCAACAGTTTTGTCGGCAGAGCCTGTGGCTAGAATGAATTCAGAATATGGATTGAAACTGAGACAGTTCACCTCGGCAGTGTGGGCGTCGACAGTATGTGACGGCTTTGAAGTGTTGTTGTTACGAGTGTCCCAAATCATGAGTTTCTGGTCATCGGCAACGGAGCCAAAGAGTGATTCGTGAAGCAAATGCCAGGCCACATCTTCCACAACAGCCGTGTGACCAGTAAAAATGTTCTTTGCATCAATAACCCGATGCTCCTTGGGAGTAGCATTGATATCCCACAAGCAGATGGTATGGTCATCACTAGCGGATAAAAGATACCCATTTAAATTTGGATTCCAAGATAGACCGTAGCCCTCCTTCTGATGACCACGCAGCCGTAGGTCTGGATGACACTCTCCACTTGGTTCTGGTTTACTCGGATGTTTAGTATAGTCAAACACAAGCACATCACTTGATGGAGTCTTAGTTGCGATCACACAGGCATTCTGTGGCATATATCGTGCCCGATTTACTTCGCCCTCGTGATTTATTTTGATTTCAATTTCAATCTTACCACAAACTGATCCAAAACCACCGAATTCACCTTTCTCGTTGTCATAGTGTGAGCCATCAAATTGAGCGTCCTCACTCGGCAGCTGGACACTGGCTATGAGCAAATGATTTTGTTCATCAGAGGTGTGAGTTCCCAATATCAAGCGGTGCACAGAGTAGTCTTTACCCTCTTGCTTGGTGACATCTGGAAGCCATTGCGCGGTCAATGACGGCCACTCCAGGGCATGCGTCATAACCAAGTCGTAGAGAAATGGAGTGTTCTTTTTCCAGATCTTATATTCTTCGTTGATGACGCGCTCCTCTACAGCGTCATCGAAGGATTCAGCTATATAGGGGGCTAATAAATTAGTGGGAAATGAATAACAGAAAATTTATTTTCTTACCATTATCACCACGATCCACCATGTTTGACGATTGCGCCAAAATTGTTTGTCTCTAGATCGTTTTTATCTGTAAAGTAAGACTGTTCCCTTTTTACCAAACAATTATTTAGCTTTTTTGAAGTTATTAATTTTTTCTAATAGTAATTATATTTCTTATTTATCTATCCAAATTATATTTGTGCAAAATCTGAACGCAACAAAACTTCAAAGACAAAAATATCTAATCTAGTAGCCGTAGCATAGCTGCCGAGCTGTTGCCTGTGGATTTTGTTGCTTTTTTTGCCGACATCAAAATAAAATATGGAGGCTGAAATCGTGAACGCGGGCGCATTCCTTTTTGAGTGTGTTCGGTAAGTAAATTTAGTTATGTAGAACTCACACTAGTCCAATGACACTCAGTCATACCACGTCTAGCGGATTTCGGCGGAACCCTAATCACAGGATAAGTCGCTCCAATAACTGTCAAATCGTATACAACTTTGTGTTTCGAAAAATAAAAAAATTAAATTTAATAAATAGAAACTGATATTTACCAAGTTTATTGGTGAATTTAAGAGGAGAAATTAAATCTATACCAAAAAAGCAGCTATTAAAACAAGATGATATAGATTTTTTTAAAGATTGTTTTTGACTTCCTCAGCAATTGTCTTTGGCCATTCAGCTTACGAAAAAATATGTTCACAACAAAAAAGGGTAAACCAATTTTAGCAGCAAACTAGTACGCTGCTCGAGCAAAATTTTAGTTCCCATACAAAATTCTCTCCAAAATGTAGCTTTGCTGAGTTTAAGCGAATCCATTTAGCCGAGCAGTACGCTGCTTTAGCTAAAAAATCAAATCAATCAAGTCACAATTTAGCGCGTCCATTAATGGTTCGGGACATTTTTTCAAGCTAAATTTTGACAGACCATGTTGGTTTTTTTCTTCTGTGTTTTTGTGTTGCGAAAAAGTAAAAAAAGGATAAGTCAATACCAGGATGAGGAATCCTTTGGAAGTGATAAATTTGAGCTCAAATAATAGCAGACAAAGAAAAGAAAGTGCAACGAAAATATGACTCTTTTTCGCGTCGATGTATTTTTGATGCCAGTTATTTTCAACAAACATCTGTTTTCTGTGACACTTATGTCCTTTTCCGAACATCCGATTTTTATTTCAGATCTCAGATTTTACGTAGCGAATGGAACACGATAGCAGATTGATCTGCTTTTGTAAATGTATTAGTGCGTTATTAGACAATACATCAGCTGTGCAATTTTTTTTTCGTTTGTCGATAAAAACATACGAACTTAATGTGGGTAATCATATCGACGAAGAATCGAAATCCACAGATGACGAGGAAGAAGAAGAAGAAGATGACGAAGATGATATTAATTGTTCCAAAATTAAGTCCATGTCCATTATTTACGTTTTCGTTCTGAATAATTGCTTTTCACGAGGCTTTTCGTAATTTTTTGTTGTTTTGAAAACAAATTCTGAATGACGTAAACCAGCTGTGCAAGGTATATTGGTATTAGTGAGAGTATGTGTAAATCTACGTGAGGAACTCAATGTCGAGCAGCTACTTCTCCGGACGCAGCGATCCATGCTTCGGTGGTTTGGTCATGTTAAACGCATGTCCCCGACCAGGGGATGAGCAACCTACACCCGCGACCCACTTAATGGATAAGCGGGCCATTGAAAATGATGATGATGATGATGATGATGTGTTAATCTCAAAAATTACCGAGATCTGCAAAAAGTGATCCGGATCAAAAAAAAGACTGATTATAAGTCCCAATGGAAAACTACATTAGGCCTGTTTTATTGGCAATCTATTTCAGTGAAGTAAAGTGAAGTAGAATTTTTAGCACGCAATTACAACAACTACATAGAGTCTCGAAAGTGTCAAACGGTTTGTAGTTGTTGTAATTGCGTGTTAAAAATTCTACTTCACTTTACTTCACTGAAATGGATTGCCAATAAAACAGACCTATTATATATCCACAGAATGCACTCTGATAAGATAACCGAAACGACCAACCGAAAACGACATTATTTTCGAAATTTGTGCAATTTTTTTTTGGCAGAATTCAAAATTGAGTTCGCCCAATTCGACTAGTTTGTCATATTCACATATCCCTACCTTACGAACACTATTGTCGAACAGTTATTAAAGTCTGCCAGTGCTCCTCAAACAACAGCGGTTTGACGTTTCACTTGTTTGTGAACTTTGACAGTTGACTTGACAGTTTGACACATCTCACCGATATCCCGAAACGCGAACACGTGCGAGTTTATTTCTTAATTTTAAAAGTAAAACGCAAAAGTCCCTTCGCAGAATGGTAATTGTGGAGAAAAGTTTTCCACGTGGGGGTGTAGCCCAGACTGCTCCAACAGTCGAGAAAAAGGACGCTATTGTAAGTTTTTACACAAATATGTTATTACTGTAATTAAACCAAAACATCCCTTTACAGATCTTTGGTGCAACACAAAGAAAAAAAAAGTCGGAATTCAAACAAAATGCCAAAAAATCCGTCGATTTAAATCATGACGAGGAAGAGCGCATTGAAGTTGCCTCAGCTGGACTCATCAGCTACCAGTCTGTGCAAGACGGCATGGTGATGATGGGTATTGTAAAGTCTGTCGATCAAATTAGTGTGAAGATCTCGTTGCCTGGGCGACTTACAGTCAAAGTTATTGCATTGTCCATATCCGATTCGTACACAAAGAATGTAAGTGAATTTGTCCAAAATCCCGAAAACGTTGACAATTACAAACCACTCACCGATCTGTATCAAGTGGGCAAGATAGTTTATGGCAAAGTGATGGATGTGAAAGAACAGGAGAACGGTCGCACGACTGTCCATTTCTCCCTTAAACCGAGCGATGTCCACTCTGAACTTGTTCATAGTAACATCAAAAAGGGATTCGTGTTTAATGGTGCTATTGAAGAGGTCCAGGAACATGGTTATATCATCGAAACTGGAATCAAAGGCCTACGCTGTTTCCTGCCGATTGAGAAATCACAGCAAGGACATGCCGTTGGTGAATTGGTCTTCATGAAGGTGGAAGAGCTAAAACAACAGGCCTCGGCTACTACCATTCGTTGCAAAGAGGTGAAGGCGAGTAATATGAAGATCAAGGACCAGATTGACCCGAATTTAGATTATCTTTTGCCACCTGCAATAGTGAGCTTCACCGTGACAAAGCGTCTTAAAGATGGCCTACAAGGTACTATCATGAATGGAGCCTTTACTGGGTACATCAACGAGCACAACCTTCAAGAGCCGCTAGCTTTAGTGGACGATATCGAAGTAAATTCGACTCTGAGTGCGCGTATACTCTATGTTGCTCCCTTAACAAAGTTTGTGTACTTGTCGCTGAACTTGTATGATTCAGACGAGCAGTCGACGGCATTTCAGAGAGGAGAAATTGTCCACAGTGCCGCTGCTCATCACATCGGCAGCGGAGGTGTAATCGTGGTGCTCAATAACAAATACAAAGGTGTCATATCCCTAAAGATGATTAAATCAAATCAAACAGGAAACTATGATATGGACCATCTATTGAACAAGTACACGAAAAAGTCTAAACATGACGTTCGAATATTGGATTACGACTTGGTTGGCGGGTTCTATGTTTGCAACGACGACCCAGCTGTCGTCAATGAAAAGGTGTTCACCGTGAGCGACATCTTATCAGGTGATATTGTCACCGCTACAGTGACTGGAAAGGACAAGAAGATGGGCGGATACACATTAAAAATCGGAAAAGTTAGGGGTAAGTAATACCATTGGCAGAAATATATGGCCGTAAGAATACAGTTGCTATCGCTTTCTTGCCTTTTGTTCTTTGCAGGTGTCGTTGAAAGTCTATTCCTCTCGCCATCCACCAGTGGCCTCGTCGAAAATTCCAAATTGAAATGCCGTGTAGTAGCCGTCAATACAGAGCGCAATCTCGCTTACTTAACAAATCTCACTGAATATATGTCGAAAGACTGTAAAATTCTGACTTCCATTGAAAACGCTAAAGTAAATGGTGTCTTCCTCGGAACCATTGTCAAGCATGATGACCGCTTCATTCTCGTCAAGTTTTTCAATAACATCAAAGGAATGCTCTACCGAGCAAACCTAGATGGAGTCACCAATCTATATGAAGGACTCACCATGCACTTCCGCATTGTATCACGTAACGGGGAGAACATTGTTTTGGGCCTGCACGACGATGCTTTTGCGATCGGCGAATTTTGCCTGGCAACAGTCACTCATGTTATGAATTCGGGTTTGGAAATTCTCGTCGAAAACAAAGACGAAGATGGCTATGCTCTAAAGGCCATAGTTCCGGGACATTTGGTGTCAGAGTTTCCCGATCTAGCTGCTGTGAAGTTGAATACCTACAGTACCGGCCAACAACTGACGGCTTGCTGTATAATGAAGAACGTATTCAGTATACGCGATGTTCCGTACTTCAAAGAGGGCACAGTGGAATGGAAGAATGTCCAGCGGGGCGATATATTCCGTTCTTTTATCAAGAACGTCGAAGGCGACATCATAGAGATTCTAATTCCGATCAGGGGATACAAAAAGACAGTGAAACTTCATAGGAATATGGTGGTAGTTAAGGCAGTCAAGCCTGGAAGTATCGTCATTTTTCCGGAGCAGGTGGTATATGTAAAGGTCCTAAGCAAGGAGACAAGCACTAAGACGATCGGGGTATCTGCTAAGCTTACGGATGTTTGGGATGGCAATCTGGCAAACACCGGGGAGTACTTTGAAAAGTACCTCGCTGAGGTTCGCGAAATCAGAAAGATTCTTAAGAAGCAGGGTAAGCCGATAGCTAAGGTGATGCCCGGAGAAAAGGTTTCTGCCAAATACCAAGGATTAGATGCGGAGACTAGTGATTGGTTTATGGAGGTGCAGAAGTACAAAGTTATTGGATTGATCAAGAAGTCGGTGCTCGGTGGGCGAAAGGTGTTGAAAGAAGGTGAAACTGTGGAATGTGTGGTACTATGGGTGGACTATAAGAAAGAGTTGGTCTACCTGAGTAGCAATCCCGGAGATGTGAGCAGAATCACAAGCGACAAACAGATTCCAACAAATCTTGTCAGTAAGACTGGAATCAACGCCAAAATCATCTTGAAAACAGATGTTGCGTGTGTGTGCTCGCTGAAAAAGGGCTCGAATCCTTTGGTTTATATTCCAACACGTTTGCATTACAATGATTTCGAAGGTGGGACCACTGCTCTTGTGCAGGAGGGGGAATTCTGTAAATTGTCCTTTATCCACCAAACACTACCCATAGCTGTACTAGATGATACGTTCAAATTGTGGAAAGATATACAAAAAATGAAGAGGAAAATAGATGATCAGCCGAAGGACCTGCCACCAGCTAAAAAGGCAAAGAAGGCTCCTAAGCCTGCAGAAATTTCAAAGCCTGGGGAAATAACACTTTTCTATGAGGACCGTGTATCAACAGAAGTTTGTGAGGAATCAGAAGAGTCTGCAAACGAAGAAGGTTCAAGCGAGTCGGAGATGAAAAAAATCGAACAAAACCCAAATCCGCACAAACGCACTCTTGAGCAGCTAAAAAACCCATTGCAAGTTAAAAAGAAACCAACAAATGCTCGCAAGAAACCAGAAACACACTTACCGGGCGCCACAAACTTCTGGTCCACAGACGCTGCTGCAGACAAAGCGGACGTCAGTAGCAGTGACGATGAGGATAATCAAGCCCCTGACGATGCGAAAAAGAAGAAAAAACAAAGCACAGCCGAGAAGTATAAGGCCGCACGCGATGAGGAGACTCGTCTGCGAGAGATCGAAGAAAAATACGCAAATCCCAACATTTTGCCAGAGACCACAGACCAGTTTGATCGGTTGGTGCTATCAGAGCCAAGTAACAGCAAGAATTGGATAAATTACATGGTATTCCACCTGCAGGCGATGGAAATCGATAAAGCCAGAGCCGTGGCGAGACGGGCTCTTAAAGCGATATCATTTAGGGAAGGCGATGAGCTGATGAACATTTGGGTGGCTTTGTTGAACTTGGAATTGCGGTACGGCAGTAAGGAGAGTTTCAACGATTTGCTAAAGGAGTCTCTAATGAACAGTGATCAGTTTAAGATTTACATGCGAGTGTTGGAGATTTTAACAGAAGGAAACAAGACACAGGAGCTGGTTGAGCTAATTGGCACAGTGACGAAGAAATTCAAAGACAACTTGGAGATGTGGAAGTGCTGTGCGATTGCGTTCTACAAGGTTGGCATTCATGATCGAGCCCAACAGATGATGCACAAGGCATTGGCTGTGCTGCCCGAGAGGGAACGTAAGTTTAATATTGTTTTATGAATAACGTGTACCCACGAAATACCATATTTACTTTTTGGAGGTGTATTTCATTTCTTCTCATATTACATTGGCACATTACGCAATGTTCTTGTAAGAAGTATGCGTTACATCGGGAAAATCCTAATCTTATTTGAAGAAAGAAATTCACTCCAATTGTACCATTAACGGTTTTAATTGCATAAGAATCACGTACTTATTTTTAACTTTTCAGACGTCAACACAATAGTTACGTTCGCTAATCTAACACACAAGTATTCGAAAAATCCCGAAACCGCCCATGCCCTACTTGATCAAGTTGTCACCTCATATCCGAAGCGGGTCGATGTATGGTCACAACTTATCGATATGCTCATCAAGGATAACCAAGTTGAATCTGCAAGGTAAGCCTTACAAGTGCTTTCTTTTTAAAATCTAAACACCCTAACCCACACTCCCTCTTATAGACGCACCCTCGAGAGAGCGGTCATACAAAAGATTCCCCTCAAGAAGATGCGAACAATCTTCAAGAAATACATGGAATTTGAAGAGCGTCACGGAACTCCAGAGGAGGTCGAGAAAGTGAAAACGCTGGCCAAGAATTACGTGAAGAATAATCTATAATAAGGGACTGTACGTTGTTTTTGTTGTTATTGGAAATAAAAATACATTTTTAGTGTGTACGTATGAATAGTTTACGGAAACATTAAGCTTATTGTTTATTTTCTAAAAATGACAAGTGAAAGCTTGCATATGCAGTTGAACATCGAATGGCCTTACTAAATTTGTTGACTTATACATTACAAATCGAATGGTAAAAAGTGGAATAGATGGTTTAGCCACAAGACAATACCAATGAATATGAGGAATGCTATCAAAATGTATAATCGAATGCGCCAGTGACGCTTGCTGCCGTTTAAGAGTTGAAGAATTTTTAAGGCCTCCAGTTGGGTTTGTTCAATGCTTCCCGAGTTGTCGATGACAAAATTCGACTTTTCGCATTTTTTCTCCAGTGGCATCTGCGAGGCGATACGCTTGGCGGCATCTTCTTTGTTAAAATTGTTGCGGTCCATTAGACGCTGGAGCTGCTGATCACTGTCACTGTGGATTGAAATTAAATCTTAGTTAAATATTTTTTTCATTTCAAAAACAATTAGCCTTTCGAGGCAATCTAACAAGAAACAAGAAAAACACAATCAACTGTCTGAAGAAATTTGAAGCAGGTTGTCCATAACAACTCCTTTAAGAGGTATAGCAGTATTGCTCTCAAATGGCCGTAGGAAGTTTATTGAATTTAGTTGATTTTTTATTACGGATCCATTAAGGTCTCGTATTGTAAAACAAAAATATTAAATTTGTCCAAAGAAAACGGTCTTTCGTTTATCGCCTCTTACGCAATAGGTAGATCATGACGTATATACATTTATACAGATTTTATGATAATGCTAAAATCTACATCATTCTACAAAACCCTAACTTCCACAGTACTCATTTCATTACTGTATACCGGATGCGAGTTGTTTAATCAAACTCACCATGTCACTGTTATGATCTTATATATGTAGTCAATTAAAATGCCAGTCTCGAAGAGTAGTGGTAGGTCCAGCACGACATAGTGTGTTCCAGACATTAGATGCTTTAGTACTTGAATGATAATTGTCCGATGTATGAGTGGGTGGGTGATTTGATTCAGTTTGCCCCGCTTTTCGATGTCATTGAATATAACCTTAGCCAGGGCATCGCGATTCAATTCTCGGGTAGGTAAGAAAATTTCATCACCAAATACTGCTTTGATCTTATGCCAAGCGGGTTTTCCTGGCTCAACGACTGAAAATTAAAAATATTTCGTGAATGAGTGTTTTACAATTCAGCGTTGGTATACATTACTCTCTCGAGCGATTTTGTCAGCATCAATAACAGCAACTCCATTTTTGCGGAAAACTTCTGTTACAGTACTCTTTCCAGTTGCAATTCCACCTGTTATCGCGACTAGAAACATTTTGTTTTAAAGATATTTTGTACAAAAACTATTTGAAGACGTTGATCTGTGAAAATTTATTCACTAAACTGACGTTTTATTTGACCGACGACGCACAGCTGATTGACATATCGTGGTAACGTAAGGTAACACGTTATGTTGGACATTACGTTGACAACGTAACATAGTGCGAACATTTTAATACTTACAAATCAATTTCCGGCGGAAACTGAAATTAAATGTCAGTTACTGTTTTAAACTTTCGGATATAATTTCGTGTAAATGTTGGCCCCGACTACGCCGGCCGTAGATACATGGTCCATTCTGAGGTCCAATTTTGGAGCGACCGGTTTTCTCCAATTACGCGAGTAAAGTTTGGCTTTCAAATCCTGTATCGTAGCTGGCTGATCGGCGAAGTCTTTTGAATTCACATAACACCAATGAAAAAAGTCTAAAAAAAATATAGGTGGACTTTTGACAGGTCCGAAACGTGAAATTGGCTGTCCAAGTGTCCACCAAAGTTATTTCTCAATAAAGTCATTGATTCGTGCGCTGATTTTCGTAATAGGTACATCTGATGATTTGTCAAACACTAAGAATAATATGACACCATCATGAGGCTTAGTTACACATGATCTGTAAAAAAGTCGTATTGAAAAAAGCAAGTCTAATAAATGTGGTTTTCCATTGGGACAACAAATTATTTTTTTTTGTCTAGATCACTTTTCATGCTTCATTAGCAAAAAAATCACTTGTTGCAGATCTCGATATTTTTCCAGAATACGTGAGGAACTCAATGTCGAGCAGCTACTTCTCCGGACGGAGCGGTCCATCCTTCGGTGGTTTGGTCATATTAATCGCATGTCACCGACCAGGATCCCACGACGTGCTATGGATTCCGTACCATCGGACCAACCTACACTTAATGGATAAGCGGGACATTGAAAATGAATGATGAATGAGCTTTTCAAAACAAAATACGAAGTGCCTCATGAAAAGCAATTACATATTCAGAACAAGAAAGTAAATAATGGACATGGGCTTAATGTTCTACAGCTAACTTTAAATTTTAGAAAATTAGAAAAAATTAGAAAAAAAGCTTTTCGCACAGTTTTTTATTTTTTTTTTTGAGAATTTGTTGTAATTTTGAGTTTTCACTGAGTTTGGGGCCATTTTTCATTCTTTTGGGGTGACATTTTTATTTAAAAAAAAAACCCTTAATATTTGGAATCGATTTTACACTGGCATATAATTTTACAACAAAAAATAAATGAAATTTTCCCTTGAATAATGAAAAATCACCCCAATCCGACTACAAAACAAAAATCATTTCATCGCATCAACGAACTCCAACAATCAAGTGAATTTTTGGCATTGAAAGGCGATATCCTCTTTAAATTAATCACAAATCGCATCTCGTAATTCACATGACTAATCCATCAATTTATGTAATACTTATCAGTTTGTATTGTTTTTCCGTTTTTATAGAATCACAAATTGAATTACAAATAAAAACACTTGATGCACTTGAAAATGCATAATTCGAAGTGTAAGCACGTGCGTTTTAATACCACAGCAGTTAAGTAACATTGAAGATCAAGTCAGATGTGTATGTGATCAGAATGACAATACATGGTCAAATAAGTGCAAACAGGAAGGCGACAATCGCAACCTCAGAACGTTCAACTTTTGATGGGTGAGAGTAAATGTTTTGATAACGAGAGATGTCACCATGTATTATTTCTCCTAGAATCAAACTTATCATAGTTCAGTTAAATTGGTGTTCAATTAGCACTGCAATTAACTTATCCTCACGCCTCATTATCAACATGAGCAATGGTTGCCACCAATATCGATGACGGCAAGTGTTTTCTTAACAGATTAGTGTAAGTTGTTACCATGCGTTGTCAAACTAGACTGAGATCTTGATAGAATAATTTCTCTGCAGCAAATTCTCCGATAAATGCTTTATTTCCTGTTACATACAGCCGGTGATTCCCAAAAAAAATTAAGGAAACAACTTGAGGCGAAGAAAAAATCAGATTAGACCTGAGTACGACAAATCAAATAAGTGCCAAAAGGTAAACAATTGTATCTGTAATTTCGATTAACTTATCTATTGAGAAGTGGTCACTAATTCCAACTTAATTTTGTAATAAATTATTTAAATCCTATACCTAATATATTTTCGTTATCATATTTTTTTTATCTGTGACAAACAAAACAAAAGTTCTTATTCAGTCAATCGCCCTTCGCAAATCAGTGACATATATTAAAAAGTAAACAGTGTATAATTATCGCTCGTGGACTCACAACGCATCGCTAAATTTAGGCTCCAAGATATTAAAGACGGACAATAGATCATTGTAACAGTATTAAGGATATTGCGATAGCGAAAAATTAACAGATCAGGACACAGGCGCGATTAACTTCGTAACAACAGTCACAAAAAGAAATTGGCTTAGTTCTATGTAGGATCGCATTGAGCTGTAACTTAGTGTAACGGTATATAATGATAATCGATGCTCCTGAGGAACGTACTTCAGTATATTTATTAACTGGGATTCCTACAGTCAAAGGTTGCTGCCAAAATGACTGCAACATTAGATCCCTACCGATTACAAAATCCAGGTATGTAAACAAAAAGTCCAACGATCCCTTAGTTCTGTTGAAAGCCGTTTTTTTCTGTTCCTTTCTCTTGATGTAATTAAAATGTTGAATTGCATCTCAAATGGACGAAGGCGTTCGCATTGAGTAGGTCCGGATTTTTAATATTCTAAGTTTAACTTTAAATTTTCAGATTAATTATTTGTCGCAACATACATAGGTTTTTCTAATCACATTTACTACGAAATGAAATTCTTTTACAAACAATTTCCATAAAAATTCTATGAACAACATTATTTTTAGGGTATATTGTAAAACATCTTAATCTAATACATAAACTTCGTAATTATATGGTAAAACAAAATCGATCTTGTTATCAATTAGTTGAACATCAACTTAATTTAGTTTTAATATCTGTTATTAAAGAAGCAAGTGTTAGATAATAAATTCACACAATATTAGAATGTCAGCGAGATTTATGATGATCATTTAAGATATTAACCCAAGTTTATGCTAATGTTGATGAGTTTAAGTAGTTTTGTGGCAGTATCTTTGTAAAAGATATATAGAATAATGGGAGTAGATAAAAATGGATAAAAAACAATGCTTTTACAAATTTGTCATTCAGTGACTTTAGGAACTTAGAACACATTTTTGTTACTAATGTAATTGGGAAGATCCAAATGTATATTGTCTTAAGTTGAAAAGGTTTATCTCTTTGGGCGTAGTAGCGCAGTGGTTAGTGTGCTGGACTACTGTGCGAGGGTCCCAGGTTCGATCACCGGAAAAACACAAATTACATCTAAAGGTTTTTTCTATCCGCCTGTTGCGCCACCTATTTATTTATTTTTATTTAATAATTAATTTACATTTTTTTTAATTAAACTACGACGAATTCAAGTAAGAATGTGTATTATATGTCTGTTTCTGTACGGTAAAAATGTGTTGCAATTCCAACTCGGTTTCCATACACAAATGGAATGTCAGAAAAGAGCAAATTTGAATCCTATAGAAATTGAGTTGAGCTATCTATAGTTAGTTATGTTGCAAAGTCTCAAATTTACGGCTACCAGCCTGTATGCGTCAATGGAAAATCCTCGAACGCTATCAATTCAGGCGCTCTCCCTTCCATAGACCTTCATGCCTGAAGACTTTAGCTGGAGTTGGAGAGGAGGATGATATGAAATCTTTCTCCACTATATTTGTAACTAACATGCCCTTTCTTGAATGTTTCCATTCAGAGCTCTTTACACTGATTTGTTAATTTGTTTAACTTGACAGTTAAATCGTATCCGAATCCCATTGCTATCAGCAGGTAAGTACACATATGTTTATCAATTTACCTATCAAAGAAACACTATCGATCTATATTGTTTAAAAATATGCCTCTATCCTTATGTGCATATACATACTCAGAGATTATTGAACCCAACCACATAGTAGTTTCAGTTGCTTTCTAACGGTTTGATTTACCTACTTAAGGAGGCCGCATTCAATTTCATCTCATGTCTCAGTAATAGAAAATAACCATTTTAACTTACCAAACCGGTGCATTTCCCCAATGAAATGGAGACTGTCGTGGTGACCCAACATGAGTTTTCACTCCTTTAAAAGTGATTCTGTTTAATACCAATATACATAGATGCAATGATACATCACAGGTGATGATCAGTTCACGCCGCGCGACTTTAAAAGCACAAAAAGCATAAATAAGACACTACCCTGATCTACTCGCTGTCATTGCCTGATAGAAAAGTTGTTCAACAGATTCCGCTTCAGAATCATCATCATCATCACGATTCACATGCGATGCAGGTTTTGTTAATCAAATTGATTCGAACGCTACTGACAGCCGCACGCACAAAACTGCTGAACCCGTTGCTGAAGTGTAGCCCAGTAAAACCGAGTAAAGTGTGTACACATTTCTCGCCGCTTCCAAAACCTTCTCCATCAAGCGCGGCAGCACTGCACAGCACAGGCACAGCCCACAGCATACATTATATACAACATAGATTGACAAACAGAAACAAGAAAGAAAGACTTCAACTTTGGCGATATAAATTCACTGGAAAGTGTTATTTCGAACTTCAGTTCGTCGGTATCAACCGTCGTCGTTGGATTGTACTGTCTGCTGTTGTTTGTACTGACTAGAGTAGCGCAAGCTCTTTACACTTCCTAAATCCTAATACTGATTACGAAGGAAAGCCCTCTCGCAGAATATTTAGAAAGCGCGTTAACGAAGAAGCAAATTTATTCGTTCAACAACACCTTTCGTGAACTCTTGCACTGTCTTCTATCGGACGCGGAAACTTGCGTTTCAATTTCGGGTTTTCGATTGCCTAACCGTGACAGGTTTCAATTGCTGCAAATTTCGATTCGTTTGTGTCTCTGTGTTTAAGAAACTCACCGACCGACGTGCTGTTTGTTTAACGCACCAAGAGATAGATACCCTGCCTTTATTTGTTTTTATTTTTTGTTGACCTCTGTATTTTGTGGTTTAAATTCGCATGTTTATAAATCCCTTCAATAAGCCAAGTGACAATTAAGGTGACAAGTGCTAAACGCTATATCGAGAGAGATACCCGAGTATAGCATGACAAGCAGTATGCAGACAGTTATAACGTAAGTGCTAATTTAAATTACCAGTTATTTCGAAAAGAAAAAAAAATCGAAGATTCATAGTATAGAAAATATTGCAAACTTTTCAGTAAACCACTTGGCCTGTTGTCAAAAAAATACCTGTTTAAGAATTAATTATGTTTACATGGCAAAAAAGAGGTTCAAGGCTACCATAATGGAACTTAAATTATTATATAATTACAATCTGCTTGAATGCTGTTGTTGTCCTCAAAATACGCATATTAATGGCGAGTACAATTAAAACAAAAGCAGACGAACAATAAATTGATTGAGATTTTCTATTTAATGCGCGCCTTAAAATACAACTTAAAAACAACGGCTACGATTTGGTTAATTATTTGCAGTAAGGTCGCCGTATATGGTTGACTTTTTGTGTTTTTTTTCTTTCTTTGTTTATATGACATGCGTTGTTATGTTCCGAAGTAAGGCAATACAAATTCGTCGAATAGACATTATTTAGACTTGCATCAAAATGTATTGTTAAATTTATGTTCCAATATTCGTCTTTTGTCAGTCAGAAAGATCGCTTCGTTCAGACTCCTTTATATTTTTATTAAATTTGATCTTTATCTTGGAGGAATCATCCAACGTGTCCTTAATAAACTGGATGAATTCACTCTATGAGTGAGTAACTTTGGATGTAGATCAAAAGTCATACAGAGTAAATCCCACTTTTGACTTCGATCTGATATGCAATGCATATACCTAACCTAACACTACAGTTATCGTATTTCAGGCAGACGCATGTGACTCCTCTGGAATTTAAACTTTCAACCTTATCTGTGTAGGAATTGGCTGTGAAAGCTGACCATGCAAATCATTAATTAATTCATCCATTCGGATAGGAACTTGCGAAAACATTTGCATTGGTAATGGAGAGTAGGTAAAAAGCATAAACCTGTTCGCAATCATTATGTATTTCCCCGATATCCTTGCATAACAAAATAAATTGCATGACTTTCCATTCAAATTTGTATGTGATTACCTGACATAAATATAGTGTTGACGTTTTTATACTTCTTTGAATGCCCATTTAAAGGGCGTTATATTGAACTTTTTGACCATTCCAAGTATCGAGTGTCTATGATGGTTAGATCAGTCTTAATATTAATTTGCTTAGCCAAGATGTCGAAAATAAGAAATAAGCTTCATCAAAATTGAATGGGTTCAAACATACCTACCTACATATTTATTACAGAAATCTTTCACTCAAAACCAATAGTAACTGTAATTGGGCTTATCATAGGCAATGTGTACGCATCATATTCAGCCTCAAAAGTTGGAATCAGAAAGTTTAAGCCGGGACATCCGACTTTTCTGAGTTTGAAATCCTCAAAACGGTTTTTGATGGAATTCATATCAGAATTCCCCTGCTTCGACAGAAAATTTGATTTGAGATTAAAGCCTCATACACATTGACCTTTTATGCACTATGGGGACTTACGAAAAATGAAAACGAATTAATGTCCTATTTCGTTTGGCTTTGTTTAACGACACCTTCAAAGAACTAGTGAGGTAACTGCACGTCGAGTTACAATCAACAAAGAATCACCCCTATTCCCGTTGGCGTTTGTCGTAAACGACTCGTATTTCACTTCGTTTTTTAGTCCGTGTTTCTAACTTTTTTGAGACAAATGAATTGAAATGATGTCAAACACATAGATAAGGATATACAATTGTTAGCAAAAGTAGAAAAAAAAATCTGAACATCGTTTTACAACGACACGAAAAATTAATCGTATACGACAAACGCCAACGGGAATAGGGGTGATTGATTACGGTAAAGTTGGCTTTGCTATTTCTTGCTACTTGCCTTCTCTCTTTAAAATTCGCCTTATTTCGCTAGGCATTATTTCACGGCACCAAGAATCATCATTTTTGCAGAATATGAATATGGTATAAATGTATATGGGAGTTTCCCATTCGCATGCACACGATTTATTGATTGATGATTTTGCAAATATGTAAATATAATGTCGGATTTCCGTTTTTATGTAATTATGAATTTGCATTCTTTTGTTTTGTTGTGTCTCGAAGTGCAACTTGACGAGGATGATAATAAATAATGTTTTTTACTAGCTCCAATGAATTGCCAATATTTTTAAATACAAAATACTATAGATATATTTACATGTCAACGAGTCGCATGATATAGCAATGAAGCGTCAAATGAATTGTCTACGGGCACAAGCTTTCTTTTTGGAATCAAATTTATCGATTGTTTGCTCTTTACCTTGTGTTGTGATTTGTAATTTAGCAAGTGATCCACTTAGCATCATAATTCATATCGTGTAGTGTTCAGGTTCACGTTCAGTTGGCTTTGAAGCCTGACACAGTTATTTTTATTAAGCTTAGGAAACATTTTCAGTTAGCGAGAGAAAATATTTTTTTTTTACTGATGAAGTTGGTCATTGGACAAACTTAAACAGCTTATTCTTAGTCTAACCGGAGATCGAATCTAGCGACGAATCACAATCATTCGACATCTAGCATTTAGCGAAGCCCCAAGAATGTTCGTTAAAGAGATCCGCTTCGAGAGACTAGATATTAGCCTTCCCCTGAGAATCTTACTAGTTTTTACTCAATAATTTTCTTTGAATTGAAAAAGAATTGAAAAAAATGTCAGCCGCCTGAAAATTGACAGATGATTTGAAATTTGTTGTCTTTACTATTTGCAATGCATTTGTTTTATGATTTTCTGCGATACGAAAACGAGAAACAAATTGGTATAAAAATGGTATCAGAAAGCGGTAAAATAATGGAGCTTTTTCTCTTCTCGAATGCGTGTAGATCAGTCAGGACAAACTCTTCCATTCCACATATTTGGTTTGGATTCATATTCACATGCAATTTATGGACAAAATGCATTTCTGTCATTTTTCATAGATTAAGTACTACAAAAGCGTTCCCTATAGTTTTCGCAAGAATTCATCCCTACCACTGCCATTTTGACAGTTTTTTTTTTTTTTTTGTTTTCATTTTTACTACAAAAGCCAACAGAATAAATATATATGCATTAATAATTATTAATAATAAAATAACGCAATAGAAATGGGCAGAGTGTGAAATAACGACGAGCAAAGAATTTAATTTACAGATTTACTTCATTACCGACACAAGGGGATGTAGATTGCGCCCTGCTTATGATTTTTTTACATCGTAAGCAGGGATTCTGGATCAAATAGTAGAAAAGCATTTTGATTTCCGAAAGAATTAAATGTGGGTCATTTTGACAGCGTGATTTGCTTTGTACGTAAATCATAAATTGTATTGTAGGTTCTTCCTATTCGATAGTTAAATTGTGAAGTAAATATTTTGTTTTTTTTTACTCAAATTATTCTCTAATTAAGCACATACAAATGAATACATTTTTTCAGCCATTTTTAGATTACACATGCCATGTCAAATGCACTTGATGTATTTTCAACAATTACAATAGGTATTTAAGGAGAAAACAAAATTATATGGGGCACTAGCTACATTTGTTTGCAAGTGCATTATGGATAACACAAAATAATTATATGGTATTAATAGGCTGTAATCTAAAATTAACTCTTTCACAGTATTAAGACACGTAAATACGGTTATCTACTCGTAGCTAGCGTATCTACATATTAGCTAAAAGAACATCAGCAACAAATGCTATAACTGATCAAATGTGTAAACCCTTTGAAAGACAGTTAAATGTATATATTGCCGCGGATGCTATCTTTATACATTGCACTGGAATATTGCTCATTAATTTAGTAGAATACGGACGCAAGTAATAATATTTACACGAGAAAGTGCGTCGGTTCTAAGTGAGTGCTATAGTTCTTATATCGCAGTTTTATCAGTGTTTGACTGGCTTCTGATTAGGCTGGTATAAAAAACCTTTCTATTTATGGAGACAATTTAAAAAGATGCATGGAGCCAGTTGATTGTTTTATAATGCAGAACTGATTTTTGCAAGATGAAAGAGCTAAAAACTGTACAAACTCAGACTGCGGAATAAACATGGAGAAATCGATTGACTCCGATATTGGATGATACCCAGTTGTGTTCAGCTTTAATTCTAAAAACGGAATATTGATCTAAACTTGGGAATTCAGTTGAATTTACACACCATTTAATTAGTTAATTTCATAAAATTCTTTCTAAAAGACGAATTTAAAAAAGCGAATGTGCGCTACTGTTAACACATTGCCAAAAGGAAAGCCAATGTAAAGCTGAATTAAACTCTCGTGGCTGACAAAGGATCATTCATGAAGCCCATGCAAACTCACAGCGTATTGCGGAATCGCGTGAATTGGTAATAGTGTAAACAGATCGTGATCGTTAGTTTTTTTTTGCTGAGGGAGACCTATAATAGACCTGTATATCTCACTTAGTCGTGTGAATGTGCCTGCCCCAACAAGTCTTTATTGAAATGTCTTTTTTGAATTTTAATACCTTAAATTCAGCATCAAATTCTTTTAATATATTTTCCAAACCAAAACTTTATGCGGACATAGTTAACTTTACATTCTATGCCTACCTTAAAACTGTATTTTACGCATAGCAAAGGTGTAGTACCTACCGCAATAAATGAGTCTTATCTCACGGTGCCGTTTCGTCAAGCAGCTATTATTAATAATTGGAATGATGAAGCAGTTGTAATATCTACATATTTTGAAACAACACGTTTTCTATCAAACCGCAATATATTTTACAAAATAATCACTCTCACAAATTAGTTTATACCTTTGCCGTGATTTGGTATTTCGCGGTTAGAGATGGCTTCATATAAACACGTTTACACAACCTTACCGTGATAAGTTAATTAGAATTGCAATAAAATTGCTTACCTACATTTTACTTTTGTTTACAATATTTATACAATTTGTTTTTCTTAAGTCTAGGAGAAGTCTAATACTGTGCGGACCGATCGTGGTGCAAGTGATATTTATTTATCATATATGTATTTTTATTTTAAAAATGATTACTGAAATTTATACTACATACATTATTTTTTGATAGTTTATCGTACAGCATGAGCAGCGCTTTTAGCCATTGGTTTGGTTTGTTGGGGTATGTTAGGTATTACAGTTCAATGTCAATGGATTCTTTCATAATTTTCGATGATGTGCCAGTATGTTTCCGTAGCTTCTTTTTTTTCTTACGTATTTATTTTAATAGGTTACGGAAGAATATTTATTGAGAAAAACCAAAAGATTTTCGGGAACAACGTTTGAATGGTTTGCATGTCGAGATTTATGCTGATGTCCGAATCGATTCGTATTAACCAATTCTGGTCATGGATAACATTTCGCTATATTTTGTATATGAACTAGCCATTTATATATTGTTTGGTTTTTCTTTTAAAAATGTCCTCGTACGCAAACACGATTTAGCAAAATTTGTAAAAATTATGGACTTTATCTAAAGCGGATGAAGAAATCATCAGTCGTTTCGAGAGAAAGATAATGAGTAGGAGTAGGAGATTCAACGACGAACAATACGAGCTGCGCAGCGACATCGATCTAGTCAACAAATTGAGCATTAGTCGTCTAAATTGACCAAGACATGTAGAGCGTTTGGAAATAAAACCTCCGCCAAAAACGAGTTTTCGAGTCTAACCCGGTAGGACATACTTAAGGTTGTCCGCGCGCGTAACAAGATGGCGACATCAACCCACTTGGAGTGCACAACTGGGGGCCTTTAACTAAGGACCGGGCTAACTGGCAAGGCTTTTTAGTTTAGGCCTCGGTTTACCCCGAACTGTAGAGCCGCCTAAGTAAAGCAAGTACCTGGGAAATCTGAATTGCAGTTCCACAGTGGTATGTGGATTAAGAGCAAATCGCTAGAAATCACTCCTATTTTCAAAATAAACAATAGTAAATTAGATTTATTGGTGATTATTTTAGAAAAGAGGGGAAAAACAATAAAAGGTACATTAGCCATTTCGTTTGACCTATCAAACATTCATAATCATGGCTATTATCTCGGTTATATTTATATTCCAATCACATACCGATGAAGCAAAACTTGAAACAGAAATTGTGAATAGGGAAGCCCCAAAATACCAGATAACAGATGTTACTAGACATTAAATACTCACTAATGAATCACATAGAAACAAATTGTGAGATAAGAATTTATACACACATATGTTAGGTAATCTGGTTGTGCAGACTCCTTGTAAATGATTATTTATTACTATTAAAAACATCAAAAACATAAAAGATAAAACTGAAAAATGAATGGATGGCCTTGGTGTGATTTTTCGAAAATGACAGCAATGCGATCACCGATCATCACCATCAGGTTATCATTTATGGTCTGCTACTTTATTTTCGGTTAAATTTATCTTCCTTAAGTCATGACTTATCAACAAAAAAAAAGACATATGGCTTTAAAAAAATAAGTAGAAAAGAAGACCTATGCCTTCTTTAATAAAAAATTGCTGCTTCATCGGAAGCATTGAATAAGTTGTTTTAGAAAAATGAACAATTACTATTTAAAAAAACCAGATGCGAATTATGATGCTAAGACATTCTATGACTGCCTTATCTCATTTCGCTTAAACAAATACTATTTCAATAAAAATCAAATGCATAAACAACAGCAATGAGGTTGCTTTACAGTTTCGGCTTCAAAAGATAAGTCCACTATACTCGTACACTCTGAGCCCGAAGCCGAAGCCGAATAAAGCAGGGTTGATCAAACCCCATCAAAGCCAAACTCCAAATCTTATACGGCAGATATCAGTAGGGCACGTGAAACGTGTGCTGTATGTATATTGTACAATCGTGCGTAGCATGCTGATTTGATTTAAACTGAACAGTCAGTTCAGATGTTTATACGTAAATAACCCAAATAACATAATTTGGTATGTGCTAGCCAAGAGACTCAATAAGGCGACAAAGAATTATGATATATTATTAAGAGCAAGCAAATAGATTAGAGTTAAGAAAAACCGCAACCTATAACAACGCGAGTTGAACACGGCAATGGGTTAGAAGCTTTCCTATGAATTTATACTCTCAGAAGTTTACCAGACGCTTGCAAAAGATGTAACAGTAAGACTATTCACTTAATCTGATAAATTTACGCAGCTTGTAAAGTTTTAAATTTCTGCGGTGCTATAAGTGAACACCCCTCGGAACTGTCATTGCATAAATCGCGTAAGTCGATTGCCAAGTCGGTTGTCAAACTCGGCTTTTAAGAAAAGAAAAAAAGAAAAGAAAAAAACTTGTTAAATTCTTGGGGAAATTGGCAATAAACGATTTATTATATTGAAAGTGTTTGGCGAAAATCAAGGTTTTGAAGAGATCTCGCGTCTCTGCTTCTGACCAAGAGAAATTTCTCGCAAATCTTATGTTAAATTCATAAAAGTTTTTATTTCGAAACAACTCTATCGCCTATCATCGCATTGCGTTACATCACGTGTGTCTTTTATTCGCGTTTGTTATGTAGTAATCGTTAACTTATTATTCATAATATATTACACGACCCCTCTAAACATAGAAGTGCTGAAATTTCTTAATAACTGCACGATAATTTAGTGTCCATTAAAAATTATTTCAAGTACATAGCTTAAGGTTATTTGCGTAACATTGTTCAACTGTCATAATACCATCTCGTGATATCTCTTAGGTCATAGGATACAACACAAGATACAATGTATACGATGCCTGTCAGATGTCTTTATTTATTTCTTCAAAGCAACTGCAATGGTATTGCACAACAAATTAACTGTAATTACTTGGTCTATTCAGTATCCATGAAGTACCTAAGTAGATGCCTTCTCGTTAAAACATATAAGCCGCTATACAATCGAAATTAATAACAATAAAGTTCTAGTTATATATGCATAACATTTGTAAACACGGCCTAAAAATTGTAAATAGGGATTTCATATCACGTAGTGAATGTTTTGCCGCGCCAATGAAATATTATACCCATGAAGATATATAATTTTTTAGCAATGTCCTTGTATGTTTGCACCGCTAATATTGACCAAGTGGGTGCTGTCACCCAACAAAAGGCACTTAAAGTGTTAACCCAGCTGCTGTTTTTTTTTTATTTCGTTTTCCATTTTTCTCGTCTTCGTTTTGTCTATACTTAATTTATTTAATTGTTATTAATTATAATATAATTCAGGTTGTATTGTGTGTCAAAGGATTGTTGTAATTGTTTCTTTACTGTTTTGGGATTTTAATGTCTGCCATGGAATATGCATTTTTTGGTGGTGTAAGTATGCATTTTAATGGTAGTGCAAGATTTGCAATTCAAATTTATTTGTCACTAGCCTAGTTGAAGTGTCCTCTTATATTCAGAGTAAAAGGAGTGTTTGAGGTCAGTGAGACGCGAGGATTCTATGTGGATTTATATGGGTGAAAGTGAAAGCAACTTGGATGATTGGAAGATGGAGTACTTAACCTACATTATTTGGACTTTTACCTTGAGAGGATAGACGATTTTTTGTGCATTATGTTCAGTGGAAACTGGGGTTTTAACATAGAGATTCCGGATATAATAAACTCGTAGCAATCATTTCTGACAAAGAATTGACTATTTGTCGAAATCATTGAAATGTTAAATTTGTATTTGGGTACTACGTGGTTATAACTAATGTCGTTTTCGGTTGGCCTGTCCGGAAGAACTCTCCGCGATTTTGAATTCAAATCCAGAAGCGAATTTCTCTTTTTTTCAGTAGAAGAACGCTTTCAGGAGCGTTCGGATTGCTTCCGACCAACCGAAAACGACATAAATCTGACTTATATGACATAAATCGTTTTATAGTAGACGTATATTCGGAGTGTGAACAAACGCAAATCTAGTCAAGAATTTTTGTTCGAATAAAGCCTTGTGACATAAAATGTTTGTCCTTTAAATACAGTTTTAAGAAGTTTATTAGTCGTAAAATTATTTTAAGTTTATCTTTTAAATACTACTTTTGGGAAAGGCGAATATAAAGCAATTTAAGAGGGCTCTCGGGTGCCTGCAGATATAGATTTTACTTCTGTGATTAAATAGTTTCAAGTTGCTGTCTTCTCCAAGATGTGAGATGCCACATACCTACAACTGCTACTATATTACTACCATGGTCTATTCAATGACAGTAAATCTAATTGATCTGCCAACTCTATTCGATGGCAGTCCAAAATACCCTACGACTTAATGTGTTAATGAAGTTAGCTTCCACGCGCAAAGTCTCTGTATGAAACGACAAGTTTTACATCTTGACCGCTAAAGGAAATAACATGTGACAGGTAGTAAGTACATTAAATCGATGTCTTTGTGTCGTCCAAATACCCTCAATTTAATGTTACATTGACCCGTATACCATCTTTAACAAAATGGTGAAACAATGCCCTCGATTTGTCAAAAATAACTTTTTCTTTAGAAGCCGGTTCTTAAAATATCTATCAAAGGTCAATTAACGAGACAGGAAGAAACGAGAATGAAATATATTGACACCTCTGAAACCTCAACCGATTTGTGTATAAATAAACGATTTGCTTGTCATTTGCCAAAGCCAATGCACCAAATTACGAGGTTATTAACATTTCAGTTACGACAATTCTATTTGCCGCCTGGCAGCAAGCCAACCCGGTAAAATCCAAAAACAAAGCCATTTATCACTAAATCCTTTTGAAGGCATAATTTACAGTTTCTTGGTACGTGATCGAATTAGCTGGGGACGTCGCTTCGTTCTTTTCAAATAGCCCAGTCAAGCTGATAAATTTATAGCGGTCGACAGAAAAATATTGCATTGCAGCGAAATGACAAATGAATGACATTTCAAAGGTTCTGCGACTGAATGCATCACGCATACCGCATACGCAATGAATTGCATTCAACTCGTCTGCCAATTGTGTCATATGACACATGCGTAGGTACCTATTAATTTTTTGTTGGCTATATTCTGAATTTCCTACTGCCCCATAGATTCGCACGCGATAGCAGTATCGTGTCAATATCGTGCACCTGTTGCAAGTGACCAGGAAACACAAGTAACAAACAGCCAGACAGACAGACAATCTGCCTGCAATGCCATCTTTTACATAACAAAGCAATTAAAGCAAGAGCGACATGCGACGTTTGCTAATTGAGTGGAAGTGTAGTCCCTTATTAGCCGTTCCCCGAAAAAGCATTTTCATTGCATGTTTCTCGTGTAGAATTTGTTAAATGATTTCTCTTATTTGGGGCGGTGCGCGTGCCCTGCGATATAAGACGGGTTATAACTGTACAGAAAAGCTTACTATTTCAAACAACATTCACGAATATATGCCTACAATGCTGGCTGACCTAACCTGTTTACACAGCAAACCGCTTTTCAGTTGGCTATCTTATATGTGAGCTAATGTGTGCACACGCTTGCGATGGCGCTTAGGCCAATAACCTCTCGCAGAGGAACCAAAGATTCGTCCCATTCAAATCGCCACACAAATTGCAGGTGTAAAATTGTACACATTCGACTCTGTAGTGGGGGTCTAATCAGCAAGACGTCAATTGTTCCGTTTCGGTTGGTGACTTGAATACAATTTATTTTCTGACACAATGGGATGAAACGATGACAGGTGTGTGGATATTTATTATAGTTGTAAAATCTGACAATTACTTCAAAGAATCAATTTAATGTATTACTCGAGATGTATGCAAATGCGCGCTGGAATGTCGTGGCTGTAAATTCGTCAACTTCAATTGAAATGCTTTTCCAATCATTCTTAACACTGTTAAATGATTAACAAATTTAACAAAGAATTGTTATAGCTGGGGATCTTTATATTTCATTTTGACATTTTGACAACAGACAACAGTACATCTAAGATAGTAAAAGTATTGTTTTAAAATAGGTAAATGAATAGTTGGCGCAACAGGTGCCTACCATACCTATGTATAGCTTCTCACAACCATTCTTTTGTTGGGGTTTTTATTTATGGGAAGGTTGAAAGGGATCTACAATTATTTATAATTATTTAATTTGTGATATTTATTCGTTTGTTCAGCTTCAGCTTTTTCTTGTTAGAATATGACATTAGGATAATGATAAAATTACCTGCAGATTTCTGCACAGGACCAAGCACCAGTTTCAGTCTTCTGTCAGATATCACAAGTTAATAAGAGCTATGCCGAATGCGCCACGTGCTCCATCACGAAACAGATCTGGCCCATGCTGGATTTTAAGCGCTCCAACGATCTTGTAAAACAAAAAAGATCCAAAATTAGCACATTAGTAGGTGTCATCACCGGACACTGCATTATTGGGAGATATGCTCTTAGGATGGGCCTCCCCTCCAATGATTTCTGTAGAAGCTGTATGGACGAGGAGGAGGAAGAGACAATTCTTCACCTTCTATGCACGTGTCCAGCTCTTTTAGCTCGTAGAAAAGTATATCTCGGAGAATACTTCTTCGACAACCTTGGTGAACTTGCAAATACAAGCATAAGCTGCCTCCAACGCTTCATTCTCAGCTCCTCTTGGTTCAGCGGGTAGTTGTGAGATCATTGGATCCTGTGGTAACACAATGGGCCTACTCTGGCCTAAGTGAGGCTGCACTGATTGCGGCTTGCCACTCTAACCTAACCTAACCTATGCCGAATGCAGGGCACTTATGGTGCTCCTTTCGAAAGTTTAGAGAGGGAGATAATAGGTTGCAAAAAATACAAAATTGGCCAGAGGTTGGCTTGGATTTGTAAATTTAAACTTGCTTTGATTGTTGCATATTTTACTCATACTAGCGGTGAATCTCTGCGCTGAGGGATACTTTTCTTAGAGCTCGCGTGCACGAATAATATTGCGTACAAGTCAAATCAAGTGATTTCTGTCAGATAGAGTGATAGTACCTAAGTTAAACCCGTTCTATCTAATATAGCGACTTAACAGAACTCGATGTGATAACCAAGATCTCGAATTTTTGTGTTGCTATTGCTAGTATTAATGAGACAAAACCGTTGTTTATTATTTGTCATTTGCCAATTAGTAAGGCTTATCGAACATGCCGCCAAAATGACACAACACAAATAAATCGCGATCAAAACACCGTTGGCGTTTCAACATCCTGCCACACATTTTTCGCCTCAATAGCTTAATCCATTACAATTTTGACAGAGATACAAACATATTACATATAGAAAAAAAACAAGCAATACCGCAAACAACCCATGCCTAAAATTGCTTTCATATCTAATTGCTAGCGACAAGGTAATTAACGTCTGACGAAACCGCTCAATGGAACACGCAGATTATTCTACATCGCGCAATTATCCATGTCTGCTGTTTAATTCCAAGCCAACTGTGCCGCACAACCAGCGATTCGATTTAATCGCTTCTATAATATAACCTCGAGAATGGCCCATAGATCGCAACCACGCAATATTTTAATCAAATTGTTTGGTTTTCTGCTTATGTCAGCTCAAATGTCATCACCGGCTGATTCGGGTTCAACTGATGTCCATGTGTCAAAATCAAAATAAAGTCCATTTCTTCAGCACGGATTGAAGAAAGTAAAAGTTGTATCGAACTGTCATAATGCAGGATGATAATGCAATACTTTGAGAGAGTTGTTTTCTTCTCATTTTAAGCTCTTGGATTAGATGTGCATGCAGGGCGTCTGGTTTTATGCCTTTCACTTTGACTTGACATGGATCTTTTATTTATTGGTTTTTTTTTTCTGTGCTTTGGTTGTCTTTGAATCAATAGATTGTAGCCTCTTTCTATTTCAACTTCACCCTGTTTACCAAAGAGTGGTGGCAACAAGGCGTGCTGCACACATACATACATATGGATGTATGATAATTTCTTTCTAACTTTCTCCCTGATATGATAATTTTTTTATGTGAACTTAAACTCCAATGTGTTGCCGAAACAGTGGCGGCGGCGGCGCGCGGTTACACTGCGTTACGTTGTAGGAAATCGACAAATCTTGTTGTGCTCCTCAAGTTCTCAACATCAATATTCTATTTGGAAAGTTTGCGCCTTAGCTATGATTTCCCCTAGTCGTCAAATGAAATTGAATGAGATTTCTTTAGATGCTGGTGCGTGTGTAGAATTGCTGCTGCTTCTGTGTGACAATGACATATCAAAAAGTTTTCTGTATAAATTAGTCAGTTGATTCCCTTACGATTTTCCGCAGAGAAAAACACAACAGGACGTCGTCGCTACCGCACAACATTTAATTTATTGAGTGGATAAATAAATTCATATAATTAGCTTTGTGTTCCTTTAGTGTTTAAATGTTCAATGAAAACATAGGATGAAATCTACACTCTAGAGTGGGATGGAGGGGGTTTTCAGTTCGATGCGAGCGTGCCCTCAATGAATTATTTATACGAGTTGCTGTGATAGTTTACATTTTGCGATCACTTTAATCAGTTGATTGTGCGAAACGTTTGAAAAGCAGGATACATTTTGTGTGAAATCGAAAGAAAGTTTCAAGGGGGAATTTTGATATTATGAAGAAAAACAACATGGTCTTCTGAAAGAAGTTAATAAATTATACAAAATGGTTCTGCGGATATCTGATTTATATAAATGACTAAAGTAAACTAATCTTCCATCCAATTAACTAAACGCAGTTGTGGAAGAGCAGAATAATTTCCCTTAAGGGGATATTTTAATGTACGATATGAGGCACCCTCTGTTTACGTCAGTGTCAGAGCTATACGCAAAAATAGACCTGAAAGTTCTAGACGGTAATTTAAGCGGCAGAATGCAGGCGTTTAGCTTAAACCACGAGCTAAACTCGACGAGCACTGTGAAACCAAAATAGCTGGGCATATATAGCTGATTTTGACACGTTTCACAGTGTCGTGATCGACCTCAGTGAGAAGAACAAGAAGGTACAGAAAATCATATAGTACTACAGTTCGGAACAGCCTCATAAAACAATAATCAGAACGAATGAAATAGATAGTTCATATGTATGACGCGACTTTGTAAAACGAGCAATTTAAGTATCTTCTTAAAGCTGTTATTAATCGATTACAGCCCAATGTTAAAGTGACTATAGTGTTGTATAAGTCATTTTCGGTTGACTATTTAAAAACATTATACGAGTTCTAGATCGACAGGTGTTGAATTCAATTTTCTGAATAATGAGCTTCAATCATTCAAAAATTCTGTTCATTACCTTTTCATTCGATTAATGTATATGTTACATTGTTAATTAATCTTATATGACCATTAAATCGATGAACAAACAATTTTTATTTAATGGAAATATGTCATTAATTTAATTAGCCTATTTGTTACTTTAATGAATTACTATTAATTTATTTAGTTTAGTTAAAGATATCTACTAATTAATAACTCTTCCATGGGCTTCTAAAATATTTTAGCTAGATAAATAAATAAGTATCTATGTCGCAAACTCAACAAGTTGAAAATAAGAGAGGACTTGAAGGTTTGAGATCAATCATTAGTTCAGTTTTAATGAACATTTTTGTCAGTAAAAAAAGGAAAGTAGAAATAAGCACGCAATTGGGACAAATAAACGAAACTAAGAACATTGTGCATGTGCATATGTTACCCTGAACAAATACATTTGATTTAGAGACACTCGGGCGTATGTGCAACAAAAATGCTCCATAAAAACATTTCAATACCAGCTTTAATCAGTGCTACCAATTTGCTTTTAAACAAACAGTAATGTATGTCATTGTTTACCTTATGCCTAATATACAACAATGACGAAATAGATTTACCGACAATGGCTTTTTTAAATATTTGTCTGATCATTAGTGCATTAGTCAATAATATTTCCGTTGTCGCTATGATGTATGTAATGTACTTGTTTTTGGATTTCAAATGTTTGACATTTAAAAAATGTAGACGACGCAAACAGCTTAAAAGTGTTGTTGCTGTATTTTATTTAGTACGCAAACATGTTTTACTTCTATTAAAGGGTAAACACGTGGAATATAAATTGTGATGACGTTCGAAATCGATTCAGATATTTTATATTAAACATAATTGGCACTTAAATCCCCAATGAGATATCTTATAACGTTATGTAAACACCTTCTTTAGTGTAGGTGTGTTTATCAATTTATTCAATCAATGAGAGATGAATCATTCAAAATGTTGCAGTTCTGATTGTGTTTCTTTCGCACGTGCTTCGAATAATACAAATTTCTTGTAAAATCACTACAATATTTTATTTCAGTTACTATACAACATCCTTCACCTTGAATATGGGCTTGTTGTAACTTTGCATAGCAACATTGTAAAAATAACCCCGTAAGCAAAATTAAATTATTTGTGATAAGGAAACCTTAAAAATTTGCACGATTCATTGATGAATTTTTTAAACAATTGAATTTATTCTTGGTCTATTAATTATGTATTATTTTGACTTGTGACTTGGCTTGATTACCTATTTACACAAATTATTTTGCGCAATTTGGCAACGAGAAAGTCGGATGGTCATGTGGTCGGAATCAAAGTCAATTCTTTATGGTGTCTTGCCGTATATTAGTGCAGACTTTTCACAATGAAAATTCTGTGATGTTACTGAATATTACTCACAGTAAATGTCGAATTAGATAAGATAGTCTAGCAACAGTGGGAATGTTCTTCTGGATTTTAAGGGTGATTTACCTTTCCCTTTAGAATAAACAAAATAATTTCTCTCATTTGTTATATTTATTGCTCACAATTATAATATCAATAGAGGATGTTAGCATAATTATTTTAATTTAATTGTTTAAGGAAAAAATAGCTAAGTTATTTGCAATTATGAAAATTTGACAATTGCGAGCTACCATAAATTTAAATCCTAAATTTGTTAAATAAGACGCACTATAATTGTTACTGACGTTATTAACAATGTTATTCTTTTAAATATTTTCAGAAATCCGAATTGGTGGAAGCGGCGTTCAACCCTCGAAAGATGTCTCACATTGCTTTGTATTTTAGGTTTAGTAACCATTATTGGCCTAGTCATAGGATTAGTTTCAGTTATTTTATCAAATCAAATGAGTAAAGGTCTGTACACTAAAACTTTAATTTGATTTGACAGTAGTTAATCAATTTTTCATGCAGATCCTGCTAATTTAGCCGAAGCTTTGCATGTACCCGAAATCCCAATAGTTGATAATGTACACCCCGCTGAGAAGCATCACGATGATGTATGTTTGTCATCTGAATGCATTCACACCGCCTCAAACATTCTGAATGCCATGGATCCAACTGTAGAGCCATGCGATGATTTCTATCAATTTTCATGTGGAAACTTCTTAAGGACTCAAACTATTCCTGAGGATAAGGTGGCTGTCAATACATTTTCGGTTATAAATGACAAACTACAGGAACAACTGAAGTCTCTCATTGAAGAAACACGTGCCGATAGCTCACCGAAACATTTCCGATTGCCCAACGAGCTATACAAGGCATGCATGAATAAAAGTATGATTCACTTTCTTTGCATTTTTTTCTCTGAATTCATTAAATCCTTTTTGCATTTCAGCTTTGATTGAAGAACTTGGATCGAGTCCAATTGGTGAGATTGCTAAGTCTCTAGGCGGATGGCCAGTTATTGAGGGTGACTTATGGAACGTCGACAATTCGTGGACATGGCAAGAAACAGTAAAGAAGTTCCGTAAATTCGGCTTCAGCATGGACTACATTTTGGACTTTTCAATTGGCGTTGATCTCAAGAACTCAACGAAACGTATTATCGATGTAAGTGTTGCTGAATTCCATCAAGCTGTGCACTTTCTATTGACAGTTGTTTTGACAGATTGATCAATCAGCAATTGGGCTAAGCCGAGAGTATCTCGTCAAGGGTTTCAACGATACACTTGTCACTGCATACTATAATTATATGACCGATATGGCAGTACTTTTTGGTGCAAAGAAGGAAGTCGCTTTGAAGGAACTCAAAGAATCTCTTCAATTCGAAATGGCTTTGGCGAATGTAGGCATTTTTAGCACACATCGTAGATTTTTTTTTTTTCAAAATCTTTATATTTATTTTTTTTAATTTGTAGATTTCCTGGCCAAATGAAAAACGCCGCAACTCCTCGGCCTTGTACAACTTAAGATCAGTAGCCCAACTTCAAGCCAGCTACCCGTATGTCAGTTGGAAGGAATACATTAATACACTTTTGCCAGAGGGCTTAGATATCGACGATGATGAGCCTATCAATGTTTCGGTCCCAAGTTTCTTTGAAGATCTTGGACCTCTTTTGGCCAAAACTCCAAATCGTATCATTGCGAATTACATGATGTGGCGAATTCACTCGTTTTCGATTTCATTTTTGTCAGAGGAGTTCAGAAAACGCCAGCTGCAGTATGCCACTGCACTTTCGGGACGACAGGAACAAGAGGCCCGTTGGAAGGAATGCGTCGATATCAGCAGTGGAAGGTAAGTTTGCTTAGAAATACTTAAACCTATTATTTGTGCTACATTTCCAGAAGATAAATCAAGATTGGAGGTAGAAGATTACAAATTTGCCTTCAACAGGTCTCTGGCTCTAGACCGGCAAATCAAATGTTTATATTTTGTTCACAACGAACTATAATGTGTTAAATGCATGTTTGTTCGTGTTCCACTTCTGACGTCTGGAGTTGTTAAGAGTGTCTTCATAAGCCTAGTTTAGCAAGCTTAGATTGCTTTCAGGATTCATTTTAAATCTTGTGTTTGGAGACTAAAATTTGTATGATAAACCTTAAGATTTAGACTAATTTGGGTAGTTTAGGTTTAAACTCGGTTCTAAACATAATACCATTTATATTCTATACATATAGAATACCGTCTGCGATTCTAGACCAATCAACATAAAACTTGCAATTCCATTACGCCAAATCGGGTGGCAGTCCCGTTTTTTTTTTTTTTAATACTTTTCCCGGGAAAGGCAAACCTACAACGCTTCATCAGCGCCCCGAGATGCTTGCAGATGTATATTAGTTCTGCACTTAAATTGCTGCAAATTGTAGTCTTCTGGAAATATATCCCCAGGAGCGAGTTCCAAATGAAAGTACCTATAGAAAAAGCATAGGTCAGCGACTTGTCTTCTGTGCACCAACGGTTGCAGATTCAATGTGAGTGTAGGCGGGTTTTCAATAAGTCGAACTGCTCGTAGGTTAAGTGAGTGTTTTGGGGCCGAGCTCCATATATGGGAGCAGTATTCCAGGCCTGGTCTAACCTGTGCTTTGTAGAGAAGGAGAAGTTGCTTGGGGCTAAAGTACGTCTTTGCTCTAAATAGGTAGCTCGTACATATGTGTTAGCCTGGCCATCTTGAATCAGCCATATTGAAATCTGTTTGAAGATAGCTATACTAGGCTTAAAATTAATCGTCATTATGATACAAAATAATTGGAAAGTAAAGAGCTACTATTGTCGGTAGTTAGTTATGCCATCGGATGGAAAAAGAGCGTCAATAAAATTGGATATTATCAAGTTAGAATAAGGAACAGCGGTCATACAACTTTGGGATAAATAAATATCTGCAACCTATGTAATGAGAATTGTTAGGTATACCAATCACTACATTCAAACTTAAACTAAAGCTATATAGATGCTTTCCAGAGAGCCTGCTCTTTACCTGCTCTCTCTAAAAAAAAGACTCTCTAATTGAATGATCCAGGCGTCCTGATGATGACCACGCTTCATTTGTAGCTGGAAGTAAAATATTATGATTCAGATGCCATCACAACGGACCTAATATTGGTGCTGGCGTTGGCTTTCACCAACTTGACGGATGAAAATTCTCTGGATATTGTGTATAAACAGTTCAGTATTGCTAATAGCTTATACCTATAAAACACAGTCCAATAGTTCAGTACTTCATAGACCTACCATTAGGTTGAACTTAGCAATGCTCATTACTCAACTCATTACTTAAATTAATTTCATTCAATGGAATTTAAACATAAGTTAAATGGATGTTAAATTTTAATACTATTTTAATATACTTTTTACAGTGACGACAATGCCCTTGAACAGTCTGACACAAATGGGTAATAGTAAAAAAATAACTATATTCTCGCAACCACATCAAATGACCACGCACAGTCATAATTATGATATAAGCAAAATCAACGCCAAATCAACGTCAAACGGCCATAATAATAACGTTCATATAAGCACTTAAATACCTGTAACATAAACATATGTACCATAATTCGATACTTAACCATGTCAACAATTTTAGGCTTGCGACAAAATTATAGCTTAGAGGTCATTAACTGGACCATTTTTGGGCTTTTTTAATTTCATTCAACAAAAAAAATGTATTCACCAACCTATAGAGCTAACCTTAAATTTCTCATTTTACAGTTTGGCGATTTCAGTTGGATCACTCTACGTTCGCAAGTATTTCAAAGAGGATGCCAAACATATTGCTTTGGAAATGGTGAATGATATCAAGAGCGTATTCCGAGGTATTCTTAAAGATGTCGACTGGATGGATGAAAAAACAAAGAAATCTGGTTTGGAAAAATTAGGCTCGATGACAACACACATTGGATATCCGGATGAGATTATCGATGATGTAAAACTTGGAGAATACTACGAGAATCTGGATATAAATCCGAGCAAATATTTTGAATCATTCCTTAAAATGAACGTATTTGGAACAGATAAATCGTTCAATAAACTCCGTTTGCCTGTGAATAAGACCGATTGGATTCGTCACGCTAGACCAGCTGTCGTTAATGCATTCTATTCGGCTTTGGAAAATAGTATACGTAAGTAGGGAATAATCTCAGTTATTAGTGTATAATTGAGGCAAAAATAACACAAATTTGTGTATTTGCGGTTTGCTTACAGCCGGATAAGGGTAATTTTAAATGAATTACAATCAGGCTGAGTTTACACTTTTTTGATATTTTATATATTGCACGGGCTAGCGATTATTTTGTGACGGACAAATGGGCAGTAACCTCAGTAATCGGTGCTTTGTATGTAACGAACTGACAAAATGTGATGCTCAGTTGCCAATTACAACTCAATTTGCATCGAATAAATTAGACTATTGGTTTAACTCTTTGATCCAATTCGGAGATATAATGAATTACACTTCCTGTATCATTTATGAAGCCAGCTATACTTGACTCAGACTCTCAAACTGTTAGTTCTCAAAAACGCTATTATCACTGAAAACCAGCCAAATCTCTTCATCAGTTCATATTCGAACTGTGGCTTCTGGTTTCAGTGAAATTAGGATAAAACCTTCCTCAGACCCTTTGGTATCTGATTTTGAGTTGAATGGGTTAATTTTTCTCTTATTTTAAAATGAATGAATGAATGAATGAATGAATATAAAGTCCTAAGTCCTAAAATATTGACTATATTTTTAACTGCGCTAACCCCATTCTTGAACTATCTGTATTTTAGAATTTCCTGCTGGTATTTTGCAAGGACAGTTCTTCCATGCCCAACGCCCCAAATACATGAACTATGGAGCCATTGGTTACGTGATCGGTCATGAAATTACTCATGGCTTCGATGATCAGGGAAGACAATTCGATTTGAACGGCAACTTGATCGATTGGTGGCAAGAGGATACCAAAGAGGCATACCTAACAAAAGCCAGATGCATTATTGAACAATACGGCAACTACACAGAACGATCAACAGGCCTTAATGTAAGTTTTATATCAAACTGCTTAAATGAGTCTCTATAAAATGCCTTCACTTTCAGTTAAATGGAATCAATACTCAAGGAGAAAACATTGCCGACAATGGTGGCATCAAGGAATCATATATCGCTTATAGAAAATGGGCTAATAAATATGGTCCCGAACCAAAATTACCCGGTTTGGATTTCGAACCCGAACAGATGTTCTGGATTTCAGCAGCACAGACTTGGTGTGCTAAACAAAGAAAAGGTGAAATTATAGAAATTTAAAATTGGATGGACATGTCGAATTAATTGTGTCTTTCTTCCTTTAATAGAATCTCTTAAAATGCGCATTACAACCGGTGTTCATTCACCATCTGAGTTCCGAGTCTTGGGTCCACTAAGTAATATGAAAGATTTTGCCAAAGATTTTCAATGTCCTGAAGGATCTCCAATGAATCCCGTACAGAAGTGTGAAGTTTGGTAGACTATTGTATAGTATTATGTTTCAGTTATGTGCAAGTTTAGGTTTATTATAGTTTTGTTTTTTTTTTTTTAATTAACTTATTTTGTAAATAATTTAATTATATTATACACCACACAAACATAAAAAAAAAATTAAAAATAATGTTGACCGTGTTTTTTTTTCAATCGCAGCTCGTATTCGAGAGAGTAGAATAGATGATATCGATTATGAGATATTCTTATTTGTTATAAAGTTAAATCAAATGTGTAAAACTTCACTACAAAACTATTTTTTTTAACTTTCTCATTTTTTTCTTTGGTAAAAGAATCAATTTAGAATTCATCGACTAAAATTTACCAAAGATATATAAACTTTACTTCTATTGAGGTTGTAATTAGACGTATTATATTTACTCGAGATTCTGATCTGGATCTGGATGAAATAATTGATTTCAGAAAGCTAGATTTTAAAAGTTAAAAAAAGGTCCATATGCAATCCTAGGCCCAGCTTCTCGAAATACATCGTTCATGTGTTTTTTTTTTAAGGGGATCGAACCTGAGCCCGAGACACCGCAATCAGTGGCCCACTCCATGGCACTAACCACTAGTGACTTCGCCCGCAAAAGAAACTGCAAAGCTTTTTAAAATTATTTCTTTCCTTCGACTTGTGAGACTTACTGTCTACAGTATACATTTGGACTTATTTGTTTCAAACTTCGTATTTGGAGTTTGCAGGTTATTACCAATATTAAAAGTAGGTATGTAGGTAGAAAACCCGTACTAAGGACTTTAACCATTAATTGGTTTCATACGAATGTTTTGCAGTTTATACCTGGCAATACAGATTTCAAGAAATATCACATATCCTACTCCAACAAATTTATTCTAGGTGATCACAGAAACCGTCGTATTCGGAATTTTGCTACGAACCCCCGATTGCTACGAATCCGTCGTTGTGGACATTTTTGCTACGAAATTAATCCCTCGTATTATTAAATTAAATTCGGAGCAAACGTTTCCACTACAATGGATTATGTGATAGTTCTTTCGGGGTTTGTAGTAAAATTCGGAATACGACGGATTCTGTGATCACCCAAATTATTCCTTTATTCTCTTAAAAACTTATTTTGCTTCCGTGAATTTCTTGAACAAATTCTACGAAATCTGTTTGGAAAATTCGATAAGAGCTGCTTAAAGCACATAATCTCCTCATTGTATTTATTTTACATATATCTGTTTAAAGAGCTGCATATCCCGAATCCGAACCTATACTTAAAACCAAAGGCTCAATATCGACTATTTATTCTACTAAACACAATATCATCACCTGATCACTTTATTACTCGATATGCAACGACATCATAGCAAACTTACTCCGATCTGTAAATTAAATTAATACATAATAATGTTATTCGATTTAATATACATTATCTATGTATGGTAGGTACTAGGTACATTTGGGGTACATCCGAGCTACAGAAATGAGGATGGTGGGAGAAGAGAATGGTGTACTTCATTTTCAGCTTCATTATCATGATATTGGTTCCAGGAGCAGACAATATGACCCACCTATCCTTCCCAGTGCCAGCACAATTATGTAGTCCTATTTTGGTATACGTGCATCTGATCGAGGATCAAACAACTAAATGGAGTGATGAACAATATATTTACTACCTCAAAAGAACTGAGGAACGACGCGACGAATCCTTCGATTACTAAGTTACAATTACATAGATGTAACAAAATGCACAAGTTTGAAGATAATTTCAACAACATATTTGACAATAGTGTGTTTTTGGCAAAGTCTGACCAAGCTACTTTTATTGTTATGCAAGCGCTCTTTCTTTTATTGATTTTTTAGTAGGCACTAAACTATCTACCGCATAAAATTCAAATACAAATGATCGTTCGACAGTGAGAGCGCTGAATAAATACAATGAGAAGTGTTCTTTTCAACTTCAGTTCGTCAGTATCAACCGTCGTCGATGGATTGTTCTATCCAATGTACTCTAAACTGGCAACCGTCATTTTGAATACGAACATAAAAAAAAATTTCCTACTCCTCTCGTAATTAATTAATTTCGCTTTTGTACGTGTCACTCATAGAATGTTTTTGGATTAAATTTAGGAGTTTCTTTTTCCTAACCGGTGCTGCATCGCGTGCACGTTTCTCGATGGAATACCTACTATCAAACTGACCAACGGTGTTATTTGTTTGTTTAATGAGGAATGAAAAAAGAAAATTGCTAAACAATTGTACTTATAATACATGTTTGTAACTGCCGCTTTTGTTGTTTTAATTTGATTGTTTATTAATATTTAAACAACTTCGATAACAAGGTGTTGGCGATATATCGATATATTTGCAGGGAGTATGGATACCGTAATAAGGTGAGTATTAGTCTATCAAAATATCCAAATCATTGTATCGTGTTAGCATGTGACAAGTAATGCTATTTTTTCATTCATCCAACATAGGAAATGTAATAGTATTCGAGTTATTTAGTATTCTTGTGATGACACTAACCTCGTCGGCTTCGGTTGACGATTTTTAGTGCAAATAGTGCTGTTAGTACTTAAAAAGACAAATTAACAGTTTTGGCAATAGGTCCGTTCCGTATGGATTATATTTTCCAGGACAGTCGGGTATACCTACTCTCGGATGTTTGTCAGACATTCGCGAGAGGTAAGCACAAACTCAATATTCCACATAAAAAAATTACTTGTATTAGGGGAGGGTAGTAGACGCTAAGTAGCAGCACTCCAAAACTGTCGCCTAACTTTTTATTTAATTATAGACGCTTTATTACTATCCCACAACTAGTACTATCTTTTGTAGATCTGACGCATATTTTTCGTCAAACAGTCCCAAACTAACCACAGTTTGAGGAATCCTATTGCAACAATACTTTCAAAAAAGTTCGTAATAAAATTTAAAATAATTTGCTCAAGAGTCTCAAGTCGTCAAATACATGAACATCTTTTCAGATATTAACGTCGTTTTCGGTTGGTTGTCCAGAGCCGTCCGGAAGAACTATTCTGAAATCAAATTTAGAAGCAAATTTCTCTTCTTTTCAGTAAAGGAACTGTCAGTTGAGTGCCAAGCCAATCGAACGCTTTCAGAAGCGTTCGAATTGCGTCCGGAAAACGACATAATTCTTCATCTTCGGAAGACATTTCGTTCAATGTCGCGTTAAAATTCTCTAAAATAAAAAGAAATTTAATTTTACCTTGAAATTGACGTATGACGATAGATTATTTAGGATTTTTTATAGTGCGTACTAAGAGATATTAAATAGGTACTATTCATGGTTTTAAGTTTATTACCAGGTGACAACGATAAAGTGGGCTTTATGTTGACTATAAATAACAAAATACTAAAACAACTTTAAAGTATAATTTATGTGACTATAAAATAAAAATCCTTTCGCTCAATTTCATAAGAAATGTTCTCATCGTCTATTTAATATCCGCTTTTGTTAAAAAGTGTTTAATTTTTACATATTTTGTAGAGATCATTTTGTTTCGATTTAAATAAAATGATCAAGTATTAAAATGGAAATAAATTTCGTAAAGGCAATTATTTTTAATGTCGAAGTTACTTGAAAACAAAACGAGTAGACAAATTACATGTATCAGTCTTATTTATTAGAATTCGCTAAAACGCATCTAAACTGTCATATAAATTATGCAGTGCATAAGTATTTATGCAGCCTCTATTCAGCAACGAAGTAATATTCTTTATATCTATTGACATAGCGAATTTCACAACCAGAAATATTTTCCAAAGTAATATTGCATTACATTGAACAGTGCATAATTAATGCTAATTTATGGGGCCAATCAAATTATATTCAAATATTATTTTGGAATATTCGTTATAAGCAATTTGCCTTTCTTTATTCAATGGAATATTCCGTATATTGTTTTTGTTTTTTGTAAATAACATTTTTATTTCCACGATAATTGGCAAAATTACAACTTTCTGTAAGAAATCGCCACGGGTACCCAAAAGCGCTACGGATTTTGTTAAACAATCGCAGGGTTTGTATGAAATTGAAATTCAAGGCACTGCTTCTTTTCGACATTCACTCTATGCCTCAAAACTGAACTTCCACTTCATAGTGGTCGACCCTTTACGACGCCGAAGGATCTGGCAGATTTAGTGACGTGCTATTTCCGAAAAGTACAATGACAGCACCATACCGACCAATTTGGAGGTGCGGAACTCATACATACTTGAAAAAAAAAAATACGAAATTAAATGCCAATGCGAAACTGAATGCAAAGCAATCAATTCAAAACAAAAACACCTTCACAATAAAAGCGAAAACGAGCGATGAAATGAAATGAATGTATGGCCTGTCGCCTGTATATGGCAAACCGAAAATATGTGAAGAGTTAAGCATTAAAAATAGTTATAAGGAATCTTAGCGGACGTGGATGGAATTAGCTGTAGTGAATTTATCTGTTTTTGGAAAAAAATAAACATAAAGCGGCATTGAATCTATAAGAATAAGGGCTTTGTCTGTCTGAATTGCTGTTAGGGGTGAGTAGAACCAGTAGCGCGGCGGCTTATGTAGACGCTATGGCTTTAACTCGGGAGTTATTTCTGCAAACGTGGTTATTAGAATCATAAAACTCAAATTCCTACCCATATAAAATAAACAAAAAATTAAGAGGAATTAGAAATAAAATTAAATGCAAACACAGCAGTTGTTATTTTTCACAAAGTAATTTCTTTTCTTAAATCATGTAACTATACATATATGAGTGCTGTATCGGTCTTTTCGATTAAATGTACCTATTCTAGTAAAATTTTTAGATATTGCAGCAGGGATTTTTCAAACTATTGCAACTCAAACGACTATTTAGGGAGGAACTAAGCAAATAATTTCTGCCATCCAAAAGAGATAAGGATAACCGGAAGAAGTATAGATGCTCGAATCTATACCTTTGTATAGATGGTAAAAAATAACTCTTCCATGAATGCAACGCTATTTGAATTTATTATGCTGCCGGCACAACTTTCCTTACCTTTGATTTCGTTACAAAATCAAATAATCGACCTTAACCACCAACACACTCGGATATTTCACATGAACTGTAAAGACTGCATAAAATTCTCAATTAATTAAATTTTTGCTTCTTCGTTCGGATGCAATTAAGTTTTAATTATTCGCAGACAGCAATATCCGGTTGCAACATCAAAATTGGGACCGAATTTGGATACTATCAGTCTCATTGGATATTTTTGAGGAAACCAACATTAACTCTGCATAGAAATGCGTATAGTAAAATCAATACGATTACATATATACTACATATTAAAATTGACATGAAGGCATATATATTAAAACACACTTGAAATATGTATGCTCCTTCTGATCTTATCGAACCTCTCCAACAAAGTTGCACATTGTTTGCTATCAATATATAGTTGGGAAGAGTCATTATACTTATCAAAGACGACCATTCCCTCTTACTACACCACCTACAGTACAAGTTTCACTGATCTTTTAAAACGAGCTTTAAATTAACTTACAAAACAATTAAAATAATATAAATAACAATAACCATGCAGAATTAGAGGTGGGTATCAATTACGCTTTTTATGAAACGAAAGCAATGTGCTCTGAAGCTAATAATGAACTGCTTATCAATAGTTATACTCAGCACACCAGGCAATTAACATAATTGTGCACAATTATGGTTTAAGCATTAATTTTTAAATTGTCCATGAAATGCAGTTATGCATTGACAACTGCGTACATATAATTTGACACACATTTGGACCGGCATGCATCCGGCCGGGTCATTTAGTCTATTCTATTAAGTCGTATAATTATTTCTTGGCTATTTAATATTAAACATGGCATGGTGGTATTTGTTTGTTACCTTCCGACTCCAAAATTTTACTGACTCCCTCAAATTTTGGTTAGAAAATTACGTTAACAGACTTAGGCCGTGTTTCAATTGGGCCGTGTTTCTGACACTTATGAAAGTATTCACCAATCTGCAATCTTAAAACAGAGATTTATCGAATTTTACGCTATTAATTAATTAAAAGTCAGTGTTTTATTTCCTCTTCAACATTTTAGCAAAACTCAAGCAAAAGAAAACGTCAAAAAATTAGCCTATAGGATAATTTATTATCTTGCTCCCGGAGTAGGGTAATTTTTTTGACAGCTTTTCAGCTCGTTTTCCACTACGGCGATAATGTCAGAAAATTATCCGAGGGTAATTATTTAGCCCAATTGACACACGGCCTTAATGCTAGATAACTAGGTAGTCATTAAACATTTTTTTTATTTTCAGGAATCCAAATTGGGAGAAAAATGAACCACGCCACAAACGACGTTTTACACAGCTGTGTGTATTTGCTGTTGCCATCATTACCGGGCTAATAATAGGTGTAGTTTCAGTATTGTTAATAGAATTCCAGGGCAATGATGATGAATGCTTGTCACCTGAATGCATTCACACAGCCTCAACTATTCTGAATGCTATGGATTCGAGTGTAGAGCCATGTGAAGATTTCTATCAATTCTCCTGCGGAAATTTCTTACGCACTCAGTCCATTCCTGCGGAAGAAGACGCGGTGTCCACTTTCACGATATCCTTACATATAATAAAACTGTAGGCATTTTCTTTGTCAGCTAAAAACTCGAAAACTACTGGACAGATTTCGATGAAACTTTTTTTAAATGTTCCTTAAGACTGTGAGACTGCTATAGGCTATGTCGTTTATAGCCACGTCCTTAGGAACAGTTTTTAGCCAAAATGTATTTTTTGAAGTGAAAATATATACATACACATATACCTTGCTACAAATGGATGTTTATACTTTTGCGATCGTCAAAACAAACACATTCGATAAGGGTTGATTTGTTTTCGCAGTGAGTGCTATGGTCAGTTGTATATTATGTAGGTATGTATATTATGGGATGGGGATGGGTTGAGTCGTGCGTGCTGCAGAATGGCATGGGGTATATTAATAATCTTCATAAGAGAAGAGACGTATAATACAAAACAGGTTTCATTTCAGAATTTCATTCGATATGTGGTATGGTAATTGTGTTGGGTTGGGGTAGGTAGTTGTTTGGATTCTATAGGAAGAGGGAAGCAAAGGAAAGGAAAGGAAATGCAGTATATTAAACAAGTAGCAAGATCAATGAGAGGGAGGGCGATGCAGAGGGTGCACATTATATATCCAATGCATTACATCCATTATCGCATATCGCCACGCAACGCAGTAGGAATTTTATTCTGATATGACGTAACAGGGTAGGGTTGGGGTAGTTATTTGGATTCCATAGTTCTACTTTGGGGTTGTTGTCGCACATCGAAAGCAATTTTTCTTGAACAGATAGGTACATACTGTGTATGAGTGACTTACTTCTGTCCAGCCAGTTTGTGAAATATACATACATATATTATCATAGTAAAGACGAAAGCCGATTGTTAGATACATACATACATACTTGAATTGTTATTGATTTTAGAAGTGAAATTGAATACATAGATACCTATTGATTTCTGAATTTAAACTTCATCAGTAAGGTAAGTCCGAAAAAATTAAGCTCTGATTTAAAAAAAAAAATTAGTTCAGACTATTCCTTCGCGAGATAAAAAACCGATTTTGCTGAAATTTTGTTGTGTTTGAGTGGGTCCCTGGATGGTTTAGATTCACAATTGGACCCGATAGGTGGCGCTGCAATAGGGTTCCAGGAAGTTTACTATTTTTTTTCATCTAAACGTTTGGACTGATGTTGATTATATTGTTTGTGTGTGAACAAAACAAAACAAGTGAGACACATAAATGTATTCAAATATGTATGTATATTGTTATTAGTTTAGGTGACTGAATTTATTTTGGTATTTTTGCCGTAACAGGGTAGGTTTAGGGTAGTTGTTTGAATTCCATAGGAAAGAAAATGCAGTATTACAAACAAGTAACAAGAGTACGGCGAGGGAGGGCGATGCAGAGGGTGCATATATCCAATACATTACATCCATTATCGATATCGCCACACAACGCAGTGGGAATTTCATTCTGATATGACGAATGCATTTTTTGAAGTGAAAATATATACATACACATATACCTTGCTACGAATGGATGTTTGTACTTTTGCGATCGTCAAACAAAAACAAAACAAGACTAGCATACGTATACTACACATTCGATAGGGGTTGATTTGTTTTCGCAGTGAGTGCTATGGTCAGTTGTATATTATGTAGGTATGTATATTATGGGATGGGGATGGGGTGAGTCGTGCGTGCTGCAGAATGGCATGAGGTATATTAATAATCTTCATAAGAGAAGAGACGTATAATACAAAACAGGTTTCATTTCAGAATTTCATTCGATATGTGGTATATTAACTGTGTTGGGTTGGGGTAGGTAGTTGTTTGGATTCTATAGGAAGAGGGAAACAAACGAAAGAAAATTCAGTATTACAAATAAGTAGCAAGATCTAGGAGAGGGAGGAATTTTCTTTTTCTCCTAAAAGCGCGAAAACTACTGGACAGATTTCGATGAAACACTCAAAAGTGTAATTTTAAATGAACCAAATATAATTTTGTGCGAGCGGGCAAGGCGAGCACGGGTCCAGCTAGTTAAACAATAAAATACAAGCACAGCTGAAATCTCTGATTGAAGAAGCTCCTACTGATAGTGCACCAGAACATTTACGATTGCCCAATAAGATGTACAAGGCCTGTATGAATAAAAGTAAATATGAATTATCAAAATTGTCGGTTATCTCGGATTTGTACATACAATCTATTCGAATGCTGTTCCATACATTTTTAGCTCTGTTGGAAAAACTTGGATCAAGTCCGATCAGTGAAATTTCCGAGCGCCTGGGTGGATGGCCAGTTATTAAGGGCAAATCGTGGGACTCCGATAATTCATGGACATGGCAGGACACAGTGAAGAAATTCAATAGGCTTGGCTTTACCAAGGATTACATTTTTAGATTTTCAATTAATAGTGATCTGAAGAATTCAACAAAGTACATTATTGACGTAAGTATTGGCAAACATTCATACTTTATTTTGACAGCTTCTTCTGACAGATTGATGACTCGGCAACTGCATTAAGCCGAGAATATTCTATCAATGGCATTAACGATTCAAATGTGGTTGAATATTTCAACTATATGATAGACATGGCAGTACTGTTCGGTGCTAAAAAGGATGTTGCATTAAAGGAACTGCGAAAATCACTTCAATTTGAAATGGATTTGGCTAATGTAAGCATAATCTAAACAAATTTTATACTTTAATTGTATAGTTTCTAGATCGGTTTGCCAAAAGAAGAACGTCGTGACTTCACGGATTTGTACAACTTGAAATCGGTAGCCGAACTTCAAGATAGTTACCCTTTTGTCAGCTGGAAAGAATATTTTAACTCACTTCTTCCCAATGGCATAGATATAGATGATGATGAGATTATCAATGTATCTGTACCAAGTTTCTTTGAAAAGCTTGGACCCCTTTTGGCTAAAACTCCAAATCGTATCATTGCCAATTACATGATGTGGAGAATTCATTCGTATTCGGCTGGGTTTTTATCAGAGAAATTCAGAAAGCGTAGGCTTGAGTATCGCATGACGCTGTCTGGAATACAAGAACTAGAAGCCCGTTGGAAAGAATGTGTTGATATCAGCTCTTATAAGTAAGTTTCGTAAAAATAATTTTTTTTAAATATACAAGCTATCTATACTTTGCGTTACCTCAAATAAAAATGTTCATTACAATTAACAACTGAAATGAAGAGCTAGTTCCACCACCCATTTCAAGGTGGCATGGAGCTTAAAATATGCAGAAAATAATCATCAAAGTACCCATGGAAGAAGGCGTACAGCGTACTTGACTCAATTGCAAAAAAAAATACGTTTTATATTATCCCAAACACCATAGGGATAGGCAATACTGTTTTGTAATATTATTTGAGGTAGAAATGTTGAACCATACCGAGTGATATCTGGTACTGTTCACGTATCGGACGGATTTAGGAAATCTTAAGTGTAAGATGATATCATCATCCGTTTTACATAGCGTTCACACTTCAGCGTCATAAAGCAGGACTGACATGATCAGAATCTAATTGGTTATTCAGAATGGGGTTCTATACTATTTAACCTCTTACTCAACGCAAAAAGGACGATTATTTCCTTACTTAGCCTGCTCTAGAATTCGGCGTAAACCGACTACTACCAAAAAGTTCTCCCTTGTGTGTTCTGGCGTTGAAATCACCGAAGACGATCTTAATGTTGTACTTATGACGTTGCTCATGTTATGCTTGGTTAGTCGTAGTTATTTCCTTACATTTGCACGTGTGGCAGATAAATATCCGAGCGACTCTCTTCGTCCCCTGCATATGTTTCAAAAATAAAACCCACAGACGTAAATGTTTGTGAAAAGCTAGGCCTACCGTTATAATAAGGATCTATTGCACTATTACACTTTACCAAGAATGAGTGTGCCGTGAAATATAGTCGAAGGAAATAGGGTCGATTTCCATTTCGATTGGAAATAATGTCGAATTGCAACTTTTTTCGTGGTCGACTTTATTTCCATAGACTTTATTTTCAAAGCATCGATGATAACACTTTTACTTGTATTATTTTTAATTTCATTGTATTTCGAAAACCGGACACGTACACCTAACAAAATTTTCATCTTGTAGTTTGGATGTTGCTGTTGGATCACTCTATGCTCGCAAGTACTCGGATAAAGAGACCAAGCATATTGCTTCAGAAATGGTCAACGATATTAAAAGTACATTCGGTGATATTCTCAAAAATATCGACTGGATGGATGAACAAACCAGGAAATTTGCTTTGGAAAAATTGTCCACTATGACAGCACATATTGCATACCCGGCTGAAATTATCGATGACCGCATAATCGCAAAACTCTATGAGAAACTGGAAATCGACTCGAGCAAATATTTTCAATCTATTCTAAATGTTAACGTTTTCGCTGACGAAAAAGGAGGTGAAAGATTCTATTTGCCTATAAATAAAACTGATTGGATGTTTCGTGAAATGCCAACACTAGCTAATGCAGCATATAAGCTGGAACATAACTGTATAGGTGAGTATATTGGAAGTTTAGTGCCACCAAATTTGTATAATGCAGCATTACTTGAGTAGATTAATGAAGTTATAAACGCGACCAGGCATAGTCTTATACACGACTTCAATAGCATATTCGAAAATCTCAACACTTTGATGATCTAAAGTTTGCAAATTTTCGCAAGGGCTAAGTATCTCCCTTCCCTATGTCAATAGGTTCGATCCGCATATAGCAAATATTCTTTTTATTCCTGTTGTTAACTCTTTTCTAACTCTACTCATTTTAATTTTAGAATTTCCCGCTGCTATCCTGCAAGGAAAGTTTTTCCACGCTAAACGTCCTAAATATATGAACTATGGAGCCATTGGTTCCATAATAGGTCATGAAATTACACACGGCTTCGATGATCAAGGAAAACAATTCGATTCGAATGGCAATTTAATCGATTGGTGGCAAAAGGATACCGAAGAAGTGTACCTATCAAAAGCCAGGTGTATCATTGAACAATATAGTAACTACACCGATTTATTAACAGGAATGAGGGTATAAGTAGATTGGTTTCAATTGAAATCTATAAGTGTTGGCATTTTATATTTCATTTAGTTGAACGGAGTGAATACTCAAGGAGAAAATATTGCTGACAACGGTGGCATCAAGAACGCGTACATCGCCTATAATAGGTGGGCTGCCAAATATGGGCCTGAGCCAAAGTTGCCTGGTTTGGATTACTCACCCAAACAGATGTTTTGGATTTCAGCTGCACAAATTTGGTGCACTAAAATAACAAAAGGTTAGAATACCAAAACTAAAATTACTGCAAAGCTGTTTAAATTTGACTTCGTTTCAGAATCTCTTAAAATGGACATCACCCTTGACTCCCATTCACCGGATGAATTCAGAGTCCTTGGCCCTCTAAGAAATATTAAGGAATTTGCCAAAGACTTTCATTGTCCTGAAGGATCTCCTATGAATCCCGTTCAGAAATGTAAAGTTTGGTAGACTCTGATATTGAAGAAAGTGTACTCAGTATTACACAGAAGATGATATGTTCAGTGTCCTTTTTTTTGTTATACTTAGTCTTTAAATAAAGCATATACCGAAATGAAATAAGAATAGGTCTACTCCTGTACCAATATTGACTTAAGTGCAAGACAAAATACTTAAAAAGTTATTTACGAATATAAGTTCCGTCTCTGACAAGATCTTTTAAAAAACATTGCGTTCAGTCATATACCCATAATAAGGTCGGATTTGAATTGGTGTTAAAAATGTATTCTTAAATGAGCCGTAAAACTATGCGCTACTTAAAGACAAGGCTAATTTCGTATTGATAACTAACCACTCCATACAGAATCAGCACCGTGCACCGTTTGATGAAGTTTTACTTTAAATTAAATTTATGACAAATAACAGTCAAACTGGTCGAACTATAAGTACAACATAAGAAAAGCTTAAACCTAAAACGATCCCTGTATTATGGATATAATACGATCGTACTATCATTACGCATTTCTGACTGAGAAAATACAATTGCTTTGTATTTCTTTTTTTTTTTTTTTGTAAACGTTTTCTAGCATTAAACATCTACTACAAAAAATTAAAACGAATACCTAGTATTTTTTTTTATTATAGTGGGGGTATAATGTCAGGGGGTTTGCTAAATAAGTTCCATGTGTGAAGTGTTCTTTCGATCTTCAGTTCGTCGGTATAAACCGCCACGATGTGGTGGTCTTTATACAAACGGATTCTGTAGTGTATCATAAGCTCTCTGCGCCTCTGAATAAGATGAACATTCCTCCACTCGTAGCAAAAAAATTGCATTGTTATTATTTGTTTGGCGACACCTTATTCTGTCGGCGCGCGATAGCTGCGGAAACTCGAAATTCGATTTAAATCCATACTCACGCTGTACTATTTTATTAATTAATAAAAAATACTTATTTTTTGCTTATGCGAAATTTGTAACACTAGCACGCATATTTATTAATGTTTAAATAAAAAAGTGACAAGTGTAAATCACTAATCAAGTGACATGGAGATCGAAATTAGGCAAGTATCACACAGTAGTAGGTATATTTAGCCTTCTTAAATGCAAGGAGAGAAGAGATCGGCAAAAAACAATTTTTTATCGGACACAAATTTTGTGGTTCTTATAAAAGCCCTAACATATCCACAGAACATATAAACTGCACTCATTAGTTAACACTTCCATGCGAAGTTAAAAATGCATATCATCAGTTTTTATTTTGATGTACCCTTTATGGAATGCCGATGTATTTTCTACAATTATTTTTGCCCGACATGTTTCGCATCCGAATTCATCATTCATTCATTCATGAATGGACCCTGTCTGGAGAAAAAATCCATCGATATTGAGTATCGCACATATCCTAGCCTGGTACTGGTGTTCTTTATAATCTATATGAGTCACCAGGGGCAATACTTCGGAGTAAAATTATTTCGGCGACTTGTCTCCGCGATCTTATTCTTTAGCATATTGAGTTGGAAGGAAACCATTTAGTAAAATTTATGAATATCCCGAATGAAGTAACATCCGGAGGTTTCATAAGAAAGCAAATGAACTAGCTGCTGGATTAAAGAGCGAGCTATTCAACAGCGAAACACAGGAGCGCAAGGAATAGTAGACGTGCTCAAGAAGCTGCTAAATGGGCATGATGTATAGAAGGCATTGCCTTTCCAATAGAAAGTCTGATATAACAATGCCACGTGGTCTGATGGCTTGATCTTTAAGTACGGAGGTGATGCCGTAGGTAGGCGGCATGCCCACCACCACCAACAAAGTATAGGTTGAAGAATTTGTTGTGACAAACTGCAACTATACTACATATTTAAATTCAAATCTTGTTGGCTTTCATTGCGACGATACGTATCACGAGTAACTAACCTTATTAATCTTTTTTGTAAAATCAACTTTTATAGAATTTCCCTTTAATCTTGAATTTTTGAATTATAAAATAAATTGAAGTAACATATACAGGGGTATCGTGAATAAATTCCGATGGAAATATTTCCCTTGTCAGCAATGTAAATCAAATTGCTGAATGAGAAACATTCCGGGGGAAATATTATTCGCGATAGGGGTGATAAAGTAGAGATCATTTACTTCGAATTGAGAACAATCATCCCACAAATTTATAACCGATGGCGTAAATAAGTTCCATAGGCTACAGGTACGAAAAATGCAAGTGCATATTATGTACCGATACCGAGGTATGTCCCTGCTTGGTGTTTAGTTAAGACTAGCCATTTTTCATCGACTTCTAAACCTGCATAGCATAGCGTTTATCGTAAGGAGATTGGTTGAATTCCAAATCCCGACAAAACATTTATGTCGTTTTCCATTGGGCACATCAAATTTTTACTTCAGATCTCCGATTTTTCGTGGCAAATGGAACACGAAAGCCAGATTGATCTGCTTTTGTAAATGTATTAGTGCGTTATTTGACAGTACTTCGGCTGGGCAAATTGTTTTCGTTTGTCGGTGGAACCATACGAACTTCATATGAATAATCATATCGACGAAAAATCGAAATCCACAGATGACGAATTTCTAAAAGTAAGTCCATGTCAAAGGCGCCAAAAATTGATAAAGGTATTTTGTAGAGGAGTTAAATACAAGAATTGTTTACTATGGTAGGGGGGCCTATCTCGCTTCGTTTAGGCGGCCCTGAACAAATTCACAATATAGTTGCTACGCGTAATGGTAATTTCTGATGCTGGACCCCATTTTCAAGACCTATCTATGTTCATAAAATATTTTTTATAATAAAAACTAAAACACAAAAAAATCTACGTCAGACCGCAGCAACTGCTGCACTTGCTATACACCGTATTCTAATCCCATTTCAATGTTACAGTTGGAAGAACTTGGATGGCCTGAGAGAAAAATTAATTAATTGTGATTTTCCATTCAATGCGCGCGTTAAAGTTCATATTATAAAATAGCAGAGTGAGTAGGCGCTTCAACTAATTTTTTAATGGCTGACGAATAAATTAGAGGCTGGCACAGCCAATGAATGATCACAAAGACCTGTGTAAAAGAATCCGTAGGTACTACAAACAAGACTAAAATGTCCACACTTTATGTGCTGGGCCACACATGCCTCCCCATGAAACTCGTGTCGGGCGAGGCAGGTGGATTTTAATTGAGTAGAAAAGAGAAGAGATTTTCGGTGTAATCTACCTTTCTTTTCTCAACTAAACTAAAAATCTACCCATCTCGCCCGACACGACTTTCATGGGAAGGCATGTGTGGCCCAGCACTATGTATATCCCAATTAAAGCATTGCATTTGCATTCACAAATGCATCCGAACTGGGTTGTTATAAATCAACCTTTTCTTGACAAGTATCATTTATACTAATCACCTTAGTACGTATACTTATAAGCTCGTTGTGGCTACGTACATATGATAAAACAGGCAAGGTAATTCTCGACGTTGTTCCCTTTTAAAGCAATGAGCCTGAATAAGTGAGCACCTTTGATTCACCAAGGAAATTTATAGTTTTATAATTTTGCCAGGGTTAACATCACTGCTCAGATCATCATGTTGTGATCAAGAGCTTATAAATTTTGAGTTGTTGATTGTTTTTTTCATTAAAAGAATTTCTTAAAATGCATACCTTTAGAGATAACCTTACCAATAAACTTAATAATTTAATTTGTATTTTCAGTAACCCGAATGAGGATAAGCCGCCACCATCGCACAAACGAACAAAATATCTTACCCTGTTGTGTACTATTGCTTCAGCTACCATTGTCGGTCTAGTTATAGGAGTAATTCCAGCCATTTTATTAAAACACTTGAGCAAAAACGATTTATGTCTGACACCTGAATGCATTCACACAGCTTCAACAGTCCTAAATACTATGGATTTAACTGTAGAACCATGCAAAAATTTCTATCTATTCGCCTGTGGCAACTTCTTGGACACTCAAATTATTCCTCCCGATGCGGTGGCAGTTGATTCGTTCTCGATAGTAGACGACAAACTACAGAGCCAGCTAAGAGCTTTGGTTGAAGAAATACAGCCACTCTTTGTACGGAAGCACTACCGATTAGCCAGCGAGCTGTACAAGGCTTGCATGAATAAAAGTAATTCCTATAAAATTATTTGCCTTTTCGATTGAACGATTCTCATTTGAATCGACTCAAATGTCATTGTACACTTTAGCTTGGATTGATAAACTTGGATCAAGTCCAATTAGTGAAATTGCAGAGTCCCTAGGTGGGTGGCCAGTTATTAAGGGCGAATCATGGAACGCCGACAACTCGTGGACATGGCAAGAAACCGTAAAAAAATTCTGCAAGCTTGGTTTTAGCTTGGGTTACATTCTGAACCTTTCAATTCGTTATAATCTGAGGAATACAACACAACATATTGTTAATGTAAGTTATATCAAACGTCAATCTGCATTTTGCTCTGACAGCTTAACTTGTGTGAATAGATTGATCAGTCATTGCTTGGTATAGAGCGAGCATTTCTTATCGAAGGCATTACAGATTCTTATGTAGATGCATACTACAGGTATATGACAGACTTGGCAGTACTCTTTGGTGCTGACAGAGTTTTTGCCTTGCGAGAACTCATAGAATCTCTTGATTTCGAAATAAATTTGGCTAATGTAAGTACCTACTTTCTAATCAGAATAATATGATTTTACGATTTTGAGTTTGTTTTTCTTTTAGATTTCCTTACCAAAGGAAGAACGCCGTAACCATTCGGCTATGTACAATTTGAGATCGGTTACTCAACTTCAAGATAGTTACCCTTATGTCAACTGGAAGGAATATATTAACGCACTTCTTCCCGACGGCCTAGATATTGATGATGATGATATCATCAATGTATCTGTACCGAGTTTCTTTGAAAAGCTCGGACCGCTATTGGCTAAAACTCCAAATCGTGTCATTGCCAATTATATGATGTGGAGGATTCATATGTTTTCGATTTCTCACTTGTCAGAGAAATTCAAGAAGCGCAAGCTTCAATTTGCAATGAAAATGCGTGGCAGAACTGAGCCAGAACCTCGTTGGAAAGAGTGTATTAACATTGTCACTACAAGGTTAGCCAATAATTTTGACAAGCAAATGGAATAGACATAATATTTAATTTTGACATTAAGTTTTACTAACATTTCTCATAATTTTAATAAACAAATTTTATCTCGCCAATTCGAAGTTAGGTACTATTGGGACAAATGTGTTGTGTTCCAGTTGCCGCTAATTTTGTTTTACTTTTTCAGTTCTTAACACATATTCCTCATATTTCGAGTAGATGCATACTCATACAGCATCATACCCAATATCCAAAAAGCATTAACACTATTATTTGAATGGGGGTAGCATGCCCACTGCTTGGGGTCACTGTTGGATTTGGAGTAGGTGCGAGGGGACTTTGTGAATTTGTGAATTTTTTTAAAAACTCCGTTTTGAGATTTTGTGCTTGGGTATTACATATGTGAGTATCCCCAAGAAGATCTGATGCTTACGTTATATTTTTCCTAGCCAATCAAAAAACTAATTTATTAATTGAATTGAAAAGATTTATTTTTTGTCTGTCAAATTTGCTTCACACACTGGTAGGTATTACATTTCAATGGTTTTATTAACGTTGCCGAATCGCATCGGACAACTATTCTGACTTAAAAATCATCTGACCCGACAAAAATAGCGATTTGAAATGCCGTGAGTTTATTATCCGTGTAGGTATTAGCGGTTGAGTTTGCATATTAACACTATAGTACCTATATGTTTATAGTTATAATTAAATACATAAATTATTCAATATGTGGGCAATAAATTGTAAAAGTAAGTGCAAATCTTTCCAACAAAAATATTTGTCTTTTCAGTTTTATTTCGAAACGATTAAATATTACGCACGATCAAAAAACGACATTACATTCGTCAAAACAAAAAATCGACACAAACGAATTAGGGTAGGCCTAGGACCTATTTATTTTTACAGCACAGCTTCGCTGAAAACACATTTAGAGCCGTTTGCTGATACGAATCATAACAATTTGGGTTCTATTTAAATTCTTATGGGCTACTTTTTGTAAGACATAGGTCCTTATTGTGATAGTCGATCAGCGATTGTCACGACAATTGTCGATTGCATCGATTTATTTTATTTTAGCTATTCGTACCAGACATTTGTAATCGACTACAAACGACTGTCAAATCGGCAAATATCAAGCGCAATTGACAATCACAGTTGTCGCTCAACGATCAACTATCGACACTCACAATAGGGGCCATAAACATAAGAGTTTATGTGAAACTTAAATATTTTATGTGCAGTAGCAGCAAACGTCCCTTAGTCATAATGATACTCTTATGACTTACATAATTATATGCATCACTTTTAAAATGACAGCAAAGGACTTAATATGCTAATTATCAGCCCTTACTTTTACAGTTTTCCCACATCTGTTGGATCACTATACGTGCGCAAGTATTTCAAAGAGGATGCGAAGCATATTGCTCTAGAAATGGTCAACAATATAAAGAACGCGTTTGGTGGTATTCTCAGAGATACGGACTGGATGGACAAAAAAACTAAGAAATCTGCTTTGGCCAAATTGTACTCAATGAAGACATATATTGGATATCCAGATGAGCTTATTAATGACTTCATACTTGCCGGATACCACTGGAAGCTTAATTTAAACTCGAGTAAATATTTCGAATCTTTTCTGAAAATAAAAGCCTTCGTAAGAGATAAATCGTTTGTCCAACTGAGATTGCCTGTAAATAAGACTCATTGGACTCGTCATGCTAGACCAGCAGTAGTCAATGCATACTATTCGTTCTATGAAAACAGCATACGTAATTGACATATATATCGAGCTATTTGTGTGGGTTTTTTGCTAAATTTATAAATACTTATTTAGAATTTCCCGCTGGTATTCTGCAAGGAAGATTCTTCCATTCCCAACGTCCTAAATACATTAACTATGGAGCCATCGGGTCCATAATTGGCCATGAAATTACTCATGGTTTCGATGACCAAGGAAGCCAATTTGATTCGAATGGTAACCTAGTCGATTGGTGGGAAGAAAAAACCAAAGAGGTGTACCTTAGCAAAGCCAGATGTATCATTGGACAATACAGTAACTTCACAGTATCAAGCTTACATGTAAGTTATTCGTGCATGAACTGCCATTTAATTTATTAAGCTATTATAACTGCTATCATTTAGTTAAATGGAATAAATACTCAAGGAGAAAATATTGCCGACAATGGCGGCATCAAGCAATCGTATATGGCCTACAGTAGATGGACTGCCAAATATGGCCCTGAGCCTAAGCTGCCTGGTTTGGATTTCTCTCCCATGCAGATGTTTTGGATTTCAGCTGCACAACTATGGTGCACTAAACAAACGAGAGGTAGGATTGTCAAAGTGTAAAATATTGCTGCGAGTTAATAAAACGTTCTTTTTTTTTCTTAGAATCCCTTGAAAGGGATATCACGACTGATAATCATTCACCGGGTAAATACCGAGTCATAGGTCCGCTAAGAAATATGAAAGAATTTGCTAATGACTTTCAATGCCCTGAAGGATCTCCTATGAATCCCACGAATAAATGTGAAGTCTGGTAGACAGACAATAAGTATTGTAGTCTCATTATGCATAACTTTTTGTGTTACATTCCAAAATATACTTGAATTTAGATTACAAGTTTAAGGCAGATATAGAGTATCGCAAGATATTTCTTATAAAGACACTATTCTAGAATTCAAAGAATCTGCATAAAATAAAAAGTTTATTGATTTCGAATTTAGAGTTCATTAAGGGTAGGTATTCACTTAATCTGATAAATTTATGCAGCTCGTAAAAGTATACATTTCTGCGGTGCTTTAAGTGAACACCACTCGGAAAATGTAATTGCGTTTACAAAATTTGGAGTAGGGTATCGCAGCAGATCTTACTAAAATACCCAACAGAAAGACCTAGTACATCTCAATAATGTGTGCCTAACATTATTAGCAAATATAACATTCAAACGCTTTTCTCCATACTTTCGGGAGCTAAAGTTGTAAAAATTGGAAAATTTATGGTCATTGTCCTGGACATAATAAAACTACACAATCGTCTCATATATAAAAAAATGGAAATGGAAAACGGAAATTACGACTCATTCATTCGACATTTCGAAATTCAACCCTTAAAGGAGTCAAAGTTTGTATGGGAACATTTTCATTTTTCATCCGATCGACTTTTATCTCGGTTTCTGTACTCTAAATAAGAAATAAAGAAAATCATTTTCGCATTTTTAAGTTTTGCTTGGGGCCCGGGGGCTTATTCCCAAATGCGCGGCGGATCGCTTTTCATGGCGGATTGATATTTTTGTTTTTCAAAAGCTATCAAAAGCGATAGCTATTCAGGTGACGGATTGCTGGCGGATTTATTGCCAGCAATCCGCACAAAAGCTATCGCTTTTGAATGGATCGAATCGCTTTTGGAAACATAAAAATACCAATGTATATTAATTACATAGAAGCTTCATTTCACATTTTACACCAAATTGGAAATATTTGGTACACTTCTTTCTAATGAGGAGGACATCTTGCGCAGATGGAGCGAGCACTTTTCCGAATTGCTCAATCCAATCCAGGGCATTGAGGATGACACATCCATCGCCTTAAGCAGGGCGGAAAATAGTCCCACGGTAGAGGAAGTCACTTTTGCGATCAAATCGCTAAAAGCTGGCAAATCTGCCGGAGTGGATGAAATCCGGCCAGAAATGCTAAAGGCCTTAGGTGAAGAGGGAGTCAAATGGCTCTCTCGTGTCATTAAAGTGGCCTGGGAATGCGGCGAAACACCCAGCGATTGGCAGATTGGGGTGATTGTGCCCCTTTTCAAGAAAGGGGATAAAAGGGATTGCTCCAATTACAGGGGTATATCACTTTTAAGTCTCCCCGGAAAAGTCTTTGCCAAGGTGCTGGAAACGCGTTGCAGAGCTGTGGTCGAGGCACGATTAGGAGATGAGCAGTGCGGCTTTCGTCCCGGCAGAAGCACAACCGACCAGTTATTCACTCTCAGAATGGTACTTGAGAAGGCTTGGGAGTATGCTACACCTGTTTACGCTTGCTTCGTAGATTTGGAGAAAGCATATGACCGAGTCCCTCGAGGGAAACTCTGGAGTGTATTACAGCAGTATGGAATTGATGGTTCTCTCTTGAGAGCCATTCAATCTCTTTACACAAACTGTAAAAGCTGTGTTCGGGTAAACGGCGTTAAATCAATACCTTTCACCGTGGGCGTTGGACTTCGCCAGGGGTGCGTCTTGTCGCCTCTCCTTTTCATTACTTATATGGACTGGATGTTACAGCGCAGTCTTGGCGAAGAACGTTTCGAATTGGGAGATCTGAGGATAAGTCATTTGCTCTTCGCTGATGACTTGGTCATCCTTGGGTCCTCTCAGACTGAACTTCAGCGCGCACTCGATCGGTTTGTAGCCGTTTGTGTTGAAGCTGAGATGAAAGTAAATGTGAACAAATCTGAAGTGATAGTCGTCTCCAGAACGCCTGTTCAATGCACTCTGCATGTTAGTGGAGTCCCATTGAAACAGGTGGAGAAGTTTAAGTATCTCGGGGTCTTATTCACGAGTGATGGAAGGAGCAATGCCGAGTTTTCCTGTAGGATTGGTCAGGCTGGATCGATTTTGAGACAGCTTGGTCATTCTGTTATCAGGAGGACTGAACTTGGTGTCAAAGCTAAGTTGTCAGTCTTTAATTCGGTGTTTGTTCCAACTCTTACCTATGGTCATGAGGTTTGGGTAATGACCGAAAGAATAAGATCGCGAATACAAGCTGCCGAAATGAGATTTCTCCGTAGTATTGCTGGTGTGACCCGTAGAGATCGCATCAGAAATACCAGAATACGTGAGGAACTCAATGTCGAGCAGCTACTTCTCCGGACGGAGCGATCCATGCTTCGGTGGTTTGGTCATGTTAAACGCATGTCCCCGACCAGGATTCCACGACGTGCTATGGAATCCGTACCATCGGGCAGGCGTCCCCTAGGTAGACCCAGGATGAGATGGTTAGATCAAATTCATAATCTCTCCTCTACCCGTATGGGGATTGCCCTTGATGATTTAGAGTCGATGGCGGAGGATCGAGAGCTATGGAGGGTCCACTTGAGCAACCTACACCCGCGACCCACTTAATGGACAAGCGGACCATTGAAAATGAATGAATGGAAATATTTGACTTTTGCACTTTCACTTTTGTTTTGACAGTTCGTTATTTGTTTTCAATCTAGCAGTTCATTTTGTGCTAGATTGAAAAATTTCCCGGAAAAGAATAAATGTGCTAGAGCTCTAGCGCAAATGCTGAAATGTCAGTTTTTTTTATATGGAGTTTGGCATGCCGATATTCATCTAGCGGTCAATGGAACGCGGCCAATGATTTTCCATACGAATTTTGACAGTTAATGCCCCTAATGTTTTAAGGAACAGAGGCGTGATGAATATATAAAATTAATTATAGGATATAGGAAAATTATTATTTATAGAGGTAATAAATAAGTATTGGCAAATCATAAGTCCGATGATAGTGAAGTCTGACAGCTGTCAAATTGCAGTTATATTTTTAGAACCACGAAATGAATTACTGTCAAGTAGGTCTATGATCTGTGCTTCAAATGCACGTGACCACCGATTAGTCACCGATAGTCACCGATTTGAGTTGCAAGGCACAAGAACAATAAACACTGTCTTGTTTTACATTTTGCATATGAAATTAACATTGCTAAACTTTTGTTAGTCGTAATTCCTAAACCTGAGTTTTAGCGGGCTTAAATAATAAAGTCGGTGGAACTTATTATTTCATTTTAAACATTATTCACTTTTCGAACGAAACAAGTTTAAATGCTGAAACTAGATTTCGATTTCGGTTTCGGCTTTTAAATCAAGTTTCGGTCGAACAGTAATTAATAATTATAATACCAGATATTAAGTACTAATTTAGATATATATTATCTCATCGTAGGTATATACTAATTTTAATTTTAGTTCTTCTGTGGCAATCATTGTTATTGGTTTGTGTTATCGCTGTATGTCGAAGAACTGTCTACAACTCTGAAGAAACCTGTGAAAATCGACTCAAGTGAAATACATCTAGTTCGTTGCACCAGCACCTTATCGTGAATACGTCTCTTGTCTTTCCGACGCGAAATCTCTCATCGGTATCCTTTGTCTATTATTAACTCGTTAAGTGAAAAAAGAAGATGCTTGATGAAAATTAGGTTTCCTATACCTATTTCAAAAGTTTTTTTTTGACCGACCTACCTAATGTTTACATATTTAATATTTTTAAATATAAAATAAATTTATATAACTTTGATCCGGTATGTTAAGTAGAATGCAGAACGAAAAGACGTAAGTGTTGTTTTCGATATTAATTTAGTTAGAAGTTAAACATTTTATTCAAGCGACAAAGCATTAAACGGTTTTCTCAAAATGTGTAGATAATGTCAAGGTTGAATAAAAAGATCCATATACTCGTATGTTTACCATAAAGTCTTGCTTCTCAAAACAATTCAAAATTCAAGTGCGTGTTTTATTATTTTTTTTCTGGGTGTCTTGCATACCATATGCCTGCCTAGAAAAATGCAGTTCTTTGGTTTGCGTTTATGGAATGAAAAAACAATTATCAAGTTATTCGCAATTCTGGTAGGGATTACTGCCGACTCATAGACTAATTATCCATATAAGTCTTATAGTGCGCTTGTAACAGACGCAATCCTGTATCTGGCTGCCTTATTCAGTTTTTAATTTTTGTCAAATTTATATGCCCAAATGTGTAAGACAAATGTTTTTACAATACCACACATTTACTATGCTTAATTCATGACAACTATCTCAAAATCTAAAGTCAGAGTCGACATTAGAGTTAGCTCAAGAATAAAGTTTTGACTTTTGGGTTAAATTCGGTTGTTGGTAAGGCTCATATAGCATACGTACTAAAAACTACTTTTGGGCTTATTTCGGTACTTGAAAGTTATAGGAAATCGCAAAATTACTGTGAAATTCAAAATTAATGACATTTACTGACATTCTGATATTATGATTTTTTGATATTTTGATTTGATTAATGAAATTTTATGGTAGTACCTAGTCGACGAAAATATATAAGAAATTCGATACTATTGAAATTCGTTATTATAACCGTCCTGAGATGGCTTATCAATTCATCCCTTCCATTCATCCCAAAAATAAAAACTTTGGGATTCCAACAATAGGAAAAGTTGGGAGAAGTTAGGTCTAGCGTCATATAAGTACCTGTTTCGTCAACTATTTTTAACTTTTTGGCCAGGAATAGTATATTGTATGTATGTATTTGGTTAGTAGGTACATTCTTTAGATTACAAAACTGTTCGTTACTGATGCTAACTTCAATAAATTATTCGATTATTATTTATTTGTTTCAGAGTTTTAAATATACGGAAGGGTCGTTTAACCCTCACAGCATGCGTCACACTGGTTAGCTTTTTCGCGAATACAGTTCGGACAATGAGTGTTCCAGAAAAGTCTAAACTAAATAGTGCGCACGGCAGTTTAGAGCAATTTTGCATGTCACCTGAATGTATTCACACAGCCTCAAATGTCCTGAATAATATGGATCCAACTGTAGACCCATGCGACAATTTTTATCAATTCTCTTGTGGCAACTTCCTTCAGACCCATGATATTCCCGCAGATAGGGTAAGGGTAAACGCGTTTACGCTACTAGAAGATAAGCTGCGGGGTCAAGTGAAATCTTTAATTGAAGAAACACCTGGTGATAGTGTACCGAACTCTTTGCATTTGCCCAACAAGTTATACCTGGCTTGCATGAATACAAGTAATTACTTTAAATGGTTGTCAGTAATTTCGGATCTGCACTAAAATGTTGCTCCACTTTTATTAGCTCTAATTGAAAAACTCGGATCCAAACCAATTATTGAAATTACTGAAACCTTAGGCGGATGGCCAGTTATTAAAGGCGAATCGTGGAACGCCGACAATTCATGGACATGGCAGGACGCTATTAAAATGTACCGTAGGATTGGATTTAGCACCGATAATATTTTCGAGCTTTCAGTAATAACTGACTTGGTGAACACAACAAAGCGCGTTCTTGACGTGAGTGTTGTCAAATTTACTAAATACATAATTTTGTATAGATTATTTTATAGATTGATCAAACCTCGTTCGGACTGAGCAGAGAGTATCTTGTTATGGGATTTAAAAATAGCCATGTAAATGCATATTACAAGTACATTACAGGCGCGGCAGTATTGTTCGGTGCTAAGAAGGATGACGCCTTGAAAGAAATTAGAGAATCGCTTCAATTCGAAATGGATTTGGCTGCAGTAAGCGAGTCGTTTCACTAGTGGAATCTTATTTAAAATATTCTTATATTGTATTTCGTGTTTTGGCTTACCTAGATTTCCTTGGCAAAGGAACAACGTCGCAACTTTACGCTTATGCACAACTTGAGAACGGTTAGAATGCTACAAGTGGCCTATCCTTATATCAATTGGAAAGAATACATCAACGCGCTTCTGCAAGAAAGTCTACAAATTGACGATGATGAGACTATAAATGTTTCGACGCCAGCTTTTTTTGAAAAGCTGGGATCACTTTTGGCTAAAACTCCCAATAGGACTATTGCGAATTACTTGATGTCCAGAGTTTATTTAAGTTCGATTCCATTTTTGTCAGATGAGTTTAAGAGACTTCATCTGCAGTATGTCAGTGCACGTTCGGGAAAAAAAGAAAATGAACCTCGTTGGAAAAAATGCGTTGATATTAACACTTCTGGGTAAGTCTATAAAATGAGAGCCGTGTCATTCGAGCGGATAACAGAGATTCGCATTTCCATAATTGCCGAAATCCCTCCTACAATATTTTTATCATGTGTATATTGTATACATACTTTAATAATTTTCAGTTATTTTTTTACAAAATTACTAACCACCAACCTTTCAATTTCACAGTTTGGGCATTGCCATTGGATCACTTTATGTTCGCAAGTACTTCAATGAAGAATCCAAGCAAATTGCATCGGAAATGGTCAACGATATGAGAAGCACATTTGGGAATACTCTCCGACAAGTTAACTGGATGGATGAAAAAACAAGAAAATCTGCTTTGGAAAAACTGGACGCAATAACAGCACACGTTGGATACCCAGATGAGCTTATCCAAAACGATAAACTTGATAAGTTCTATGAAAACCTCGACCTCGATCCCAGCAAATATTTAGAGTCATGTCTGAAGATGGTTCTGTTCGGATCGAATAAAGTCTATAATAAACTGCGCCTGCCGGTGAACAAAACTGATTGGGTTGAGCATGCGACACCAGCAATGGCTGATGCATACTATTCATTGCAGGAAAATAGTATACGTAAGTTCTGTATGTGAACCTTAAGATTTTTTTTTTTTTTTTGTATAAAAGCCATCATTCGTTAATTTTCAAACGCAAGGAAGATTGGCTTAAATAAACAAGTAAAATAATCATAACGTAAAAGGTTAAAATCAATTCCAAATTGGCAAAAGAATCTTTGTTAATCCATTTATGATACTCTTATGAATGCTATTTTACTTATTGCTATATAAAAAATAATTTTAGAATTTCCGGCTGGTATCTTGCAAGAAAAGTTCTTTAATGCCCATCGGCCTAAATACATGAACTACGCAGCTATTGGTTCATTTATTGCTCATGAAATCACTCACGGTTTCGATGATCAGGGGAGCCAGTTTGATTTAAACGGTAATTTGATCGACTGGTGGCAACAGGACACCAAACTGGCATACCTAGCCAAGGCCAGATGCATCATTAACCAATACGGAAACTATACAGATAAATTAACGGGATTGAATGTACGTTTGTGTTAAGGTATATGTGATGCTGATGATAATAAGCTATATTAATCTTTTTTATTTTTATTTTAGTTGAATGGAGTCAATACTCAGGGAGAAAATATTGCCGACAATGGTGGTGTCAAGGACTCATATCTTGCCTATAAGACTTGGTCTAAGACATATGGTCCCGAGCCAAAATTACCCGGTTTGGATTTCTCACCTGAACAGATGTTCTGGATTGCAGCAGCCCAAAATTGGTGCATCAAGATAACGAAAAGTAAGAATACTGACATAAACAGGATAGTCTAGTCAGTGAAAATGGAATTGGCTCTTCATTTCCGAATTTCGTTTCTTTCAGAATACCAAGAGGTGAGTATCACCACCGATCCCCATTCACCATTTGAATACCGAGTGTTAGGGCCGATCGTTAATATGAAGGAATTTGCCAAAGATTTTCAGTGTCCTGTAGGATCACGAATGAATCCAGTGAATAAATGTGAAGTTTGGTAGATAATAACGTGACTTGGAGTTAATTGCTAATCGAATACAGTAAATCAACAAAAAAAAAACAAAACGTGGCTGCATTCCAGGTTGGACTATTTTAACTAAATTAACAGCGATTGTTTATTTAGTTACTTTTTGGAATCTGGGACAGCTATTGTTACTTGACATGTTGTAGTATGAACGAAATGAACCACACTTTTGCCTCTGGTTAATTTAGTTAACTTCCCCTCCTTCGAACTGTCACAGATTGTCAACGCTGTAGTTAAAATAGTCAAACCTGGAATGCAGCCCGTATAAACATTGGAATTTCAGCATGATAAAAAAATCCAATAACATGTCAGTTTTTATATTTTTTTCAAAATCTTAAGAATTCAAAAATTTGACACTTTTTTGTATTATTATTTGAAAAAAAAAAGATAAATAAATAATCAATATTTTGTTTATTATGTAGTTTTCTATTGGCACAAAAATCTAGATCCAGTTTTTATCTTCCATTGGGCAAAAAAATCAATGTATTTTTAATTCGGATCAATTTTTGCAATTCTCGGTATTTTTCGAGATTTACACAAATGTATTCTCACTAATACCAATATTCAAACGCAGCTGTTTTACGTCATTCAGAATTTGGGAAACAACTTAATTTTCAAAATGGCTTACCTACAACGCGAGGAGATTTTTCCCATTCTCTTTAATACAGATGCACACACAAACCCGATCTGGGTTTCCTGCAAACATGCTACGTGTATTATAGCATATGCAGACGACTTTGTGGCGTACAGGTAAGGTCCAAAATACGAGTTCATCAACATCTTTTGCAGCGTAACTTCGATCAATTTTTAAGAGATATTGCGACAGTTGAATTCCGTTACCAATCCTGTTCAAAACCGACTCGACTGAATAGGATTGACAATTTCCCTATGGTGAGTCGAAGGCTTCTCGCATTGGCGATGGCCGTCTATAATAAGCTGATCTCTGGGGTTATCCTACTTAATGTATCGTGAGAGTACGCTAACCCAGTAATGGGAAGTTAGAAAAGAGGTGGTGTACCGGTATTGTGCAAGGGATAAGCGACACATTCATTCAGGGGCTCCCACGTTACATTACTGGCAATAACTGGCGCCCAAAACAACCAGTTTTGAACATGTATGCACAGCACATGTACAGAGATCGCTACGATTGGGCTTAAATGATTCGTTGCTAAGATTCTTAACGCATAGAAGGTGAATTTCAAAGAAATTAATAATTGAAAGGCAAATAACAACATTTTTTTGGATTATGCATAATTATGTAAACATTGCTTTATTTTCCTGATTATCGTCAATCATGTTGTGAACTGATTTCTAATCTTCTTCGCCTTGTGACCAGGAACGTCTAGGTACCGAAGGTGAACGGGACCACGATATTTGTGAACGCGATCTGCGAGTTGAGACAAGTTCCCTTGGAGTCCGCTTCGAATTAGATTTATCCCTCGAGTTAGAACCTGATGGAGACTTGATGTGCGGTTTTGATTTATGTTCTGAATGTGCATAGTGACTTTTGGGTTTGGATACCGATTCAGATTTTTTTTTCGAGTGTTCACAATCCTTCGAAGTGGTTCGTAAACGATCCGCTGCTTGTGTTCTAGTCTTAGATTGAGATCTGCTCCTCGGGGGTACGTTATTTTCCACCGCTTTAGGTTTAGAATCTGATCTCGATCGTTTGGATCGTGTTTTAGATTTCGACTCTGATCTAGTTCTGGACCGCGTACTATGATTTCGTGATTTTGATCGAGAATGGCTGCGTACACGATTCGACGTTGTTTTCGATACAGACCTCCGCCGATTGGAGTGGGATTTCGGCTTAGATGGAGATCTGGATTTAGTGCGAAGACGATGCTCTCGTATTCTTGACTGTGAACGAGAATGAGAATGTGATCGTAAACGTTCCTTGGTACGACTGCGATGAGACCGAGAGCGATACCTGGACCTAGAACGTGAGTTGGAACGAGTATCTGATCGATGGCGGGATCGTCGGGTGCGAGAGTAACGACGATGTCGTGATCGTGTCCTAGATCTTGATCGCGAATGCGATTTGGATCGGGTCCTCGAACGGGATCGTGATCGTTTTCTAAAAAAAAAGAGGAAAAAAACCTTAGTCATCTTTCTGGTGGTTAATCCCTTTTGCCCACCTTGATCGTGATCGCGAGTACGAACGTGATCGATTGTAGTCGCCGTCATACCTATCAGGGTAATCATTTGGCATTCCTCTGCTGCCATTCCTGTAGTCATTATAGTAATTGTAAGGAGAATATCCCGATGATCCGTGATAGTTATAACCACCTCGTCGCGGACCGCGCATCGGTCCACCTCGGCCTCGAGGGATATATCCACGCATAGAGTGCGGCGGTGGGAAGCTGGGACGATATATTGGCATCCCTGGGAACACACCGTACGAGAGCATACTCATCTTCATCAGTTCAGCTGCAGCTTCGGAATTGTACACTTCCTTGAATGGGTTGAATACCTGATCAACACTTGGGACTGTGTCGTTCTTCTTTTTGTCCTGGTCCTCTGACGAAGATGAAGAATCCGATGAAGACTGATCCGCTCTCTTTTTCTTTCTACTGTTCGCCTTGTTGCTGCCATTGACATCATGGTCATCATTGTGTTCACCCTTGCGATGTTTCAGCAATCCCGACAACCCTGTCTGAAGTTTCTCCGTTTCCAACTTTTTCTTTTGCTCGCACAAGAGTTTTTCCGTTGCCGACTTGTACTTGTCGACCAGGCGCTGACGTAGATCTACACTAGAATGGGCTTTACCCTTCTCTTGTATGTTTTTTAACTGCAAAAAAAAGGAATAATGAATAAACTAGACTCTGCGAGTGCTACTGGTAAACTTACTTTTTGTCTCTCGAAAAGTGCCTCGAGCACCCGTATACTCTCCAGCTTTCTCTGCACAATAAGCAATTTCTTCTCTTCGAGACGAATTTTACGGGATATTTCTAACTGACCTTTCTCTTCTAACTTTTTCAGATGTTTTTGTTTACGTTGCTCTTCACGCTCGCGCTGACGTTCAAGTTCTTTCAGTTTTATTTCATCAGCCAATTTCCTGAAATTTGCCGCTTTCTCTTCAAATGCATTTTTATGTTTTAAAGTTAATTTAATTCAATTAAAAAAAGTAACGCCGTGGATTACATGCACAGAATTATTATTTGATGCGTCTACTTGGGGGAATTCGATAGTCATTGTATGTACTTTCTGCGAGGAGATAAATGAGGCTAATGGCTCTCCTTACAGAAAGGACTACTCTCCTAATAGATAAAAAAAAACATGAGTGATGTGGTGTAAAATGTTTTAGATGGTACAAAATGGGCATCATTGAATGAGTTTTGGTGAGAAACGTTGGTGTGTTAAGAAGTTGTTCTTTGTTATATTTGCAATCCGTAACCACACAAACAGCAGGAAACATTTTAATCTGTCTCTGTCATAGAGAAGGCGTAGAAGAAATCATTTTCCCATTAAATAAGAATCTCCGTAAAAATTCATAGCAAAACCACTAACCAAAGATACATGCCCTGCGAAGTCGAGTTAACTAAATGCATTCATTCCTCCACAGAGGTTGTCTTGTATTTTTTTTCGTTCGGGTTCGAATTACCTCGTGATTGAAGAGAGAACGAAACTGTCTCACATGACAAACTCAATCTTTCAATTTAGGTACATGATAAATTTGCAATCCGATCACAGAAAATTTTGTAAACGGATTAATCACGCCTAATGCTACCCATCAAGTCTTAAGTAGCTGGAGTTAAATGCTGTACTGATATGTTCAGTCGAAAGGTACTATTGCAAATGTCTACACATAACTTTAGGACAAAATCTGTCGTCGGAACGTCATGTTGATGTCAGATGACAACAATTTACACGTTACAGCACTTAGGATTTCCATCACTTTGCTTAGACAAAGCCGATACGAAAACCATTATTAACATATTCAACTAATACTATGCTTCGGTACACAAATAATAATAGATTATATATCACTGCCAAAGCGATATGGAAAACAGGGTCTCATTGAGAAAATATTTCAAAAGAAAATCAATATGATCGATATGATGAATATAATAAATGTCTGTTCGTCGGCAAACCTTTCTTTCTCGATTTTCTCGAGTTCCTTCTTTTTTTTACGCTCCTCCTCTTCCTCTTTCGCTTTAACCTTCGCCAGCAGACTCTTTCGCATCCTTTCGCGTCGCAATATGCAGGCTTCACTTAAATGCTTCTTCTTATCGAAATTAACAATAATGTTGACGGCTTGTGTTTTATCGACAAACTTGCGAACTAGTTTCATTCCACGAAATTCATCCATTGCCCGCACAAATCCAATGTATTCCTCGAACTGGATATATCTTAGAAAAGGAATCACATTACATCTTACCAATTGTCAGAGCCTACATAGCTTACCCCTCAAAAAAGAGATCCTGTTCAAAGGTGTGCACATTTATACCATTCACATCCGAACTCATCTTCTGGCGAAATGCATCACATACTGGTATATCGACGGCACGAACAGCGCCAAACTTTTCAAAAATTCTCTTGAAAATACTTTCACTGGGTTTGACATTGTCATCATTCTCCATGTGACGTGGACAAAACCAACGAATGGGTAGATTTGCAAAGTGAATTGTATCAGGTCGTTCGCCTGCCTTCATTTCGTCCATAAAATGAGCGTCACGAAAGAATATATCCCAGTCGTGGCGATTTGGGAAGTCATCTTTGGTTTCTTTGGCCCGAATTTTGAAAGACTCTGTAAAACCACTCATTCGAAATGACATCCCATCAAGACGGCTCAAAGCACTCTGCAGTCGGCTGGGTTCTTCTAGTTCTGCTTCGAGTCGAATCACTTCGAGGGTGCTTTTCGATACCTTAAAGCGAGATGAAATGTGTGTTAAATTGGGAACAAGGGAATGGTTGTTTTTTGAAAAACGCAAATGAATATTATACTACATATAAGCAAAATATTGATCATATATCCCAATCTCTCGACGAAATTTATTGGCAGTACCGCAGATTAGTCACCAAAATCGTCGCACCTAATATAAGCTGCACTCAAATACCAACCAACCCGTACTTCTCCTACCTGATATATGCCCTCTATTAGATAAAACAAATTGGCTATTCGCTCTTTGCATTTACTGGCATATGAGTTCTTCGAGATTCGGCTGGGTAACGTAATGACATTTTCCTTAAAAATAGTTTCTTAAAGAATAAGTTGTGCCCTTGATGTAGGTAGGGTCTAGGGTGATGTCCGAAATTATATACTCGAGTTTAAAGCCTTTGCCGCGAGCAAAGCGACATTTCCTTGCGTAGCATAGTAGTGTTTCGAAAGCTGGGCGAATAGCAATATCCAAAATAGTTTACTTATGCTAAATCAATTTATCGGTGGCTAACACTGAACACTACATCCGTAAAGCCGCCATCATCATTTTCCTTCTTATAAAGTACCTACAACCGACACCATAAGCTAACAGCAACACATTAGTTCAATAACCCCTGACCAACTACACCTAGCCTAAGAATAGTTAATAACATACATACCTTCAGAACTAGGAATTTATCAGGTGCCAGTGCTTTTGTCAATTTATCCATTATATCGAAATTCGATATAGACTTGCCCATTTTATTTGGTGGCAGACCAACTGATATACTTAATCTGGCCAAGGGCTTAAGATATAAACTATGCGGCAAATACAGCGGTACACAATCAGATACATTTGTTATTGTCTGCAGATTAATCATGGTCACGATATAGCAATGAAGACAGCGTTGTTAAAAGGTATTATTCAAACAACACAAAAAATAATATTTCATACAAATATATATATAAATAAATATATATATAATTGTATACTTGACAGATTCTTTCTGTTTTAACGAGTATCAAGAGGAAACCCACAAATCGTAAACCCTTTTTCCGCGACTTGATTCGGTTGCACCCTACTAAAAAGAATTGTTTTCGAAAATAAAACTAATCAATGGATGCCTCGAAGTCTAAAGATGTGAATTTTGTTCATGAAAACACCGACGATTTGGCCAATTAGCCTGAAAAAGTGGAGCCGTATACGAACTTGAAAATATGAGAAAAACGCGATTTTCAATTTTGGGATGAAAAAAAAAATTTTTTTTCAAGATGGGACTGCGACGCTAAACGTCAGATGGGTTTGAGTGCGTTGCTGCATTCGAAAGATATTTTTATAAAAGTGACTCTCAAAATGTAAGTGTGTTCACAAAGTAGAAAGTTTCAAACTTTTGTCAATTCTTAGGTACGCTAAATAATTATTTTCATTGAATTATTTATAAACCTGCCTAGGACGCTCCCTAATTTGTCTCTCGTTTTGCCGGTATAATTTCGGTACAGGTTGTATACCGACCATTGTATGTTTCAAAGGGTTTCTCAAGGTTTTTTTTTTCGGCATGTGCGACTACACGGCGGTAAAGACACGCCATACCAAGTTAACGGTAAGTACGGGCAAATTAAATTATCAGTGGATCCATATTTTTATTGCAGGTGATGGATACAAAACGACGTGGAGACGTGGGTACTTCTGAGTCAGTATCCTCAATTCTTCAAGATTTCACATTTACATAATGTACTTTGAAAATATACTAACTATTCTTTGGGTGTAGGATGGTATTTATCCATCAAACTGTATTAAGTAAGCAATTTTTTTTAAATAACGAAATTTTCAATTCTAAAATCGAAAACTCCCTTCAAAATTGGAAATTTTGTTATTTAAACTCTTTTAAAACTTGCTTCTTATAGTACATTTACAACATTTCAGCAGACAAAATTTCGAAATCAAATTTTGCGTTCCCACTGTAACTTCAGCATTTCAAATGGCAGCTAGTATCAGAATTGATTACCTACAGATGTTTTTTGTGTTTCGAAATCAAAAGTGGTTACCTAAAGAATTAATTTGTTAGTTATATTAATCTAAACTTGAATACAGCTGATAATTCATTATCCAGGCATATTTTTCCTACTCTTTTAGCTTTTAAAATCTATTTTTACAGCGGCTTTTTTCTGTCAGTGAGCCCAAAAGTCATCAGAATTAGGTTTGTTTGATTTGACAAACTTACAAATGCAGCAATGAAATTCAACATTTCGCTGAAATCCAACATTTCGAAATGTTGGAAAATAATCGTGAAATGCTGAACATTTGGCCTGAAATGCTGAATTTAGCCGAAATGATGAATTTAGTCAAATTTGATGGATTAATTAATTATCCTACACTTGGAAGAGTAAAATGTTAAATTTTCTGAATGAATTTTATGAATGTATCAAAAGTATTATAAATGCATGCAACATAATTTGTTTCTGATTACCTACGCGTCTTTCAAGTGTGAAATGTCACAATGACGTTGTCGTAAGTTTACCATCCAAATTCACGTAGTAAGTTTACCATCTTGTTGTAAATGATTTTCCATACAAAATACAAAAAAAATACAAATTGACACTGCGTTCACCACGTCGTAAACTTACGATGTTTAATACCTAGGTACCTACTCCTATTTATTTATATATTTCTAAATGTTTGAGATGTTCTGTTTTTTAACTGAGTGCACACTACATACCTACATTCGGTTGGTGACTCTGAAATACGTATATATCAAACTGTCTTCCCATGTGAACGCTATGTTAAGGTTGATTGTTGGTCGAAGAAGTTTGTGATTTTTGGTTCTCCATGCGAATTATTTGTTTTAATAAATTATTACTGACACCGAATATACAATTAAAGTCGCCTTAAATATGCCGGAAAACGATATTTCCAAAATGAAGGTAAGTAATCCGCTTAATTTTGGTGTGTATAATGGTATGAAATATTTCTCCCCCACATAAAGGTTGCCGATCTAAAGCGAGAGCTCAAACTTCGTAGTTTGCCCTTAACAGGCAACAAAACCGAACTGCAGGAACGCCTTCAGACCGCACTTATAGACGGTGATCTTTCGCTGGAGGACACCGCAATCTCTGGAGAAGATCTACTTGAAGACGGCCTCACCGACGAGGATGAGAAAGCTATTCTAGCATTGCCACCTGACGAGAACGAACTGCTGAAATCTCCCACCAGTGAGTTGGAGCGTTCATTCTCGACAGACGATAAACCAACCATTGAAGTGCCTATAGTTCCGCCGAAAAAAATTGTTCTCAAGCGTAAAAGTTCAATCACACCCCTGACTATAGAAACGGCAGTACCCGTCAAAGACACGCTACTTCCCTCCGATGAAAATGGCAGTGATTCAGTCGGAGCTGCTAAGGTACCGAAAGTCGATTCAAAGCCAAAGCAGGTAATAAAAGTATCAGCGCTCACTTTAGAGGAACGCATGCAAATGCGTGCCAAGAAATTCGGCATTGAAGAAAACAAGGTGAATAGTTCGAGCTCGGATTCGACTCCTATTACCACTGTCGGCCTGAAGGATGTTGCCGATCCAAAACAAATAGAAACCCTGAAAAAACGCGCAGAGCGTTTCGGATGTGTTGTGTCACCGACTATTGCGAAAATAACAGCAGACGAACGGCTAGAGAAGCGAAAGCAACGTTTCGGTGATATTGCAACAGACAGTGGGAAAGCGACAGCAGGAGGAAAGGATGCTTATGCAGAGAAAGCCCGACTTCGACTGGAGAGGTTCAAAACTGCGGCTAAGTGAAGTGGTTTTTATTTCCCATTTATATTCATGTTCTAACAGTTATTAATTCGCTTTCTTTAATAAATAAACAATTCAAGGGTTGATTACTGTAATTAGGTGATTCAAAACCGAAGAAGTCGCTTCTATAACTTTGTCTGTAGTAAGGGAGGAGAATAGAGAAGATTTAAAAAGCTGATGATGTGACGTATGAGGTATGAGTCGATTAAAGAAGATGATTTATTGGATGACATTGGAAAAAAATGCTGAATATGATATGTAACTGGTTATAGCATCTACCAGATACACATATTTATAGCGACAAAAGTGATTCGGAATTATTCGAACTTTTTAAAATGACAATAAATGATAAGGGACTGACAACTTTTTCAATTCTTAGTAGCACAAGAAATTTGTTGAGTAAAAACTAGTAGAGTAGATGTCTTGCTCTTTCGAAGCCGCTCTTTTTTACGAATTTTTCGAGTTAAGGAACCGCATTGATTCAATTGATTGAGTTATGCAACACTGCATGGGATAGAAAAATAAGAGATCCTTAGTTGGATTGTATGTTAAAGGCAACGGGATCTGACGGAATTTCAGCCAGTGAACAAAAAAATATGCACCAGGAACTTGTGTCTTTGCTATGTAAGCTGTTCAACATGTGAAGAAAGCTCTTTCCGCAAAACTACAGCCCAAAAGCTTTGCTTATATGCTATTCAAAGTAATGTAAAAGTCAATAATTGTCAAAATAATCAAATTACTTAACTTTATTCACTTTTATACAAACTTATAACCAGAAAAGAAACAATGCAGAACCTAATAATTCACATTTCCCCCCGAATCCACTTAAATGCTGCAGTCAAATTCATCAAACTGCATATCAACTGCAATAGAACAAAAACCAAAGTTATTAAATGCACCGAACGCCTCTTCTGCATGCCTTTAGTCGATTTCATACAGTCGAGTACTACAAAAATCCCTACCACCTGACTCTGCATGTGCGGATGAGAAATCAAAACTCGCGTCGGACGTAGAGCTTGCACTTGTTGCAACCGACCTATTAATGCGCTTCACATGACAATACTTCAGATAGGTTTTGATTTTGTTGTTGCGTTTCATTTCTTTTTCGTTGGTCTCATCAATGACTTTTTTGGTTTTATCGAACAACTTGATTTCGTCTTTTAGTTGTCGCAGGTTCTTCATATTCCTAGTGAATTCCATTGGCTCACAGAGTGAGCGTTGCTCGGATTGAAATCGAAACGCTTTTTGCCATGCTATTATAAATTTATTTGGATCTTCGAAGTACGAACGCAATTTTTGTGGCATGGAAGCATTTATTGGTATGCCCTTATATGTGCGCCTATCGATTGGACAGTTTTTAAGATTATTACTGCATGCGCTACAAAAGACATGGCTGCAAGACCCACAGAAATATTCAGTGGCATTGTTTTCACTCTTTAAGACGCCGCACTTGTTACAATTTAACCAATTATTCATTGTTAAAATTTATTTATCGTATCCGTATGTTTCTGATCTACAGAAAAGAAAAGTGAACAAACTTGTAATCAAAATATAACATATTTGAGAAAGAAGCCGTTAAATGTTGAAAAAATATGGATGGAATGGTACTTCCGCCGCCATCCATCAGCGCCATCTTTGATGAAAGCTTTTCATACAAAAATTTAAGAGAACCTAAGGGCTCGTTCGCACGATCGATTTGATTATAGGTATACCTACCGTTTTCATCAATTACAAGGCAGCATTTCGACGGCAAATCAAAGGTCAAGATTTGTTTACGTGCATATACAGTTTTATTGGCGAGAGATGCCGCTCAGATGCACAGATAACTGAAAAAGAAATTGATTGGATAAAGGGATTCGATAAAATTGAAAAAAAAAATTGCATTTCTCTAACACTTGATCACACAGTCGTCCGTAAAATTATCGACGACAATCGGCTTCACAAAACGTCTAAAGAAATACGATCGTCGTCAAAAAATACAATCCACATTCTTTGACATTTAAGGCGAAATTTTTTGTCGATAGCTCCCGCGGTAGAAGTCGTTTATTATTCGTTGCCAATACCAAACGTACGAGTTGTTTTTTTTAGAGTCGTGGACGACAACGCCTTATTATCATACATTTTTCGCATGGTAGGTATAGGAAAAGTGAGTAAAACTACCGTTATAGGTCTTTTATCAGTTTATAATTTGTATTGTATTATTGTACATTTCTGCTAAATACGTTTTTTTTTTCTTTGTGAAAAACAAGATCTGAAACGTAACTCTGCAGCTGCTGCCTTTAGTCAAGTGAACCGCACTTTGCATGTCAAATCTAAGGCCCTTATTGTGATTGTCGATCAACGATCGTCACGACAATCGGCCCTAGCGAGGTATCCATCGGAACGGAAAATTCTCCGATTTCATACGAATCGGAGGATTTTTGCTTCGAGGTATACTTCGGAAGACCTTTTCGGAACTTTTTTCCGACAAATATGCAATGCACACTGGCGTTTTGCTTTTCAGTGCGATCAAGTGCGTTTTAACTGATATTTTTGACAGCTTCATACGAATTTTCTTCCGATATGCTCCGACAGGAATTGGTTGCGGAATTTGTTTACGATTTGCAGTGAAGTGTTGATAAATGAAAGCAATAAAGAAAAAAAACTTTTAACAAAGTAATTGGTTGTATTTGTTGCTTAAATTTGTGTTTCCAGAGCAAAAACAAACCAAAAAACAAGCACTAAATAGGAAAACCCCAATGTACCACGAATAACATCATGTCAAATCAATGCGTCGCCGCATTTTAATTATTCTTTCCGAAGGCGGATACCTCGAATGTAATTTGAGTCTCCGACGGAATATGCGTTGCGGAGAATTCTCCGTTCCGACGGAGACCTCGCTATTGTCGATTGCGACGATTGATTTTAGCTTTTCGTACGCACAAGATTTGTTCACTTCCAAAAGAAAGCATCGATCAAACATTTGTAATCGACTACAAGCGACTGTCAAATCAACAAATATCGTTCGCAATCGACAAAAAAAAAGAAAATAGAAAAATTAAACGCGATAGGAACTCAGTAAATTTGTTACATTAGGCGTGTTTTATTGAACATCTATTTCAGATAAGTAAGTTGAATTAGAATCTTTAGCACACACTTAAGACCGTAGTACACGGTATTTAGAGAGCCACAAACGTATGTGGCACTCAACGCCTATTTTACAAACGTCAGCGTAGCGTATGGTCCTAATGGCTACATGCTGTGTACTAGCTCTCTTTGGGACACTCAAATATGGCACACATACGGATGTGTACGCTGTCTGTTGACGTCGAGTTATATAAGTATGTGGCTTTTGTTTATTAAATATTCTATCTAGTGTTGTAAATGCGTGCTGAAGATTCTACTTTAATTTATTTTGCAGATATAGATGTTCTTAAACAAAGAACGTCTTGAAGAGTGTGGGTCACAAAACAGTCAAAGAAAACACAAAGAAGACTAATGGTTTTTCTCTAAGCCAGGAGACAAGTTAGTGTAACTACAATTTAACTTTTATTTTGACTCTTTCAAAATCAGTTCCGCAAACAAAGAGATAAAACGCTTTTTTTTTTTTAAGTGTTTAATGCATTTTTATTTAAAATCTCTAAGCAAAGGAAACCTAGCTGGTGGTGACGGTTATATAAAAAAAATTGGTTGTAAATTAAATGTTATCTGTTCTCATTTCGTTTACCTCTTATCTTGTAAGGTTCAAACATAGTTTCCCATGCAAAGAATGCAATGCAATCAGCATCGAAAGAGACTTTGAGTTGAGTTATCTCACGACTTTTTAAACACACCGTAAATGTGTGAACTGAGGCCCCTATTAAGACAACTTCAACTACAGTTGAGTTGCCTCTTGGTTTTATGTCATTCAAAATTCGGTATTGTCCATATTGTCATACACAAACACAACCTTGATAGAAAAGTTGTCTGTCAAAACACAACAAATATGGCAGTGGTTGCCTACAAGTTGTTTAGTTTGGTGTGTGGAAGTTGAGTTGAATTGAAGACCACTCAATTTAATTAGGTTGAGTTTTGTTCTAAAATAGGGGCATGAATATTTCAAGAAGGAAGCCTTTCGAACTTGGCATCAACATTTTAGGCCTCTTCCATTCAAATAAACCTACGTACCTAGTTGAAATTATTAAAATTGGAAAAATCGAAAGAAATTCTCTTCAAAGATCCTAAAGCCAGCTCCGAGAAGTATATTGTTTCGACTATGATCTTCTGAAATGCCAAGTGCCCTAATGATTTTATTGTAAATAATATTAGCCCTTATTTTACGTCGATCACAAATTTACAAACGACACTTAAACGACTCGACTCAAAAATCGCCAAGTGTCGTTTAATATAAACTCCACATAGAATAAGGGTGATTATTTTTTATTTTGGGCAGAATTTGTCAAAATATTGCAATTAGCTCAAACGCTGTCATCTCAAGAACTTATTAAAAAATTATGTACAATAAAAATACTTACCATACAGTTGACATCAATGGCGCTTCAGTCTTTTATATACCTTCGTAACTACGGTCAACGAAACTTTTTTTTAGCTCGCTCAGCACTTTTAGAAATTTAAAACCGTTAACTTTAAGTTTAAAGAACACAAACGTTATTACTAAAACGGATTATCATATAAAACCATTCATACAGTTCAGCATAATTTCCAGAAGTATTTCAAAATTACAAGCAGCACACATTACTTACTTGTGCCCACGCTCAACAGTTGTTGGCCTATCACTGCTTCGCTCCGGGGAATCTTTAGCTGAAAAATTTATTTTTCAATCACTCTCGAGCTACATATTGAAATAATTTTTTTCTCTCTAAATTAGCTTAACTCAGTTATTCATCCTTTTTTTCTCACTTAAATTTGATACATTATTTCGAAGTTGTCATTTTTCTGTTTTTTTTTTTTTTTTCATAAAGTTAAGATTCTAACAAGTAAAAGAAAAATATTAATGAGGGCGTACAGTTAAAATTCTAAAAGTATTTGCAATCCAGATCGATTTCGGATAATAGGGTCCTTCTCAATGTGGGGGTGCTGTTAATTTCGGTTCTCTTTTTGTTGTATTGAAAACTAAAATTACTTAAAATTACATAATAGTAACGTAACATGATACAAATCATTCCGGTGTTTGGTTGTTGTTTACTACTTATTATCATTCTTAATCATGCAGGACAATCCTATCCCTAGTAGCGCCGATTACTCCGATTTCTGTTGTGACGCTTGTCGTTATGCTTTTGCCGTCCCCTATCCCTGTTGCGTTCGCCCCCACCTCGACGACGACTGCCGGCACTACTGCCACTGGCACTATGATGGTCATCATCGTTGTCTTTGAATCGATGACTATTCGTGTTGTCTCTTGTTTGGCCGCCGTCAGAGTTCGAGTTATTCTCCAAGTCGCGGTCGTCCCTGAAATTGTTATGATTCGGTGCACCACCGAATGGGTTGTTTGGATTTGAACTTGTAGTAGTGATGAATGCATTTGTATTGAAATGAGTGTTGGATGAGTTGTTGAATCCGTTTTGTTGAGGTGTCGCCCATGGACTCGATCGGTTATCGTTGTTAGCCAAGGGACCCGTCGCCCAGGGACTAGGTCTACTGTTGTTGTCTTCAGATTTAATGCGTCTTAAGTCGACGTCACCATTGCCTGTATTTATGTCCGAATCTTCACCCTTGATTTTCATGGAGAACGGGTTTGCCGAGCGCCAGTCCACATCGCCGGCGTATATAACCTTAGCGTTATGATTCCTCGGTTCGAATCGAGACTTCTTAACCGGTGGTGATTTGCTGCGACCACGTGAAGGCGATAGACTGCGTCTAGTCTCCATGGGTATGACATCCCGAAGTTCGTCGATTTCACCTGAGCTAATGTAACGATTCAGCGCATCGGGACCATTGCGTATAATAGCGGCCAACTTGCTATCAGGCATTACCCGAATAAGCTTACCGTATACCATGATGGCTACTATCGTGTTGGGCTCCATGTTGTCTGGCATGCCTTCCAGCATACTGATGTCTTTGGAATCTCTTGAATTATTCTCGTCGCCTTCTTCATTGCGACGGCTATCGTTCCAATAAGCTTGGAAATTCCTCGGAATAGGTTTGCTGTACGGAACTTTCTTCTCCCTATCTCTGTCCGTCATTTTGCTGGGATCCAAATCCAAGCCAGGAATGAATCCCTTATCGGCAGTCAGACTTTCGGTGAACTCAACCTTATCTTCTGGGCCCATGCCAGGAATTACAGCATCGTCTAAGAAAACAAAAGATTCAAATCGAACAAATTTTCTCGACAACAAAAAAAAAAAAACTTGCTCACCATATTCACATTCATCCAATGTGGCCAAACTAGCTGGAAGAGTATTCAAATTATATTTATCTCTCATGAGGTCACCCGGCCGATTTCTTGTCCAGAATTTGATTGTGTGATCATTCGAACCCGAACACAATATGTGGCCAAGTGGATGCCACGCAAGTGTCCAAACAATACTATCGTGAGCTGCCTCAATGCCACCAATTTCTTTATCAGTACTACAATTGAAAGGGCAATAATAACCGCTAATCATGATTACAACATGCATTCTTTGGTACTTACCCCACATTCCAAAATAATACTGAACCATCTGAGCCACCTGAAGCAAATAGTCCTTCGTGCACTGGATGCCATGACACTGAACTCGCCTCTTTTTTATGACCACGGAAGACTTGGACTTCTTCACGGAGATTTCGAATATCGAAAAGTTTTAGTAAATGATCACGAGACGCAGTCACCAGCCAGTTACCGTTATTGTTCCATTTTAGGTCCATTACAGTCGACTTGTGAGCATGTCTAGATTGTACATAATTTACACATTTGTTAGAAGAAAGTATACAAAAGCATAGTTGTTTGGTAAAAATTGTTTGATAAATGATAATTCTACGTCCAAACCTCTAAAACGTTGGCTTAAAATAAATAAATTATTTTTTATACACTCACAATGTAGCTAGCGCCTGGCCACTCTTTGGATCCCATAATTTGATAGGCTGCTGATTGTCTTTACTCCCAGATACAATCAATGCTTTTTGTGGATGCCAGTGAACACATTTGACATCAGCTCCATGGCCTAAGAAAAAACAATAAAGAAAATTGGCAACAATAACAAAATGCAAAATCATTATTTCAATCATCTGTGAGCGAGCACTAAGTGACTGAATTGGATTTGTTTTCAGGTAAAAGCGAGATAGTTTTGCTTACGGATGTGTTTATTATTCGGCCCACTCTACAAAACGCGGGAAAAAATGATAAGTATTGAGTGCAAGTGACGGTAACGCAAAAGAAATTGTATAAAATAAATTAAATTTAGTAAACGAATGTAAGGCGAAATGGAAGCTGTAATTATGTGTGCGGTTTCAAAGTTTGACTTAATTCCTGGGACATTTTCATGGAAAAAGATATAGCCACTACATGAATCTCTTTCCTCAAAATCCCAAAAAAAGGAGACAGAAGTAGCATCACGCACAGGTTTTTAATTTATTGTAGATTTGTTTATAATGTGTGACTCGCTTTAATCTATATAATAATCGCCGACACAATTTCTTGTGGTACATAATTAACCCTACTTAAAAATTGATAGTGTATCAATGTTTTGGAGTAGTAATGAAGACGAGGTCTTAAGACAAACTAATCTCCTACGCATCCCGGAACAGTAAAATGATAAAATCCAATTCAGAAGGGTTTGCACAAAAAAAATGCTTTATAAAATGATATTAACAAAAAATTTCTGTCAATCACCATCTCTTGATGGTGGTCTAGGCTGGGTTATAGCTGCATTATATTGTCCCATTCGATCTTAGCATCAATATTTAGGACTCTCCTTTTAAAAGCCCTTATTATTTATTTATTTGAATAAAGTAACAATTCAAGAAAAGTTAAATGTTTAACCGGTTTTTTATTACTTGGAGTTTACTAATTTGTTAACGACAAAAATCGTAATCACAACCATTCGTTTTGTGTGTTTCTATTTTTGGGACGAATGGAAGGAAAGGGACCTACAATTTTATGCCGAGTCCGAACGGCTGAATTGAGAAGCTTTTGTTCAGGACAGTCATACTCTGTCTGTTTGTCAGACGTTCGCGAGAGGTGGCGCAGTAGAAAAAAACTTAAGATGTAATTTGTGTTTTTCCGGGGGATCGAACCTGGGATCCCTCGCGCAATAGTCCAACACACTAACTACTGCGCTACCGGGCCCAAAAGTGGCGTGTTTAAAATAGTCGTAAACGCCACTCGGAATAAGGGTGACTATACATGTCACTTTTTGCTAATTTGCGACGAGAATAAATAGTTATGCAGATGCGTATTTAATTTTTATTTTAAATGAAAACTTACCTCTTAACACGCGTTCTTCTTGACATCGGTAAAAATCCCAAACTCGTAACGTTCCATCATCACTGCAGCTAACAAATTTGCTATCTGATGGACTAAAGCTGCAAAATTTAATAATAGAGTAAAAAAAGGAAAAGAAATAAACAAATGTATTTTTTTTTTTCATTCAAAAAGAACAATTAATAAAAAACAGAAAATTAAGCCTTTTCAACCAAATAAACCGAAAGTTTAGGATAATAGTTTCGAGATAAAAAGCTGTGTACACTTGCGAAAACTTCAATAGGTACGTAAACAAATTAACGTATTTCACTCTATTCATTGCTCAGTGCTTTTGAAGTTGAAAGATGCCAGGAATATGGATTGTCTTGAAAATCAATGATTCATCTGTTGACATTACTAAATTGCGGTTCTTCAATATAAAACATAACATATTTGAATGGATAACAAAAAATCACGAGAACTAGTTAAATTGCGGTTGACATAGACAGTGTGGAAATATCGGTTCAAATACAAACGCTTTTTAGATGAAAAAATATTTGTATTAATTATTTAAAATATGTATTTGTTAAGCTATTCTTTTAAGCTGGGAGTCTCTATCAAAGCTGATGTTTTTACCTGGAGTTTGTGCACTAAAACCAGCATCTGTTCACATTGACTAGTTTACACTGTCCACGCTATATACCCGTTTGAACCAATCACGATTTTACTAAATATTTTAATAGTATTGAAAGAGACAACGAGAGATCACAACTAAATAGCGAAGCGACAATAAGTCGAACACGAAATGGGTACTTAAAAAACAGTTTTACTTTCTTGTTTATTTTACATTTTATTAACACTTTCGACTCGTTTTTCAATTTGCACACGCTGAGAGAAAAATCCAAATTTTGTCAATCGATGAAGAGAAAACAAAAATACGTCATTTTGGATTTTTTTGCATAATAATTGCATTTTTATTCGGAATTAAATTTTTTATGTGAACAAAATCAATGAAAACATAAGAAAATAGAAAACAAACTAAATACTTTTCTGTTTACTTTATTTTTTGTTAAAAATAATAAAAAAAAAAATTGTTCTCAAATGAGTGGTTTCTTCGTTTATTTTTCTGGACAGAGGTGTTGAGCGTGAGATCTCTACCTTAATAGTTTTTTTTTTTGTATTTGTAAATGTTTCTTTATTGAGCATATTCATAAAAAATATCAGTCTTTATTGTCTTAATATCACAGCGATAGATAGATAGATATACAAACAAATATTCTCAAGCTCGAAGCTGGGAACTGCGAATTTTATTGTATTTGCTTCTTCTCTAAACGGGTTCAAAGGTGTATTTTATTTTTGTGCTTCCTACTTATCGGCTAAAGGTATAAAGGCTTTTTATTTGCTAAATAAATTGTCGATGGTAATTTGTTGTTTATTTTCAAAAACATATGTGCCCCTTTGGGACTCTTTATTAGTTTGAACAAAAATAAACTTTTTCTTTTGCTGTACCTTATTCCCCTTATTGCTTCCTTGTGGGCTTGAAACATTTTCACATTGTTCATGTTTGATTGCCAGTATTTAACGTATCCAGCGTTGTCACCTGTTACCATCCAGTTGTCGTTATGCGACCAGACCATCGTACGAACGGGAACATCGTGGGCCTGCGAAAGAGAAAATGGAATCAACAATTTTATTGTATTGAAAGTGCAAAACGTAAAGCAGACGATCTAGCTCTATATTAATAAAGGTAAGCCCCTTCATCTCCTCTTCACAGCTGTAAACCTTCAAAACAGACATGGCAACGGATAAGTCGCCGCAAGACAAAGAACCTCTTAAATGTCAGCAGATCACATATCCGAACTTTTGTCGCAGTACTAACAGGGCATTGTGTTCTGGGAGACATGCTGCAATACTTGGAGTCACATGATTTTTGTCACAGTTGCATAGATGACGAAGAAGAGGAAAAATCTTTCCACTTACTATATAAATGCAGGGCGCTTTCTTTGATTAGAAAGTAAACTATATGAGAGTCAGTACTTTTTAGAGGAAATTGCGGATATTGCGCAAACGGATACATATCAGCAAAATACCGAAGTTCTTTCAGAAATCAAAATAGTACCAAGAATAGCGGGAAACAATGCACACAATTTGGTCTAAGTGAATTACTCCGTTTTTAACGGATAATTGCCACCTAACTGAAGTACAAAATGTCTGTTTGAATCTTTGAATGTGTATTTTTATTGCATTACCACCGTAAAAAAGTTGGCCCTCGTTTCTGGTCAACATATTGAAAACAGATTCTACGATTGTGAGTTAAACACTACTATATTTTAGAATGTAAAAAATATTGGTTTTACGTTGCTTTCAACTTTATATTATACATATTAGCATATAAATAAATAAATAGGTGGCGCAACAGGCGGGTGACACCCAAGGCCTAGCTTCTCGCAACCATTCGTTTTGTGTGAGTTTCTATTTTTGGGACGAATGGGAAGGGACCTACAATTTTATGCCGAGTCCGAACGGCTGAATTGAGAAGCTTTTTCATGACAGTCATACTCTCGGATGTTTGTCAGACGTTCGCGAGAGGTGGCGCAGTAGAAAAAAACTTTAAGATGTAATTTTGGTTTTTCCGGGGATCGAACCTGGGATCCCTCGCACAGTAGTCCAGCACACTAACCACTGCGCTACTGCGCCCACATAGCATATAAATTAAGAAATTAAAATTGCTCATAGTACAAGATTATGGATGTAAAGAAAATGACAACGCCGACGGAAAAGACAAAAAGTGAAACTATTTAGGTATACATACGTGCAGTACCTGTACAAACGTTGACAAAATTCGTTTGGAAAAATCTACACAAATACAAAATTGGCAAAATTAATAGTTGCAACGTTCACAGTTTTATTTAGTCACTCCTTATCTTTCCAGAAATGAACCAAAGAGAACAGAAAAGTAAAGGTTTTTCTACTCCATGAATCTGTCTCTTCTACTTCTTGTTTGAAAACTTTTCTTAACTTTTTACATCCACTAACGTGCTATTGTTCGTTTTTTTTTTTTTTCATTTCTTCAATAGTCCTTTTCTAGTTTTAAACATAGACAGCCTTATTTATAAACTTTTTACACTCTCTAAAACAACTCTAAACGCAAAAATCTAATATATATTTTTGCGTTTAGTAGAGAGTGTATAAAGTTTATAAATATGGCTGAGAATGTTCATATTTTTATTGCGAAAAAAACTGGAAATTTAAAATTGTTATATACTAGTGTTGTTTAGACTTGTGATCTATTTTTCTGTAGCGAAATAACGGTTAATTATTCTTTAACACACTGATGCAGATTGATTGAACCTGACCTTAACAAAGCGATAGGCTTAAAATGCACCGAGCGACTTCCGATGGCGACCAGAATGGCACAGTCACTTGTTGATTGAAAAATCATATAGTCTCGGTGAAAATCGAGCAAACAGTGCGTCTAGATCAGATGTGGTGGTCGTCTACTGATGAGCCCACCCACCACATCGGGGCGAAACGCATTACTGAAGTCGAGGCCAACACAAATTGTGATGAGAATGGCTATTGTCAATTGAGGAAAAATAACTTTTTTCATAACCTTACGGAACTATCCGAAATCGCTCTTTCTAATCTTTTCAGTGTTATAACCGACAGGCGGCTGTCATATCTCTGAAATGTCAATTCGGTCCTGAATGTTTCTTTCCATTCATCTATTGTCGATGTTTTTTACCAAAGGGAAATAGACGAACGTTTTCAATTGCTAAAAGCTTGCAAAAGCTCGTGATCCCTTTTGTTTCATGGTCAGGAAATTCGTTCATGGGATAAAAAGAAACATGTATAAAATACTTAAACATATCCTTTCTATTTCCTGTGAGTTTTTGATTAAACCTAAAATAGATTTTTACAAACGGGATTGTATTGTCAGTGGTACTGCACCATCTCTTTTAAATCCGTAAAAAGTAGTATGTAGAATGTAGATAGATATAAGACGACTTGACTGGAGGTTTTTGCATTGACAAAGCACGTGTTTGTCGAGTTTCGATTCTTCTAACTCATAATCATTGCTCCAGTTATGCAAATGGGTGCCAATTTCTGTACCCTTGAGAAGTTATTGAGATAGATAGTTTTCTGTTGCATTCCACCATAAAATATTGTCTTGTACGATCGATGTATACATCCAATGGATTATATATAAAGACGCCAGCGACTTCAGCGTTAAACTTTAAAAAGGCACATATAGGGGTGAAAGGCACAAAGTGATTTCTTTATTCATTCTTGTGTGTTGCGTTTTCAAGTAAGTGTTGGGTATGGTATGGCATCTTCTGTGAATACTAAGTTTCTAAGCAAAGTTTCATAAATCTTCTTTTATATGTACTAGACAAATCAAATTTTTCAAATTTATTTGAGATTTATAAGCGAGACTTCGAAATACATATAAAAAGTAAAATGTAGTAGGTATGTATAATAGGTTAAAAATAAAATTCAAGTGATAGGAGAAATAAACATATGTATAAATATTTCTGGCTAAATCCACCCTATCAAATTTTAATACACACGTGGATATGTTCAGGCTATGTTGAGCTCTGAACAGAGCTCGATATTGTGAGCGCTCTCTGAACTGAGCGTGCTCAAAGCGTTATGATTTGAACTTGAACACATAGCTGTAATACGGTTATTTATTAATTTGGTTTAACTTGTGTCCCAGAACAACAAGGCTCGTACGCCATTTCAAATGTGTACATATTTTGTTTATCCTGTTTTTTTCTGTCAAATGTGACTATACGTGATTAATCAGCTTTTTACTCAGCCTGCTCAGTCAAATTATTTTGAGCTCATAGAGCACGGTCTGAAGCTGAACCTGCTCTGAACATTCTCTGAGCGAAAAAAAAAAACACAAAATCTGAGCTCTGATGTCTCTGATGTCTAGCATGATAACCATTTCCCGGGCATTTTGTTGGCACACCCATGTTTGTGGGGGAAACTGAAAATGCATATTAGGAGAACAAAACCGGCAACATAAGTAATGCATTTTGTTTTGAGTCACACGTGCACATACACACTATAACTAACTGTGGAAAACTGGATATGCATGTACCATGTAGGTAGTTTTAAGTCTAGTTTTTTTATTAAGTCTGATATTGACCCCATTGATCTAACCTAGCTAGATGCTGAATAGTTAACAACTTGTTCTGAGCACTCGATTGATGACAATTATTATTTTCCGGGCTATAATTTTCGATAATATCAGCTGAATAGCTCGGTTTTTCTGATCACTATAGCGATATTTCCACATACATGCTGTTGTTTGAACTCAATTCTAAGTTTGTACCTACTTAGTCGGTACAACGAGTCGACGATACATTAACCACGAAAGATAAAAGAAAATTAGAGTGCCCCCAGATGAAGGTATAATAATTTCCTATTAGTATTGACGTCCATTCTTATTTGTAAAAACTGTCATACAACAAATGTAGAACTCCTACATATACATATATGTATACATGATGCTAATGCAACAAACAAAAATGCCTTCAAATTAAAATTACCCAACTTACCTGTAAAATTGTTTCGAAATTAAACGTCAGCCCGTTCCATAGTGTAAACTCTCCAGAACTTGCCCCAGTCACTAGACGTCGGCCCTCGGGTGTCCACGCCAATGTGAATATAGGACATCGCATTTTATTTGTGGCAGTCTTTACAAAACGCGTTGTAACCGAATTTGTTGGATTATCCAAATAGCTAGGTGGCGGCAGCAACTCAGGTATGTATATGTTCTCCGGTTGAAGCGCGGGGCGATCTCTATCGTCGCGTTGCCACGTTCTTGCCTAAATGCAAACACAAAATAAATCAATTTCTAATAATATCGGATTAATATCTCACCTCCAACGCTTTTACAATAGAGGCATTATAGTCGACAGTTTTGCGCATAACACTTTTTCGTAGGCGCTTTCCATCGAAATCATCTTGGGTCATGCCGAAGCCACGATTAAAATTACCAAAAGGTTTAAAGTATGGATGGCCAGGTTTTCCAGGTCCCGAGTGATGTTGAAAATAATGCGAACGATATCCACCGGTACCGCCACCTCCTCCTGGGCCATTATTCTGACCTGGATAATTGTTCACTGGTGGCGGTGGCATTTGCATCATGGACGTTGGTGGTGGCTGGTGCAATAAATCGGGAGGTGGCTGTGAAAAGTCCATAATATTTTTGATATGCGACGTCTAGCACAACTCAATATAACATGAAGATAGTTTTATCAATTAAATGTTAACACAATTTGTGAAAGATTGAAAATTAAAAAGAAAAATTACTGCCAGTGAAAATCGCGTTTAGCACTTTTGCAAAAGTGGCACTGATGGCTGGTGCAAGACAGAGACAGAGCGAAAAGGAGAAAACGTATTGCAAGTTCAACATTTACTGAGAGATTTGATGAGCAGTTATTTTGAACAGAGAGTAGATGTGAGCGAAGCCTTAACTACATTTATTGAATTGAATTGTGGATAAATAAACAAACCACTTTTTATGCATTTATAAACAGAAAATTGCACATTTTAATAATAATAAAGGAATACAATAAAATTAAAATTGTAAAACATTTTTTTAGAACCTCGAACACAGAACAAATTAAACACCGTCGGATAAATCCAACTCACCGCCGAAGAGGAAAATGCATGGCGACACTGCAATCAATTGTTAAGGAAGTCTAACGCAATCTTGGTATATTTAAAAGACAGATTTTGTCCAAGTAAAATAATGAATGCTCTAAACAGACTAAACTATTTGACGTATTGATGTGTCATTTACGCAAGCAGCTATTTGGGGCGTTCTTGGAACGTGTGTAATAAACATTTTTTGGAAAAATTTTACACTCGATTTCTGAAATTTTGGTACAAATATAGTATTTTTGGAATTTTGGGTCACTGTACCCAGTGAATCCAGCCTATTTTTATTATATACATACAATTAGAAAGTGTTATATTTATATTGTTAGATAATATACCCAAAACAGAAGTAAGAAAAAAAAATCGAAATTTGGTCCGAAAAAGACTAGTTCTTTCTAATGAAATTTTGGAAAGAAAAGTTTCAAAAATTGAGAGAAATGTCACGCATGAAGTTCGGTGAAAACGCATTTCGTGATATATTTAGTCATATCGGCTCGTTGTAGGAACGTGTTATTAACCATAATTTCATTGGCATTTCCCTACTAACAATTCGTGATTTACTATTTGCTTTATATTTTACCTATATATTCCCTACATCAAATTCAACTATTATATTCATGAATACGCCATTCATGAGCATGTACAATTTGCAGTCTGCATCCCCGTCGTGCGAGTCACAGACCACAGAGAATAGACCGTCGACTCCTCCTACATAACGGACTTTGCCTACAAGCTGCCTGCGGGCCCAGTATTTTTCATGTATTGGTGCTGTACAAAATCAAAGGAGTGCGATTAACGCACGCATACTTGAATAATCCTAGGCCCATGGTATATCAAGGAAATATAATATCCGCCATTGATTTTGACATTTCATACGTAGTCACAGACAGGGGAATTAATTCCGGGTAGAATCGGGTAGGTGCACCGAAGTTGGCGGTCTAATTCTAGCGGTGCGAGTAATAATTTTTTTTAGAACGCAATATAAAACTACCCCTAAACACAACTGCATTTTTCGGACTTGGCCAAATAAGATCTATTTTCAATTTATAATATCTCACCCTCTGGATGGAACAGAAAGATGAATAATGTTAGCTCAAAATATTTGGTGAAGTATTGTCTAACATTTCAAAGAATTTTTGGAATTTATCTACATAGATTTATGAGTATAATGGCAAGTTGAGCGTAGTAAGGTGGAAATAGAAATGTTTTCACCCCTTTTTTTCAACACTTATATGACCAATTTTAAAAAACGATGAATGAGGCGTGTACTAATTTATAATTAGATCCCCCTCTCACTCTCCGCGACCCCTTTACTCCTCACCAATTCTCACTCACCCTACAGCCTAATTTCCCAAACTTTTATAAATCAGAAAAGAATCATGAAAATCGGACGAATGGTTGTTGAATTATGGAGGGACGAACAGACGGACGTTGCTTTTTATATAAGAGTATGGATGGATATGGGTATAAGCTTTAAAGAGAATACATTTGGAATATTAGGATTCTTCCGATAAGGGTATGTAAACATGATGTAGTCAGAAAATGAAAACACAGTATTTTATCATAATACCATCTATTTAATTCATTCTCAAAATTAACCGTTTTGTGACACAAGCCCAGTAGTTGCGTCCTTTTATATCATAAAATTTAGACAGCGCCCACACATAAACGCTACTTGCCTATCTGGCTAGGACTTTTCTGTGCACCTTTATTTCCGACATTTAAAAAATCTTTACACAGAACACTTTTTCGAAAGAGGTTTATATCAATCGCTGGCCATTTTTCAATCGACTTTCGCCGCGATGTCAACTATTTCAGACAAAACATATTTACTGGGTAGGGAAAGCAGTACCTATCTCCTAAAGCTGCTTGATGTAGACTAGTTTTTAGTTTTTATCTGCGTTGATGCATACAATTTAAATATATATACTGTGTTTACTATAATATTATAAACATTATAGTAACGCACAAATGTATGTGTTTTCAAAGTCATTCCGAATTGTCATTTCGTTCTGTTCCAGGTTGGTATATCTCGTTTTTTCCTGCCTTAAGTATTTTGAGAGCTCGCCCGAATAGTAAATTTTTTTCTTAAAAGATTGTCAATTTATTCCCTCAAACTTTATATGCAAACTCATACTGTAACATTTTTTGTTTGTAATTTGTATCATGTTAAATCGTTGGTAACTATGCTTCCAAACTATTACATAGATAATGCTTTATGCACTCTGAATATACCGCAAACACTTACTTATTATATATTACCCCTGGCCAATGTGGCACTAAAATATCTCCAGCGCAACTTAGCCTTAGACCATCACACACTTAGGCCTTCCTGTTAACTGAAAAAATACAATTTTCAAGTTCATTAACACGACGCCGACCAGTCATCCTTTAACTTTAAGGTTTTTGAACATCTAATAAAGTTTTGGCTCATCTAAATACCAACGCAAAAAAAGAGTTCATTCAATTTATTTCTCATTCATTGGGCTGTGAGGAATTTATTGCTAAAAAAATGATTTCCATTTGGGGGCATGTCAAGAACGTCCCTGAGTGCAAATATTATCTGCAGTTTTTCATGTTCGATACACTTGTTGAGAGTTATTTTAGCCGCGTAGTCGGACGACAAAGACGACGATGACTATACAACAGTGTAATCATGTGGAACAGCTGCAAACCTTAACGCAAATATGTAAATGGGTTAAGAAAGAGCAAAAAACGTCCTAAATATTTGAAGCCACTTCATTTTCCTCGTAGTCCGACGGCAAGAAATAGAAAGTAGAACCAAATCTGAGTGATCCCTTACGCCTCATCAATTTTGTGTCGAAGGAGCTCTAATATCTTACACACATCGTAATGGTAGTTGTCTATCATTTGATGCATTTCTATTTGATTCGCAGATCAAGAAAAATCACAGACACTAGGCTTTAATAAGCGAATAGGCTTTTGACTACCATCCACTGATGTAGTGTTGTTGGTTAATACTTCTAAAGACTATGCGCCCACCCTTAAATCATACACTCGGCCAGAAGGACGCACAATGATAAAAGCTTTGATTGTTTATTATACCATCTGCTATAGTACAGCAGGATTGCCAAATGCCACTAACAACGATAGTCGTCTGGTCATGCTATTAATTCAGTTATCAATTGGGAATTGGGGATCTCTGATTTGACGACGCGACGCACAATTACTATCACGAAAATAATGACATGAAGATGAGAGATGCGTGTTTTACCATATAGATATAGAGTTAAGCGCGGTATTATCATTTGATGTCCTTAATTAAGGTGCATAATAAGAATTCACATACAAATTGAATTTATGACTTCAAGAGTAATTATTAAAATGTGATTAATAATAATTTCAGATTAATTTTCTAATTTTATAAAAATTACGAAAAGTTATTTATTTTGAGCACCAGCTTACTAATTCTGACAAGCTGAAGCGATTTGTCTATAAATGTTTATGGACCTCGATTAATTACATGAACAGAACAGTTTTTTAAATGTGTACGGAGAGTTGTCCTAGTTACGTTCAAATGTATTATTTGTTTTAAAATTCCACGAATTATTTCGTTTTGGAAGTGACAATCATTCAGTTGGTGCAGGGAAATAAGTCCCCGGGAACTAAGTCCACTGAGGGACTCAGTCCCCACCTAGTGGGAAATAAAACCACATACGTGAAGTGGATTTAGTTCCCATGTTAGGTTAGATCTAACAATCTGGTATGTTTATCCAAATTTAGGTTCTTCAATCGACTGAAAACTTCAACGTGTGCTTATCATCGACTAGTTTTTTGACACTATAAAGTGGTGAGTAAACAGCCGTCAAAAGACTATCCTGATTCATATTTGGCGCCAGAGGTCCAAATAGAACGCAAGGCTTCACATAACTAATCATTTTGTATATGTTTTTATTCTTGAGGCGAATGGGAGCCGAGCTGGATTGGATGTTCGTTAGACGTTCGCAGTGGGAAAAACCCTGAGACTCAGAAGTCGAGCACAACAAATTATGCTGTGTCCATCAATTGGTATAATGCTTTAGGTCTAATTAACGATTGGAAATAACAACTTCGTCTATACAATCGAGAAAATGTACCGGATTTAAGGCAATCCAAAAGATTAATTAACCCTTACTCCTAGAAGGAAATCCTCAACCTAAATAAGGAAAGTATCAGAAAGCTGGTGGGATTTTTCATAGGCCATTGTAGCTTGAGATATCATCTAAATAAAATGAATTTAAGTCCGTAGACAGAATGCAAGTTCTGCTTGAAGATGAAGAATCCTCCGAGCACATTCTATGTGATTGGCCGGAACTTCATTGGTAAAGCAGATGTGTCTTTAACAAGGAGATACGTTTATGAACCGAAAAACATATGTTATGAACTCAAAAAGAAGTTAGCTTAACCTGATAAGCCCATAACAGTGCGGTTTTGGCCAGAAAAGTCAATCATCGATCAAATTTTCGTCCTTTCTTTTAAGACTAGGTGTTAGTGATATCATATGAATTTTTTATTATTATTCTTGAACACTTTATGGACAATCAATTCAACTCGTTGTATATTCTGATAATACTGACAGACTGTATGCAATTATTCGAATTGGAGTTGGATCTGGCTGTTAAAACGGAAAAAGCGGACTCTTAACCTCGGCCACTCAATCAAAATGTCGCGGTTGATATATGACCTTAAATTTCCTTTTATGGGCAAAGTGAGCACTAAGAAGCGATTTGGGCAAATTCGAACTCCAAAAGGTGGAAAGCGGAATTCAATTTCTACCATTTTTGGAAATTTTGCTTCGGACCGAACGACGGGAAAAGGGGAAATTCAGTTTGTATGCGGACAATTTTTTGTTCATCCTATCGAGCGAGTATAGCGAGGCACATACTAAGTACTTCAACGGTAGCGAAGTCGCGGATAAATGTTAGTTTGTTCATAAAAGCCTTCGGTACCCTCTTTTCACTCAGTCACTGATTTGTCTTCAACATTTAAGTTACATACAAGCATTTATGTGCCACCACCACCCACCAACCTTATAGGTTGGCAACTCTATTTTACCCCACAAATTCATTATTATAAAGGACACAAGGATGTTTTCTGAATGAGCATTAGTTGGAAAAGATATTCAGTTGGATGCTGGGCTCTGTTCTGTTAGGGCGCGAAAATAAGCATTATATTCCTCGACAGATGCGGACCAAGACCAATGTGCCAACGAGATCGTGTTCACTACATCGCGTGTTGTCTGAATTTTCGAAATTTGTCTTCGTACAAGTGAGTGCGTGTTTTAGTTACAGTTTAGTACTGTGAAGGATTTAACATTATCCCCGGCATATATCAGTCTGCACATGGCGTAAATCGAGCTGTTAATTCGTTTGTTGGATTATTTGGCTATCCCTATATACATAGTAGTATACGCGCCGGCTTTATTATTTCGTCATCATTTGAAAATTAACGTATTTCGCGGGAGCTGAGAAGAAAAAAAACAAGCACGTTCTATATTTGATGATAATGAGTGCCCCACGGATGTGATTCGGCCATAAGACAAGTTTAACGTTTGAATTATGTTCGCCTAACATCACTCAATTCGGGATGGTGTACAAGCGTAGTATTTTGACTGGTGGTAGTATCCTGCTGATAGTGATTTTCATATCGGCTCTAACGTTCTATTTTAGTTTGGGTAAGTTACTGGGTATTGTCCTGGATGGGGGCTGCATTAAATAGCGGGGTGGCAAGAGAGATTTGTATACAACGAAGGATAAATGAAGATGAAGTTATTTTGAGACAACTTAAGGGGATGCAAACTGCAAGTGAAAGTGAACGTGAAAGCGAAAGTGTTGTTTAAAGATTATTCCCAGTTCATTGCAATTTGTCAGGACATAAAGTTTTACACTTCAGTGTCAGCGTTTAATTGAAAATAAATTTGTTGAGCTATGACGTAGTGTAGTTTGACGAGGAATGTTTTGGACGTTTAATGATTTTAAAGGATTGCTTTGCATTTCTGAATGGAGTATATAAAACATTTGTCCTTTAAAGGGTTATTCAATTTAAAGGTAATTACTTGCCAGTGAGTTATTGAATTACATCGAAAATTGGGAGCCAATCTTTAGATTACGATATACTCATTCACACCGAATTCAGTCTATGCTACAAAAAAATTCAGCCTCAAGTCGTGTTCACTACGCGTGGTTATGCTCATGATTAAATAATAAATAGATAAATTCAGGAGCTTGATGGGTTAGGCGCGCACATCCGATTTCCGTCGCACTACTATTAAGTAGCATAACAACACGACACCTATAGTAACCGGAACGCTATCATAGTTCAGATTCGGCATAAAATTGTAGGTCCTTTCGTCAACCAACATAATATAATGAGCAGTTCCAGACCAGGGGCCTTGAGGAAGACTTCTTTTGTGACAACCATATCGAATTTTGAGGAATTTACCTTTTTTTACTGATCTTTATCGTCAACATCCTTTTCTCCAAAAAGAATCTTCATAGAGTTTGGTTTCATATCAAAGAAACGCTAAGCTATGGCGTAAACCCATTTTTCCAAGTAGGTATCCTGCGTTTCAATTGAGCTACATAAGCGAGGAATACTAATTGATAGTGATATTACTAATTTTTGTTATTTTTGCATTCGTGTTGGAGGCTCGAATTCCATTTCAAAGACTAATTATGCACGTGATTGAAGGTGTCACATTAAGCTTGCTACACTATTGACCAAGAAATGCCTTATACCATCAATAAGTTTCTTTTAAACAGACAATACTATAAAAAGTTGTTCAATCAATCTCACGTGTTGTTGAGAGGGAGTTTACTCAAATTGGCATTCGCTTAAGTACTTGCCTTTAACTTCAATTGTTTCAGATATAAATGTAAACCTCCATCCACTTACGATTTGATTAGTTCTATAAACTCATTGGTCAAATGTGAGAATAGTCAAATATTTTAGATGAAAGTTAAGTTTGCATGTGTCTTTATTGGAAAACTTTCATTATGTCTTGCAAATGTTCGATTCTTCCCAGATGGCCCTTGTGATGTAGTGGGCTCCGTGCTCTTTACTCTTGTAATTTTCTAATTCATTTAACACTTAATACTGAACTAGTTGTTGTTTACTTCTGACTTGGTTAAGGATATTCAGTTGAATTCTTCGACCTTGTCCTCAATATTACGATTTGTGCTTCTAATTACTCTTTCGGCTAAAGCAAAGAAAATAACTCATTTGGAATGAACTTGAAAATATTACCTACTATTTTTAAAGAGGATAAGGAGAAAAAAACGAATGTTAAATTAAATGATTATTTAAGTAGATGTGTCAGACATTATCTATATACATATAATATATTCTATAAGATGGTATGCGTGGGTACTACTGATAAAAGCAAAGTCGTATAAACTTTGTATCTTATTCATTTTATATGTTAATGTTATATAATTATATTGCTTGTCTTTATTTGAGTTTTAATCTATTTGCTCTTTGTCACACTAATTGTGTATCGCATGAGATGACGGATTATTACTAATTCAAAACGGCGACGAATATCAAAAACTTATAATAGTTATAGGAAGAATAAGAAAATTTAGAGATGCTTCAAACCCCCTATCAATATGAAATTCTAAGAAATAACTTAATTTCCTTATTGTTCAATCATTCTAAATATCCATAGCTTTAATCAGTGCTTCTGTCAAAGGAAAGTATTTACGAGGTTCGGAAAAAATAAATGTGTCGAATGGTTGACAATCCATGTATATTCATCTAATACTAAAACTTGGAGCTGCTTTAGAGATCATAGAGTCCATCGTGGAAAAAGTGGGAATTGGCAGCCAAAACCGAGAAGCAGAAATAAAGCAATGATTCTATAGGCCATATTAATTACCAAGAGCTAATTCAAAGACAGACACAGATGGACATGATAGGATGGCTAAATCGCTTCAAAATTTGATCCTGATTCAGAATTTATAGGTTCTCCGGTGACTCCTTCTTGGCGTTACAAATGTAATGGCAAAGTAAATATACCTTCCTGTAGAGTATATACAAATGAGAGCGATAGCGAGTTACGTGTATCAAACTTTTGAGGATAACGTTCAGTAGGAACTAGCGATAGCGACGTGTCACTTATGCTACATACTCGTACATACATAGGTTCATTCGCATACGCGGTTTAGGCCCGAAACACACATGCGATTTCAATCGCGCGATTGTTTAGTCGCAAAAAATAAACACACACAATTTCAATGAGAATGCGCGCACATAATTTTGGATTTTATGTGCGCGCATTCATATTGAAATGTGTGTGCTTAATTTTTTACGACTAATATTTTCCAACGGTTGCTCGGTTATGAGTTATACAGATATTGATAGAATACAAAATTATATCAATTTAATTAAAATTGGGGATTTTCGCTGCAGTTTGAAATAGTTTTGTATACATTTTTTTGTAAAATATTTAAAGGGTATGTGAAAATATTTTCATTTTCTACAGATTTATGACATATTATGAAAATATTTTGATTACATTTTTGACCCAGCCTTTCACAACCATTAATTTGTGTGAATGGAATGGACCAACTATTTTATGAGGTATCTGAACGGCTGACAGTAAAGGCCCCGACCCATAGAATCCGTCACATCGGTTGCGGCATCGTATTCGACTGACAGGTTGATAGAATACACTATAGCTTATGGAACGTGACCCATGAGCAGCGAACGTGCCGGATGCGACGGATAAAGTAGGTTTACTTTCTACTTTTCTGTCCGTCTAACCGTTGACAGTTGGCAGAGCGTGAGAGTAGGCATTTTCATTGGTGGAAATATAAGAAACTGTCTCTCATATATCATCGGCTGTCAACGTATGCGACGAATTCTATGGGACTGTGCGCTCCGTCGAATACGTTGTTTTCCGTTGTCATTGCGTTCTTTTTATTATGTTTTGAAGACATTGCAACGAATCATTCAGAGATTATGCAGCTTTTTGGGAGAAGTCGCCTGAGTGGTGTTGCTTCGATAAAGTTGATCACAGCCAAAAGGGTACCGCGTTCCTGAGGTACATGTTAACCTTAGAATAGCTGTAGCAGCATGAATTTAAAAATAAAAGCGATTCCGTATCTATCACAGCAGACCACGAATTCTGATTACCTTTAACGCCTACCATTCTAACATGTGAATCATTCCAAAACAGGCCTTTAAATACAAAAAAACATTCAGAATAAATATAAATATGTTACATGGCATATACAAAATTGTTCTTGAACAAGACATAACACATCTGTTCTCATTCACCATTATCAACGTGATGACATTATAAATGATGTAAATATTTAAATTAACTTTAGTTATATGGTCAAGCGAATAAACTAAATTGAAAAGTTTTGAACATCATAGACGCTCTTTGAAATGTTATATAGCTAGTTCACTTAACTTGTCTTAAGGTGGGAGCTCCATATGACGATTAAAGTGAGTTCACTCTCTTTAGTTATGGATAAACTAAGCAGACACAGAGGGTGTGATTTATTTCATTTACGATCGAATGGATTTTCTTTCATATCATAGTTTTCAACGTTAAATGGCATTTCTTTTTGAAAATTGCTGGAGTTTTAGTATTCACTTAGAAAATTAATATCTTGTATTCAAGCAATCTAGAGTTTTTCATGTTCTTCTAGTTTTTAATAAAATTTACTTTATTACTATTATTCATACTTAGCTGACCTGTTTTGTTATTGAAGAAGATTCAACCAAGCGTTGAAAAATTAAGCACTATGTCATTGAACAAATTTCGCTTGCTTCTATTCTCTGAATTTAACTTCATTTTAAACGATTGTCAAGGAATTCGTATGTTTACCAGAAAGTTTGAGTTTTGGCTTCAATCCAATTTATTGTCTATGCAGGAATAACTCAACCAAACTCACTTAATTTGATTTTGAATCAATGTTCGTAATTATTACAAATAGTTTTTTATGTAAAATGAGTGAATGGCCGTCTATTGAAACCACAGTTGTTTTCACTAGATTATTGATTTCAATGTTGTTTGAGCTTGTTTACAAACAATCGGTATTCAGACAGCAAATATAGTTCACTCTTGTAGACAATTTATCAACCTTATTACTCTGTATAGTTATCTGTTTGGACTGCTGTTTAATGTTCTGTTAGAATAATCAAATCGTAAGAAGAATTTCCAACAACTTTGGACATTAAAATGTATTTAATGGAAATATTATTGAATAATACTCACTGTCCGCTTATTCAGACTGTCTGCAACCAAATATAGGCCAACTGATATTGATAATCACGTTTATAATATGAATTACACATCTCTTTTATATCGATTTGCTCATTTTAATTTTTAAATAAATTAATAATGAAAAAAAAATTCGGTGTCGTATACGTAACATTATTTGTGTTATTTTTATATGGGCAAGTAATGCTTTTCGGAAAGTGATTGAATACTGGATTACAATAAAACTTGCTATAAGGACTTAAGTTATTTATAGGAGTAAGTTTACAATGTTTCCGCAACAATTTCTTATGAGGTATTTCGAGCCTTCGTCTCATTTTTTGAGTTAGCAACAGCGTACCGAAAAATGTACCAGTTTTCCATTTTATTTTATTCCATAGCACTTCCTGTGGTAATATGTAGTCTTTTATGTAGATCCAATGTCTCGGTTAGAGTGTATGTCTGTAGCCCACTCTTTTTTTTGTTGTTTGCTGAGATGATGATATGAAAGGTCAATATATATATATTTTTTTTTGTTGCCTTTTTGCGTTTAGATTGATTTTGATGAATCAAACGACAGTCGCCCCAAACTATCTTTGAAGAGAGGAGATATTTTTATCAATTTGAAGAAAAATGATTGAAGCAATCTCTATAGATATTTTCAAATTTCAAACATGAAAGTATTATGTATGTCTACATATATATGATATGTATTTTAAAAAAAATCGTAAATATTGCTTGCAATCGTTAAAAAGAAACACTTGATGAAAATCTTTGCCTTATGACCGTGAGTAACTTACATGTTCATCCATATACATATATCAGACTTACCATTTTACTGTCCATCAAAAATCCTTTTGCAATTCATGGGTTGTCATCATAAATTTCTTTTGTCCCAATAAATGTTTTATAACCCATTTATGTACTACCTGATTAGCACTAACAATCGACTTGTGTAATGTGTATATGACACTTAGCACAAGAACACTCCTTAACATACAGCAAAAAAAAAAAAGAACTATCCTTACGGAATGGTAATCATCACTCGTTTCCCCACGTCTTCGTGCACCAGCGTATTTAGTAAATCTATTTTGAACTTCTCAGCTCAATATGATTAAACTTCAATTTTTGTTTTCTTCTTTCTTCTTCTTTTTTCTGCGGTTTAATTCCCCCAACGAATATACTGTCTATAGGTCCATGTCCCCAAGGAACGTTCGCCTGTGACAATGGAACACTATGCTTACCACAGCGTCAGATATGCGATGAGCGTAACGACTGCAAGGACGGTAGCGATGAACATACCGTCGAGTGTGGCATGCTGTATGGTAGCAAGGAATTAATAGCCGACTTGGTGGAAACTGCAATTGCCCGAAGAAGGGATGAAGATAATAGCAGCAGTGCTGCTGTTGGGGCTACTTCAAGTGCGAATTCTGCGGCTGCAGATTGTGGTAATTGAGAGTGTGCGGCTCGATAATAATGTTGGCATTTTCCTTCTTGTACATATTCTCTTTCTTGTCGTATCCATCTTTTTATTATTTAGAAATACAAACATATCCGAAACGTTGTAGCTGCAAGAAGAAGACTATTCTACACTGTGGACCTAACGTAATGCTAACCGAAATACCGAAGATAAGCAGTGAAGTAAGTATTTCATGTCGTGTAATTTGTTGTTGCTTTCTCATACTTGTTGCCATTTTCAAGGTAGTACTTGTCGTAAAATTAAATTCGTCTCCTTTGTGCGCCTACACAATCCTTTGGTCCACTTAATTCACGCTGAAACTGTTACCGACATACACTGCACATTCAATAAAAAAATGTCCATGGCACAGTTGTTGTATCTGGAAAAATGCTTTTATACCTCGCAATCACATTAACTTCCGTAATTTTCTGGTCGATGAACTTTTAAATGGCAATTCTGAAATAAAACCCGAAAACAATAAAAAAAAACTTTTTAAGAATTTCAAAACATTTCCACATTTACGATTTGGCATTGGCTGCCAATACCTGAAAGCTGAATATTGTTCTAAGGCAGTGATGATTGTAATTTAAGACGTTTACTAGCACCTTCTACACAGCACCACTCTGTTTTAACTTATCTCTAGATATTCATGTCATTGTATTCATTTAACTACGAAATAAGTGCCCCATCTCGAAGCTATTGCATCAACATTTTCGTTATTTACGAGGTATTTACGTAGATTCCCAATGAATAATTTTGGGCAGCGATAAATGCGAATATATCAGGTAAAATTGATGATAGTTTCCGGCCACTTTCATCATATTTGGAGGAAAAAAGGGATGACTATTTAGTATTGGGGATTTAGGGATATAAATGATTAAACGTTTTATATGTTTTTCTTTTACGTATTATAATTGCCTGTTTTTAATCAACGTCTACCCTTTCCTTTTGACCATTGAGCTCAAAATGCCTATTCCACTTATATTACGAATTTGAAGGTTATTATAGATTTCTTTTCGTTTTTTATTGAATGAAAAGCAGTTGAACCCATAAAAATAATCCAAGATATCTGGGATAAGATCGCACATCGTACCTAAGTTGTAGACCAGCGAAAGATGTGAAAAGGGCTGTTTGACACGGAGGAGTAAAAAAGATATAATTATAATTTATATCCGATCTGAAAAAGAAATAGAGTATAGCTTTCTCGCAGTGTTAAAAAAAAATCAGTTAAAAAAATGCTCATTGAAAACTGTCCAATTTTATTATATGTATACAATAGTCTCTTTGTTTCCTTAATTTTAATAAATTTCTTACCACCAGGTCTCACACATTCTAATCATCGGCAATAATATAACACTCAGAAAGCATTCCTTTCAAGGGTTAAACTTAACCCTACTGTAAGTTGATACAAGAATTTTTAAGAACAAAATATAATTAAATAAATAACATGCATATTTAGCACTTTGACACGTAATAACATATCAACCATTCCGCTTGATACATTTACTGGCCAAACGAATCTCGATCGTCTTAAATTAAATTCGAACAAAATCGAATCACTGCCATTGGGTTTATTTCGTGATCTGTTATCTCTGGAATGGCTCTTTCTTAACTCAAATCGTTTGAAAGACTTTCCATTGGCCAACTTAAAAGATGTCCCCAATCTAAAATGGCTTAATCTAACTGAAAACTGCTTAACACTTGAAAACGATACATTTCCGAGGTTGGACAAAATTTATGAAATGTAAGCTTACAATGAGTGGATTGCATATAGTAGTTTATATTTTTTGAAATGTATGTTTTTTTATTCTTTCTAGGTGTGTGGACAATAATGCTATCACAACAATCGACGAAAATGTATTTAAGCAACTGGATATGTTACATTTGTTGTAAGTATTAAAACCGTTCCTAAACGAACACATGCAGAAAGGTTAGAAAAATTCCCGTATCTACTAACACATTTATCAGACAAGAGGCACAAAGAGCCGGCAACATTTTTGGCATCCACAAACATACTTTCAAATGTCTGAAATATCATTTAGTTCATTTATCTATAAGATATGACAGCTATCCCTCAAAAATTAATTTAGAAGCGACTAAACATTTTTTTAGCAGTTTTCTATAACTAAAGGAATGCAAGAGAAAAACTTAGTTAACTAATTTCTTTGATGGAAGACAAACATGAACAGGAAAATAAATTGTTGGTTTAAAGGCTTCCCATACTTTCTGGCTTTCTGGCTCTTTCATAAAATGATCTCAACAATGTGTTACCTAGGCTGCGATGGTTGTTGCATAAACACAAATCCAATTGGCAATAAGTCAGTGCGTGTGAGGCAGACAACTTGAACTTTCTCCACACTAATAAATACGCTATTCATTTAGGGATAATAAATACCTCCTTCGTGGTATTTTAATTAAGAGCGGATTTCATCCTAACAGACACCAATCTCTGTGGGGCCGACAAGACGATTACACATAATTTTAACGCTTCTTTAAACCCAGCGGGATTAAGTGCATGAATACATCTTCCAAACTTATCATCATCAATCTTAGTGGTGACACTTGCGTCAGCCCTCCCTTCTTTTGGGGTGTATTATCGTTTTGGTGTCGTTCTTTTTTTTGCTGTCTTATCCTAAAATTGCCATAGTAAATTGCTAGCAGACCTAAATAATTTGTGACACTCACCCTTTTCGCAGCACTCTGAGCTGGTACCAATCTCGATGACATTCGATCCCGCAGCGTCTCTTTAATTGGGACTACCACTCACTCACACAGGCATCAGCAAAACACACAGTTCTGTATTATGCCCAAGGAGCTCGCACTTATCAAAGTTTGATTGATAAATCTACTACTTTCGGTTTTTCCAATCGATTTGCCTTAAATGGTGTTCACGAGACTATTTCGATCGTCCTTCATGGTTGAACGCATGTGAAAAAGTATGTGGGATGCTGCATCATACCGTATTGGCCATTTATTATTCCATTCGCACTTAGCTCCACTTAATAAAGAGAAATACACTCAACCCTGCATCAGATACATTGTTATTCTTATTACATATTTTCTCTCTATCGTTGCATGTGACTTTTATTTATGCGTCGCCGGGAACAGGAGCTTAAATTTCAACAGGATAACTCACATTCATGCGAGAGCCTTTTGGGGACTGGAGAGCATTCGAGAAATGTAAGTACTTTATGTAGGAGTGTGTAATTTTGTTTGTATTGTGTTCTGTCCATGTCATCGGTCATTTTGAGTAGAGACCTTCCATAACAGTTTCTTTATTTACTTGCTAAATAGTTTTTATGGGTTTTCTATACCTCCCTGCCTCCTGCCAGTACCATAGCCTTGTCGCATCGTTTAATAAAAAAAGTTCTTCCATACCCACTACCGGCCAGCCACCTAGAATGCTTTATGTGCGCTGATGGTGAGTGAGTGCAATTATACTGGGATGTATAAGTTTGGGGTGCATAAATTCAGTCCTCGTCACACACAAAGGAGCATTCTATTCATTCATTCATCTGCCCAATCTCAATCTCGTTTTAATTGTGATGGCATAATAGCAATAATATTTTTCCTAACTTCGACATTTATTGCGAAGAATAGATAAAGGTATACAGTGTATACAGACGCCGAGCAGAGGACAGGCGATTGTGTGAAGTTTGTAATTTAATATTCTTTGGTATATTCTATCCTGCATTGAATTCGAGGAAGAGATATGAACAAGGAGTAGGGAGTATATTTGTGTTTTGGTCTGTGTTTTTTTTTTTTCTGTTTTCAGACCGATGTCCATTAACCCCTTTTTGCGGCCGATAAGTTGTGGTTATTCGGACTGTCATCTATTTGATTAAGACTTAAATTTGTGTATGTGCTTTGAGTGAATTGAGATTGGTTAGAGTAAATTGAGGTGTAAGTTCTTTCACCACTTTTTGGCTCAGATAACCTCATTTATCTCCTCTGATTTGTTTTCCTAGAAAAGTGGATGTTTCACACATTGATTTTGTGTTCTTGTTGTCTTTTGAGGGCGGTTAACCTAAATGTATTTGTATTGTGTGTATTATGTATATATTAGGTAAAAAGGAATGGAGATCGAGGTTGCCATAACAGGCTAGGTTAGGTAACACAGTAAGGAAAGCGTTCTAAAACTGAAAAATCCAGCTTAACTTTTTTAATAAATTCTAGCTTTAGTTTTGTAATAACTTGACAGCTGAGGTTATCATACTTTTAAAGGATCGAAAGCGAAAGACAGAGAATTGTCAGCAATGAGGACAATTTTTCACTCATATATTTTGTTTCGAAGTCGAGGAAAGCGGCACTGTTACGATGAACTCTCTGTGGCTATTTAATTTAATGATAATGCCTCGTACGTCGTCGGTATTATTTTTTGAGACTAGCTAAATTTCTCATCAATATGCACACACTTACTAAAAAAAATAGCTATTTACCACTATTTTAATTGACTTTAAACTCTGTCACTCAAATTTACGAAAACCGACTTTTGCTATCCGTCAAAATCAGTTAAAGCTATTCAAAATTGACAAATAAGAATTCCGTCAAATCGACTATAGTAAATTTCATAAGGAGCTTTATAAAACTCACTTGCAAAAGTTATTTTTTCTGTCAAAGTGGTTGTGTATATCTGTTTATAGCTTTTCTTCGAACTGATTGTCATTTTAACCTACTGATCAATTAATCACGGCCAATCGATGTACCGAAGAGCGCTATAAATTTGCAAAACATGTTTGAGAATGCAAATTAATTGTATTTGTAATTGCCAACAATCTGATAGGTCTTTATTATTGCGCGCCACTTTTGACCAAATATTCTAAATAATATAATTTGCCACGGTTTTTGAATACCAACATAGTTTGAGCCCAATTTGTCTGATTTACTTTCGTTGAAAAAAATATATACCAAATTATTTGTCTCGCCACTAGCCGTCCTTCATGGACGTCCAACAGAGGAAAAAAATTGACTACCTCCACTAATCTCGAGAATGGCAAACACTTCCATAAATGTATCCATCTTCTCCAATGCAGCGAACGAGAATTTGCAATTCTACAATGCAAACCAAACTCATATCCATATTATTGCGATAAAAATATATAAAATGCTTGTGGCATGCACCTTCGCACTGAGCAAAACCAACCCCAATGTAAAATAGCTGAACCTATACACTCCAGGACTTGTTGTCCAAAACATACGTATCACGCTGCATGACATCCTAACTCAAATTCTCAACACAATAGTGTATGACGTAATTAATGGCGGAAAATGCTAAACAGTATTATAACACAAACTCACCCGCATGTGTACAATGAGCTTAAGAAGATCTCCACTGCCACCGCTGCGTGAGGATGGTGGCGCGCTAAATGGATAACAACGCCGCTCGCGCGCTTGACTGAACGTGACATTTTGGCCATTTTACATCGACACATAATCCTAGTGGATTTGACCCACTAAGCTCTGGGACAACACACCGTGATGCTGGTAATGACAAAGAAGCTGTTGCTGATGTGGCGCTCTGGCTCAGACGACAACGACAATTGGCATGAATAACAAATGCGTTTAACCCTAATTGAAGAGTGTATTTTAAAATTGATTTTTTTTGTTTGTCCCTTGTTTCCATTACCATGGGACTTCATGCTGGGTGTCCTTGTTGTTTTGACGGAAGAGTAGGCATTTCATTAACGAGTGCCGACCTATAGTGAAGACAAAAATATCCTCCCGCATGCAAATGAGGGGTGTATGTTTAGTTTTTGACAGGTCCAGTGTCTAGACGGACAAAAGATGTCCATCGCGGGAGACTCCTCCTTGAAAAAAAGCATTTTAAAATGTAACATTTTCCAAGCCGATAGAAAAAACGAAAATTTGTCATTTGTATAGCAAGAAGCCAGTTAATAAATTCTACGCACGTTGGTAATTTACATAGAATGGAGTTTTAACGATGGAGAAAGGGCTCAGTCTTTCTATTCATATTCACTTAAAAATTGTGGACTTTGTGTGGTGATTGTGTGCTTCGTCCCAGGGATTCGTAAAAGGGAAACACTTTTGTATTATCATTTCTTTAAGTGAAGAAATAGTTCTGAGAAATGCCACATGAAGTGTGTGTAGACAACGTTTATATGCCACCTCATGAAAACCTTAGGTTGGTCTTATAGTTTATTGCGTGTAGGTTTTATAGCCACGCATAGTATGTATGCCAATGGGGTGAAGTACGTAATGGTTTGATCGACGGCTAAAGATTTTTTTCCAGTATTAGCACCAAAGCAATCAAATTGGGAATAACTCAGAACAGCATTTGAAGGATTTAGTTAGGGTAGTGTCATGGCAGAATGTTTTAATATCTTTCACTTTCGATTATAATTATATGGCACTAGTGAAACGAGGACTTAAGGCAGCTCCTCCAAAATCCGTCAACACTCCTTCTTGGGGTTAATGTAAAGACAAAGTGAAGATAGCTTCCTGTGGAAGGCATAAAATGAAAAAAAAAATATATAAAACTACTCAATCATGCAAATTGTATTCAAATATTGCATGGAACAAGTGAAAATTGAAGTAACACAATATCCGACAAAAATGATTGCCAATAAACTTCGCATCTGAGGGTAAGGACTTGAATTCAATGGAAAAAGTATTGCTTCAACAATATTAAACTGTCATCATCTCATTGTTAACAATAATTTTAATAATTTCAAAGAATCCGTGTGGATGTTTTCATTAAAATGATTTGTGAATTTAATTTTTTTCTGCTGCTAATTTAATTGCACTCTGACAATCAATTGTTACTTTTCTCTTTATTTTATAGCCGTTTGGTGGGAAATCCTTTGAAATTCTTGTCTAGTGAAACGTTTGCAAGAAACTTGCTATTGGATGCCCTGTAAGTATACCAAAAAAAACTGTTCCGCCGAATTTTAATTGCGGTATATTAAGACAAATTACATTTAAGAAACGATTTTGGTTTTTTTTACTTCGAAGAACTTTTAGAATAAAACTATTTGAATTCTATAACCAAATCAAGGTGAATTGAAACTTTATGCATTTCTTGAGAAAAGAAGTACAACTTGTATAGAAATATTCCAAGTCTCTTAAAAAACTTATGTCATGACGGCGGGACTTCAAAGATTTAATTTCAAGAAGTAAAATTATTATTATTATTATTATTATTATTATTATTATTATTATTATTATTATTATTATTATTATTATTATTATTATTATTATTATTATTATTATTAAAATTAATTATTATCGGCTTATTAAAAAACATGATCGAACTAATACTGTGAATAGAGGAAATAGGTAAATGGGTTTTCAAAGTCTTTTGGCAATCAGCCTTCGCATCAGTATATTAAATAATGACATTTAAATGAGTATGACGTATCAAACTTGTCTCAAAAATCGTTGTTTTGATAACCCTATTTAAATTAATGTGAGCTTTTTACTGGATAAGATATTCATAAAATAGAACTTCAAGCCATTCATTGACATGATTAGCAACTTTTTGGCTTTGAAAAATGCATCATTCAATCCTCTAAGGAGACTAGATAGCTTTACCGAAAAATTAGGTTAAAAGTAAGCAAGAATTATACAAAACAATTATTATTTTAAGCCAAATATTTTAAATAAGAAATAAATTATGCATTATTTAAACAGATTTACAAATATGTTTCTTTATTTTATTGGTATTCCTCACTTGCTCTGTCAAAAGGTAATTCTAAATTTATGCCTTTTTTCAGATATTTAGGCCACACTGGACTCTTGATCACCATGGACCTACTGCAGACCGTAAATGTTTCGTATCTCAATCTGAATGGCATCAAATTTGAAAATATCAATTTTAAAGCTATTGCCACAATGACAAAACTGAAGTATGTAGTCTTCGAAAAATTCTACTTCTGCTCAATGACACCACAAGTGCGTATGTGTAAACCAAACTCAGACGGAGTGTCATCATTTGAAGACATGCTAACCAAACCAGTTCTACGATACTCAACTTGGGTAATGGGATTCATAATATTTATAGGGAACCTAATGGTACTCTGGGGAAGATTCATCTATCGGGATGAAAATCGTGGAGTGACTATGGTAATTCGAAATCTAGCCCTATCCGATATCCTTATGGGTTTCTATTTGTTCACCATCGGCATCCAGGATTATCGCTACCGAAATCGATATCACAAGGTAGCTCAGGAATGGATAAGTTCATGGAACTGCGCAGCTGTGGGTGTTTTGGCTGTAACGTCTTCAGAGGTGTCGATGTTGATTTTGGCATTTATGTCATTGGAACGTTTTTTATTAATTGCTGATCCTTTTCGTGGTCATCATCGTTTGAATCCGAGAAATGTTTTCGTTTCTATGCTGTTCATTTGGTTAATGGGTGGAGGAGTGGCTATTGTGCCAATGGTGTTATGGCGATCGAGTACAATGTTTTATGGCACCTATTCGGGAACATGTTTTCCGCTGCATATACAAGAGCCCTATCCATTGGGATGGCAATATTCTGCATTTATTTTTATTGGATTGAATCTTTTTCTACTTTTGGGGATGATACTATTATACACTGCCCTGATGGTGTCAATTTGGAGGACGAGGAAAGCTACACCCTTGTCACTGCTCGATTGTGAGTTTGCTGTTCGTTTTTTCTTCATCGTTCTCACGGATGTCTTGTGTTGGGCGCCAATTATTGCGATTAAAATTTGGGCATTCTTTAGATATAACATATCAGGTATATGAATATTAAAATTGAAGGGGGTTATAGTTTCTTTATGACCGCGGTTGTCAATATTAGACAACAAATTAGTGTCATATAGTTATGAAAAACCTTTGCATTTAAATTTTTTCATCACATTATTGGGGCCTTTTTAAATATCTCTAAAGGTAATAAACCGAGTACCTCATACATTTTTGAATTATTTCATCCAATTATTAGATTTTGAATTGGCAACTGGTTTTAGAAACTGTTACAGCCTTTTAATCAAGTTTTAAAATTGTCATTACATAGACTTCTACAATAATCTCCTTAGATGATACGTATGCATGGTTGGTTATCTTTGTACTGCCACTTAATTCGGCAGTTAATCCACTGCTGTATACATTTACGACACCAAAATATCGAAAACAGATATTACTACGAGGTTGGCAGAAATTCACTTCGCGGAAGAAAATGGAGGCATCAGCAACGGGTACTGGATCTAATCCAGGTTGGCAGAACAATCCTAATATTAAATTAATTGAAAATGTTTTTGGAGTGAATTTGTTGTTTCTTTTTAGATGAATCTCAAAGCAAAGGCATACCTCTACTCTACAATACTACAAGGACACACAGTACTTAGAAGTGAAGCAGAGTACTTACATAATGTAACAACGCCGCACGCGCTATGTCAACTCTTCAGGTTTCATTTTTATTAAATTGGAAGAACAAAGCGAAAATAACAATTTATTTAAATAGTTAGATTATAATTTAAGTTAACAAGTTAAAATATTAATAGTAATTAATATATTAAGTACATATACATGTAATCAAATTGAATTGTTGTAATGGCTTTTGATCAATATATTGATGTAATTACAAAACGGTATTAGTATATTGACTTTATTTATCAGAATTGAATTGCGTGTAAGAGGCGAATAGGAAAAATTGCAGGATAACATGTTTATGGGAAATTGCTTTGTATCCGAAATGCTGACGTTAATTGGTTTTCTTAAAATTTTGGACGAAGTTCTGAAAGTGATTCATTCGCTGGTTTAAAACTCCCCATGAACTTAAATAATACAATTAGGTACCTACTCTAGACGCATATTAACACTAGAAAACAATTTAAAGCAATCTTAAAGTAAATAGTAAATAGTAAGTTTAAGTTGAAATTAGTGGTAGAAAATCGCTTAGTTTCAGTAAATTTTACTAACAATTCGTTAATAAATTGAACAAAATAGACAAACTTTTTGCTGTAACTTATCGTCAGCCAAAAATTTAGTATTGAGCATCGCAGATCGCACTCATCTTACGTGATACACTCCTTGTATGAAGTTGTAACTAAACAATTAATTTGAATCCCACGACAAATTTTTAATAGTAATTTGAATGTATTTCTTCTTTCTTTATTTGGCCTATTGTAGGTCTTTTCGATTCGTCTCAAAACCTGTTGCAATATGTTCATAGACACCAATGTCGTTTTCAATTATGCAAATAGATCACTTCTTTTTCCATTCTGGTTTGCTTTTATTTTCGATTGGCAAAATAAAATCAGTTTTTCATTAGCAATATAGATTCCGATTTACAATCAAAAACCATTTCAATTTGGTTTGATTGATCAGCAAAAATCTAAAATCTCAGATCAAAATCTGAAATGCCCAATCGAAAACGCAATAATAATAATCAAAAATTACACCTATGTAGTCTGTCAGTTATAGCAATTCGCCGGTTTCCATATTTTTTCCAGCGAATTCATAATTTAAATTCGCCTATTGTCATTTGCTCTCACACGTCACTTTTGACATTAGGTATGTGAAATTGCGAAACTTGCACCAACCAAAAATATTTGGATATGGATAAAAGACCGAGTTAAGAAAAAAGTTATTTTAAGGTGATTATTTTGTGCAAATGATGTTCTAAATTAATAGAATTGATCCTACTAATAAGTGTCTTCAAATTGTCATTGATTTTTAAAAAAAATATTCAAACAGAACTGCAATGTTTTGTGTCAGCGCATCACCCTCGAAGTAAATTTACTATTTTCAGCACGGTTCTACAATAACGTACATGATCCCAATTCCCAAGGATTATCGATAAAAATACACACCAACAAAGAACAGTTGCTTCCAAAGTTCTCAAAATGCCCGGAAAAGTCGGTGTTAAAATCAAGGCTGGGCGCAATTTGCCCATCATGGATCGTAGTAGTGAGACAACCGATGCATATGTTGAAATCAAATTGGGCAGTGTAACCCATAAAACGGATGTTTGCCGAAAAAGTCTTAACCCACAATGGAACACCGATTGGTAAGTCGAATTTTTAAACAGTTTACCAAATCAATGGGATTTGTGTCAATTTACGTTGGCAGTCTATCTTATCTTTGAATGAGTGGATATGTTAGTGTATGCGCATAATTGCCTATCAGCACGCATTTTGGAAAAATAAAAATATTATTCACCTAGGTTCCGATTCGAAGTCGACGACGCTGAGCTGCAAGATGAACCACTGCAAATTCGTCTAATGGATTATGACACCTACTCTGCGAATGATGCTATTGGTAAGGTGAACATAAGCTTAAATCCACTCTGCTTGGAGACAGCAAGTCAGTCGACGCAGGGCAAAGGAGCTGTACTCTCGGGATGGATACCAGTTTTTGATACAATGCACGGAATTCGTGGTGAAGTGAATGTTATTGTCAAAGTCGACTTGTTCTCCGATGTGAATAAGTTTAGGCAAAGTTCCTGTGGGATTCAGTTTTTTCACTGTAAGTTTGAATGATGTTTTGTAACGTTGGATATATAGGGATGCTTTTTTGCAGCGCCATGTATTCCCCACGGGTACCGAGCTCAGATAATACATGGCTTTGTGGAGGAACTGGTAGTGAATGACGATCCCGAGTATCAGTGGATTGATAAAATTCGAACGCCCAGAGCTTCGAATGAGGCTCGACAAGTGGTGTTTCTCCGTCTATCGGGTCAAGTGAGTTTGAATGATTTATACATATAAACACTATTTAGTAGGTAAGGCAAGTTTCCATTCGTATCAAAAAATAAACTCAACCTGGTGAAATGCTAGGCCTATAGTGCTTTATGATTAAATTCACTTTGATAACTGCGAAGTAAATATGTGTATCATTATGAGTAGGTTCTAAGAAGTGTTATCCAGCCTTATATCGTTATGTATTCTCGATATTAGATTTGTTTCATTATTGTGTTTCATTCATTCAATTTTAGATAGTTAAACAACTAAATAAATAAATAATTTGTTTCTTAATACACCCAGGTGCAACGTAAAATCGGCTTAAAAGCAATCAACCTCGGTGCAAACGCCGTCATCGGCTACACGCAGTGCTTCGACTTAGAAGGTGATGTAGGTGTAGTAGCTCGTGGTATTGGCACCGCAGTAACGCTGATCAAAATCCAAGAGCCTAGCACGCAGACCCTCGTCGACAACACACTAATCGAAGAGTAAGTAGCTTAAATTGTATATTCCCGATCCCTTTTAAATGTTTGGCACTTGCCTACAAGCAGGTGTGGTGGTGCCGTTACCCACGCTATGTTATTATCATAATCATGCGTGGTAACAATACTTCTTTATAGTCTGTCATTTTTATTTTATCGATAAACAATAACCTCAACTTCTTTTTTTTTCGTTTGTTTTTCTTTCGTTAAATTCGCGATCTTACGTGTGTGTGTTTGTTTTTACTTTTTCTTCTTCTTTTTGTTGTGTAACTTATCTTCTCTACGTCTTCGTGTGGTGCATTAATTACTCTATATAAACGAAAACACTGTGAATTTTGCGTTTGCTTGTAAATATCACTTTAACTTTGCTAAAACAAATGCAGACGCACACTAAAATATCTAGAGTTCTTAACGGGTCCTGATCCTGACAATGAATACTTTACCAAAGTCGACGGCGATGAGTCCATCTTCGTCGATCGCAAAAAGTCACAAACCAAAAGCGTCTCCGACGAAGAGAGTATCACTGACACGTCTAACATGAGGTCCTTGCTGAGGCAAGAGGAACAACGTGGCGAGAAGCCAAAGGGAAAGTTTACCCATCACGTGAAGCGATTTAAGAATCAATCACGCATGATGATCAACAAGAAATGCGGAGCTCTAAAGAAGCGACTAAGTGAACCCGACAAATCGGACGACACCAAATCGCTTAGCAGTTCGTACTCTACCATGTCCGTAATCGAACCTATTCGCAGTTCGTTGATGGATTTGCGTAACGTTGTTAGTTTCGGAAGGCCAAAGTCGCCACCTGCGCATATAATGCGTTCGATAAGTGATTCTAGTGGAATGGCTACGACTCCGATAAAGAAGCCACCAATAAACTTTGAATTAAATATGCACGATGGAATAAGATCATCTCCCAGTATCGTTGCAAAACCAGACTTGAAAACCAGAGAATCTTCGGTTTCTTTGGGCTCGATATCAACAGAAGTTGTAGGGCATTTTGACAGGGAATTGGATACCATAACCATCATAACCGAGGAGAGTGCTGAGGTATCTTCAATCAGTGATTCGCTTCACCTAAGAGAGGAAAGAGAATTGAAACCCATTGTGGGTGATGAAGATTTGAGGATAATTCTGAAGAGTCTCGCAATGGGTGAACGTTCTAATGACGAAGCTGATATGAATGAGTCGTCGTCTTCGTCGTATTTGGATGAGGAAGATGACGATGACGACGATGATGCTGGCGATGAGTCGGATGATGAAGCAGATGCAATCAATTGGATGCAACCAGGAACAACTGTCGACGACTTTGAGTGTGTAATGGACGAACAACGTGGTTCGATGCTGCACGATTTGAGAGATAATATCGCCAATAAATATCAGCAATTACAGGTTAGAAGGATTACTGAACTACCATTTCATTGCGTTTGTAGTTTTGACATTTTCTTGTACATAATCGTAGACAGAGAGGTATTAGTTTTGTAGAGACAGTGCCCAAGCCCATCTTTGTAAATGACATGAAATTTCATTGTAACTGGAGAACATCATTCGTAAATGTGTCTGCCACGCCAGACCTATTGATCATCAATGTACTATATATAAGGTCTTAGGTAGAATAACCATTTATGTATCAACCCTCATGTTTTCTAGGTACAATTGATTGACTTAATAAGATGAAATTAACGATACCTTCTTCCATTCATCAGGAAAGCTATCGACTTACCAAGCTCTTTGTACACTGGCACTACAGTCCAGGGTGGACCTGGGCCTGAGCCCTTTGTACAAGTTGGGGGAAAAGAATAATCTTTTCTTGAGACGAGCTTTTGCTTTTTTCCACCTACTGAGGAATAGACTAAAGCTGGAACCGTGGTTTTGTCACATCTCTAAAATTATTTGGGAGATTCCATCAGGGCCTGTGGATTTGCCAATGTTTATGCTATTTTCAGTTTCTTGAAAGTATAGATTCCTGTTGATTGAATTCATCTGGTACCAGTCTGAATTTTCCTTTAGTTACAGCAATTCCTATCATTTTCGCCGTCAACAGGGTGAGCCATCTGCTGGTTAATAGTTACCTGTTTTATTAATAGAGCACACTTTCCGATTATTTGCGGAGCATAATTTTTATTAGTCGATTACTGAAAACTCTTTTTTAAATAAGCACTATAGCGGAGACATGAACAATACATTATACCGTACTTTTGGAAAGACAGCAAAAATTAGTTTTTTTTAATGTCAAAATAACAAGACCAAGAAACCATCAGATGGTTTACACATGGACACACATTTGCGCACCTTAATCGTAGTCTATTGGAGTCCTTAGAAATTAAAAAGTCATTCATTCATGCTACCAGTAAAAATTCTCATCCTAACCCAACACAATCTGTCTACGATTCGATATAGTAAGTAGCAACGTTTCTATTGCGTTGAGCTCATCTTCCTAAGTTTCCATTAAAACGTATTAAACTAGAAATGCGTCGGCTAGTAAATGTCTATATTGTTTTCAAATAATGCGCACAAACATTTCAAACACTATGGATTATCCTTAGGAATGTATGCATCGTAAATCACCCGAGAAGCAAAAGACGAAGGACTCAGCCAAAGGAACAAGCAAGCCGCAGGAACTAAGCAAGGACAAATCATCTTTACAATCACTTAATATAAATATAATAATTGAATCTGCAGATCCTATACCAACAACAGTAGCGGAGATAATTCACGAACCAGACCGCAATGCGCCGAAGACTTCAGTAACAACCACGGAATTTCGCGGCTTAGATACACCAGCACTGAGCCTTACAAACCTGAAACCCAAAACCAATCGCAAAAATGAATTTTACAGCTCAACGCCAGAGATCATGCAGGACGATAGCACGCATCGCGTTAATCCCTTCGATTTGTCTTTTGTTTCGCTAACTGAGTTCGCCCCAAAAAGGCTACCTACTAGAGCAACTGCTAGTCCGCCTAAAAATTGTGTTACATTTACTTCACCTATTTTGCAGATATGTCCGTCTACCCCAACACCAACTGAGTCCAGTGCGTCCGAAGTGTCGCCCGGAGAACTCTGTTCCCCTCACAACCTCCTTCCTCAGCATAATCCTCCATCCCTAAGCCTCCTATCTGTAAACACTTTGCAGAGTTGCAATTCTGATTGGTCCCTTAGCAATAATTCTATGAATCACTCACAATCCCTTGTGACTTTGAGTAACCATACTAACAATGCGTCATTGCTTGCACCATCTACTCCATTGTCCATAAAACATATTAGATCATCAACCGAGCTAGTGTCTTCAACGGTTGGTGGGGTTAGCCCTACTACTGCTGTTGGTGTTGCAACGGCTACAGCCACAGAAAATCGGGCCAGTCCTGTTAGTAAATCGATGGGACACACACGCAATGATTCGGCAACTTCAAAGATGTCGCCAAGTCCATCAAAAGCCACAGGAATGACCAGTGCAACGCATACCAACAACATTCCGACGACGGCGGGAAAAGACATCGAAATTTGTCGCAGATCATCGGATTCCGATTTGAGTGTGACTCCAAAAGGTAAGTTCTAGTTGGATTTGTGTCTATTTTTTAATTTGTTTCCCATAAAAGATGTACATTTTGTTTTTAAATTTTTAAGATACATACACACACAAATGATTCTCCATTCAACTCTCAGCTAGGAATTTTAGGTATCAATTCAAAAATGCATAATATATGGGAAAACGTATCATGCAATAATTATTATCATGCTAACCTATTTAAAGCCGTTCATAAACATCAACAGAGGCCATTGCATTTTAAATTTCCAAACCCGCAGTTTGTCCACTTAAAATATTACTGATATTATAACAATTGAGTCTATATTTTATACATTAGGGCTAATTTTGTTTTAATTGCTAAAAACCCAAAAATCCCAAACGATTCTTGAAAATAGTATGTATTAAAATTAGTACTCACGATTAAACTTTTTTTGTCGAAAATTATGCGATATCATGCGCGGAGCATCTACAAAACCGTTTCTTGTCCATGAATACATTGATAATAATTTGGATCACTAGCATTTTTTATTTTGGCCAGAAGCTATTGTTTTTCCTAAAAGAACTAAAGCCCTTCACAAAATCACAAACAATAATTGAAAAACAAAAATGTCACATCGCATGCTGTAATTTATGGAAAAACAAAATGCATCTGTCATCTTCTTATATCGGTGTATATGCCAGCCATGGGCACATTCAAGTATCTAGTTGACTTAAGTCGACTAGATTTGTCTGGACTTAGTGTAACCTGAACGCAAAAACTAACTTAATTGGTCGTAAACGTCAGATCTTGACGGGGGGAGCATCTAAAGAGTATTCCACTCCACAAATCATCACTTTAATTGTAATTTTTAGATTTTTTTGGCTTCGTTTGTTTTTGTGAGCTTTGTGCTGTCTCAAGGCAAATTTGAAATGTCAAATTCTCCGCCGATGACATATAGAAATGTTAACTTAGTACTCAGTCACGAAATTCGTGACTAGATTCGTCGGCTACCCCTCCATAAACGTCAACAGAGAAAGCTGCTCACGTGACGAATCCCAGCCAATAAGAACTCAGAAACATCAAGTCAATCAGCTGTCAGACTTACTAAACTAGATACTTGAACGTCCCCGACTTATTATATATGAACTGCTAGCTAGCAGACGTCTTCGCGTTGGTTCCAACATAACCACTAGCCCTCTTGGTTCGGAGCGGAATAATTTGGAAATTTACACCCTTTTTGAAGTGTCATCTATTGTTAACAACGACGCAACAATTTGAATTTCAACCACTTTACTTGCCAATTTCACTAACGCCCAATAAGTGTCTCTAGCATTCTATGGAGAAATCAAAGATGGTTGTCGCATTAGCTCCCGTTTTCCAATGCCATCTACCCTAAACAGTGACGCAACAATTTGAATTTTAAATGTCTTACCTAATAAATTCTGTAACGCCCAATAGGTGCCTCTAGCATTCTATGCAGAAATCCAAGATGGTTCGTCATTTTGTTTCACTTATTTTTCGCTCCAAACCAAGAGCGCTAGTTTATGTTGGCGTCATTTTCTGGGAAAAATTTGTATGAACTGACATTTCACTAGCAGTCCATATATAATAAGTCAATGATGCCACCAAAGAAATATGTTTTGTTCCGTAGATAGTGGCTCAATCTGCTTTAGTATGATCTGTATGTGTTGAGATGCCAGCGCTTCACTAAAAAATATTGGTCATATTAATATTTTAACTGTTTTCTCCAATATGGCGTTAAACATATTTTTCAGAGGTACTAATTACTCCTTAGGTAGGTTTCCTGCGCGATATATAAATATAAAAGAGAGAACTAAATGACTGTGAAGGAATCTCTGAAGATTGCGCGAGCGAAGCCGCGGGCAAAAGCTAGTTTTTCATATAGGTATCACTATAAAAGCGTTCCCTAACTTTTTTGTAAGTTAGATGAATTATCTCCTCCACTAATACCATTTTGACAGCATTTTCCATTTTTACTGCAAAATTAAAGAAACAGAGCTATAAATTACAGCCACGATTAGCAGCAAAATCCAGCATTGAACTCTTGACCTGACTAAATACCTATAGGGTCAGCTCAGTGCTCACCTCAAACACAGATTTTAATTGTCAATTTGATCATTCACCCCTATTCCCGTTGGCGTTTCTCGTAAACGACTAATTTTCATTTCGTTTTTAATTCGGTGTTTGTAACTTTTTTGAGACAAACGATTTCAAATGACAGTAAACACGTCGAAAAGAAACAAATTCGTTAAGAACAGTCCGGAAAAAAAATCTGAATTACCCATACCCATACCCAAATCTAACTCTCTTCAAATATATGACACAAAAAGGCTTCGCTCTCAAATGTATTTATGCACAATGAACTCCTTTTTCCTGGCACTAACTCTCACTTTGTCTTATGTTGTTTGTTTTACAGTTTATGGTCGAAAAAGTGAGTACAACAATATGCTAAGGCAGTATGTCAGGTCCAACCGATGGGAAACCGGTCTATCTATTCGTTTTGTTTATCATTTCGTTTCTGTATTAGGTGTCAATTCAAGAATATGTATAAATATATGTTTAACAGGTATCTGTCAGGACATACCAAATAATTAAATGTTAATAGTGAACTTTGATATTTTTTCTTATGATCTGTCTTTTTCTTTGGGTAAGCATGAACGGAATGCATGGAAGAGTGAAAGGGGATAGGGTAAACGTGTAAATGATTTTCGCATGCTTACAGACCTAGACTGTCCTGTTATGAATGTGCTGTAATTAGGAGGCTTATTTTAAGGTTAACTCAAGTATCAACTTCGTATTGAGTGCAATAACCAAAGTATCAGAGGTAGATATTCGAAATTGTCCCATCGTTGGGCGCCACCTTGTGAATGCATCATTTGACTGATGTATGTTCTATTTGCAATAGAAGTTTTTTTACGAAATTGATACCAGTTTACATCCTTCTAGGAACCACCCAAATTCAAATGCGTTTAATAGTGTCTGAACAAACCAGATTACCCGACTGCTTTAGTACCTATTTTTTCCATATTCGAATAACTTCATGTTCTGTGTCGTAACTATTTTATTATTATTTATTTTTATATGTCATTAATCATTCGCCTAATCGTTTGGGTTTCGGGTAGATTTGTAACTACAACTCGGCCGTACAAAAAAAATCGAAAATGTCACGAGTAATAAATCTTCCCCTACCTCTTCATGCACATCAATAGACAGATTTTTCATCTCTTTCTAACAATCGAATATTTATGTTTATGTATTAAAGCATCTTATGTAGTTCATTATTTATTTTTATTTTTTTTTAATTATTATCTCGCAATTTTTCATGTTATTTATTATTAAACAGATTGTTATCTGTGGGATCGTTATTTAAATGATCAACAACTTTGTAAATATTTGTGTGTGTTTTCTGTATATGAATACATTCCACATTTTGTATAATTCATCTTAAACATTTGTTTTCCGTGGTCTAGGAAACTCAATATGTGTGGCAAGTGAACGACTTATTGCAGCAACAGCATCTATGCGACTCAGTGCGACAACTAACATTAAGTCGAATCCAGAAAACATGGACATGCTGGAGTATCCGTTCTTAACGCTGACCAAATATCCTACTGGATTTATTTTACATTTAGGTGAGTATTTGAAATGGCGCCCAAAGCGTTAAAAATACTTTAGCAGTTAGTTGAAAAATATGCCACAGAGGAGAATGATTTGTTGACGTGATTAGTCCATGCCAACCTAAAAAGAGACGAAAACTGCCAGACTTACGCATTCGAGAGTATATCACTTCAATAATTGATTTCCCTAAAATGAACTCGGCTATTCTCTTGATCTTAGGATCATTTGCCTGATTTCATATTCTCCACAACATTCAATAACTGGCCAAGTTGAACTCTCCCTTCAAATTCAACGTTTACAGTGCACTCGTATCTCGAAGCTATCAATCAAGTCTTAAATATATTTCTTTTATATTCGAAATACTTTCCAGGGGCAACTGTAGCAGCCCGTTCTGTGAAACTTCTCGAAAGAGTTCCAAATCCCGATGAACCCGAAACCCGCGACTCATGGTGGACAGAACTGAGAATGGAAGTACGCTCCCACGCCAGAGCCTTGGGTTGTAACGTTGTTCTCGGATACTCAGAGGCAACTACAATATCGTAAGCATTCCTATCCAAATCAACTCTTATCCCCTTCTACTAAGCTTTTCGGTCTCACATTAGTGACGATGTTTGCGTTCTGTCAGCAACTGGCACTGCAGCAGTTATCAATATGATGTACAATCGCACAGCATCACAGGCAGATGATTTACTCACAGGAGTAAAGCCCTCAACCATGTCAACATCACTTGAAGAGCGTGATATCATGAAGGAGGTTAAACATTTGATAGATCCTTCGTTGGCGTCCAAAGAAATCATATCCACTTCCTATGGAGTAACACAGAAGAACTCACTTCTTAGTCAGCTGACTAGCCCTAAACTCGCTTGCACAATGTGTCATATACCATACAGTCTTGCATCGGTGCCGTTTAATGTTAAGCTGAAGAAATGCGCCATATGTCGGAAAGGCAAAGTGCCAGATGTCATCATGGCAACAGTAGAGATTCCTGAATCGCTGCACGTAACCGGAAGAGGATGCTTTATGCAAGCACAGGTGCTTCGAGCCAAAAAAGATCTTCGCTCCGAGTCAAATGCCAAGGAGATTTCCGACGGGCTTCCATTTTTAGAATACGAACTGCACCGCATACTTATAAACAAATTAAAAGCTAAAGGGATGAACGCAATATTTGGCCTCAAGGCGCAGGTATCAATCGGAGAGCGCATGATCGCACTTATTGCAACTGGAACTGCAATCTTTCTGACAGCATTGCCACCACCAGCGGTGCCTAAGATCGTCGCTGGCAACTCATGGACAGATAAGGCGAAATTGAATGAGTTGCAGAAGAACCTGCAAGAAACATACGAGCGGAATCGAGAAACCTATCAGTTAAAGACGCTCGATCCTGATTGCGAGCCCAATGGTAGGGGCCAATCGGATACAGATGAGTCGGATGATGAGGTGCTCGAAATGGATTTGAATGCGGGCAACAAAGACACTTGCGTTCTGGAAGTGGATGATATTGAAGACTTGGAGATTATATCGGTATTGATGGAGCCATCGCCGCCAAAGGGATTTCATGTGGTGAACACACAATCGGTCCCAGGGCTGCATGACATGGAGATTGTTCGAAATTTGCAGTTTTTCACACAGGTTTGGCGTGCCAAATTGGCCGTCAATCAAAGCGTCAACGGCCTGGCTAATCACTTTCAAAGGTTTGCACTGAATGGATGGGGCTTTGTTTCACATTGCATTGATTTATTACTCTTATTTAGGCTTTGCCAGACGATATTTTTCAAGCTACGCAGTATGATGCCTTGTGCAATATGTGATCTTCGATTTCTATTAGACCTTCCAGAGAGTGTAAGTTGTATTCAATTTCTAAGTGAATTTTTGTAAGAAAGTTTCTGTTTTTATAGGACGAGATACAACTGTTGGTCACCGGTATGGCACTGGGTCTAGGCGAAGTAAGTAAATTTAAAAATCGCCGAAAGACAATTAACAATGACTCTACGGTTAATGGGACAGCAAAAAAGACACAAGACGAGGAATTTATTTTTCCGCTGGATGAAGATCAAGCGATGGATGTAACTCCATCGGCACCTACTCCTTCGGCGTATGGAAACTATTCCTTGAAACTGAAGAAGGGCTCGCCATCAGCGATGAAGATGAGCGTCGGGTTGCGTGGCATGAAACATGTAAGTTGTATTACATTTTCTTTTGCAGTTTTCGTATTTTTTTTTCTCTAAAATTCTTAAAGCACGCTAAAAATTAACTTTGTGTAAGCGATAGTATTATATTCCTTAATAATCAATAATGTCGCTTAATAGTTTCGTCAGATCTTACTAACATTCTTGCAACAATAGATACTATAACTTTTGTTCTTCGCCGAGATTGAATACGTATGCCGAATGAAAATTTAATAAAAAATGTTTGGCCCCTGCTTTATCTGTTCATCAGAGATAACTCGTACTCTTACCTATCTGAGAGACAATTGAACTGTTTGTGTACATTTAACCCCCATGGCTAGCTGCGTGTGTCCATTTTCCGGACTTTCCATCTACCCTTCATATGATACTTTGCAGAAAAGTCTGCGCACCTACCAGATTAAGACTACTTGCAATAACTCTGTCATTTGGCCTATGTTATTTTTTTGGTTTACTTTCGAAAATTTGGCATAACGAGTGGTAAATATGCCCCTGCTGCTTCCCCTGTATAATATATAGACGTTGGGTTTGGAGGTGACTCACGGTTTTTAGGCTGTGCTCAGTTTGTAATACCAAGACTTTAGTAATGTATGACTGAATCCTACAAGTTGATATTTCCAGTAAGTATCGCTTGCAGAGTACAATACCTAGGTACTGTTTCTCTGGAGACAGGCTTTTTACATGTTTCTTTCCCGTGAATAAAATGACTACCTATGAGAGTCATTGGTAGCTTACTCTCGCATGATGTCTTAATTCCACTTACTGCCTCGATTATCACTGCGATTTCGACCAAAGCGCTACTGAAGGCCGTCTTCGTCTTCTCTCTGACTACTTCATTTAATCACTCGTTCTTAAACAGGCATCTGCACATGTTTAACAAAATTTAACTTACAGCTGCCCATCAGAGAAAGATATGGCGTTGATATCACACCTCTTACTTACGTGCCCGGTGGTAAAATAGAAAAGTATCTCGGCAATTTGAACTTTTTCTTCATTCGAGAGAGTACATCGATTCGTGAACTTGGAGGTATTAGTGGATTTGTACACAGTTTCATAACAGAGGTAAGACATTGTCTCACCAATTTCTTAAGATGAAATTTGCTATCCTATTTGTCTTACTAATTATCACATTTAGCTACTGGCTGTAGTCCGAGCACACATCACAACATTAGGCGGCAACGCAATGGTTGCCTTCTACATGACAGAATTAATATTAGTGGATAACCAACACAAAAACCAGGTAAGACATAAAGCATTGGTGTGTTTGCATTTTTTTAATATGTTTTACTTTTAGGCTCAATGTCTTATAAGCATAGGTGGCGATGTGGTATACGTGTCCTACCACACAGATGACTGATATTCAAAGTTAAGGGGGATCTAGCGTTTATTTTACATGACAAGGCCCAAAAGTGTAATCTACTAACTAGGACAATGTCCTAAAATCCCCTTGTTAAAGTTATATACCCTCTTCGACTTTGGACTAATTAAAACGTAACCAAGATGCAATGTTCATTATATTTAGGTTCAATATAATCATAATGGCTTTCGTAACTTAAAAACAAAACAAAAGAATATAGCGAAATATGTAAATTATAAATATTAAAAAAAAATATTACAAAGAAAACTATGCAATAAATTTATTTATATTTTCTTTAAATTGTTGCTATTTCAAATGCAGCCCTGTTGTAAATTTTTTGCAATTCTATTGATATTTTATTAAATATTGATAAATGTGTTGAGGAAAATGTGAAAAGTGTGCTATACGTATACGATGCAATGAAGATCACATGACCAATAAATAAATTGAATTTTTTTTAGGGCAAACGTTACAATAAACTTTGAATTTAAATAATAATAAATAATTGTTTTGTTAAAATTGTGAGAAAACTATAAATTTAAATATTTATTGTAAATATAAACTGGTTTATGTTGAAGACATATTCAATTGTATTAGGTACAATAAAATATTTAGTTTTACAATATAGGAAAATTTCGTTGTTTTCTTGATCACTGTTTCAGAATACTAACGCAGCTAGAAATATATGGGATCTTGATTTTATTTGGTAGATTTTTTTCGGAGCTCAGTTTTAAGCAGTGATGCCATTCTGACCGGATTCCGGTCATATCTGACCGAAATCTAATTACTCTGACCGGAGAAAATTTTAAAATCGAGGCGTCATTGCAATGAAATAAAATTTTCAGGTAAAAGAATATTGAAAACGGAAACACAAACAAATTTTATAGTAAAGCCGAAGCCGACGCCCGTTTTTGAAGCCCTCACTCTATCAATGCAAATATCAAATGCAGATTTATATTACAATGGTACGAAAAAGAACCTTTATACCCTGACCGGGCCATGCCAGAATTATTTCTAAAAATTGATTTTCTGCGCATTTTCTATGTTATCTACCCTTTTCTCCTTTCTACTCACTCAAAAAGTCAAAATCTACTTGCCTCGCTGGACATTGGAAGACGTGTATGGCCATGCTCTAAAAGTGTATTTCAGGACACGTCATATAAAATGAAAAATTTGTTTCAGTAAATTTTAAACAAACGAAATAAAAAACAAGTTTACAAACTCAAGATTTACATATTATAGAAAACGATTTCTCAACATGGATTATGTTTATAATGTAAAAAATGGCTAATGATAGTTAACTTTTGTTTTATATTTTTAGTAATAGATATTATGTTACCATAATCTATTTTTGACCGGGTTTCTGGTCAAAAACTCTGATTTTGACTTTTTACCGGATTTTTTAACCGGATTTAGAAAATAAAAATCCGGTCATACGGTCAGATTTGACCGGATTCACTTTTTTTTAGTGGCAACACTGGTTTTAAGTACTAGGAGAGATGAACTGTAAACTGCCTTTAACCAGATTAAAATTCTATATGCTCTCATCACGCCGACATCGCAGCGCCAGTTTAGTCTATCGCTTTTTCCTTGGTAGAAAAACATTTGACAAAAAGCCTCATAGGTACAAGTGGCGCTTATATTTAACAATACCCATATCAAACCATTCAAAGGCGTTTGGGTGCTGTGAGAGATTGGTTATTCCAGTGATTGTGTGTCCTTTTCTTTTATGCATTTTCAGGAAGTGATGCAAATATAAATTGTGTAGGTTTGCATGCTTAACGGAATTTAAATATCTTTCGCGGTGATCGTTGCACTTCGTCTAAGGTGCATGTTGCCTCCTCTCATAAGTGGAGTCTCTAGAATCTTCATGCTCGAGCGATTTTCCTTTTATAGGAGAACTGAGATTGGTGTTAAAAGATATCGGTCTTTTTTTTGTTGGTCGCGAATACAAGCTGCCGAAATGAAATTTTTTCGTTGTATTCCTGATGTGTTTTGGAAAGATTTTACGGGGTATAACTATGCTTTTATAGTTTGGAAGGTTTACTAAGTATCTGTATCATACAGCCGCTACCCTTGTAATGGATAGACCAGGCTTTGAAAAAGATTATGATAGTAAAGTAAGCTGTAAAATATTTGAGGTAATTAGTTACGTATACGCCATAGTGTACAGTACATTCTTAAGCACGAACAAAAGCAAAATGGTCGAACTATCTGTAACTTTCTAAGCTTATAATTTTTGAAATTAATGTGGATGACATTGCAACTGGAACGAGACTTTCGGAAATCCTACCGAGACGAATAACACCAACAGATTCCTTTCAAAAACGCTAAAGTCCTAAAACTTCTAAGTGTTGTCATTGTTTTTTTAATATTTTTTTTTGTTTTCTTTTTTTTTTCATTTTAAGTACCTACATATTATTTTTTTTTTAAATTACCCCTCCTGCCTAAACGTAGCTAAAAATGATTGTATTTAAACTCTCTACAAAAAAAACCTTCATCAATTTTCGGCGCTTGAGTTATCGTACTCGTGACGCGCGAACGGCTGAAAATATCGTGACATAGAGAACATAAATCGAGATTGTACCGGTTTTGTAAATGTATTTGAGCGTTGTGTGACAGCAGTTCAGCACCATGACTTGCGTACAGACATCTAGAGATCAGCTGATGTCATTAAGACTTACCTATCTATTTCTGTATCATGTTATTCGTCACTTATTTTATAAATCAAGATGCATTCATCCATCCAAGCTACTTTTTGAATCCATCTAATAGGACGAAGAGTAATAAATCTCAATTTGTAAAACCATTGCCAAAAATAAAACCAAATAAAATTTACTGCAACCAACTTAGAGGATTTTTTTTTCTTTAATTATTTTCATTTAATATATTACAAAGTTTAGATTACAAATAATTTTATTTTAGTCCAATGAAAACTAAAACACAATAATTAAGACGAGGGGAAAAAATGAAAGAGATCAATTTTAAATGTGTGCTGCATTCTTCGAAAATGTTTACTTGATTACCACTTATAGAGAATAATGTTGTATGTTTGATTGAATAAACATTTTTGTATGGGTTTAGAGGAAATACACTTCTGCGATGGTATGGTGGGGTTCAGTTGAGTTCAGTGGTGTTGTTAGCTTAACGCCTCTTGCCGAAACGCAAAAACACATGATCCACATCTGTTCGCTTGCCATAGTTCATTGGGATGAGTTCGTCTGTTTTAGACATCAAAGCTTTGAAAATACAATAATCCCACTAAAGGTGTTATATTGGCAAAAATTTGAACTTACCAGCTGCCTCGTTCTTGATGTAAGCCCTAAGAGCACTTGATAGTTGATCGGAATTTTCCAAGGCAATGCAGACCTTCTTGATGTGTGGTGGCATTTCCTCGAGAATGCCAGGTTCGCAGAGGGGAGCCACGGCAATAGATGAGGTCTTTCCCATTCCACAGATGGTCAAGAGAATGGAGGCGATGATGAGGGTAGCAACAATGTTTGATGACATCTAATTTATGGGGAGAAATAAATATCAAATTTAGAGAAATTGCTATAAGTCGGAAATTCTGGATGTCTGCCTCTGCATATGCGTTTGTTACTTGAAACTTCCTTCAAACTTTGGAAAGTTGTAGTTGTAGCCCTTTTTGCAAACTGACCCCGCAGAAAACAATCTTTAATGCATACCAACTAATAAGTTTTTAAAGCTAGTACTACTTTCAATTCTAAGTTTGCATGTGAGAAGTTAGTCCCTTCATTAATTAAGCTTCTCCACAGCATCAACATTTCCATAAGACAATATATTTCTCAACTGCACCTAACTAAAGATAAATCCTTTATAAAGCAAAAATAAAATAAAATCCAAAAGAACACAGATGCAAAGTAAAAGAGCTTTCCCCTAAGACCAGCATCCGCCAGAAACTTTCACCCTCGTCTGTTCTCTTATACATATAATTATAAACCTTCCAATCTGTTGAGATATCTCACATCAATACTCCAGAGTATCGAATATAACAGGAAACATAACTTTGTCCAGCCACCATCAAAAGGATATAGTATAACATAGTAGTAAACCCTTTATCCTGGGATATGATAAATCTTTTCCTCCGTTACATCATTCCAAAGCAATTATGATGCAAAACCGGATTTATACTCCCGTTTCAACAAGTGCAATCCATACCACCGTCAACATCGCGCATCATGTCTCTGATAGCCTGCAGTTAGCACTCGCACTCGCACATAAGTTCCACTTAACGATATCGTTGACATGTCAACGAGCTTATAAAGTCGTAAACACCTACACTTACACGAGAACAAAAGAAGAACAGAAACAAATTTCATTAAAATCATCTCCCCCGTCAGGCATAAAGGATGAAACGCAAATTTACACGGTAAATTGCATAAGTAATAATCTGAAGGATAATATTGCAGGAGGCAAACAATATTCGTAAAGCACACCTATGCGGCATTTGCAAATACCCTTCTTTTGCACCCTCTCGGGCAATTTTTATCCATTACTAACAGTAGAACATCTACTGACAAACAGGATTCACGTACCATGGATACTCGGAATAAAGTCGCACTTCCTTTTACCTGGTCATGGCTGCAATTGAGCGATTTTTGCTGCCTTGATTTCTTGTCCAAAGGCCAGATGAAGATGGAAGTTTTTTGCTGCACACATGAAGCGCGTGCGATGGGGGAGGTGACACAGATTACCAACCCGCCCTAATGATAGATGATTGCAGAGAGTGTAAATTTACTCAGGACATCAATATTAATTTTCGATACAAACTAACGATAGACTGAAATGAAAATGCGAATATGTGGGCGAATAGATGCAGGATATGTTAATATGCAGGTGTAAGATCAAATTAGCAAATAGAGGCTCAAATTGTTGTGTTAACACAACTATCTGTTGCAGTGTGTATTTGGGTGGCCGACAAAGAGACTGCATTCGGATTGCCAAATCATGCCTAAAATAACCACACTCGTGATTTTCTAATTAGTGAGAGGATTTGTGGCTGTTCAAGTGAATATAAATATTGATTCAAAAGTTGTCGGGGCTGTGCTGCTCTCGTTCGCAACAGGTTTGCTTGAAGACTGGTCGATTGTGCATGTCATCATGAGTGTGTTAACCACCCACATAAGGTTTCCGAAGAAATTTGGCGGACAGTTGGTATCTCTGGTGTCATAAAATATGCTAGAGATAATAAAGGGTTAACCACTCGTTTCTGATGCCTCTAACTTTTTTTGAAGCGAATGTTTTTGTATCAATTAGAGGGTAGTTGTTCAAATATGAACGTACTGTGGTGGTCTTTAACGTTCTATGTGTCTAAATACAGTGTATGTATATGATAAATCCAAATGAAAGAACTTTTCAGACATGTTACATTTTGCTACCTGTCGTAATTTACAAATTATATTGATAATTTTTAACATAGGATATTCTTCCCAAAGCAAAAAAAAATTTGGGCAAGTACGAACGGCTAACCAGTATTTCAACTTTAAAGGAATGGTCCAACGATTGCAATTAATATTGCCAAAATTGGTGTTGCTGCTACAAAATTAATCTGGTTACGCCGGTTTTAAAATCGCTGCACAGTATTTTTTTCCGAAGAATATCTGGATGCCTTGATTAAGGGTCATTCATTATAATTAAGCAAGTCGCATAGAAAACTATGGAAAGTATATGTAGTTAAAGCAAAGGAAACTGTATTTTTACTCATAAAAATCAGAGCAATCTGTTGGTTGTTTAAGATATAATTTCTACAATGATTTAGGTAAGTTGTTGTTTTTTTTTTAGAACACGTTCAAGCAACTCAATGGAAATTTATTGTAAAGCAAGTATCACAGCAGAGTTAAATCTTGCAATGTACCTAACTTAAAAATTTTAAATAAATTTAAGTAACCTATAATATAGGTAACCTAAATTCGAGTAGATATAATTATAATTACCGATAAAGAGTTGTAAGTAGCTGATCTCCAATTCATAGAGAAACATATCGACTCAATCAAAATGAAAATGAAAATTAAATATGTAGAACAAATCTAGCTGGTTCTAGTAAAAATTGTCTTGCTTCATTTGTAGAGAAACCTAATGTATCAAAATAACAAGTAAGAATGTACATATGTACTTAGAAATTGAAATTGAATTCATCTATCTTATTTTGCAATTACTTATATATCTTAATAATCTGATCTTAACAATCTGACCGACGGTTTGCACACCAGGTCATTAAGGACTAAGTGCATTTTATAATTTTTATCTTAAATTTGCTAATAAATATAGTCATGTAATCTAATCTAATCTAAACTTTAATCTCGAGCTAAACTGTGACGTCTGACATTTGAGTTCAATTCACAGTTCGACTTAATTTTTTAGCATAGGAAATAGAATTATTTTCCTTACTGATATTTTTCAGTTATTTTTTAAAGTAGGTAATTTGAAGATTCGTGGATTTAAATTATAAAAAATGTTTTTGTACATATATTAAATGAAAACCGCAACTATTTTTCTTAGTATGTACTTGGTGACCATAGTTATTTTAGAAAGTAAAATTGTTGTGTTTGTTTAATGAGCTTACTGGTCGATGGTTTCAGCAAGCTCAAAAACAACCATTTTAAACCACAACTGCCAACGAAAAATCTGTTTTCGAATTTACTTTTGCTTAAATCCAAAAACAATAAGCGAAATAAAATGAAAATACGACATTCAGCGGAGTGTGACTTAAATTACAATAATTGTCTCCAAGTATTTAAATTATTAAATATCAACTGAACCATAACTAACGTAGGTAGAAAAAGCTCTCATTGATTGGATTTGTATTTAAAAGACACTATTAAATAAACTACCACCACTGTTATTTTTGTTTTTTTAAACTCTAACCTACCATCAATGTAGGAGAATAAAAACTATACTCTAGTCCATTTCTAGTACTCACCCTTATTTATTTGAATTTATTTAAACGTTAAAAATATATTTAAAAACTTTCACAAAGGACGACTTTCTTTCGATACAAATGCACTGGATGAGATGTGAACGTTTTGTGTGCTCTATCAGTGGCAAGGACTCGCTTTTATATCAGATGAAAGCTTATGAACTAGGATAGTACAGCAATCTGATTGGTTGAAACGATTGCAAATCCTAACGGAACAACTATGCTTTTCGAATGGTGGAAAGTGTGGAATAATAGATGGGGGTGGTAAAATGGTAAATTTTCACTTACTATGCGTAAATATATGAAATATTTTTTTTTTCGTCTTCGGCGTTTAGTTAGTTTAGTTATTTTACATTTTGACGTAGAAGGGATTTGTTTTTTTATTTTCCTTGGATGGTGGGGAAATGTTTGATTGCTTTTGGGGTGATAATAGACATCTTATGGCCATATGTTTTGAAGGATTAGCTGGTGGATTATAAACATAAAGGTAAGGCGATTGTTTGAGTTCGTAAACTATAATGGTCCGTACATTCTTTTATATGTAATTACTAATTACAATGATGAACGATGAACTTGTTTATTTGATAGATTAGAATAGAACTAAAAGGATAAAGCGAGTTATTAAAGGGAACCTAAACGAGAAGCGAAGAAAGTATCTAGCTAATCTAGAGCGACTAACGTTTAAAGTAGGAATGTACTGATATTTAAAGACATAACGGCTGGTTAATATTAAATATGTGCAAACACCTTTAATGCTTTATATGATTCTCTCAAAAACCATAGTTATGTGAGTGATCTTAATCAGATGCGATTCACAGACTTGTTCCCAAAATTGTGTGTAATATTAGTTTTATGTAAATCTACTTTTGGAGGCAGCTTTCTAATAAACTTTTCCACCAACTAACTACACATTTATTTAATCGAATATTTGCAAGCCAAACATTAACCATTTCAATGAAAACGTGCAATATTGTTTACGCCTCCGGTTGGTCGATTAGCCTGCCATTTTACTTTTTATGTTGGACTGGAAAATAAACAATTAGAAAATGCAAATATTAATTAATTGATTTGAAACGGGGACCGAATCAGGATCAACAATAAATAATACAAAGCAAACACTTTATAGCGATGTTGCATTTGTTTTCAAAAATACTCGAAAGAGTTACCCACTTTCTTTTTTCAGTCATTCGTAATAACATTATTTTATTTAACGTTTGTAAGTGTAGAATCGATCTTTTTAACCGAACGAAAACAAATTCTTATCCTCAAGGAATCCATATTGGGCATAATTATCTCTACTTTTGTATCAAAAATCTACTCAAAATGCTCTTTACCATAATACTGAAATAAAATGCAGTATGTACATTTTTCTGAAATAAATTCTCATGTTCTTTTATAAATTTAAAACCTCTTTTTAAACCTGCGGTTCATGTATGCGCAGTGGCTCAGTGGTTAGCGTGCTGGACTACTGTGCGAAGGGTCCCCCAGGTTTGATTCACGGGAAAACACAAATTACATCTTAAGTTTGACAAACATACGGAGTATAATGTCATGTAAAAACTTCTTAACTAATCCGTTCGAATCGAACACTAAACAAATTTAAGGTCCCTTCCATTCGTCCCAAAAAATAAAAACTCACACAAACGAATGCTTGTGAGAAGCTAAGTTCAGCGTGCCTATATATCTGTTGTACCATCTAAAGGACCATTCACATGGGAGGGAACGAACGAATTGATGAAATGCGAATAAACCACTTTTTATGCATTTATAAGCAGAAAATTCCACATTTTATTATTTCAAGATATCCTCCTCTTGGAATAAGGTTAAGTTCGAACGAATTTTTTATTCGCTACTTTGTGGAACGCGATTTAAATGATGTGGATTGTGAATAGACTGACAATTCGCGCCAGGGTGTTTTCGTTCGCGGCAAACAATTTGGATTTCGAAATTTCGTTATTTAAACTGTTAATAAACTTGTTTTCTTAATAAATTTTGATGAAATAATTAAGATGAGGATTGGAGTAGTAAAATGTGCAATTTTCTGTTTATAAATGCATAAAAAGTGGTTTGTTTGCAGTTCATCAATTCGTTCGTTCGCTCCCATGTGAATGGTCCTTAATTATTTATTTAGTTTACTTTTCTTACATTGCGGTTCATTTGAATAGACGCCCCTGCAAAAAAAGGCGAACAACAAAATCCCTAATTTGATTGCAATATTTTGACTTTTTAAGTTAATTTAATCATCTTTCTGTTATATTCTATTCTACCATCTCAAAAATTGTATTCTTTGGTTTAAGCTTTAATCGCCACAATCAGCTCAGTTGATACTGCTTGCCTTCTCTTTTAATTTCACGGACCAACAATTTCAATATTATTAAGTTCAGGCCAGTGCAATATTTAAATATATATTTCACTGACAATCCCTTTTTTAACAAAGCGTGAATTATGTATAAGCGCGTTATTCTTCTGTCCATGAAATAGGCCCACAAAGCTCCCTTGTGGGGAGCACTCAATGGCATATGGTGTCGGACCAGAATTGGTAATTGGAAAGAGAGTAATATGGAAAATATTTAATGTCAACAGGACGGACTAAAATATTATGTCAAACAGCTCTCAACTGAACTCCTCTCACATAATTTCATTCGCTATCCTGTTTTCAACAGACACACGGACATAACTAAATCGATTCAGAATTTGAGCCTGATTCAGAATATATACTTTTTGGGGTCTCCGGTGACTCCTTCTTGGCGTTACTAGTGTAATTCCAAATTGAATAGACCTTAATGTAAGGGGTATAAAACAGAAACATGAAACAGCTGATTTCGAAAGTTAAATTTATTTGAATTCATTTTATGATATCTTTATCTTTAGATAATGAACAATAGGTTTGCTGATTTACTTTTGTACAGGAAAAATTAAAAATATTGTTGAAATGGCAGAGGTGGGAAGTTGGGAAACGCTTTTGTAGTTAGTCTATGAAAATTACAGGTACATTTTGGTTTTACATAAATTGCAGTATGTGATATGACGTTTTGCTTTATCTGTTATTGGGCTATGATGGGCTTTTAGTCCTTTAGGGCTTAAACGTCGTTTTCATATTCATCTAGTGACGAAAGTGATTTTGAATTATGAATCAAACTTCTTTGTGATGAAATCAAAACACAAATATGATTGGAAAAGGTATTTGCACGCAGATACCAAATAGGGCAAACAATTTCACATCATCTGATGTCAATTGTCAAGTGACTGACAGCTTTCTTATAAAATTTTTAGTGGAGGGATTTTGCTCTCTTGGAGCCGCTCTCTTTTACGAATTGTTTGAGTTAATGAACGGCGTTGACTAAAAATTCTTTAAAATACATACTTAAGAGTTAGTAAAAATCGGTAAGAATTAATAGTCATATGTCAAACTACACAAAACTCATTCGAACCACTCGAATTAACTATTCATTCGAATCTCAAAATAAACGTGTAGGTATCAGAGAAACTATCAAAAAATCAGCAGAAGATAATTATTTATCGCAATTGACACATTGAAAATGAAATACATACATACACTTTTCTACAAAAAACAAGTGGAAAAAGGAATGATCGGTGTTCCTGTTCCATGAAAGTGAGCAGCACTCTCACTCACTATATAGCCACCCCTTACATCCATTTCGAACTCAGGCTTCGAAAAAAATATATTTAAATTGACTGTCACGTCAAATTTCTACCACATCAATTTCATCATTCGAAATAATTTGCATACAATCAAGCCCAACAACTATCGACCACCATCAATGAATAAGTAACGAGAATGTAGGCCTGTATTGCAGCCTGCACGTAGGATAAAAGGGCGTCTGTTTGACGCATGTATATGTCCGATAAGCCTCAGTTTTCTTGTTATAGCGTTAATAACCAATAAATTGCATTTGTCTATCTTTAATTATTGCTGACACTACAGTCATCAGTTTAGTAGTAAAACAGTTTGAAAACCAAACGTAAAAACAATCTAATTAAAAGTATGATTTTAATGTCTGACATGTGTAAGTAATGTCATCATCACAGTGTCCTTTAGCATCCCTTAAGACGAGGTGGCAAAGTGCTTCTTAGCTATTAGATGTGAGCTTTCATCTTTGACTGCTAACGTTGTTTGCCAAATTTGATTTAAGATGACTGCTTTTATGTTGGCAAGTTTGTAAGTTTGCAGTTGTATATGTAATGTGTATAATGTATATACAAAATAACGTTTCTTGTAAGGACTGCCAATTCGGAAGAAATAATTAGCGGAAATCTTACTTTTTTTCTGACAAATTACTTGTCTGAATTAAATGAATACTCCCCATGCGAATTGGTAAAAATTGCCATGGTTTCTATTTGATGCATTTGTTTTTTCAATGTCGAGCTTTCCTTATGCAAATCATCGCTGAGGGCTACATTCGCACAGTAGATGCGATTACATTATTCACCACACGTATAATGAACATTTGATTGTGTTTTCACACTTAATCCGCGCAATGGAATTTAAATCTTTCCTTTTGGCATAGTCAAGGATATCAATGATGATGTCAAACGTCTAATGGGAGACATTTTTTAAATTTTTCGTATTGTGTACCTACCACTAGAAGGACAAAATGTTAAAGAAAACATTTGGACAAGAAATGAATTTAGATTTTGGTCGGGAAACAGATTTTATAGTGGATTTTCGTAATTTATTTGCGACAGCTATATCAACTGAGCCGCGAAGCCAAAACTGAAATTTCGAACACCTTAGATTTATTTTAAAGACTATAATGATTTTTATTTTGCTGCTTAAAAATTAATTCAAATATTTGATACCGATAATATAATTAACTGTTCAAGGGAAAGACAAATTTCCACAAACAACGATCAGAATCAGAACGGCGAATAACAACTAAGTTGCGGCAGGCAGTGCTGATGGAGTTAGGCAATAACTTCGAGTTTCATTGGATTAAGTGCCACAAAATGGTGGTCAAGATCTCGACAGAATATTAGCGTTTTTGACGTCAATACTTACGTCTAAAATATAGTCGCAGCAGTGAAAAGGGAGGTTCTGAAAATTTTAATCGCCCAGTAATCGCTCGTGCAAATATATGCTCGATTGTTCTACGATTTCTACTCACTACTAGTCAGGAAAACGTTCATATTTTAATAACATTCAATTAACTTATTATTTAGCTAACACATTAAAGAAAAAAATATATTGTAAGTGTATATATGTAAAGCAATCTCCAGTCGTCCTCTAATGAATAGCCGTCATTATCGGTTCCGGTGTATTCATCGCATAGCCCAGCTCTTGTAGAGCACGACGAATGTCGATAAAAACAGATGCATCTTCAATGGTGGCCGGCAATACAACTAATTGATTTTTAGCAAAGTCTGCCATTGATTTTCTCATAGTTTTACCTAAAAATTTAAAACAAATTATTGAATATTACATTTTTAAATGTAAATATTAAAAAAAAAATCGTATATTTTCTACTTCAATTGGGAGAGAAAAGAAGAACAATTTTTTATTGAACACAACTTAGCATTAATAAAAACTTACCAGAACGCGTTCTTGGTAACGCAATTACCGGTGCTACAAGTCGAAATGAGGCAATCGGTCCGATAACATCTCGAATAATTTTTATTATCTCGCCGCAGATTTTAGCTCGGGATTTGGTGGTATCTTAAAAAATAAGTGCAAACCGTTATGAATAAAGAAAACTGGCACTGCCATCTGCATATACGCACCATCCTTAGGAACATACAGGCAAAGAGGAACTTGTCCCTTGGTTGCCTCTGGAACTCCGAAAACGGCTGCATCTGCAATCTCCGGATGCCTTAAGACGGCATCTTCTAAACTCGACGTAGAGATTCTATGACCAGCAACATTTATAACATCGTCATCGCGAGCAGTAACAAAAACATAGCCCTTTTCATCGATATAGCCAGCATCCATGGTATCGTAGTAGCCCTAAAATGTGATACAGAAACGGCTTACTTAGCCAGGAACTCAAGACAATGTTTAGATCTAATTAATTTCTTAGCACTTATAGGAAACTCTTCTTAAAATAAAAGTACAATTTAATCGTCAATTTGCTGATTGATTTTAGTGTTCGACTTGTCAAAATAAGCTGTAATTTGAGCCTCTAACCATCGAATTCTACTTTCGTCACTAACACTTTTTAAAATGTCTTTGGGGGAACTGAAAAAAAAGGCTTTATGTGTGTCTCCTTGCCAAGGCACTTGCAGGCGAATTACAGGGAGGGTTTCTACTGAAATATGAGCTTAGATCAGAATCCCTCAATTTCAAAGTGTAAAAATCAAGGGAAATAAGTCCCAGTGTTGTTCATGGTGAACGTCGTACTATTCAAAAGTATGTAGAGGATTCATTCTAAAATTTCGAAAGTTAGAGAGCTCTAGCTCTAAACTCTCACTTGATTGGCTTCAAATCAGTCCTACACTGCTTCAACAACTTTACTATAGATGTATCATAAAAGAATAGAGTAAATTTCAGGTGAGTGATACCTCCACTTTTGTTGGTTTTCCAAAACTTATTTACTTTTAATGGAATTGCGTTTTTTCCCTCTCCTTCTTAATTCAGCAGGTAATTTTGTGGGTAGTAAAATTTCCATATTTCTGTACAGCTCTGGTGCAAACGGGTGAAATGTCTTTTTAAATGGAGTTTGACATGCCGCTAGCTATCTAACGGTCAATGGAACGCAGCCATTTTCACTCGAAGAATTGTATAAAAGTGGCATTATACTAGCAGCCCATACCTACTTAGTTCATTATATTTAGGGGTATCGTGAATAAATTCCGATGGAAATATTTCCCTTGTCAGCAATGTAAATCAAATTGCTGAATGGGAAACATTCCGGGGGAAATATTATTCGCGATAGGGGTGATTATGTCATCAGACATTACCTCAAATTTCTGAAAGTAGGTCTTCTCAAAAAGCTCATCATTCTTATAGAGCGTGGACATATTTCCAGGTGGAAGTGGTAGTTTCAAGGCAATTCTCCCCTGCTTAAGTGGCTCACATTCAGTTCCATCGGGTTGCAGCACTCGAACTAAAATTATTAAAAACCAATAAAGGCAATCTGATACAACATACACCAAACTTACTATCATAACCAAAAACAGGTAGTCCCGTCGTATACCGCGGTGGTGTGAGGCTGTGCTGAAAACCCAAACACGTTGCAGTGATAGCCGAGCCAGTCTCAGTTTGCCACCAATTATTCAAAATTGGCACCTTAAAAACCCTCTCCATCCAATTCTTTGTCTCAATATCACAATGCTCTCCAGCGATAAATATCGCTCGCAATGACTTTAAGCTATATTTGCGCCCATATTTGATGTCGGGGTCAACTCGTCGAATAACTCGGAAAGCCGTCGGCACAGAAAATAACGTATTGACTTTATGCTGATCAATTATTCGAAAATATTGTCCTGGATCGGGTGTACGATCGGGTTTTCCTTCATACATCACGCTTTTCACGCCATAGCACAGGGGTCCGTAACAAATGTACGAGTGTCCAACGACCCATCCCAAATCTGATGCTGACCAACACACATCTCCAGGATGTAGGCCATAAATCACCTTCATAGTGTATGTCAAGGCTACTAGATGTCCACCAATGGGACGTTGAATACCCTTGGGTTTGTCGGTGGTGCCCGAAGTGTAAAGGATGTATAGCGGATCGTTCGCTTCAACTGGTACACAATCTATCGGATCGCCCAAGTTTTGCACTGTTGTCCAGAGGATATCGGTTTTTTGCTGAGTAGCGGAATACATAACGTTATCCCTCTGAAAGACAATGTTGCACAGTGGCTTCCATGCTGACAGTTCAACTGCTTTGTGCAGGATGTCTAGATAAGGAATGATTTTTCCCGGCTCCAAGCCACAATTAGAGGTGATAATGAGCTTGGGTTCGGCATGCTCGATACGGGTACAGAGTTCACTTGCGGCGAAACCTAAGGGACACAATTGAAAATTTAAAGTTTTTAATACTTTTGTAAATACAAAAAGTGAAACTCACCCCCAAAGACCACAGAATGAACAGCACCAAGGCGTGCAGTCGCTAACATAGCTATTATAGCTTCTGGTATAAGTGGCATGTAGATAACGATTCTATCGCCTTTTCGCACGCCCAACTTGTGCATTCCTCCAGCCAGCAAAGTAATCTAGAAATAAAGTCATTGCGATATTTTGCTATATTTGATCAAATTTGTTCCAACTCACCTCATCGTATAGCTCTTGATAGGTCACGTGCCTTATAGTGTTTGTCATTGGACTGTCATGAATAAGAGCCACTTGATTTCCTCGACCATTAGCCAAATGGCGATCTACAGCGTTGTAGCATGCGTTCAAATAACCACCGACGTACCATTTGGTGAACGGTGGGTTAGTGTTATCCAAAACTTTATCCCATTTGCGGTCCCAATCCAACGATTCGGCTAATTCACCCCAAAATTCTTCAGGATTCTCAATCGATTGATTGTAGGCGTCGATATAGACAGGATCGTGCGTGTCTGGCAAACGAGACGAACCTTAAAAGATATAAACAAGGTTGGTTAATGACTAAAGGTGCGTAAATGACGTCAGTGCTACATACGTATGTGGCTTGCTACATGCCGTGTACTAGAACGTTAAGAATAACATTTGAATGTTTGCAGTAGCACTTTTAAACAAACCCATATTCTTGCTTCGAAACTACAAACTTGTTGGGATCTTTGCAATTATATTATTAATTTTTATATTCACTGGTAATTTGTGCGGGATCTATCGTAGGTTATCTATCTTAACCATAAAATACACCATGTTTTGTGATTATCTAATTAAGAAATTTGGAAAGTCCAAAGTCACCTTATTTTGGCTGAATTGTTACCAATTACTTATAAAATGTACTACATAGTTCTTTATACTATACCCAAACCAAATTTCACTAAAAACAAAAGAACAACCCCCAGCCTTTAGGTGATTGAACTACGAATCTAATTCTGTAGTTGCAGGTTCTATGTTTGGATAGTGCCAACGGCCGCTTACTTTTTTCCATAAATGGTTGTGGACACCTTTTTAAAAACGATTTAATTAGAATTTTAATGAGACTAGTACTACAAGCTCATGTGTACGATACGCATTGCAGGCATGTATGTACTTCTCACCATATAATCGAAAGAAAATGCTGCATACGAAACAGTTTCAATAATTATTCGATTATTTGCATATATTTTGGAACATAGGTGTTTTGTAAAAGTAAAGCCAACAGCGACCTATGACTATGATACATTCTAATTTAAAAATAAGTGGTAAACAGTAATAGGGAAAACACACAAAAACAAAAAAGTCATATATGTATACATATATCTAAAAGTTAATTAGTATTTAAAAATACAAAAACCTTTCAACCAGATTGCTCGGCGATTTTCGATCCAAACTTTCACCCCATTTATTGTCCGACAATCACCCGATGGCAATAAGTAAATTGCTTGAGTGATTGTGCATTGTAAACCATTTTATAGGTACGTCATAATTATTCACTTTCTTACTTAGGTGGGGCTATAGTCCGAAGTGGACCTGGGCCCCAACCAGTAAGCCTCTCCAGTTTGACTAACTGCCTCCAGTTGCGCATTCCAAGTTGGTTGACGTCTCCTTGCACTTGTGCCTTTCTTTTCCTAGCACTTGAATTCTTCATAGATTGCTCGGTCTCAAATCATGAATACTGAAATTTTATTATCATTAACTGCTGGAAGTAGAGGCAAGTCTTATTGCATGGGACCGTTCTTTATTTACAACATCTCTATATCTTATATATGTAATACGCATGTTATATTAAAAGTGAAACCGACCAAGAATGTCCAGAAAGAAAATTGTGAGTCTTACGGCCTCAGGCTTATAACGAGTGGAACCGATGCAGATTAGACTTTCACCTCTGCATCTATCGTACCCCGTGAAAACAGGTAGTGCGTAAAATAAGGACTGCGCTAAAAATACATTTTTCAAGACCAAATTGAGGATAATACAGAAGCAAATTAACCACCATATTTACTCAAACAACTTGCTTTCATCGATGCAGTCTGGCTTTAGGAAAAATCGCAGCTGCATAACAGCGGTCATTAACATAGTTGAAGAGACTAGATAGTCTTTGGACAAGGATTAAGTTATATTTTTAATATTTTTAGACTTTTCTTAGGTCTTTGATACTATCGATCACTTTACAGAAAGCTTTCTACGTTGTTTGGTTTTTCCCCATCAGTGGGTACATTAATGTCGGCATACCTAAGGTTAAGGAAATAAAAAGTTTCTCTTCCGATTTCTTCTTCTCCATCTATTCTGGATGGTTTGGGAAAAAAAGAGAATTCAGAAAACCGCAAAGAAAAAGCCGGACAATCGAAAACTTCAGAGGAATGCAACACAAACGATCGTAAAACTCGAAAACCGCTTAAATTTTGACAAAAAATTTGTTGGGTTACAAAGCTGCTTTTGTGAAGTTTGGTCAAAATTCGACAAAGGGACATTGGCACCTCATACAAAAAAAAAAACATTAAAAATCGTATATCTCGAAAACCATCTACCCGATCGAGCTTTAATTAGGCAATCTTGGGTATTAACCCGGGAATGTTCTGTGAAGATTTTTCAAAATTCAACAAAGGGGCGTGGCACCTCGCATACAAAAAAAAACTACATTCAAATTTTGTTTCTCGACACTCATGGGAGCTACATTTTGTAAAATTTGGAACATTGATATAATGCATGTCCTGATAGACAAAAACGAAATAAAAATATCTAAAAAAAAAATATATCTGCAACACAATTCCTGGGCATGCGCAAACATCACTTTTTAGGATCTTCAAAAGAATTACATCTATATTAAATTGCACTTGAATTCGCCCAATAACAGACTCATAAAAAAAATGCGTAGATCCTTAAAGGGATTAACCCATCAATACTTAATCGTTTGTTCTAAATTGCTTGAAGCCAAATTATATGACAAAAACTGGCTTTTTGTAGTCCGGCGTCAAGTGATTAGTAGCGTTTTAAATCACTATGGATGGAGTATTAGCTCTTCCAACCCCATTTACATTTCACACTTTTCTTTATCCTATTCATCGCACCCGATAGGGATTTGGAACGCGCTCTACTTTGGCTAGGTATGCAGATTCAAAGCATGAGAGACTCATTTAGAATGGGTGACTTTAAAGCACACTGGTTCGGACGGATCACTGATCAGCTAGTGAAACTAAAAATTATTTATATCCTTACTGTTGGGACAATATCCAGCGTTGGTCATTTTGCACGAATTATTTTCCATCAAACACTTTACTTCAAATATTTTTCTTTTTACTGTTTTTCCTTTAACGCCAATTAGCTTATTGTTCACAATATCCTTGTTCAAGATTCAATCACTTAGTATCACAATCTGCATTAGTATTTCAATTAATTTAAACGCACAGTCCAAACAACCGCCTTGTTAAGGAATCTACACTGAACTAAGTTCAAAAATGTTGTCCAGCCCTAGCTAGTGCGTTGGACTTATACCGGCTGAGGTTGTCGTGTTGATGACCACCTACCTAGATCATTACATAGGCATAGACGAAGGTGGTGCGACTTGAAAATTTGAATTTTTTCGAATTAAACCAATTCCCATTTCCACATTGCCAGCTACAATATACATAGCCAAATACAGGCACTGTAACACAGTGTTTTACCAATATGTAATTACATATTGCCTTTGCCAAGCCTGTGTATGAATATGAACAATACAATCAATTAATATGCACAAATTGGACGGTTTTGTGTAAGTGAACTCGGAAACAAAATTGCATTTCAATACTTACAAGGCTTAATAGAATGCACGGCTATTATATCGTTTTTTTACACGAACAACGACTTCACGTCTTATTTTATTAAATTCTATATAGGTACATAAAAATGAAGTTTACGACTCACTGATCATCAACGCCCAGCCCAAACCCATTGCTCTAGAAAACTGAAATTGTGCACAGACGTTCTCCCTAAGGGGTAAAAGGGGGAGGGTCAAAGTTTGTATGGTAACATTTTTATTTTTCATCCGATTAACTTCAAACTCGGTTTGTGTACTCTCTATGAGAAATAAAGAAAACTTATTTCTCCGATTTTGGAAATTCAACCCTTAAAGGGGTAAGAGGGGGGTCAAATTTGTGTGAGAAAATTTGTATTTTGTATCTGATCGACTTAAAACTCGGTTTGTGAAGTCTATTACAGTCAACTCTCGATTAACCGAGGTGCTCGGAACCGAGCTCATTACGGAAAATCGAAAATCCCGGATAATCGAAAATGATGAAGAAACACACTTTATGCAATGGTTTTTCCGTTATTTATAAATCGATTTATATACTGAATCAGAAAAATTAACAGAAGAATGCAAACAAAAACAAACAAAACTTTGCATGTTAGGTTTTTCCTTTTTGTTTGCAAGAATTAAAGAAAGTTTTTGAAAATGATCACGGATAATAGAGTAAATCCTGGATAATCGATTTCTAAATAAATAAATTTTAATAAATTTTAATGCATTTTTGAAAAAAAATTTCCCGGTTAATAGGGTTGCCGGTTAATCGAATGCCGGATAATCGAAAGTTGACTGTATAAGAAATAAACATAATGAATCTTTCAGATTTTGAAAATTTTGCTTGGGCCCGAGTTATTGGCGATGACCCGCTCTTCTTAACTCACGAACCGTTCGTCGTATCAATTTGAAACTTTGTAATGCGTCCCAACCTCTGGAACTAACAAACTGTGAAGGAATTTTTATATAGGTATTTTCATGTTCAACTGAGCAAAAATATTTTTTTATTTGATACTTCATTCAGAATTGGTTTTTAAAACAAAATTACGAAAATCAAATTGTGAAAATCGATTATTCAGAACAAAACCGTAGGTAAATAATGGACATGGCCTTAATTTTTCGAGCAATTGCTATCATCTTCATCATCTTTTTCTTCATCTGTGGATCTGTGGATTTCCATTCTTCGTCGATATGATTATCCCATTGACATGCCAATTTTTCGTTGAAGCAAACATAACCAATAAGTACTAGCTCTTTTGGTTCACGGTGGAGAGAAAGGAAAACACTCAAATGTCATCGAGCAATTCGTACGATTTTGTTTGAGTGCAAAGAGTGCCATCTGTTATAGAACGTTCGAAATAATTTTGTTTAAACTAACATTTCACTAAAAGCCCATATATAGTATGTCAATGGATTTTACATATTATATTTATATAATATACCAGCGGGCCCGGCAAACGTTATTTTGCCTGCTCGTACATTTTTTATTTTACATTTTATTCATTATTTTTTTTGTTAAGTGTTTATTATTTGAAATTTTGTGGAATCGGATCGCAGCGCCACCTACCGGGTCCAATTTTGAATATAAACCATCCCAAGACACATTCAAACACACACACAATATTTCACTAAAATCGGTCCAGCCGTTTAGGAGGAGTACGGTAACAAACACGGACAGAAGAATTATATACATAGGTATAAAGATAAGTTCGTATGTTTCCATCGACAAACGAAAACAATTTGCACAGCTGATGTACTGTCAAAAAATGCACTATATTTACAAAAACAGATCAATCTGCTTTCATGTTCCTATATGCCATGAAAAATCTGAGATCTGAAATAAAAATGGGATGTATTCAATGGAAAATCGCATTACTTTTGACGATATACTTAATACATACTTATTTTTTTAAATATACAGTGGCCGGCATAAGTATTTTGACAAAACTAAAGTTAATTCTGCTCATAATTTAAAAGTTACTTCATGTAAATTTTGGCATCAATAGAAAGGTCATTTAAATTCCGTTTGAATGATACAAAACTTTCCTTAACCCATTAAGTACCCATTTAAAAATTTTAGAATTTAGAATTTTTGTCAAGGTCTACTTTTTTGACTTTTTTTCCTCGGTATCAAAAAAAAAATGTTTTGATGCAAAAAGTTTCTGCAAACAATTCTAATAGTGACTGCAAAAAAAATTTTTCAAAAATCTCTTCGCTAATATTTTTTATGATTTTTTGAAAATTGCTAAAAATGACTATTTTAGTCACTTTTTCCTCCTTTTCATACAAAATTTTTCTGAGATCATCCCATTCAAAAAATCATAAAAAATATTAGCGAAGAGATTTTTGAAAAAATTTTTTTGCAGTCACTATGAGAATTGTTTGAAGAAACTTTTTGCATCAAAATATTTTTTTTTTGGAACCGAGGAAAAAAGTCAAAAAAGTAGACTTTTACAAAAGTTCCAAATTTTCAATGGGTAATTAATCGGTTAAGGAAAGTTTTGTATCATTCAAACGGAATTTAAATGACCTTTCCATTGATGCCAAAATTTACATGAAGTAAGTTCAAATTATGAGCAGAATTAACTTTAGTTTTGTCAAAATACTTATGCCGGCCACTGTATGTATACATATTTTTATATTCTTTTTTTTTTAAACTTGCGACCGCAAGATTACACTGCCATATAGTTTCAGTTTACTCAGGACGCATTTAATAATTTTCAGTTTGGACAAAATTACTTTTTTGCATGTTTGCATCGCTTTGCCAATTTTTCCCGCTCCCAATTATACCATTTATCATACAATTTCAATGGCATCCATCGCACAAAAAAACGGACAGGACAAAATTTCATACTTACTTTATGATTTTTTTTTTGCAACTTCGCGATGACAAAACTGGGTTCATCTATATTCGTAAGACCTTCTCCTATCGTTATCCATGGTTGAGTGATAGCCTATTCTTGGGCCTTTGCTGTAATACAAAAACTCACTTGTCACATAATCCATCAACTATAGGGTTCGAACTTTAAATTGACGAACTGGTCAGAGAATTGGTGGAAATTCGAAAACGATGATTGAAGATACAGGGCACTACCCCTTGCAACAGGAATGAGAAACAGATATGAACTCTGAATAAATTTGGCAATTACTCAATTTGCATAGCAAAGCAGTGTTCGAACATAGAAAACACAAATTTCAAAAGTACCTACAGCTTTTATTAGTTATCTTTATTTTTTCACAATTGTTTTTTTATTCTTCTTAGGCCGGTCGACCTTTTGCTTTTTGGTACTTGGCGAATCAGCGATATCCATTCTTTCCTCAACAATCGGTTCAGCGCTGAAGCCCTTAATGTACGGTTCGACCATTTGGAAAACTAACTTCTCATGCTGTACGTTGCGAGAGTCTAAGCTCAGTCGCACTCGAACTGGATCAAATGAGTGGAATACAAAAGTGCCACAGTGCTGAGTGTGATCCTATCAAAGAGTGGCATGTTAACAAATATATAAAAGTCAATATGCAACTTACATCTTCATTGTAGACAAACGTAACATCAGAATTCTTTTTACTGTCATCTTTCGAATTAAGATAGATGGTACCTTCCAAGCCGAATTTGGGAATAAGAACTTGTAACGCATTCTTTCTAACAAAAAGAATATACCTTGGGGACGAAAAGCGAATCAATTTGTTTGTAACCAAGTTTTCATATCACAAACTCACCCTTCTTCATCTTGTGTCTTGCCACGAAAGAATAAATGCGTATTCATAGCTACAGACGCTCGCCCAGCATATTGTGCCATTTTGTGGCGATAGTTTAAGTTCTGGCAAAGTGCTTCATTTGCTTTTTTATCTAAGAGTCCTGAATAGGTGCTGTCAGCCCCAATAGAAGCAGCCAATAGACGATGCACTATGATGTCGGAATATCTGCAAGGAAATTCATACAGCACTGGTAGCCAACTCATATTGAAAACCTCACCTTCGAATGGGTGAAGTAAAATGCGTATAAATCGGTGCCGCAAGTCCATAATGGAAGAACTCATCCCTGGCTACGGTGCCACTGATGAAATACAAAGCTTGCATCATACATCTCGTCGTTAAAATCCTTATCATCACGTTAAAGTAAGGATTGTCATCCTTTACAGCTAAATCCAATGACTCGGAGAGTCCCTTCCCAGATTCGATGTCAATCTCGAAGCCTTGATTGCGAGCAGCCTTAATCAGCGGATCAAAGTTGCCTGGTGGTGGTTTGGGATGACGCCGCAACATAGCGCACTCGGTAAACTCATTAGCAATGTGCTCAGCGACTGTGATATTTGCCAGCAACATAAACTCCTCCACCATGGAATTTGTTTCACGGATTTGCTTGGCCTCCACTTCCAAAGGTTCGTGGGTTTCACTGTCCACTTGGAAGCGAATTTCGGGCGAAGCCAACACAAGTGCTCTGGAAAATGTAAAATAGTTTGTATTTATAGTTATGCAAAAAATTTAATTTCATAGACTCTACCCATTATCCATTCTCCTCCTCTTTAAGATCTTTGCCAGTCGATTCAAGTTCCTGAGCGACTTGGCGAGTTCATCATTTTGCTTTTTATCGTCGATGATTATCTGCGCCTCCTCATAGGTCATGGCTTTCTTTGATTTGATGACACTCTTGTGGAATCGCTTGTTAACGATATTCGCTTCGTTGTCCAGTTCCCAGACGCAAGAGAAGGCAAATCGCTCCTGATTGCCGACCAGCGAACAAAGATTGGAACTCAACAGCTCAGGCACCATGTCGATACGTTTTCCAACCAGATATACGGTAGTACCGCGAGATGCTGATTCCATGTCTAAAGCATTTCCCGGTCGAATGAAGTGACTTACATCAGCGATATGGACGCCAGCTTCTAAATTGCCATTCGGTAGAGTACGGCAGTGAAGAGCATCATCGATGTCTGTACAACCAGGCGGATCAACTGAGCAGATGTATAGATCTCGGAGATCAACACGTTTTGCGTAGTCCTGTTTAGGAATAAGACGGTTAAAGTTGTAAACAGAGTATGAGCAATTACTTGGGATGTAGACGAGTTTTCAATCCCCATCATAAAATTAGCAAAACATCTATGCCTAGTCTATTTCAATGACAGTAGCAATGAGATTTCTCTGACAATGGAATATGACGCAATCAAGAAAAAAACAGTGCCGACAGGACTGCCAACGGATTTGTCGATCATAAGCTACAAGTTGGTGTTGACATAAGCATCCTCTTCGGCACCAGCCGTTTCTGTGACGAGCCGATAAGCAAATCAAAACCCTAACCAACACTTATTTATTGAATAATTTGTAACATTTTCTGAAAATGTTGTGACAATACAGGAAACTAGCCAACGGAAAACTCGTTTCCTTTTTTAGAACCATAAAGCGACAATTTGATGACTCTCTGGCTTGATAAAACACAAAATAACGCTTACCTCGTCTGTAATTCTCCAGGGCATCTTGGGTAGATAACTGAGGACTTCTTCCGAGAATTTACTATGCGGCACATCATGCTCCAAAAGAATGACCTCATTCTCTGTTTCTGTATTACCAAGTGGCCCCAGTGCTCTCACAAAATGTCCATGTGGATATCGCGAAGATCTTGGCCACGAGTCGATGGCAACAATAATTCGTTGCATATACAACTTCTCCGCCTGTCGACTCTCGATGCGGATTCTTGGAATCTTACGGTCAGCTGGAATGAATACATGCCGAGTTGACCCCTCAACAATATTCTTCTGCAGAATACCACAGTACTGGCGCCACTTGCGACGGATGACACCAACAATAATGCCTGTTGGTTTGCCCTTTTCGCCCTTTTTCTTCTTTTGAAACACCTTATCCTCTTCGACATCGTCTAGATTATCACCGTGATCATTATCATCTTCTTGGAGCACGATTTCACTGGGTGCAGACCATTGCTCCTCAGGCAACAATTGGACAGCGACGATGTCACCATCAACGGCACGGTTTAGTTTTTCACGGCCTTGTATCAAAATCTGTAAAGAGCTCCATTAGTTCTAAGAGAACTTAACAATCAACGTTTACATACCGGACTATCATAACTCTCATTGCTGACAAATCCCTCGAGGTAGTTCTCTCTAGAAGCCATGAATGAGCCCTGTACAAGTTTCCCGCCTCGAATGCCCTCATGAATCTCGGATATACTCAAATGAGGTGGGAAAAGTGGCAGACGTGCATTTTCAATGTCAAAATTCTTATGAGCGTATTTGTCCAATAAAAAGGGATGATCGATCAATGACTTGATGTAGTCCTGAGCAGAGGTAACAATTATACCCTCTGCTATAGCCTTTTCACGGTTTGCAGCGTCATCTGATAAGAGAACGACTCGAGTTCGCTTATTATTGGCTCGTTGGCTTTGGGCCAAATGCTCGTCGTACCATTTAGCTGCACATCGTATAGCTCTGTCGTTACGATCATTTTGGGTTTCACCTGGTTTACGTTCCGCATAGGTATCCCTGTAATAAAACAAATTAGTACGCCTGCAATTCTTTTGGATCTCACAAACTTACTTATGATGTTCATTGACGAATACATAGAAACTCCTCGCAGCATGATTAAAAATGTCCCTAAGCCGATTGTACACCGATGAACTGCGATGCTTCACCTCCTGTAGGACGGTGGTTAGCACAATTACATTGCAAATGGCATCCTCTTCGAGTACATCTATTTGATCTAGGACAACATTTGTGTCAAGCAACAGGTAATGTGGGAAATCGAACAAGGAGCTCTTTGACATGGGGTTGGTGCCTAGCACGAGTTCTGCCTCATTTTGGTCGCAAAATTTGCAAATTTCCGAGCCACATCCCAAATCATCTCGGAGATAATGCTCACGAACAATCTAGAAGAAAATATGTGTTTACTCAACACTTTTACGGAAATACGATTTAATTTACTTTTAATATGTTCCCGCGTTTAGTTTTACGAGTAAATTCACGAATAGTTTGCATTTTTGTTTACGTCTAATACACATTTAAACAAAAAAGTGTGGTTATATTTTGGAAATGTTGACATTTCGAATATTGAAGAAGCGCTGGTTCAATACGGTTGTAACAAGTATAACGAAGACCTAAGGCAAAAAAAAACACTTTTTCTTGCCCGAGATCACTTTTTTCGTTCGTTTGGTAAAAAAAAAAACAATCTTTTTCAGATACGAGTGCACTTTTGCAAATCTAGATTTTTTTCAGAGTCGCTCGAGATTTACCAAGAGATTTACATTTGGTAGCTAGCGTTTGTTTGTTTACGTTTTATGAAAGTCGGTCGAATAAGTTAAGCTACTGAAAAACAATATTAGAATAAATAATTTAAACCAAAATTTGATAAATATGGGACAAATAATAGATTTGTTAATTTCATGTTCATCATGTGGCACATCTTCATCGTCGTCGTCGTCCTCTTCGGATAATACTTCCAATGAAAGTCGTAGAGTTAGTAGAGGTAGAAGGCATACAAAATGCACTGAAAATCATCTTTCAGAAATAGTTCTATGTTGATGATGTTATTTTCCGTGAGTGGGGACGCTTCGGCTTTACAATAAAATGTGTTTCTGTTTCCGATTTCACTACTTTTCTACTTATGTCGTTTTCCATTGGGACCATCAGATTTTTATTTCAGATCTCAGATTTTTCGTGGCGAATGGAACACGATAGGCAGATTGATCTGCTTTTGCAAATGTATTAATGCATTTTTAGACAGTACATCAGCTGTGCACATTTTTTTCGTTTGTCGATGAAAACATACGAATTTAATGCGGGAAATCATATCGACGAAGAATCGAAATCCACAGACCACAGATGACGAGGAAGAAAACGAAGACGATAGTAATTGCTCTAAAATTAAGTCCATGCCCATTATTTACGTTTTTGTTCTGAATAATTGCTTTTCACGGGGCTTTACGTAACTTTGTTTTGAACACAAATTCCGAATGACGTAAAACAGCTGTGCAAGGTATATTGGTATTAGTGAGAGTGTGTGCAAATCTCGAAAATTATCGAGATCTGCAAAAAGTGATCCGAATCAAAAAAAAGATTGATTTTTTGTCCCAATGGAACACGAAAAGTGATCCGGATCAAAAAAAAGATTGATCTTATGTCCCAATGGAAAACCACATTAGAGAAACTGCACTCCGCTTGATACTTTCGAGTCTCTATTAAGTGCTGAAGATTCCACTTTACTATACTATGCTAAAATAGATTTTCAATAGAATCAGCAATTTGATCAAGGTGCGGATGGTGGATGGATGGACTTTATATAGTTTTTCTTTCTACGTTTTTATTAAATAAATATTTGGATATTGCAAAATTTGTTTTTGTGTTATTATAAGCAACAGTAGTGGAATAAAAGTAATAGGGCAGATGATGTATAAAAGTCTAGCAATTATCAGATTCGTGGAGTTGCTATGTTGGAACTGCATCAATGTAATCATGGCATTAGACCATTACTGAATCCATCAATTTTGCTGAAGGCTGCCTTTCTTCGTTCTCATTCCATTTCGTTTCAGCATCCTACGGCTGCACTACTCCACATGCATATGCCATGCAAATGACAGATAGCTAACTGCTTCAAAAATTTCGAAAATTATTAACGGCAGTTGTTTGCGTACATTATTTTTCGCAAAGGAATAGTTTTTGTTTCGTGTATATTTAATTTGTTTATATGTTTAATATTATTGGCTCATTCATTAATTTTATGTAATTTATTTTGAAATGGATTCAGTGAATAATTGGAAGATAATTCTTTTGCAATGGGTCAGCTAAATATTCCTTAATCCTTTGTTGAATTTATTAAGCAATCGTATACATATTTTCAGATAAAAGAATGTGGGTTTTTGGAGAACAACTTTTACAGCATTGAACAAACAGAAATAGAAGTATTCTTTTTAAAACTTTGCGAGCAAATAAAGGGCAATATTAACGAGTGCAACGATTTGTCATCATTTCTAAAAGGTTTGTGTTATTATTTTTCTTTTATTAAAAAGTTTAAATTAGTTTCCTTTCGGGAAGTATTGCATTTAGTTATCCGTATCCCTAATATATAGCTGTCGGTGGATTTTTCGGTTGTATGGAATATGGAATGTTCTACTATGTATTTTCTTTTTCCGTCCGGTTGTGCATTTCGTCTAAAGTTTATTATTTTCCACTAGCATGTCCCTACTTCGATGCCGTAATGTATTTAGCAGCACTGCATCGATGATTTGTGAAATGTGAATATCACATATCGTTTGAAATTCTGTTCCAAGCCAAGCTATCATTATTGTTCAGCTCAGGTCAAAATATGCAATGTGCCTGTAGCCTCCTTGTCTAATGTATTCGTTTCTCAATATTTTCGTTTGTGTTTTCAAACGTATTGCTGGCGTTACACCTACACCTCGATTACCCTCAAAAGCTACAGAGAAGACTCGGTATGAACTTATTTGTTTAAAACCACCGTCTATGAAAAATATTAGAACTTTTGGATGCGTAGCATACTATCACTTGTATTCAAGAGTGTTCTTTTGTGATAAATCAAAAGCATACAGACTGCTAAACTTGAAGACGGAGAAAGTTATTATTTCTAGAGATGTGCAATTCCTTGAAGAAATAGATTCCGATTTATCTCAAATCAATAATTGACTACAAAATGAAACTGAAGGGATAATTCATTTTGGTTTAACAAACAGCAACAATTTTGAAACATCTGCCTGCAATTCGGACCTTTGTCAAACTCCTCAAGTTGAAGAAGCAGAAATTGAATCCAACAGTGATTTTGACACAGCTGAAAGTGACGCTAGGATTCAAGAAGAAAGAGAAACTTCTTCTAAAAGTGGTGATCATTTACGCAGACCTTCGAGAATTACGAAGAGAGTACCTCCATCAAGAGAGTAATGATCCATCAACATGCGAAGAAGCTTTAGCTAGTTCAGAGAGCGATAAATGGATCTGTGCTATGGAAGAAGAGCTGCAAGCTATGTATGCAAATAATACATGGGATCTGATGGAATTACCAAAAGGTAGGAAGCCGTCGGTTGTAAATGGGTGTATAAAATCAAAAGTCTTGTATGTAAATTATACAAAAGTATTTATGGTTTGAAGCAATCAGCAAGATGCTGGAATCCAAAAATTAACTCGGTTTTAATACATTTTGGATTCTGAAGGGGAATTGCAGATTGCTGCTTGTACGAACAAATTATTTACGTGTTTATTTACAACAATAGATGAAATAAGAAAATATTTTGATATTACTGATTTGGGAAATTTAAAATTGTATATTGGAATTTAAGTTGGAAAAAAAAGTGAAATGTTATATTCATCAAGAGAGTTATATTGAGATGTCTTGTTGTATCATGATATTAAGAACAGTTTCAAAATGGAAAATTCAAAAATATCAAAAATTTCAAGAAAGTCAACGAGCGGATGTACAATATATTCAAACTTGGAGAAGTGACTATTAGCTATGCAAGCAGAAAGCAGTGGATTGCTGCGCTCTCATCAACTGAAGCAGAACTTTGGCAGAAGCGACGCAAGAACTCATGTGGTTGCCAAGTTTATTTAAAGATCTGCAAATAAACCTAAAAGATGTTATACTATTGGAAGACAATCAAAGTTGCTTAAAAATGATGGATTCTGAGAAGGTTAATTCGCGCACTAAACATATTAATGTGAAGCACCACTTTGTTCGAGATGGTAAACACTCAAAAGGAATCCAATATTCTTATTATCCAACAAATGATATGATAGCAGATTTACTTACCAAACCTATTCAAAATATTAAAATTTCAAAATTAAGAATTTTGGTAGGTTTAACTTAAAAAAAAAATATTTATTTAACAGTACTGTGTTTCTTGAGAAGGGGCGTTATTATTACACTTATTAATTTGTATTTGAATATTTACCGCCCAGTGTGGTGTTGCTTTGTATCATTGATTAGTTTATTCATCTTCATCTATATATTCCTTGTCTCCCTATAGAACACTATCCCCGTTTCGAACCACACTTTGATGATGAAAACGCAATAAGCAATAACGATTATATTTATGTGTACTCTTTGTTCTTACACTTCTCTTGTGTAAAGTGTCCAGATGAGTTTTTTCAAAGAAATTGCCAACATCTTAAGCCAGCAGCACAAGAAAATATTACAACATTCCTTAAGGAACTGTTGCATGCAAGTGCTTTAACAAAAGAAGCACTTCGACATGCAATTGCCTCAACTTCTACATTTAAGTCACCTCGATTAATGTATATGGATAGTCCTATAAGGACGCCACGAAAAACTGGAATATCGCCACCAACACCTAGGAGTTGTAAACTTCAGGAAAAAAGTAAGGAGCTTATAAGTTTAAAGGTAATTTACAAAGATCGCAGAAGGCTTGAGAGTGACTTTATTGAAATCAAAATATATTTTAAGGCACAACTTGAAAATGAGGCGTACGAGAAGGGTATGCTTGAATTGGAAGTTAAGCAGAATCAGGACAAAATATTTAAACTTAGTAAGTGTACCCTATATTCGTTATTTTCTATTGTATTATAGAGACTTTTTATTTTGTTTTGTTTTTTTTTTAGCTCAAGAATTAAAAAGAACTCATCAAGATTTACAGCGTCTCAAAAATGATGTACTCTCGACAAATACCGATGATTGTGACTCTGAAGTTAGATATTCAGAAGGGGAACAGGTTAGTAAAATTTGTTCATGTCTATTACAGCTGTGCTCAATTCAGACCGAATTTGAATTTGTGAGGACTTCCAATTTTCTCAAATTTGCATACCTAGAGTCGTGTTCATATATGTATGTGAATATTAAGCAAGATGAACATATTTTTCGCACTTTTAAATTAACTTTTCACTGCTCTTTGTCCGAGCACTTATTGCTAACTTACCAAATTAACCAATGCATCTATTCAAATGCATAGGTACTACGAAAATGTCCCTTAATTTGATCCATATTTGATGAAATTCGCTTTTTCGGTTCAACAAACAAATGTGTAGCCTATTAATAATGAAGGTAATGATTCATTTTGATTTTAATTCTACTTACAGACCAATCGGAGACTTAGCAAACAGATTTCACAAAAGGAAATGGAAATAGCTAAACAACAAGGAGATATCGATACGCTTACCGAACAAAAAGACATTCTGACCAAAAAAGTAAGTGTGTATGTTAATGCATTTTATAAAGCAACAGTAGAATAACGGTAATTTGTAAGGCTAACTTCAAAACTCCTATAAGTATATCTTACATTCTCCACTCCTAAATAATCCTGCCACTCTTTTTTTTTTAACGGTCAGGTTATCCCTAATTGCAAAACCTGACATGTCTAACAAGTTTGTAGCTTTTGCGTGCACACGGTACTTCCCAATGAAAATTTTTACTTAAGTTCATGAACTGAGATAAGTTGCCTCTATGACAGCATAATCTTCGTCGCGTCCTCGTTAAAAGCCAGACCCATTAATTTACTTATGTAATAAGTCATAGCTATGTTCTCATTTGGTGCTCTTTTGTATTGCTCTTATAACACTGTTGTCTGTTGTCTAGTATCAAGTCAATTACTTCCCGTTCCGTGCGCCGTGACTTTGTAGTCTTTCGTATAAGAATCGCTTTGTATGCGGTTTCAATTCAACTATGCACCTGTTTTAGTCATTGTGCAAGATTTTCTAAGGTCCAACTGATGCAGAATGCACCTCTCTCTACTAGGAGCCCCAGTTTTTTTGGGAATACATACTTTATATCCAGCACTATTATTTATATTCGCAATTCAAACAATATCGTAATTAACTCTCAATTTGTAATACGTTTCAGCTTCAACATGCTGAGAGACAAATCAAAATATTGCAAAACAAAATTGAAGAGTTCGCTCTGAAAGTGGATGAGCTCTCAAGTGAACTAGAGGTAAGCTACTTGTTGGATGTTTTGTTTTGTTTACGATTTACATGTCATCATTGTTAAACGTCTATCCTTTTCCAATATTCCTTATACCCTTTGTCTTTTCATAACTCAAAATCAACACAGCAAAAAGATTTTACGATCCAATGTCTATTAGAGCACAAAGTCGAACTGGAGAATTATATAGCCGAAACACGTTCCTCATCGGCCAGTTCGCGGCCTGATCTAAACACCTCAGTGGAATGCCTAGACTTATCTAGGACTACTAACAGCTCTGGTAGTGTAAATAGTCCCGAGAATCTAGGTTCGGTGGTCGACATTCAGCTGCGCGAAAAAGAGAACGAAAATGTCCAACTACGTGAAGAAATGGCAATGATTCGTATGGACAATGCCAAACTGTCTAAACAAATGACCGACCTAACAGTACGGTGCTCCAAGTCTTTTGACATTTGTAACGAGAATCTTATAATTGATCACGAAAGCAGTGGTCCGCTGGAAAATTTCATCGTCTTTTCAAATTACATTGAGAACTTTGTCCACAAATACGAAGAGAACTGCATTGCCATGGGTGAGTTGAAAGAGAACGCTAAAGTGCTGAACGAGCAAAACCATCTGCTCTCCTGTCGCGTAGCGGAAACTCAAAGTGAGGTTGATGTCGTGCGAAAAGAACTGAACGGTTTGCAAAACAGCAACAAAGCTTTGGAGATAACCAAGATCGAACTGGAGAAGGCAGTGGATGACTGGAAAAACAAGTTGGAGATTTCTTTGAGCGAAGAACGTGAAATGAGAGAAAAGTTGAAAAGCCTTCAGAGCGAATTGGATAACCTGAAGATCTTGAAGAGTCGCGCAGACCAGGAATTTGAACAGAGAATAGAAGAATTAAAGTCTAGTTTAGAACTGAGTCATGATCAATTTACACAAACGAAAATCGATTACGAACACAAGTTACAAGCAAAGGTCGTAGAGAACCACACATTGGTTGCGCAGATTGAGCAACTAAATAGAGATTTTACCATGGAGAAGACACAGTACGAGGCTGAAATGAATTTGTTGAGAGGTCAATTGGAAGAATCATCTAAGGCGGTACTTCAACATGAGAGCATAATTAGAGAACTCGAAATTGGCAAACAACGTCATGCCGGGCAAATCAATGATTTGAATTCCCAGCTCGAAAACGTACAAAAGCAGTTGGAAAAAGTGCAGACTGAATTGGTGCAGATGAATAATGTGACCATCGAACGGGAAAGAGAAATAGGTACTTTGACCACGGAGTTGGAGCAGACCAAGCATAATTTTTACTGTATTGCCAATGAAAAAGAGAAACTAGCGAAGGAAGCAGAAGATGAGTTGAGAGAGAAGGAAATGGAACTTCAGCGGCTAACTGAAGACATCAGACAGCAATCTATGATAGTTTCCAAAGTCCAGGTTGAGAAGGAGGCACTTATCAATTCAACGCAGCAAAGATTAGACCTTCTAAGTCTGGCATTAGACCAATGCGCGAATTTGTTCAAAGAGCAAGAAGAAAGGCTAGCTTGCACAAGCGATGAGCTAAAATTACGCCAGGCAGAACTGGATGAAGTGTCATCAAATTTTATCGACTTGGAAGGAGTTCTTGCTGAACGAACAAAGGACTTTGTCACTGCTAGCGATCGACTTACATTGCAATTGAAGTTATTAGCCGAACATAAGAGCCTGTTGCCAGTAGTTCTAGACTCCGCTGATGTTAATGATGATGAACAAAAGCGATACCTCAACCAGCTTATACAAAGGTGGCACAATATAGGCAAAGAAAACGCCCATCTGTCAGACACTGTATCAAAACTTACGCAGCAGAAGATCGATGCTGAACGACAAATATCGGAACTGCGCGAGCACATAAGTGAATCACAATGTGAGTGCAATAAACTGGTAAATGAGGTGAAACGTTTAACCGCCGACATCAGTAACTTAGAGAATGTTTGCGACCATTTGAGCGATCAAAATTCAGTGTACCAAACCAACCTTTCCGAGTTAAAACAAAGCAACGAAGAATTGGTTAAAGAGAATTGTCTTTTGAAAAAAGACAGCACTGCTCTTAAAATTGAACATGAGAAGAACATATCTCTTGCTGAACCGTTGAAGAAAGCAGAAACCGCTCTACGAGCTCAGGTTATGGAAATGCAGTCAACAGTGAAAAGACTAAGCCAAGAAGTTGAAGGGGCGCATAGTCTATTAGCGGCAAAAACACGAGAACATGAGCAAGATAAGTGTATCATTGATTTGATGAAAAGCCAGATTTCAGAGCTCGAATCGAAAGTTGTATCTTTAGATGGTGAGTTAAAGGAGAAGTACGATGCAGCCCACAAAATTCTCCAAAAAAATTGTGAAGACAAATGCATAAATCTAGAGGAAAGTTTTCAAGCGCAAATTGATGAAAAACAAAAAATCCTAAACACACTCAACGATACAGTCGACAAGCTAACGAAACAGAATTCGCTGTTAGACGATAAGTGCCACCTGATGACTGTTCAACTGGAGCAATCAAATTGCGAGTTACTAATGACCAAATCCGAGCTCTTTCGACTACAATGCGAAGAAACTAAGCTTCTAGCGGCAAACCAACTGCTCACAGAGACTAATAATTCGAGCCAAACTCTAGCCGAGAAATACAATAAGGAAATTCTAGAACAAAAAGATAACGTCTCTCGGTTAATCGGGGAAGTAGCATCTATTCGACGAGAAAAGGACGCCGCCGAGGAGGAGAAAACTCGCCTATTGACAAAACTCGCTGAAACAGTCGACATGCACCAGTCTTTGAACGCAAGCTACAAATCGATTCTTGATAAGCTGCAAGTAGCCGAGAAAGAAGTTCTCGCAAAGCAGACTTCGCTAAAGTCTGAGCAAATTCGCAGCCAAGATTTGGACAGCCAACTGAAAAAACTACAAATTGAGTGCACAAAACTACGAGAATCCGAAGCGAATATCAACAAGCGAATGCAGAAGCAGGCCCTCAAACTGGGTGACACACAGGCAGCCAATGTAAAACTGAAAAAGGAAGTCGAATTAGCACAGAGCGCCCTCGAAGCGTATAAAAACTCCACAGAAGCCATACAACGGGAGAACGTTAGAGTTAATTCAGCGTACAATACCTTAAAAGACAAATTATCCAAGTGTGAGAAAGCCAATGAGCAGCTTGCATCGAAATTACAAGCATTGACCAAGGCACATGAGTTACTTGCCGCAGAGAAGGGAAATCTAGAAGTTTCTGACAATGAATTAAAATCAACGAAAGCCGTACTCGAGAAAAGCAAGTCAAACTTAGAAGATAAAGTACGCAAACTGGCCAAATCGCTCAGTGATTCAAATGTCGCTATAAGTCGCCTTGAACAGGATAAAGTTCGACTAAGTTTAGAGGTTGGAGGTTTGAACAACCAACTGCAGGAAGCTAACTCATCACTTAACATGAAACTAAAGGAAAATCGGGACATAACCGCAAACCTAATCGAAGCGAAAAGCGCACATCAACAATTGAAGGCCCTCAACGATAAGCTGGAAACTGACGCCAAAGACCTTTGCGAAGAAAACTCTCAATTAAACGATCGACTATCCAAGCTAGCGCTTTGTTTAGAAATCGCACAAGGCGAACGCGACAGCATCAAGACTCAGTTGGAAGCTCTTAAAGCAGAGATCGTGGTGCAAAAGACCGAACGTAATGTAATCGAGAAAGAACATCTGGCCACATTGCAACGCCTCAATGAAGTCGAAAAGCTTGCTGACGAACGAACGGAATTTGTTGAGAAGATAAAATTCTTGGAGACAAAACTTGCCGACACATCACTTGAGCTGACAGAAATGCTCAAGCAGGAGCAAATAACGAATGCAAAACTAAATAATGACATTAATATTTTCCAATCCAAACTTCTTAAAAGCCGCGCGATATGTGAGGAAAACGAACTCAAGTGGGCGGAGGAAAAGGAACAGATGTTGAACGAAATGAAGGCAAGTGACGACCGGATTAAGGAGACGCGCTTGGAGTTAGAAGGCAAGCTGGAGAAGATGAAAAACAAGATGGTAAGTTTAATTAAGCATTTCTGTAGCAGGGCATCACATTATGTATTGGTTTTGGTTTACTAACACTTTTGCAATTGTTTGTATTGCTGTCTATTTTTTTGTTCAGTTTTTTAATCTTTTATTTTACATTCCCATTGCAAACAGTCGGTCTAGAGACGATCATCACGCGTTGACAGAATTTTTTTCTCTTAGCCCTCCCTCCGAATTCGTGTAACCATTCTTTTATTTTATCCACCGTTATTTGGGTGCATCCATGTTTTTCGTTTCCATTCCCTTTGAACTCCATGAACAATATTTCTTTCTTTGTATCAATATCTGACCGGAGACCATTTGATAGCTAACGACTACGTAGAGAGCCATCGCGTCCATAGAATAGTATCATTCTCAGAATCGTTTATGTAATTTCATTATAATCATATTGGATACCTTAACAGACTTTTTTTTATATCATTTGTGCCGAAAATATTCCCAAAATAAAGACCATGCGTAAATTAAGCTTTGCAAATAAATTTGTTATTTTTTGTTTGTTCACGAATGTGTTTTGTTCTCTTCCCTTTTACATGTAGTTTTTGCAACAAAATGAAGTTGGAAAAAGTATTTTGTTAAAAAACCGCAGGCAGAAATGGACACATCGCATAAAGTCCTGCATCAAATATCCCATAATAATTGTCATATTTCACATTTTTGTTGCTATGCTAGTCAAATACATTTTGGTCAGCCATGACTTGCAATTAATTGTACAAAGCAATTTACCCAGTGTGTTTTAGAATGTAATTATATTGTTGTATTGGATGTGATGTCCCAAATTATGATTAATCAATGTAATTGTTACAAATAAAAAAATGCAAGTACCTTTACAAAATCTAAAACTAATTTCTCTACGATTCGCTAGAAAACTTTGTATAACGATGAGATTACAAAAATTAAAAGTAAACAGGAACGTGAGCTGGCGGTTTTGAAATCGGACTGCGAAACGCTAAAAGCGCAGGTACAGTCTGAATTTTATTTTTGCATTTTTCGAATCATGTATAATAAGAAATTTACTTACTATTAGAACGCCAAATACGAAGAGCACACAAAGAAGCTCTCTAGCCAGATTTTCAAGTTGAACGAAAACATTTTGGAGCATCAGAAGCAAAATACTTTCCTTAAAACGAAGCTGAAAGATCTTGAAAGTAAATCGCATCAGTTCAATCGCATTACAAGCAGTCACGTGCCGCAATCTTCCGCTCATCAGGCTTTAAGTTCGAATCTCCACATGGAAGACGAGGAAGGAGAAGTCTTCAATAACACATATCTTTCGGACTTGAAGAATGGCCGGATGTCAGACCTTTTTAGCAGAGAAATTTGGTAAACAAATTAGAATTATTAAAATAAATCGTCGGTTAACCTTTTATTTTTCACAGCACACAAGAACTTCAATACAGAAACTCTATGCTGCCACCGCACTTGAAAAGCACCTATTTGGCACAATTCGATCACCAAATGGGCGAAGACGAGATTAGAGTAAGCGGCGTTTCAAATTTAAAAAGGACTCCAGGAATTGAAAAGATTTTACGAAAACACAATGTACAAAATGACAATTGAATGGGTTGCTTCTTTGTACCCGATTTGAGATTTGCTTTTATTAAATCCATTTAAATAACTTGAAAGATTTGCAGAATTTGATTTGAAAGACAAGAATTCAGTATCCCTTTGATGTGTTTTTGTGATTTGTCGATTTGTGTTTTCCCTTCTCTGTTCCCATGTGTTGTCTTTTCTTATTTGAGTTCTTACAGTTTTCATTCAATGTTCTCGTTTTTCTTTTAAAGGAAATCCCCAGTCTGGACGACAGTTCGAGTACGCTGTTGAATACAGGCCAACGGAAGAAGGTGTCTGGTGCGACATCGTATAAACGGCCAGGCCCTCCAACTCCAAGTAAGAACGCTGGTCGTTTGTCTTTTGGCGGTAACGGAGAGCTTAATCGCGAAATACTGAAGGAATCTCTAGATACAGGAAACTATACGTTATCATCTAAGACGCCGGCCAAATTCAAGTTGTTTTCTTCAAGAATAAAGGATGAGGTATGTGTACGACTGTTTAACAATTTGTTTTAGTTCAAACTATGTATTTTGTTTTCGTGAGATAAGAGTTGTTGTAGAAAAGTGTGTTTTGTGTTAAATTTCGTGGACAAACTTAGGTCAGTGCGAATCTAGCAGTGACAAGGGCGACAAAGACCAACATTCCGCTTTTAGTACGCAGAACGCACCATTCAAGACAAAACATCCGTCAAACGATATTCCCTTGGACTGAGAAGACAGTTGTATCGTTCATAATGCCCTCTCCCGAACAACTAAGAGAATTCTTTCTAAGGCTAAACCAAACGCATTCACCCTTTCGAGGGCAGAGGTCGTTCTTCGGCGACATCGATTTAGCACAATATGCTGTGTATAAACAGTCCCAACAACCTACGTGTACCTAGTTCAGTCGTCTATGTTTTCATGTTTGTCTTAGTGTCAATTATGATGTTCAACATAGTGCGCTCTTATTTTAACCCACTTAAATTATTTCAGAATAAACATTGTGTGATGTCGTTTAAGCGAAAGAAACATGTTATTGGCACAATTCAATGCTCTTCCACACCACGTAAAAGCAAAGCGCACTTCGATCAACGTCGCCTTCTCGATCAGATTATGTCTGCTCCTGCGGACTCACCCCTCAGTCTTGTCAGTCCAGCTGTACATCTTCCACCTACACTAACTCTCACTCGGAGGTTATCGCAAAAGTTACGACCATCAAAGCTATCATGTGCAACACCGGATAGTGGATCATCAGATATCAATTCTCCTATTTTCAAGGACGCTATAAGTGGTTGCTCAAAACCCTCAAAACGATACAGAGATCGCAGAAGCTCTCTCTATCTCAGGGGTACTATGTTCTCAAGAAACTGTCGCACGCCGACTATAGGATTTCGGGAAACTTTTAAGAACAAATCGAAAATGCAACGTAATGCGACTTTTAATAAATATCGCCGTGAAGTGCCAAATCAATTAATTGTTAAGAAATCATCTTTTAGGCCGTCGTCGTGTAACAACAATAGCTGCTGCTCGAAAGCCATTATTATGAATAACTTTGCCATTGAAGAATCTAAAGAGGACTACATGTGTTCTCCTTACAATAGTGGCATCAGTGACGATATTATTGTCGATGACAAAAGTTCAAAGCATTTTCAGCAGTTGTTGACAACAAAAGAGTCGCATGCACCATTTGAAATCAGTGAAATAAATGGTCCTTCATATGTGAATTCGAACAGTAATAGCTTTAGCGCTGTACACTCTCGAATAATATACGGAGCGAGTGTGATTTTAAACCGCCGTATTCCAAATGTAAACACTACACTAGTACGCAAGAGTTCAATCTATGTAAAGGCAAAAGATGGGCAAGGCATTATATTAGTTACGAACCAGTCTATAACTCTGATGGACCTAGCTCAGATGTGGATTCAGATGAATGTCTCAGCCAAAATAGTTATTAGCATCAGCCTGATAACATTGTGTGTGTTCTTGCTTTCTATTGTTATTCAATTTTTGCTCTAAAAGTGTATTATATATTTTTGTTTAAATATTATTATTATTATTATTATAATTTTATTAATATGTAATAAATTACAATATTAATTGACAGAATTATTAGCGCTAGCTGCTAGGGCTTTCGGCTAGTAGTAAGGAAACAGAATTAGAATTTAAATACAATTTTCAAACTTAATTTCTAAAATTAAACTATATACGTAATTTATATTTTTATCGCTGACTATGGTCAATAGTTCTAGAAGGCTTTTGTCGGAAATGGTTTTGCAGATTCGATCGACTTCTTCGCAGACAAGTAGGTGACTGATTGTTAATCTTGGTTTAGGGGAGCACAGCTGACAGAGTGGGGGTGGTTGTTTTGTGATGAGGTGTTCATGGGTTATGCTCGTGTGTCCCATCCTTAATCTGATATAGGTTTTTATTTTCTTTTGTGACAAATTTGCAGGGTACAAGGTCTGTTGAGCTTCTGGGTTGAATGTGGCGTAAATATTACGATAGTTGGTCCAATGTGTTTTTCTTTTGTATTTCCAGGTGGTCAATAAGTAATTTTTTAGGTCCTTACGATTGTAGAAGTAGAACATTTTTAACGGTTCTTTTACTGCTGATTTTGCAGCAGTATCTGCTTGTTCGTTACCTTTAATGCCACTGTGGCCTGGAATCCAAATAAGTTTTAGATTGTTGTTTTTGGAAATTAGTTGGTCTCGAATGGATTGAATAATAGGTACGTTATTGTTAATTTTTTTAACAGCAGTAAGCGGTGAAAGGCTATCTGTAAATATAACAACTTTTTGGCTGTTTGTTTCTTTAATGCCCTTTAGGATAGCAAAAGACTCAGCTGTGAAGATTGATGTGAAAGCTGGAAGGAGGCCCTTAGAGACAACTGATCCATTTTCGTCGACAACCGCAAAGGAGGTTCCGTCAACTGTTTTTGAGGCATCGGTGAAGAGGAAACTATATCCGCGTTCTTTATAATAAAAAGCAATCTCTGAGAACATAGCTTTATACATTTCGTCGCTTGTTGATGATTTAGGGTACTGGTTTAATTCGGTGTTAATGGCGTTTTTTGGTAGTTTCCAGGGTGGTTGTGATATCCTATTGTTGTTTTTGATTAAAATTGGTATGCTCAATTCCTTGGCTGCAGTTATTGTGGAGGTGATAGATGATGGGTATTTTTGTGTCTTTTTGTGCTTTAAAATTTTTTTGACATCAGTGTGGATGGGCGTTGTTGTTGGAGCGTTGATTTTTTGTATAACAAGTGCGGTAAGGTAACTAATTCTTTCGGTTATCTGGGGTAATCCAGCGTCGGTGAGAATATTGAGAATGGGAGTTGTTCGAAAGGCTCTCAAACTGGCTCTGATGGCTGCGTGATATGGTGTAGAGATGAGTTGGATGGATGATTTCGAACATTTGCCATATATTGGGAGACCATAGTCAATTTTGGATAGTATAATAGATTTAATAACATTTATTAGAGTGTTAACATTACAACAACTGTTTTTTGACGAAAGATATCGTATTATATTAACTCTTGGAATTAAATGTTTTCTTATGTGAATGCAATGATTTTTAAAGCTATACTTAGAGTCGAAAGTAACACCGAGTATTTTTGTGGAATTTACATTGTTAATATAAATATTTTTAAAAAGGACTGGAATGTCCTTTTCGCAACTATATTTTTTACATATGTGGAGTATGTTACATTTTTGGAGAGATATGTTGGCGCCTGAATGTTCTCCCCATTTTGAAAGGTCTTCAAGAATGGTAGTAAACATTTGTGCCAGCAGGGTTAGATCTTTGCATTTGGAGAAAATGATGAGATCGTCTGCATAGAGTGTGTGCTCAACTAATTTATATTTTTCAATTATTTGGCTTATTTCGTTGAAGGCTATTATAAATAGGATAACCGAAAGTGGCGATCCTTGGGGTATGCCATTTTGCATATTGTGAATTGTTGAGTATGTATCGTTCGTTTTGATACGAAAACTTCTGTTGGTAAGAAAAGATTTTACGTAATTGAATATCTTTGGACCGACTTTCCATTTGATCAAGTTATTTAGAACGACGTGAATGCCGATGCGGTCGAAAGCCTTTTCAAAGTCAATTATAAATAGCGAAGCATGGTTTTTTTCAGACAGAGCTGAGGAAATAAATTGGTCTAAATGCAATAGGGCATCTGATGTACTTCTCCCTTTTTTAAAGCCAACTTGCCGGTTGTCGAAAGCCTTGCTTTTTTCGAGGAACCAGTATAGTCGTATGGATATTATTTTCTCTAATATTTTTGCCGTGCAGGGAAGGAGAGAAATTGGACGGTATCCAGAGACCGTAGATTTGTCCTTATTGGGCTTAGGTATTGGGACGATGGTGGCTACTTTCCATGCATGTGGAATAACTCCATTATTAAGGATCCGATTAAACAAATTCAATATTCTTTTTTTTAAAGATATCGGACTGTTTTTTAACATTGGGTAGGATATGCGGTCAAAACCGGGAGTTTTGCCTTTGACGGAGGCCAAGCAGCTTTCTAGTTCTGTCATGTTAATGTCTGATTCAATTAGGGATGCAGATGGACCAATAGCGTGAGATGGTAGTTGATTTATTAACGTGAAGGTTTTATCGTTAATAAATTCGGGGTGAAAATTAGAGTCGTTTGCACAGTTCTCCCAGGTTTCCGCAAAATGTTCGGCAATTTCCCTTGGACAGGTAATATGCTTAGTTTCTGCCTTGATTACAGTTATTGAGTATGGTACGTAGCTGCCTGTGATGGTTTTTATGTCCGCCCACAATTTTTGTGAGTTGGATTGGGGATTGATATTGGAGGTAAATTTTTCAAAACAGGCTATTTTTTTCGTTTTGACAGCTTTACGGAATATGGCGTTAGATTTTCGATAAGAAATAAGGTTATTGTTAGTTGGAAATTTTTTAAACTGTCGCCAGGCTGTTTGTTTTTCTTGGCGGAGGTTACTTATCTCTTGATTCCACCAGGGCACTGTTTTTTTGTAGGTTCTTCGTTTTGATTGAGGAATGGCCTCATTCGCTGCGTAGCGAATGCATTTTTGAATGATAGCAGCCTCACGGTTAATGTTAGGGGAGTGTAGTCTGAATTCGAGTTGATTGGAAATTTTAGATTGGAATAGATCCCAGCACGCTTTATCCAGAATAAATCTATGTTGGGATTTTTTAGGGGTGGAGTTAAGTGTGAGTGTAATAGTTATAGGGAAATGGTCGCTGCCGTGAAGGTCTTCGGAAATAGTCCATGTACAGTAAGGGATGAGAGAGGGTGTAACAAGAGTTAAGTCGATGTGGGTGAAAGATCTGTGCGTCGAGAAGTGAGTGGGGTGACCATTATTTAGGATTGCTAGTCCTGAGTTTGCGATGAAACTTTCAACTACTTTCCCGCGCTTGTTGTAGGTGTTGGAACCCCAAGAAGGGCTCCAGGCATTGAAATCCCCTGTTAGAATGATTGGAGTACTAATGTTGCGTAAGATATTTTCGAGGTCATTGCTGGCGAATTGTTGGTCTGGTGGGATATATAGAGAGATGACCGTTATTTTAATTTTTAGGGTTAATTCAATTGCTATGGCAGATATGTTGGAGTTGATGTTAAGAGGATATTGTGGAATTGATTTGTGAATAAGAAGACACGTGCCTTGTTTCGAGGCAGTATTTGTGGGTAAATTATGGAAATATGGTTCGTATTGTTTAGGTGAAATCGGCTGGGAATTGTGTTTGATGTGTGTTTCCTGTAGGGAAACAATGGACGGTTGGTGGTCATTAATAAGTAATTGCAACTCGTGGTAATTATTAAAATAACCCTTAAGATTCCACTGAAGAATCTTAAGTGAAGATTTTTTTGGTAAAAGAGGCCTTTGAACAATATAATTTGAGTTAGATTGTGAAAGGTAGGTGTTAAAAGAGTTGCGACTCTGCGCCCCAGATGTTGAACCATCAAAACTTGGTGAAGAGTTTGGATGGCTCAATCCCCGAGTCGCAGAGTCGGGGGGGTGGGTATAAATTGTGTTATTAGATGTGGTCATCATCATCAGATTGTGGGGGGTTTATGTAGTATTCATTTTTTTTAAAGAGAGATTGAGTGACAGCTGATAGCGGTGAGTTTGATAGAGTTTTTGTATGGTCAATGGTTGCTTTTGGAGAGTTTAGTGAGTGTTGAATGTGTGTGGTGGTGTTCGATTTGTCTGCGTTTAGATTATTTTGTGAGAGGGAGAAGTTATTATTGGTTGAAATTGAATGACTGTTAGACGGGTTTGAGTTGGTTGAGGAAAATTGAGCAGTTGGATGGTTAGGGAGAATGTTGGTTGAATGTGCTTTAGATTTGTCTGTGGCGGAGAGAGTGCCAATGTTTTTGTTTGTAGTGGTATCTTTTTGTTTGGAGATGTCGTTTGTATTGTTGTTTTTTTTGGATGTTTGTGTTGATTCGGTTGTATGAGGTGAGGGGGGATTTAGGTCGGGAATATTACTGTTAACTATATTGTTTCGGATTGGTACAGTTGGTTCTGTTTGTGTAGCATTTTTTGCCACTGTAGAATATGCTTCAGAAAGAATGGGAATTGGGTTATTTTCCTTATAAATTTGCTTGGCTTCCGCCATACTACATTTTTTTATAGTTTTTATTTTTAAGGTTTCTTTTGCTTGCAAGTACTTTTTACAAATTTTGGATGATGAGGGGTGTTCTTCTGAACAATTTGCGCATGAAGTACGTGTGCACTTTTCGGGTGAGTGAGGCGGGAGGTTGCATGCTTCGCAAGAAGCATTTCCCTTGCATCTCTTGGTGGTATGTCCCAACAGTTGGCAGTTGCGGCAACGCATTGGGTTTGGAAAGTATTCTTCAACTTTGGCATTATACCATCCAATATTTACGGTATTTGGTGGTCGGAAGAGGTCGAAAGTGAGAAGGATGAGACCAGTGGGGCGTTGGTTGCCGTCCACGAACTTTTTAAATTTGAACACATCAGTCACTCCTTGTGGTTTCATTTCCTGAATGATTTCAGTTTCGGGAACGTTAATGAGGTATGGTGCATACACTGTGCCTTTGGATGAATTTAGATTGGTATGAAGGTTAACCGAAATCGGACAGAGGTTGGATAAGGTTTTTTTGGCGAGGAAAAGGTCTGCAATTTTCTGAGATTTTGTCAGAATTAAAAGGTTTCCATCACGTAATTGAGTGATGTATTCGTATGAACTACTAATGCCATCGATGGCTTTTTTTAGTAAGAAGACGCTAAATGAGGAGAGGGGCTTTTCTTCAATTGTTGAGGAGATGGTAATGAATTTGGGGTTAGTGGTTGATGAACTTGTTGGAATTATAGTGTTGTAGTCTATTGGAGAGAGGTTAGGTTTTTTTCTTTTTTTATTGTTGGGCTCGGTAAGCGGATCTATGTCGAGTCCGCTAAACCGATTGCTCGAAAGAACACGTGGCCCCGGGGCCATGGCGAATTGGATTGCGTTTCACTATTTGCTAATTTCTTGTTTTGCACTCACTAATATGTAAAAGGGAAGCAAAGGTAAACAAAGGGGGGGTAATAAACGTAAATGGGTATGGGTACTATGACCGTAGAGAGATAATGCCACTAGAAAAAATACCGAGAGAACACAAGGAGAAAGAACGGTGTTACCGGCTCGGATGTCAGACGCTGACTCTTGTTTAAATAATTTACGTGGTTACATTCAGAATTATTGTTTTTTTTTTTTTTTGTTCTTGAGTGTTTTTATTGTGACACTAGTTCACAGGAATATAAATTTCTATTCTATTTTCTTTGTAAATAGCATAAGAATTTGAATAAACGCTTAAAACTGCGTAAGAAACTCTAAAATTTGTTTAAATAAACACAATTATTATGCAAATATATAGAGTATGTTTTTTTTTCTTAAATTTGTATATGTACATAAATTTTAAAAATAGCAACTGATCAAAAAAAAATGTTTTTTTTTTTTTATTTTTCAGAATACTCCTCCCACAAACAAAAGACGGTTGAGCAATTTATTTAAAAAAAAATAAAATCGTCTCCAATTTGTGCTGTTTTCGTCAATATCCATTATCCGCACAGAGGAAATGTACATATATTACATAACTATTTTTTAATTAATGTTTTCGTTGTAAGTTTTTTTTATGTAGTGTTATACCATAATACATTATTTGTATTTGTTACTGGCTGATTGTTTGCAGTAGTAAGTACAATTTCATACTTGTGCTGATTTAATTGTTTAATTTAATTCTAGCATTATTTTATTTTGTACATGATCTCTTTCTAACTTTTGTATACTTACGCTGCACATAATAGTAAAAATAAAATATTTCACGTGAAAGCCCATTATGGGGAATATGCAAGTAAAAACTAATTTTAGAAAAGCTTGTTTGATTTTGTGGTGGTGGTCTAAAAATGTTCGTCAAAACTAGGCCAAAACATGCGAGTTAAGTAGAGTTTAGTGTCACTGAGCTGCACAGTTAATCGCCCTTATTCCTGTTGGTTTTTGTCGTATATAACTCATGTTCTCTTAAAAACTTTTTTTATTCGATTTTCGATTTTATTTCATTTTCTGTGTTCACTGTCATTTCAAACCGTTTGTCTCAAAAAACTCACAAACAACGACTTAAAAATGAAATGAAAAAGTCGACAATAACAGGAATAGGGGTGAATAACAGAAAAGTACAAATTGCATTCCATGAGAACAAAAATCTTATGTAAAAAGAGACAGAAATCGAGTGAATTCGTTTTCAATCTTCTGCATTTCGAGCGATTCGGAAACTCTGAATTTTTTTTTAAATCACACTTTCACTTTCAGCTTTCACTGTGACATCGACCGAAAAATTTTTCACCTGGCGAAATTCTGTCCGCCCGAAATTCTGCAAGATTCGCCCGAACGAATGCAAACTTCGTGTAACGGTGTGTAGAGTAATAAAAACGCATGGCACTGGCTGAAGAGGAAGAGAAAGAAAAAGAAGAATGTATAGATTTCATCTATATTATAGAAGTAATTAAACCAGCAAATGTGCTTACTAACGCCTTAACTAGTAAGCACTAGATACTAGATATCTTGGCCAAAACCGAACGAACAACGCAAGATTACTCAACACTTTTACATAGAAACATAGAAACATTGCAATTGCGCAAAAAAAAAAACCGACTTATTCAAATTATTTTAAAGGTTCTATAACAGATGGCAGTATGGCACACTCAACACTCGAACAAAATCACACGAATTGCTTGATGACATTTGAGTGTTTTCTTTTCTCTCCGCCGAGCTAGTGCTCCAAAAGAGCTAATGCTTATGTCTGCTTTAACGAAAACTTGGCTGCAAGCAGTCCATGTATGTGATAGTTTCATTGACATACTATACATGGACTGCTAGCAGCCAATTTTTCGTTGAAGCAAAAATAAGCACTAGCTCTTTTGGTTCACGGCGGAGAGAAACGAAAACACTCAAATGTCATCGAGCAATTCGTGCGATTTGGTTTGTGGCGAGGTTTGTGTGCTGAGTGTGCCATACTGCCATCTGTTATAGTTCGTTTGAAATAATTTGAATAAGTCGTTATTTTTACGCAGTTGCAATGTTTCCACAATGGATGACACTGGTGTTCTATGTAAAAAAATCGCAAAGGCGCACAGAGTTTGAAATCTCTTTCCTACTTTCGCCGCACTGAACCAAAAGGTCTAGTGCTTATGTTTGCTTCATTTTTCCTCGCAGGTTTATATGAAACTGACATTTCACTAGCAGTCCATGTATAGTATGTCAATGGATAGTTTACTACACAAAAAACGCTCATGCGTTTGTCACTGCAATATCATATTTAATGGCGGTGACACATCAAACCGGTACATAATGAACCACATGTCCATCAGGTGTCATGGTAGGACCACGATAAAACTACCATATATTACACTTACACATGTCAAAAATGTCAATTTTTGACATTCTGATGCCACTATGACGTCAGATTTCGTTCAAAGCTGTCAATGTGTGATCGCCAGTCAAGCAGCGTGTCACGCCACATGAGATGATTGACACGACATTGAATGTCGTGATGACCAAATAACTGATTTGAATTACTGTACGATCGCCTTCCCAATGATGTTGGCATTAATTGATCGACTTTTTGTGACTCCTTATCAGAGATTGACAACATCCCACAAGTGACACTGCACAATTTTGTACAGTACATATCACTATTGACAACGGTTTCCCTGTTGTTTTTGTTCGTGCGAATCATTGCGTATTAGCTAATATAACCATAATATAACACATGCCAAAAGGCGTGTCAATTTTTGACATGCTGACGTCACAAAATTTTACTCTAGAATGACGTGTAAATGTCATTCGTGACTTGAACCTCATACAATTTCAAATGCGTGGTAAAGCGCGCTGAATATGCAATGTTTTATTGTTTTTCGTTTTATTATTTAATACAAAATGTCTCTATGCAAAATTAATACTTGAATTTACCCAAATGAGCATAAGGAATTTATTTGAAGAATACGGGAAATTGGGTAAATTTGAAACAAATAATAGATATTTTAATTTCATATTCATGATTTCGTCGTCGTTTAAAAAAAAAACGATCGCGCTATAAGCTGTTTACAGTAGACATAAACAAATTTCCATGCCTTCAGAAGACTGCCATCAGTTTCAAAACTTATTAAAATTCTCACTTATTCTCAAACTAAAATTCCAATTGCACTTCCTTATCCGGACTGCCTTACCCGCACTGTTGAAATCAACTTTCACCACCCTGCACCTGTCACGCATTGATGAAAAAAAGAGGAATGCAAAACAAATAAAAGTGACGTCCTTCGTTTAACCATGCAAATAAAATTGGTGACAAAATAATAAAATTTTCCAAATAGTGTTATCAAAAAATTAGACCATATAATGGATACCAGTCAATCTGCGGTGGTAAATTATTCCTCTAACCACTTTATTCCCTCAATTCTTTATAAAATATTGCTTTTAGATGGACGCCAAAAAGAATTCCATCGAGTCCATGACAAAAGAGGAGCTTATAAACAAATACAAAGGACTCCTAGGGATAGCAAAACAGGCTAAAAAAGCTAAAGATGGTAAAGTACATTCAACATCACATCCTATTTAACATTTAACTGCATCTCTCGCATCTAGAATTTGCCGAAGAAAATCAGAAACTGAAAGAAAAGTTGACAAATTTCGAGTCACAACGAGAAGCTGATAAACAATCACTGCTGACAATGAAGGAAATGCTCGAGGATTTCACCCGAAGTAAACTTGAAATTACTTCAGAACTGAGTGAGCTACGACAAAAAAATAAATTGTTAATGGATGAGCGTACGAACATGGAGCAATTGGTCATAGAAAATGAGGCATTACGTCGCCAAATCGACCGACTCACAGACGATAACGAGAGTCTGCTGACGGATATCGATAAAATGGAACTGCAATTAAAGCAGGTCAATGTCCTAGGAATGGAGCAAAAGAAACATCTAGATCTGTTAGAACTGGAGGTGGAGAAATTAAAAGAATATGAAGTGACTAGTAGGGCGCTAGAAGGTAAATTTCAGGACCTACTTCAGGCAAATACATCGCTGCAAGAGTCGTACGACATCAGTCAAAAAGAATCACAAACTCTTGCTGTCAAATACCAGGGCCTAAAAGATATTAACTCGGAACAGCGAATGAAATTCAACAGCTTGAAAGACCGTTTCATTGAAGTTCAGAAAAAACTAAAACAACTACAGGATTGTAAACGTATTCTTGTTGAAAGTCACCATGAGTACGCAGATTCAATATCAAGGTGGCAGCTGGAAATTATGCACGCCTCGGAACTGCTTTGTGCGCATATTCATACTTTGACTAAAGAGAATGGTGATTTAAAAAGGGAGATTGGTGCGGCTAGCGGAGATGTGAGTGTTGCGTCTCAGTTGCCAACTTTGATCGAGTACTGTGAGAAAGCGATTGCTGAACACTGTCGGCAGAATGAAGTTATCGAGGAGTTGAAAAAGGAAAACAAGGAATTACAGAGCAAGGTAGATGTGGGTGTACAAAGCATAGAAGAAGTCGACAGCCCGAAGAAAAATGACCAACAAATTGTGATTCTAAAGACAGGGAATGCGAAATTACAGAAAGAACCAGACGAATCCCAAAACGAAGAAGTTCACCTCTTGATAGAAGAAAATGCTGGCTTGAGAGAGCAATTGACCAGTTATGATGAGGAAGTAAAATCACTGAAGGAAAATAATACCAGGCTAAAAAAAGAAGCAGAAAATACAAAGCTATTGTGTGATGAAGAAGCAAAACTCTTGATGGAGGAGAACGTAAGGTTGTTTGAAGTAACAGAAAATGCACAACTAGAAACGGACAAAATCATCAAGCAATTTACAGAAGAAAACGCGGGATTAAAGGAACAAGCCGAAATAGCCAACCGTCTCAGGACTAAAAATGCAAAAATAGTCGAAGAAGCTCCGATAAGGATGGAAGACGTCAAGCAATTAAGAACAGACAACAAGAGGTCAGAAGACGGGTTTTCCAAGAAACAGGTAGAAACTGACGAGGAATTAAGCGGTCTCAAGGCAGATCTGATTGTTAATGAAGAACTTTGTCAATTGAGGACAGCAAATGTCAAATTACTAGAAGATCTAGCTAATCTCAGAGCGATTACTAAGAAAGAGATCAAACATCTGAAAACAGAAAACAAAACGCTGAAAGAAAAAGCAGCAAAGACCAGCCTTACCGCAGCGGAAAGTCTGAGTGCAGAAATTGATCAATTAAGGAATGCAAACCAAGGCTTAAAAGATGAGCTCTTAGCAATTGAGTCAGCTGCCAGCATTGTTTCTTCCTATTTGCCTAATTTAATGGATTGTTGTGACAGAGCATTGTTGGAGCACCGGCAGATTGAAGCCATTACTGTTCAGGAAGCGAATGTTAACTTAATTGAATTGATGCCAACCAACAACGCAGAGCTAAATACTCTAAAAGGTGAGAATGGCCGACTTAAAGAGGAACTATATAACGCCAATGTAACCACTCAACTCTGTGAAGAGCTCCAGACAAAGCTGGAGAAACAAGAGCGGGAAAACATCGATCTACTCAACGAAATGCGTGAGCTAAATGAAGCCCTAAAGGGCCGCGGTGATGTGATATCCAGACAACAAGCAAAACACCAAGAACTACTGAGCGAAGTTAAAAGAAACTCATCCGCTCTTGCTAAGTTCGAAGCAGACTTAAGTGCCAAGGACATGTTAATCAACGAAAAGGAGCTAAAAATTAACAAAATGGGCGAAGAAAACCACGCAGCCTTAAAAGAAGTCCATCGTCTGCAGAACGTTTGCAGGGAGCACGAATCACGCATCAAAACCTTGGCAGACGAGGTTGCCGCCATGCGCTCTCAATTAGAAAACCAAGAGGCCCAAAGCGAAGTCCTCTCCTCATCGACGATTTCGCGCGTTGAAGAGCTAGCACGTTTGCGTGAAGTCGATGAAAGTTTCGAGGAGAAATACAACAAACTACGAAGCCTGGCCGTCAAGTTAAAGAAAAAAGCGCACGAGCAATCCTTGCACATCGCTGATCTTGAGAAGCAATATGCCGATAGCAAATCCAAGGTCACTGAGAGTAGTGAAAAAATAATCTCTCTAGAAAACGAACGAGAGTTCATGCAAAATGATCTTAAGACGTGCAAAAATCAGATTGAGCTGCTCAAGGCTGAAGTGGACAAGCTGAAGGCATCCAAAAAGCAAAGCAATGTGCTGACTCTGGAGATTGAAGCATTCGAGAAATCTCTAAACGAAACGAGTGCCAAGCTGACGGCAAAAGGCGCTGAGTGCGATCTCATGCGGGAAACTCTTCAAACCAAAGAGTCAGCCATTGAGGTAATGAGGAAGGAGATCAAAATCTTGGAGGACAGTCAGGAGAGCGAAAAAGTCCATTCGGTGGAACTTAAGAAGCAGATCGACAACTTGCAAACGCATTTAAAGGATGTTATTCACGCAAAACAGGAGGTTTCCCAACGGCTTGAAGAATCCCAGAATGATAAGCAGTCACTCCAAGCAGACTTCGATGAGGTTAATCGTAGACTGTCATCAATTGCCAATGAGCGAGACAAAGAGAGAACCACTTTGCTAAAAGAAAAGGAAAATCTCCTTCATAACATCAACTCTCTCAAGGATGAACTAAATAAATGCAACAACCGCATTACACTTGCCGAGCATTCCTATCACGACCTTCAGCAGGAGTACTGCAACTACAAGGTCAAAGCGCAGTCTGTTCTGCGTCAAAACCAAACTAAAGAATCCTCCAAAGAACGAGAACTCGAAGAAGAGCTCATCCTTCTAAAGAGCGAGCACAAGGAGCTCGACAAACGCCTTCAATCGTCCCAAGAAATATGCAAAACTAACGAGAGAATAATCGAAGAAATTCAAGAGGAAAACCGAAGTCTACAGAATCGCTCCTCGGAGCTAGCGAACATTGTCTCAGATCTTCGTACGCACACAGATCTGCTGTCGCAGGAGAACAGAAAACAACTTGACGCATATCAAGAGACTTTAAAGGGACATCGTCTACAAATCGAGGCATTGACCAAGTGCAACCTCGAACAGATGCAAGACTTGCAAGCTAAATACGATCGACAGATTGCTGAGCTCAAAGCAACTCACAAAAAAGACTCCGAGACGATGCCATATAATCCGATCGAGAAACTCGATTACATTCTCATGGAACGCGAGGATGCGGAAGGATCTGAAGCTGAGGCAACAAATACACCCAAGTACATACCATCAGCGAGAAGATCTACCCACGATTTGATTCCATTGGATGAGTTGTTGAGCTCGCCCACTGTCGATAGTACATATACAGTTTTGGACCGAAGACCATCGATATCATCATCTATTGAGCTGCAAGAAACCAAGGAACGTTTGGTTAAGCAAGAGAGCCGTGTCCGTCATTTAACTTCGTTGCTGGCAGAGAGCGAGCAGGATTTGGCACGACTTACGCAGTTGAATGAAATGCTGAAGGAGGAGGTACGGCGGCAAGAACGCACCGTCGAGCGAGAGAAGCACATGCATAACTCAGAATATCTGAAGAATGTTGTTCTTAAGGTGAGCAGTTTGTATTTGATTTTGAATCCCCATTTTAATTTCAAGGTACATAATAGAAATTTTAGTTGGTGCCTATGTGGGGCGGCACCAGATTATTTCTTATTTTTATTGGGTCGATAATTTGGTTCTGTGTTAAATCATCCGATGATATCTTATTCATTTGTATTTTACTGTTATTATCAGTTGAGATCTTTCCATTATTTGTTTTGCAATCTTAAAGTCTGCGAGTACATTTTTCCCGTCAACAATCGGTTGATTTAATAAACTTTTGTTAATTGTCACCAACAGTTTGTCTCTCTTAATAACGGCGATGAACGTTCACGTTTGGTGCCGGTCCTTAATACGATACTCAAACTCAGTCCAAGTGAAACGGAAATGCTTCAAAGCGTCGCCAAGGGCAAAGGTAAATATACAACTAAAAATTAGTTTGCTGTACATTTTAAACAAAACTTCTTTCTAGCACCAGACAACAACAATCGATCTTGGGGTAGTTTCCTTCCCCACTGGGGAGGCGCCAGTTAATATAAATCGAAACAAACAAATGAAGGGCATTTTCACAAAAAGACTTAATAACTGTTTTAGTATTCTTTTTCCTGTTTGTTTTGTATTTTGATTTGCAAAACAGAAATCAGTAGATATTTTGTATGCATCGAGCAGGTAAATAGTGGTTTAATGTGTATGTATATTACATTAGTGTAAATATTTGATTGTTTAATGTCAATGTAAATAAAAAATAAGACACGAATATCCGAATTGGTTTCTTTTTACTAAATTTTGAATTAAATCGAAAGTGTTGTCTAGGACTTGTCGTTATTATAATTATTGGATTTCAATACTTCTGAGTTTGTTCTTCGTTGGAAATTCACACTCTAAAAGAAAACCAAAACTTAACCGATGACTTCAGTAATACCCAAAATCAGTGTATTGCATTCAGTTCACGTTTCTTTATTAATCAGTCAATTTGTTGCTATAAAACACTTTTGTTTTTTGCTGAAACATCTCTTAACTAGAATATTTATCATGCCTAATTTTAAACACTAAATACTATTGCCAAACCCCTGCGTAGTTTCCAACCAAAGTTGCGGGTAGAGGGCCACCAGCGGCAAATAACCGCATCCCAGTACTATCATAGCAATGCGTATAGATTGCAGGAACATATTTAACTTGGAATCCGTCCATTTCGTCTTCGGGATACTGCGAAGGAGATGAAAGAAGAAAACAGAAAACCAAAAATAATATTTTTAGACAAATTGTTACAAGCGGTGTGTTACCTCTTTTCTTACCACAATGCCTTTACTGCATTTTAAAGCAACTGTCCGCGATGCATTTACACTGCTTTCGAGATATTTTCCCGCACGAATATCATAGAATAAGAGCATTCCCAGGCCGGTACCAACGGTGAGTAGATTACCCTCAAATGTTGTCGCACGTATTCCGCATCCACTGTAGCGTGATGTGATTTTTTTAATTGTCTGTAAGTAAAGGGAGTTTTTTTTTAATTGCAGACTAGAAAAGAACTACAATTATAAAATCAAAATAAGATATTGATTAATAAAGAGAAAAAAAAAACAGCCCAAGAAATTACTTAACACAGCTCTTCGCTTCATCATCTGTTATATTTAACGTTTACTTTAAACAAGTCTACAAAATATGTACTTCTGTCCCAAACATATCGAAACAACTCACCTGTAATGTACGTGCATCCAGCAGAATTGTGTACGATCTACAGCCCACTGCATAAAGTCCATCGTTGTGGTATGCTATGCTAACATTATCTTGGCAATTAGGTAATTTTCTAGACAGTTTCTGTTTAAACGTCTCGGCGTTGAATATATGAATGTATCCATTCAGAGATAGCGCTGCTATTTCCTTGAACTCCTTATTAAAACAGAGCGAACGTATCTGAAATAAACCAAATTAGAACAGCATGACGGATTTTTGTCTCATCCTACTCTTTGTGCAGTTCGACATGTGTTCACGCAAAGCGGGTTGATAGTAGCAAACGTAGGGCATGCTTCTTTGCCACCATCGGGAAAATCCATATAATCCTCATTGATTCGCCAGATCGAAAGCTTTGAGTCCTTCGAACCCGACACCAAGAACTGATCGTCAAGCCAACACATTCCCATAATCAAATCTCTATGACCATTCTCCCCCACACATACAGGATCCAAAGTGGGCAGCCTATAAACAGCAACATCAGCAGAGTTTCTCGCTCCAGTTGCAAGGAACGTACGACTAGGATTTATTTCGATTGCATGCAGACCACCCTGAACTTCGGGGTGATTGGCACGATTATTCGATAGAGTTGGTATCGCATCAACACGCCGCATATTGACATCATACACAAGTAGCTGAGAAGGAAATAATTATCAAACCAATGAATAAAACTTCACAGAATTATTGGGAAAGTTCTCTCACCTTATTGCACTTTGTTCCGAAGACAACTTGACGATTGCTCAGCCACTTGGAACAAAACACTTTGTTGATGTATCCTAAATTGATTTGAGTCTCGCGCAGCATATCGTGTGTGAGAACATATCGACTTGCATGCTCGAAATTAACACTTCGACTCTGAAATACATACAAATGATCTGTAAATTATGAACAAAATAATATCATGCACCTCTTAATTACCTCATTAAAACTTGATTCTCGACTACGCAAGTAATCTGACAAGTTAAATGATGTATTCAATACCTCCTCTTGCTGCTGCGGAGTCTCTTCGTCACTGCCAGAGTCATCGTAGGTCACAAAGTCATCTGGCTTGTCGGGTTTCCGACGTCGCTCTTGTCTTTTGATAAAGATTAATCATTTAATTTGCCATATCGGAGCAGCTCAACTTACCTTAGTATTCGTGCCTTTACCCGTCGCTCCTCTAAACGAGATGGTATGTGGCAGGATGGGTAGGTTCCAACTACGCTGTTCCTTATAGTTTTGACCAACGAATTGAAACAAACTGCATTTTTGTTTCTAATTTCGAACATTCTTTGTGAATCTTTTATGTTTCACTTCTTTGCAAAAAGCAAATTATAATAAAAATAGTATGTATACCAAACTTATAATTTTTTGATGAACTAAAGAATTTAATTTGAATGGTTTTCTTATTTGCTGCCAATATAAAAAAAAATTAACCTTTCTCACTACCATCCCTTGCCATTGTTGTGATTGTGTCAAAAATTGTACGTTGATACAACAAAAAACACTTTTTGAACAGGGTTGTCTCAAAAGGGGTTGGTTCGAAAGGTTTTCCCATATTGAACGCTTAAAGGTCAAAACATCAAACATCTAGGGGCAAATCACGTAAAAAGAAAAGGATCTACCACGAACACAAGAAATGTGCTAGTAATTAAAAAGGGTGTTGCTATTCGCACGTTGTTCGGGCACGGGTACGTAACGAAATGTGAAAGTTTATATGGCATCAAGTTGGGGTATGTGGCTCGCTACACTCGCGGCAAAGACTCTAAACTCCATAATCATTTTCGGACATTATGCCGCCGTTAACGATCTAACTTTTATATTTATAAAGAGTTTTTAATGAAAATAGGATTACGTTACGTTGATTACGTAGTCGTGTCCAGAACATCGGTAAACGTCAGTTCAGTACAAAATCTGTCAAAGTGAATATGCGAATAGACAGTCCGATAAAAATATCTCGAAAAATACGATGATTTCAATTTTGTGTATCCTTTTGGATACAAAATCCTTTTGGATATCAAAATAATAAACGCTGGACATCAATTGACTTTTGACAACAAATTGTCAATCAAACTGTCTCTCTCACACCCACTTTACCATCGAACAGTTATCTTAGCTCTTATTTTATGATTTATGATTGAAAAATTCAAAACTGTTATAAAGAGTGAAATAAATTTAATCGTTAATTAGCTATCAGACGATTTATCTGACTATTGAAAAATTAGTCCTAAACATAGGAAGTGTATATTGATGAAAATACAATTCCATGGCCTGCCTTTCATCGAAACAATTTCCTTTTAAATATATTTACTACTTTTTACTTTAAAAAAATCGAAACGACACTAGAAAAATACACCAAGAACGATGAAACGATTGCAAAATAGTCATAGTTCAATCGAATTGTTTTGACATCGGCATTTTACAGGTAAATTATCTACATGAAGCGAAACTAATGCTGCCCGTCCACCTAGTGCCCAACTCATCAATTTCGTATTCAACGCATTCAACTCTAATGTACGATGCCCTCAATTTTATCCAACCAACGCGTTTCATCTGGTTGGACATCGTTGCTCACCGCGTTGCTAAAGAAGTGTGCGGGTAGTGTACGAGCTCTTGTTGCTCGTTGAACATGCTTGTGCAACGCGTTGAGAAACGATTTTACAATAATGTGCTGCACATTATCTGTCCAACTCGTTCCTCAACTTCTTACATTTTTTGTTGACTCGAGTTGCGTTGGGTGCGACGAAATGCGTGTGCCTGTGCTAGTTGAGCCATTGGAATCAATCAACTGACATCTGTTTATGCACTGTGCATGGTTTATCATTAAATTGCAACTCAGTTATCTAGAAAAAGACGATGGTGTAGATCTTGGGTGAGCAAACTTTTTCAGGTGACGGACTACTTTTACCTTTTACAAAACTTCGCGGTCCACTTGGAAATATTAGCCACAATACTTTGTCCAAGTTATTTTTTTTTATTTTAGAAATAAAATTGTGTTTGGTATTTTTTTTTTTTTTTTCAGAATTCAAAAAATTAATAAAGAGAAAAAAGTGTATTTAACAAATAAAAAAATATGTATTTTATAACTGCTGTACACTAAAAATTTAAGAAATTCAGCAGTTCTTAAAAGTTGAAGCATGACACTGCACTGAATCGTCTTCTAAGTTTGTAAATCTCAAATACGCATCCAATTTTTCAAAACGGTGATCCCCATTCTTATAAATATATTGAACAGAGGAATGACGTTAAATGAAGAGCTTTTTTTTAAGTTCACATACTCCTCTTCGCTTATAAATTTGCAGAAGCATCCGAATTATGAGCCTGCAGAGAACATTACTTTGAAGGAGTTAAATTTTCTGATTAGTTTAACTTTCTCCTACTAAGAGGAAGATAGATACATATGTATTGTTTTCGTTTCGAAATTTTGAACTCAAGCTCTAGATTTTAATAATTCCATATTACGATATTGGAACTCAAAAAATTGGGTCACTTTTAACCCGATTTAAAAAAAAAACTCCCGAGGGGACTGCCTTCCGTCATCCCGAATTGGATTGCACCTAGTCGTTCGACTAATCGGCAATATATTTTTGATTCATTTTAAAAAAAATAAGAAGATAAGTCCGCCGTTTGTCAGATTTCTAAACTTTTTTGATTGAAAATATGACCTAACTTTCTTGGTCTTAGCTAACTCTTATAGATCAAAAGGTTTTACCCGCCTAATATCTTGATTACATTGTCAGTATTTAAAAGTTATTTTATTTCTGAGTTGGCATGCGTAAGAAGTCTACTTCTTACTTCCTTAGTACTTTATTTTGGAAAACTTGAATTTTTTGCAAATTTGTTTGGCATCTGCATGCCCACAGGTCAGAACTGTCTGTGATTTAGGGGTTTAGTTATATGCGACAAGAAAGCTAACCAATCTTCATTATTAAGTTCGTGATGTATTCCATTTGTGGATGTTGGAAAATGTTTTACTTCGTGAGTCCTTGTAAAAACAGATGCCTACTTAACCTTCGAATGTGTTTTATTGCATGTACATATCAATAACATGCGGAAAATTCAAACTTTTACAGCGCAGTGATTCCTAGTGATTACACTGATAACAAAAACCTTGAAAGTAATCCTACGAACCCATTATTTCTGCCCGTCATATAGTAATGAGAGTATTTCAAAATTTGGCACGATTTTTGACATTGTGAAATAGTACTTTTTAGTCTTTAAAAATCAGAGTGACAGTTGCGAAAATGTCAACAACCGCAAGCAACTTTGTGCGAAAGAAGGTTTTAATATTATGCTAGAAATTTTGAACAACCGTTGGTTGTAAATTTACATTTTTTGTCACCTCACAAAACAAATATGTATAACAATGAACCCGTATAGTACATTTTTTGTTTCTGAAATAGAAATTCTACAAGAAAAAAATGTAATGTAATGTAATGTTGGTTTGTAAGTATAAAAATGAATAGAGGAGAAAAAAATCGCTTTTATTTTATTTAAAAATATTCAATTGAAACTCTTGCGCGGTCGCCGGTTTGCCCAGCCCTGGTCTAGATCTACCCAGCGCAGATCTTTGCGGAAACACCAGAAATAAAACATCTGCGCGCACAAGTAATTAGTGCTAGACAACACTTCCACCCCTAATAAAGCAATAAAGTCATGAGGAAAATCCAGAAAGGGAAAGCATACAAAATGAAAGTAAAACGAAGTACCTATGTTTTGCTTTCAGTCACAAATCAAATGAAAAAAAAAAAAACAAGAAACAATGCTCTGTACCCTAGGAAGATCACTACCAAACTGATGTCGAAAGCGAAACTAGAAATATTTTATGAGGGTGTGAGAAGCTATCAGCTACCAAGTGTGTCCAACGCGTTGCCCAATAAGTGATGCTTGGTTAAATGTACGAGGGTATCAACGCGTTCTTCAACTCTATGAGCAACCACAACGAAAACGCTGTTGTCCAACTCGAGGAACTTTTTTTTTGCCAAAATCAGACATGTTGATCAACTAGGTGTACGAGGTCATTCAACAATTGAATGAGTTGGTCAACTAGGTGTACGGGGTTATTCAACAATTGAGTGAGTTGGTCAACTAGGTGTACGGGGTCATTCAACAGTTGAGTGAGTTGATAAACTAGGTGTACGGGGCCCGCAACGCGTTCAACACAGAAATGTTCAACTTTAATTGGAATTACGTTGCTCAACATGAACAACGTGAGTTTGTGCACTAGTGTACGAGCCTAAAAAAATTGTTTCTTCAACTGAAGAGTTGAATAAACTGTTGAATAAGATTGGTTGCTGCGTTGGGCACTAAGTGGACGGGCAGCATAACAATGATCGTCCAATCGTTTGATCATCGTTTTATGTGGTTGTTAGATTAGATTAGATTATGTCAATTATTGGCAACAAATCGTTTCTCAGTTGATTGACCAATGAACCTTATGAACTCGATGCCAATTAATTTTTACTGTCAATTATAGACAAAGTGACATTTTGTTTGACGATTCAGCTATTTCCACTTGTCCAGTGGTTTCTTTGTCAGTTATTGACAAACGCTGTTATTCAATTCATTGACAAGCAATTTTTCGCTATTTCCACTTGCCAATGGTTTAATTGGCATAAAAATACGTCAATTGTCAATTTCAAATCGACAACCCACAAGTGGAAACCCAGCATTAGGCATGATACAGAATCTACGCCATAATTTGTTGACAGATGAATTCCGATGAACAGCAAGAATAAACGACATGCGCAATCATGGTGTAATTATACGATGAACTTTGATGTCTGACATGTAACTTTGCAAATGAATCCTTGTCTGTGTTGAATTTATTTTGCTGTCACCTGTCACTTAAGTACTTGCGAACTCATTTCGCGCACATCTCTGCTGAGTAGTTTCTAAACTCGAATTTTAATTTTGCAATGCAATAGAAATTTCGTCATTAAGGTGAGTTTTCCCAAAACCCTACACACAGTTTGTGTGTTACTTTTGTTTTCTGTGTTATGTTGTTCGTGTCCTTGAAAGTGCAAGAAATTTTCTTTTAATTATCAAACGAAAAGTTATTGAATAACCGCCGGTGGCGAAATCATCGCACTTCACTTCCCATAACATGGTTCTCGGTGTCTTCCTTCGACGTGGTGCAACAAATCTTCGATACTCCTTGCTATCTTTGCAGTTATTATCTCCTAAAATTACAGAAGCAGTCACCCCACTGCCATCTTTATCGTCGTCGTCAATCAACAGGCAAACAATTGTAAATTATTCTGGTAAGTCAGCCACCCATCCTTTTATTCTTTCGCCCACGACGCGAATCAATCATAAAAATAATGTTATTCAATTAATTTATTATTTGCGTGAATAGGACACCTCTAGAGCGAAAGTCGTTTTTTCGTGTCTAACGATTTGCTTTGGGTTTGAGTTTTTCGCTTGCTCTAGTTGGTTCGCGATACAGTGCCGCGCACATTGACAAAGTGGGGGTGACGGGAGGGCACCTCACACTCACCGTTTCTCATCGACCTAAATTTAATTGAAACGTTTTTTTTTTTAAATACATACAACAAAAAAAGATAGTCAGAACCGTCAGACCAAACCAACCAACAGGCAACAACAAACCGACCACACATTTCTAATAATAAATCGCGCGCATATAAACAAGTGCGGACATACTTCAGTGGCTTCCTTTTCGCCTCTTCATTTGAAATGTGTTCTCATCGGTACGGTAGTCGTTTTCGTTTGTGTATATATGCCGTTGGTATAGTTCTATTTCCCATCCTATACTCGAAATTTACTTCCAAAATGTAGAAGACTAGTATTTTTAGACATTTTCTTGTACTACTACCAATTTTCGTTTTCTATTACAGTGCGACTATCTGCGGTTTAGATCTGTCGTAAGTGAGAGTGTGTGGCTAATCCATTTATGGTGTTATTGTTGCCTTGCTAGTCTCCGTTTGTTTTTTTTTTTTCAATTCAACAAGATAAAATCTTTTGTGCGAGTGTTTGTCAACTTAATAGCACCTTGTGATATGATTATGCACAGCATTTTACAATAAACAATCTGAATCTTGAAATTATTACGATCGTATAGGTAGTGTCTGGAATTGTCGGGGTAGGGTTGGAGTTAGGTCAATCGTCTGGGTCATGTATGTGCCTTCATTACATCTCCACTTTAAACTAAAGGCTAAATGGAGAAGTTAGTTTTTTTTTGTAGATTTAACTCTTCCATACTGTCGCAAAAGCAAGGCCGTTAACATGAATGTAATGCTTTCGCGAAAAGTTCTTACTTTCTACTGCCGAAATTGCAAGGCGTTTTTTAAATGTACTACACGTTGCATGGATACCTTGAAACGACGGCAAATCCGAAACTAAACTCCATTTAACCCACTTCAACATAGGTGACCAAAAACGTTGCTTTTTATGTCGTACATAGCTCCCAAACCATTTAAAATGTTTAATTCGCATTTAACTGGCCATATATGTGGTTGTTACAATTCCCTGGCCGTACCAAATATATACCCTAAAATAATGCATGCAAATGAAAATTACCTAAAGGTTATCGACCGCTCTATTGTAGTGCATATTTCATGTTAAATCGATTGTTTACGACACCGATACTAAACGTCCTGTCCACCTTTTGTACTTGCAGATAATTCAAATACAGGTAAAATGAATCAGCCAAAAACGATGGATAAAAAAAATGTGATAGACAAGAAGGAACTGAAAAGTCGACTGACGCCAATCCAGTATCAAGTTACACAAGAAGCAGCCACAGAACGTCCGTTCTCAGGTGAATGATAAAATGGGGGACTACCACTTTTTTAACAAATTCATTAATTTCCCAACAAATTTATTTGTTTCCCAATTGAACACCATTAACTTTTTGCGTGTTATAGGATGCTACAACAAACACTACGAGAAGGGTGTATATCAATGTATTGTGTGTCATCAGGACCTATTTAGCTCGGATACAAAATATGACTCAGGTTGCGGTTGGCCAGCATTCAATGATGTGCTCGACCAGGGGAAGATTACACTGCACAAAGACGCAAGTATTCCAGGTAAGCAGTGTGTTTATGTTTGTAAGGTTTTTGTTTTAGACACAACCGATTGAGACTATGCCACAACCACCACCACTTCAATACAAAAAACTGACAATTACTTTTTTAGTTTCAAATCTCATAAAATTGCTGTCTATTATTATTAGGTTGTTGCGTGTCGAAGTGAGTTTTTATTTAACCACCCCTATCGTGGAATCCGCCGGGGGGAATTATTCACGGAAAAGAATATTTTGGTATCGCCGCATCCGCAAAGTGAGCAGTTCCTGGTTAACCACAGTATAGCAATTTGTGTGGTTTACCAATTCGTTATCAAGGAAGGGTACGACCTGCTTCAAACTTTTATTCAGTACGTAAATGGGACACACTAGGACTCGTTAAGATCAAAGTTTGTTAGGACTCTTTCAAAAACAGAACCTCGGATCTAATCAATAACTCGTTCTAAGACGACAAGAATTGTAGCTTATTTTCTGACACGTTTCCAAGGTAGGAAAACAAAAAGAACATGTTGTTTCACTCCAAAAGGCAAATCGTACTCTGACGAGATCCTCAACATATAATTCGGTGACATTATCAACTTTCTAAACTGGCACTCCAACTAAATAAAAAAAATTATTATGTCTGTCAAACATCTGAGATTATAACTGTCCTGAAAAAGCTTCTCAATTCAGCCGTTCGGACTCGGCATAAAATTGTAGGTCCCTTCGTCCCAAAAAACTCACACAAACGAATGTTTGTGAGAAAGCTAGGCCAGGGTGTCAACATGCCTGTTGCGCCAACTATTTATTTTTTTTATATCCGAGGTTGGGTTTGGGTTTTTCCGGGTGGCAGTTGGAGTGCCCCCTGAGTCTATTTAACAAAACAGCCCCTACGTAAGATACATTTTCTTTAAATTGTTTCTATAAAATGATAATCCGTAAAGACACCTACGAACAGTTCTGTCAAACTGAGTTTGTTGGTGCAGCTCTTGTTATTCAAGTATTTTAGCCAATGCTTTCGTGATATCTTACATGTTGTTTATTGGCAGTGAAATAACAAAAGTTAGTAGGTCTGAAATTGTCGAAAGAAACAAATCGAAACTTTTTCATTCTTATGCAACAACCTGATAATATTTATTTGCTTTTTCATTTCAATTTTTTTTTTCAATTTTAATCGAAGAATAGCGCCTGCACTGTAATGGCGCTTGTCTCAAATTAAAAGTGTTTTCAGTGATTTTTGTTCCGTTTGGCTAATTGGCTATTTTTTATACTAAGTTTCCTTCTGTTTCGTTTACTTCTTTTATTCTTGAATGCAATACGCAAAATTGGTTATGCTTCTTAAACTAAATGTATGTACATGTAATTAATTGTAAATTTTTCGTTTATATTTTTGTACCCTTACTTTCTTTGGTTCACCCTGTGTTTATGTCGATTTAAAGTATCCAATCAAATTAGGACACTCACAAGCAATTACTATCCGTAGCCATTTTAGTTAAAAATAATCTTTTGTACCTACTCGTAGTAGCTATAATAAATGTAGTAGCGTATACAAAATTTTCAAACTCAAATTTGCCTAATAGTACAATTTTTCTTCTTCTTCCTTTTTTTATTTGTTTATTTGAACATTTTGGGTTTTTCGTATTTTTTTAATTTATCTTTATTTAAATTGAAAACTTTTGATTTTGAATCACTTAAAATATTAAAGTAGTTGTTTCGAAACTGCTAGGAATGGTGAGGACAGAAGTTCGCTGTTCCAAATGCTCAGCTCATATGGGTCACGTGTTCGACGATGGTCCGGCACCCACAAGAGTTCGTTATTGCATCAATTCAGCTTCAATTGATTTCGTTCCTAGCAAAAAAAACTAAAAAAACAAACACAAACCTTTTAATTGATGAAATCCAGTTAATTTATCTCGAAAATTTGTAGTTATATATCGAAAATATGAAAATTTGTTTATGCGTGTGTGTGCCTATATATATATATACATTATATATACAAATATAATATTTAAACTGTTTGAAAAGGGAAAGGCGAAGCTTTTGTGAGAATCTTGTTAAAATAAATTAAGAAGAGACGATTAAATGATTAAAATGAACTATTGTATTCTATATATATTTTGTTTGATGTTTTTCTTATTCTCGTTTTCTTCTAAATTAAAATTAAATTGCTTTAACCAAATGAGAATCCAATAAAGAATGTTGTTTCTAACTAAAAATGTTTTCTTTTTTGCCCCTAAAATCAAATCTATTTTTTATTCTATATATTGAATCATTTCACTTTCATATTTAAATCTGCAAAAAAAAATTAAATTTTTAGCGAAAAAGAGTAATACATATTTGTATTTGGTTTTTGTTTATTTTTTACATAAATTTGTGCGAAAAATCTATTAAAATTTTAATATGCATGGCTTTCATGCACTAAGTAGAAATATAATTCGAATTTAGGTGCTAAAGAAATATTTCACACTACTTTAGGCCCATTGCTTAGCGTATTGTACTTAGAGTAAGAGGGGATTCGGGTTAATTCTATATGTTTAAACATGTATTTAGTAACACTTGAAATTTTTAAGTACTCCACACTGTCTGACAAGCACCCTAGGGTTTACTCTGACAGAACTTCTCAATTTTGTTGATCAAATACCACACAAAATAGTAGGTTGCTTCCACTCGCCCAAAAAATAAAGACGAAATGAAAACAGAGAAAGCGGTTTTAATCAGAAACTTTTTAGCAACAAAAATGAATTGCATCCTCTCTGTTCTATTCAGTAATTGGTGGCATTATTTTCACAATTGTCGCAAAAGCTAGGCGACTTTCATAAATTACATAGTATACTTCCTAAAGAAGACTGATGATGTTGTGGTGTTGTTGTTTGAAATAGCAAGGACGATAACGATGTTATTATTATTAACTCCGTTTAGCGATACTAAGTTGCACAGATAAGAACAGCTTTAATCACGTAACTTTTTATTGTTTTTTGTCTAAAATTAGGCACTCAATGAGTTACTAAGTTGAGAGAAATACCAACAAATATAAGAAAAACTGCAAAAAATCGAAAAAAAAAAACTTTCAGAAAATAGCTCATGTATTACTGTGTTGAAATTTTAAAACGATATCGTCGTGCATCTATACTTCTGAAGTGGAGTATACTGCTTGTGTAAAGTTTCAAAACTCTTTTGTTTTTGTACAAATTCTGTTGGTAGCGACATTATTTCTAGATAACTTAACGACTTTGAGGAAACAATACTTTCTTTTGGCATTATAACGTTCTGTCACTTTAAGTTGATGGAAAATTCTTAAAAAAAAATTAATCGATATTCTTGGATATACCAAATAAATTAAACTGTATTGCAAAATATCTAAACTTGTAGCAAAGCTTAGAAGAACCATTTGTACTTATGTATTATGTTTTAATAAATTTTTCGCATAATGCCTCATAATCACCACATTCTCGCCTCACTGTCCTAACATCATTTGTTTTCAAATTGCTTTGGGTTTGCATTTTATTGATTTATTTTTTTTTAATTGCATTAATTAACACTATAAATTGCACAACATAACTCACGACACAATTTTACAATTATTGGTTATCGTTTTTTGTTTGTTTTTGTATTATTTTTCCATTTGGTGATGTCCTATATTATAATAATGAATATATATTTTTTTTCTATTTCTCTTCTTTTTCCGCTTCTTATGTGCCTGTGTGGGGGTATTCAAAAAAAAAATGTTTTATCAACGTGCATTAAAAAAATAATTTAAAAAAAAACCAAACCAACTACATTCATCTACAAATTTCACCATAAAACTATTTTTTGTTGCTTAATAATATTGGCAATGCTTCTTTTTGGTTTCCTTCTCTTCACAATCTCATATATTTTGTATTTATTTGTTATTAAAAAATAATTTTTTTAATACATTTTGGCATTTCATATCGAATCATTATTTATTTAATTTTTTATTTTTTTGTTTTTTGCACTTGGTTCAACTGTTCGTTTTTTTTTATTGTATGTGTTATCATCTCTTTGACTCTTTCAATTATGCTTTCTCTACAATCATTAATCGAAACATGATCCCATTCATCTCCTTTTTCTCTGATTATTATTTTGTTTTGTCTTAAATATAACAAATCTTTTTTTGCAATAAAAAAAAAAAAAAAAAATGCAATTTGAATGAAAAAAAAATTAAAAAGGGGGAAATATTTTACTACTAATTAAACATCCAGAACGCATACGCACAGAGGTACGCTGCGCTCAGTGTAACGCGCACATGGGTCACGTATTTGAGGATGGTCCGAAGCCGACAAGAAAAAGATATTGCATCAATTCAGCGTCAATAAATTTCATCACAGCCGATGAGTTGAACAGTAAGGTGGGCAGTAATGCTGCTGCAAACTAGTGGCTATAATTTTGGCTTAACAACAACTATATAGGCGGTAAAGGGAAATGCCAACGAATGTTATTTTACTTTAAGGGATATAAGGACACCCAGGAGGCTGCTGTTTCTTTGTCAAATTTAACACTAAATTTCATAAAACAAAAAATATAGTAATTTTTTCGTGTGTTTGTTTTTTATTTATTTTTAATAACAATTTCAGTTTTATTCCATTAAAGAAAATGTCATTTCACTTTTTGGTTTTAAAAATGTATACAAAATTATATATAAATATTTGTTTTGATCTATTGACCTGTAAATAAAATCAACAATAAAATTAAAATATTTTTGTATTGCAAAATGTTAAGGTATTTTTTATATGCTTATAATTCGAGCGACCTAAATATACACTACACTTTAAAATTTCCCACGACCAACGCATAAATTCGTGTTTTACGTAAAATCCGCAGTCTGCAGTATCTATAATCGTTAGATCAATACACATTGTGCTGAGAGGTAAAATTTGATGGCATTGCTATAAAAGAACCCCAAGGATGTACTATGTATATGTATACTTTCCACAACCCTATTAGTCCTCCATATCAGTGACTTATACTCGGCCCTAGCGAGGTATCCTATGGAACGGAAAATTCTAAGATTTCATACGAATCGAAGGATTTTTGCTTCGAGGTATACTTCGGAAGACCTTTTCGGATCTTTTTTCCGGAGCATATCGGAAGAAAATTCGTATGAAGCTGTCAAAAATATCAGTAAAAACGCACTTGATCGCACTGAAACGCAAAACGCCAGTGTGCGTTGCATATTTGTCAGAAAAAAGTTCCGAAAAGGTCTTCCGAAGTATACCTCGAAGCAAAAATCCTCCGATTCGTATGAAATCGGAGAATTTTCCGTTCCGACGGATACCTCGCTAGTGCCGACTATTATACATTTTATACTTGGTTAGAGACAGCAGTCTTAGATCTTTCTTCTCGAATAGTACGCCTTTGAAGTGAATGCAACTACCTATGGCTATACATTACGCAGTCAGTCAAAGATGTGAGCAAAATAGTTCTCTCCATGAAAATGCTTTGCCTGTACCACAGATTAAGATTGGATCAATCGCAAGGCATCCATGCACATTCAGTCGTCCAAAATTGCAAGATCACCGCCCTCAAAATTCAGTTACCCAGAGGTAAGAGGTACTTCAGTCCAAAATAATTCTCCCTTCTCTATAAAGCACAGGTTAAAGAATTCGTCGAATAGTGCATCCATATATGGAGGTCGGCCCAAAACATTCACTTAACCCACTTGAACATACCGAGGCGAGCAGTTCGACTAAATCTACAACCGCTGCTGGCGCCCAGATTTATTCCTCGAAATGCGAAATATGCCCTACGCCTACAGGACAGACAACCAATTTACATCACTTATTAGTACACTTAACAACCAAGAGGCATATGTAGAACTTTGTAGCTAAAACAGACAATATTTGTCAAAAATTTGTGATCAATTTTGAAGTTTTTGTCCCATATCCAGTAGCCTAGATCTGTCTTGCCTCAATGTCATTGAATGGAAAATGTTACGTATTCGACACCGCATTATGATCCATTAATTAATTTACTATAATTTGTCTCGGATCTTTGTATGTACTGATAATCCACGACCTCGAGTAGGTAATTGGGGATGTTAATGGTCCGTGACTAATACTCAGGCAATAGGTACCATTGTAATACTTTAGGTGAGAAAGTAAGAAAATTCAATGAAATTCGAGTAATCAGTTGTTTCACAAGATTGTGAACACGCGATTTTCTGAAGTGGCTCAGATTCACGAAGTGTCAGAGTAATTTGATACAAGTCCAGTAAACAGACAATTTATGATATTGTTATCGTAATTTGCATTGTTTGTCCTTGAAGCTGAAAACGACCTTGTTATAGAATTTGCAGGTGAATAATATTGTTTCATATTCGCCTAAGATTATGCTCCAATTGAAAAGCCATCGTTTTCTTCTCTTCTCTGTAAATGTATTCTCTTATCTCTGCAGTTCTCTAAATGACTCTTTTTCGAAGAAGGGTTACCGTCGTATATGGGCTACCATACCATCATTAAAAATTATGATTTTTCGCAATTTCAACTGTATCAATTTTATACATAAAAATTAAGGTAATACAATAGCTTTGACAGGCAAGTTGATTGATCTTCTTATGTAACTCTAGAAAAACATCATAAAACCAAATGCGTTTGCTTACATCTTAATCAAAAATGACTGGAGGAATGCGTATTCCTTGATGAATGTATGGTGAACGTCATTACATTTTATTTGGAATTAATACGAGCAATTATTGTAAATAAAGCGAATCCGTTTCAAAATTTAAAAAATCTGCAGAAAAAATTTGATTTCGCACATTTTTTTTCCCACTAGAACTACCCTCTCAAATTTGCTTATCATTTCCCAATTCGCATAAACATCTTCCCATTTTTTCCTTTTCCCGATATACGTGGATTTACCGAGTTTGCATAAGGAATAATGAAGGTAGATAAGTAAATAATGAGTATTTAATATAATAATAATATATCATCGCAATTCCTTTTTATTAACAGTTTAAGAGGGTGTTTATAACCCCCTTGAGTATGTGCGGGTACGACGTTTATAAGTTGACAGAGACTCGTTTGGGGAAGGAGAAGCCAGTTGGTTATAATAGTTCATTTTCTTTTTAAAATATGTATTATACATTTATCTTCATCTTAATTTGAAGTCACAAGATTCAAGAATCATTCGAATTGACATTTTTGCGAACTTGTACATTTTACTCTGATGTTGCACAATTAAGCCGATTTTATTCCTATTTATAGAAAGAAACCAATAAAAAAAAGTGTCCCTGATTTTTGACAACTATAGGTCTGTTCCTTTACTTTTAAATCTTACGAGTTTTTACTAATTCTTACGAATTTTTACGAATTTTTACTCAATGTCGTTCCCTAACTTGAAAAATTCGTAAAAGAGAGCGGCATCGAGAGAGCAAGATATTACCCCTCCATTGCGAATCTTACTAGTTTTTACTCAACAAATTTCTTTGCGTAAGAATTGAAACAACTGTCAGTCGCCTGAAAATTGACAGAGATTTGAAATTTGATTTGAACCGCGTGTAACGACTATTTGCATTTTTCTTTTGATTTTCTGCGATATGAGAAACAAATTGGTATGAAAATGGTATCAGAAGGCGGAAAAATAGTGTAGCTTTTTTTCTCTTTTCGAATGCATATAGTTCAGTTAGTAAAAACGCTTCCACATACTTGGATTCATACTCACATGAAATTTATTGAAAACAAGATGCATCTGCCATTTTTCATGATTACTACAAAAGCGTTCTCTAACTTTTTCGTAAGTTTGTCTCTTTGAGAGAGACTTCATCCCCACCACTGCCATTTTGACAGTCTTTTCCATTTTTACTACAAAAGTAAAGGAACAGACCTTATGTTTCCGAAAATTTGAACATATTAGACATTTTTTATGTGCAAAAGAAAAATACATAGTAATACATTTATACGGTAACCCAGATTGTAAGATACGAGAAACCTGTTTTAAATGAGATGTCAGCCGCCCCGCAGCCAGGTTGGTGCTCTTTTGTTATCTGTGGCATATTTTCATCCATATCCAACGAAAATGCACACGGCCGACGCACGGCAACGTTTGACTAATCACCTGCGTACTGTTTGCAGTTTGCCGAGACTGGTAATGTACGACACGTATAATTCACTCGAAACTAATCGCTGTTAATCGCTATCTTTTCATTATCAACAACCACTGTAAAGTATCGGTACTGTCAGGTCTGCCGATTAGATTGCCAAATCCATAATAAATCCAATACACGTCTGCAAAGATACTTTTTTTGTACATCTGTTTAGGAGACAAGAAGTAGGTACTTGCTCGCATTAATAAATCGACTATTGATATCGACGATATTGTCAAGACCGCCAAATTTCTGCGAATGGTTAACTTATTTAATTTATCGGTCGGTCCAGTCAGTTCGTGGTCGTTGTAGTGACTGGCTATTCGCTTTCGCTCTCTGGTAGCGCGAGTGTTTTGTTGACTTTCAGTGGTTGTTTTTGCCATAGAATCTGGTTCGCGACTGCTTACCATAATAGAATGTGTGATGTGTTAGAATAAGATTTGTGCGCGTAAAATTTGTTTGTTGGAGCATATATTTTATTTTATTGAATTAAAAATGAAAGCCTGGCTGAAAATATCCTGTCTGTTGTGTGTTTTTGGTTTCATTCGTGAGATACGTCCGTCAGAACCTTATATTACCGAATTTCTACTTGGAACAGAATGGAGAAACATTACACAAGACCAAGTGAGTAGATTTTAAATACGTAAGAACAAGAACATATTCGAAGAAACCTATATAAATAACCTAACCTACTCTTTGCTGATGCTAAGTTGAGTTGAGTACATTATACATACTGAGTACTAAGAGCGACCATCAGCTGACTACAAACAAAAGAGTGGGTATAAAAAGCAAACAGCAAGTCCACCGTGCACGTGGTTTCGTTTATTGAATGGACGAGGCGAGGCGGAACGGGGCGGCGAGACTGAAAATTGATTTGTTTACATTTTATATCGGTTCAGTGCGACTTGCGACAGCAGATGAAGAAAGAATGAATGGAATGACGAATATGTTGCAGTTGCGGTATTTTAAGTGATTTTAATCGAATTGTAATTGTTGTTTCAGATCAACAGGGAGGTGTATCCCGTAGGAACATACTCGTATTTGGCCCAACTTGTTATCGTTTTCCTTATCACCGATTTCTTAAGGTAAGTAAGACACAAATACGAAAAAGAGATTCACTTCTTATTGTTTGTTTGAAGATATAGTCAATTGTATGTAGGTACAGATTTCAGTTAATTTGGGAGAAAATATTTGCCCGAAATAATGTTCACCAATGTTGATAATCCTTTCTACGATTATAATTTAACACGAATTCTAAGCGAGTAAACGGATGAAAGTAAGTACCTACATTTACCTCGAAGATATCTCGTTACAAGGCAAGTTCAGAATTGGTTGAGATTAACGGGGTTCGTTTTGCTTGCAGATTAATTTAAAGAAAACCGTCCGGTGGCCGATTTATGTTTTACATTTTGAGTACACATCTGAAAATATTTAAGTAGACGGTTAAAAATGATGTTAGTAGATAATAACGCTTGAAAGTTGGAAAATAACTGCTTCGTCAGTGCTGACCTCAGTAACAGTACCTACCAGCCCATAAATGATTGCCCCCTGGGATGGAGTAATATCTCTCCTACTGTGGCCTCTGGTTATGGATAACCTACTTCAAGACCTAAGTATTTCAGGCCTCAATATATTTGGATACGACGACCTAGTCATCATCATTATAGGGTCAAAGAGGCAAACGATGTCACAACACGTAAACAAAACGAACTTACTGTAGTTCTAGACTAGACTGGCGGTGTAGAAAATAAAGTCTTTCCATCTACCCTAGCAAGGCACTCATAGTTCCTTTCACGAACAGATGAAATTTAAGCCAATTTAATCAATGATACGGAGTAATTGAGTACTCCGATGAAGTAAAGATTCTTGGAGTGATTCTAGATAAGAGACTGATTTGGATAAACAAATCCATATAAACAAAAAATTTAAGAACCAACCAATGGTTTTGAGCCTGCCACCTATCCCACGGCTACTATATGTGTATAAGCCTTAATAGGACTACCACCCCCTCCACATTTAGCTCAGGGAATTTGACACAAGCGAAATAGTGAAATATTAGCGCGGTCACAGACCGCCTACCAAAGACACTTACCTATACAAAAAAAATTCACAAACAGAGAAGCATGGGTTAGCAAATAATCCAATTAACTGCCAAAACAGCCTAAAGTAGCACACGAATGGTTTTAAAATGGACTCGGGTGTGGGAGCTGGCATTCATGGACCAAACGAAATGTTCAAACGCTGACGTACTAACCAGTAGAGGCTCGGAAAACCGCTTTATAAGACCTGCGAACCTTTCTAGACAATCCCCACATCAGCTCTAAAATCGACTATAAGAAGCTAGGAACACAACAAGTCTCTCTTCATATTAGGAGAACATCCCAGGTTTTAGAGAAGTCAAAGTCGTACTGTATATTGGATCTTCTGAAAGATTGCTGACTTCCGTCGCTACTGTGCTATAGGAATACATTATCTGCAATTTTAACACCATTGGCCTTCAAATTGGCTAAGATTTACCCCTTTGAATTTGTTAATACTAGATAAATTGTTTCCTGAGGATGTGTCCGTCAAAACGATAACAGGTCATTAATCACTTTAGTAGCCAAATATAGCGTTGTGTAGCCCAGAATCGTTGCCTAATGTAGCCCAATAAAATACATCAGTTGTGCAGTAAATAATAAAGCTGATTAGAATCTTAGGCGTATCAGTCGACGATTCGTTTCTTAGAATAATATCTCAATGTGCTAAAAATATACGTAAATACCATTATATTTTGCGATTTTGTGCAAAAAAAAAACGCGAGTTTCTAAAGATTACTGAAACTCATTCTATTCCCCTCACCTTAACTGATAGACGAATCAATTTTTTTGTATACGTTTCAGCTTCAGGCCTGTGCCCGCACTTTCGGAGCCGAGTACCTAAATGTCATATTTTTCTTAGTTCTGAAGAATTTTCTAGGACTGATGCGAGAAAACGTTGGTGAAACATAAAATCTTTAATTTGACTGAAATTATAACTACGTGCGATGTGTTGTTTTGTATTACAATCGGCCACCTAGTATCAAAAGACTCATGTCTGTCGACTTGCCCAGCATTAAACAAATAAGGTCGTATGAAACCATATTATCTTATAGTTTGTTATGGAAATATTGATTTAATATACCTTTTATCTTGCGTAACTTTTTTACCTAACACACAATGATCGTGTCATGCTATAAGATTGCTTAATCTAATTGCTGTAGTCTGCCGTTGAAGTTAGATTAATGCATCTTGCTTCGTCAATGACTATAAATTTAAAGTTTATTTAAGCTGATACGAGTAATGCGTTAAGATAAGGTAGTTATAGGTACTTCAATATTAAAACTCTATAAAATATTTCATTTGACTCGATGCGACGAAACATGATAAAAGAGTTATAGCAGACTTACTCGTAGGAAATAAAAATAATTGATACCCTTTGTAAAGCAAGCAGACAGAAATAGATTCGAGTATTTTCCGTCTATACCATTGTCATATACTATACCTTTAAAAACGAAGAAGAAGATGAAGATGATAGTATGTGAATTTTAGAATACAAACAAAAAAATGTCCGTTGTATCACGGAAATGGAATGTTAGGCATGTCGTAATTAATTTTCGTTAAATTTTTAAGTTTGGCTGTGGGAAAAGTTTGAAGGGCCTATTTAAAGTTTGTATCCAACACTGCAGCTGACGAGTTTAAAATCGTTGTTATCTAGTACATAAATGGGAAACATAACATTTTGGTCAATAGTGACCATTATCTGCAACGCACATTTGCGTCTCTCAAAAAACTCCACAACATTTTCTAACAAAAATAAGTCAGGGGCTTCAATTATTTTTGGTCCTTATTCTTGCGCCACCCTGTATTTGGTTTTAAGGTATACCGTCAATGCCAACGTCAACATAAATGGGCTGAACCCAATTTTTCATGACGTTCACATAAATCGGGAGCTATTTCTAATTCGACGTTGTTTCTGAGCTTGGCTTACGTCTCTGGCTTATTAGTGTGTGGGTAGAACCCTAAAGAAAAAGTTCGGAGGTAGCGCGGCCTTCATATATGCTTCAAGTCTAATCCTCCTTAAGCTCAAAACAACAACAATGCACTTTACACTTACAGATACAAACCTCTTATCGTTCTGATGGGTATGGCTGGTATAGTTGTTTGGAGTATGCTTCTCTGGACAAAATCCTTGCTAGCTCTGCAAATTCTTGAAGTATTCTACGGTACATACATGGCCGCTGAAATTGCCTATTTTACATACATCTATGCAAAAGTCGACAAGGAACATTATCCAAAGGTGACATCACACACAAGGGCTGCCATGCTAGCCGGTAAATTAGTTGCCAGTGTTTTGGCTCAAACACTTCTCAATTTAAAACTGATGGACTACAGGGATCTGAACTACATTACCCTGAGCAGTATGTTTAAGAATTATTAAAATTTCCAACGTCTCTACATTTTTTATCTACTTTTTAGCTCAGATTTGTGCAACCATTTGGGCACTTTTCCTGCCAAGAGTGACAACCAGTGTATACTTTCATAGGAATAACGTTCTAACCCAGGCGATCGTTTCTGAGGGACATCCTGACAGTAAAATCATTCACGGAACAGATAGCAACATAAGCGCAATCGCACCAATGTCACCGTTTCAAATGCTGTGGACACACTTTAAAAACGCCTACACGAATACAAAAGTTGTTCAATGGAGTATTTGGTATGCAGTAGGAATTTGTGGTTACTATCAAGTGTACTCATATATTCAGGTCCTATGGAAGGAAATCGAGCCAGAGCCTTCGGTAAGGTGGAAGATTCTTAAAACTGAAACTCTGATTTGATTTAATATTACTTTAGACCGCTTGGAATGGAGCAGTAGATGCAATTCTTACACTGTTGGGCGCCGTTTTTGCCCTCGTAGCAGGCTACATCCATGCTGGTCGTTTTAATCCTCGAGGAAGTCTAATAGCCCTGGCAGTATTATCCATTCTAGAGGGAGGGGCAGTTCTACTTGCTACATGGACGACAAATATTTACGTTTCTTACACTGGTTATATCATTTTTGGAGCACTGTATGCGTTCACAATTACGGTTTCTAGGTATGTCATCTGCTTGCATGGAATTTTTATACACGTATTTACTTTCACGATCGATGTTTAATTATTTAGTGCTGAAGTTGCTCGCAACTTGGAAGAGGAGAGTTTCGGACTTGTTTTTGGCATCAACACTATGATCGCACTTATGTTGCAGTCCATTCTAACGCTGGTCGTTGTTACAGAAAGTGGATTTTCTTTATCAGTTGTCGATCAGTTTACTGTTTACTCTTTTTATTTTATTGTTATCGGTACTGTATACTTTGCGGCTGTTGTGATAGAGTATTTTATTACTCGACCGAAACGCGAATAGCCAACGTTGAATAATGTTTTGCTCAAGTATTTTGTAAAGGTCTGAAATTTTAGTATTGAATCTTGCACAAATTCTGCACAAGCAGAGACACGTTTGTAAATAAGTAAAAATTAATAAATATATAGTTTTGTAGCAAATTTATTAAACATTGTCATATTGAGGTTAAAGGACGAAAGTGGAAATTGTACACTACTTGTTAGTAAAAGGTAATGGTATTGACTATAAATGGGGGTTACCAACAGCCAACGGGCTTGTCTTTGGAATTAATACACTCTTGTTGCAAACTATTTTAGCGTAGCCCTTGTTTCGGATTTGCAGTGAACTTTGCCGATCAGTTTTATTTTATTTCTGTCGGTGCAGGTGCTGTGAAAACTATGGTAAGCAGAATTGCTGTATCTATCCTCAATATTCCGTAAATTATTTTAATGTTGATGTATAATTTTGAAGTAATCGGTATAAATGTCATACCGAAAAAGTTTTAACAGATGTATAATAGCAGATTTCTTAATTATTAAGAAGTATTAAGGTGGTAGTACACGGCATGTACTACCTCGCTAGGGGCGATTGGTATCCGATGAAGCATGCAAAAATAAACTGTTTGCTACCCAAATAAAGGCCAAACTGAACTTTCACCCTTATTCCCGTTGGCCTTTGTCATATACGACTCATGTGTCGTGTCGTTGTAAAACCAATATTAAGATTTTTTTTTAACTTTCGTTAACGATTTTACTTCATTTTCTATGTGTTCACTGTAATTTCAAAAAGTTTTTCTTAAAAAAGTTACAAACATAGACCTAAAACCGAAATGAAGTATTAGGCGTTTACGACAAACGCCAACGGGAATAGGGCTGTTTCAGAGGCGCAAGACAACTTTTAAAAGCGGACCCTAACGTTGTGTAGAAAAAAAGATGCTTTCAAAATTCTTCCGCGTAACATCTTTGATTTCGAACGGTAAATTTATGTTTAAAACAATAAAAAAGATACAAAAATTAATTTCGTACCAGATTTGATAAACAAAATTCTGGCAAATTTTTATAAAAAACATTTTATTTTTCATGTTTTTATGGGAACTTCCACCTAAAAATTACTTTTTCCGAAAATATCTTTGCAAAAAGGGGAATTTTAACTTGAATTTTATGATATGGACTGATTTATGTCGTTTTCGGTTGGTCGTCCGGAAAAACTCTCCGCGGTTCTGAATTCAAATCCAGGAGCAAATTTCTCTTCTTTTCAGTAGAAGAACTGTCAGTTGAGTGCCAATCGAACGCTTTCAGAAGGGTTCGGATTGCTTCCGGACGGTTCTGGACGACCAACCGAACACGACATTAGAAAGTGGAAAACATAACGGTTTACTTTAATCTGCAGACGATTAACATAGGTACCATCGAAAAAATAAAAGTGTTCCTAGGTCTATAGTATTTGCAATACATTATACATGAAATACTATAATGTTTTTATGGGAATTTCCACTACATAGTGAACTTGGCTTTTGGAATACCTAACTTGAAGTATTTTGTTAATATTTGTAGTATTGTAATTTCAAAATATTCTATCAGTACTGTACACATTTATTGTGGATGCGCCACTAATGTACGCTGCTGTCAGCTGTCTGACGTGGCGGCCATTTTGGCATTATTCTCAACCTGGCGCCAACCACTCTGGTTCACAATCAAAAACAAAATTGTAATATTCACCCCAATCATGGAATCCGCCGGAGGGAATTGTTCGCGGAAAAGAATATTTTGGTATCGTCGAATCCGAAAAGTGAACAGAAATCTGGAAAAAAAACCACACCCTACCAATAGTATGTGTTAATATTATGTATATACCTACCTATATGACATAATAACCGTTCAATTTGCGGATTCGACGATACCAAAATATCCTTTTCCGCGAACAATTCCCTCCGGCGGATTCCATGATTGGGGTGATTATATTTAATTTAATAAATAAATAAGAAAATAAAGTGACTAAATATTTTCTTTTTTCTTTTATTAAGAAGAACAATTGCCCCTGGACATCACACAACAGGAAGATAAGTTATATTTAGTTAGATAACAAATTTTAAAACATTTCTTATGAGCCCGTTTCTCTGAATCAACATTTTATATTTATTGTCCTAGAATAAATAAGGTTTGGTATCACTGATCGCCTGAGAAGTAGAATGAAGAGAATATTTTCGTATACTCTCTTCTTTGCAGAAAACGATGTCAAATTTGTCAAATCGAAATATCTGAATCTGACAGGTCATCTTCAGCTGCTACACTTTTATTATGTTGATATGAATTCTACAAATAAATTATTAAAGAAAAGTTTAAATTAAATAGCAAAATCAATTGCCAATAGAGTACAAAGTGAATAATTATTTCAGCGTGAACATCTGTAATCCATAAAAATTAATAAAAAAGTTTTTGACTGCAATTCTATTCTACAAAGAGGTAAAGCATAGCCGTTCGTTCAGGTCAAAAACAATCCACATTGTTATTTTTAATGATTCTTTTTTGCGACTTTTATAATATTTTGATAAATCCACGCGAATGCTTACTTTTTGAGAATGAAGCTATTTTCTTTTATTGTAGGTTATTGTATGTAAACCCGCATTTTAAAGGGCGGGGTACGTGCTAAACGAAGAATCCATTCTGGTGTGAGCAGTTTATGATTGGAGTAATCGATAATTTAACTGCTGATTGGTAGGTACATCTGCTTTGTTCCCATTGTTAGTATAAATTTGAAAACCTACAATTAGTGGCTTCTTTGTATAATGTAGGAGGTAATCAATTGTAGCCTCCGTCCTCTTGAATCATTAAAAATGTGGAATATAAAAAAATGTATGCATGCATATAATATGTACATATTTAGGTAGGCAGCTTTGTAGGCTTGAGAACGCCAGTAATTCGTTTTGGCGGCTGCCCATTTGTTGGTAAACACTGCGCTGCGGCTTGAATGTATGGGGTTGAGTTTTGTTTTCTTTTTTTCTGCAAGAGAGTACTATGTATTTGCTAATGTTTTTAGTTGGTGGTGGTTGGTGTCTTTGGCTGGTGTGGAATGGAATATTGTTTTAGATAAAATTAGTTGTAAAAAGAGAACGATAATTGAATATTATTTTTAAGAGATGCTGCTAAAGCTAAGAGGTAAATTGTTGAAAGAGAAAAGCTTCGTCCGCATGTATGGTGCGAAGTGTGTATGGGTTGGGTACTGTACTGTGTACTACTTCCAGGCCAATTAGATGGAAGAACGAAGACAGCTGATTGATAAGGGAGAGTATGGCAGATTGGATTTCATTTTCTGTGTCATTCGGCAAACGCTAATTCATTTTCTACCATCATAAAATTTGAACTATGCATGGAACTGCAAAATATGAGCTAAACATTTGTAGCGGCAAATTATTATTAAGTCAGCCATAATATTATGTATTATAATATAAAAAATTAATGAAAATCCCAGCGTAGCATATGGGTACTTTCATCCAGCTTAAGCCAATGAATGATTTAATTGAAATTGTATTTCGCGAAATTTTCTTTGTTTTGATTACTTTTAATCCAAAACCTATCCAAAAATATTTTACTCTATACATTTTCAGATCTTGTGATATTTCCATCACGCTGCCGCTTATCAATTCGAATAAATGCAATTTCACGCTTTCACACAGCAATAACTCAAAACATAGGCGACAAAAAGATGCGAAAAACACGTAAATTATGCAAAAAAATCATTTGGATAACAGTTTTATTATTTTTTGCTGTTTCGATTTTGGCGCTTCTACTCAATGGACCTCGGGAGTATGGCGACAACAAGTTCAAACTGTATGCGCACAAGAAACACTAATACGCAAGTAAACTCCATAGTGATGTTCATATTGTCTTTTGTTTCTGTTTATAGTCAACAAATTGAAGAATCAATTAAATCGGCAATGAATCAGGGTGAATGCAAAATACCCGATCTGCCAATTGATAACCCTGAAATTATGGCCTTTTACAAGGAAGCAAAAAAGCTCGAATGTGGAAACAGTTTCGATGATTGGGTCACTTGTGAGGTGATTAAAGAATTCTCGCAGAAACGCGAATATCCGCTGATGCATGTATATTTTTCTTTTAATTTTTTAAGAAATCCATTTGCTTTGTGAAGCCTGAGGTAACTGCGACGAGAGGCGACGTCGTTTGCTCATATACTGACCTAGTTCGAAAAACAGACTACAAAGCTAAGTACGGCAGAACGACCAAAACGAAAGAACCCTACGTTCTGCAAGAGTCGGACTTTGTCAAAGTCGTTTGCAACGCGGAAAATGGAGATAGGTAAACTCAAAATCTCACGGCAATTACTGAGTATCTACGATTTCCTACGTATTTCAGATGGTACGGCATGGCGTCTGGCATTCGTGACACTGTGCACAGGTCAGTGGAACAAACCGAGTTTCCACTCTACAATGTGCTCATGCTGGGCTTTGATTCACTGAGTCGAAATGCATTCATTCGCAAGCTACCTAAAACCTATGAATTTTTAGTCACACAGGCCCAGGCAATGGTGCTTAAGGGTTACAACATTGTTGGCGATGGTACACCACAGGCATTGATACCCATTCTTACTGGTCGCACAGAGTTGGAGCTGCCCGAGACGAGAAAACGCATGAGCGACTCGGTATCAGTGAATTCCTATCCAATGGTTTGGAAAGAATTCGAACGCTACGGCTATATGACTTCGTTTAACGAGGACCTGCCGAAGTATGGCACGTTTACATATCGTATGAACGGCTTTGACACACAGCCAACTGATCATTATTTGAGGACGTTCTACCTAGAAGTGGAGAACATAATGAGTTCGAATAAGAAATTCTGCATCGGCAACCAGCCTGGTCATCTTGTGATGCTGGATTACACAAGAAATGTGAGTTTCTTTTGATTAAGGTAGCAATCTGTGACTTATTCGAATATCCTTCTTAGTTTATGGCCAAGTACTCGGACAATCCACGTTTTGTCTTCAGTTTTCATGGAGAACTTTCACATGACTCGATCAATGTGATTGGTAGTGCCGACGACGACATTGTCGAGTGGCTAACGAACCTCAAAGCTAAGAGACTGTTGGACGACACAATTCTCATTGTAATGTCGGACCACGGCAATAGGTAAGTTAGTGGCAGTTGCGGTTAACGTCGATTCTCACAATTTAATTTCAGATTCTCCGATGTTCGAAATACGCTGCAAGGCAAACAGGAAGAGCGATTGCCATTTTTTAGCTTTGCTTTCCCAGAGTCATTCAAAAGTAGACACCCACAAGAATTTCGAAATTTTAAGGAAAACGTCAATCGTCTCACGACGCCATTCGACATTCATGAAACTCTTGTTGATATTTTGCGTAAGATTATTGCATAGCCTTTCGAACTCTTTAGTTTATCAGAATTCTCCCTTCTAGGTATCCAATCTAATGATGACAGTGAATCAGTGGCATCACCAGACCAACTCATTCGCGGAATATCTCTTTTCAAATCCATTCCCCAGAATCGCTCGTGCGCGAGTGCATACATCGAGCCTCATTGGTGTGCTTGCCTTAATTGGCGTCAACTCAACGACACCTCATCGATTCTAGTGAAAAAAATCGCACACAGCGTTCTCACTACTATCAACGATGCAACGAGCCATTTCCGCGATGTGTGTGAACAGCTTGAGCTAAAGCAAATCAATTGGGCGATGCGACTTACTCCGCATCTTGAACTGCTGAAATTCAAAAAGAACAAGGACATTGATGGGTTCCTGCCGGATCTCTCGTCCGATATGGACGTTCAAGTAGAGTTCTATCAGATACAGATTACTGTCAGCCCTGGCGGTCCTATCTTCGAAGCCAGTGTTAGCTATAATCTGAAGGATTTTCATGCCACAACACAACTTTCGCAAATTTCACGAGTTAACAAGTATGGAAGTCAAGCCAACTGCATATATGACACAAATCCAGAACTGAGAAAGTATTGTTACTGTAAATAAGCAAAGAACTGAGATTGAGATTTATGCCATTATTGTGTAAAACAACTCAACTTAGTTGAGTTGAGTTGACTTCAATTCAACTCAACTTTCACACAATCCAAACTAACTAACAACTTGTAGGTATACAACTACCGTCATCTTTGTTGTGTTTTGACAGACAACTTTTCTATCCAGGTTGTGCATGATAATACCGACAATACCGAATTTTGAATTGCATAAAACCAAGAGACAACTCAACTCAACTCAACTCAACTCTAGTTACACAATAGGGGCATTAGATTAAATAATAAAAACTAAGGTGTTTGATGCACCAAGAACTGAAATCATGAAGCAACTGCCCTTCGCACTCAAATTTCTGATGAAAATTCTCGAATAAGCTAAATGCTAAATAAATACTTTTTTTTTTGGCCATCTAACGTTTTTTTCTTTTTAAAACATGGCTGCTGTATATAAATTAAGAATTAATAAAGTTTAACTTTGTTTTATTTATTGCGTTGTGTCATTTCTGTAGTCTTTAAAGGTACATTACAAAATTGCTTCCGACAATCAATATGCGACCAAAACAGAAGCAATTGACCATGAGCCCAATGAAAATGCAGAATTATGCTTACAGTTTAATTGGGCGATGACCATGTATAAGATTATGCACTAACTCTGCATGTTAGTGGAGTCCCACTGAAACAGGTGGAGAAATTTAAGTATCTCGATGTCTTATTCACGAGTGATGGAAGGAGCAATGCAGAGTTTTCCTGTAGGATTGGTCAGGCTGGATCAATTTTGAGACAGCTTGGTCATTCTGTTATCAGGAGGACTGAACTTGGTGTCAAAGTTAAGTTGTCAGTCTTCAATTCGGTATTTGTTCCAACTCTTACCTATGGTCATGCTCATGAGGTTTGGATAATGACCGAAAGATTAAGATCGCGAATACAACTGCCGTAATGAGATTCCTTCGTTGTATTGCTGGTGTGACCCGTAGAGCTCGCATCAGAAATACCAGAATACGTGAGGAGCTCAATGTCGAGCAGCTACTTCTCCGGACAGAGCGGTCCATGCTTCGGTGGTTTGGTCATATTAAACACATGTCTCCTACCAGGATCCCACGACGTGCTATGGAATCCGTACCATCGGGCAGGCGTCCTCTAGGTAGACCCAGGATGAGATGGTTAGATCAATTTCATAATCTCTCCTTTACCCGTATGGGGATTGCCCTTGATGATTTGGAGTCGATGGCGGAGGCGGAGCACTTGAGCAACCTACACCAGCGACTCACTTAATGGATAAGCGGGCCATTGAAAATGTATGTATCAGCTAGGTTCCAGAAATCAAGTGAAATCGAAATTGCAAATCGAGTGAATTCGTTTTCAGTGTTCTGCATTTCGAGCGATTCGGAAACTCCCAAATTTTTCGAAATCACAATTTCACTTTGCCGCAATTCCGAAAATTTTAAAATCGAAATCGAATACAGTGAAATGTATAACACAAAAATTAATTTCCAATTTCATTTCGAGTGAAAGTGAAATGAGGAACCTAGCAGTATGTATCTCGAACACAAACCACACTTTGGAAACTTTGTTGATGCCTTCTTAATTTTGTTCTGGAGCAGATAAAGCGTCGGGCATTATGAATGAATCCGTCTAAACTGACGCCTATTAGTTAATCTCCACTAGGAATTGGTCTATTATCGTAATTATCCACAGTTGGAGACTAGGTAAGGTAGTGTATGTCTCTTACGCAGACAAATGTCAAACGAATGGCATTTTGTCAAACAGTGTAATCATTTTACTAATTTTTGGAAATGAGAATCGAACAAGAGAGCGATTTCATCGACTTCATATTATTACTCTGATTACGTAAATTCAAAAGAAAAAAATAACGGCAATATGCCTAGTGTTAAAAATATGTTATTGTAAAAAAATAACTATTAACCATTTTAAATTAAACAATTTATTTGATAATTTAAGTGTACATTGACATTCCTATTGCAATTTCTAATCAGTTTCCTGTTTATTTTTCCTTTCCGTCTACTGCATCGCATCATATGCTGGAAATGCGATATGTTAATAACCATTATTAGATACGTAAGGCATTTAAAAATATAAACATTTATAAAAAAAATCAAAGTACATACATGCAAATATTACAAAAATACAATCTGTGTATATTTTTTTGTGTTTTTCTCTTTTTATTTATAATTTACTTAATTATTTGTAAATACGAGCACACACACTTTGAAGTATGTTTTTTTTTTCTTTTTGATAGAGGATTAGAAAACAGAGTAACGTAAACTTTAACTAAGTTAAATGAAAGTTGAAATAAAATAAAATTATTCTCTATGATAATTGATAATAATAAAAAAAAAACTATTAAATTAGAACTTCGTAGTAAAACATTAAAAAAAACGATTGTATTGCAGAAAAATTTATATAAAACACACTATGCGTATGCCAAATTCAAATCTCTTTCCTTTTGATTATAAAACTAATTTTATTTATTTTTTTGTGTGTTTGGTATATTGTTCACTCTGCTGCATCAGTTTAAGCCACTTTGTAGGAGAAATTGTATTTTTAGTTGGGCTTTCTGTTTAGAGTTTAGTGTTTTACATGAACGAATTTGATTTTCTCCTTTGTGTCTATTATTTGTAGATGCTTAATGTTGTTTTTTTTATTATATTTTTAAATTTTAAATATTTTTTTAATGCTTTACAGTTTGTTGCCAAGACGTTTGGTTGACATTTTGTTCACGATATGACGCAGCTGCTCTTTTCCTGTGTATTGCCGTTCTCGTTCTCGATTAGCAGTAATAGTTGATGGAATATATCTTGAACAGACTGTGGATGAAAGGAGTTAAAAGTTGTTATTGACATAAATCACGTAGGTACGCAAAAGGCAAAACGATGAGACTACAAATACGACCTTACAAATTCGCTTGGTGTATTTTAATTTGAATAATTAAATATTTGGGCAAAAGATTCGAATAGGACAACAAGTCCGGTGTAGAGATCCTCTAAATAGCAAGGTGTGACTTTAAAAGAAGAAAGAATAACAAAGCCAAATGCATTTGTGAATGCACACTCCCACTTTATTTGCCTGTTGTACGCACTTAAGAAAAACTTCATTGCGAAAACTCGTGTCCATATCTCACCCGCTTTGACAATCACTTATATATCCCAACCTTCATGATTTGGAAATAATCTTTAATTAAGATGTCAGTCACTCCATGAATGTGGTTTCATAACGCTACTATTACACATCTCAAAAATCGTGTCAATTACAGAATGCCACGTCATATTGACATCACAATGATTTTTGACATTGTTTAATAAGTAGATAGCTTCATTAAACATAAATCAAACAGTAATTCTAAAAAAGATGTGGTGGTTCGTTTACTGATTTACTGAGCCCACCCAACAAATATCCGGGCGAAAAGCATTTCGTCATAAAGGACACGAAAATCACTAGTGGAATCGTTTCTGCGAAACGAAATTTTAACCAAAACTTAACTTCTTTTTGTATGGACGTTTCAAATACATTATGTATATGCCGTTTTATTTATTTGCTCTTTACAGGCATTTATCACCCCTATTCCCGTTGACGTTTGTCGTAAACGACTCCCATTTCTCTTCGTTTTTTGTCGGTGTTTTTAACTTTTTTGAGACATATGAATTGAAATAATGGTGGACACATAGAAAAGAAAATGAAGTTGTTAACAAAAGTTAAAAAAAAGTCTGAACATGGTTTTCTAACGAGACGAAACATGAGTCTTATACGACAAACGCCAACGGGAATAGGGGTGATTATGAATTTCAGAAGTGCTGACATTGCTGAAGTACATGTCCAATAAACCTGAGTCTCGAAAGTTTCAAGCAGAGTATAGTGGTTTTTGTTTCATTCTCGAGATTCTACTTTCATGAAAAGACCCGTATGTCAATGCATGGCCATACACCATAGACGTAAATAACGTCATGCTCATAGTTCATGTTGACACCTTTCTGGTAGATGGTTTATGATATTGCTGGTAAATTGCTTTCCGCGCCATTCTTTCCCTAGAGCGGGTACTAGGAAAACGTTGAATCATCTTAAAAATCTGCTCATATATCAGTTCATGGCACTTTATCACAAAATGAGATATTTTATTGAGCATTGGCCTACTTTAATTTGCTGAGTTAGGTGTTCAATAAAACAGGCTTAATACGACGCGAATTTTTTAAGAATAGCTCCACCCATCGAAACATAGCTTCAGATAACGAAACATGGATACGATATATTAAAGGTTCATTCAACCTTGGCATCCTAAACATAATGTATACAGTTTTGAGGTAGTAAAAGGACTACAGATTTGACACCGACGAGGGGCTTCGATGATAACGTGTAAAGCTCAACTTTATGGTCATGGACCGAGCCCTGGATGATTGTGGCCAACTTCCGCATCAGTCTGAGCGCCACCGTATAAAACTGGGTTTCCTACGGATTCTGGGGTTAAATGATTTGGAACGGTCTAGGTATATTAATTCAGTGTCTTATTTAAGATAATAACTCCCATAACAAAACTTTCCTATATCGTATTTATTATCCTTATCAATCAGAAATCCTAAACTATAGACAAAAAACTTGGGAAAAATCTAAAAAATTATGCAAATGCTAACACTGAATAAATAATTTACCTCATTTTGTTTAGCTGATGTTTCTAAAAATGCCGCTTTCCACGATTCAGCTAATTTTTTTCCTTCTTCTGTTGTAACAGCCCGCTCTTGATGTAAATCTGTTTTATTACCAACTAAAACAACAGGTACACTGTAACGAATTACGAAATAGAAAATATTTATAAAACGTCGCATCATCAACAAACTAATGTACTTACTGTGCCTTTCCCATGACATCTAGAAGTTTCTCATAAATAATTTGAATCACTTCGAATGACTTTTGACTTGTTATCGAATATACAAGTACGTAGCCATGAAAATCCATACTGTATTGGGCTGGAAATATACTGTACTCATCCTGTCCGGCAGTATCAACTAGTTTCACGCCATAATCTTGATGATTTACTCGCGTGATTTTTGTGAAGGCTGAAAGCAAGGAAGTTGATTGGAAATAATATAAAGGAGTGCGCGATATTTTCGAGTCAAACATTAGTGATGGCACTCGACAATTTACTTATCTAGATGCTCTAAATTGGTTCATCACACTAGTATTATTCTATACAAAAAAGTAAAATGAATACGAGTGCCTGTTCCTGTTTATTTCTGCTTTTGCTGACCATTTAAAACTGTTCGGTAAATATCTCAATGAAAACATGCGTGAACAAATGCAGTTGCTGGTCGATTAAAGTACTTAACTTTGTTTATGCAAATTTAAGACGGCTATGTTACCAACGAAGTAATTATGTCATACTTATGCCACGACTGAGTGCAATGCTCTATGTACAGTTTCACCTTGGCATTCCGAGTAGGGATTTGATGAATCATTTGCAGTAAGTTTTGATAATGGAGAATTACGAGTAAGAGGGAAGTCCCCAAAGTTTGTGCTAAAACTTCGGGGAATACCCTCTTATCGCGAATTTTTTGTTTAAAATGCTGGTGCTGTATAAGAGGTAGAAGTTCCGGTCTTTTTTTTAACATGCATATTATATATGTAGTTAGGCTATGCCCAACAAGTTACTTGTAAAGTGGTTTGTCGGAAGAATACGAATTCATATTTACAATAAGTTACGTTTGGAACTGATTTGGGAATATCAAGAGACTGAGACTTGCATTGCAAAGGAGCAATGAAATTGATAATAGAGCAGTTTCAACCAATGATTACAGCAAACGGTTTCACCACAAAAATTAACTAATAACACCTAAATATAAATATGTAATCTGTTAGAACTTCGGGGTCCAGTACACCGACAGATCTATCTGTAGTCAAAGGAGAGGCAACTGGCTTACAAAAAATTATGTGATTAATAATACGAATACGAGATCGTGTGCTGTAAATTGTGAGACTACTTTTCTTCCAGCATTCAAATAGATTTTTGCAAACAATTTATATCAGCCCCATTGGTACCTACCTCAAATTGCAAACCACTGAATGGCTTAGCGGATTAAATAGTTACCTAAAAAAAGAAGCTGTTGCGTACCGCAATACAGGCTATCTCTGATGATAATTTCTTGATTTTGAACCATCAGATCAAGGTAATGGAAAAATGTTAACAAATTGAAAAGTGTAATATGCTCTAATTATTTTACTGCAGTATGTATTGTAATTTGAGAGGTGCCCCATTTCTTTATACATACATAATTAATCTTATTCCATTCAAATCTATATTCTACATTACCAACATTTTACCCAAAATGGGTATACAATATTTTTCAGTTTGAATGCTCATCGCTTACACTGTGCGCGCGATTGCAGTGAGATTTTTGGACTAACTATTTTGCGCAGTACTATTTAACTGCGTGATAGGTTTTCATTCTGTTGTAAAACCTCAACACTTTGCACCTTTTCTCCTCACCATCTCTGTACCTAGTTCACACAGCAGAGAGCCCATTAAGTGTAGACATCACTCTTGCGCTATTTGACCCAATAAAAGTGAAATGCGAAAAAAAGAAAAAAAAACTACAATTACACCATAATATACATACTATTCTCGATTGTGGGGTCGTAGGAGTCAACAAATTGTCCTTCAACAAATTGAATACTCAGCGATGATTTACCTACGCACCATCATCCAGTCGTCATCATTATCGTCGTCGTAGTCGCATGAATAGATTAGAAAAAGAAAAGGAAAAAAAAGATTATACGTATATAATAATATACGAAATAAAAGTCAAATTCAATTGAATAAGAGTTCAATCTTCCATTACCAACTGATCGATATCCCATGATTGCAATGTTTCGCTCCTTTGGTGGCATTTTTCTAAACTTTATTCTGATTTACTTGTGATGTGTGTGTTGAATTTCCAAATGATTCACTATGGTCTTTTACTTCTAACAAAAAATATTCCTCTTTGATCACAGCACACGATAATTATGAATTCCGTGCGAAGTTGAAATGTTTGCGACGATGGTTTGACGGCACAATATTTACACAATTTATGTCGGTGTGGTGCGGGAAAAAATGTTAAATAAATTTGTAAAATTCTCTTGAATTTTTCTTTGCAAAGAATTTTCCGTGGAATTGGACCACAAACCTCACCTACTTTTTATTAACAACGATTTTTTCTACGATTTTGTATGTTGCTGTTGAAGTTGTGGTTCTTTATTTGCTTTTTTTCAAGTCGCGTGTGCGCGTGGTGCTGTCTCTGTCTTTCCACTGGTTGAAATAAACAGCTGCGAATTCGGAACATTTTGTCTGTGCCTGCCTAAAAATGAAATGTCAAAGTTGCATGTTTGAGAAAGAGATGGATATAGAGGATTAATTTATTGAATGGTCGAAGAATGTAAAAGATTTTAAAACTGAAGTGTTTCCGGATTGGATGAGAGGAAGCTGTCATTACCATTAATTAGAAAATCCTCTTTTTTTTTGAATCTAATGCAGAGATGAGAGGACGGATAAAAACACAAAAACAAAGCAGCAAACGATAAAAAACATTTCATTTTATTTTATACTTTAATTGCCTTATATCACACATTCGTCGAAATCTTAATCCAATCACGAATAGGTGGATAAGCTAGTCTTGTATATACTCCTGGGAAATCCGGATCCGCACAACCAATGCCCCAAGAGACGACGCCAACCAGCACTCCATTCAAATTAATTGGCCCACCACTATCGCATTGACATGCATCCACGAATTTATCTGATGCGCAAAACATTCTAAAGTGTATTATATTAACCGATGTTTATTTAATAAAAATAAACTTACGCATTCGTAACAGTCCCATGATTGCGGAGCATACTCGCACATTCCATCTGTTCCACTGTGTAAACCTTAACATATTTCAGATTATCTGGCAGGGTATCATCTGTCCCACTCATATGTCCCCATCCGGAAATCACAGCCGGCGCATTCAATGGAATAGGTTGCATCGCCCTTGGCAAAACGATTGGAGCAATGAACTTACCACGTAACGTGCTTTGTGTCCGCAAAAGTGCCACATCAAAGTTCATGGATACCGCCTGATATAAGGGATGTATTAATATCTCCTTTACATTCAGGACCTCGCCACCAGATGTTCTTCTATGTGTTCCTGCGCGAACTGAAAACATTCGAGGATCGCCATCTACGCAGTGAGCAGCAGTTATAGCCCATATGCTATTGATGACAGATGCTCCACAAACGTGTCTACCATTTCGCCGGAGTGAAAGCTACCACGCAGATATTTTATGAGTATTTTTAAAATTATCTAGTTTGTCTGGACTTTACCTGATATGGAAACTCTCCGGCAGTTGCACTATTGCCATTGACAATCCTATTTAATAAGGCAGATTTACAAATCGAATCCTTTACTAGAAGAGAGAAAAGAAATAGCGCTCGGTAAAGTGATACCATTGTTTGCCCAAGAGAAAATCGACTATTCGAATTCGAGTTTCATTTTCCGTTTGTAATCTTATCAATATGATGTTACTTCCGTTCATTGAATTAATATGCAAGTCTTCTGTTGGCGCGTACAGCAATACAAATTTATCTGAATCAATTTATCTTATCAAATGCTTGTATGATTGTAAATTTTGTTGGCATGCGTTAAGATACAATCTATTTTGATGTTTCGTCATTGCCGTTTCACGTACTTTCAAACCACTATCTTTTAAATGAACCATGACCTTGCAAATGATAATACATAACATATGTGTATACATAGCCCCCAGACAGCATTCTTTGTTGTCTGAAAAATGTTATAGGTGTTACAATTCAGGCCAAATTCGGCAACCACTTATCCACATGTACCCCTGAAGATTTTCATGAAAATATTTGGGCCAAGTGCAAAATGTCACCAATTTTAGTCATGAATGATCAAGAAATGAATACTCTGTGGAGTGTAAAACATAAAATTATTGAAAATGCAATTGGCATTTATATCGAAATGCGTTTGCCGCCGAAAAGATGAGTTGGGTCTAGACGCACTGTGTTTACTCGATGTTTAGCGAGAATTGTGATATCACAATCAATATATATATACGTTGAATTAAACCAAAATCCATGCAACAAAAATATACCAGTGATTTGTACGAGTACCACTTTATCCCAAATACCATTCGGAATTGTTTCAATGCTAATTCGTTTACTTTAATTTGCTTTTTTTCGCGAAGATCAGTGTTCAATAAAACATGCCTGATAATTGGGAGATGATTCTAAACGAAGTTTAATATAAATGTGTATATCTAGTGAAGGCAGTGGTTAGTCTGCTAGTCTACTGAGCGAGGGGTCTCGCAAAGCTTTTCAATTTAGCCATTCAGACTCCCTTCCATTGACAGAAGCTAGGTGTGCCTATATAGACCTGTTACGCCAACTATTTATTTGCGTGTTTGTTTTTTTATTTGAACCAGAATATTATCGATAGTTTTGCTTATTTGATTGTCAACCATCAGTAACCGTGTGAGAATACAAAACTAATGAATAAATTTACTAGTTTATACATCATGTCACCAGTTTACAATAAATCAGCGACAAAACATAATCCTATGGGTTTGTTAACTGGACATCCTCGAAAGTTTGCTGCAGGGATTAAACATATTTTAAACAACAAAAACTACCATTCCATGTTTGCAAATAATTTATTCTCCGAGTTTTTCAATTAAAAATCAGCTGTTATAGGTTTTGTTTTCCTATTCCCTTATTTATGGGCAGAGAATTATGTGATGCTGAGGCTAAAGTTGCCTAAAAAGTATTTATCTATGGTATAGGTACTATTAGAAACAAAAACAAAATTCTTTAAAGCTTAAGCATAAAATATAATATAAATAAATTTGATCAATTTAAATGTAAACGAATAAAAAAAAAATTATGTTTAAATAATAAAAACGGGTAAAGCACATGCAAAAGCATACAATAAATGAACAATATAAATAGTATATCTATATAAAAATCTGTAGGCAATACGGTTTGAAACCGTAAAATAAAAATAAAAAAAAAATAAATAACAAAAAGTGTAGGTATGTTTAAAACATAAACAAAAGGATATAAAAATAACGTTCTTTGTGGGTCTAATACTCGATGTATGTATGTGATGATCTTCGGTATGAATAAAACATAAAAATACGACAAATTAAAATAATAACTTACGCGCACAATATGTACGCAAAACTCACACTTAACTACATATAACTTATATTGAGTTTGCTTTTTTGTTTTAATATCTGTAAAGGCATAAATGCAAAATGTTGTTCTTTTTGTGGACTGTTTATGCACCCATTGTAGGCTGATGGGAAGCTACAAAATAGATTCTGCACTATTGTTAAGTTTTTATTATCAAATGAGGCTCTGAACGCAGAGAGTCTGTCAGATACTGAGTTTTCATCGTCTTCTGGAAGTAACGTTTCTCGTTCGGTGAGTTTACATTGTAGACAATTGGTCGGACACCAACGTTTCGCCACAATTCGGCAATGTGCCTGAAATAGTAATAGTGGGAATTAAGAAATGTTTGACACTATGCATTACAAACTTTATAGTAGATGAAGAGTAGATCTCTTTTACAAAACCTAAACATCTGTGAAACTACACTTAACAGCAAATAAACCGGGCCACTACGCTACGTTCGAATTGAACTCTGATTCGATTTACTTCAAAAGTATAAAACATACAACTAAAAAAGTAGTACCTACAGAGTTCAACATGAAATGCACTTTCTGTAGGTACCACTTTCTTTGTTTTATACTTTTAAAGAAAATCGAATCAGAATTCGATTCGAACGTAGCGGGTGGCCCGGTTTATTTGCTGTTAAGTGTAATTATATATTGTATATCTCTTAACGTGATGTGTAAGCATATGCAGATGCATATGGTGTAGCAAAAGTTTATAAAAACACATCGTCATTCTGGTAATCGTACCAAATAGGAAAACGACCGTAAAGTGGAAAATAGGTCACGCACCCGATGTTTTCAGGGCGTTTCGGCAGGGGGTAATGACGGATTTGAGCAACCTCGCCGGCGCGGCGTGCCACACCTACAGTGCGACTGCGATAATCGGTGAGTGGTACTCATCAGCTTACCAGTCGTTATCAGGAAATTTATGCTAATGATCCATAGAATAATTTCGTTAGCACTCATAGTTTTTTATTTTGCAACTCGTAACTACTGAAGAAAATCAAGGCAACATGACCGCCGAGATCATTTAAGCAGTAGTCGTAGTATCGGCCTTCTGAATTCCTCGTTATGAAATTAACTTTAAAAAACACTTGGAATTCAAACTAAACTGGCGTCGAGTCGCGTCGCAGGCGGTCGCACATGCCATAAGCCAAATTGGAATCCAAAATAGGAAGCACATAGATAACGACAAATATTATGTTTTTAAAGGCACCGATCATATTTGATGTTAATGCACTCTGAACTATTCCCAATGGCATTTGCCGAAAACGACTATTTGTCATTTCATTTTTGAGTTGGCCTTTTTTACTTTTTTTGCGACACACGATTTGAAATGCAATGAACACATTTAAAATAAAATAAAATCGTTAATGCGGTCAATGGAACGGGGCCAATAATACACTGTTCAAACAAACTTGGAATATTGGGGACTAGGCTTGATTATGTTTGTTTTAGTTTACTTACAAATTGAATTCATCCTTGCTTATAAAAACTAAGCTAATACCAATGACTGGTGCAATAATATTACGGAAAATTGCACCATATATCGATGTAATGAGTGTCGATGCTTTTAGCACAGCTAATGATAGAGTTTTTTCGGTCCAGAGACCGCATATCAATTCCGGATGCAATTTACGAAGCTGAAAAGATAAATAAAAAAAACATTGTTAGAACTTGCCAAAAAAGAAACGAGTTACCTACAGTATTGTGTATCCAGAGACCTAAACTTTTTCGAAAAAATCTATCTTTGATCTGAATCGAAATGTCTTACATGTGTACACGGTTTCGTTTAAACGCATAGTGCGAACGACCAAAAACACCCTAGTGAAGTCTACTTAAACGGCTATGAACGCCCAGATTCGGTTCCATTAAAAGGAATTCGGCTTCACATCGAAAATTCCCTAGTTTATTTCTGCATTTGTAAATCAAGAGAAACGTTGGCAAAACCAACAATAGAATTTCTATTTGGTGTACTATGTGGTCACTTTAAATATTTTGTTGTGGAAAATATTGCGAGTTCTTAATGTAGTTTAAGTTTAAATCAATAAATAGACTGATTTAACATTCGTAGAGAATAAATTTGACTATAGAGGTAGAGAAAATATTTTTCAAAAATAATAAATAACAACAATTACAAAACTTTTGAAACCAACAGGAACTATAGAGAAGGGGGTCCGATGATCAAACAGTAACTGAACTATATTCCCAATGAGTGTGTTTGGAAAAAACTTAACCATAGCAACACCAACATACCTGATAAATAGCAATCGGCGATCGGGTAATAAGTATTGTGCGTCTTGTAAATTGTTTGTCGCTTTTGATTACACTTTTTAACTTCTCCAGCATTCTGGCACTTGTGTCCGATATGAACAGGAATATTGTCAAGTTACTAGTCTCCAACATGTTCATCAAACTTGTCAACGTTACAGCAGTTTCCGCCTCAAATTGGGGCCTAAAATAGAATCAAGGCATGCCTCACAATTAACTTAATGGACATAATCATTACAACTCACCCTAAAGGATGTAGCTCTGAAAAATTGATTTCCTGTAAGTCGTCTAAAGTATGTTTGTGCACCATGCCACTCAGTCCAGCCTTTTCGAGAGTTGTCTTGTGTAGCAAAACAATTTCACCGCAAGACGTCAGTCCAGCATCGATTAAGACATTCCGAAATCCTTTGGACGAACACTGGGGGAAAAATCAATAAAATATGTATTAGACATCAACAGAACAAAATGACTCAACCATTTTACCTTCTTTAAAGCCGCCATCGAATTCTCTGGTGCATCATATGCACCCCCACGATTCGCTATAGGCCAATATGACAAATCATCAGCCGAATCCCCACCCAGCAGACTAATGAGCATCTTTTCATTTGGACTCTTCAACTTGACGAATTTTGATGCAATACAGACCGTGACTAGAACCAGTGTAAACCATGGTATCCCTGCTGAAGCCAATGTGCAAATGAACCAAAATAGATTGAATAGAAATGTGACGAAGCTGGCCGAATACCACAGAAGATTGTACAGCATTTTGATGAGTTCTACGAGTGCTCTAAGTGCATTCATTCAGTTCAGTGGTCGTAATGTTCCGCGGGTGTGTACACCACTACTTGATTTCGTTAATGTAAATAATCTCACAAAAATAGAAAGAAAACGTTTTTGCTAGCAAATTGGTGGCAGCATTTTTAACACATTGCACTTGATTTGATGAAATGGTGGAAAAACTAAACAAATTTCGAGCGGACTGATGACCGGCGCTTGGTTAGGAGATGTTGTTCAATACCGGGTGGGTGTGTACGACTTTTTGAAATACAAATTAATTTATTACCAGGAAGGGCGAAGCGTTTCAAAAGGACTGACGATGACGAAGTGCAAAAGTTGGGGGATGAAAAGTTCAAGTTAAAAAAAAATTTGACATTTGCCTTTGGTATTGTCATTCTTTGTTATGATCTGCTGATTGGTATAATTATTTTCAGCAGAACGGAAGGTGATGGCAATGCCTATGTAGGTAGTAGATTGTACTTTTATTGATAGAGCTCTAACGGCCGGTTTCTTCACATGAGAACTAGTAGACCTGGTACTCTAGCTCTGATACTCGGTACCAACGATAAGTTTGTACTTGTGTATTTTTTCACATCGCTATTACCGGAGCTAAATTTATCAACCGTTCTAAGAAACGACTAATACGTACTATTACTGGTCTAGTACCCATTTTTGACTATGAATATAAAGTGTCACCCAGTGACATTTTTATGCTGATTGGGCTTCAAACATTTTGCAGGATGACTGATTTTTATTCATAAGAGCAAGTTTGACACAATTTTATAATTTTAATAAACTTTATTTAAAGAAAGCAAAAGGTATTACTTCAACAGAATAAAACTTATAAAATACTTCGAGACCAATATTCATTTATGTCCTCACTTCTAAAAGCACAGACCAGTAATGCATTAACGTCAACCTATTGCCGTCTTCCTTTTAGCGGATACTTAATGAAAAAGGACACCAACACACATACCAGCCTCTCACTCAGCCGTCACAGACTCGTCCATTCTGACTTCATCGGCGTCCTCGTCGAGGCCGGCATCCAACCGAATCCACTGCTTCATCCTATCGGGAGCACATACGGACGAATATGGTTTTTGCACCCTTTGTGCATGTGGTATATCAGATATTTGATACCGATCATGGGGCAGTACTGCGGATACTATATACGGTCCCTTGTATCTGGGCTCCAACTTTCTTGAAGTTCCTGAAGCAGCAACTCCATCATTCAGTAGCATTATGAGATCACCTACAGCATATTTTTTTGCTCCTTTATGTTTAGAATCCTGTCTCTCTTTCTGCTTCGCTTGACACTTGGCTATGGCTTCAGCTCCTCGGTCTCGTATTAGCTCGATGTTTCGCGGTATCTGATTTAGCTCAACACCCTGTGATAAAACATCAGTCCATGGATTCCTTGGAATATATCCCATAAGCATTTGTTGAGCCGTAGTTTTGATTGCTTCGTTATAAGTGTTGTTTACTCCCCATTGCACGATCTTGACCTTTTGGTCCCACCGTCTTTCGTCTTCTACTATAGCGAGTAGTGCCTGCAATATCGTCCTGTTGTAGCGCTCTACCTGTCCATTGGCTCTGGGAGTTTTCGTTGCGTTAAGTACATGTCGGATTCCGCGATCGGTTGTATATTCTTGGAATAGTTTCGAGGTGAACGCTGTACCTCTGTCTGTAATAATGCGCCGGGGGTTGCCGTAAATAAATGATGTTTCTTGAAGAAAGTTAAGCACGGGCTTTGCTTGTGTATTTGGCAGGGCCTTCATTAACAAGAACTTAGTGAATGAGTCGACCAACACTATGAGGTATACGTTCCCTTTTGTAGACTTAATAAAGGGCCCTAGATGGTCCACATGTACTGTATCAAATGGGATACTTATCTTTTCGATACTATGTAGTTCTCCCCTAGGTTGTATTTCATTTTTGTTATAGGCACATTCCACGCAGTTTTTTAGGTATTTTTTTACGAATTGTGTCATTCTTGGGAACCAATACCTATCCCTTAGATGCCTCAACGTTTTATTTTCGGAGAAATGTCCCAGTTGATCATGGCTACCTTGTACGACGCGCTGTCTAATGCCCTTTGGTATATAAAGTCTGGACTCGTTATCTACTCGTCTATACAAACGTCCATTCTGCAGTTCGTAGTCGTTATGTATCTGTTTGTCATTTTCGTTCAATGGTGATTTTTTGAGTTTTTTTCAGTTTTGCTTATAACACGCGGATTTTTATCTGGACTAGCTGGATATTTCCTCTTCCTCGGTTGGGTGCATTGCCTTGAATAGTGTCCGACTTTATTGCAGTTGTAACAAGTAACTGGATTCCGCCTCGGTGTTGGTCGATGAGGTTCTCGGAATGACTCCTCACTGGTCGAAGGTCGGTCAAGAGTGTTTACTTGTTTTTGGTACCCGCCTACCGGTCGTTGGCGCGGACGTGAATTTGATGTTATGCTATCGTACCATTTTATTTTTTGAACTAGCTCGGCAATGTCATTATAGCTTCCGGCTGCAAGGCTTGAACTCATTTGAGAGTCATTTAGTCCAGTTAGAATGTATTGTATTATTGTCTTGTCCGATAAATTTATACGTTTGCCCATCATATTCATTTCAAAACAATAATCTTCATATGTTTCGTTTGCTCTCTTGGTTTTTGTGACCATTTGTTTGTGTATCTCCACCTCGCTATGTTGTTGTGGAAAATTTGTACGCAATCCACTTGCTAGTTGAGTCCAGCTAGATACCTCATGTGTGGTATCCCACCAATAACGGGCAGGACCTTGCATTCTGGGACCTACCGCCATCAGCAGTGCCCTTTCATCCCAGTCATACATTTTTGTTAAGGCTTCCACCCTGTTCACCCAACTATCTGCAGACATCGATGATATATTCCCTGGGGAAAAAATTGGTATTGCCTCTGCTATTTCCCTGACGCTACAATTAATTTTCGGTCTGTTTATGACGTTGGAAACAGATGGTGTTTGTCGCGACTGTAGATTCCTTAGCTTTTCCATTAGGTTACGCTCTTGCAGCAACATTTTTCGTTCTTTTTCCAGGATATCTTTTTCTCGGCGTATAATGTCCCATTCCCTTTGTCTCAGTTCTTCGTCATTTACTGTTGTAGAGTTAGACCTGATCGATATATTTTCTTCGTTGGGACAACGTGTATCTGACGTTCCAATTCGAATACTGCTTAACTGAAGTTGCCGATGGTTTACAGTTTCCGGCATTCCTTGTCTTCTTTCGAATTCCTTTAATCTATTCGTTAGTATTCGTTTGGTGCCGGTCGTTGTCAGTCCCTTATTTCTAAGCTCACTTCTAAGTTGGTTTACGTTCATCTTGTCCATATTGCTCTAAATAGTAATAGAGAGATAGTGTTTTGTAAATCAACTGTTAAAATAAGAAAACGGCAACCGAATATCATGACGCATTCTACTTCTGTTTTCTAAATTAAGTTTGGATTTTACTGTCAAAATATTTCATTATGCTAAACATAATTCAAAATTCAAAATTAAGTTTGAATTTTACCGTAAAAATATTTCTTTATGCTGAACATATATTCGGTTTTATCGCTTTTAGTGGTATAGGTACATAATGTATCTCATTCCATTTAAAAACAATGTATTAAAACGAAAACAAAACTCAAAGCACAAACTCTCTGTTAACAATACACCATAAACTCGTGTGTGTTTCTCGTGCCAAATCATATCATATCAATCTCAGGGTCAAGTACATGTATATTATAATCAACTTCGACACAGAATAGTTTACTCATGCTGTGCCCCTACATGCACATTCTGTGCCTATACCCATCTAGGTGATCATCATGCTTTTCCGTATGCCGAAAACGCACTATTACCCCTTTCAGTCAAAATGCAATCTACTTCATTGCAACAAACGAGACAACAGATGCAACATACTCTTTCGTAAACCGAAAGCGCACATCCACATCTGCCACTCTCCACACAAGTTCAATCTCCTTATGCATGCTTTCTTATTCATCTCCTTTCATCATGTACTACTGAGCACATTACAAACACGAACAAGTTTAGTCCTGTGTAGAGACAACAAATACTCCTTCGTATACCGAAAACGCATCTGCTGACGCTGACCACAGGAGAAATAACCGTTATCTTTTAACGACTGCGAAAATACGCAGTTCAATTCCAAACCAAATTCATCTAAACTTCCCCCTTGGATTATCAATCGATTATCAATCAATGTAATACAATAACTTTACTAAACCCTTAAGCACGACACCACACAATTACTCCATAGCCACTTTGGTTGAAACCATGTAAAAGAATTCTGTGTTTGAGCCTTGTTTCGTTGAAAAATTAATTACATGAATTTATATTTTACACTTAGCTTAGGGTGTAGGTTTAATATCTCACTTCTGATCTTTGACACAATTTTATAATTTTAATAAACTTTATTTAAAGAAAGCAAAAGGTATTACTTCAACAGAATAAAACTTATAAAATACTTCGAGACCAATATTCATTTATGTCCTCACTTCTAAAAGCACAGACCAGTAATGCATTAACGTCAACCTATTGCCGTCTTCCTTTTAGCGGATACTTAATGAAAAAGGACACCAACACACATACCAGCCTCTCACTCAGCCGTCACACAAGTACCTTTTTTTAATATTTTTGTTGCTTTCATGTTGTGTGTAAAGCGGTATCCAGCATGGGATGGGATAGCATATGATAGCGTATATGATTGGTTGTTTTTCTTTTTCTATTATTGTACATATGGAACTAAATTAACCAATTCGGTGTTTGTAATTTAACATGAGTGCGCTAGATTGCACCGATTGCCCGTGGAGACTATGCAAAGCGATAAAATGCAGCAGCGGCCACCTCCTGCCAATGTTACTGGCATTTGAATAAATCCGTCCAAATGGCGTGTCAAGGCCATACATCATATATCATTATTAGAGACCGGATTATATGCAACATAAAAAGCATAAAATATGCATGCAAATATGCATCAAAAATGCTAGGAATATGCATAAATTGTGCCAAAATATGCAACATTAACTGATAAAAAAATAGTATTTTTATTTTAGTTTATAAGTTTTTATTTCAAATTTAGCATAAAATAGTTAAATAACATTCTTGTTATAATTAAGAATTTTTTGATCATATTTTTACTTTGGAAAAGGACAGTTCCACATCCACTGATGTAACTGGACAGTATTTGATAAGAGTGAGATTATGTTAGCAATTTTTGTTGTTTTTGGCAAAAAATCACCCCTCCTTAATAAAACTATTAATTTGACACTACATCATCAACGCTTGAAGGCCTGGGATGTTCACCCCTATGGTAAAATCCGCCGGGGGGAATTATTCACGGAAAAGAATATTTTGGTGGGTATAGTCGAATCCGCAATGTGAGCGGTTCCCCGTTCGGGAAAAATTGGATTTGAACGTTTTTAACGATACAGTGAAATTTATTCACAGTACCCACTCGGGGAACTGTTCACTTTGTCAAGCATTGAGTTTTGAATATTAGCTGGTATGAGAGAAAAATGAGTGTAGGTATGTATATGCATACCACAGCAATGTTTTTTTTTTTTTAACTTTTTTAATGTTTGAGTCAAATTTTTTGGCGAAAATATGCATCATCACTAGATTTTAGTTAGAATATGCCATTACCGGTTCTACTGGGCAAAATATGCAATATGCAATTGCATATAATCCGGTCTCTAATCATTATCAATAAAAACGATTACCGACTAAAACTGACAGTATTTAAAAAAATGTTAAGCGTGAGCGTGGGTGCGGCAATTCGTACACTACTTATTGAAGAACGTTTAAAAAACGCTGTTTTGGACAACCGAAATCGCCGAAAAAATCCACATCGTCCCAAGTATTTACTGTATTCCATTGTAGCATAATAATGGTAGACGAGGCGCTCAGGTCGACGAATTGCCACCCCTTCTCCACCATTCTCGTTCTCAATGTCGTCATCGAAATTGTTGAACCAATTATCCCTATCAAAAATTAAATCCATTTTCTAATCTTCATTACACTTACACCTACGTTGTATTTACTTTTTTTTTCACAAAAATAGGCAAGAGCTGAAGAAATGAAATCGATCTAATTCCGGTACTAACGACGTTAGACTGCCGATTTTGAGGATCCAGCTAATAACCTAATAACTAATACTCGGTATCAAATTCAGATTAGTACTTCGTGAAGAAATGATTTGATACCTATTTGAGTATCAACTTTTGGTCTAATACCGCTACTAGCGCTAGTATGCTCTGTAAAGAAATCGGCTGTAAATGTACCTATCTGATAAAGAATTATTAGATATAGTAGCATATTGTTGTTTATTAGTTGGTTATGTCTTAGATTATTTATTATATACAGTACGATTCCTACACCCGTTATTCTAACACTGGTTAGTACTTAATGTATCAGTCAAAAGCAAAACCATTATACTATTTTAGGTAAACGAATGGTTGTGAGAAACTCTAATAGGGTGCCTATACGGACCTGTTGCCCCAACATTTTTATTTTATTTATCTTTAAAATAAAATAAAATAAGTCCTAGAAAGTTTCATTTCAAAAGTTATCAAAAACTGCTACTAAATTTATATGACCACTTTGTACGTATTCGGTGTTGTGGGTGCTAATGTGAAGGCCCAGTTTATTCATAAGTAGTTTTTGTTAAAAAATGTAAACGCCTTTGATAGTTAAATGACATTTTTGACAGGTGTGAATTTTACACCCGATCAGCATTTTTTTTTTAGACCTGCCAATATAAACCTATATCCATAATACTCACTCAAAAACATGCATTAAACCTGCTGGATTAAAAGGAATTTAATGTGGTTTTCCATTGGGAGAAAAAAATCAGTTTTTTTTTTGAGCCGGATCACTTTTTGCAGATATCGATATTTTTCGATATTTACACATAGGTACTCTCAATAATTCCAATATATCTTGCACAGCTGTTTAACGCCATTAAGAATTTGTTTTCAAAACAAAATTACTAAAAGCCTCTTGAAAATCAATTATGTACATATTCAGAGCAAAAACGTAAATAATGGACATGGACTTAATTTTGGAGCAATTGCTATCATCTTCGTCATCTTATTCTTCTTCATCGTCAGCTGTGGATTTCGGTTTTTCAACGATATCATTATCAATATTAAGTTCGTATGTTTCCATCGATAAACGAATCCAACAGTTGAGCGAGAGAACGAATTTTTTTTTTGCGTGTAGCTGGATGTAAAATCGTTAAAAGACATCGCATGCGAGCTTTGTGTGGGCGAGAGTGTGGGACTTGCGGTTGGCTCACCCACTAAAAACACCCGAGGAAAGCATGGTGTTACCATCCTTCCAATAATCGCACCTAGTCGTTCGTTCAACTAATCAGCAATTTATTTTTGAGTTAGTAGGATTTGTTTTTTGATTGAAAATAATATTACCTACTTTCTTGGTCTTAGCCAACTCTTATAGATCAAGAGGTGATTGATCTCATGTCAAAAAAAATCAAGACGTCTTCTGATTTGAAAAAATGCGTGTAAAAAAATTATATCGTGTAAGTAAATATGATTTAAAAACTGGTAAAAATCAATGAATTGGAATATACATAGTTTTTTGTTTAAATAATTCCTCGTAAGAGAAACAAAATCTTGGCTACGGCACTGCTAGCCATTGCATGTCTCTTTTTCAAGCGGAGATATATGCTATAGTAATGGCTACCGAATATATCGTTAGGAATAGATGGCTTTAAATAGATAAAATCTGCAGCAATCATAACAAGTAAAATGCATTAAGCAAAAAACTCATTAAATCGAAAATAACCTCTACCGTTTCATCTTAACACTCATTTTATCATCTCATGGGAGCGATTTTCCTTTTCCGTGCTCCGTACATCTTCCGCATTTTAATTAATTCTGACAATGAGAAGATTCCACGAAAAACAAGGGTCATTTAAAAATGTAGGTACCACTGACGGTTGTCAAACCAGTTTGAGAATACCCTTAAATTATTGCATATAGGACCACCTCAACCTCAAAAAACAAAAAAAAAACTGAATACAATAAAAAAAAAGCATCCGAGAACCCATCCAGTCCAGTTGATTATAATCCATTCACAGCATTGTCCTTTGAATATGGCCATCATCCACCATGCTCAGATATGAAATTACAAAACATCCGCGTTAAATTTGAACAGATTGTATGTGCAAAACGATGCTCTGACATGGGTTTGAAATGCGGATCATCCACTGCGCATACGGACATGACTGCGTAAGCATAATACTATAGAAAAGGTCCAGAGGCGAAAAAAGGGGGTTAAACATTAAAGGGTTGTTCAAAATTTCACAGGGTCATTGTGTTGAATTGAATTAGTAAAGAAAAGACAAATTCGGGCTCACGATTAACGGTCATTTCATGTGAGAAGTTTTGGGTTTACAATCAGATGCCATAATACCTATGAGTGCAGGTATAAGTATGAAAGAATGACGCAAATACGAATTTTGGTAAAAAGACTATTAAAGATGGTTCATGAAAATATTTCTGAGCTTTTAGCTCCACATATTACAAAATGACCGATGACTATAGAAATGTGTATTATATCCTGGGAGATGTGCACAATCTATCGATATAATCTCTGGTAATGTGGATTACCAGAAATTTTCAACGCTTTAATTGTTTTAATAAAACGGTCACCATGCGTCAGCCAATGGTTGTTCATTTCATTAACAAATGGACACTGTGCACTATCTGTGCAATTGGGGTGAATAAATAAGGAACTCTTTCCGGCGCATGGCACGCGTCGTCCCCTATTAATTTATTCCTTACTGACCACTAACATCCTGCTTCCGAGTCCACTGTAAAAACCTGTTTACCCCGTGTGGTCAGTCAGTCAGTAGGTAAGAAATTTTTATTAACAATCATTCCTGCAACTTAAACAAAAAGGATAACAAGAAGGCGAAGAACTCGATCCCTTCAATCCATTATGGGCACTCGTGGTCATTGTCCCCAGTTTATGTTTCTCGTCTTCGGCATTTTTGTAACATCTTTCCTTTCTCATTATACCGTAAATGTGTTTATCTGACTTTGAAATAAGTTGTTGAAAAGATCGTGCCATAATCTATTTCGGACAAAAGAAGTTAGATAGGGTCAACGATAATTGTTTTCTAATTCAATATCCTATTTTGGGTATCTCTTCCTAAATGACCATATCAACATTCTTCTTGTAGAATTTAGATTTTTTCGTAGGACAGGAAGTAGACAAGGATTACAATAGCATTCTCCAGACGTTGAGGATAATAATTAATTTACGGATTTACGAATTTTGTAAATACAGAATATTCTTACTGGAGTGCTCCAGAGTTTGGCTTCGATATGACAAAATATGATTTTTGTTTATCTTCTTGCATCTAGAATGATGATGATGATGATGATCCTGGTCGTCCATGCCACCATCATCACTTGAGAGAAAATTTGTTAATCCGATATTATCGGAAGTGAATTAAGGTTTTTCTTGTGCATTTTTTTAAGGAAAAGTAAAGTATTATAAGGAGTACCTACATGAATACATATATGTATTTATAAAGGATCTTAGGAATAGCTTTAGTATAGTATTATTAAAAATAAAATTCAATAACATAAAGGTACTATAAGAAATAAAATAAGAAGCGTCAATTTTCGATGTCACATAAATTACTAAAACACATCAGAATATTCTATTAATTATTCATATCTTGATATATGCATTTGTAACTTTATTAACCATAAGTTGCATCATTAGAAGGCATATAAATTTATTTAATCTCATTACAACAATAACCCATGTCAAAATTTGCATTTAGTGTGGACTTAAATTAATATCTGTGAAACCATTAATTTATTCAAGACTTCCGATTGCATAAGAATTTGCGTACCTACTAATAGGACACCGTACTATCATTACCATAAATAAATAATATTTCTCAGTCCATACACCGAATCGCACATCTGCATGTGCAATTACATGGGCAACCCTTTAAATGTTGCAAAGTTGCAATAATGAATTTGCTCCTCAACCCTATTTATTTCGCAAATGTCAGATCTTTACGGAGTATCGAATTTCTCAAGAAAATGTATTTCCTTTACCCTTTACCTTTTCGCAAGAGCGAAACTATCCCAAATGCAGTGTAAATGCCCATTATCCTCCTATCGCGTCATCCATCTATCAAGTTCTTCCACAAACAAAACACCAATCCCACCTCCTTCCAACTACGATCAAGCAAAATTCCCATGGTCTTAACGCTAACATCCTATCCTTTCGACCTTTTTCCAATCGTCGACCCTTACCAGAGCGAGTTTCAATCTCCGCCGAATCAAAGGGTGCAAAAACATGGATGAGCAAAAAATAAGAAATAGAATCAACAAAGCATTTTCCTTTTTACATCTTGAAATAAGTAAAATCGTTAAAAAAAATTCTCCGATTGGTGAAATTCGAGAAGAGCATCATCGACATCATCATCATTATCGTAATCTGTATCTGAAAAAGGATTTTCAATTCACGCTAAATTACGCCAGAGATGATGAATCTTTCGAAGAAAAAAATAATACCAAAATCGAAAGAAAAATTCAGAAAGGTTATTTAAGTCGTGGGGAAAGGTTCACAACCCTTACGACCCCTTGTCGCATTACGAAAATCACACAATTTTTCCTCAAATTTCAAGGATCCTACTGGAGGATCACATAGTTTCAATATTAACCTCGATTTTCCCAGCAGAAAAATCAAAAAGGTCTCCCCATTGCGTATACAGAAAACATTAAGCAGCTCACCCGTAACAGACATTTACCACAGCGCAAAGTCCATAGGTTACGACTATTAAGGTTAAATGATGATGCAGTCATCATGATGATACCTGGACTTGCGATTTTTAGGGATTTTTTTAAGGATATTTTCCTTTTTTTTTCTTTATTATTTTAGCAATCTCTGTATGGTTTTGGTAAGATTGTCCCCTGCAAATAATCTTCAGGGCAGGAAGATTTAATATATTCAGGTAGAGAAGCAATCATTTTCACGAATTATCCTAACAAATGAATTTGGTTATTGATGATCATAGATATAATGAGTACCTATACCTTTTCATCGATATAGCGATTTAACTTCATTTATTAATTTGCATTGTCCTGTATAGAGATATATCATACTCATGCTCTCTTTTGAATTTCTTAACGATTGAGAAGGATGTCTCACACCGTTTGACCATTTCTTTGTTCACAAGAGAATTGATGTTTTATTTGCCTTTCCTTATATCCCTTGTCAAGTCAATACAATACTTAATAAAGAAATTAGGGCGATTTATGTATGCAGATTAGGTGAAGAAAACTAAGAAGCTGTGTTGACAATTGAGGTTACGATCGGCCATTTAGGAGTCCTTATGATTGACATGGATCGGACGACAGGGGATAATGGAAGTCTTGTTAGGGCAATGGAACGAAGACAATTATTGTACTTCCGGATGCTTGTGGGAGCTTGCGCAGTGGAATAATTTGTGATTTTCTGAAAGTTGAACCTAAGACGGGAGTCCAGGAAACTAACTAGCCACTGCGCCTACATCACAGTTACTGATTGCAAAATCCTACGTTTTGATAAAATCGACTAAACAGTGATCTGGTTCATCTACTAAAGACCCCACCCACTACATCCATCAGCGCAAAACGCATTTCGGAGAATAAAAAAAAAAGTTGTTCGTAAAGTGAATGGGTGAAAGCGAGAGTTTCCCGATTTAATTGGGGGCAACCCCTGACGAATTACTGTTATGAAATTTTGGCGATTTTATCATTGAGGAGGTGTTGTTTGAGAGGGCAACAACTTTTCGTTAACAAATACTTCCATTGTAATTATTCGAACTACACCATTCATTCATCATCAGATTCCTTTAAGTGATTTGTTTGAGAAGGTCACTCAACTACTTAATAACAAAGCTTGCCGTCAATTATACGTTTAATAAAATATCTTCGAATATAATATCTTCGTCTGCCATAAAAAAAATTAAAACGATATTAATCTTGACAGCTTCATCAGCTTTGCACATTCCACCACCACTTCAGCGATCCGAACATATTTTATAACGTACAATCATTTTTTCCCATATAACCGAATTTGCTGCAATCACCTATATTAATATTTTAAAATATGGTATACTTGTAGCGGTTTTCTAACAAAAAAAAAAAAAAACAAAAATAATCCTCGACTATGCGCAAATTTATTCAAATGGGGCTTTATATAAAAAGGCTATAACTCCATACGATTACATTCCACTATTATAAATTGTTTATTTCGTTGTGCCAAGGAGCTAAATAATTGAATAAGACTATCAGGCAGATATTGATTAATGATGATCGATTAAGTGTCCTCTCAATAAAAAAAAAATACTTTAATTTTTTTCCACTTTTCCCAGAGAAGTAAGTTTCCATCATTCATTTAATTTTAATAATTACCAGGGACATTTTCACGATAAAAAACCGTTTTTTTCTCTTATAAACACGAAATCATTAGGATGCGATGACATTTGAGACGCACAACTTTAACAAAATTATTTGATAAATGATTTACCTCGGCTGTGATCACCAACAGCAACAGTAGTAGGGTTAAGAGGTAAAAACCATTAGGAAGTATCCAATTTCTAAACGAAGAAAAATCATTAAAATCTAAAAAAAAACGGTAAAGAAAAACAGCCAAATCTTAGAAATTAATGATCACCCAATATCATTGGGAAAATGACAGAAAACAAGAGTTAATTCCACCCTTTTTTGCTTTCGAAAATGTTCCCACCCTTGAGCTATATAGTTTGCGAAATATCGTACGTAATACGTTTACGCAAAAAGAAAAACAAAAACTCAATTTCTAGAAATTTGAACTACGCGTATCCTTTCATGGTGCTATGAACAACTAGAATACGCACAGGACACAGTACAGATGGAACCTTTTGTTTGCATGTAGGTCGCAATATGGTTTTGGGATCGTTTGGGACGACTTGGTTGGAATTCCTGTGCGTGTGTGTGGTGAGATTTGGGATCAATATTTGTGCAAGGATCGATCAATTTATTTATTTTGTTGCCATACGGATCCGAAAAAGGGTTAAAATTATTATTTATTTTGGAGAAAAAAAAAAATGTTTTGTCTGCACTCGCATACGTCGGTCGTCTTATAAAAACAGGATGAATTGAAACTCTATCTTTTGGGAGTATGAAGGATGATGTAATTACATTAGGGGAAGATTGTTCTTAAGAAACATTTTTTGATAAATGAAATCGACCATTGTGTTGTTTTGATATTTGATACTGCAAATTGTGGTGCATGGGAATTTTTAAATTGATACGTCCATTTCTCACACAATAACGAATTGAAATTTCTGGCCAATATTGGAAGAGTAAACGATAAGTTTTTCGAATTAATGAAGGTTTTACCGAATTTTAGGTATCTTGCAATAAAATTGACAACTAAATGAATAAAAAAAAAACTACTTTTTTAGAATAGACAATACAATTATGCATGTATTTGACAAAACGTTTAATGAGTTTTAGCTCCTGCATTGCCTTCGGTATTGATCGATCGTATATTGGAAAAAGTTTAGTATTTAATTTCCGAAATCAGTTGGTTTTTTCACTAAGATTCGGCTAAGTAATCTTTATAGTCGAGTGCGGTTCAATCGGCCTTGTTTTAAGTTCGTATTATGATGCGGTAGGTCGAAATCTTCATTTATTCAGTCATGAATCAAATCAAACACGACGGATAGCGAATGGAATTAAATGGTTTGACTCAACTGGTTATGGTCATTTGGAGATCCGGCTATCTCTTGACAGAATAAAGACTGACACGTGAGCAATAAGTGGGTGCCCTAGACTTCTAAAAAGCACTCATACCATTCGATTCAGGAAGTACGATGGCAAACTTTGATTGCTGTAGATAACTTGGAAACGTTTATTTGGATTTGGTGGATTTATCATACGCGGCATAAACTTGGGCAAAAAGGCTTCAGCTATCGGCATGTTATTGAACGTCTTATGACAATCGGCATCAAGTCTAAATTCGCCAATATTAGCCTCTCATATGCGCTCACAACTCTTAGTATAAATAGGCAAGTATGGCATATTTGGTAGTGCAATTGAAAACATAGCCTGTCGTCAACACCCCTGGAAACTGACTTAAGGCCGTAATATTAACATAAAATAGAGTAAGTTTTTACTGGTGCGTAACGAAACGAAACCGACTAAAATAGGTTTATCGGCTAACGAGGCAAAAGCAAGTACAAGCTGCTGGCTTAATTCTATCTAAAGCGGATAAAAAAAATCTCGTCCGTTTCGGGAGAAAGAAATAGCGAATGGCCCCTAGCAGTCCGGCCAGCAAAGTCTGCGACTTCAACCAACAGCCACAACGCAATAAAGGAGGACCTCGCAAGTGGAAGGGGATCTACCATCTTGTTGTGCGCAACTGAAGGCAGTTGGTTAAAAATTGAGCTAACTGGAGATGCTTGTTAGAGGACCGGGACCAATCTGTACTGTAGCACCATATACAAAAGTATAAGTGAGTAAGGTATATTGCTAAATTACTTACTTAGATGGCGCTACTGTCCGGGGTGGACCTGGGCCTCAACCAACACGCCTCTCCAGTTAGCACGATCTTTGGCTAACTGCCTCCAGTTGCGCACTCCAAGTTGGTTAAGGTCCCCTTCCACTTGTGCGCGCCACCTAAGGCGAGGTCTTCCTCTACTGCGTTGTCCCTCCGGGTTGGAATCGAAGACTCTTCGGGAGCGGAGCGTTGGTGTCCATTCGCTCTACATGTCCTAGCCATCTTAGTCGACTGATACGTACTTTTCTGACCAAGTCGATGTCGCTGTACAGCTCGTAGAGTTCGCTGTTAAATCTCCTCTTCCAAAGCCCGTCTACGCAAACGGGACCGAAAATCACTCTTCATCCGCTTTTGACAACGTCCATGATTCTGCGCCATAAAGCAGGACTGGGATGATGAGGGTCTTAGAGTCTCCTTGGTGTTTCTCGACAAGGCCTTACTAATCAATTGCTTAATTACATAGATTTAATATTCGTGCGATGTTTCTTAACGAGCGTTGAACATATTTCACCAATGTTAAGGTACATTACGCCGCCAAAATTAAAAAGAAACTGTGCATTGAATTTTCTCAATAAAAAGGAAACGAAACGAAAGATGATGTTCGCAGAAAATAATACAATGCTCAAATGTATGTATTCATTCTTTTCATTTTAATAATATTCAGTCACATACACTCTGAATCCCCTTTTTGACTTTTTGAGATTATATGCAAATTTTCAAATACAAAAACGGTTAAAACTTAACAAACAACATAGTTCGTCAAAACATCACCGGTATACGTCGTTCGTCATGCCATTGATTGTAATTGAGTTCAATTGAAATCAATGTACAAGAGTACCTTGCTTACACTCAGTTCCCGCGCACTTATCTAACTGTCACAGTAATTCAGTGAAGGACTCGAAATTAAATTCTCTAACCAACTGACAAACCAGAAAGGGGTTCCAATACCGAATAATCAGGGATCAATAAAAAGGACACGATGCAGGTTAATTTGCATAACACTGCACGAGCCATAATCCATATAAACGAATGGTGCCTTCCGCAGTGGAACTTGATCCTTGCAATTTTTTTTATAATTTATTCAAACAAATTCACCCCATCTTGGTTAGAAAGAACTCTAGACTCTTCTCTTCTGATTGACGAAGGTCAGAGTATTAAAATTTTCCGGATTTTTTTTTCTAACGTATAATTGTCACCAAAAGGATTGTCATGCAAATTTTACTTTTTCGCACAGTTTAGCAAAGGGAATTCTAAATTTGCGGAAAGGAAAATGTGTATGTAAAATTACAAATGTACATATATGCTTGGGGGACGGTTCACCGAATCTTCATTTGATGCAATTTTGTAATAAGATCAGCAGTGTATGTATAATAGAGAAGGGGAAAAAGACAAAATTGCCCTAATAAGAAAATATTTTTTTTAAAAAAAATCCCAAGAGAGTTTTCCTTAAAAAATGTAAAAGGAGAACGATAGAGAGAGGATCCTTTCAGAGAAGAGACTGAATCAGGGGATGAATTTCTTTCTTCTGATTTGAAGAATGCAACACACATGACACAACCCCTTTCATTTGATAAGGGATCATTGATCGTCGTTTTTTATTTATGTTGAAATGTGTTTTTTTAAAGAGATTTCCTGCACTAGTGTGCGTGAGAGAGGAGAGAACTTAAAAAAAGATTCAATTTTTTAAATTAAAGTGGGGAGAGGGTTGAAATTTAGAATTTTTTTAGTAAATATTCCAATATACAGAGGTCCTTTGCAAGAGGTTAAATCAGTTTGTGCTTCATCGCCAAGCTTGATACATTAAAATTGGAAAATTTTTGTGATTTTGCTTGAAAACTACTCTGACTCACTTAAAAAAAAACTTGAATTTTATTTCATCCTTTTTCTGTTTAAAATTTTGTTGGTTCTTGTTTGTTTTCTTTTTTTCCCATAAATTGTTCTGTCGCAATGGCTACACAATTGGAAGTACTTATGCAACTTTACATGATGAATTTAATTCAACAACAGCAACAACAAATGATTCAACAACAACAGAACAAGGATAACATTTCAACAGATTTGGCAACTACGTTGAAAGGACAATCGAGTCCAAACAATTGTAGTAGTAGTACTAGTAGTAGTAATAGTAATATTTTGCTGAACTCAACTAGTGATATTAGTAATTTGTACAACACAGTACAGCTAGCTAATGAGAATGAACATTTTATTAACAATTTCTATCCCGTTAATTTTTCAAAAAGTTTCCTTCAATCATCAACAGTGACATCGACCCCAACTGAAAAAGTGACAAGGACACCGAGTCCGTATGAAAACGCATTAGTGGATAGTGGCAACTTTGCGGAGGCGGATGTTGAGGAGGATGAACCATTGTATTCGACTGGAGCATCCGGTAGTACGAATAGCGAGGATATTTCCAAAATGTCGGCTCCAGTCTTAGAGAGCACTGATTCATTTTCATCGCCGATAATGGTGAGAGTTATTGTGACAAATGACAGTTTGGAGATGAAACTAATATTGTATATTTATTCTTAAAGCCATTTACTCCGGTGAAACATGAAAATGGATTATCATCATCGACCAGTGGACAGGATTTGTCGTTGGATAATACGAAATCCTTCAACGCATTCGCAGACAATGAGGATTCAAATGTTTCGCAAACATTTTGCAAAGTCTCACCGGTTGTTGGCAATGTGGATACGAAACAAATAGTGAAGAGTGAAAATAGTTTAGTGGTACGTGGTCATTAATTTTGAAAGTATACCTATTCCAATTTAGAAGTGAGCATGTCATATATGATTTTGTATGATTTATCGTTCATCGATTGTGCTCGCGCGAATATTATAAAGTTACAGTAATGCCAATTAGCGCGTTCAATACATACATGTGATACCTGTGAACTAAGCATCATTTGTGAAAAAATTATAAAACTAACTTTACTCAAGAATAGTAAAGTGGTATTTTCGTCAGCAGCGCTTGCAAAATATATTTGTCATGTTCACTAAAAAATGCTAAATGCAGTGTTAATGTAGTAACCTGTGCTTTAAAATGTAAACCATTGATTAAGTGTGTTCTAAAGTCAATATTTTGTATATTCTACAGAACTTCGATTCATCGTTATTCAACGTGCCCAGTGGAGTGTCCAGTGCTGAAAACATTTTGCAAAGTAAGTACCTAAGCATTTTATTTACAAACGCTAGATTTTGAAGAGATTCCATTCACCATAATTCCCTACAGTGGAATTTCCAAATGATTGACAATCGTTAATTGGCTCTTTATATGCATCCCAAACTAACGATTCAAACTGAGAACTGTTAACCTTATTTTGTTTTGGTTTAGCGACGACTTTTGTTACTCTTTTCTTGATGTCCTTTGTTTTGTTTTCGTCAACAAAGCTTTAAACAAAACTGACACTGCAATATTTAGCGTTTGATACGGGCTATGAAAATGCAATAAGGGAACACATCGTGAGTGATGCTGATGACACCAAACCTGTCTGAAGAAATTCGAAAGTCTCGGTATAATAAAGAAGCAATATGCAAAGCATAATCAAGCCATTTAATTTCCCTTTTTAGTATGTATTTTAAAAAATTTCATAGGGGTTACTTTGCAGTAGTATAGGTATACCGATCTTATGTTCAAGTTTTCGAAACATGAAGACAGTTGATGTTCTCCAAGTTGTTTTTCTTTTCCAAAGAGTCTCCTGAAAGTCAATAATATTGAATCGACTCGATACGCGTTGCCTTCAGACAAGAATAATTTAAACATTTAAATTTTGCTCCTTTTTAAATGTAAATTTTGTATTTTCCTTGCCAGATGAAGAGAGCCTTAAATACCTAAAAAAGTTTCCATCCTACCTTGAGTGCGAGAGCATCGTATGTCGGCAGGAGAACATCCGAGAGCATTTCCATTGCTATGATCAACCATGCTGCGGAAAAGTTCTAAACAAACGGGACGAAATTATACGCCATCTCAAATGGCACAAAAAGCGCAAGGAAAGTCTAGCGTACGGGTTTTTGCGGTTCTCCTCATCAGATGACTGTTGTGCAAGCTATGGGCCAGGATGTATTTACAATTGGAAACAAACTCACTACCACTGTGTAGAAGAAGGCTGTCCCAAGGTCTATGTCAGTACCAGTGATGTGCAAATGCATGCGAACTATCATCGAAAGAATTCCGAGATCATCCAAGAGGGGTACGTTTTAAAAAGTAGAATTTCATAAGACCTCTAACTTATTTTTAATTTTTAGATTTAAACGTTTTCGCGCAATTGAAGATTGCAAGACTGAAGGTTGTCCGTTTTACGGCAAAAAGACATCTCACTACCACTGCAGGAGAGATAATTGCCAGTTCACATTCAAAAACAAAGCAGATATGGGTAAGATTGAAACATCCGTTCTGAGTCGAAAATGTTGTCTAAAATTGTTTCCCCTTTTTCTGTAGAGAAACACAAGTCGTATCACTTACGTGATATGCGCCTGACTCAGGATGGTTTTAAGAAAATTCTGAAAACCGAAGCGTGTCCATTCGAAAATTGCCGATTCTCAAACGTTTGTAACCATATCCACTGTGTGCGCGAGAACTGCAATTACATTCTCCACTCTAGCAGTCAGTTGGTTAGTCATAAACGAAAGCACGATCGCCTTGATGGTGAGCAAGCTTATCAAAACTTCAAAAAAGCGCAAAAGGATAGCAGCGAAGATGATTCACCCAAGTCATCAGCGAAAATGGATGTTTCGACGCCGCTATCATCATTAACAGCTGAAACAAATAATTTCCACTTTTTGGCAAGAAAACGTGGCAGGCCGCCAAAGAAAATTGTATGTACCATATTGAGGAGCCTCTGATCGTTAATCTAAGAATATTTTTTTTTTCAGCAACTATCCAACGAAGCGAAAAAAATTAAAACGGAAACATCGTTGGAACAGAGTGCAGGTGCAATGACAGGTCTCCCCCCATTTGCGGCATTTCTACCACAAATGCATAATGCCTCACAAGATGGCGTTACTCCACCGAATTTTCAACTGACCCATTTGATGGCCATGTTTCAATTACAAAATCCACTTTTCTATCAAAATCTCTATCCAGGAGGAATGTTTGGCTTAGGAGGCGTTGGAGGCGGAGTACTGCCTCAAAATCTCACGATGCCCAATTTTCCAATGTTCCCTACACCAGCTTCGACACCATCCCAAGCTTATGTGAAAAGTGAGGACAAGCAGAAGGAGTGAGAGGCTAAATTCCGAAGCCGGTTGAAACTACCAAACTGACAAAAAAGACTAGGGATATGTGAACCGACAGTAGTAGAGTTGATAGGATTGTCCCGATGTGAATGAAATATTCACAAAATCGACTAGCTTGAAAAGCAATAAGTAGTCCATAAATAAAAGTCGGATGTATGCGACTTGTATCTTGGGTCGGGGCCGAAGAAAGCGAATGAATTTAAGAATGCGGCCAGGTACACAGTTTTGTTTTATAAATGTATAGATTAACTCTCCGTAATGCTACAGTATGTGGGCAGTTTACTAAGCTGTGTACTTAATTGCATTCGTATATTCGTTTCCAATTTTCATGTTCAATAAATTAAACGTTTTCCATTTCTCAACTTTATGTTTCCCGTATACTTATTAAGAGACATTTTTATTTCCGGTCAATACTTTTAGATGTAAAATCTACCGCTACCATCATTTATATAAAAAGTACCCGGGAAAGCATTTTAGAGGGCACTTCTACAAACTCATATGCAGTTACCAAATTTTCGTAATTTTCTTCACGAAAGACAAACCGTCTCTTAACCAATTAAAATTGAAAATAAAATAATATATTTTTTTTGTACATATTTTTGTAACCATTATAGGCACAAACTTAGTATTTTAACTTTTTTGCTAAATAAAAAAAGATCGTCTCAATTAATAGACTCTTTTTATTTAGCAAAAAAAAAATACAATTCCGAATAAAATAATAATGTTTATTGAAACAAAAATATAATATCTGTGATTTTCTTTTATTCTACTTAAATTAAATTAAATTTTGTATATTTTGTACAATAAAATGTAAAATATTTTAAACATAAATAGATGATACAATTCTTTACAATTTAAGAAACAAAATTGAATGTGCATTTTAATTTTTGATTTAATTCAGAAATGTCAATATCATCGATGCACTCAGGAGTTAGTCATGTCTCATGGAAAACACACATGTAACTGCTACTAAGCTGAGTGTAATTGGCACGCTTTCATGAAATCATGCGACGTTTGTGCAGAAATTTGCGTCAAGTTTATTATTTTATACTCCAAAATCGCCGCCCATTTGAATAGTACTTAAGAGCAGAGTGTAGGCACATGTTCGTAAATCGTGAATCAAAAAATGAAAGGTTTGGCAAAATGTTTGTCTTCTCACACTTAAAATAAAGATAATTTTCGTTACCCGGCCCCGGTGGCAAGGCCATGTTCGTACTGTAACACGGAAGATATTTGGATGTGGACGAAATTCGACGCAAGTCTTTAATCACGAAGTTGATGCTTGCTAAAACAGACAGTGTATGATTTAAAAAAGTATCTCACAAGCATTGAAAGAGTAAAAAAAACACGATAATTAAGGACTGATAAAAAATGAGGTTCATTGAATTCCATTTTACGACAAGAATCACCATCGCCTAGTTTCAACATTATGCATAACGATTTAAAAAGTAAAAAAATAAACTGTATGAAGTAATAAATAAAACGTAAATATGTATACATAATACATATGCAGCAAATTCAGAATCCTGTTCGTAAGTTCAAGTGTGTTTTGTGAACATATCTGAAGGCTCTGAACATGATCGGCTCATGATCCAGAGCATGCTCGAGCTCTGTTAAGATCTCTGCACTGCCAGTTGGTTATTTTAATTTTTAGATGTGAAAGTGTATAATGAAATGCCAAATTTCACGTTCAATTGTTAAAATTGAAAGCTAGACAACATTTACAAAATATCAGTTAGTTTGTAAATGGTTTAGAAGGTTTTAAATTTGTCTGACCTACCCTATACCGCTTTCTCTCATTACAGAAACTGCACTTCATACAATTCATATGTCAATTCAATGCAGCACATCCGAAAAAATGTGTATTTTCCTTTTATATTATGGATAGCAGTATCACAAAAGCGAAAAAGTAAATTAGCATAACAAACCTTTTGGAGAAAACAAAAATTAAAAAATTAAAAATCTGCATCCCATCTTTTTTAAATCAAATTTGCACATGCATTCATAGCAATTTGTTCCCTGTCAAACAGAGCTAAACACTCGATTTAGAGACCCATTCAACCAATCAATGTCGGCTGCATTTATTGAATAAATTAAATACAAATTACGAAAATCAGGAATTGTAATTGTGCAGTTTTCTGCAAATTAACCTTAATCGTGCCATTTCTACTGATTCTCTCAATATGGAACCCCTCGCGTCGATGGAATTAGAATTTTGGTTAGAGAATATTATCATTATTTATTTAACAAAATAATTACAGAAATTATTAGGCTAAAATAAATTAAAGAGCACTAGCTGCAGAGGCTATCGGCCTGGTTAGAGAATAATTGTGATTCTCTTCTCTCTGAACAAAATTGTAAGGTATTTCTATATACTACCTACATATATACTTTGATTTCATGTGTCAGATGGTAAATTGGTAAATGATGGTAATATTTTGATAAACAATTCTATGTAAGAGAGACATTTTTCGTTTTTGTAATATTCTGTAAAAGTAAATATTTTTATAAATTCCAATTTGGTTCGTAAATGTAAATTATACAGCTCATATAAAATAAGTCGATACGACGCGGTAAATGTTGCTTCCACAGCAGAAGATATCGTTGAATTCTACTTTATTAAAATTCCCATGCACTTTAATCTGCAGCATCAAATATTAAAACAGTACAATGGATTGTTTCATTTATAAAGAAATTGCTTAAGAAAATACATATTATAGCAATATCCCCCTAAATAAATGCATCAGTCTTCAACCTCGAACAGATAAAATTTCATCCCCAGAAAAGAAAACAAGGCAAATACGTTTGTTTCCTTAAAAAAAAAAACAATTTCAACCCTTTTTTGTTGCCTCTGGCAATAAAATAAATAAATTGATCGATCCCAGCACAAATATTGATCCTCAACATCATATTGCGTTCAGAGGCGATCCTAAAACTATATTGCGTCCTAAATGCACACAAAAGACTTTGCTGACTATGCATAGAACCAACCATAAAAGGATAGGCGGAGGTCGGATTCTAACGATATGAGTTTTTTTTTGGTTTTTTTTTTTCGTAAGTATTTACAATTTTTTTTTTGCAAAGTAACAAAGGGTGAGAAAATTTCAGAGAAATAAGGGTGAATTTTTATCAGTTCTCTTGGGCAATCCTTAATTTTGAAGATTTTCCTCGTTTTCGTAAGATTTTAGTTTCTTTTAGAAATCGGATACTTCCTAATGGTGTTCACCTTTTAACCCTTTCACGGACGTTGATGATCAGCAGTGGGGTTAAATAATTCATCAAATAAATGGACAAAAATTGAGCACCTCAAATGTCATCACATCCTAATGAGCTCGATTTTTATATCCTCCATGAGGAAGGTATATTTACTTTGTCATTGCATTTGTAACGCCAAGAAATAGTCATCGGAGACCCCATAAAGTATATATACGTATTCTGAATCAGGATCAAATTCTTAATCGATTTAGCCATGTCCATCTGTCTGTCTGTTAAAAAAAAACGATAGCGTCCAAATGAATCGACTTTGTTGAATGAAATTTTGTGAAAGGACTTCTTCGCCAGTCAAGTTGGTATTAACAATGGTCTATGTCGGTCAAGTAGTTCTGGTACCGCCCATACAAAACTAATATTCGACAACGTGATTTTCCCTCATTTTGAACTAAACGTGAAATCAGTAGAAGGAATTGGAATTTAAAATCATTGACATCATTATAGTGATTAAGATCTGCAGGAAAATAAATATATGCTTAATTACATCAGGAATAATGAAAACAAAGATCCGCATCGCAATAAAAATATAGAAATGTTACCTATGTCACCACGGAACACGCAATGCGATTCTTCCTTAAACTTTACGAATTCTACAGTATTATCACACAGTTCTAGTCGTCAACCCCGAAGTCGAATTCAAAGGGTCGACCCCATGTGCCAAAAAGATATTAAGGAATTCACCCGTAACATTATATTCGCACCACAGCTCTGAGTCCATAGGTTACGAATATTAAGGTTAAATGCTAGTGCCTTGATATAGATACCTGGTTTTGTGAAAGGTTTCGCTTCGACATTCTTAAAGTTTTATATTTCGCTCTAGTATTCCTGGTGAGCTATAGTCCACTAAAGAATAATATTCTCGCCAGAAAAATGGGATAAATGTTCAGGTAAATGCGTACCTGAATAGTTTTATGAATTATCCTAACGATTGTATTTGGTCATTGGTCCATCTATATAAATCGATTTAAATTCATTTATAAATCCGCATTGTCCTGTCTATCGATTTTGAATTTCTCAATGAATCGTCTTTGTTTACTGAGAAAATACCAACGAATTGCTCATTTATTTTCCTTCCCTAATATGTCTTTTGACAACAAGTCAACACAATACTCAACAAAGAAATTAGGAGGATTTATTTATGCAGATTGGATAATGAAAATAAGTAAGAACGCAGTAAATAAGGTAGATGTGATGACGGCCGAGGTCAAATCCGGTCAACGAGGGGTCTTTGGAAATATGCGTAGTATATGCATGGCTATAAGGGATAGTGGGAACAAAATCCTAACGGCAATATATACATAAACGAAAGGACCCTAGACCTAGTTCCTCAGAGACATTTGGTTTTTTGAGTTTTTAGTTTTTGGAATGAATGGAGGGACACACATTTTATGCTGAATCCGACGTCGTGACAGATAAAGTCGACAAATGAAAAGTATGTTAACGAATGGCAACACAACGGCATAATGACCATACCCATTAAAGTGTGTATTATAATATAAAGTGAATTGCGCTTTATTGGGACACAGGATAATCGGGACAGCCGCTTAATTGGGATAAAACACTTTAGCCGGATGTGTCCCCAATAAGCGGAATCCACTATACGTTCATATCTTAACTATTCTGGATAAATTGAGGCGTGTGGTATAATGTCGTAAATGAGCAAATTAATACAGACAAACTAAAGAGATGCGCTATGGTATTCGTATATTCACATACTTGTGGTTCCATCGATCTCTATTTTAGATAAACTACGCAGTTTGCAAAACAATAGCAAAAAATAACCTTAATCCACCCCCGATCATATCATTTCTAAATTTCCTGACAAAACAACATTCAAAACCATTCATACAAATCCTTTCCGATACAGCACGATGTTCTCTTTTCACAAAATTTCCTCTGATCCTTTTCCTGGCAAAGCAAACATGATTACGAAAACATAAAATAAACCGATAATGCTTTTTTTATGAAAAAACATTTGTCTTCTCCATCCTTTTTTCATCGATTCGGCCCGGTGTCGTAACATCAAAAATAGAAGAAAGAAAAATTCCTTTAACTATGTATAAGAAAAAGGATTGCATTCCATCAATCTTACTTCTAACATGAAAATAAAACAGCACACATTTTTGTAATCCTTTTACTCAAAAAGGAAGTCGAAAGCGCCAGGTGATGATAATGGCGCAAAGGGCGACGATGATCATCATTGGATTTCATTCTACAGAGGGTAGAATAGAGAGAGAAATAGCCCGAAATAATACAAGTAGCATGGTCCTTTTTAGAAAAAGGATTTGAGAGAGAAAAACTAAAAATTGTATTTCACATAATACATACCTATACATTTTTTTTTTTTTGTATTAAAAAGGGTTGACGTTAAGGATTCTCTGCCTAATATGGTGACATTGGTTTGGTACTCTGTCCTCATGTGTAATATGGAGGTCCAGACCAAAGCCTGCATTTACAAACACGAGAGGACAACCACATATGACACTGCGAATGTACTAAGAATTAATGCGGATGTGTATTTATCAAGCAGATTGAAGTAACAATACACGAAAGAGGACACCCTTTGACCAGGAAGCTGAAAGAGGACAATGGAGGGGGTATTTTTGAAACGTTACTGCTTTAGATGTTTCATTTCAAATAAACGTGTTTAGATTAAAAAAAAAAGTGAAGAAGATAAAATAGGAAAGGAAATAAAATAGAATTTTTGATTTTAATTGATAATGTAATGATATAGTGGGTACACGTTTAGTAAAGGTAGGTATAGGTTTATGTAAATTGAAAATGTATAGTTGGTCTTATAGGCGGGAGCCCTGTAGAGCCGAATTATTTATCTATACTCAAAAGTAATCAAATAATGGCTTACTGAGAAACTAGACGCATTGAATAAAGACCATTCACATGAGAGCGACCAACTACCTACGAACAAAAGAATATTTGCAAGTTTTGACACTCCCTTCACATGAACACTTTTCTAGGTCGCGGCAGTAGGTACGCGAAATTAAGCCATCATTTTCTACCCGCAATGTCTTATTTGAGGTTGAGCTCGAACGAATATTTTATTCTCTAGCTTGTGGAACGCGTATTAAATGATGTGGAATGCGAATAAACTTTGACAATTCGCGCCAAGGGTGTTTTCGTTTGCGGCAAAAAATTTTGAATTCGAAATTTCGTTATTTAAATAGTTGATAAACTTGTTTTCTTAACACATTTTGACTAAATAATTAATTATCCTCCTCTGCCTGGCTGCCAGCCTATCAGTAAATGCATGTTGGAGCGCGGGGTAATAATATTAACAATTTTTGCAAGGGCGGATGTGATGAATTGGACAATTTTGCCCATTTAATTTTTTAGCGGCAGATTATCAAATTTACACGTGAGTATAACATTTTTTTGAGTTTACAATAATATTTCTGGTATACATATAAAATATTGTCACCCTTTTGATGCTAAAATGATGGGTGATTTGGAATACTAAATATTAATAGCCTGAAGAGTTCTCTCAACATACTGGGGCACATAGTTATGCTAAGTAACTCTTCAAATGCGCTTTACAGAGGAACACATATTCTGGTGTTACTGTAAAGTTATATAAGTTTGTATTCAGAAAAATATTCCCTACCCTATGTCGTATACAGACAATATGTTGACAGATTGCTCAATTTATCGAAAAACTCGACCCTATTATTGTACCCATAGGCCGTAATGTGAAAATCTACATCAAAATCAGCATATATAAACCCGCTTTCACGTCAAAACAAATTTTTATTTATCTACCTAAAACGTGCTAAGATCTTCATTCGCATTTAAATTTCTGCTTCCGAGTTGGATTCCAGAGATAAACATTACAAGCAAAAAACGCCAGCATTTGTCCCTCTTGTCGCTTTTCCTCTATAAGAAGCATTTCAAATTGATAGGTCGCACGATCCTTTATTTTATGCCATGTGTTCGACTTTCTTGAACTCGCAGAGTACCTTTTTCTATTGCATACTCTCCTTTTGCCAATTGCACATCTATTTCTATTTCCGCAAAATTTATTGCGAAACCCGCAAATTTATATTTATCCCTAATATTTCCGCATTCAATTGTATTACCTTTCTTTATTGCATTTTCCATCCCTTGATGGTATCTATAAATCAGACTGCCTTCTTCAAAGAAGAACGTATTAACCCACAAATGAAATGATATGGGTCTGTATAAGAAAACTATACGCATAGCAGGGAACGATAATATAATCATCCTTGACCGCATCTAAATTCTTTTGTCCGATATTGATGTGGATCAGTGGCACGATCCTTTCAACAAGTAGTTTAAAGTCGGGATGATCACACTAAGTGGGTACTGAAAGAAAGACCGAAGAAAAGGACGATGACCAGACCATATTCATAGCACCTCGAAGGGTGTTTTTTGTCTTGCTTTGGACATTTATTAACTTATCGTTCATCCTTTAATGTTTTTTTTTTTTGGTACAGGCAGGAGTGATCACATCAATGGGGTAAAACTGTTTGCTTATAAAACTGACCACAACTAAAAAAGGTAAACAGGTTTTTATTTCACAAAAAGGATAGATATCCGTTCCATGCTGGTGGTCAGTTAATAGTGGAAGCGTGCCATAGACAAGGGATTCTTTCATTAATTCTCTCAATTTATTCACCCTAATTAGAGTGAAACCGGACATTGGTACAGTGTTAGAGGTGCCACTAAGAAACGCAAATATAATTGCAAAAGCAGGTCAATGTAGTTTTATGTTCCATATGTGTCACGAAGAACACTAGATCTGAAATAAAGGTCTGCCTAATCTGTTATTTTGCAAAAATTTAACGCACCATTCCTTTGAAAATTATATGCCATAATTAATTCTCATTTAACCCCGAGTGTTATAATCCTGAGTAGAAAACCATCAAATCTTGAAATATACCAAAAAATACGTAGTGCAAAAAGAAAACAAAATAAAGGCTATAAAATGAAAAGAAAATATTTGCAGGAAACTCATGTCATAAAAAAGCGATTACGTACATATATCGAAAATTCTAGACATATCCTTTTTAGTTCAATATTAATTCAATCACCATTTACCCAGAAAAAAATATTTAAAGAAAACATGCAAATCCGAAAATAATGTTCGAACATAAAAACAGTTACAACTCCATAATCAACATCCTTCTCAAACTGTGTTCACCAAAACATATCGCATGGAAGTGATCGTTCAATTGAAATCAGTGCACATAACACTATACACAATACATCCTGTTCAACTGCCGATGTCATCTCGTGAAGGACTCATAATTAAATTCTCTAATCAACTGGCAAACCATAACGACATCGAAAAGGGGTTCCAATACCAAATAATCAAAAATCAATAGAAAGAATGCGATACAGGTTCATTTGCATAACACTACACGAGCCACAAACTAGTTGTATATAGGTAGGTAGGTACCATTCAATATAGAACTTGATCCTTGCAAAAATTTAATTTAATTTATTCATAAAATGCACCCCATCTATAATAATATGTCGGATGGATTTGGAGAGAGTTTTGTAGGGGATACGTGCGCATGTGCAAATTGATTTGAAAAGTCACAAATATGCTAATTTTTTAACAGTTTTTTTTTTCTAACGCACAGTTTTTACCCAACAGGATTGTCATGCAAATTTTTTGGCACAGTTTTATATAATGGATGCAGTGAAATAAATCGCAAAAATGTGCAAAAATGCATTAATGACGGAACAGCTTGTGTGATGGTTCAGTAAAAATGCAGTAATTCAGTCGATGCAATTTTTTAATGACTTCAAGAAACTCATCACGAATAAAATTAGAAAATTATATAATCTAATAAGAACATAGTTTCAAAAGGAAAACCCCGAAGTGTGTGTCATAGCGACAAGACCATCCCTTAACTACATTTCCCCTGCTCAGAACAACACGCTCAGATAAATCCAAATTGAGTTGAAGAGAGGTATTTCCCCGTTGCTTGTATTTGGATTGGAAGTGGAACTACATACATAGTTCAGATTTAGATCTTGAACAATATTCGATTTGTTCCTCAGTATTTGTGAGAGCAAGAAGAGAAATTTACATCCGTATTTAAAAAAAAAGAAGGAAATTGAGGACAATTATTCTTATATCCTCAGTTCTCATTCTCACTTCTTGTAGGAAATGTATTATTTTAACTTGTTCGTTTATTTTAAACTGCTCTTTTAACTTAGTTATTACTGCGAGTAGGTGCAATTATTTGGATGATTAAGCCGGGCTTTCCAAGTTTGATACCAAGAAAAAAATATGTACATATCTGCGTTTTTGTCCACTATCACACATTTCATTTTTTCTAAACCCTTTCACAAATTCCTGGCGAATTGCATACTTTATACATTTTACCACTTTTCAGTTCCAGTTGAGGAGGTCGAACTTGTAGATATGGAGACTCCAGAAGTTTCAGCGAACAACGAATATTATGACAAGGGGGCTTTATAGTTGGAGGAGTTGAAGTTATTACAGCTTCTGAACTACATTGGCGAGAAAAATTACATTGTTTTAGGAAACCAATTCAATTATGAAAACTTAATGTTTAGCTTCTTAAACTCAATATTAAAAACGTGCGTTTTTTAACTAAAACTTCCAAACATTATATATTCTTAAACCATGACAGGTTTTTATTTACAGACCCTGCTTAATTTTTGAAAGCTATGCATGTTATGGTAAAGGTTAGTGAATATACACATAGATAGATGACAAGATTTTTGTGTTGATTATTAATTCTGTAATCAATAACAATCTTTTTTTTGTCGCTTATTAGGTCTACCACGGTTACTTTAAAAAGGTAAAACGAGTTTTTATAAATATGTAATCGGAAGCAGTGACGTAGAGCGAAGCCAATCGTAGTCCTCAGTAGTTATAATTATGTGATTTTCCATTGGGCACACCAAATTTTTATTTCTTATCTCAGATTTTTCGTCGTAAATGGAACATGAAAGCAGATTGATCTGCTTTTGTAAAGCATTAGTGCGTTATTTGACAGTACTTCGGCTGTGCAAATTGTTTCCGTTTGTCGGTGGAAAATATCGAGATCTGCAAAAAGTGATCCGGATAAAAAAAAGGTTGAATTTTTTTCCCAATGGAAAACCACATTAGCCGTCCTGTTCTATTGTCAGGTTAAACGTTTGATAAATATCAGAGAGTATAACTTTCACAAGAAAATTTCTCAATTCAGCCGTTCGGACTCGGCATAAAAACTGCAGGTCCCTTCCAATCGTCCCAAAAATATAAGCTCACCCAAACGAATGGTTGTGTGAAGCTAGGGGGTGTCTACACGCCTGTTGCGCTAACCATTTATTTTAGCTTTTTGCTAGGAATTTTAGAAATTCTATAAATTTAGAAAATGGAAAAAAAAAATAAAAAACGCACTACCTATACAGACCGGATTTATAAGGGTTGCGTACTTTTCAATTCTAAGGATTGTTCGGATTTTCTTACCTTTTTTTCTTCGTTTGGAAATCAGATACTTCTTAATGATGTGCTCTTTTCAACCCTTCTGATGCCATTAATGATCCACACTATTATTGGGTCAATTTATCAACCCATTTCGCAAATGCTGTCTGTTTCGAATTCCATCACGTCCTAACGATTTTAATTTTTTTTTTTTTTTTTTGGAAAATATATTTTTTTATGAAAATTTGTTGCTAATTATTGAAATAAAATTAATGACATTGATGGCAGTTAGGTCGAAACTGTGGGAAAATTGTAAAAAAATAAATTTCGTATAGTGTTGAATCATATTACATGGCGCTTGATCGATCATCATTAATCAATTTTCTTGTTCGATATGGAGAGATATTAAGATCGGATGCATGCGGAAATCTTAGGGTCACCATGTTTTCGCTGTTGATCAGAAACTTCCATGAAGCCATCTTGTATAATATTTGGATGAAGAGCAGATGTGTCAAAGTTAAACAGCTGTAGAAAATGAAGAGCCGCGCTGGTTTTATATGAGTGATAAAACTCATATTTCAACGTTTTCAGCTTTTACAAAAATGTATACATACTAATGATAAGCAATGTTTTCTTTCTGTATAGGTACTTTTTAGTTTTCAATTCGTTAACAAAATCCTACAAGTTAATTTGTTCTTTTCATGTGACACTGACGTTGTCGCCATCGCGAACTACCCAATGGAGATCGGATTTCTCTTCATCGAAACCTGAATGCATGTGTTTACTACATTATACAAATGTTATGATTTATGTTTATTTAAAACTTGCATATGAATATCCAATTAAAATCGGCGAAATGCTAATTTCGTTGGTAGCGGTTCAGCCTCCAAAAAAGTTATTATTTTTGAAGATGATATCGGTCGCTTGTCAACTGTTTGTTTACTTCACAAATATAAGAACAAGACTGAGCAGTGCCGCCATTTACAAAAGCTATAGCATCTTTAAATAAAGTGATTCATTTTGGGCCACCTTGATAATACATAGTTCAAAATTATAATCAGCCTCTTAAGAAGCCTCTGGCTTATTGAATTGTTGCCTCTTCTCGTTTACCGAATGATTAAATTTTGAGCAATCCCTAGCTGAGTCGTTGACCGTGCTTGAACTCCATTAGGTCCGTTTTGTTTGTCCAATTCGCATAGGTATATAAATTCCACTAATTTTTCTATTTAAGTTTACAAAAGGATATTATAAAAAGAATGATAAAAGACCTATCTATCCTCTTTCGGTGCAAAATAAGAAACGGTCAAGCAAAGCAATTCGCGATTCAAATCAACAATATATTCAAAAACGTTAAAGAAAATTCAACAGGACAATGCAGATGTGTAAAACAATCGACGATAACCCAATCAAGGCACATCAATTATCAAATTTTATTTTATTTTATCAAATTTTTGCTTTGCAAACGAGGTGATCTGCTTCCGAATCGCCGCATCCATTCATCCAAGCTATAAGTATGCAGAATTAAGGCGATTTTATATACAGAACAAAAGCAAATTCCGGCTTGTTCACCAATAACGAGATTCGGCTACTGTTCGATCACATCAGTGGTCGAATTAGAATTTAGAGTTAGAATTTATTAGCATTCTAACTTTGAAGCACCTGGCAACTGTCCCATTTCTATTCCCAAAATGGCATGATGGTGACTTGAGTTTTGTCAAAGGAACTTTAAAATCCCCACGCAAAATCAAATTAACACACTCTTTTAAGTATATTCAGAAAGTAAACGAAAAGGGACGATAACCACCATGTCCAGTCCATACGAGTGTACGAGTGCCCAAAAATGGGTCATCTCCTTTGTAAACACATTGGGATTGTGGACTGATAAAAAGATAAACAGGTTTTCTGTAAATGAGGCATAAAATCGAGGTGGTGGTCAGTGAGGGATAAGTTAAAAGTGGACGCGTGTCATTGACAAATAAGGGTTTGTCTATCTAAATTTATTCACCCCGCAAATAGAGTATTTTGGACACTTCATTTTTTTTATGTATAAAATTAATAATTACCTATTTGGTTTTTATTAGATCCGAGTTTTATTTCTTAATTCTGATACACATAATGTAAATTATTCATCAAAGAGATGATAATCGGCCCTAGCGAGGTATCCGTCGGAACGGAAAATTCTCCGATTTCATACGAATCGCAGGATTTTTGCTTCGAGGTATTCTTCGGAACAGCTTTTCGGAAAAATCAATGCGTCGTCGCATTTTAATTATCCTCTCCGAAGACGGATACCTTGAATGTAATTTGAGTCTCCGACGGAGTATGCGTTACGAAGAAAATTCCGTTCCGACGGATACCTCGCTAGGGCCGAATATGTCCTTAATTCACAACCAATATCACATGGATGCGTAGGTGATTTAAATTCTTTTTTTTTTTTCTTTTTTTTTGTGATCATCAATATAACGAATAAGAGAGGTAGCAATAACTCATTCATGGACAGGCTGCGGTAATTTTATACTAATTATTGATTAGATATTCTTGAATGTGCTGTGTTAAGCTGTGTAAGAAATAGTTTGGCAAAAATCTTTTTGACAGTGTTTTACAGTGTTTGCATATTTCACTTTTTTTTTGCAATGGCTACAAGATTCAAAATCATGCCATCGACATCATCGTAGCTTCACAATTCACGTACAATATTTACATACATCTTTACATATCAACGCACATTTGAAACATCCATTATTTGATTCTTCCTAGAGCAGAACTTGGTGTAATATCAACGAATATCTATTTTTAACGCCTCTTTTCTATATTTTTACAGCTAATTGCTCTGTCATCTCCTACTCGTATAAGGGGCGAACATTTCCATACATAAAATGACCGTTGATCGCACGCACACATTTTTCTTTTATTTATTATTTTCGTTTATTACAGTGACCCCGTGAAAATTAAAGAAAAAACCCTCTTAGAGGCCAACCCCATTGAGTTGCCTCTGGACCTTTCCTATTATATTCCGCAGCTATTTTTAATCGTTGATTCGTATTCAACAAAATTCATTTTCCAGGGCATCCTATTGCATACAAGCTGTCTAATATAGAGCGGTAATATTTTTATTTCATATTTGTGTGATTGCCTTGCCATATTAAAGTACAATGCTGCCAAGGATATCAGTCGATTGGACTGAACGGGTTTTCCTAGGAGTTTTTTTTTTTTTTTCACTGAAATCAACTTTTTTTTGTTATGATGGTCCTGTCAAGTAATTTGAGGGAACTTTTACAACTGGTTTGCCCAGGTATGAAAGAGGTTCGTATAGACCCTTGTTTTTAGTAAAATCTTCTGGTTGCTCATCCTGAATTAATTAAAATGCGGAAGTTGAACGTGATTTAAATAAAATATCTTTCATGAAATGGACAAAATGAACATGTTTGTTGAATAAATTATCTTTCTCTAAGATAAATCTTTTGTTATTTTCTATGAGATTTTAAGAAATAGTGTCTTCATTAAATGAGAATATCCTTAATGGTTAAGTAGGGCTTACGTTCGTAGATGAAAACATTATTAATTAGGGTGAGGATGATTTTATTAAATTTAGTTACAATACTTAGAATACAATTGAAATAGATAGCGGAAAATCTATATACAGTGAGCGTCAAAAGTGAGTAAACACCTATGCTTCTTAGGATTTTGTTTAGGGTTTAGAAACAGGTCTAAAAAAACTAACAATCTGTAAAAACTTTAATTACGAAATTACAATAATTAAACATATTTTATGTTGATAACAACAAATAATTTATAAATATTAAAAAAATGTATCCAAACTATAAAGACAAATAAAACTGCTTTGGTGTTCACTTAATTTTGATGCTCACTGTATATAAAAATGAAGATTCCGACTCATTGATCATCAAGGCCCAGCCCTTTGCTCTAGAAAGCTGAAATTTTGCACAGAGGTTCCCTTTATGATGTATGCAAGCACTTAGGAAGGATTTTTCAAAATTCAACCCTTAAAGGGGTAAAAGGGGGTCAACATTTGAATGGTCAAATTTTTACTTTTCATCCGATTGACTTTAAACTTCGAAAAATTTGTATTGGAACATTTTTTTTGCAACCGATTAACTTCAAACTCGGTTTGTGTACTCGGTTATAAGAAATAAAGATAATTAATTTGTCCGATTTTGGAAATTTTGCTTGGAGCCCGAGTTATTGGCGATGAACGCTTTTGAAGAGCCCTTTTCTTAATACACTCCAAAGATATTCAAGCGAAAATTAATTTTTTTTGCTCATTTTAAGTAATCTTTTGAAAAATTGTCCTTCGCGCTTAAACAAGGGAGATAGACCTAGTTTTAATGTAAAATTGTACCTTACCCCTCAATAAGAATCCGTTATTAGTTTCCAACGCCTAAGTTATCACACTTTGCCCAAAAACTTTAATTTAAATTTCTGTTTAATTGTAGAGTTGCATGTGCCGCAAAGTACAAAATGTAATGCAAAGTTAACAATGCCATTTTTGCAAAGGAATTCAAGAAAACGCTTAATTTTAAATAACTAACTTTTATTGCAAAAACACATAAAAAAAAACTTTCATGAAATAACAAAAGTTACATTTTAAACAAACGGCAGCTTAAACGTGGTATAAGATGGTTTCCAACTGAAGACTTTTGTTTCTTAAATTTGTAAGACAACTATGGTTCACTGTGCATACCCTCGTTCATTTACTTTCGCATTCCAACATACTTAGTCCAAATCGCCTTGTTGTCAAAATAAGGTTTATTTCTAGAGCAAATGATGGCCTCTTTAAATATTTTAGAATACGTATCAGTAATTGCTGCGTTACGAAATAAGTTGCTAAGAAATTCATAAATCTACAAAATAAAGAAAGCGATTTCAATAGATCAATTTTAAAAAGGAAAAAGGATTTTATTTTTACTTTTGCTTCATTGTCCTTAAAAAACACGTGATCACAGAGGAATTGCAAACTTTCTGGGAAGATCTCCATTCGATCTGTTCGAGAAGTTGCAACAATATCGAGATTTCCAAGCAGCACAGCACACCCCGATAACACATCAACAGCCAAAATGAAAATGTCTAACAGATAAAAGGTTTTCTCAAGTTTTTCCTTGTTAGAGGATTCTGCCAGCAGTGCCTGAATTTGTAAAAATAATTCCATTATCCAAGCACAGGCGCATTCATCGTTGTTGAACGCGTATAAGGTGGCGGCAAGATGTCGAAACAGGAAGCCATGTTCTTCACGCTTTTCCGCATAGGCATCGATAATGGGATTTAACCATTTGAGTGGATTCGGAAGTTTGGTATTGTAAAGGACCAAGTAGCACCTGATGATAGTGGCCTTTTTAAGCTTACTAACTGGTTTCTCAAACCAGTTGCAGGGTGATGTAAGGCCGTCTATAGAATTAGGATGCAGAGTCGCCACAACTTCGGTGTACTTTTCAAAAAGCTGAAATATATGATAGTTGGTATACAGGAGTGTGTTAAATACTGATGTAAGCCTCACCCTAGAATCAATATCCATGGAATCCATGTAGCGCTCGATAATTAACGTAAAGATGTCCAGTACCTCTGGTATATCACACTTACCCATAAAAATGTACTTTGCGCTCTCTAAGAACTTCTCAAAGAGGCATCCTGCAATGGAATCACAATAATGTCGCAATTGACACTTACAAATATGCTTAACATATTATGTAGCTTAAACAGAAGAAGCGTTCAGCAAAGTGGAATGCTAAAATAAACTTAGCTAACCAAAATAAATGTGCTCAAAAATTAAATATTTTTGTGAGTGCATGTAGGGATATGTACATATTAGTAAAAGGTCTTATTTATAACATGGGTAACATGAAGAAGCTAGATGAAACATATTATATTTATTGGCTTAAACGCAAACACTCTTTCGCTTACAAAAGCGACGAATGCTTCGAAGGAAGTTGTGCTTATCATCAGGCTTTAAGATGAAAACACCGCCATGCAGTTTTTGAATGAAATCCCTAGGATATGCGCTGCGTTTCTAAAGGAAAACAACCACCAAACAACAAATGTGACTACGGCCTTTGCCCAATGAGTAAGCACAACAAGAACTAAGAAGTAGGTAGTGTCTTACTAAATGTGATCCAGCTCTGATTAAGTTCATCAAGTCTGTTTGCCTTCAGCCAAAACACAAAATCATAATTTGTTTTATGAAATCTAATAACATTGCATGCACGCCAACAGAAGGCCAATACAAACTTCAGATGCTCCTCCACCGTCTCATAGCCAAACATAAGGAACTTTAAACAAATTGCACTTACCTTCCACAAATCCATTCAGTTGTGATTCCTTAAAGCAATATACAGCTATCTTCTCGGTAAAATTTTTTATAATCTGCAGACTCACTCCATTGGCGATTTCCGGCAGCAAATTGAACAATAGCAGCAAGTCCTTTTCGAAGCAATTCGGTTCGAATTCGGTAAGGAAATTCTCCAGCAGCCGTTTAGCGGTTCCCGAGTGCAGAACCTGATTCTTTGCAATCAAAATGCAATATTTTCGAGCTTCAAAATTCAAATGAAAAAAACTATGCAGAAAGCACCAGTCCAGAGGTGGTATCGGCTTTGGGAACTTTTTCGAAATCGCACGGAGAGCATTCGTAACCGCATATGGCTCATTGATGTGGTCACCAAACCGAGACTGAGTCACTAAATAATTGACTACAGCCCGCAAAACACTTTTCGAATCAAGGCCCTGTAGCTTACGAGGCTCGGGTTTTCCTTCGGGCAGACGATAAACTCCGCCACGAAAGGCGTTTATTTCCTTGTAAATATAATGAGCCAGAAGATCAGCTACAGCTGGACTGCATTCCGGACGGACTCTTTGCAGCAGCTGTACCCAACATTCACCCGGAACAGCTTCGGCTTGCAGATCAATAATTTCGCGGCCAGTTTTTTCACTATACTCCACGGCCCCATAGATACGATCCTTGAACAACGGTGGAATGTGGCGGAGAGTCATCAATGTACCCACCTCATAGTGAGTCAAAGCCTTGAAGGCTTCTCGAATCATCTCCGGATTGTCAGAAAGGCAGATTGTTTTCCAAATATGATCTAAAGCTTCGTCTACCAGTTGTTCGTATTCCATTGTAGGCGACTGCAGGTGTGGAACGTGAGCAAAAAAGCTGAATAAACTCTTCATCGATCGTGGACGATTTTCATGGCGGAACTTGCTGCTCAGCACCTTCCACGTGGAAATGATGTTCACGGTGTGGCTATCGCACAATGAAACTATGGCATCTATGGCCAGAGATGTGGCCAGATCACCGTTCTCATCTGTGCAGGAGTTGAGAGTGTCCGAAAGATGGGATACAAGATCGGAGCCATATTGTGTTGGTCTGTAAGTAGACAAAACATCATGTCAGTCAATGAAATGAAAGACTATTAGAATGCATTTCAAAATTATAACCTTTCACAGCAAATCTCCTTAATGGTGTAGGTTTTTGCGATTTCAAACTCTGATCGCCCCGCTGAATCACTATGTGGTTGGGATAAAAGTTTCATTAGAAAAGGATAAGTTCGTCCTTCAATGCGCCATAAGCGTAGGTATAGATCCATACAGAAGGTGGGATTTTTTGCAGTCATCGCACGGATGGTGTTTAGAATCATGGGAATGTTGTCCTGCAAAACAGAGTAAATGGTTATGTTTTTATTTTTATAAAATTTATAGATAAATCCAAAACAGAGAAGAGATAAAAAATTGAAAATATAGCCAAGGCTGCTTGTCTTGTGATACCGTTTTGTTTCAGAAGCGGTACTTCTTGTCTTCCTGGTAGAGCTAGCCGAAATGAAAGCTACTTATAACACTTATGACTTATGACACAAGGAAAACGAGTCTCTGAAGTACAAAATGCGCGCTTTGAATTCTCTATAGAGCTGCCAATCCAGGTATGAAGTTCGGAAGATTTACCAAAAACTTAAGACGACATATCAAGTCTAAAAAGCTCGAAGCTAAACTTGTACGAGCACTGAAAACTGGAAAATGATCAAGTAACTGAAGTTGGATAATAACTACCAGACCTGCCTGAAGACTTTCCACAAGTTACCTCTTACCAGGAAGCATGAAAATAAAAAGGCTTCATATTAATTTAAACACTCACCTTCGACACAGCAAAATTCGGCAGCCCTCTAAGCAGCTCAATCTGAATTTCTGGATTAACCTCTTCAGCCAACTTGAATATGTAGGTCATCAGGAAATCATACGCAATGTTTCCGTTCAGCATGATGATCTCCAAAATGGTTTCGTAAATCCTAAACCAACAGTCAATGGACGGCTCTCTCGATAGAAACAGTGCTCTGAGGAACAAGTTGATGGTCTGACAAAATTTAGATTTTGCCTTCACATTCAGCGTATCGACAAAATTAAATACATCCTTGAATTCGGATTCGTCAAAACTCTCAACTAAGTTCGCCACATCGAATGCGATCGCAATATCCGGGTGGATATTCTTCATTTGTTTCGAAAAATCTTTTGTGGAGATTTTCGTTTGCTCTGTCACCGGGGGCGGTGATTTACTCAGCGAGAGTATTTGTCGTACGATCTTATGGGCCAATGCTACACCATCTGGGGGTATGAATGCAGTCTGAGACATCCACTGGATGATACCATCGAGACACATGTTCAGAATGTATTGATTCCCACAGCTCTCTTGCAAAACAACGTATGCCATGATGCGCAGCAGATCCGGCAAATACACTGGGGAGAGCAAGTGTACATTCTCTGCCAGCAATATTAAAAGGACGTTATAAAAGTTATGGGTGTGTTCTCGCGTTGCGTGCAGAACGCGTAAGATGCAGTGTAGACTTGGCCTTGGATCGATTCCATATTTAACAAGATTTTTCACAACAACCGCTTGATAAAGGGCTAAGTCAATGGCTTGATCGTAATCTTTTTGTGTTAGATAGTGCTCTACGGCTTCGATGAGAAGTATGCTTGTGAAAAGGCAGGTTCCCGATGAGGAGATCTAAAGAAAAGAGTAAGTCAGTTGTATAGGATATTGTTTGTGAAAGTCAACCTTTGACCATAAGATAATTTCTTTTAGCAGGGCTTTTGCATCAGACTGGGTCTTTGTAAGTGCGAGTAAACCGGTCCAAATTGTTTTCGAATAGGGAAGTGTTTCCGGATTGCACAGAATGTAGAGAAATACCGGACGGAGGTATTCTGTGCTGTGTTTTTTGATTCTGTTAATAGAAATCGGGATAATAAACGAAAGAAAATGACAAATAGAAATCGGGTACCCACTGTTTGTCCTGGTGATTGCAGATGCCATTAATTTTGTTGGCAATGTCGTTCATGTCAACTCCTTTATTCTGAATTAGTGTGATCAATGGGTGTTGTTGAGTTTTCAGTCCGTATGCAGATGGGAGGGACTCATTTTCGTTTAGCGCCGCTGTTTTTCGCTTCAAACTCAGGAGCAAGAGGCTAATGACTCCTTCACTAATCGCTGAGTGTTGGGTCGAACTGAAATGATACATATAATGTATTTGAAATGGTTTTACAAGGAATCCAAATAATTGGCAGATTTTTTTAAGCTTGCGACAAAATTTCTACTTGTATTGCTCGATGGAAGAGAGACGACAGAGAGAGAGAAAGCACACAAATAAAATAAATAAAAAGTTAGCGCAACAGGTCCAAATAAGTCCTTCTCACAAACATTCGTTTGTATGAGATTTTTTTTTTTTTTGGAACCAAAGCGTAACACACTTTTTGGTGAAACTGTGCACGTCCTTCCTTTACGAATAGTATCTAAATCATATTATTGATGTCCGATGCTCTAATTTGCATTCTTTATATCTACCTATTTCTTTTCTTTTTTTTTATTAAGCCTCATTTCTTTCCTAGGCTGGACGGCTAAGGTATGAACATACAAGACAACAAACAAAAGAAAGTCGAACACTCACGATATTTGGCAATTTAAAAAAGTGTGACCTATATGTGTGTGCTACTAGTCGCAACATGAGTGAAATATGGACAGCAATGTGTTCTTTGTAGGTCAGTTGGGTATGATAAATCAATTCACCAACTAAACCTCAATTGCGTGGGGTCACATTATGTTCCCTTTCAATTGTATTAACTCAAAATAAATCAGCAAAACTGGTATTGTTTCGTACGCCCATCAAACACCCACTTTCAAGCACATCACAAGTACATCTAATTCAACAGGCCCGTGTTAAGTTTCAATTAAAATGTTTTCGAAGCATGTCGATTAAGTTCATAAGGTAATTTTCACCTTATGATTGGAATGGAAGCATGTCCTTGGACTTGTTGGAGGCGACATTTTCTCCGCTAAGGCAGGTAATTAATAATAAAAAATCAAAGTACACTATGTGTACAAGTGAACTGGTCACCAGGAACGCATGGTCTGTGAAAGATTAAAATCGTGTCGTTCACTTGGTTCCCAAGTCATTTGCTTGACTGAAGAAGGAGGAAATGTACAAAGATGTTATCATAAAATATGTATTTTTCATCGTACCAACATGCAATGTGTAGGAGCTAGCACTTCTTTGGTTCTGCAGTGAAGTATTGATTGAACTTTATGTAAATCACTTCAAACAGTCCAAGGTTAGTAGACTGCTAGATACTTTGAAGAGCCGAACTGCTATTCCCCGCCTCCAACCCCAACTCAAATGCGAACAAATATGTGCAATACAATTAATAATAATAGTACTCACCTCGAATTGGGTAGCATTGAAATCAACATAGTTAGAACATTATTCACATCCAGCACTCCAGCTTCAACCAAACGCACAAACGTCTGACAACTCATCAGGCTTAGCTGGACAATGTCCGATTTGCATTGGGTTTTAAGGAATTCAATTTCTTTGATATTATGCTCGAGTATTTTTTTTTCGCGACTTTCACAGATTTTCTTATAGATTTTCTCAAGCACTGATGAAATCTTCACCACCGATGAAGTTTTTGTTAAACTTTTAAACTCGTCCATTTCTTCAATAATTGTCAATATTTCTTCAGTAAGATAAGAATTAGCTAATATATAAATTAAGGCAAGAGGAAAAAAAACACTACACTCCTTAATTCTCAATTGACAACTGAAGTTTGTTGTGTCTTGTTCTTGTGTCCCGAATGTATGCCCAGTGGCAAAGTAGGCTGCAAAAAGTTTCTTCAATACGCAAGTCAATAAAATCTCAAACGATTCACATTGAGCTATAAAACCAAAACAAATCGTGTACGTCGTGTGTTAATTATTTACTATTTTGTTGTTACAAACCGAAACCCGGTAATAGGTCTAGTCTAGGTATATTACAATTCATAAAGTAAACATACGTGAAGGTGGCTGTGGTTAATATTTTATTAAATGAAAGTGGAATTCTATTGTAGATGGCACTGGCATCACGCCACATAAGCCGGGATAGGTAAGGTAGTCGATCACGAGGTCAATCATCACATTATCGAAATAATCATTGACATCCTATACAATTATACATGGACTGGTAGTGAAATGTCAGTTTCATACAAATCTGTGAGGAAAAATGAGGCCAACATAAGCACTAGCCCTTTTGGTTCAGTGCGGCGAAAGTAAAACACAGTGTCATCTATTGTAGAAACATTACAACTGCGCAAAATAACGATTTATTGAAATAATTTCGAACTCTCTACCGTGAACCAAAGGAGCTATTGCTTATGTTTGCCTTTGCATCAACGAAAAATTGGCAGCAAGCAGTCCATGTAAAGTATGCCATTGGTACTTACAGCGACGACACTACTACGTACCTACATTTTACAGTCCCAATCGTGCATAGCTGTCAAAAGTTGAAAAGAGAATAGTGCGCACACAAACACAATCAGTAATGGCAATTTTTATATGTAATACAATTTAGCCTGCACGTGGAAATAAAAGAAATTAAGTAAGTTTTAAATTTAATATCATACATAAGGCGTATTTTTTTGAGAATCTATAGCTAGCTCACTTTTACTTTTACATGCAAAACTTTTATACTCACTCTTGGTATACTCACTTTTGGTTTAACATGCAAAATTGCTATACTTACTTTTGGTTTTGTTATAATCACTTCCCAAAAAAATACGCCAATAATTGAAAATGCGTTTAGTTTGAGAAAGTTTGTGGTTAAACTGCTCTATTTTAGCCATTGACATACTATACATGGACTGCTAGTGAAATGTCAGTTTTGGTTCAGTGCTGCGAAAGTATGAAACCTCTGCGCGCCATTGCTATTTTTTACAAAGAATACAGTTGCCATTCATTGTAGAAACATTGAAACTGCGCAAAATAACGACTTGTTCAAATTACTTTGAACAATCTATAACAGATGGCACACTCAGCACTCCAACGAAATCGCACGAATTGCTCGAAGACATTTCGTTTCTCTCCGCCGCCGTGAACCAAAAGAGCTAAGTGCTTATGTTTGCTTCAACTAAAATTGACTGCTAGCAGTCCATGTTATCAATGATTTCAGCCATCATCCATTTAGTAATGTGCCTAGTTCCCTGAACTCAGTAACTTGTCCACTGCACTCAGCCAACGGGCTGTCAAAATTTATGGTGAGCCTCATGCTACGCCCGGTCCAGAGGGCAAACGTAAACAATACCCGCGAAACGTTTAAAAATGTTTTCTCTTTACAAATACAAAGGTATAAACATGAATTATTTTACTTAAGGATTCGTGAAAAATAGTTAATAGTTCTCTTCAGTTTAAACCATCAGAAACATCAGCAATGGAGTTGCCGACAGTGCTCAACAACAACAGTCTGTCGGATGATTTGAATACAAAGCCAGAAGCTGCAAACAAATTAGAAAGTTTAAAGCGAAAATTTGAAACGGATTCCACCAATTCTCCAAAAAAAAGGATCAACAACGAAACTTGTGATACTCTCCCAGTAACAAGACTTCACCATAGTCCTAAAAAAAGGATCAACATTAACGCCAATCCAGAAACAAAACCTAGGTTCATCTATGGTAACTACAGTCGGTACTATGGCTACAGGAATCCGAAAGACTTCCATGACGTACGGTTGGATGTATTCGAAGCGAACAAACAAGTGTTCGAGGGCAAAGATGTCCTAGATATCGGATGCAATAGTGGCTTCGTGACAATAGAGATTTCCAAGAAAATAAATATCAAGCACATCACAGGTATCGACATTGACAAGGGACTGGTAAATAAGACCACAAAGTTCATTTCTAAAGCTAGAAAAGCGTCTACGACAGGAAATAGAAAAGGATTCCCTTTTAATTTAACTTTTGTCCATGGAAACTACGTTCTTCGAGATGACGTTCTGCTAGAATGCGAGAGTCCACAATTCGATCTAATACTTTGCCTTTCAGTCACTAAGTGGATACATTTGAATTTCGGCGATAACGCAATAAAGCAAGCGTTTAGAAGAATCTATGCACAACTCAGAGAGGGAGGAAAGTTGATTTTAGAAGCACAGCCGTGGGAGGGATACAAGAGAAGAAAAAAACTTACTGTGAGTACAAATAGTTTGCTCCAATATGTATCATTAATTAGAGTCTACCATTCTAGCCAGAGATATTCAAAAATTACCAAGCTATCCTTTTTAAACCAAAGGATTTTATCGACTACCTGTTGAGCAACGAAGTTGGCTTCAAAACTTTCGACACACTCGCTGTACCTGATCACTGCGCCGAAGGATTCCGAAGACCAATTCAAATATTTTCAAAATAAAATGATCAAATGGATTTTTATTGAAATAACCGAGAGTATCTTTTACAATATTAAACCTCAGCAAGCATTTTTTCGCCCTTGAGAGCCTTTAGAATGTTGCACGCAGTTATTCTTGACATTTCAATCCGTGTATTCGTATCTGCACTTCCTATGTGCGGTAATATTACAACGTTATCTAGCTTTAGAAGTGGATGATCTAGGGGCAACGGCTCTGGAGTAGTAACATCCAATCCGGCGGCCAAAATGCGGTTCTCCTGTAACGCTTCAACTAAAGCTGGCTGATCCACAACCCCTCCGCGAGCTGTGTTAATAAAGATTGCATTGGGTTTCATTTTGGCAAATGCTTCCTTGTTGAATAGTTTCTCAGTTTCGGGCGTCAGAGCACAGCACGCCACGATAAAGTCAGCTTCCTTCAGTACATCATCAAAGGACACCTTCTCAAAGCCCAATGCTTTGGCCTCTGTTCTCTCTGACCGATTTGAGTAGATCAAACGCGCGGGCTTAAACGGGGCCAGCCTTTTTGCAATCTCATTGCCAATCCGGCCAAATCCAACCAAACCCAATGTGGAACCCTTCAACCCTTGTCCGCACATCCAACTGGGTGCCCATGACTTCCAGCCGCCGTTGTAAACTTGCTTATTAGCCTCAAGTAAGCGACGGCTCGTGGTCAATAGTAGTGCTACTGTCAGCTCGGCTGTAGCATCGGTTAATACGTCTGGTGTATAGCCCACTCGAATACCTCGCTTTTTACATTCCTCCACATCAATGTGCTCAAATCCAACAGAGATAGTACATATTGTCTTTAATTCGGGTCCAGCAGCGTCAATAACCTCTTTGTCAACTTTGTCCGTTAGGGCACAGTATAAGGCATGTTTCCCAACGATATTCTTCAGCAACTCATCTCGTGGCACTGGGCTGGCCTCGCTCCACATTGATATTTCGCATCTGCAGAAGCGAACTGATTGATACTCATTGTACACAGGTGCTTCATTTCAGTATCATTACTTACTCAGATTTGAGAAGATCCAGACCTACGGCAGCGTAATCTGGACGCGTTACATAAACTTTGGGACGCGTCGTTGTCATTGTGGAGTAATTAGACTTGAGTAGCTGATTGTAGTGCGTGCGGAACGTTGATAGAGAACTGGTTTTAATTAAAAATTTAGAAATAATTAGCATTTCATCAACGTTTTTCGCACCGGTTCAACAGGTTGCACAGCTCTAGGCAGCTGGGATGTTAAGCTGTCAACTATTGTCAATTTGTAATCGGTTAAGGAACTAACAGCAGCGCCCACAAAAAGAGACATGTATTTATTTAGCTATGAGAAGTGTAATAAATGTGAAAAAATAAAAAGAAATGCAGGTGGAGTTCGTCGATACAATTTGGATTGAAATAAATTAAGCGCAAATCATATTTTTCATGTAGAATAAATATATTTTTGTAGTGAAAAGAAATCAAAATTCAGTTTTTGCACCTGAATTTAAGTGAAAAGGAAATAAGTGCTCGGAATTTATTACCTTGGTGTTGAAGAAGGATATAAACAATAGACATGCGGAATGGTTTTCACAAATGGATTTAGCATTTGCTCAATTTACAATCAATCAGAGCTTGCCAGAAAATACTTGGATCCTATTCCACAAACCGGTAAGAATAGACCGTCGACTCCTCCCACATAACGGACCTTGCCTACAAGCTGCTGGCGGGCCCAGGATTTTTCATGTTTTGGTGCTGTACAAAATCAAAGGAGCGCCATTAACGCACGCATACTTAAAAAATCCTAGGCCCATGGTATAGCATGGAAAATCATAGCCGCTATTAATTTTGACATTTACACGTATTCACAGACAGGGTAATTTTTTCCGGGGTGAATCGGGTAGGTGTACGGGAAGTCGGCGGTGTATTCTTACTGGTTTGTGTCCTATTCTGTGCAAAGAAAAAACCTCCCTCCCACAATAAATTGGCATTTCTGTCGATGGCAGCAACAGAAACAATCAATATAGACTTGTTTACGTTCTGTCGCCAAACGGCCATTTTTCTGTCGCTAAATTCTGTTGCTGAAAAAAGAATTCTCGGACAATGGAATAATTCTAACAGAGGCTTTAAAACTGTTCAAATAGGAACATACCTACATTATCCAATGCTAAGCGAAACGTTATATTTATAGTACAAACTACAATGATTTTTCAAGTTTTTTTTTAATTTAAGTATTTTAATGATATTATTTATGTTTATTTCTGTGTCGGTTTTTAGTAGGGTAACGGATGTGGAGTTTAGTAGGCTATTTGCTGTATCCCATCTAAAAAAAAACTTTATTTAGAGTTAGAAATAAAATTTCAGACCTAATTTAAAACTGTTTTGACGTGCAAAAATAATTAAGTAAATTTTTATAAAAAAAACAGTTTTATAGCAATAACTATTGTTATTATTCTAATTTCTTTATTATTATATAAATAAATTACAAATATGTACTAAAACACAGTGTTAAAAGTTAAAATTATAGTGCTAGATCGAATGGGAACGTGTAGGATTTTAAAATTTAGTAGACTTGGCATCGCTGAATAAATGGCACCTACTCTACTCCACTAGCAATCTACTACAATCCTTTTCCTTGATTTCATATTTTTAGAACTTTAAGTCATTTTCCGACCGCCATATTGTTCGCGTCTTCATGTTCGAAATGGAGCCATGTCCGATGTGCGAAAATATTTTCACTAATTTTCCCAAAAATCGATGTGAAAACTTCAAGTAAATGTTAAAATATGAAAAATATTAACCCAACTTATTGTGTGTAAAGTATTTTATAGTGATTTGACACATTTTCAACAGAAAATAAAGTGTTACCCAAGTGTGTGCAAGTACAAATTGTAATTTTTCATCGTTCCACCATCGCGCTCGACCTATTGGAAACTTCAAACAAAAACCAAAATACATAAAATGAATACAGTTAAAACATCTTGAAAATCAATTCATAGCCTCCCTGTTTTAACTGAAGAGAAACTTATATATATTATAGAGACAAAAAGGAAAAAAAAACCAATCATTGCCGCGAAACAAGTTTTTGTATTTTAGTTTTTTTTTCTATTATTTTAGTACCCAGCCAAGACGAATCGACCAAAATTGTAGTAGAACTCTGAAATAAATTCAAGCCTCTCCTTCTAACCAGCAAAAATCAACAAACTGTCCGTCTCGCCTACTCTCATATAATTCTCCGCGCAAAGTACGCAAAGTCGAAGCCGAAACTAAAAAAATCCGGGAACCATATTTTTCGGTTCTATAATCTTTTTTCTCCGTATTTCCCAAACGAAAAAACCCATTAAATACACAAGTGTTTCATGTGAAAATTTAGAAAAATTGTTTCCTAATTAATTTACTCTGTGAATATGTAGAAATAAACCGTAAGTGCCACAGTGAATGTGAATAAAATTCAATAAAACTTGCAAGTGATGTGTGGAATACAAGAAAAACGTAGAATCGCCATTGCTGCTACTGCTGCCACCAAATGTCTCGGGGTGTTGGCGTTGATTAGATTTTTCTTTTCTCTATATTTCCAATGAGTTTAGAGTTTTTTTTTTGTTTTTAAATACATATTTAAGTATTGTGTCTTTAGCGAAAATATACATAGTACAACGAAGAAATTGTAGACATATTTTCGCGACCACAAAAAAGTGCGAAACAGCTTAATTGTATTATTTTTCCCTCGCGCAATAATACATTAGAAAACATTTTCTCGTTAGGAAATTAAATAATTTTTATTTTTATTGGAGCGAGAGTGCACACAGAAAATTGGAAAACTTTCTACCTACGTGGTGTATTCTCTGCTCCCCATCTTGCTATCCGCCGCAGTGTTAATACGTTTTTCTTATTTGGCGATTGTCGTCGTCGTTTCAGTTCGACGAGGAGCAAGTCTCCACAAAAGTACTAGAATATGAAGTGACAGAGCGTAAGCATTTACCTATATCAAATTTTCCTAAGAATTTGTATTCCTTATTTCTGTTTTCTTTTTAATAAAAATTCGTTTCATTGAATATTAATTTGCAAAAGAAAAAAAAAACAAAATTGATTTTAACGAAAAGAGACCGCGTGAGAGACACATATATGATCGCAGTGCGACTGAAACAGAATGACAATCATATCGGGCATTTTGTGAGCCAGAGTACAACGACAATAACAACTGCGAACCATCCATATACATCTCCATACACACACCCAGCCCCAGCAATCAGGCTCCGTTCTGGCATGGCACTAGCACTGAGAGCACACCATCATCGCATCGGCCGAAGTGATATGAAACTCATTTCATCCGAACCAACGAAACGACCAACGACGTAACGACGTGTCGGTCGGACGACAGTGCGTGTGTGTGTGTGTGTTTGTGTGGTGTCAGTTCAGTTGTGTAGCTATTCGATGTTTTCTGTCGCGCGCGGCGGTCCGTCTGTCCTCTTGTCGCTGCGACGAAGTGATTTGTAATCATTTGTTTGTGTGTATGAGTGGGATATTACCGCTCTCTGTGTGTGTACGGTTTAGAAGGAAAACAAAGTGAAACAGGGAACTGAAGAATTGGAATAACAACGAAGACAAAAGTGGAGAATATACACTGAACACAACAACACTAAACCACTACAATCGACGGCAAAGAAGGAGAAGGCCAAAGAGTAATGATGATGATTGCTTTTGCAGTTGTTCTGCGCCGCATCGATTGATTTTTCCTTCCCATCCAACACAACACACACAAAAAAAACTTAAAAAATCGAAAAAAAACTACAAAATACGATTTATACATTTTATAGGAGAACTCGCTTGCGTTTTACGGTTTAATAGATCTTTGTGTTTAGGCCCTTGTGATCCCCTTGCGCCTTACCGCCACGGTACACAGTATGTCTTTCGGTTTTTTGTGTGTTTTGACGCCCACTATCTACCACTCCCCCTTGTACACACAAAAATTTATTTTTTAGTATATATTATGTACATGTTTAGGATTTCTTGCTTTTATTTTTTAACAACATTTTGTATCTTTCTGTAGCGAAAGCAAAATAGAGAAAGATGGTAGGCGAAATGTGTGTATATATGTGTCAAATATATAATGTACATAGTGTAAAAAAGAACGAGTAAAACAAAATATTGAAAACTTTACAAAAAAGTACTATAAACTGTGCTAAAAAAAAGGCTACGAAATAACTAACCGCGAGTGCTTTGTGTAATATGGCCCATCAGCAACCCGCGGACAACAATTTGAATGATGTGAATGTAAATATTGCACCAGCCGCCGGAAACGTACCCGCCTCTATTGAAGAGCAGCAACACGCGAAAAATCATTTGTTAAACTCGCAACAAAACTTTCAAAATGGATCTGATTCGAACAGCAGTAACAGTAGCAGTAGCAGTAGACATTTACAGCAGCATAATAATTCTAGAGGAATGCCGCAACAGCAGCAGCAACATCATCAGCAACCAGGAACAATGAATGAAAAGATAAAATCACCCTCCGGTCAGGGTGGTGGTAATCCAGGTGGAGTGCCCCCAAATAATGGTAGCGAGGGACAAATTCCACAACAGCAGCCGCCACAGCATCATCCTCCCTATGTTGGAGATAATCCAATGTCACACTATCAGCAGCAGCAACAACATCATCATCTCCATCAGCAACATCAACAACTCCAGCAACAGCAACAGCAGCAGCATCAGCAACACCAACAACACCATCAACAACAACAACAACAACATCATTTGTCACAACAACAACAACCGGGCAGTATAATTGAAATGCCCACCAAAGACGAAGGACCCAATACCTACACACCGCCGACACCGCCCTTAGTCGGTGGAGTTGGTCCACCTCCACCACCACCACCAGGTGGTCATCCTCCACCTGGTCATCATCCCGCGTACGGAAGATATCATCATGGTGATCCCAATATGGATCCTTATCGCTTTGGCCATTCGTCAATGCAGCCAATTCCTGGAGGTGGAATTGTTGGCCCTGTTGCCGGTGGTGGTGGTGGAGGAGTTGGTGGTAAACCCCAATCACAGCAGCAACAACAACAGCCTCAGCAGCAGCAACCACCACCACCGCCACCACCATCAGGTATATCGTCACCAAATCGACCGCCACCACAACGCTATATACCAGGTCAACCCCCGCAGGGACCTACGCCAACATTGAATTCATTACTTCAATCGCATCCTCCACCACCACCGCCGCCCCAACATCGATATTCGAATAGTTATGATCCTCAGCAACAACAGCAAGGATCGCAGCAGTCACAGCAACAACAGCCACCGCCGCAACAGCAACAGCATCCACCACCACCACCTCCGCATCAGCCATACGGTGGTCAACAGGGTTGGGCGCCACCACCAAGACCTTATAGTCCACAATTGGGGCCATCGCAGGCGTATAGGACACCGCCACCGGTAAGTCAATACATATATTTAAACTTTTATTTTATTAATTAATTTGCGAATTGGATAATTTTATAAGAGTGAAGAACTTTGCACTAAGCTTTACTACGTATTCGGGAACAAAGTCGAGTATCACAAGCATTTGTACCTTTTTTATTTTTGAATATGCAGCTCATATTTTTTGTTGTTGCGAAGAAAGAAAGTTTAATGCAATATAGGAAGGTGCCGATAGAATTTTTAATTTGGGTACGTTCGAATATCTATATTGATCAGTTTAACTAGATTTGTCGTTTCTTTAATTTCCAAGAAAGCATTAACTAACTGAACGTGCGGCGGTTTTCACTTAATTTTTCGTATTAATAAACTTTTAAGCAAATATTTAAAAATTGTTATAAAGTTTGTGAGAAATTCTCTTTTTTTATGATTCTCAGAATAAGAATTTGCATCTCCATTTCAAGTCAGAATATCTACTCAAGAATCACGTGTTCAGTAATTTAAGTATCTCATACAACCCAACTGCCAGCAGCCATAGATTAGTTTTGACATTTCATTTCGTAGTCAACCAAAATAAGCTCTTTGTTCCATTGGTTTTTAGAAAGAGTGAAAGGACATATAATATTATTTAATTATAAAGTGAAAATCAGGTTTGGAAGAGTGGGTAAAGAAAACTACGCAACGGTTTGAACGAATAAATTTTACAAACGGTTCACTTTTCAAGGCGGGACACAAAAGTTTTCAATATAAATTAATTAGGCACATACTCTAATTAAAATTGGGACATTTAGATTGATGTCAGATAGTGGCTGGCCGCGTTCCATTAGAGAAGCAACCGCTAGAGCTCTAGCGCCAGAGAAATAAAAATAATTTGGTTTTGCTAACTGACTCCAAAACTAAATTTATTTCAATATTTCAATCCGAATTATGTCGACGAACTCTCCACTTTATTTGTTGTTCCAAATTTGTTTATGTGTATTGTACTTTTAATCGAATTGCATTGACAAATGACAGCTTATATTTTTGCTTTCTTTTTCTCAATTCAGCGGGAAATTCGCGCTAGATTGAAAAATTGCCCTGAAAATCACAATTCACAATAAGTGTTAGAGAGCACTTGGTAAAATGTGAATTTTGTTAACCCTCAACAGGAAGCTATATTAACTTCGTCATTATCATTACATTTGTAACGCCAAGGAGTCACGGGAGACCCCATACACATGAATATACATTATGTATTCTAAATCAGGATCAAATTCTGAATCGATTTAGCCGCGTCCTTCTGTCTGTCTGTTTAGATACTGTCGAAACGAATCGACCTAGAGATTTTGTAAGAGGAATTCTTTTTACCGTCAGGTTGGTATTGAAAATGGGTTACATCGAGTAGTTCTGGTACCTTTCCCCTTAGAAACGAAAGGGAACGAAAAGGAATATTAGGCGAAACAAAAGTCCATGCAGTCCATTTTCCACATCAAGCAAATCATTGTTCAATCATTCGAGTAGATTTCATGTTTCAGGTAGTTATTTTTCGTAACACATAACATTTTTGTTTATATTTTAGTCTCCAGTCGAACGGGAGGGAACCTTGGAATAGTGTGTACCTAATTAATTCACTAAATAAGGACTGTTCGAGAAAAAATCCGGAAAGATAAACTAGGCTTGACAATTCGTAATGCTGAAAGAAACGGATCGTTCTAAAGCAAAAAAAAAAAAACATTAAATTTTGTACTTACTTACTTACTTAGATGGGGCTACAGTCCGGGGTGGACCTGGGCCTCAACCAACACGCCTCTCCAGTTAGCACGATGTTTGGCTAACTGCCTCCAGTTGCGCACTCCAAGTTGGTTGAGGTCCCCTTCCACTTGTGCGCGCCACCTAAGGCGAGGTCTTCCTCTACTGCGTTGTCCCTCTGGGTTGGAATCGAAGACTCTTCGGGCCGGAGCGTTGGTGTGCATTCGCTCTACATGTCCTAGCCATCTTAGTCGACTGATACGTACTTTTCTGACAAGGTCGATGTCGCTGTACAGCTCGTAGAGTTCGCTGTTAAATCTCCTCCTCCAAAGCCCGTCAACGCAAACGGGACCGAAAATCACTCGAAGAATTTTGCGTTCGAAGCGACCAAGGAGATCTTCATCCGCTTTTAAATTTTGTACACGCAATTAAATAACACATGAAAACTATTTTATTCACGTATTTTGACTGTATTTTAGGTTCTGTCACCACTTGACAGTTTATAAAATGACATAATGGATGAATGCATTCAGAACAACAATTACAATTTTCTATACTCGTAAAGGTCGTAACATTTGTTAATATTGTTTTATTTTCAATCGAAGTATAATTCAAAAAATTAATATCGGGACAAAATCGGGACATTTAGTAAATCGGGTCAGATATCGCGACAGGGTTCAAATGTCGGGATTTTCCCGCCAAAATCGGGACGTCTGGCAGGCCTAATTATGCTAAGCATTTTTTTAAACTACTATCTCTACAATAATTATCAGGCCGCGATAAATAATTATCTTCGGCTAATTTTTTGACACTTATGAAGTGTTAGAAAGAAGTTCACCAAACTCCAATCTTAAAAAAAACAGAGATTTATCGAACGTTACGGTATTAATTTATTACAATTTTGTGTTTTATTTCTTCTTTAATATTCTAACAAAACTCAAGCAAAATGAAAATGTCAAAAATTAGCCTATAGGATAATTTATTATGTATCTTGCTCCCGGACCAGGATAAACTGTTGACAGCTGGAGATTCGTTTTCCACCACGATAGAAAATTATCCGAAGATAATATTATTTTTATCAGTTAACACGCGGCATTAAGATTAAAAAATGTATAATTTAAATTATTATTTAACGGTACCGCGATTTCATATTTCAGTATTGTCAGACCGCGCAAATATTTCCAGATTTTTTCTCGTACAGTCCTTATATACGTAAAAGTTATGACAAGTGCCATTCTTAAATCCATTTATGAAATCTGTGTGCAAGCAACTGGTCTAGGTTAATAACCTTTTGTTCTTATAAAACAGGCCAGTCATGCAAATTGACATGCCGTTAGATATCTATTATCTTTAAGGTAATTGGTTTTCGTCTTTGTTGAATTGCTGAAATTCAAACCATGTCATGTTCCTTGTGACACTCTTCGACTTAAATTGAACGATAAGTAGGTAGTCCCATTTTTATATATTCGTCTTCTTTTGCAGAATGAGTAAAGTCATTTGACTCGACTTCGCCTGTAAAAACTTGCATATCACTCATAAAACACATTAATATGAAAACGACCTTGAACCGACAAAAAATAAAAAGATAATATACCTACCTACCTTTACGCACCACTCAGCGGTTCTTCTTAAGGTGCTAGTACACGGTATGTAGCACGCTACATATATATGTGTCTCTGACGTAATTTTGACGTTAGCGAATGGAGCCAATGGCTACATACCGCGTACTAGCACCTTTAAACTCATGTGAAAGGACTTCATTTTATGTACATGACAACTTGTCAATGTCACATAATGCTTGCTTGATATCAATATACAAATTCCATATCATATGACAGAACTGTCAAACTGCAATGTTTGCTTCATTCATCTGAGAATCATGATCTCCTTAATAAACATAAATAAATGTCGCAACTTTTATATTGTATAACCTCAAGAATATATAGTGCTCTAGCAAATTGAAACAACTTGATTAATGCCGCCACAACTTTCGGAAAAAAGTGGTCAAGAGCAACTTGACTGCTGGTTGGCGAAAAACTTAAGAACAACAATCAGAGCAGCAACTACAAAATTCACAAAATAAATTTTATTCTTTGGCTTTGTAGTAAAATCTCCTGACATTGACATTGATTATATTAATTTATGACCGGTCGGATTTTTGTTTGCCGCCACTGGCGCACCAAACACCACCAGTGCCCCCCTCTCTTCGTCTCTTTCAGAATTTTATCATCAACATCAACCGGTGTCTTAAATTTTCATTCGTCGTTTGGTTATTTGTAAACATTGCGTTTCGATTCGATGGGATTCTTTTTTTGGCATTTCTTTCTTTCTCTCCTTTTTATTAGGTTCTTTTATTATTATTGTTGAGGTAAAAAAAAAAAAACACCCGAATACCCAACGAAATACTCACACAATTGCTTCGACCAAACAATTTGCCGATATAATGACGACGACGAAGACGCGGACAACACAACAAGGGGTAGAAATGATGAGAATTTTAAAAGAATTCACTTTTAATTGCTTTCAGATTGGTGTTCGAGGAGTCGAGGAAGCCCAATCAAGCATTGTGCTCTTTGATTGTTGACAGTTGTGCTCTCTAAATACATTTTGTGTCTTGTTTTTACCGACAGGTAAAACGCGTGTCTGTCTGTTTTGTTCATTTGTTATTATGGGAAATTAAAAGTCCTTTTAATCAGATGTTTGACAAAATGATAAACTCATTACATATTTTCCTTCTAAAATAAAACTCGTGCCACTTTTGTTTTAATTGATGGTCAACAAAAACCATTGACTCACTTTCCGTAATACATATACATAGTATTTGGTATCACAAAAACACACGCATACATTTGTTAACTTTGTTTTACTCAACATGTTCAACTGAAAGCAGTGTTGAAATGTAATTTTTTTTAAGGATTCTAATCTAATTTTGGATATACATAGCTATCATCGATTTAATCGTCAATTGGTGAATGCACCGCAATAAGAATATCACACGTCAATTATTAATGTACATACAAAAAAAAAAATGACATCTAACCATGTGTGCTTATGTCGTTTTCGATTGGTCGTCCAGAACCGTCCGGAAGCAATCCGAGCGCTTCTGGAAGCGGTCGATTGGCACTCAACTGACAGTTCTTCTCCTGAAAAGAAAATAAATTTGCTTCTGGATTTGAATTCAGAATCGCGGAGAGCTCTTCCGGACAAAAACGACAATAGTAATTTTTTATATGAAGTGAGTTGGACATTTCGCTAGCGACTTAGAGGTCAATGTTAGATTTTTAATGTATGCAGGTATGGTATATTATAATAATGTAATGAGTTATTCTCCTCCTATTGAGCAAATTGAAATGCTAAACAAGTTAAGTCTTTGGTGAGGTTCCATAATACGCGGGGACTGAAGTAAATCACCGCCTGGCGTTCCACTAATCTATAATATGTCTTATACTTGTATACAATATCACAGCAATCTTATGAATGAAACCCTGAACTATGCATGGAAGTGTATGTATACCTATCACATGGTAACCATCACAGTGCTAAAAAAAAATCGCAGCTTCAGAAGTAAAAAAAAAAAATATATTTTACAGCAACTTGAACCCATTTCAGAATGCTGTGGTATACTATACTGAATAAAACTCATCAGCTGACTACAATTTTATATCTTTTTACTCTCAGATGTGAACATTGTGCTGTCTGTGGGCACTTTACTTAGTTCGACGGTTTATTTTTTGTTGTTTTTGCTTTTTTTTTTATCAGACCTTCGTATTCTCCGACAGTGCGGTGGCGGCTATGGCGATATCATCGCATCGCATTGTGTTTTATGTTTTCCTTTTCTGTGTGCTGCCGTTGCTCCACATAAATCCTACAAAAACTCGGTCAATCGAGAAAGAAACGAAGAAATATTACGTCACGTCAGGGATACTGACTGCCGACGTCTCCCCTTCCTTCTCGTTGCCTCGAGCTTGTTTGATGCATTTAATACGTAAATATACACCACCTGTACATCAGCGACCGTGAATCGTGATTAAAACAAAACATCGCGTTGCTTTATTTTGTCGTTACCTATATTTTCTTGCATTCTGCAAAGTTTATTAACCCCCGCCCGAAGCGCACGGCAAACACCACCATCTCGTCATCACCATCATCAGCACCGTCGTCGTAGTCGTCGCAATGATTCACAGTTTTATTGTTGTTATTATTGTTTACTTAAAAAATATTGGCGCGGGCTTGAAATGCACGGTTTGCCTCTCGGTGTTGCGTTCCGGGTCGAATTCCCTGCCCCCACCCATTCGAATAAAAATCCACAAATACCTAACTTGAACGCGCGAGTATCTAAATCTATATCTAAACGTACATATATACACATACGTAGACAACAAGCTGATTAGAACTGCCGCCGCCGACATCAATGCTATATATTTTTTCGTCATTTTGAATTGATGAATGTGCACATCAAGTGACGCGTCTGGTGTATTTTACAAAATAGTCTAACAATCCTATTGACGAATCGTGAAGGGGGAGCTCCGTACTAATAAAAACAAACACAGAACAGATACCCCACCGCGCACAGATAGGTACGCTACAGCAAAACGGTTACGTAATGAATAGAAATTATGAATATTCAAGTTCAAATTCCTCTAATATGCGGCAATGGATGGAGTGGTGTTTGGTGTATAGAGTATATGTCTGGTGGCTTAGTTAGTTATATGGTCTATGACTCGTCGTGCTGCTGCTGCTGCTGCTCTGTGTTTAGAGATATATGAGCACCAAATCCTAAACACACCACCCCACCACGTGGTGGACGACCGACGACGATGATAACGATGTCTAAATCTATAGCACTGTTCAGCTGTTGTATGTACATTGAGCACATGCAATAGCACACATTACCTGTGTTGCAGTTTGCACTTTGCAGTAACAGATAGATTGGGTTTAGCGTATGTTTAGCTGGTTTTACGCCAATCAACCAGTTCGTATCCGTCGTCGTTGTAGTCAGCTGGTTTGCAATAAAAATAGCACGGCAAAAATAACGAATATATAAAAATATAACATGAAAACGAAAGAGGAAACAACAAACACAAAATAAAATCTAAATTTCTGACCCAGAAAAGCCATAAACACAAGCACAACACATTCCTCGCATAATTCGCTCAATCAGCACACGAATGCAGTTTTTATTTTTATATCTTGACGTAGTCGTCGAGTCTCTACAAGTTTACAACGAGGTAATCTTTTTTATTAAAAGTCTACAACACAAAAACGACGATATAATTAGAGGTTGTTTGACTTTTGCACCCAATTAACTTGAGTCCAACAGCAAAACAACAAATTTATGAAATACCCAACAGGTATTTAATGGAAATGGACACTACTTTGTATCTACGGGTAATTGAAATGGAAAGCCTTTGTGCAATTATAGGATGCGTAGAAAAACTCATGTACACTTTTCAATGATTAATGTTGTCTTTCAGAATCTCAAAGCAATCGACTGTTTCCTTTTGCGCAGCGCAAACTCTCTTTTATTCATTCGTAAAAGTTTGTTTCACACAAAAGAGTCCTGCTATTAGTTCTGCAATCAGATGCAGTGGTTTCCTCGAATTCAGTCAAAGGAAGATCACAATTTGACGTATTTTTGTTTAGGATTTAAAAAAAAGATGCTACAAGTGCGGGCATGCGTTACACGTTATAGCCATCGGTTTGCCGGACCTAATATCGCGGCTGAAGTACTTGATTGTGTTTTGTTGTCAATACTACTAGGAGCAGGGGTTCTGTTTTGGTTGTAAGCGGCCCAGAACACAGGGGCCCTACTCTGTATTTCGTTCCGAAAGTAACATTTTTTGGTACTCTCTTCTATTTCGAAAGCGGAATGAAATCTCAAAATGTCAAAGGCAATGATTTACGGAAAATCGACAGTACGTATTTAAAAGCGGATCGAAAATCAATAGAGAGTAGATAGTACCGCAGATCTGTATGCTTATTTACTAGGAGATGGCTTTAGTTGATAGGAATTATGTTTTTAGCGAGCCATTGTGGAGAGCCACCTATCTATGCAACAAAAATGTGAAGGGCGGAACCACCGTGTAGTGTATCTACATAGGTTCTGGTACAATTTTACAATTACACATCCCGATTACCATCTATTCGGACCTGCAATATATGTATTTATTTAAGTTGAAGATTAAAGATGGGGTGCGTCTTGTCGCCTCTCCTTTTCATTACTTATATGGACTGGATGTTACAGCGCAGTCTTGGCGAAGAACGTTTCGAATTGGGAGATCTGAGGATAAGTCATTTGCTCTTCGCTGATGACTTGGTCATCCTTGGGTCCTCTCAGACTGAACTTCAGCGCGCACTCGATCGGTTTGTAGCCGTTTGTGTTGAAGCTGAGATGAGGGTAAATGTGAACAAATCTGAAGTGATGGTCGTCTCCAGAACGCCTGTTCAATGCACTCTGCATGTTAGTGGAGTCCCATTGAAACAGGTGGAGAAGTTTAAGTATCTCGGGGTCTTATTCACGAGTGATGGAAGGAGCAATGCCGAGTTTTCCTGTAGGATTGGTCAGGCTGGATCGATTTTGAGACAGCTTGGTCATTCTGTTATCAGGAGGACTGAACTTGGTGTCAAAGCTAAGTTGTCAGTCTTTAATTCGGTGTTTGTTCCAACTCTTACCTATGGTCATGAGGTTTGGGTAATGACCGAAAGAATAAGATCGCGAATACAAGCTGCCGAAATGAGATTTCTCCGTAGTATTGCTGGTGTGACCCGTAGAGATCGCATCAGAAATACCAGAATACGTGAGGAACTCAATGTCGAGCAGCTACTTCTCCGGACGGATCGATCCATGCTTCGGTGGTTTGGTCATGTTAAACGCATGTCCCCGACCAGGATTCCACGACGTGCTATGGAATCCGTACCATCGGGCAGGCGTCCCCTAGGTAGACCCAGGATGAGATGGTTAGATCAAATTCATAATCTCTCCTCTACCCGTATGGGGATTGCCCTTGATGATTTAGAGTCGATGGCGGAGGATCGAGAGCTATGGAGGGTCCACTTGAGCAACCTACACCCGCGACCCACTTAATGGACAAGCGGACCATTGAAAATGAATGAATGAATGAATGAATTAAAGATGGTTATTAAAAAGACATGTTTTTAATTTATTATTACTTAAATGTTGACATAAAGCAAAAATACACATTTTCCTTTCTTCTCGCCACCCTTAGAGTTATGCTACATGATTTAGACTTCCTCCCAGTATACATATCTTAATTTTTTGTTTCCATTCGCAGTACAAATTATAAAATATAATGTCAAGAAACACTGATATCTGCTATTATCTCTGCGGTTGTTAACCCTCTACCACCTACCCGCAGAGCTTAGCTTCCGGTGATACGGAAAAATGACAACATCAGGAAATGAGAGGACGAAAATCGATAAATTTCTTCCTTGCTGGAGATGATTTCAAAATCCGTTTCTGTCTCCATTCATACCACTTAACACATTAGATGTCTGAGCTACACAACTAAAGGTACCTATCTTCTAATAAAAACATAGGAGAACCAGAAGAAAAAAAGTGAAAACGCCGCCACCGCCTTTAGCGAAGCAAAAACAAAATAACATGACAACGACAACATCTTTTCAGGTGTAGTGCACTCCGCCTTTTTTGACATACTCGTAGGTATATCCATATCTACAGCTATCACAAGGATGATGCACTCTTCTTGGTTGTCTCTGGTTCAGCGTATTATTTATATCCTCGCTCCCGTCGACATCGTCAAAAGAAAAATCGCTTTTAAAGTTTTCCTCTGTTTATCGAAAGACGAAACGAAATTATGTCATCTCGACGGTGGGTGATGGTCGCCCAGTATATTCGCGTCGTAAAATAGTTTGAGGATGCCCGCTCTCATTGTATCGCAAAGTTAAAATCGATTTCCACTTGGAGCCACCACATTACGATGCCAAAGTAATGGGCCTACTTTCAGTCTGACTATACCAGTTGGGGGAAAAGGGAATACTAATGATGAGAAGAAGACGGTTGTATAGCCTCACTGAGAACGAGGCCGTAGCCGTATCTATAACCACCTCGACGACTATTTACTACTCGACGACGACGGCGGGTGTTACTCTGTGCTTTGCCCATTGACCTTTTTCCGCATATTTATCCCTTCAGTCGCTTTGTTTGTTTTGTTTTTGTGTATGTGCCGGCATTATTAGGCAGCGGTTTATCCTTTTCAGAGTTTTTATGTTTTTTTTTCTCTTCTGTTTTGGATATTTTGAAGTGAAGTGACGTGTGCTAACGAGACCATACTATTTCACGGGAACAACAACCACGGACGACACGGCGATGACGAGGAGAGAAGGACTATGTGTATATTTGCCTCAAATGCTTCCATTCATTCACCCGCAGAAAGGAAGCAAAATTGTACATAAGTATTATGTAGTAGTCAGAGAATCGGTAGGTCGGTCGTTATGTATGTAGGTAGGTATGTAGGGAGTATAGTACAAGCAACCAAGTGTTCAGGGATTCCAACCGAATGGGGTTATATGTTTATTGGGTACGTTCTCGTCATCATCCTCGTCGTCGGTCGTCGTGTTGTAGCAGCGCGCAAACCTTTTGTATTCTTCTTATTTTTCCTTTCGGCGCTTCCGTCCTCCTTCCCTTCTATGCATCGTCGTCATCATCATCATCATCTGTTCTCCCTCTTTATTTTGGACATTTCGAGCAAAAGTCATTGACTTTATTTTGTCCTAATTTTGAAAGTGCGGTAGGTAATACTACCTGTGGGTTTCCCCGTGCCGGTATGTTGTGTACATTTCAATTAGAATCATGAACGACGAGAATTTATGGCATTATAATAATCGGAAGGACTCATATGCGCTTTGGAAGTGTAATAAATTTGATGACAGTTGATCATTGATCTACCTCATCAGAGTTGAAATTGTTTTAGTTGAAATGTAGCTCAAAGAACGATAACTTGGTACAAAAAAGAATGGTTGGGTTCAGGGTGAATGTGGACCATGGAAGGTGACAATCGTTCATGATGCACCATTCGCTTTCATCAAACACCAAATATTGGTTAATGTAGGGATAAATCATCAACAAATCAGTACTAACACTACGATAAGGTTTCTGGTAAAGTACGAGTAATTAAATCTGAGTTTGTTAGTCTCTGCCATTAAGAGCTACGGAATTCTGTGGCGCGTAGCATAACGAAAAAAAAATGAGCTGAAAAAAAAGAATCTTCCCTTAACTAAAAGTCTAAAAGTTGTCCGAAACAGATAATTGGAGAAAAAATGCTAATAGCAGCGTATAAGTAATTTATTTATGCTCGAATGGTGTGTCAGAGCCAGGAAAATGAAGTCTCTCTCTAACTTTCTACAAGAAACATAACTTCGAGAGAATCAAAGAAAAAAACGTTTAAGGATGTGGTGACGAAGATAAATATATATGCTGATACTCTACAGTCTTTGTCTTTGTCACTGCCCTGTCTGTAATGACTTCCAAAAACTCGTATATACGTCATGAAATTGTTACAAGTCTATAGTTTTCAGTCACCGTATGGGAGACATACATCCATGGATCTAGAATGATCTGAGTGCGTCGAGTACCAGTTGTTCTTGTGCTATGTATCTGCCCTTTTACTAAGACTAACAGCTAGGTTCCACAAATCGAGTGGAATCGTTTTCAGTGTTCTGCATTTCGAGCGATTCGAAAACTCCGAATTTTTTTCGAAATCACAATTTCACTTTGTGTCTCAATTCCGAAAATTTTGAAATCGAAATCGAATACAGTGAAATGTAAAACACAAAAATTCATTTCCGATTTCATTTCAAATGAAAGTGAAATGTGGAACCTAGCAGTAAACAGCAAATTACAAAACTTCGCAAAGTTTAAATTATTTCAGACTAGATAAAGATTTACTTTTTGACAGCTCGAAACGCAGAACCACATTCTAATCTGCCCTTTGCAATACGTACCACATTTTGACATACTCGTATAGCTGTTGTGTATTCAGGTGATACTTTTGGTTTTAAATGTGCTTTGACAGAACGACCACTTTTATCGAGCTATACCACTAATTGATCATTAGATTCCATTTCAACATCCAAATTCTAACAGTAAAATGTCTGTTTACGTTTCTCTTAAAAAGACAATTTTATTTTTACCCTGTCAGAGAGTGAACATTATACTTCGGCAAAATCTACAAAGAACCACTGACGAATCCAAGATTTGAGTTACTCAGTAGTTTTTGGCCCTGTCATGACAAGAAAAATGAATGAGTAGTCATTGGCACCATATACAATATCCCCTTAGGGCAAATGAGGTCAGCATTTGTTATCGGAGAACCAAGGCCACGGATAAACGAATTCGGGACATGCAATTTCTGAAAGGCCAAACATTCGATAGGTAGGACTAATGGAGCACTCTAATAAAAAAGAACAGCATCTGCAATTATCCATACTCTGTTCCAATCATATAGGAAGACCTAGCTAAGATGTTCGAACAAGTAAAGCATTTCCTGCTGAGAGATGAGAGTTCAAAGAAGCGTTTCTTGTTCATCTAATTATTCTAATCTTGCTTCACGCAACTCTGTTGTACCTGGGGGCTTATTCCTAAAAGCGCGACGGATCGCTTTTCATATGGCGGATTTGTATTTCCAAAAGCGATTTGTTCCATTCAAAAGCGATCGATGTTTAGGTGACTTATTATTGCTGGCGGATTGCTTGCGGACATAAAATAAACTAAATTCCTAATGCGGGAAACCGCTGTCAAAAAGTCAGAATGGATAAAAACTGAAAAGCACTGGAAATATTATTTTCGCCTACGTTCACTTTTGAGAATAACTAAAAGCGAAGACAATCGAAATTAAAATATAGCTTTCAATTCGATGACAAAATGAGTGAGTACAATTTTCTAACATAACACTAGAGCTGTGCCACAACAAACATATTATTTGAAAGGTTTAGTAACGCCGTTTGCAGCATTCACTCAGTCTCAATGTCTAGTCCAAACTCCCTTTTACTGCAATCTGCGCGAAGATTCGTCATTGTTGATGTGGGTAGATTATAAGCACTCACCACATCGTCAGCAAGCGTATTCCAATTGTAGTGCCACTCCAACGCAACGAACTTACATGCTTTTCAAAACTGTTTGAAATGGTTCGTGACGATACCTGTGAATTTTCTGCCTATAGGGACAGCAGGCGTCCGCTGGCTAACTTGACTGAGTGTTGTTGAATCCTATAAATAGAACACTAATAGCCAACTGCCACTAATTTCATAGGGCTTTTCGAATAGACGTTTATTTGGTCCTTTACACCCCACCGAGTATCACAGGCTTGAACACGATTGGTGTCAGAAACTAATGCCCCTATTATGGAACACAACTCAATTTAGTTGAGTTGAGTTGTCTTCAATTCAACCCAACTTTCACACAACCCAAACTAACTTAACAACTTATAGACAACCATCGCCATACTTGTTGTGTTTTAACAGACAACTTTTCTATCTTGGTTGTGTATAACAATACGGACAATACCGAATTTTGAATAACACAAAACCAAGAGACAACTCAACGTGTAGTTGTAGTTGTCTTACATAATAGGGGCATAAATATGTACACCAAAAATACACTACGACGCCGACGTCTTATAAACTTTATTAGCTTTGCTATTTATTTCCTACAAATTTAAAATAAATATAGTAAATATGTATGTGAAATAAGATTCAGGATTCGGTTAGTTAAAACGCGGCGAGTGCTCAGGTAGAAGTGCCTGCTAAAAAGAAAAACGAAACTAAAGAAAACGCTCGCTTATTAAGGCGTTAACAACCTGAACTCGAGAATCTGACTTTCCCCTTGATGGTTTGGTTATCTGTCAAAGTCATGTCCCACCGTCAATTAATATTGGAATTGTGCACGTTAGGAATTATCAAACATAATTCAATAGTCTTAAAAAAATAAGGACTTTCTTTCATAATAACTCAATTCCCATTCACTGGTCACCCACAAGTCCATATGGTAACTATACAACATCTATTCACGGTTATGTTGAAAACTATAGTAAATCATTTAACTTCCCCTCCTCATCTCAGACTCTGATGACCATAATGTATGCCATTAAATATATTTTCCATAATAAAACACGTTCTCTGTGTATTCTATCCTTCTGCTACGTGCAAGATGAATACAAATGTGCTTGTGCTCCTTGAAAGGGAACATAATCACTCGAAACTCGAACAATCCTCTTTGCTACTTATTTTGTTTTTTTGCCATGTCCTCGGTCCGAAATGTTTGACACATTTTATGCCAGCTTTCTCATTATTGTCGGAATCATATTTACCGTGTGGCCCAAGAGAATCAAATTGTTCACCGATCTATCATTAATTTTGAAAAATCCTGTACAGTTAATAATTAATTCCTCAAAACTTCAACAATTGTAGTCCATAAATCCTGTTTCATGTTTCTCTAAATCTAAAGCGAACTTCCTACGCATTTAAAAGGAAAAACTCCCCTGGGTAGGACGGAGTATAAGGACAATAATGTCTTTTGTTGTGTTGACCAATTTAAACTTGAGTTGAGGCCGCTGTGTTGATGTCTACTCTGCTGTAGTCAAGGTGTGCTAGGCATCTTTACAAATTTCTCAGCAATTGGAACTTCTTGGAACTGCTGTCCTAGTCGTCGACGTCGTCCTCGTCATTAATGAATCTTTCTCCGCAACATGCAGTGTTTGTACCGATGCGACTTACAAAAAGAAAAACCATCTCCGGAAAGGGAACGTATATTTCAGAAAACATTTGCGCCCCTCGTCGTTGTACGTGGTATTTATCCTTCATCCCTGTACACACAAGAGTCTGTTATATTCCCTTGTACGAGTTTTTCTTTTTTGTTTCGTGATCCCTCTTTCAATATTCCACACCACTGGCATGACGAAGACGCACGAGGGGTTGGGAAAATGAAAATCCTTTCATTAATGCCGCTCTTGTACGTAGCTGTGCACGAGTGTATATTATATATGTGTATGTGTGCGGCGATTACACTCTGAGGGTAGTTTTGTTTCGCCCTATGGAACGAAAGCAAAACCAACGAACGTTGTGTGCTACTAAAGCGCCCGAGAACCAGAACTCCATGCTGAATATCAGAGCCGGAGCGCTGCTAAATTCGAAGGTAAAGCCTGCTGGCTTCTGCTGCTGCTCTGCTGCCATCCATCTACCCATAAAGAAAATCATGCAGGAAAGCAGAAATGTAAACGGAGGAGGACGACTACGACGACGACGACGATGATGATGATGATCATGATGATGATGGTAGAACGTAGAACCGTAGAACTGTAGAAGGTCGGTCGGGCGGTGGTAGATGGCAGCATGATGAAGAACAATCCCCCGCACATACATTTATTAAAGCAGCAAAAACCGACACTGGAATTGGAATGCTGAGCTGCCTTCCGCCTCTCCCTACGGATAGGATAGATACACACAGATACACACTCCCAGATAGTGTGTACACATCGTATGCTCTGCAAGGCAACTTCAACAGCAGGCAGGCGGCAGGATTGGATGTGGAAAATCGATTAAAATACTTCCATAGGGTGGAGCAGTGCGAATAGACTCGGTTGCCACATTTTCCTGTGTATATTATATATAGCCCAGAGAACCAGAAAGAGATAGCGAGAGCCACAGCAATCAAATAAAATTCTCTGAAGGTGCAGATGATAGAGCCAACCGAACCAAACCCGAATAACAAAACATACAAATTTCCCTTCTGCTGCTGCTGCTGCTCTGACTTCGACTTGGTTGTTGGTTCTGTATTTGTTTCCCATCGCTTCGTTCTTCTGCAACTAACCGTGTTCGCTATCGCTGTGTTTGGTGGTACACGTTGCTCCTTGGTCCTCACCCCCGCATTCCACTTGGTTTTTATTATTTTCCTCCATTCCACCATGGGTAATCTGATTTTAATTGTTTGCTGGAATATAAATTATGTCGTAGTTTTTGCTTTTGGCTTTTCCGTTCATTCTCGTTTCTGTTTTATTTTTTGTATTTGCTTTTTTCTTCCCTCCAATTCGTTGTTGGTGTTTTCCATTTTTATTTAATTTTTGCCTCCTTTTCGAGGATCCAATCGATTGGGATGATGCAGCAACAACAAAGTGGAACAATTATGTAATACAATATTGCCAAATGTTAATAGTATCGGTAAATTTCTATCTATGATTTTCTGCCCATCAATTAAACTTTGCTCACATTTTAGCTTAAAAAATAGGTATAGGGTTTTTTTTTTAGTGAGAATTAAGTGTTATACTCCGTCATCATCATCATCGTCGTCAGGATGATCCTGAAACTCTGGATACGGTTCATTTGATGCTGGTGTTCGATTCGGTGGGTGGTTATATTGACAGGAAAAGGATATGTGCTGTGCAGTGCATGCACATAATTGCCTACTTTACAGTGCCTGATGGGTGGGTTTGATGTATGCACATCAATTTCATTAAATGGAGAACACTGTGTATACTGTATGTGTTCGAGAGAGTAAATTTGTTAATGGGGCGGCTGCCTAAAGAATGTCAGGCGATAGATACACATAGCCACTCATACAAGCATCCGTTTTAGATGTAATTAATCGATTGGACAGGACATTGTGTGTGCAATGGGAAAGATATGATAAAATACTGTATAGATAATTTGTGCAGGACACTACAAATTTTATAGGAATGTCTTGATCGAATGTTATTGTGGATACTAATCCAGCTCTATTGAGATGGAAGTGCTTATATAGGTAGGTACATAGGTACATACTTAGTGGGCCGATTTGATGGCAATGCATCTATGTGATAAAGACTCGTTATCGGATTTGGGTTTTCTGAGAGAGATAACCGTTTCTTTGGCAAAGGTTTGTTTATTCAAGAAAGTAAATACATATATTTTTTCTGTTCTAATGGAATTAACGTTGTAGGTTTCTTAAATTATGTAGGTATGTACTGTACGTAAATCTAAAATGGGTGTCACTGTTGAACACTCTTACAGAACCATGTTGGTACCGTCTCATCGTTGAAAAGCAACTAAAAACGACTTTGAGAGTATCTACGCAGCAGCACGAACCTTGACAGGAACTTGTACTTGCTTTCTGACTGCAATTCTTGCCCTGTAAATAAACCTGACCGACCGACGCGACGTTGCCTTACATAAAAAGAGAGAGAAAACCTTACGTCAAATCTGAATCGACTCCTTTATACCACTACTAGTGCCCATGCTGGAAGTTCTATGGAGTCACATATGTTGTAGCCTTCTGGATGAGGGTGTAACAAATGGTCTGTTGCATCAACTGATGGTTTAAAATCCCCGTGGTACTTGAGAGATACGTGCTTATTTGTAGGAAAATACAATTCAGGCCCGGACACTAGTTTATATTCCATCCTCATGGCGATTAGTTGGAGTGGCGTTTATACCAAAATTGAGATGGACTATAGTGACCTGAAAATCAAAGAATGTATGATGCCCTGTTTTTTCTTATGGTTGCTAGAACTTTTACTACGCCATTGCGTATTTCTCAGACCTTTCTAGGTTTTCCACATTTCCAGTGAATCTCTTAAACTGGACTGCGCCATTTATATCTCAGTTGACTAGCTTTCCTTATTTCAGTGCCAGACTTTGGATGATTCTTTTTGTTTCGAAATGCGTTGCCGATCCGCTGTCGAAAGTGTAAGTGTAAATGCAATCGCATCAAGCCTTTGTCCAAAACGTGTTCCTAAACCTCTCGAAGAATACAATGAAGACAGCATTATGTGCCAAATGGCATGACATCACAAAATCTATCAGAAACTCATGAACTGGGTTTCACCCAACCACTTCCATTCAACCCCTGGATACGGTAACCACATTCAAATATAAAAAAAAACAACTCGTCTACTTATTGGCACTGGACAGAAAGGCAATCCACAAGAAAAAGTTGTGCGTCTATCACACTTCGACTGATTTTCGGTACCACTAACTCTGACGGCTCCACTCAAAAAAGACACTCAAGTGCGTGCCACTTAAGGCGGGACAAGGGCAAATCAACCAGCTTAGACCATATGCAATTGTTCAAAACTAAACCTACTAAAATTGACAAGTGCCTAAATTGCGAAATTTTATAATGGTTTACGCTTAACCTTTGTAACCACGGAACCTAAAAGCTATTGTTTCCTGGGAAGCGACTTATGAGGTCAAAAAGAGCCTTTACGAGAAATGTTTGCGCGTATATCCTTTTGTTAGTCCTTAAGTCTTCATCACTTTACAACCTCAATCTTCATTCAAGATTTCCTTTTTAAACCATAAGAACAGCAGAAGGTGTATCGTGTACTACGTACAATCAAAAAAGGGACAAACGCAAAACCAGCTGTTTTCTTTATTTACTATCTAATCTACATTCGTGTGCGTTTGCCAGGGTTCGCTACTAAAGTCCCTTCAATCTTCTCAAAGTTATTATGACTTTATGGTAGTAGATATGTATCTGTACTTTGCCCTAGACATATATTTTTATATAGTTAACCTTGAAATGAATTTCATTGGTGTCAGTTTATTTCCGTTTTTGTGTTTTTCGTTCGTCCCTCAACTACTTATCTTTTCACGCAAGAGGATAATTATTCTGAATAGTTTATTATTATATCCCTTTGTCTTGACGACAATTGCCCGACGGTATAATTTGTAATATACGTTTCGGTTGGGTGTGTTCTCGCATTTCAATTGCCCCGGTGGTAAACGTGCTCACGCATGACGAGACCGAGTCCTCGTCATATAGTCATCCTCATCACTTTCACGTTCCTTTTTGGAAAACCTTTTTTTTTTTTTTGTTGCGGTTTACTTTCTTTGCTGTCGTACTTGTGTCGTGCTTTAGTCAGAAACACTGGTTATTATTAAGGAACAGGTGGGTCATAAATCATTTCAGCCAACAATCGCAAAGAAAAGGATGCATTTTATGTTCTGTTGTTGTCTGCTCCACGAATATTTTTATTTTGCGTTGAGCTTGTTACAAATTGTATACAATTACATATGTATTTATATAGTCCTAAATAAAAATTTACTTCATGTCGGGTGAATCGTTGATTGCTTTCAAAAATGCATACACAGGTTAGACAGAAATCATAAAACACAAGTACTCGTACCTGTACAACATTATGTAAAGTGGAATGATATAAGTGTTCAAGATTTAAGGCATCAAACAGAACCACGCCTCCCAGCCTGTTACATAGAACAAAACTTCAATTACACATTTCGTTTTACTAACCTGATTTATGCAGCAACCAAGGTACATAGATACTGCTTTTAAAGGACAATCCATGACTATGGACTGGAAAACTTGAACTTGGCAAATTTAAAAAGCCGTTCGCTGTACTTTAAAAAAAAGTTCAGATTTCAATTTCACACCTAAGAATAAAAATCTTCAACCTAGTTTCATCATATAATAACCGGTCCCTGTATTGTCGTGTGGTATAATGCCAACCCGATTCAATACTCTAGGCATTTGCATGATAATAAGTGAACCACGACAAAACTCATTCACTTTTGCGAAAGTTGTTTTTTATTTTGTATCCACATCCCTATCTCAATATAAAACTGTCGGTTATTGTTGTATGTACTACAAGGAATGTTATAATGCTACCTTATACCCTGAGCTTTATGTTTATAATACAATGTCGGTATGTACTGTACAGTTTGGACCGACATAAAGGTAGCGACATAAATTGAAGATAATATAATTCTCAGCGGGTTATACATAATGTAAAGGGTGTTTTTTTTTTTAAGTTTTGGTTTTTAAACTGGCAACACTGTTTCTACAGATTTTACGATGAACAGCAAACTTATTTTGCAAACCATGCTTCTTTTCTCCAAACTTATCGTGCGCTACGTCCATTTTACGGTCGACATAATCGTACATCTGAGTCACAATGTTGCTGTAAATGGAGAGCATTATAGAAACATGATTTCTGACTTCTTCGTTCCTCAGTTTAATGCCATTGACGTGACAAAGCTTTGGTTTCAACAAGATGGCGCAACATGCCACACGGTGCGCGACACCATTTAATGCGAACAACATTTGCTGAATGCATAATTTCGCTTAATGGACCTGTGAACTCGCCTCCACGATCCACTTTTGGATAACTTTCTTTAGGGATATGTGACGTCACTAGTCTATGCCGATAAACAGAGATTTGGAAGTCAACATTCGCCGTGCTGATATACGGCCAGAGTTGCTCGATAAAGTTGTCAAAAATTGGATTTCACGATTGCATTTTTAAACAGTAATAACATAAAATTATCTATTAAATGGAGCTAAACCTTAAAGTGTTTTATGTGAACCTTGCTCGCCTTGCGTCGCTCGCCTTTAGCAAACAAACAAACTTATATTTGGTCATTTAAGATTAAATAAAGCCTATATACATAGTGTCCAAAAAGACCATACCAATTGGGTTAGTAGTTCTTACGCCATAGTGGAACAAACAAAAAATCTACAATTTTATTATATGTAGAGATTGAATTTGTTTACCTCTTAAAAAACACCCTTTAGTTAGATGGTGCAAGACGTCAGATGTATGTGTAGGCGCAAGTCTTCAAATGCATTTTATAAGTCAAACACTTTTGCCTGAGGCTGGGAAATTTTTGTTTTTTTAACTCTCAATGCTATGGATTTTTAAAATTCTTATTGGAATCTTTTAAGAGTTTTGCTACGAAGCCTGAAGGATCCTCTTTTAATCAAAACCTGCAGTAGGATTACTTGACCGACTTAGCCCATTTTCAATACCAACCTGACGACACGGTAAAAAGAAGTCCTCTCACAAAATTTCATTCGCCTAGGTCGATTCGTTTGAACGCTATCGTGTTTTCAACAGACAGACAGACGGAGATGGGTAAATCGATTCAGAATTTGATCCTGATTCAGAATATATGTATGTACATACTTTATGGGGTCCCCGGTGACTCCTTGGCGTTACAAATGTAATGATGTCAAAGTGAATATGAGAATGAGAAATGTTACAGTGGAAAAGTTCTTTATATGCAATTTGTGTTTTTCCGGGGATCGAACCTGGGACCCCTCGGAACTGAACCATTGCGCCCACATGACTAGATTATCAGATTATCTCTCTTAAGAGATATGTACGTCCTTTCATCTATGCGCTTTACTGCAAGTAATACTGCATATAAAACAGATTTGCAGATTTGAATTTGTATATCGGTTGCTGTCAATGTGAAAAAAACCGAGAGTGACATACAGACGATAAATAGTTCCCGTCTCTCTTTTCCTCGAATATGCATCAGCAGCTGAATTTATAAATTTTACAGTTAACTATTAGTGATTTTAAGCGATGTGTTTCTATCCGGACCTGACTATTGTAATTCGACTATATCCTTATAACAATATTTGATTATATTTAAATTAAAATTTCATCACAAAATATTAAATTCCTTATCATTATCTATTTCTTGCAGTCAAATACTTCCAGAGGTCAATCACCTTATCCCCCAACGCATGGGCAAAATTCAGGTTCCTATCCAAGTTCACCCCAACAACAGCCAGGTGGACCACCACCACCACCACCCCAGTCAACGGCACAGGGCTCTGGTACGTCTCAATATTCACCATACCCGCAACGATATCCCACACCACCAGGCCCGGCGACAGGACCAAATCACAGGACTGCCTATTCAACGCATCAGGTAATTAGACACCTTTTACCGTTAAAGTATATAGATCTCTACTTATATATTGCATATACCCGCGTATCGTACATTATGTACATATATGAGACTTATAATGTAAAATGTATAATTCATGTATACATGCAGAGATAATGAGTATCTATGTGCATGTGCAATGTATATCCGAGCCATAAGAGTTGATATATCCGTCCGCCGCACCACATAATCCGCTTCGCACACACCACGTTCACTAATGTATTCATATAACAATAATTATCGCTGATCTGCCCTTCTTACTCGGATACCGTGATTAAGTAGATTGCAATTTGTGGCGACATACCTACACACAAAATAGACACGACAGTGTTGTGCAGAGAGTGTAGTGTTGCAGATTGTCATTGCAAATCGATGGTTAATGGGGTCAATGTCCAGTTGTAGCATGCGTTTTCTTAAGCCGATAAGATGTTGGGAGGGGATGGTAAAAAGTGGTTTACCACGGCACCAAGTCCACAAGTTTTCTAAACTTTTTTTTTTTTTTTTTTGTTTACTTTTAATCTCTCATGCGGTCTTGTCCGTTGAGTGTGAATATTTTTTGCTCCCTCTTTTGCGCTGAACTATCGATTTTTCTTGAGGAAGTAGAAAACTTTGTATACATGAAGTCGAAGTATAGATATTGCTACCGTGGAAATAAAAAAAAAAAGATTTTTTAGGATTAAACACTGGCCTGTTTAAAAATATTACACGCTGTACGTTTTTACATTAATATAATATTGTTGTCTGTAGATCCAGCTCTGTAACATACATGGAGTGAGAAACAGAAGTTTAGAGTCTTGCAGTCGTTGAGCAGCTATCGTGGTTTCTAATCACAGAATAGAATAGAAAGATATACAAATTTCGTAAAGTCCAATTTTCGACAACTTTATCGAGGAACTGGTGCCGTACGTATATAAACAATAAGACGTCGAATGTTGACTTCCAAATCGTCCAACGTCTCTGATTTATCGGCATAAACTAGTGACTTCACATACCTCTAAAGAAAGTAAAGTAATTTAAAGGTGGATCGTGGAGGTGGAGGCCAGTTCACACGTCCATTACGCGAAATTATGCACTTAGCAAATGTTTCCAGCAATAAATTGATGGTATCGCGCGCTGTATGGCGTCTTGTTGAAACCAAAGCTCTCACGTCAATGCCATTCAAGTGAGGAAAGAAGAAGTCAGATATCATATAGGGCTCTCCATTGACCATAAACATTCTGGCTCAGATGGACGATTATGTCGACCGTAAAGTGGACATAGCGCACGATAAGTTTGACGAACCGAAGCATGGTTTTCAAAATTTGCACGCGTTTTCTGGCATTAATCTATTCATCGTAAAATGACAAAACGTACTTACTACAAATCAACTCTCAAATTGACAATCTGTAGAAACAGTGTTGCCAGTTTAAAAACCAAACCTCTAAAAAAAAAAAACACCATTTACATTACCTATGTTTATTAATAAAAACATTTCATATGGAGAAGAAATGAATACATAATTCATTTGATTTCTAAAATACGTAAGACATAGTAATAAAGTAAGAAATAGTATGAACAACTTATTAGGAGTTTTTTTTTAATCTGATCGATAGTAAACTGTTGCCCGAAAGAAAGTTGATTTAATAAAACCGGTTTCTTCTTACGCTAAAAAACATTGCTTTCTAAATTCAAGAATTTTTAATCCACTCATCGCTCGCCTTGAATGAATGAATTAATTTGTCTCCTTGAAAATTGCTTTCTACATACCTTTACCTACCCCCTGGAACTGGAATACGACAATCGCGTACCTTAAAGAACCATCGATACAATACTCAGAATATAGAAACAGAAAAAGTTTTCGAGTATACCCACATTTAAACCAGCTCAAATTTTGGAACACTGTTCATCTTATAGAAACGTTTATCTGTCAATACAGTGCGAGACAAGACACTGCATCAATTTAATACTGTTCCTGTTTGGACTCCTTTACAATTTGTATTACATATTTGGTTCTCTTTATGGTTGGTGTATTTTTAAGCTCCTACCACTCTCAGCCATCATGCCAATGGCGATCTTTGCTTGCCAACTGGTCCAACCCAATAGTAGTCACTAATCTCTAAACGATTGCTTCCACAAAAATAGAATATAGCTATCGCTATAGGATTTCTTCTCGAATTTATTAATTTCAAAATTAAGAATCTCTATCTTGATCGAAAATCCACCATCTACATAATTGTAATGCTGTTTGTCCGTACCTAGCGTCAATTTGTGAAGCACTTTAAAAACGAATTCATTTTCCTCACATCCTAATTCAATAAAATAAAACCAATTATGTTTTCCAGAAAAATTCTCTACGCAGTATTCATTTTTCACAAATTCATTACGAAATCATTTCATGTCATACATTGAAATTAAAAAAAAAAAAAAAAAAAGGATAAAAAATACGCAAACATTTCCTGTTTGACCATTATGTCCAATGTGGCTATGTGTGTGCATTTTATTTCAAACAAATTCCAATTAAAATTGAATTATTTAATAAAAATGCATATGCATGCATTCGTCGGAACTATCATCCACCGGGCAGCAACATTTTACGTCCTTCTAGAGCTGCGCTTCCGAAAAAAGCATCATATCCCCGACCAACAATTTATTTTTTTTTGTGAAGTGGCCGCCTAATGAAATTTATATTATTTTATTTTCTACATCCGCATTGCGTAAAAATTGTGAAAATGCTCGTGTGTACCTATGAGATACGAGTTCCTACTATACCTATAAAAAAAAAACACAACACCATAAAAACGCACCAAAACGAATGCAAATAAGTACACAGAACAAAAAAATTGGCATATCTGCTCTTGATGTACACATGCACATTTTTTTAATTACACATCCCAGGAGTATGTTAGGTACGCGTATAAGTTATAAACAGAAATATATCCTGTGCGCTAGTATTTGCACCACCCTCCCCTCCCCCATAGCCACCCATCATCAATCAAAATTTCAAAAACAGATAAAAAACCAACAAAACAACGAAAACAAAAACCAACAAGAAGGCCTGCATTGAAAAACTGATTTTATATATATTCGTGTTTTTCTATTTTTCCCATTTCAGTATCCTGAACCAAATCGACCTTGGCCAGGTGGATCCTCGCCTGCTGCTAGTCCCGGACCCGGTGGTCATCCGCATCCTCCAGCATCTCCGCATCAACCACAACACGGTGGACCACCACCCAATAGTCCTGGACATGCTGCACCAAGTCCATCGCCTCAACCATCGCAGGCATCCCCATCACCCCATCAGGTAATTAATTTTTAACGAATTTTAATTTATCGACCGTATTATGGACCGAAGTCCGCACCGTACGTATATGCTTGTACACACACGTAGAGTGTAATAGGTGTGTGCGCGCCAGTGCACCTTCCGAACGGAAAATGCTGAAATTGAAAAACAAAAACAAAAAACACAAAAAAAAACTTTACTTTTTACCCTAGGTCCTGTTGGGTGTTCTGTTCAGTTTCAGTTCTGTTCTGAGTTTTGAGTTCCTGAGCGCGCGGTTGCACTGCAAATATCATTCCAGAGATTATAATCTGTCAGTGGACGGACGGATGGGTGGGTGGTTATTCAGACAGAAAACCCACCCACAAAGAATTTTCCAAACCTCGTTGTGTGTCCTTCTCACAGGGAATTTTTGTCATATGTCCGGCAAAGTCGAACAATTTACTGCACACACAAGCACCCTCGTAGTGGTGACTGCACTCTGGTGCTTGGTTGCATTATGCAGATAGATAGTATAAAAGGTCCTGTTTTTGTGTCCTCGTCCTCGGATAAAAATGAGCACCGACAAAACGGTTTCATGCAGCACACAAAGATGGCTCCGGCATGCATGCATGCGAATTTGCTGCCGCCCGATGATTTGTAGTTTCACATTGAGCCAATTGCTGATTGCAGTCCTTTTGGGGTGGTCTTTCCTGTTTTTTTTTTTTTTTTGTATTTTCTTCTACCCTGATTCGGTTTTTTCCCATTTTTGTGTGTGTACTTGATGTACTACAACTTATTGTTCAAATTAATTAATTTTTTTTTGCAGAGGGTTGGGTGGTACACGCCTCATATCGGCAGCAGCAGGGCTGCAACGAAAAACAACGTTTCACATTAAAATAATGAGCGAATTTAAATTAATCCGCGCAAATATTGTGCGTACATACCTACTTATGTGGATTTTCCGGGAAACATAATATATATGTACATGTACATATTTTTTTTTATTTGCATGCACAGCATGCGTGTGGTGTTAAGGGAATGCGTGTGCGTATTTTTCGCGAATGCAAATAAATGGTGGCCAAGTGGCAGGGGGCGCCGCTCCTTAACAAGGATACATTTTTTTCGCACTAATTTTTGATTGAGTTGCAGCAGCAGCAACGGCAGCATCCCCGCCAGCATCCAGCAACCAGAGCCTGGGCATTGGCTAATTAAAATTCAAAATCAATACAACGACGAATTGCAAATTTTTGCAATACATTATCATTACAATCCATTTGGGGCCTTAATGAGTAAAGGTGGCAAATAAAAAGTCCACGGCTTATTTTGCAATTTCAGTAATCAGAGCTGCGATATTGGTTTTTATCCCTATGCTCACTCGTCCTTTAGCTGCTGCTATAGTTTGAGGTTTTCATATGGACTAACTTACTAATATTATGCGTAATGGTATATACATATATCTACTATGTATGTATTTGTAAATGTAACGGCCGGCAGGTTGAATTTAATTACAAGGCCTCGGCTTGATTGTCGTTGTGAAATTGCAGCATCGATTGCCGTCAGCTGCAGTTTGGTGTGAGTGTCACAACTCTAGGTGTAAATCAAATGCAACACCATTTGTCTCTTCAAGGCGTATTTCTGAACTAGAATTCATCTGCTAGTTAGCGATAGATATTGGCAATTATTGCCGAAATTTCCATTTACAGTTTTTACCAACAACTAATCTTAAGCAGTTGGAAAATCAAATTTCTAAAGCATTTAGTGGACATCTTGTCGAAGATGTAGCAAATGTATTTGGACCTTACAGATATGACCTATAGAAAGAAATTGTTTAATTCTGGCTAAATGAGATTTCTCCGTTGTATTGCTGGTGTGACCCGTAGATATCGCATCAGAAATACATACCAGAATACGTGAGGAACTCAATGTCGAGCAGCTACTTCTCCGGACGGAGCGGACCATGCTTCGGTTGTTTGGTCATGTTAAACGCATGTCCCCGACCAGGATCCCACGACGTGCTATGGAACCCGTACCATCGGCCAGGCGTCCTCTAGGTAGACCCAGGATTAGATGGTTAGATCAAGGTTATATAACTCTCCTCTACCCGTATGGGGATTGCCCTTGATGATTTGGAGTCGATGGCGGAGGATCGAGATCGAGAGCAATGGAGGGTCCACTTGAGCAACGTACACCCGCGACCCACTTAATGGATAAGCGGGTCATTGAAAATGAATGAATTAACTTTTCTTTTAATTCACTTTTTTATTTCACTGATTGAAATCGATTTCAATGAGAAGCTGATTTTCGATTCTCTATTCTCTAATTGGAAACCCAATCATTTCACTGATGTGTTCCATTCTCTTTCTATTCTCAGCTGAAAGTTTTGCTTTCAATGTTAAACTCTGACTTCAAAACCTAGACTTGTTTGTTGCCAAGTCACTGACAACTCTTTCGATGATTGCTATAATTGACTTGTCAAAATATCAAACCACCATTCCACTGATTTGTTCCAATGATGCATTTCAATGATAGCTCTATATATAACTAAGGCCTTAGATATTCATATTTTTGTGACTACCTCAATTTGTTTCTAGAAAATATATCACCTCTGTCAGCGGGTGACATTTCAAATCAATTTGTTTATTACGCAGTATTAATCTGCTTTCTATGTTTGTTTACCACTATTTGACATTCTCGAGGATGAAGCAGTCACGTGTCTTTACAGTTACTTAAACCGTTCTCAACAATGACCTAATTTTATTTTATATAGATGTCATTTTCTGAATGACAGTTAACAATTTCTGGGGCAACGACAAGTCAAGTTCATTCTCAAAAAAATAACCTTTTAATGATTCATTTTCATAAAACGTACATAATGCATGCCTACAAAAAGTAAACAATCCGGCATTCCGAAAAAGATGGTCTCTCTATCTTTCTCGTGCTGTGCCCATTAAAATAAGTATCTTGCGCAATTAAGCGCGCTTAAAACCCCTCGCACGTTCGTTTCCTTTGAAACACATTATTCGGGTATACTAGTCAGAAACTCCGAGCTTTGTGTGTATGCCTACGGTCGGTATACCGAACAATTAATGCCGATGCGCTCAATGTCTTAATATTTTACTGTCAATGACATCACCGCATCGACTGCAATAAATTGTCGGTGATTCTCGCGATCTATTCGCCAAAGCTGAAGCTGAATCCAGTGAATACAAGTAATGCGGGTTCTCTGGGCTCTGGCTCATAATGTTTTGCTTTTGCTTTTTTCTCCCGGCCGGACACCATCAACTATTTTGCGAATTTCTCACCTACCGCAGTAAAGTGGAATATAGCAGTGCGGCAGGCTCAATGTAGTGTCATTGCAACACCCTCTCACAAAACTGGTAACGTCGTCGTCTTCTAAATGCACTCTTTTGGGCGCCAACTGCGAGCCAGATCAAGAAATAAATTTATGTACTAAACCGCATGGCTCGTTCGTTGGGTACCTTCAAGCGCATTATAAATTCAGCTCAACTGAACCCAGAGGGGGGCCTCTTCTCTGCGTTTTTCTTCTACTTCGTCGGTTTCAGCTTATAGCCCGGCTATTTGCTGGTTTTATTTCCTCCGTAAGTTGGTATAGGTTAGCGATAGTGCCAGTCATGGTGTTGCTAAAGGCCAATGCAGTAGCAATGGCGCACGGCAGCAGCAGAAGATGGAGTTTTAAAACGATAAAACCACCATCACACACTACGAATACCAATACCACAACGCAGCACTGGAGTAGCAGCAACCAGCAACCAGCAACTCCAGTTTCAGCAAAAGAACTCTAACTCGGTATCTCGGTCTCGACGAAGCACGTTGCTGCTGCTGCTGCCGCCACGTTTATGTCTTCATCCTTAAATTTTATTATTCAAAACGAAGAAGAAGTGCACGGCGGCGTTGGCACTTGGCAGCAGTGCTAGTTGAGAGTTGGATTGTCTTCGGCGTTGCTGGTGCTTCGGTTCGGGGTTAACTTCGTCTGTGTGCGTGATGTGGCGAAATTTAAAGGGTGGCGTAAGGCACTGGCAAAACAACTGTGGACACACATGTATGTGTGAAAGTTGCTGCGCTCTTTTGAAGTTCCCACACACGTACTGGGTTACGACCGTGAAGGAATTTTAACGCGCGCGAATGTCAAATTCAATAAGGAATGCCCTAAACTATCCGAGATTATAGTGACATTTACAAGCGGTTCTCGTCGGTGCTGGTTGTTTTGTCTTTCGTCTTCCTTTTTGCAGTCGGAGTTGTATGCTTGTTCCTTTTCTTGTTGATGGTTTTGGTTTTCATATGCGGCGCTTTCGTTGCATTGAGCGTGTATGGCTTTGACTCGTATATTTATGCGTTTGAAATTTATTGGCCTGGTTTTCGGATGATGCATCCCATTGGAAAGAGATTAGCAGTGATTTTGTATGTTGATCACTATAGAAATACTGGTTGTGTGAGACAAAACGACAACGAAAATGGGTTATCTGCAGTCACTTATTCAAATAGACGTTGAAGTTGCATGCAAATGTGATGGCATGGTGTAGGGTGGATGGGTGGCTGTGGCTGACTGACTGGAACCTTGAATGGTTTCACTTTGAAACGATTTGAGGGTTCAAATATTGGATTGGATGCAGGGTGGAATAGAATTGTAGTATACAAGATAATAGCCTTCCGTTTGTGTGATCGAAGGGTGGATTATACAAAATGAAAGAGTCTGACCCTTCTTCAAATTTGTAATTGCTTTTTGACAAAAAAATAGACGTCAACTTGCTTCTATATTGAGCAGTGAATTTGGTTTTTGACAAATTATTCGTCTTCACTACTCTTCTGCAGGCGGATAACTTTTGGCCTTTGAACTAGAGTGAAGCACGGCTAAAAAATTAAATAATTTTGTGGTTATGTGCGATCAGTTATTGTACGAAATCAATAGAATAAATAAATTGGTCAAAGATAGTTCAACGTTACCGATGTGATTAAAGCCATACATAGCGGCTGATGGATTTAGGCGACTTTTACAAACATACTCATATTTTTTTTACTTGCGTAACCAAAAAAGGGAACTGGGGCACATTTTCGACCTCCTCATAAAATCATCTCATGAAATTCCACACAAGTAAGTATTCACCAATCCAATCCTATGTTCAAGATTCAATGCGGCAATTTCCATTTATTTACCTGTATGGCTGTATCTCTGTAAATCTTCTTTGTTTCTATTAGATGCTACCTAAAGCAAAGCAAAGCAACCGAATCGATTTAGAAACCATAATACATATGAATCATTCATCACTTTGCCGTCGGCATTTCATCGAAAATGATTTTCCAAAGATGTGCTTAATTTGATATTTCTATTGAAGTAGAAAGATAGTCGAGGATAGTTGTGCGTAAATGCATGATTTACAACGTTGTTTCACTATAGTCTAACGCCTGTAGTTGTGCTATGAAATTAAGTTTACATTCAATTCCATAATTTGGAAAAAGTCTAAACCGTGCAGAATCTTATGAAATATATTCGACCTCCTAAGAACGCATTTTGACCAGAAGCCGACCAAGTAATTTTTCCGATTTGGAAATACATAAAATGCAAACAATCAGAAAGTTGTTTGAATAAAGTGCAAACTATTTAAATTTTGAATGTGATTTTTTCGAAGCTAACTCCACCAATGATGGAGTTGGTGGGGGTGTTTTTTCCGAAAGTCTTAATCTTGAGCTCCCCTTCTACCAAATTATTGTAGCGTGTTCCAGGCGGAAATAATGGCGATAAAAGAAGTATAATCTTGGCTAAAAAAAAAGGGATATCCGTTAAAGATATGTGGATATTTTCGGACAGCCAAGCAGTCATCAAATCCTTGGAATCGATCTCTATAACTTCTATACGTAGCCCTCGACTGCCGATCGTCTCTTACGGCGATGGCCGAACAGTTCAACATTCACCCAATTTGGGTGCCGGAACATATAGACATTCCAGGGAATTGTAAGGCCGATGAACTCGCCAGAATAGGAGAACAACTCAACCCATCCTGGCGGATAAACGCAACCTAGGCATACCAATCTTACCTGTAAACTAAAATTGAAGCTGGATGCTATCGGGAGTGCAAATCTTAGGTGGACAAGTGGCAATACTTGAGAAAAACAAATTGTCGATTTGAAATGCTCTAAGAAATTAATTTCACTGATAGGAAAATATGCCGGAAGGCTAAGCCTTTTCGCAAACTACTTTTGCAAAAGCAGCTCTCTCCCATAGAAGGAAGCTTTACTTGGGAGCCTTACATTACAACGACTTGGGTGATCTGACAATCAGAGATATCGGCAGCCTGTTACGCTTTATAAAGAGCTAAAAATGGTTCAACTATTAGGGAGATTTTGTATGATCCGTTTTTCGTGGTATCACAGCAGAGGTGGGCTAAGTGTGTTTGTGTTGTGTTTCAACCAACCAACCAACCAACTCTATCACCGCGTTGGTAATGAATTTTTGTAGGGTTTGTCTTGTAGCTGTTTTACCTGGGATAGGAAAAACATTATTTCTCTTGCCAATTTTTAGTTGTTTGTTGTTTTACTGCTGTTGGTTCTGAGCTGGTGAAAACCTGCATTTTCTTGCCAATTCAAAAGCTATTTCGTTTTCTTAAGGGCGCTTATACAAAGCAAGATCCATTTTATTTAATAATATTTAAAATGCCGTGTCCTCTGCTGTACAACAGTGCACCAACGACTTAATTTGTTTACTGACGGACTAATGACTAGTACCTAAAGTACTGCAACTTATTAATCCACACAATCCACTCGAAAAGCAATGAATTTACTTCAATTGGAAATTTCTATTCCATCAGCTGATTTGTGTTTACCAACACAGAGAATCGTCATCATCAACGCCCGCAACCCAACCCTGTTGCGTGCACCTATATTCATCACAGTTTCATTTCATTCCTTTATACGTTTAATCGGCGTCGTCGTCGAAGAGTCCACTATTCGTACACCGGAATGCGGAAGAGGAGTAGGAAGGACCTCTTTCGATACAAAACTATACGCAGAGAGGAACAGCAAAAAAAAAGAAGGGAAAGTAAAACTTAAAACAATATTCATTCATTTATGCTGCTGGAATGTTGGAGTGGTGCTGCGTAGTCTACACCGGACATCATTCATTCTTGATGAACGTGCAAAACACAAAAACAACAACAATAACGAAATCCAAAAGCAAAACAAACTCCAAAGCTGAATGGAATCAAAATTCCATTCCACCATCGGTGCTACTCCTGCGAAATGTCGGAACCAGCAGCAGTAGCAGGCCTACACAGATGTCTTCTTTGAGGCTTTGATTTGATGCATCTATACCAGTGGCCGTTCAATAGATGCTACTGCTGTGATGGTGACGACCGACGAGACGTTTGGGAGGAAGTGCGGTAGTGGTACATACATACCTATTTGATTTTCCTTTCATTTTAGAGAAACGTATCCGAAACTGGATTCGAAAGGGGGGGGGGTTGGTGCTGTTGGTAGAGGGCATCACGAGCCAGACAATCCACTAGTAGCGTGGAGACGATGCGGCAACATCACAACGTCTGCTGCGATGCTGCTGCCAATGCATTTCCTCATGAAATTTGTTCCATTTACCAATTTTGCCTCGTGCCCTGCTGCACCACACAGTATAGTACAACGACGACGATACAAAAACAAACAGGTTGCAATACGAATAAGTGGATGCAGGAGCAGCAGTCACAGTCAGCACAGTACACTGCTTAGCCAGTGATGGCAGTATGTATAGTATATACATTATTGTGTAGTGTATGCCACTAGAGAACATAATAAATGTGCTTCTAAAATTAGACCGATTCTTCATGCGTCTGCCGTCTCGTGATGCGCTGCGCTGCGTGTATTGCCTCCTCGTCGGTATAATCATGTAGTCATCGTCGTCATCATCATCATCATCATCATCATCATCATCATCATCATTATCATTATCATCTTCGTCGTCGTTGTCGTGGTCTACTATAATAGTATTATGCTATTCTATGGCATGAGCACACTTCGGTACATATTAAGACCACTTGGTCGGGTATTTCGCTCGCAGCTAACATCTGCCACCGCTATCATAGAATCCTGCTTCTACCTACATACCATACACACTTGCACTTATATCGGTTGGAAAGTGTTTTATATATGCGAGACTGTGCGATATACCTAGAGACACACTTTCGGATTTAGTGCATAACCTATATCTAAAACAGTGCAAGTAGTTGATTCATATCACCCACCACCACTCGTTGCTTCCCCTATAGCTCGAAGTATAGGCTGTCTAAACAAATGGCGAAGAAGCCACTGCTAGACAAAGGTAATATCTAAATTTTTCGTCGTTGTTCGTCAAGTGGAAATGTTAAGAACGTCTCAATTTGTGACCTCATCAAAAGTCATTGTATTCTTTGCCAATTTTCTAGGGAAAATCAATTAAGAGTATCTGAAAATGATTCATTTAGATACAGATGCAAGCGATAATCAGTGTTCCCAGATGAAAAAGTTGAAAATCTTGTTTTCCAAAATAAAATATCTTTTTTTCAAGATTTTTCCAAAATATAGAAAAAACTAACTAGAACGGGAAAAAATTGTTTAGTTAGGCTGCAGTTATAGCTATCAGTAAAATGCATCCGTAAAAAAAATGGTTCGCTTTTTTGGAGCACTTAAACCTAATCGTTGAACTCAATCTTGGTCTTAAAATGTTGCTTTTGAATTATAAAACTAATTCGTAAAAAAAAATTAAGCAATTGATCTTTAAATTTTCTAAAAAAAGAATTTCTTTATTTTTCCGTACGAAAAACTTTTTCTGTTCAACTTCTCAACCAGTTTCATGAAGTATTCCACTGAATTCCTATGATATGCTGTGGTTAAATGTCTCAGTTTTGTTCTATTTCGTGTTTTTACGGATGCATTTTACTATAACTGCAACCTTAAGTACAAGTTTGAAAGGCACTCCGTTTACAAGTTTCGGAAGAACTGTTTACATATTAACAACCGTATTAATAATAGATCTCAAACCATTTTTCCAAATACATAATAGGAAACATCAAATTGAATATCCTTAAAAATAGTCAAAGCAAGAAATTTTGTGAGATGACTTTTTTTTACCGTGCGTCGTCGAGTCGTTGGTATTGAAAATGGACTATATCGGTCGACTATCAATCATTTCATTAATAAAACGTAGTACTTATATATGCGAAAAAGGGACGTGTCATTAATGACAAATATTGCTACTATGAAAGAATATATATTTTGCTTTACAAATTACAAATTACAACATGCTGCAATCAGTAAAATTTTTCGTTCGACCGAAATTGAGTTCCTTTGATGTAAGACCTCTAATTTCATTGAAAGTAAAATAATTGTGAGCGATAATAGTGCGTGTTTCCTATTGCCATGTCAGTTGATTATTGCCTCAGTATGAGAGCCGGCTAAGGTATCAATATTTGTGCACTTAGGTCTTTTTACCAACGGAGGTAGCGCAGTGGTTAGTGTGCTGGACTACTGTGCGAGGGATCCCAGGTTCGATCCCCGGAAAAACCCAAATTACATCTTAAAGTTTTTTCTACTGCGCCACCTCTCGCGAACGTCTGACAAACATCCGAGAGTATGACTGTCATGAAAAAGCTTCTCAATTCAGCCGTTCGGACTCGGCATAAACTTGTAGGTCCCTTCCATTCGTCCCAAAAATTGAAACTCATACAAAACCAATGGTTGCGAGAAGCTAGGCCTTGGGTGTCACCCGCCTGTTGCGCCACCTATTTATTTTTTTTTTAGGTGCACATGGTGCATATTTTTAACAATCGCTATTGCCTTGGTCCTGCCATACAAGTGACTTCTTCCACAATTTTTGTTTCATTCATTCATTCATTTCAAATAGTTTCCAGTGCATAACAGAAGTCGTGCATGAGTTTTTTTTTTCACTGACAATAATAAGGAATAGAAAACCACGTTCTTTCATAGGAAATGCTATTTTAAATTGTTAGACATAGAAATTATAGTTCAATATAAAAAAAATCTTGAAATTTGATAAATTTAAGGTAAAAAGTCTTGCACATATTTTCAAGCTTCTCGATTTTCAGCCTCCAGTTTCCACCAGTTACTTCCAATTTAAGGTTTAGTTTGAACGAATGTTTTATTCGCTAGTTTTAATTATGTGGATTGCGAGTATCTACACTTAGAAAATTCCCGTCAAGGGTGGCGGCAAAAAGTTTGGAATTCGAAATTTCATTATTTAAACTGTTTTTAAACTTGTTTTCTTAATACAATTTGATGGGATAATTAATTGTCCTTCTCTTACAGCTCGGTTCTAGAAATCGAGTGAAATCGAAATTGCAAAACGAGTGAATTCGTTTTCAATGTTCTGCATTTCGAGCGATTCGGAAACTCTGAAATTTTTTCGAAATCACACACCTAATTGAAATGTAGAACACAAAAATTAATTTCCGATTTCATTTCGAGTGAAAGTGAGTTGTTGAACCTAGCAGTTAGTAAAATGTGAAATTTTTGTTTATAGTAAATGCATCAAAAGTGGTTTGTTCGCATTTCGTCAATTTGTTCGTTCGCTCTCATGTGAAGCCTTCTTAGTTTAGGAGACTGCCTTACTACACAACGCAGTTGCCTTCACAGCGATTGACAAGATTTATTATTCGTTTTATTTATGATGAAGATAATATTCATTCATAAGTATTCAGGTGTGATGGTAGAGCAAAGTAGACAAAGACCGTGTCGGCGTTACCTGTAGTACACCGACTTGAAATTTCGTATACTTGATAACGATGTATCTAAGGATTTTGTTTAATGTGTTGCGTTACCGCCATTGATTCCAGCTGCGAGATTTGGCCATTGGCATTTTGATTTTTTTAGGATCTATTTAAGTGTAACAATCTAAACGACAACGCGTGAAAGTCATTCGGCCTCATGAATTGCCGGCTGGAGATAATTCCGATATTATTTTCTGATCGATCCGAATGGGACATCCAGTTGTACTTTACCGCTTTTCAATTCTTTGTTAGAAAACTGTAGAACTTTAAACTGAATCCATAGGTTTTAAGTTTGGCAGGAGTTGTCTCAACCACAGACATGTACAATGTACATTGTACACTGAAAGTCGTGCTAACTCTGAAACGTGGAAGTAGAGTGTCACACGGTGCAACATGTGCCAAATAAATAGCAAAGTTGGCTCACCATTAATTAGAGGAAAACGGATGCGGAGAAGTATACGACTGTATAAGTTGAGAAACACGCTTTTCTTCCTTGGATATTGCAGAATTTGTGTAGTTATCGTTGGTTGGCTGTTGCTATAGCTTTTCATTCATTAAACAAAATTGAATCCTGCTTAGTTTGTTTGTGTGTGCAATCGTATTATGTACGAGTAAAAGCACGACGTACTTGCATTGACATAAAAGCCGATGGTTCTTTAGCTGTGGCTCTGGTCGTAGAAGGAGGTCACATTGTCATTCAAGTTTAGTTTGTAAATATATTCTCTAACTCGCAGTGAAACTGGTCTTTTCACCTCCTCTAAAGTGTTGGGTAATTCCGGCGAAAAACTACCAACAAACGTGTCTACTGCTTCTGGTGGCTGAGGGTGCATGGCGACGACCGACGCTTGACCATTTTCCATCACTATATCAAATCAAGTCTATTGAAACACCGAGTGTTCTTGCTCTCTGTGTGTAGTAGTTATGCATAGTTTGGGAATTCCCCCGTGGACAGAATTGTGCTTGGTGCTGTTATAGTAGATGTAGAGTTATCTTTGTGCTGCTACTGCTATTGTTGTTTTCGTCGTCGTCGGTGGATAGCCTCAGCGAAATTGAGAGTTAATCAACGACATGGATGACATTGAACAGAATACACACCGGTATTGTGTACTGTCGTTAGTTTGGCTTAGATGCAGAGCGTGGACCCCCTGCTGCCGCTTCGCAAAATTCATTGTGATCCGTCGTAGTAGTATGTACGTCTGCCGAAGTAGACCATACCATCATCGCAGTTCCGATAACAGCCAGCAATAGTTTTCCCCTAGTTTGTGCAATGTGTGTAAGAGCAGGAATATAGTCTACCCAATTTTATAAGCCGCCTGCCATCGCCTGCTGCTGCTGGTTGATGTTTACAATTTATAGTGCCAGACGACGACGCAGCAAGAGAACAGCAGCATCAAATGGAGGCGCAGAGGAATGTGGTGGCGAGCCAGATATAGAGAGATACAGCTAGACATACGTACTTACGGCATATATCGTCGTTCGTCGTCGTCGTTGACGTTGTATTATGTATGTATGTATGTATATGCACATCGCTGGGGTGAATACTGTATAGTGTGTTTACGTAACATTCTTTCGATTTTACATCTTCTCTCTCTGGAGTCGAGCCCCTTTTTCTCCCACAAAAACCGACGAAAAAAAAAAATGCGGCAAGTACCACCGATAACACAGCAACAACAACAACAAGGGAACCATCCACTAGTTGTTAACCAGCAGCAGCAGCAGCAGCACGGCATTAAATCGACGACGACGACGACGGAAACCAGGAAACGGAAAACTGAAAACCGAAAACGGCCTTGACATTGACCCATTTTGATGAATGGGATTTTTGTGTGTTTAGAACGTCGCCGTCGTCAACGAAGGGTGTGTGTGTGTGCCACACTAGCTTACCGATAGGTGGTGGGGTGGGGTGGTTAGTAAAAACCGACCCATATAAGTTTTCGTCGGTGGTATATACAGCTGGCTAGATACTAAACCGTAGATACGTGCGGCAAAATTGATACGAAGTGGAAAGGAAGTCGGTACGGTATGCAGCAACGATATAAATAAAGCATATGTGGCTGAATGGGAGGGGGGGATGTGGTATAGGTACAGCTATTATCGCGGCGCTATCACACGCCTTCTCGTTGTTTATAGCCGCTGCGTTCCTCGTCGTCTTTCACCGTCGACATCGTCCACCACACGTTGTTGTGCGCCGAAATGATGTTTGATGTTTTTTTTGCCGGCACCGCCTGCCCTCCGTCATCATCATCATTGTGATATCGTGGTCTATATACATATTCCTTAGGTATGTATAGCGTCAGCATTTTTTTTAGGTCATTAACCCTCCTCCACGCGATTTTACATCTTTTTTTTTTCTTTCCTTTGATTTTCATTTTTATTATGTCTCATTGTTTTTTTTTTATGTTCTCTTGTTCATGACTTGTTTATGTTTTCTTTTTCTTTTTTCTGCATTTGAATTGGTGCCACTGGCCCAGATTGCTTTTGTTATCAAATCGCCTACATGTGGATTGATGATGAAGAGTGGGATGTGCGATGAAGGGAACAACAAGAGGAGGAGGACGGAAAAGCGACGACGAATTGTCTGCAGTTTGTTATCTAATAGGAGAAGTTTACCTGTTTTTTTGTTTTGCATTTGCAATATTTTTGTTGTCTTTCTTTCTCCTTTGATTCGTTACTCAATTTGAATTGGAATTAATCTCAAACAGTATTGATATAGATGTAGATATCTATAGATATAGAGCGATAGTTTTATTTGTAAATATGTATGCACACAGCGCCTCCTGATAGAATTGTCATTCATAGAATGACTTAACCTAGGTCGTGTTTTTTTCTCTTGACGCCTCGTGTTTTTTTTTTTTCTCATATGAATTTTGTGTAGCAGTCAATGGCACGTGACCAGTTTCTTTACCGTTTTTTTTTAATGTAGTAATCACAATAATGTATTTTTCATACAAAATTAACTATTGTGACTCATAGACGTTTAATGCCATGTTTCAATTGTCGAAATTCAGCTAAATTTATATTTAACTAAATCTTCGGATAAATCACGAGGTTATGCAAACATTTTCATGTTTCATAAATTTATTAATATTATGTATTAAAAGTCTGTCATCCATGATCACGCTCAAATCTCCAACCTATTACGAAATTCAGCGCACTTTAACAAAAAGAAAAAGATGACATCTGTGAATTTTCAGTTTTCCAAATGTTTCATAAGTTGTTTGTTGTCTTTAGAACAAAAAGTGTCAACATTAACATAAACCGTTTACATTACAAATTTATTAAACCATAACTACAAAGTGAAAATAGTCGATTGGGGGAGAAGATTGTAGGTTACAATGGACAGTGTCAGCGATTTCCGTGAAAAAAATTGATAACTTCTGTCAATGTTTTTCGAATTGTCAAAATAAATCGCGTTTCGTTTAATGAAACCATTAAAGATATTTTTTAATAGTTTTACAAAAGTTCGACAATGGAAACATGGAATAAAGTTGCAAATATAGATAACATGTCATCATTTAACACTTTTGACATTATTTGTCTGTCAACGGCAGCCATTACTACCTAGCAAATATGACTCTCAGGTCTTTTTTAGAGGAGATGAATAATAATGGAGACAATAATGCTATGTACATACATATACATATTGTAATTGATCATCTATAGGCAAATAGAAATCGGGAGAGGTTTCCAGAAAAAGAAAGACTGACATTTAGAGACATCGAAATGAAGGTCATTATGTATTATGATACCACGTAGAAAGTCTCTCAAATTCATTGGATATTAAAAAAAAAGACTCAGATGACTACTCTAAGGAACTACATAATGCAACATAAACTGGTAGTGAAATTACGTCCTTAATGCGAACATATGTACTGTATACTGAATTCCGTCCATAAGATAGGAGCGAATCTCCTTAGCCAGTTTGGAAATTTACATAATTATTCTGATTAACGCTGTCGAAAGTTTAACAAAGTCAGTATGCACTACATCACACTGCAAGCCTTTTCGCAAGGTCATTCAAGACAGAGTGACAACAAATTTTAAGATTTGAATAGACAGACAGAGCTTTGTTGTAACGACGTGATTAATCTCTTTTAGATACGTGTAAGTTTCTCATGAATACATAATGTCGAACAAATTCTTCCAAACCTTTAAAATAGTAGCTAAAACAACCCCTAAGTTAGATCCGAAAAAATCTGTAGAACTATTAAAACTCAGCAAATAAAAGCTATGAATTTCAATAGGGACACTCCGGGCACTGTCTTCTAGGGAAGCACGATAGATTAGGTTTAACAAATGCCGACACGTGCAGGCATTGCGAAGACTTACATGTCGCAGATCATAATGTACATACTCATATTCTCTGCGAATGTTAAGCCATTGCTCGGTATAGGAGGAAACACTTTGGAAGGTACTTCTTGGACAATTTGGAGGAGGTTGGCCTCACAAACAAAATTGACACAATTTTTTGATTCTGTAGGGAAATTAATTGTTTGGGCAAATTGGTTTTGACCGTGGAGGTGCCTAGTCCATATTTTGATACAACCTAGCCGGACCTATCCTATGTACCTAACCGAACCATATTCGTAGTTTTCATTTATCTCCTTGACGTAAGTTAGTGAATCTGGTGTTGTGCTAGTCAAAGGACGGAAAATCATGTGCCTTCTGATTCATATACCTACCTAGTCTGGCACGACAGGCTCATTATTCTGGTACACGAATTAGTCTATATAAAATAAAAAAAAAAATTTTATTTCGTCTCATTTCCACTGTGGGATCCTTAGAATCGTTTTCCCGCCAATTATAATTATGTAACTTATAACAAGTTTCTGAAGAGGAGGATACAAACATACAAAAAAAAAAATTAAATTGCCCGTGTATCATTCCCATTTCCTCCGCACTACTACTCAGTTCAGACTTCAGAGCCCCATACTCCCATGGCCTAGTTGGCGCCATCTCGTTGATATCGCATATCAATGGGCGCTCTCACGACACCGCACAACAATATCATTCACAGACTTTCATTTGTTTTTTTTCTTCTTTTTTATATTTTATCAATGAAAAAAAAAACTACATAATATTGAGAGCATAATGTGGATGCCGGTTGGTCTGTGGTGCTGCAGATCGACTTACATTGAAACATGTATAATGTATCTATTTATAGAACCACCTTGTATTGGGATGTTGTTGTTTTCTTTTTTTTAGTATTTAAATCACCCGAAATAAGAATAATGAATGAAACGTAGAGACTTCCGTCATCGCCCTCAGCGCCCCCATTTTATCTATAAAGATACATCAGCCATATCAATCTCGTGCGAGTTTTTTTTTTTTTTTTTGCTGCTGCTGTGCTGCTTGCTTCATTTCAATTATTTCGTGTCGTCTTTTTTTTTATGTTAAATTTACATACACACAACAAACAACAACGAGAACAAAAAAAAATAAGCAAAAGGTTGAACAATTCCCAACAACAATTTATGGGTAAGTGGCGCTAAGGAAATTGGGGTAGGTAAATCTAAATAGGCATCGCGGGATAACCACGGCGACCGAGTTGTTGTGATAGGGGGGGATAGGACAACGGAGGTTAAGGAAACAAGTTGCCGGCTTGGGTTTATTTTTTTGTTTTTGTTAGATGCACGGCGCTAGATGGTACTTAATTCATGCTACCAGCAGCAGGCATAATAACAACAACATGTGTATACATACATATCTATATAAATGTAGGTCGAACTTGAGAAAAGACTGGCGCTGTGCCTGTGAGTTTATTTATTTTCAATTGGGTGTAATGACTTTGACTGCGGTGCTACTGCAGTCAGGTTTATGAGGGAATCCCTTTTATCGTCCTCCTCCCATTCTCGTCGGCCCGTCTCTTGATTGTTGTTATTTGCCTCATGCTATCGCACCGACCTTTCTGTGTTTACTTTGGCCCCGCATTTGGTGTGTTCTTTTCAAAACACGACAAATCAACAAGTTTTTTAAGTTCAAGTGCTTCAAGTTCTAACCCTTTAATATTTGTTCTTATATATGTCTGTGGGCCAATACAGAACGATTGTTGTTTGCATTGAGAGAGTTGACTTAGTTTTGAAATTGATATCATATGTTTTTAAGTGTTATTTATGTTTACACAAAAGTTTCTTACTGCTGGCATTGTTACCAGATGCTTTGGATTCGGTTTGTTTTGAAATCACATCACTAATGGTGAAGAGAGTAAAATGTCTTAAATACTTTGGATTTAAAAACTGTCATCTGTAGTTTTAAGGGGCTTGGTATTGTTTGTACATAGCATGGCAAGCTCCGTTTCTATAGTATATACCTATGTGTATCCATAATTTGTAAATACCCATTCGAAGCAGGCAGTCTTTTGAATGTAATATGATCAGAAAACGATAAACCAATTTCTGCAGCTTTAGAAGATCATACATACATACATTTTCAATGGCCCGCTTATCCATTAAGTGGGTCGCGGGTGTAGGTTGCTCAAGTCCAAATCAAGGGCAATACCCATACGGGTAGAGGAGAGATTATGTATTTGATCTAACCATCTCATCCTCGGTCGACCTAGAGGACGCCCGCCCGATGGTACGGATTCCATAGCACGCTTTAGAAGCTCGGAATTCTAAAATATCAATGTCAGCTCCGTGCCGTCATGTTGTTGTTTGGGATCCAAACAGCGACGAAACTTGGAGGTATCTAGGCAGGACTGTATTGAAATGTTTGTCGCATATTCTGTACAACATCGACTGACAGTGCCTTATTTCTTGACTTCGAGCCGGGGCGTCCCTTTCCACTCTACATTTAATCTGGAGGTCCAATTTTCGATGACTTTTTTCAACATTTGTTGCCGTATATCGGCAATAACCCGGCGAATGTTGTCCTCTAAGTGGTCAATCATTTCAGGCTTATCGGCGTAGACTAGCGACTTCACATATCCCCACAAAAAATATACAAAAGCGGCGTTAAATCGCACGATCTTGGAGGCCAATTTACGGGTCCGCAACGTGAAACTATACGGTTTCCAAACTTTTCCTTTAATAAATCAATTGTGGCACGAGCTGTGTGACATGTTGCGCCGTCTTGTTGAAACCACAGCTCCTGCACATCATGGTTGTTCAATTGATGAACGAAAAAGTCAGTAATCATGGCTCTATAGCGGTCACCATTGACTGTAACATTCTGGCCAGCTATACGTTTTTAAAGAAGTTAGGAACAATTATTCCACCAACCCCTAAATTGCACTAAACAGTCAGCTTTTGTGGATGTAACGGTGTCTCAACATACACTTAAGGATTATCGTCACTCGTCACTCCAAATACGGCAGTTTTGTTTATTGACGTATCCATTCAACCAAAAGTGAGACGATTATGTTGACCGTAAAATGGACGTAGTACACGATACGTATTTCGAACAGAACCATGATTTTCAAAATAAATTTGCACAATTTGGAAGCGTTGTTCAGGTGTCAGTCTATTCATGTTGAAATGCCAATTCAAACTAAAAAGAAATCATTTGACAGCTGACAAAATGGCCGCGGCTGCCAGTTAAAATAGTGTTACCAACTTAAAGTTCTATATGTACCTCTAAAACAAAAAACACCTTTTATAGAGTCTGCTTGGTGTTTCTCGACAAGACCTTACTAATCAATTACCTTCTTAGGCCGAAGTAACAGCGGTTGGCAAGTGTAATTCGCTTGATCTCTTTCAGAGTTAATAGCGGAGCTGAGGTAGACAAAGTCCCGAATTACCTCAAAGTTATTATAGCTGTCTATCGTGACGTTCTGTCCGATTCGTCGATGTTGTGTGTCCCTTCTTGTTGACAATATTATTATGTTGTTTGGCCCTTATTCACCACAAAACCAATTTGATCCTCCTCTGCACCAATGCATTCTTGCAAACGCACCAGCGACAGCTCGCTGTGTTCTGCCTGTGATGTCGGTGTCGTCAGCGTATGCAAGTATACAGTAGCGCAGACTTTTGTGCCCCTGGTGTTGGCTTGCGAGTTTCTCATAATTTTTTTAAGAATTATGTTGAAAAAGTCACATGCCAGCGCATCACCCTGTCTAGTCTCTAAATCCTTTTTTGACATCAAAGGTATCGGTGAGATTGTTTCCTATCTTTATGGAGCGGCGAGCGTTCTCCACCGTTATTCTGCACAATCTGACAAGTTTGGCAGGGATGCCAAAGCTAGACAAAGCTCTGTATATAGATATGTGCTGGTTATTCTGGTAAAACTAGGTGAATACCCGCCATAGCTCTGGCGGCATTGTTTTAATGTCAATTATGTCAAGATGATACGAAACTGTCGTCTTTTCAGGACAAATGGAAGTCATGCAGCATTCCAATACCTACGCAATTATTTCCATTTATACAATGGTCGGTTGTTATGACTTTCCTACATTATGATGTTTGTTATCTGACGCAATTCTTGAACTATCCTATTCACAATGATGCCATTTATGCCAATGTCAAGAGCAATACTTCCCTGTTTGTATGCTCACTTCCAACAACAACAACGGTTGTTATCGCCTACATTTCTTTAAAAACAAAGCAAATCTACGTCATCTATACTTACCTATTTGCTGGCAATTGGAAATTGAACCCATTTCTAACAAGACGAAAAGAAATATTTTTTTACCAGTAATTTTGCATCCGCAAACCGTCTTAGTCATCACTATATCTCCCAACACATACAAAAAACTGGCTTCAATCTAAACCGCAATCATTATAGAATAAACGATACAAAAAAATATTCGCAACAAAAAAACCCACTGCCTCTATTTTAATAAATAAACGCGAACAGCGAGAAGCACGCTGTTCCATTTTTCTACTACTCATGTTGCTTTTCTTATCAATGACTCAATTTCAAGTTCCAGTGAATATATATATGTATATATATTTTTTTACTTCATTTAGCGAATTGAGCTAAACATGAAATAGCCATTCGCATTCATATTAGAACGCATGGCTGGCATTCAGGCAATTGGAATGGAGTGACGGCGGCCAAACGGACGGACTCATACCACATTCATTTTTGTTTGTTTTTCGTTCGAGCGAGGACCGATATCATTTATTTCCAGCGAAGTGTTGCTGATAACGTTCAACTTTTAGCGCAAACAGGCGCGCCAATTGAGATTCCGGGCGCGAAAATTATGCATTCTCAGCGGGCCACAGCTTTTTTTTTTTATTTCTTTTGCAAGTCTTTATGTCTACTTTCGTTTTATCGCGAACGTAGTGAAGGCTGTTTTTTTTTAAATAAAAATAATAAATTTCCGTGTGATTTGTGGAGACCGACTCTGACACACACACACACTAAACCAAACACTGTACAAGTGTCGGCAGAGGGGAATGGGCCTTGGGACGAGGACGAAGTTTATACAAAAGCTAACCGCTGACATTGTCGAACACCACTCACTCAAATTGAGTGTAACATGTGCGCAAATGTTTAACATTTCTTATCTTAATCTCTTTGGAGTTTGTTCTTATTTTTACTTGTTTCGGGGGGGTTTTGTTGTTTTCGTAGTCTTTTGTGAAATTCGCAAGAAATACACTTTGTAGATTTTTTTTTTTTGATTATTTGAATATTCTTAGACGTTGAATGGAAGACTGTATTGAAATTATGGCAACTAAGCCTTTTGAATGTTCGATTGTTATTGGGTCTTAGAAGAAATTAGAATAGCTACTTATAATTTTCATTGACACATTTTGTCACTTTAGTGAATTAGATCGTTATGCAATAAGCCTACCGGATTTCGGTGTAATCACATTTGGCAGGTGAACATATGTTTACAAGATGGTAGTGGTAGCATTACGATATGATCTTGTGTTCGTGTGCTCTTCAAATATACATACTTATGTGACAGTTCTTACAACTGATTTTGTTATGTTTTTCGAAATGTTGCTAAAGATAATAACTAATATTCATATTTTTTTATAGACAACTCTATAACGCTTTAAAGAAACTAGATAGATTTTAGTTCTGCACGTAGACTATTGTAAGGGTAGTCTTTTGGAAATATGCATTGTCTCCGAAAAGCGAGTTCCAAAGTCCAAATGAGTTTTAGAAAAGTAATGTTTTTGCGGTTGGCAAGTAAGTAGAAACGAAGTTTTTGATCAAGAAGTCCAACTAAGCATCCTACGCACCCGCGGCCATTTGAAAATGAATTAATCATTTTATAGCTTTTTCTGCCACAGTGTAGGTAACTGCGTTTATATTTATCATGTGTTAACGTAATATTGGTAATGACTTTCAATTAAATCCATATTGTAGCATAGATTCGGAGCGCTGGCCACCACCTGTCAGTTGCTCCGAATCGATGAAATGCGAACAAACCACTTTGATGCATTTCTGAACAGAAAATTGCACATTTTACTACTCCAAGAGTAGGATAATTGATTATTCCATCAAAATGTATTAACAAAACAAGTTTAAACAACGAAATTTCGAATTTCAAACTTTTTGCCGCTAATTGTCAAAGTTTATTCGCAATCCACATCATTCAACCGCGTTCCACAAACTAGCGAATAAAATATTCGTTCGAACTTAACCTCAAATTACAAATTGGTGGTAGAAATGATGGCTGAAATTAGCGAACTGCCGTTCATGTGAACGGACTGTCAAAACTCGCTCCCATATGAATAGTCTTTAAGGTAACTTTTCGCGTTCTTCCATGACCTTTGAAACTATTAACAGCATTTGGCAAAACGTGATGTTATATAAAGTCCATAATTAGCTGGTTTGAGATTCTCCTCTTAAACCCCAATTTGCCCACAATAATACGTGACGGCATATAAATCAAATGGCTTATAGTGTAAATCTACTCGGCGAGATCTTCAATCCATACAGACCCCTCTTCTAGAGCTATCTAATATCGTTTGATATTTTATTATTATTTTATTATTATTACCCCAACCATCCAATGACCTTCGCGAGAACGCACGAACGAAAGTGCTCGAAAAAAAAAGAAGTGCTTACGCTGTTTTCACTTTTTACTATTTAAACAGAAGAAAAAGAAAAATAAATCCGAGTTTACATTGCATATACATACATTCATCTATACCTACAGTGCTGTTGTTGCAATTGTGTTTGTATGTAGCAAAAGATATCCAACCGAACCGTGTTCCATATACTGTACCACCCCCTTTGAGAGAGAGAGGGAGTATTACGATATTTTTCAGCCAGCAGCGCAGTCAACCAAATCAAGTGCACTCTCGTTATCTTGCTCTGCTTTTGTCATATCGCGAAGGGTGGCTCTGGCTCGGTCACAATCACAACTCACCCCCTGTTTTTTAGTATCTTAATCACTGAAATCGCAATCAAATTGGGTTTTTTTTTTATTCAAATGACTGGACCGAGGATCCATTAGAAAAGAAGGAAAGTTCAAACTTTGCCGATCTCACGTCACAAATGTGAGTGTTTTTTTGTTTTATCAACTACCACAACACCACCACGATGAACACCATCAGCAAAACACGAAAAATCTTTTGCTAACGAAAAGTGGTAGAATTCAGCCAAATAACACAAATGACAAAAATCCTTCAAAAAGCAGAAGAAGCGAATGGTTGCTGAAATGATGACAAGGGGGACGAGGAGGAACGCTCTAAGCTGAAAAATGTATGTGATTAATGTCTTCTGTGCTATTTCTTCGTTTTTATTCGTTCTACCTCTCTGCATTTTATTATCCCACTGTTCGCCATACCAACAACGGCAACCCCCTTGGAATTCTACTTTACTATCACAGAGTCGTATAGTTGTCGTCATTTTCTTTTGTGGCTGTCGTTCATATACTGTGTGCCAGTGCTGCTGCGAAAGCTTTTTAGAAGAATTTCTATAGTCGGTCGGTCGGTTGGCGGTGGAGAGGTTATAATGTTGTTTTTGTTGTAGGTACGTATCTGCTAGATATTCGCTTCTTCTTGAGTTTTTGCCGACAATTTATTTCGATTTTCCCCCCTCTTGTTGGTGCTCTGCGTAGATAGACGAGTAGATAGAGCAAATATCTACCCAAGCCATACTACACCACACCACAGCCGCTTCTGCAACAACAAAAAGTAACAAAGCGAACCCACTGTGGAAACGTGGAAGAAGATATCTGTTCCTCCTCCTGCAGAGTACCCTTCTTCCAGCACTTTGTGCCCTGAACAGATGAAGTTAGATAGAGAAGAGAAGAAGGAGGTGGGTATAAATAGGTGAGTGGGAAAGGGCACAATGGAGTGAGAAAAATCTATTTGAAACTGTCATGTGAGTTGGTTCCATTTCCATATCCTAGCGATTTTTAGTGGGAGTGTCACTGTGTGTATCTGTATTTTTGGTTAGTGTTGCTGATGTTTTCAAGTGTGGCCTTATAAGAAGTAGACTTTTTGCTGACAACGACGATGACGACGCACGGGGGAGGCGGCAGCGCGCTATGTCCTAACGTTGTTGGTAAACATCGCAACATGGACGAATGTTTTAGAAGCGAAAAGGGATTTGTATATACATGTACGAAAATGTTTTTCACAAAGTGCTTTGTTTTGTTGAAATATAATGAATGAGACCGAGAAGTACAAGTAGAAGAAGAAAAGCCGGAAGTTTGCTCATCTTATAGGTGTAGTTGGCAGCAGTACAACAACCATCACCATCACCACCACAACAGAAACCATCGCACCGGCAGCAACACAGTATCTGGGTCCGGCAAAAGGGCACAGGCGGTAGTCAGGATAACAACTTTGGATATCACAAAGAAAATCAAAATGAATTTTCGTTTAGGGAGCACAAGGATAGGGCATTTATATTAATAACATTGTATCTGTTTTCATTTTATTTTATTTTTTGCTCCTGACTGCTTGGTGTAGTTAAAGAAAGTTGGTTTTTAGTGATGCCATTTCGAGGAGATAATAGGTTTCGTGTTTAATTATGGGAGGGTTTTTTTTCGGAATAGAAAGTTTTCAAGGAAACTTAATTGGATTTACGTAAGCTTTGTAATAGGTCTTGGTTGCAAAATCTTACAGGTGTTTTGAAGAAGATGTTGGCTATTTAGTTTAGTTGTCAGTCAAACATGCCACTATTGGGGTAACTTATGTACATAACATATATGCATTAACATTGTTTTGACTTGAATATCACGTGATATTTGGAATCCGATTTGGGTTCTGCTGATAGATTCACATATCAAAACTGTGTAAAGTAGCTGACCAAACAATTTTAGCAACATAGTTTGTGACAGCTTGATAGTTTGTGACAGTTTCGCGAAAAAATGCTCACCGAAAATGAACCTATTCTGTGACCCCGCAAATCTTATTTCTACACTGGTATTTTAGAGTGTGTTGGCAGGTGGTTTTTTTTTCAAGTTCCTTCTGAATTGATTAAATAGCTATATTTCTGTCAATTATGTCGTTTAAGTTAATCTAACCAAATATTTAGATGGGTGAAGAAGAAATTACTTACCCCTAGTTTCACGCTCGAAGTTTAGACTACACTTTTAGTTTAAACTTCAGTTCAACAATTAATTCGTTTAAACCTTGAACAGAGTTCAATATGTACAGTATCCTGCCGTTTAAACTACAGATCACTTGACACAGTGATATTTCAATTTCAAAGCTTGAAAACGCTAATATTTTACGTTGTTTGTTTTTCGAAAGAAAAAACTAAGAACGATGTTGGAAAAGTCGTACACAAGCTAAGTATGTACTGTCCAATACTGATGCTAAGTGAAACCGGACAAGTTGAACTTCATTAAATTTAAACTCAGGTTCAGGTTCACCTAAACTTTAGTTTAAACTTTCACTGTGAAACTGGGGGATAGGCTCTCCAAAATACATACATACATATAATAATTATATTGCGGTCTCAGTGTTTAATGTTCTGAACTACTGGGGGAGGGTCTCAGGTGCCAATCCCCGTAAAACCCATAAATTACATTTTGAGTTTTTTCCACTTCTTGCGAACATCAAACGAATATGGATCTGAGAGTATAACTGTTCAGAAAGCTTCTCAGTTCAGCCGTTCTGACTAAACATAAAATTGTAGACACTTTCCATTCGTCTCAAAAACAAGAACTCACACCAAAGAAAATTGGTTGCTAGCCCTAGCCCTACAGGACTATGGCACCATTTTGTTTTTATGCATTCATATTTATGTATACATTGGAACTCTTTTCGAAGCTAAATTAAATTATGAATAGGAAAACAGGGTTTATAGCTTTGAAATTCTAGTCTAGTCATTAATTTGTTGTATTTCAGGTACTTAAATCATAAGGTTGGTTAACACAATTGGTTTTGGGTGTGCAAGTACAATTGTACATTACATATTTAATTTTGACAACGCGACAGACTTCATCCTGGTGCATCAAATATAAATTCTTTCGTGCGGCACAGATTATGTTTATGCTATGCAAAATATACAAAAGTTTACATCTTACGAATATTCCTAAATGTTTTGTTTTTGTCTAAACTAATTTAGAATGTCCCTCTGAGAAGAAAAAACATTTCTGCCAAAGCAAATCTTTCAAAAGTAACCAAATGTAGCTAGGAAAAGCTAAGGCCACAAAACCTGACGCAATAGGGTAGTATTATGTCCTAATGCTCCCGAGGGAAAGAATAACATTAGTAAAGCATGTTATTTGCTATTTATTCTAAAAAAATGCAGTTCTATATTGATATCTAAGGGTAGGTTGGGTACGCACGTTGGTTTCTGCGTATCACGACTAACTATCAATGTGAAAACTAGATTCACCTGCTTGTTTTTTTCGATTATGAAGTGGAATTGATGCTTAATTTTTTGACTCACGGAAGTTTTGTAACGTTGACAAAGAAGATGTCTCCGAAAAACCAAACGGCGTTAAATCGTAGCTCCTCAGAAGCTACGCGACGTCACCAAAATGGCTGATTGTTAATGAACTTTGTGCGCAAGAGATCAATTGTTGAATGTCTTGTATGGTACGCAACGCCATACTGCTGGAACAACTAACAGACGAGATTTTTGTCTTCATGTTATGTGTCAGCACTTTTTTCGATGCTGCTTAACTGAAGATACAAGAACAACGAACAGTACGCATGTTTCTGCCTTTCCGCAACATGAAACTATGCGGTTACCAAACGTTTCCTTCAATAAATCAATTGTGGCACGAGCTGTGTGACTGTTCCGCCGTCTTGTTGAAACCACAGCTCCTGGTTGTTCAATTAATGAACGAAAAAATCAGTAATCATGGCTCTATAGCGGTCTGGCCAGAATCGTTTTTAAAGAAATACGGACCAATTATTCCACCAACCCATAGGGCAGACCAAACAGTCAGTTTTTGTGGACGGTGTCTCAACATACACTTGAGGATTATCATCACTCCAAATACGGCAGTTGTGTTTATTGACGTATTTCGAACATAACCATAATTTTAAAAATAAATTTGCACAATTTGGAAGCGTTGTTCAGGCGTCAGTCTATTCATGTTGAAATGCCAAACCAAACTAAAAATAAATCACTTGACAGCAGACAAAATGGCCGCCAGTTAAAATAGTTAAAGTTCTATACCTATAAAAAAACACCCTTTATAAGTCAAATATTCTATAAAAACGCTTCACGTGAAATCATCTGTCACTGTCAGACCCGCCGTGGTTGTTTTCAGATTTAAGGTGCTAGTACACGGCATGTAGCAAGCCACATACGTATGTAGCACTGACGTCATTTTTACGTCAGCGTATGGTCCCAATGGCTAGGCTACATGCCGTGTACTAGCAACTTTAGAACTTCAAACATTAGGTATATCCAGGCCGTATGAATGAAAACAAACTGCACTCACTTCGTAAGCCAATGCGAAATGTTATTCTGTATAGGTTGTAATCCCTTCGTGTAACCCGTAAAACGATCGCACTATCCAATTTGTTTTTTTCTCTGTACTTATAGACAATTCCGCATAGGTAACACTGTTGTCTAACAAAATACTTTTTAATCTGTCAACCGTGACAAATACGTAGCTGCTTACCTACCTAAAAACGTCAGTATTGCGATTTCTTTTTGTCCCCTTAATGACCATTAATCCTTAACTAAAATAAAAATCGATGTTGGCTTATTCAAAGTACCCTCTCATCTGCACACATGTGTACCAATGTTTCAGACGTTTGTTCGGTTGCATAATATATCGAAGTAACACTCAAATTACCAATTGGCACATCATTGGCAATGGCAACACTTAAATCCGCTCAAAGCCGACACGAATTCATTCCATTTATTATTTTTGTGTTGTTGACTCCCTGCTCTCCGCCCCGTAAACATTCTCTCCTATATCTGCACCGCACACTACGACTACGACTACACCACCATTCTTCAATTCATTACAAAACTAGGAACAGCAGCGCGGCATGGCGACGTTGGCGGCGGCATCAAGCAAAAAGATACCAAATCACCCAACAACGCAACCATCCAATATACTATACTATATCACATTAAATGTGGTTGGCATTCGGTGCTTTTTTGCTTTCACTGTGCGTTTTCCTGTTTTTTATTCGTATTCATCGTTGTCGTAGTCGTCGTTGTTGTTGTCGTTCCTCCACTGCCAGCCAACCACCTATATCTCGTCTATCAGGCAGAGCCAGCAACGTAGCAGCAGCTAAACAACCAGCTCTGTGCTGTGCCATGGCACTCCATAGAATCGAGCAAACAGGCATATACCTACACATACACATCTCGTCATGACATTAAGATCTCGACCTGATCCGATCCGACATAGCATGAACAACAAACACAACACAGCGTTTCTACTCACTACGGCAATACGGCAACGGCAACGGGAGGCAGTCAGGAGGGTAGAGAATATATTTAAACGACATGGAGGCCAGGCCAGAACAGAGCACTGAGAAACAGTAGTACCAGCACAAAACCCCAACCAGCTCTCATTCCACTCCACCATGAACCATCCAACCATCCATCCATTCTATCCATTGCCGTCCATCCCTCATTACGTCGCTTCTATCCACATCCTCCACCAGCCACCAGCCACCACCACGTCGTTCTATACAATTCCCTGCTCTGTCGCTGTGTAATAATAATTCTGTATCTCTCGGAATAAGCTCTTTGTGCTGTGGCTGTGGGGGCTGTTGGCTTGCCTGCCTGCCTGCCATCCATCCATTCTACCATTTTCGTCGTTCTGTAGTCATCGTCGTGCCACTGGCAGGCCGGCGCGGCGGAGTCGTTCAGAACAGAGAAAATTGCTAAAACTGAAATTATATTGTGCTCTGTGCTTGGCTCGTCGTCGTATAATGTGGGACATCAGCTGAAGCAGCATGAACGACGAGCCACAGCGGCAAAAAGCATTAGCAAAGCACCAGCACACAGCACAGCCATCATCATCATCAGTAGCGGCAGCGGCAGCTACAGCAACCAGGGGGGTTTCGGGGCAGGGCAGAAGTTAGTCGGTCGCTGAAAACGCTTGCCTCCCATACACCAGTGTTATTTGCGCTGTTGGCGTTCTCTTGTACTGATAGAGCAGCTCTACTGTGTTGCTTTTGCTTATGCCATTTGTGCGCGCGGTTCGCACACATACAGCTGAAGACATAGAAAAACCGAACTGACGATGACTACAACTCTGTGAATTTTACGAAATGACTGGGTTAGGTTTATTTTTCTTTATACATTTGCGCTACCGAACAATACAGTAGTGATTGAAAATTTGAGTACACCATGCAGAGTGGGGTTTGAGGGGTTACAAAATAAACAGAAGTTTCAGAACAGAAGCTAGTTGAAAGAATTTTCGAAATTTGAAAATACCTATGCTCGAAAATTCGAAGATGAGAAGGAAATATTTTGCTTGTTAAAATTCAAAATAACATTCAAATTGATACTTTTTTATGGTTATTTCAGCTAGGTTCCAGAAATCGAAATTGCAAATCTAGTGAATTCGTTTTCAATGTTTTGCATTTCGAGCGATTCGGAAGCTCCGAATTTTTTTCGAAATCAAAATTTCACTTTGTCTCAATTCCGAAAATTTTGAAATCGAAATCGAATACAGTAAAATGTAGAACACAAAAATGCATTTCCGATTTCATTTTGAGTGAAAGTGAAATGTGGAACCTAGCAGTTTATATACAAAAACGTGTGTTCGAAACTTGCTGATATTTGCTATTTTCTAGAACATATTTCGTAATTTTTTTGTTTTGCTATGAAATTTGCACCTCCAATGAATATGCCAATTTTAGACCGAGTTATCCTGCATCCCAAGACTGGACAATTGTTAAGAGGTTAAGTTTTGTGAACGTCCCAATAAGGATAAATGAGTTAAGTTTGCTATCATATTGCGAATATTTATTCTTTTATACCCGATTTCACAGTGCGAGTCTAAGTGTCGATCCAACGATAAACTCGGGATTAACACAAATTTGGTTTTCACAGCAAGCCTACCGATAAACTTTACTTAAATAGTGAATTTTGCGACTTAAGTATCGATCGATAAAACCTAAACCAGCTAAATTCTTTTATGTTTGGCAATGCTATTCAAGCGAAATGTCAAATCATCCCTTCGTGGGATGGCGGAAATACTCCCTCACATTGAACATGGACATGCTTTGCTTCCACGCACTCTCGTATTTTTAAATTGCACGCACATTCGCATTCAGCCACCACGTTTTTATATTCATGATAAATTCATGATCACGATAAACCAAACCAACCTTAAATATCGACTATGAAAACGAAAACTACTTAAGCGAAGTTTATATTTAATCCTACACTTAGCAAGCCAAGTCATATTTGCAACAACTGAGCACGGTTTAGAGTTCGGGCGGAATTGGATCATAGGTGGTCACTACTGGTGATTGTTTTTTGGAATTTTGAAAGTTTTTTTTCTGCAATCTAAAACTTTCTTTGTGCGAGCTGTAATAGCACGTTTACACCGCACCTAAATTCATCATTTCGGCTAAATTCAGCATTTCAGGCCAAATGTTCAACATTTCGCCATATATTTTCCAACATTTCGAAATGTTGGATTTCAGCGAAATGTTGAATTTCATTGCTGCATTTGCAAGTTTTTCAAATCGAACAAACCTAATTCTGATGACTTTTGGGCTCACTGACAAAAAAAAGCTGCTGTAAAACTAGATTGTAAAAGCTAAAAAAGTAGGAAGTTGGAAAAATATGTCTGGATAGTGAATTATCAGTTGTATTCATGTTTAGATTAATATAACTAACAAATGAATTCTTTAGGTACAAACCACTTTTGATTTCGAAACACAAAAAACATCTGTAGGTAATCAATTCTGATACTTGCTGTCATTTGAAATGCTGAAGTTGCAGTGGGAACACAAAATTGGATTTCGAAATTTTGTCTTCTGAAATGTTGAATTTAGGTGCGGTGTAAATGTACTATAAGATTTAATCTGAAATTACTCGAACTCGTGGGTAATCTCAAACTAAAACAGACTATGCAACTGCGGAATTTTGAGATGAAAATAAAATGTCACAAGAATGAACTGTCAATACTTTCAAATATTTATGTCAGTGACTAGTTTGCAATTTGGAATTCGCTTTCAAATACGTAGGTACAACTAGAAACAGATATAAAAAAATCGCTAGAATTTAAAAGGGGTATAAGGTAATTTCGCACCGGTGCGCATTTACCCTGAAGAGGGTGTAATTTTGCCCCTGTGTGGAAACTCGTCCTTTGGCACCTAGAGATCGAAAACCTCGGGAAATGCACAGGGTGCGAATTTACTTGATATAAGTGTAGTTTCGCACCAGTTGCGAATTTACACCTATATATAGTACGAAATTACACATATAAATGCAGTTTTGCACCTGGTGCTACCATTTTAAGATTCCAGCCTAAAACACACAATCCTAGACCTATGTTTGGCTAGTTTTCTAAAACTAAATAGAAACAAACAATATAGACTATGGACCAATCTTGCATTCTCGTTGGTCCACACTCAGGGAAAAGGGCTCGAACGCTTTCAAAGATGTATTTTGAAGAAATATTGGTGAATTCTTTTTGAACCATTTGAGACTAGTCAAATCGTTCCATATACATAACTCCATTTCTTTTTATCGTTTTTAATGGATTGTATTCCTACATGTTTTTCTTTGCCATTGGAAATAAAAACATCTTAATTAGTTTGTTATTAACATACTTGCAGAATATCTTCTAGCTCTTCTTTTACTTTCAACGTTAACGTTACTGGCGTTGTTTTTCATTGGGCAAAATGAAGCGTCCGGAATCAAAACCTTTATAGTGGCCCAAAAAGAGGACTTCACTTCTCGATTTCAAGACAGAATTTGTATGAGTAGAGTTGATCCATTGGATTTCTGAATGATTGGATGGAAACCAATGGAAAACGACATACGATTTCACACTTGAATCATCTGAGAGTTCATTGAGGTACCAACTGGGTAATAGTGACAAGCGCGGAACTGTGACTTGACTCAACTGTCAAAATAAGAGTTTATATCTGCTTAGTCTGGGAATAGCATAAGTGACATGGAAGTATGTACGTATGTAAATCCTCAAATTTTACTTCTCACCTCATTTTCGGCTTGGGAATTTGAGAATAGAAGTAATTACGGTGTTTCTTCCTTCTTCGAAAGATCCCAACTGACAGTCTTCTAATTATGTTTGTTATTCCACTTTGTTGTTCACCTTATAAAACCGTAATAAGCTTACGAAATACGATCTCTCTCTCTTGTCCGCTGTGTATACCTACTGTGTATACGCCTATTTCAAAACTTTCACCCACAACTGTTGTCATTTTATATTTCAGTTGGGGCCCCAGAGTGTTCAGTGTTCAGTGTTCAGTGTTCAGTGTATGACTCGGCGAAAACCAACTCAAATTGTATGTAGTTAGTCAAGCAACGAAGCAAGCAAGCTGAGCCAACAACTGATGGTCGTCGTCATCATCATCGTCGTCGAGTTTCTTAAAAGTTTATAGCGCACTGCTCGATTCGTGTGTGCTGCTGCAGTGTAATATTCACTTGCGGCAATCCATATCCCTGTTGTTTTTCCATTCTACAAAGTCGTGTGTCGGTCTGTCGTTGTCGTCGTCATTTGAATTTGGTGAGTCGGTGGAACGAAAGGTTTAGTTGGTTCACTTCACTTAAACTCAGAGTTCAGGCGGAGAGATAGAGTGGATGGATAGGGGATTTTAACGTTCGAAAAGCAGCAGAAAAATACATACATATATATATTAAGTGTAGAAATTTCATACGAAGAACTCTGCTGCGGTGCGGTGTACCCGGTTTTCTTGTGCCCGCTGCTGCAACTGTCGTCGTTCGTCTTATATTTTATTTTTCTGCTTCCATTATATTTTGAGTGTGTAATCATTCGGTGGAGACGACGGGTATATGCAGTCATTGTCATGATGATGATGATGTGATGTGTGCTATAAAGTAGTACTGTGTAGTGTAGTAAGCGAGGAAGAACTTCTCCAGAGGTGTACCACCTTCTGATCCCGTCTCGTACCCGTCGCCGTCCTATACATATTTCGTCGAGTACCTACCTAGTAGTGTATCTGGTCGTCGTCGGTCCTACTTTGTCGTTTTCAATTGACGTTTTCTTCCAACATCGACATCGTTGACTATGGCAAGCAAGCACTTGGCCACAGTCATCGGTACTAACTAACTTGCTAGAGCGCGCCCTTATAGCGCCGTAGTCCATGAACTGCAATCGGTTTTTCGCCTTCTTGGATCCTGTCGTCGTACGTTTGTCGTTTGCTTCGTTGGATATTATTCTCTTAGATACAAAATAAGGATTCAGCTGCCACCACCACACACCCTCCTATACTATAACGACGACTGTACGTAGGTAACTATCCGTATCTTTACAGAAAAATCCCCTTATTGATTCATTTAATTTATCTCTAAAGCTGGAACGGTGCACTAGGAGAGTATAGTCATTTTGCCATTTAAAACGCTCAACTGGATAGGATAGTGTGCTCAGAGCTCAGAGGACATAGATTTGATTTTGTAACTTTTGCGAAGGAGGGAGAGTGTCGTTGCGCGGATCCCCCCCCCCTTTACTCCACAAAAAGGTAACTTTGAACCACAATGCGGGGTGGTGTTATTCCATGGGTATCGCCTCAATTTAGTATTCGATTCACGTTTTCCAGTTCACCTCCCGGTCGATGGTGGTGACTGGTGAAGGTGATGGTACAGTATAGTGCGATGGCGTTGCGGCTTAAGGGCTTTAGCTTTCGTAATAAGGTCAAGTCAGTTGTTGTGTAGCTTTTTTTTTTTGTTCGTTCGCATTCATGGTGGAGTCACATTTCATTCGCGAGTGGATTTTATTTGTTTTTTTTTTTTTTTTTTACTTTCGTCATAATCAGTTTCGCCGTCGCCGCAATATATATCCGTGAAAAGGAACAGAAACAAAACAACACAGAAAAAACCGGCACATTTTTTGCCAGTGTATTGTTTTGATTAATTTCAATTTCGGGGATTACAACAGGTGAAGGGGTTTATTATTTATTTTATCTGTGCTTTCGATTTTGTTATTGTCATTATTGTTGGTTCGCCTAACTCGGTTTCATAAAAAACAACGTGCGCAAGCGAATTAATTATCGTTGATTTCGTTTTCGCCTTGTGATTGTGTTTATGATTGATTGCGATAATGCAAAGAACATTGGTATACAGGGAATAGGGTATTTGTTTAATATTGATTAAATATACTTATTCTACAGAATTTACATACACATAGAAATTAAGTTCCCGCTCGAATTTTGGTTTGAGTGACATGACACCTGATAGTGTATTAAATGTTCAGTTCTTATATTTTCTTTACATTATTGCAATGATGTATAATTTAGAAAGAAACAACATATTAATGTCTTCAAAAAAAGCAATCACACAAAAGTAGTTAAATATGATTATGTTTCGCTGTTTCCACTCATGGATATCCTTTTTTTAGATTAGCAAAAGTCGCTTTTATATGTTACCATAGCAGCCTGGTCTGCCTGTCAGAACCTTGAAACAATTTACACCAATCACCATTGGTATTAGATATAAATTACAATACCAACGAAAATCTCGTATAGCCTAATATAATTCTAATGAATAATTATTTCCTTTACTCTTTCCAGGAACTAATTGGTCAAAATAGCAACGACAGCTCATCGGGTGGTGGTGTAAGTGGCATGGGTTCTGGTCCCCCTGGTACACCAAATCCTCAACAAGTGATGCGACCTACCCCATCGCCAACTGGTTCTTCAGGCTCAAGATCAATGTCCCCTGCTGTGGGTAAGTTAAAAACAAATATGAAAACAATTTTTATCCTCTTACTGACTAATGTTGAAAATGTTAGCGCAAAATCTTCCAATATCGCGACCATCGAGTAATCAATCTCAGTCGGGCCAACAAATGCCACCAACAACAGCGAGTCACATGTCACATAGTAGTAGTGCATCAATTGCCGCCGCACAACAGCAACAACAACAGCAATCTCAGCCACCAGGGCAGCCGCCAATTACGTCGGCTGGCAGTGCGCAACAGCAACAATCACCCGCGTCGCAACAGCAACAACAAACGCCGCCAAATCAATCTGTGAACAATATGCCAACACAAGGTAGCTATCAAACACAACCGCCACCAATATCTCATATGCATGGTTACAAGATGGGACCGGGTTCGGGGCAAAGCCCTGGGCCAGGTCCACAGAATATGCCTCCATATCCACCACCTCCACAATCGCAACAATATTCCCAAGGTAAATGCTTGCTGTGTGTGTGTTGTCTATAACTAAAAAAGTTTTCATTTCATCTTTACTAAAACATAATCGGTGGATGTCAAGAGGACAATTACTAATCGCACATCTGATATCTTTCATTGTAGGAAACTACCCGCCTCGTCCACAATACCCAAGCAGCTATGCACCAACACCACCCACAAATCAACCTTCATCTGCCAACAGTATGCCACCGGGGCCGAACCAATATCCCGGCCGACCTTTGCCCAATCACAGTGGCACTTCGCACGCGCAATTCCCGCCATATCAGCAGAATTGGGTCGCACCATCGCCCCAGGGTCATGCCGCTATGATGGGCAATCATGTGCAAGGCAAAGGTACTCCACCACCACCTCCACAAGCGAACGTTGTCGGCTCTCCACGACCTCTCAACTACCTGAAGCAGCACCTACAGCATAAGGGCAGCTACGTGGGAGGTTCTAGTCCAACACCGCCCCAGGGCTATGGCAATGGGCCTGCGGGTATGCATTTACCAATGGGTCCGCCACATCATATGGGCCCGCCACATGGCCCTACGAATATGGGGCCGCCAACATCGGGTCCACAGCAAGGTGGTGGCGGTGTGCTCCCATCAGCGCAAATTTCCACAGATGGCAGCTCGACACCGGAACACGGTGTTATATCACAAGACAATGGTATTACGTCGTCGGGGCCGTCAACGCCCAGCACTCATCCTGTCACTTCTGTTGTGACGACGGGTCCCGACGGTGCACCGATGGACGAAGCCAGCCAACAAAGTACTCTGTCAAATGCGTCAGCAGGTACATAACCAACACGCAATAGTCTGTTCTTTAACACTAACAACAACATTTTTATTTGCAGCCTCCGGGGAAGATCCACAATGTACAACGCCGAAATCACGGAAGAATGATCCATACAGCCAAAGTCATTTAGCGCCACCGAGCACATCGCCCGGCGGCCATCCTCACAATGAGGATTTCGAAATGAATTCACCACCAAATTGGTCACGAACGCCAGCTAGTCCGGTTAGTTACGACAGCCCCAATAACACAACTATTTTCTAAACTTAACCTCTTCCCATTCTACAGCAGGTTTTCAATAGCCACGTTCCTCAAGAATCCTACCGGACCTCATCGAAGAAATCCGATAGTCTGTGCAAACTCTACGACATGGACGACAATCCAGATCGTCGCGGTTGGCTGGACAAACTGCTCAGCTTCATGGAGGAACGGCGAACACCGATCACAGCTTGTCCAACCATCTCAAAGCAGCCCTTAGATTTATATAGGTTATATATTTATGTAAAAGAACGAGGAGGATTCGTCGAGGTATGCAAGGTGCCGTAGTAATTCCTTTTACTAACTTTTTTAGAACTCAAACTAGCCAACCAAAAAAAAAAATCAAAAAAAAAAAATACCAAACCACCACCACAATCTTGCAACCTTTATCAGTAAAACAAAATAAATTCATAATAACTGAGCATTTAAGTAAAATTAAAACAATAATATTTGAAATTAATTTTCCAAAGTTTATCGAATGCATGCACATTTTCGAAAGAATTCTCTTTCGCGTTCTTGCTCTGCTTTTAGTTTTACTTTTTTTCTCTAAACATATTTTCATATCATTTCTTTGTGGATTTTAAACATTTATTCTTGTGTAGAACATTTTTGTTTATTGGTTTTCTTATTGTGATGCAAAATGACATGACAGTGAAAAATTTTAACAAGAACTACGTAGTTTCCTGGAGAGTGTTGTATGCGAAACGTACCACGATATTTGTCAGCTAATCCCTTTCCTTTCGTTTCAAAATGTGTATATTTCTCAGATGTCATTTCTAATTACTTACTCGTAGTATTAACCAAGAAGCCACTTACGTCAGCGTGATCTTTTACTGATTACTTTTATCTGCGTACTCCAAGTTGGTTGTCCACTTCCACTTGTGGGCTTCGTTTTTATTTGCGCAAATTTTGCTCCCCGTGTTTTCTCGCAAGGGCGACGATAGCTCGCGAAGACTTGAAAGTCTCCAGTGGGGTTTTTGTTTGTTTTCAAATCGGTATTAGAAAATATTGGCGAATGCACAAACTTTTTCATCCAACTACCTAATGAAGACGGATAGACTATTATAATAGCTCTTACTTGTTATTCTTTTCTGAGCGTTAACTAACTGTGTATAGAGCTAGTTTGAACTATTTTTTCTACCATATTGGCGCACTACCACGAAAAATTAGATAATTTATTTTGCATCACAATAGGAAACATCCAGTAGTAAAATCATTGCAATCCATCATCCCCCCCCCCCCCCCCCCCGTAATTATCCCATCCTAAACCCACTATTGTAGAAAATATTTTTGTTGTTTTCCTTAAGTGTTTTTTGTGTACTTTACTTGTGTATTGTTTAACTAAATTAACCGAACTTATTACTGTATATCTGTGTTATTTATTTAATTTTTAAATTTTTGAATGCGTGTGTTTAAAAGAAAACATTCGCAAAACAGTTTGCATCAATGATTTACTCAGTTCATTGCTTGCTTTCGTTTTAGCAGGTGTTATTATTATGTATCGATAGTTGGCCGACAATGCTCTCTTTAATTTTGTGTTTCAATTTTCCCATCACGCTCGTGTCTAGGTTACCAAAAGTAAAACATGGAAAGATATTGCCGGCCTACTAGGAATCGGAGCGAGTAGTAGTGCAGCATATACCCTGCGCAAACACTACACCAAAAACCTGCTAGCATTCGAGTGTCATTTCGATCGTGGTGATATCGATCCATTGCCAATCATACAGCAAGTGGAGGCCGGCTCAAAGAAGAAATCTGCCAAAGCGACATCAGTCCCTTCACCAGGTAAATGTGAGAACCAAAGAAAATATTAACTTGATACTGCTACTGTTGTTAAATTGATGATGATGAAACATTAAAAATATTTCCCATCTCTCTTCTCTCTTTCTTCCCTTTTCATATACACACAAACACACACACCCATACATATATATATATATATAAACACCACCACCATTCATAACATTTTTCTTACAAACAACTGGTTCGGCAACAGCTGGCTCATCGAATTCACAGGATTCGTTCCCGGCACCAGTGGCGGCGAACACATCCATTGATGGCTATCCGGGTTATCCGAGCGGTTATCCGGCTGGAGCGCAGCCCGACTATAATGCAGGTGCTCAAATCCAAAGGCCACCATCACAAACTAACGCACAAACCCCGCATGCAGGTGACTAATTATGCTTTCAATTCATATTAACTCGTTCATTATCATTTTATTTTTTGTTCTGTTTAAAAACAAAGGCAATAACAAAACTTTGTACATACATTATTCTTATAACAAACAAAATCATAATCATTAGTTTTGAACGTGTAAAGTTTCAGTCTTCCCACCCTCTAACCCCCATTAACACTTCATAAGAACTTCGCCTCATTTGCCTATTTATATCTTCTGTTACTAATATATAGCGTGTCCTTTTGTTTTCTTTTGTTGTTGTTGAATGAGAAGGATCAAACTGTATGTTTTTCTTATTGTTTTTGGCTTTTAATTTTGTTTACCTCGTGAAAAAAAAAAAAACAGCAACAAATTGAAGCTTTTCTCGTATATACCCGGCGCGTGCGCGACAACTTGAAACATACTCGTATTTGCTTCCTTTTTGCTCTTACTATTTTTGTTGATACAAAAAATAAATACATCTCGGTATTTTTTGTTTTATTGTTTTTAAACTAGTTTTGTTGACTTACTTGTATAATTTGTTAATTTATTATTGCTCAAAGAAAATGTATTTTGCTCTCTTTGTGATTATTGACTAAGTTAATCGTGTATGTTTGTATATGTTACAATTGTAATAAATAGGAAATACTCAAGCAACAGCTGGTGATAATATTAGTGTCAGCAATCCTTTTGATGACCCGGTAGGTGCACCGCCTCGTGCCCCTTATCAACAGGGTAGTACATATCCTCCGGTGTCTAGATCGCAAGGTATTAATTAATTCTCTTTTTGTTTTTTGTTTGTTTGTTCTTCTCTCACTTTCTCTCTCTTTCTCTTTCGCTCTCTGCCTACATACATAAAATATTGAATTCTAATTTGCAATAAAATTTGTTTGTTTTAATTCTTACTTGTAATTGGTATGCAAAGCAGTCGAGTTCTGTTTTATGCTTTGTCGATTTTTTTTTTCATATCAACTACCACTCTTTCATTTCATTTCATTTTGTGTGTGCATGCTAAATGTGATTTTTAGTTTTCTCTATTTTTCTGTACAAATTTTCATTTTCATAATTCATATGGAGAAAGAGCTTAAAACTAGGAGATCAATGTTTACTAACACTTTGCATTATGCATACACAAGTACATATTGTGTTTTTGTTTTTAAGCTTCGATGGGTGCATGAATACATTTTCAGGTTATCTATGCTTTTAAGTTAAGAGGTATGTGGAGCTAATTTAGGTAGACAATGACAAAGGCTAGTTGCTCGCTTAGATTGAGTCTATTATAATCACGACATACCTATGATTCCAATGTAATCGCACATTGGGTTTCTCCCATGCAATCCTAATTTAGTTCTCTATCTAGCTTTTGCCCCCAGGTGTCTCTTCTTTCCTCATGCTTTTTTGAGTGTAATTTGCTATAAAAAACAAATTAATCCATCGATCGTCAGAAATTAAGAGACAATGTATGGATTTTGAAATAAAAGTTCTTTGGAACACCGACCACATGTCAATCACCCCTACCCTATTCCCGTTTGTCATAAACGCCTACTATTTCATTTCGGTTTAAGTCAGTGTTTGTAACTTTTTTAAGGCACGATTTTAAATTACAGTGAACACACAGAAAAAGAAGCAAAATCGTTAACAAAAGTCCCAAAAAATCTGGGGGCTTATTCCCAAATGCGTGGCGGATCGCTTTTCATGGCGGATTGGTATTTTTGCAAAAGCTGTCAAAAGCGATAGCTATTCAGGGGACGGATTGCTGGCGGATTTATTGCCAGCAATCCTCACAATAGCTTTTGCTTTCGAATGGATCGAATCGCTTTTGGAAATATATATAAAAATACAATCCACCATGAAAAGCGATCCGCCGCGCATTTGGGAATAAGCCCCCTGAATATGGTTTTTATAATGACACTGACACATGAGTCGACAGTACGACAAACGCCAACGGGAAAAAGGGTGTCCTAAACTTGCCAGTATACGGAGGCTATATTAGGCCAATACATTTTTCAAAATTAAAATTAAAATGTACGGCTTCACACAAAAAACCTACCCGTCTTTCGCATGGACCTAGGAGTACCGATGATTTTAAGCCAACTACACATTCTTGCTGAAAAATGTAAAATTTTATTCATAATTTATACAATTTGAACACGTTTCTTCACACGCAAATAAAAAATGTATCGAACTTAAGAAAGAGCAATAATAGGATTGCATTGGGATGTTTCAATTTCCATATCGTACGTTATATTCATTAGGAGTAAGAGGATTTTAAATAAAACAAGGTTTCCATGTATGACTTTAATTTGTTGCTTGACTAATGCAGTTATGCTCGAAACAAAGTGTCGTTCAAACTCCCACAACTGCTTTGTTTACACTGACTCACTGATTACTCAATTCTCTCGTGAGCAGACATTGGTCACCAATCCTTAACTGAGCTCCAATTTTGTTAATATATTTTACTAATTTCTTAAAGGTCCGGAGGTGCCAAACAATAAATAATAAAAATACAAACTATACAAACAAACTGAATATTTTGACACCGTAGGAAAAAAAGGCTTTTAAAAGGTTTTTCTAATTCTGTTTATTTTATTTTGTGTTTGCTTATTTAACGTAATTGATTTACTTTCGATGTTAAATGACTAGACTATTACTAATTATTTTATTAGTACATTTTGTACTCATACTCCGCCTGTGGCTAAAAAATATTTATATTTTTTTAACATGTCATTCCTGCTTATTAGATGTTAAATAATTGTCAATAAATGCCTTGATTCCTCGTCAACTTCCTCTTAAATTATGTTATCGAAGTTGCTTGTTGCTTGAATATAGTATATCGTCAAGCAAGGAAATAACTTGTTATTGTATATTTTTGTACTGCAATCGTAACTTTTTGTTTCGTACAACATACCAATGAAATCTGGAACACAGATAAACCGAAAATGTTGATACCAGTCCCTCTTGGTTGGCTGTATGAACTGAAATTTGAATTTGGGGTTAAAGGGTGTTCCAATAGTTTGAATTTGGTAATCTAATCAACAACTACAATTTTATTAAGGTTCAATATGTACATTTTACAAAACGCGTACTTCCGTGGAAATTGCACAGCATTTGGAGTTTGATTGAGTCGTAGCAGAGGAACAAATTCTGAAACCTTGCTGTGACTGATTTTAGACGTTTAATTTAACACTATCCTTTTCACTAAATGTTAACCTCATTTAACGCTGACAACCGTTGTAGCAATAGTGATGTCTTTAGTGCCTTCCGAAAGCAAAAAGAAAATTAATAATAATAATAGGTTTTAGCCAAATAAAATCGGTAGGGTAGGGCACATGTTCGATTTCTTGATTCACGATGAATAAGTTGGTGCATGATTTTCTGCACCTACATTTAATGCGCAACAGATTCGTAAGTAATCCGCCATTGGGAGAATATCGTTCGATGGCGGATGGTAGCGCTACATCTTACATCAGCTGTTTGTTGCAAACTTTTCTAAATTATAATTTACATGCTTTCTTTCGAAGTCATTGCTCAACAGTACAACAATACAAAATAAATAAATACAAATGGCAAAAAAGGGCCTAATACAAAAATGTATTTCAGAATTCTTAGGGAGTCAATTCTGAAGCCGAATGGCTTGGCAATACAGGTGCGCCTGGAAATTAAAAATAAACTAGGTTTTTTTAAGTTTTTTTTATACAATGTAGCATTAGGTATCAAAGCCGACAGCCCCATTTTTTTTTTTTTTGTTAAATTTTTGCTCTGCTTTCTCTCCTCATTTTCTCCAAAAAACTGAATTTTCGTTATTGTTTTTGATTGCTTCCGAATGTGTTAATTTGCAAATTCATATTTTAACTTTTTTCATTCTCATTATTCCGAATTTAAGTTAAATTTTGAATGCTGTTGTTCCCGAAGAATCTTGTTTGCTAATTTTTGATTTAATTTGCTTTTAGGTGCCCCATATCCAGGCCAACCAGGCTACAACCAGTACGGGTCCAGCGATCAATATAATTCATCAGGACCACCTGGTCAGTTTCCTCAAAGTCAAGGCCAGTTTCCACCGCAAAATCGTACCATGTATCCTCCCTATGGACCGGAGGGAGAAGCGTGAGTCCAACCACCCTCCATCCACCTATAATTTTCCTTTTCGATTTTCATTTCTCATTCTGTTGCTACGCATTGCGTTTGTTGTCAATTCTTTTGTTAATTATGGGATTCTATTCGCGATCAAATGCTAAAGGTATTTTTTTCTCGTTTTTACAGCCCTCCACCGGCGACAAATACTTACGGTCCATACGGCAGTCGGCCATATACTCAACCACCACCTGGTGCTACACAAGCGACGGCACCACCTGGCGGTGGACCATCAGCAACACCCACCGGTCCGCCAACAGGACCAGCTGGAGCGACGCCGAATACATATCCTCCAGCGGCCCCACAACAGCCTGACTATTATCGGCCACCCGAACAGGTAAATGTTGTAACAACAGTTTTCTTGGATGGATTTCATATTTGTACTGGTTTTCAGAGTCCGCAGCCAAGGAGGCACCCAGATTTTGTAAAAGATTCTCAAGGCTATGCTGGCTACAATCAGCGACCGCAGATGTATGGTAAGTATCTTACCCGGCAATACTTGGCCACGGGTTAATAAAATGTCTTCTCACTTGTAGGTGGTTGGCAAGGCGGTGCAGGTCAGTATCGTGGCCAATACCCTTCGTCGCCGACTCCGCAAGGATGGTGCAATGCTCCGCGAACCTCAGGTCCGCCACCGCCTTCAAATCAACAGGGCGCTGCGCAGTGGGATCAACATCGCTACCCTCCACAGTCTCAGCCTCCGTATCCAGCTAATCAGCAGCAGTCGTGGTCTAACATGGCCTCGCCACAACAAAATCCCGGTTCACCACTACGTCCACCGCCACAACGAATGCCAGGTGGCACTGTTGTTGGCCCGTCGGGCGTGCCCACCAGTGGAGGTAAACCAACATTCAGTATGCCACCACCACAGCCGAATGTCAGTGGGGGTATTCCACCACCCGGCCCTCCAGCTGGTGCTCCACCCGGACTAGTAGTTAGCGGTCCATCCGTATTGCCAGGCCCAAATGTGATGGCTATCGGCAGTAAAGCGACGCCACCGCCACCACAACCAGGGCCATTCCCGCCCACAGCCCAAATGCAAAAGAAAGACATTGTGTTCCCTCCGGATAGCGTAGAGTCCACCACCCCAGTCCTGTACCGACGAAAACGTTTGGTCAAAAGCGACGTCTGCCCCATCGACCCCTGGCGGATATTCATGTCGCTACGTTCTGGTTTGCTCTCCGAGAGCACGTGGGCGCTGGACATTCTCAACATTCTATTGTACGACGATTCCACGATTCAGTACTTTGGCCTCGCTCATTTGCCTGGCCTGTTGAGCCTGCTGTTGGAGCATTTCCAAAAGAACCTCGCCGAGATGTTTGACAACGAGAACGCTGCCTGCGTGACTAGCATCAGTAGTCATAGCAAGGCGCGGCATTATGAGAACAACGCCGACGAGGACTGCAATTACACCGTGGACTTGGGCCAATTGATGGCTCCCACGAATCCAGAAGAAAAGGTGCTCCTGCTGTCGAACACACCCAATTACACAATGGTGTCGCGCAAAAACATGCCTGTGCGGATACAAAATGCTGAAGACGATATCTTCGTCTCGGAGCAGCTGAAGCCATGGGATTATGACTCGAACAGGAACTACCAGCTGACGGTGCCAATTGGCAGTGATGCATGGACGTACGGTCACATAGAACGTGATCCGCATGACAGCGTTATCGACGTATTTAAGTCTGAGATCATTGACATTCCATTTGCTCGATATATTGGCGGCGGCGGAAGAGTCAACAGCAGAAAAGACAAAATTAGCCGATTGGACGATCCCCTCGAGCACGATGAAGACGAAGCTGAAACTGTCGGCGGAGGTGACGATGACGATGAGAACAGCAGCAGCAAAGTGCTGGCATTCAACAAAAAACGAAGACACATCAGCATGTCCAGCAACACAAGTAGCAATAACAATAAGAACGGACTCAGCAGCAGTCTAGCTGGGTCTAAGAAGTCGAAAATGAACTTTCTCGAGGTTGCCGCAGCTTCGGCAACAACTCTCATCACGCCCATCAAGAAGGAAGAGCCCGACGAACTGATCTCTGAGCAGAGTAGTGATAGTCTAACCAAACCGAAGGAGAACCTCTTGCTGGACAGCGATTGTCGGGAAGTCGACATGGACATTGAACATCCACGAGTCCTGCCGAATGGTGCCGGCACACGAGTGCTTTTCGATCCAAAATCAAGTGTCCGCGATCCTGCAATGGTGTTGCAGCGACGTCGTATGAGCGGATTCGAAGACGAGTGTTATACACGCGATGAGGCTAGTCTCTATCTAGTTAACGAAAGTCAGGACTCGCTGGCTCGCCGGTGCATCTGCCTCTCGAACATATTCCGCAATTTGACCTTTGTTCCTGGCAACGAGACGATTCTTGCAAAATCTTCGAAATTCCTTGCTCTCCTCGGCAAGTTACTGCTGCTTAACCACGAGCATCTGCTGCGGACGCCCAAAACTCGCAACTACGACCGCGAGGAGGACACTGACTTCTCGGACTCGTGTAGCTCCCTGCATGGTGAGAAGGAATGGTGGTGGGACTATCTCATCACAATACGCGAGAATATGCTGGTAGCTGTGGCCAATATTGCCGGCCATCTGGAGTTGTCACGTTACGAAGAGATTATTACGCGGCCCGTTCTCGATGGGCTCTTGCATTGGGCTGTCTGCCCTTCGGCGCATGGTCAGGATCCGTTCCCCTCGTGTGGTCCCAATTCGGCGCTGTCGCCTCAGCGTCTCGCCTTAGAGGCTCTCTGCAAGCTGTGCGTGACTGACGCGAATGTTGATTTGGTCATTGCCACGCCACCTCATTCGCGATTGGAAAAGCTGTGTGCAGTGCTGACACGTCATTTATGTCGAAACGAAGATCAAGTGCTGCGCGAGTTTTCCGTTAATTTGTTGCATTACCTCGCCGCGGCCGATAGTGCTATGGCACGGACAGTCGCTCTGCAATCGCCGTGCATTTCCTACCTGGTGGCGTTCATTGAACAAGCCGAACAGACCGCTCTTGGCGTGGCCAACCAACACGGTATCAATTACCTCCGTGAAAACCCAGATTCCATGGGCACAAGTTTGGATATGTTGCGGCGTGCCGCCGGAACTTTATTGCATCTCTCTAGGCATCCGGACAATAGGTCCCTGTTCATGCAACAGGAACAAAGATTGTTGGGCCTCGTCATGAGCCACATACTCGATCAGCAGGTGGCTTTAATTATATCGAGGGTGTTGTTCCAAGTATCTCGTGGTCCGGGCCCCATGCCCTCGATGGAGTACCGCCTCCAACAGCGCCAACAGCATCAGCAGCAGCAGCAAGACAACAAAGCGGGCGAAGTTAGAAATCAGCAACTGCAAATGCAACAACAACAACAGCAGCAGCATCAGCAACAACTGCATCAGCCACCACCCGCGATAGTTGTTGACGATGTGGCCGCAACAGCAGCCGGAATTGGTGATTCAAGTACAAATGCAACCCAAGCAGCAGCAAACTTCTCATCATCCAATGTTCATAGTAGTAATAGTAACAGCAGCAGCAGCAGTAGCAGCAACAGCAGTCTGACTTGTAACAAATCCGAAGAAATACTAGTACCACCATCGGCAACCCTCAATGATATCAGCAACAGCAGTAACAGCAGTTGTGGCAGCAGTAACAGCAGCAACATCACTGCCCCAATCGGCGTTACCGTTGCGTCCTCCTCCGTAGCATCACCATCTTCATCATCAACAGCCTCCTCCTCAGCTGGTGCAACAGCTGCAACAACACCGGCCACAACAGCTCCCAATAGCATTGAGAATCTAACAGCAACACAGCCACAGACCCAACAGACTACTGGTGGAAATAATAATAAAAATAGTAATATTAGTACAACAACAGCAACAATAACAGGAAATAGTAGTAGTAGCAATAATAATAATAGTAGTAATTTAACGGCGACAACTACAACTACGGCCGCTGTTGCGTAGTAGGCAAGATGTCGACGAGGTCGTTCTCTAAACAGAATATGGGAATGAATTTGTATAGAAATCTGGGGGAAACCGTTTTAAAAAAAATGTAGTGCTAGTAGATTTGTTTTATTTTTTTTTTTTTTGTGTTTTGTGTATGTACAGTGGAGTCAGCAACAGCAGCAGAAATAAGATTCGTCGTTTATTGTGTTTGTCTTTGAGTTAATTTTTTTTTATTTTTCCTGTTTAACTTTATTTTCTTTGTTAACGATGCTGTGATTGATAATGATGATGATGATGATGATGATGATGAAGATGGTGAATAAGAGAGAAACGAAAGACGATGGGGGGACATATTGCTTTCTTTTTCTACACAACAAAAAACAAAAAAAAACATTTGAGACTGCGCCAGCGATGTATACGTGACGCAACAATAAGAAGTTACACTTAATTTGCACTATATATAATAAATATAAAAAAAAAACAAACAATTTAATCTAGAAACTATATATAGCATATATAATAAAACCAAGTGTATGTACATGAAAAATAAGTATTTTTCTATTTGTTATAAAAAATCACACATAACTCGATTGAATGATGCAGAAATCAGCCAAAAAAACATTTGATTAGGGTGTTTAATCAATGATTAACGACTGATTAACAAACAAAAATAACCACAATAAAAAAAAATGTATAAAGAACAAACAATGATAATTGCATGCAAAGATTAAATCGCAAAGAGTTTAGCAGCAGATTGTAACTTAATTAGCGTTTAAGTAATGATTAAACCACAATTAAACACTTTAAATATATTTAAACTATATTACAACTTTCCTTAATTCTATTTAAATAAGATGTTTAAACACAATGCGCTCGCTGATGATGGATTTTTGCGGATGACTGTCTGTTTTTATCTTGTATTTTTTTTTTATTTCTGTGTAATTGTATATTTAATTTTCGTTTAACATTAAATCGTTTTCTTTAATAACAATTTATATATATACATATAAACATATATGTTTCTCTTTAGAGTTTAGAAATTCTTAATGTAGACGTACGTATATACAAAATAGAAATAAATGTAAAACACTTCTTCTGCTGTATGATGTCCGGATTGTTTTGAAATGAACACAAACAATTTAAGAAACCTCTTAGTTTCTTCTTAATTTTAGCGAAAACAACAACTATAAGGTAATTGTAAGAACTTTTAAGTTTCGGCATAAATGAAGTGTGATGTCACATTGCAATTAATGTTATTCTTATTATAAAAAAAAAACAAAAACAAAAAACAAACACAAGAACAACTTAAGGTAGACATGCATATTTCGTTTTACATTTTTATAAATAATAATTATTAAATAAATAAACAAACAACTATATATATATATATATAAATAATGACGATGATGAATATATTTTAAATATATAAATGTATGTATATTGTACTGTATATGAATAGATATTTTTTTAATTTGCGAAACAAGAATGAAATCATTAAATATAAAACACAACAAACTATATAAATATTTAAACTTACAGAAATAGTCTATACAAACACCACATACATACACATTTTGTAGCTGTAGAGTTGTACATTTCATTTTGTGTTTTGTTTCTTCTTACGCGCTCCTCCCTCCCTCTTACAGAGTTAATAAACTAGATGCCACACAGTGGCCACAAATAGTGACATTAAAGTAAAAAAAAGAACATAAATCTTTTCAAACCAATATAAAAACAATGATAACTTATTGTTTTTGGTTGACTATTTTTATTTTTTACATTTTAATTATAAAACAAAATAAAACTTTTCTATTGAGTAAATAAAATAAATGCATGAGGTACATTAACAAACAAGAACAGAAACAAAACGACAAACTGACGATAAAAACAAAACAAAAACTGCGACAAAACCTTGATCACAGTTGATAAAATGATCATAAAAAAGCAACAACAAAAATAGGAACCCACTTTCGAAACGAAAGAAAGAATTAAATTATAAACAAAAAACCATGATGTGTAATTTATTAAGAAGTAGAACTTAAACAAACAAAAAAAGATTCAAGCTAAAATTAAGAAAAAATTTAATGCATGAAACAAAAATACAAAATTTAAATGGATGCGTAAATTAATTAAACAAAAAGAAATCCCTTAAAAGAATATTCTAGCAAATAAATGGTGGATACTATTATTATTATTATTATTATTATTATTATTAATAAAATAATAAACAAAAAAATATATATAATTAAGAAGTAATATTTAATAAAAATATTATGCACGAGAAAAAATAATAAAAGCAAAAAACAAACAAAATATTAAATACAAAAAGAAAACTTATTAAGAAAAAAAAACAAAATGAATGATTGTAGTAATATATATAATATACATATAAATAAATTATGTAAAAACAAAAAAGGAATGAAAAACCATATTTAAGAATAAATATAAAAATAAAAATTACAAAAAATATATATAAAAAAATTGCTTTTTAGTGTTATTTTATGAGGTTCTAAGAGTCAACCCCAGTCGCATTGGTTCTAGGCCCGCTAAGTCAACAACCGAATATTAACACTACGGCAACTGGCCAGATAAATTGATAATAGCCCACCTTATTTAAAACGTCTATTTCATTAGCAGTTTCCTACCAAAGTACGCAAATGAAGATTATGAATTATGCTGATGAAATTGTCAGAAGAGCGAGCTGTCGGCTGAATTCCAAAACGCAGTACTTCTGCATTACTGCTGAATCAAGCGTTCCAAAACGCAAACGGGTTACTATGATGCAATGCATACTTTTCTAAAACGCATTGTGAACGCATCAACTGCGCAAACAAAAGCAAACAGAGCATCATGAATTATTATGATGCAAATGACATTTAATTTTAAACCGCCAATTAAAATGGATTCATCGCTGGAGGCGTAGTAAAGTAATATATTTTGTAATAATTTGCCAATTTTACTTTGATTTGCAGAAATAAAAAGTGGACGAATGAGTCCATTAAATTATTATTGGTGAGTACCCGAATTCAATTTAATTTTCGAAACAAAAGAAGGAAGAAAAAGGTGCTGTGGAGAGTAGTTTTGGAAGAGATCAAACTATTTTATGATAGTTCGCATCAAAGTCGTTCCAAAACGTCAAAAATTGCAAAGCATAACAAATGCAAAGCAGGGCAAAAGCATTCATAACCTTGCATCAGAAAAGCACTGTGCATTCACAATGCGCATTTTTTTGACGTTTTGGAATTCAGCCGACGCTAGCGCGTTTTCAAATGTTGTAATAGAAGGGGCAAGAATGGGCCAAATTATTTCACATAAAAAACTTGCGGTAGCTATTGTAAGAAACTAGTTGAGGATTGAATTTTGTACCTCCTACTAATAAGTAGGTTTTAAAAAACGATTGTTCTTCCCATACCTACAATGCGAATGCGATAACTATGAGCGAACGTGAAACTACCCAATGTGTGGTGTGGTATATCTAATTTTGACAGCGCGACGCTACACAGCGACTCTCTAGTATAGCTGGAAAAGTGAGAAAGAGAGTTGTGAGTGATATCTATCGAAACGTGCTTGACGGAAGAGCAGCGTGCGTTCTTTGTGACATATGTACATAGTTCAGGTTCGATTCCCGGGGGCTTATTTACAAATGCGCGGCGGATTGCTTTTCATGGCGGATTGATATTTTTGAAATACAAAAATACCAATTTCAAAAATATCATATCAATCCGCCATGAAAAGCAATCCGCCGCGCATTTGGGAATAAGCCCCCCGGAAAAATACAAATTACATCTTATGTCGTTTTCCATTGGGACCATCAGATTTTTATTTCAGATCTCAGATTTTTCGTGGCGAATGGAACACGATAGGCAGATTGATCTGCTTTTGTAAATGTATTAGTGCATTATTAGACAGTACATCAGCTGTGTACATTTTTTTCGTTTGTCGATGAAAACATACGAATTTAATGTGGGAAATCATATCGACGAAGACTCGAAATCCACAGACCACAGATGACGAGGAAGAAGACGAAGATGATAGTAATTGCTCCAAAATTAAGTCCATGCCCATTATTTACGTTTTTGTTCCGAATAATTGCTTTTCACGAGGCTTTTCGTAAATTTGTTTTGAACACAAATTCCGAATGACGTAAAACAGCTGTGCAAGGTATATTGGTATTAGTTAGAGTGTGTGCAAATCTCGAAAATTATCGCGATCTGCAAAAATTGATCCGAATCAAAAAAAAGATTGATTTTTTGTCCCAATGGAACACGAAAAGTGATCCGGATCAAAAAAAAGATTGATCTTATGTCCCAATGGAAAACCACATTAAGGTTTTCGCCACTGCGCCCCCTCTCGCGAACATCTGACAAACTTTCGCTAGTACATTATTTATGTAAATATTCTGAGGAAGCTTCTGAATTTTTCCTATTAACCAAGATCCCGAACATGCATGTCTATTTGTCTATATAAATAAAGACTGTTTGATAAATGGACCTAGGCTTAAGCCTCTGCAGAGAACTTGATCGGACTAACTCCTAAACTCCTTCGATGTAAACTAGACCGAAGATAACAAATTTGTTCACTGGCGATCACTAGGATGAGGCCATACATTTTGCACTCGATTTTCACTCTTAATACACGTGGGGTACTCAGAAACTTTTACTACCTGTGAACAGGTACATATTTTCTCAACAGTAAGTCATAAAAATATATATATATAAAAATTGAGCCATAAAATGTTTGTCGTCGATTCACGCCTTAACGCATATACCGATTTTGACCAAACTTTCACACATCTTTGGTTTTGGTCTATATATGATTTCTGTGAAGTTTGGTCAAAATCTGACAAAGGGGCGTGGCACCTCTCATACAAAAAAGACATTCAAAATCGTATATCTAGAAAACCACCGAATGGATTGAGCTCAAACTTACAGGTAGTCTTAGGTATTAGCCGTAGAGTGCTCCTCTTAAGATTGGTCAAAATTGGACAAAGGGACGTGGCACCGTCCATACAAAAAAACAATTCAAAATCGTATATCTAGAAAACCACCGAATGGATTGAGCTCAAACTTACAGGTAGTCTTAGGTATTAGCCGTAGAGTGCTCCTCTTAAGATTGGTCAAAATTGGACAAAGGGACGTGGACCGTCCATACAAAAAAACAATTCAAAATCGTATATCTAGAAAACCACCAAATCGATTCAGCTCAAACTTAGTTATTGGCCCTGGAGTGCTACTGTGAAGATTGGTCAAAGGGGAGCGGCACTTTACATAAAAAAAAAAAACATTTAAACATTTTATACCTCACAAAAAACATCTTCTATGGGGTTTTCACCCCATGATGACGTTTTATCTCGATAACCGCTGGGCCGATTTTCATTATTCTGTTTTTGTTTTGTTCGTATTGCTATATTTCAGGTTTACGCAGAAAGAAAATTCCACCAAGTCGATTCATTCTCATTTCTCGCATTTTACGAAAGAACATTATTACCCAAGACCTGAGCAATCCAATTCCTGTGCACGGGCAAAGCCGGGCGGGTACAGCTCCTTCGACAGTCTGGGAATTGTAAGTCAAAGTTTTTAAATGAACTACCTGAAAAGCGCATAAAAAGATGCGCCACTAGGATGAGGCCACATGCAAAACCTTCCAAAGAAAGCAAAAAATTAATAAAATGTTTACATTTTATGGTTTGAAAACATTTATTTATTATGAGTATGCCCGCCATTTTTCGATATTAGGCGGTTTGGAATAGAATCATAGTTTTTTTTGAATAATTGAGAGAAATTTTGGCCCAGGCATCACGAATAGCTTCGATTAAAGTGTCTTCAATGTCTGCCAGTCTGATCATCCTAGTGATCGCCAGTGTATGTACATAGCATTTTCTTCTGGTTGCGCTTAAAGTTAAACTCATAATTTGAAAATATTGGAATTGCCTATTGCATTTGCATGTTACAGTTAATGGAGAGGAATCCTTCCCTATCAAATACGGAAAAATTTGTTGGGTTTTTGCAAACGCTTATGATTCCCAGGTTTCGGATAATGCTACTTGCGAATTCTTCTGTTCAAAGTAATCGTTTCAGACTCCTAAACCACAAGGGAGGGACCATCGCCAGAATTAAATAAAACAGCATAATGTTTTGGAACAAAAATCCAACGTGTATAAATGTACTTAAGAATACGTTTTATTAAAATGCATAATAGAGCGCTTTGAGATTATTATAAAAAAAATAGTTACAGAGATTTATACCCTGATTGTTTACTTATTTTTCCGGCCACCGGCTTTACGCGACACCACTTGTTCTACCACTGATCCGGCTCCTCCTGTGTTGTGATACTTCTGGGAGATTTTGTTCAAGAAAAACAATCCAATAATAGAAAATAGAATGCTTAAGAGAAATTGGGATACAAAAAACAACATTGTTAAATATGTATGTACATAATAAAGTATGTAAAATGTACTTACCAGGTGGTTGCACAAACTCGATGTACAACGCCACATGCTATTACAGAAGTTACCAAGCAAAAGGTAATCTCTGGGATAAATTTTGCTTGGAAATTACTACCAAAGACAACCATTTCTACATTCGAAATCGATGTAAGGGTGAATATGAATAGCCAGGATCCCAGGAAACCACCGACTACAGTGTTTTGAGGAGCAGCATTGAACCAAGAGTTGTAAAAGCGCAATGTGGCCAGTAACACAACAACAATTATAGATGAAACAACAAAGGAAACAATGGATCCTTGGGCAACTGAAGATAATATAATAATTTATTAATGAGTGATTTTTCTAAGAGTTCGGAGTACATATATCATGAAATCAAAGAGACCTAGATCCAAGATTCTTTATCAAATATATACCGGCTATACCTCCGGTGAAATTACTTTTTTTTTAATTTTTCAAGTACAATCGCTGTACGGGGTATTGGCTTGGCTGAATATTTAGGTGCAATTCATTTAATCGCATACAGATAGACTACCTTTTTTCAGCTTAAACTTACCCATTTTCGAATTCATTAGAATTTTATTTTTTTAAGATAGAATACTGATACACCACACACCACTTTTGCCGACACAACAAAATTGTATATGTCAGTCAAGTCAAAACTATGCGGCGAAAGCATAACGTACTACAATACAAGCGGTGGCGCTGAAATGTGAATGTATTAGTAGTAGTCTGACGTTTAGTTTGAATCGTTTGAATTTGAATCATTTTGAATGCAAAATGTTCGCGTCGCGTATGTTTTATGAATAGAAATTTGAAATTTAATGGTATAAATATCATATTTTTTCGCGAAAAGTGAGTTAAAATGTTTAAACATAAGTGATAAACATATTACGTTGCAATTTGTGTCGAAATAGGACAACATTTAATTGTTCTTAAAAAAGAAATTGAGTTCAATGAAAAAAAAATTTTGTTTGGTAATAAAATTTTACATTTAAAATTGTGTGTATAAATATGAAGCAAACATATATATTGCATTACCTACTATTTCGCGTTTAAAAAATATGTGTTTTTCAAATTGCAGTGCCAAAAAAGTGTTGCGTTCCCAAATGTCGAAGTAACTACGAAAGTACCAATGAGATTGTTTCTACGTTATCCTTTCCATCGGAAGAAACTCGTAGAAAACAGTGGATTCGAAAAACATTTTGCATCTCAGGATATTATTAGGCAAGCATATTCTAACGGAAGGGCTGTGTGCATGGCGTATTTCTCGAAAGGCCGCGTTTAAGCCCAGAAGCGGTGCCCGTAATATTTTCCGATTGCCCAGTGTATTTGTCTAAACAGAAAACGAACACCTCGTTCGAATCCAGAAAAACGTCGACACCGGAATCGCGTCAGTCAAATGGAAGAAGCTATTTTTTTTAATCTGACCAAATCAGATGTTTTAGTAACTTTAGAACAAATTTCAAAAATATAACCAATTTAAAGTCTTGGTCTACCCCTGCAGTGCAAAAATTTGTAAACTCCAAATTAAAAATGTTCTTATCAAACTGTAGTCATTAGGTATATGTGCCAAAATTAATAAATTCAAAATAAATAAATGTGACATCAGTTGTGTTTTATAAATAATTAATTGATTAAATAAATGCCGTGAAAAATGTTATTGTCGTTTTGAAATTTAAACGCATAAAAACCATAAAACCAAAGCAAACCCCATGGCCGGCATACAAACTTCAAAATGTATACAGCCTGCAACGCACACTAACTTAGTGTATGTGTGAATCATCGCCACCGCTTGTATTGTAGTACGTTATGGGCGAAAGTGTCAAATTAGAAAAAAAATACCAAACTTAATGTTGAATTCGATTGGCAATCTGAGATTTTTTAAGATTTCTCTAGATTTCGTCTGGCCAATCGAACAAAAAGAAGTATACTGAGCTGTTCTTTGTTGGTGTTGGTGGTGTGCCTGCCAAAAGTTGTTTACTTTTTTTGTTGTGAAGATATTTTTTTCATCATAATGTAAGTGTATTGGTAAATCTCGAGCGTCTCTGAGAAAAAATCTAGATTCGCAAAAGTGCTCTCGACTCTGAAAAAGATTGCTTTTTTTTGTACCAAACGAACGAAAAAAGTGATCTCGGGAAAGAAAGAGTGCTTTTTTCTGGCGAATCGAAATTAACATTGGCCGCGTTCAATGTGCTTAGGTACCTAAATATTTAGGTGACAGTTTATCATTGAACGGAAAATTGCCTAGTACCTAAGCTAAATGTCAAATGCCTTAGATGTGTTAAGAATTGAGCATTCACTTGCTGTTTTGACATCAACTGATCAACACATTGACTACCTACTAAAGAAAAATATAACATTATTGAAGTGCAAAATGAATGATTTATTGATTCTTTTCTAAAAGCAGCTTTACAAATTGTCGGGTAAAAACCCCATCTAAAAGACACATTTTATTTAATTAATATCACACTTGTGTACGTGTTTATTTTATAATTCGTAGTCAATTTGCCGTAAGTTTCCTGGGTATCATCGATGTCATACAAAACACCGTCAATTGTAACTTGAAATTTCATTTTTATTTTTATTTTTCCAACTATAATAATAAAACCACATACAAATCTCAGCAAAGTTCAACAATGGAGTGAAAAATTCTTCGATTTCAATCAGCTGTTTATGACATTTCTCAAACCCATTAAGAACTCAGGCAGAAATTCTTGCCTAACTTTCCAGTCACCACAGCTGACCGACCTCACGAAATTTGCCTAGATTTGCAGTCAAATCGACCAATCAGAGGCTGTTGACTAGCTAGGCAAAAGCGTATTGAACGCGGCCATTAACTGCAGGGAATCAGGGATGGTATTTAACCATGACATTTTGCTGACCAACACCACACCCGAACCCGACTCCACAGGAATAATTTCTCTCATATGATTATCATGAGATGAAATATCTTGTGTCCTTGTGGAGTCTGGAGTGTGGAGTCACTCTATTTAATCGTATGATGTATGAGTATGAAGTTTGAGTATGAAGTATGAGAGATATCAGCGATCTCTCTCTGCGCTTATGCCTCGACATGGATGTCTGACATGAATTTGACAGGAATGTGTTTTTTTTATTGCTTTTCGTCTGGAACTGGAAATGTCATTTTTTTTTCTCATTTTAGAGTCTTGTAGCGTAGGTAGTGCTTATTTTTGTGGTTTTTATTAGTTAACAAATTGGGAGTAAAATATTTCTCGAAAAAAAAAATGAAAAATTGCTAGTGGAGACGCCAGGGGCCAGATTCCGTAAAATGAAAACGATCGAACGATATCGTTTCGACAATAGCAGTCTCTTTCTATTGCCACAGATATGATAGAGACAGGTTTAGTGAAAACGATAATAATAAAAACAATTATCGCTCAAGGATCGAGAGCTGTGGAGGGTCCACTTGAGCAACCTGCACCCGCGACCCACTTAATGGACAAGCGGACCATTGAAAATGAATTGAAATGAATGAATTATCGCTCTTTCTTCATAAAAGTTTGCCACCACTTATATTAACAGAAATTCGTAAAATGTTACTTACATTACAAAAAGAACACAAAAAAAAAAAAAAAAAAATTCACAAAAAAATGGGAAAATGTTGGAGAAAATACGAATTTGGTAAAACATAATACGTCTATTCGTCAGCTGAGTTTGACGGCTTTTGTACTCAACCGACGTTTACCGATGTTCGGGACACGTAATCAACGTATCGTAATCCTATTTTCATTAAAAACTCTTTATAAAGATACAAGTTGGATCCAAAACGTACGGCATAATGTCCGAAAATTATTATACTGGAGTTTAGAGTCTTTGCCGCGAGCGTAGCGAACCAAATACCCCAACTTGATAAATATAAACTCTGACATTTCGGTACATAGCAGCGATGCCAAACATAGCCCAATTGTGAAATTCTAGCACTGTTTCAGTCGATCTAGCACTGTAAATAGACCTTTTAGCACTATGTTGAATTTATCTTTTCAAGCATTACACATGTAATTTTTTCTGTAAAACTGTTTTTCTGTGAAAATTTAGTTAATTATTTAAAACTAAAATTTTGTTTCAGTATCAAAAACGTTTATATATTTATAGTATTCATGTATTATAGTATTCATGTGTACCTACATTTCAGATAAAAATCTTTCCTAACAAAGTATGTAGTACATAAAATCTTTGTAATTCAAAGTAAAACAAAAAAGGATTTTGACTAATAAATTAATAACATCCCAAGAAAAGATTCAAATTTAACGGTCATTCATTACACCGGCTATCTGTCATATAACAGTTTTATGCTGTCGTCATCAATAGAAAAGTTTTTCCATGCTGTTCAGTCGTCCCATCCCGCTTGCTCTTAGACAAAATGAACTAACAGAATTATGTTGCTGTCGCTACTGGGGCCGCACTTGTGCTTGTATTGTACATATTTGTATCTGTTCTGTATGGAAGTTGCACTGTCGCAGTGGCAGAGCGTCAAATTTTCTTATAACAAATTCCATTTGATTATTTTCATGAGAGTGGAGTGGAAAATTCGTTGCCCAGTTTCAGTTAAAGAACTGTAGGTAGTGCGCAACGCAGGAAAGAAAATCGTAATTGAGTGGATGAACGAATCTTCTTCGTCGTCTATTATAATCGTCAGGAGGGTGCATGTTCTTTTCAAATCATTCTCTCAGTGGAGTTTCTGATCGAATTCGGGCAACAGTTATAGTGCGAAGTGCGAATTAAAATTTCATAAAAGTGTGCGTGTGTGGAAAAATCATTAAAATACAAAAAAGAAAATTTATAATTAAAATTAATTTGTGTCTTAATAAAAAAAGAGTCTCCTAGAAGTGCAATATTAGTGGACGGTGATATCCCGACAACAAATCAAGAAAATTGTTTATTAGTTAGGTAAGTACCTACGAGCTGAAGAAAAATCGAAAGAAAAAAATGTACCTATATAACGAACGTTAACTTCATGGTGTAACGAACACACCCCTTTTATGGTGGAGTGAAAAAAAAAATGTTTAACACAAAATCCATTTGGGGTTCGTATGGTCAACGGCGGATGTTGTTTTATCCATATTAAGCTGCACAATGCAGTAGTTCTCCAAAATGATGTCAGGTACCTCTATGTTCTTGCAGAAATGATGACAGGCCAAAATTTATTTTTTGTTAGCGGTATTGCCGCTGTTAGCCGCCCGCTAACAGATGGAATGTTTATATTTAGTCGCATTGTGTAAAACGTCGAAGTAGTCGTTTAATTTGTTTCTTTCGAAATTCTATCTAAAATTAGAATATTTAGCGCACCTACAAGAAACGAAGTGCCGCATAGTACCTACAAGAGGAACCACATTTTACTTTCTTCGGAATAAATCTATATTTTCGGCGATTATCTCGTATACGATACCGTATACTGATAATACCTACATAATATTGATAAAATTCAAAATTGGAATTGATAAAGAAGGGAAGACCGCTCCCGAAGAAGCTAAGTAGTGACAACTGCCCCAATGCTAAATCATATTTACGTCTCGAGCCCGATGTCATTATGATTAACTAACTGGAATTATTTTGCGCATTCAACCCGGCCATGCCTCTTGAATAGTCTTGCAAATTGATCCATTTCAGTTCACAAGGGGAGGGAATTTTGAAATTGGGGCAACTATTCTCAGTGCGCTGCAGCAATATAGTATAGCCACTGAAACGATTGATTTTGTTGTTGTTACTGGTGGTGGTTTTTTTTATTGATTTATATTGTGGTTGTGGGGATTTTGTCGACGCGACGACACATTCTTAGGGACTCAACTGTAGCTATGAATTTAGAATTGGTTTTTCTTGTGAAGGAGGCTTTAAGCCTGTGAGCATCCTTAAGAATGAGGGATGATACTTAATCCGTTGGCGTGGCGCTGACTGCGTTATGTAAGGGGTTAGGTAAGGTCATTAAGGGGTGCATTTGTTGTCTGGTGATTATTGGAACGTGACTTACTTTACTATTTAGGATCTTATTGCATTTTTTTTCGTATTTTTATCTACTGGTAGTAGATACCTATAATCACTTATTTTTTGGGCATTCTTTGGACGAATAATTTTTTAGATAAATACATATATGTCGATTAAGCATGTCCATGATTGGTATGCATGTTTGCACAATAAGTTTGTTAGATAAATCATGATGTGCAAATCCGTGAACAAATTAAGTTACTACAATCACAAAGATCTGTTTTAAGATTTCCGATTTTGAAATCACTATCCTATAATATGATTATGATGACAATCATAAGGCCTGTTCATTTACTTTTGTTTGTAGTAAAAATGAAAAAGACTGTCAAAGTGGCAATGGTGTGAATGCATTCTCTCTCAAAGGGAAAAGCTTACGTAAACGTTAGGGAACCCTTTTGTAGTAATCATAAAAAATGATAGATGTATTTTGTTATTCCATAAATTGTATGCGGCGAGTATAAATCCATATAGTGGAAGTGGAAGTGTTTGCACTGACTGACTCTGACTGAACTAGTGAACTACAAGAAGAGAGAAAAACTACATTATTTTCCCACCTTCTGGTTCTGATCTGACTGATACCATTTGTTTAGGTAGGTAGGTACTAATTTGTTTTTCATATCGCAGGTAATCAAAAGAGTAAATAAAGAACAATTAAACCAACTGCCCTATAATGGCTCTTCTATAGGTTGTATAAAATAAGTTTTTAACTTCCATAATTTATTATCTAATGCCGTTTTGCAATGGGCACATCCTATTTTGATCTGACAAAAAAAAAGAGTGCACCCTAATGATCGCAAGGTAGAAGCAGAAGGTATTCAATTTTAAGGTGAAATCGAGCCCGCGGTGCACGTAAGCTGGCTACTATTTCAATCATAAGTAATCACAACAACATTTCATGGTTCTGTTTCTTTAGGTTTTTGTTTTATACTACAGAGACTAACACAAATCTACCAAATTCGTGATAAATTAAATTAAATATCATTTCGTTAGATACGTCTCGCCACTGAACTGAGCCCACATTCAGCTTCTGCTACTTCCCTGATCTTTTGATATTTTGGCAATCAACGTAATTATGTACAGTCAGTGAAGTACACATAAGCATAAGTTTATAATCAGTACTCAGTAGCCATTCTATTTACAAGTTGAATAAACAAAATATGTTTTTGGCGAAGCATTCCAAAAGAGTTTCACACCTAAAATAAATTCGCTAGTCTATAAGATAGGTAGGTAGTCTGGTAAATAATTTATGAGCACGATATTACCGATCCGCTTTATTATATTCAATGATTTTGGCAATCAATTCCCAAAGGGATGAGCTTCCGAATAAATAATCTCATTAATACTGATTACTGAAAAATATTTATAAATTCGACGCGGAGACACCTATTATCAATGAAGCGTGAATTAGAACTAAGAGACAACAAAAAAAAAAAGCGCCAACTAAATCGTCGATTCACATCATTTTTAGACCTGAACGTAGGTCTGAAAATAATGTGTGAATCAAAAATAGAACCGTGTAGAATTTTTATTTTGTAAGTTGCAAGTTTTTTATACTGGGTTAATGGGGGTCAACTTTAAAGAGCGTGCAATTTTCTTTATCTATTCTGCTACTGCTGCCTGCTTTCGAGCTCTTAATAGCTAGGTATCTGTTGTATTGTATGTGCAATTCCATGTCACTTTTCAAGTTAATTTAACTTTTTTGTTGATGCAAAGTGCATTTTTTGTCTTCAGTATGTATTTGTAGAATCTGTAATAAGACGTTTTTTTGTTTAGTTGCTCTATATTCTGATCTAAGTATAGGCAATTAAAAGTCACTTTGAGCTTGTTTCGCCTCATATGTTATACATACATAATTACATAAAAAATTGATTTAGTTTTATAAATCCAAGTTTCTATGCAGTTTATTCTCTTGCCAGCTTGACTATCGAACATTCCTATTTGAAGGTTAACATAGAGTAACGTCTCTGAGAAGGTTCAATATCCGCGGTCACTTGAACTAAAATAAACCTAGGTGCTCTGGCTCTCGTCCTCTGTCGGTCTTGTTTCATAATAGGTACCTTACCTACCTATATATGCTGTTCTATTTCTACAAAAGTCTGAAGTAATCGCTGTTCGTAGTGCGCTTATTGATTTTTCTTGTTCTATTTGGGTAATTATGGTGGTCAGGAATAACTATAGCCATGATGCCGAGAAATAATGAGTTTATGGTCCATAAATCAGTTAGAAAACGTTTCATTATGTCTTGCCCTAGGAGGTTTCTTCTTTTTGGCTAATTTAGTGTTATTGCTTTTGCGGCAATCGAAATACATATAGTTACACTTTGGCTTTTGCCTAAGTTTCCTATCTCATAATCGGTCTTATTCATGAATGAAAGAATTTCAAGATTACCGCATTGACACAAATCCTTGTTTTTGTTTTAAAATTTGATATCTTGCCGACGTCGAAATATATGGGATCTTGTATTGTGAATTGTGATGTACCTACATATTTATTTCTTATATTGTGACAATATCTGCACGGAGAAGGAGAAAATGCAAAGTAATTGTGGTGGAGTCATTTCATAACTTTCAAATCTTACGATTTTTTCGAATTTGTACTCTATGTCGTTCCTTAACTTGAAAAAATAGAGCGGCTTCGGGATTGTAAGATATTAATCCTTCCACTGAGTTACTCGTTTTTACTCAACAAATGGCTTGGATTAAGAATTTAAAAAAAAACGTGGTCCTATTCCTAATGCGGTGGCTGGATCCATTCTAAAATTCAGAACATGCTTCAGAATAGGACAACAAATCGTTACAACTGCAGGAAACGTTGAAAGAGGTTGCGCAAATTCTGAATATTGCAGGCTCGGACATATTCTGAATAATCTGCTTGATTCTATACATAATGACGATCTCAATATTCAACCTTCAAAATAGTTATGCTGAAAGCATAATCTCCAAGTGAATATGCGGCTCATCTCACTCTGAGTAAAACCTCAACAAAATGGTATTTGCACTCTCCTGATGAAGCTCCTTGTGAACTTTTTTCTCTGAAATTATCTGAACAAAACAATCGGCCCCAGACCCAGAACCTAGAATCCTAGAGCCTATGCATAGTACAGGACAGTATTGGGGCTCAAATTGACAATATATCCGTCGCCATGCTTTAAGATTGTATATTAAATCTTTCGTAAAATGTTTCTTCAGTGTGTTAACCGTAGAGGATGACATTTGATAACATTATTATTAACTTTCTGTTCTTCTAATTGCTGCTCAGAGTCACTTAGGACAACTTTTATAACACATGTTTTAATTTCGTATGTTCACTTGTACCCCAGAAATTTGATTGGTCCCTACAGTAAAAGAGCCACCCCTGATGTGCAGAACTAAAGCATGATGCATGAACAACAAACCGGAAACTTTAAAAAAAGCAATCCTCTTTTCCAGTCAAGTCAGCGTCTCTTTTTTTGACATTGCATCATGTTTTACAACAAGTTCTACAAGACAAAAAGTCCCATCAGCAGCTTACAACAGCAAAAAATTGTTTTCGTAGCATAATACCAACTTGTAGAAGCAGTTCCTTGTTTCGCTTAAGCCACGAGCCTAGACAAGACTAGACATGGCAAATGGAAACAAACTTAAATGTCTGTCTAACGAAACAGTTGAAAGAAAGAGTAAAAGTAGTTTTTCTTTATCGTGGTCCCCAGGGAATAATGTCTACACCTACAGTATATGTAGTAGGTGGGAAATGGGAGCTGCTTTGGCTGGAAATGGCATTGCCCTCTCTGAGGCATTGATTTTAATGTTGGGTACAAAACGAGTATACGTATATTATAAAATTAAATTTGACAAAGGCATTGAACCCGCTCGTGTGAACAATTTTATGTGAGACGGAAAAGGAAATAATTAAACATAGGTTCTAGATAGGTATGTGTGTTTGTATGTGCGAAAGAGTTTCAATTTCTTAATTAATATAAAAATAAAACGAAGATGAAAATGTATCGTGTGACACTGACAGCAACAATAAGATAATGCTAAAATAAATACGAAAGGTTGATGAAGCAATTTTCAATTAAATGACAATGGGTATATGTTTTTGGTGCGTATCTCTGCCGTATTTCGTATTTAACTTGGATGGGTGAAACCCTTTTTATCATTTATGAAGATAGCAGATCAAACTGGAGCACTTGCTATGCGAAGCAAGATAAGATATGGAAGTATGTATATGACGTTTTATTGTGCCAACCACGAACCTTGTATATGTTTTTCAAAAAACATCAGAGAAACGGCCAATTTTGTTTATTGATAAAAAGTTAATATATGCGCGTTCACTCACTAATTGAAAATATGTATGTAATAACTCCATAAGTTTGATGAGACGTTCCCATTTTAGTTGTGTCACATATGCACACCATAAAGCATAATATTGAATAGTAGGTATATAGGTACCTAACCTAATATCTTTTGATAAGAATTACATATTATGAAGTTTGATTCTTTAACTTTCCTATTTATTTGGATATAAGGAGTGTTTTATTGAACACTTTTATTTAACTAGAGTCTGCAGCCCACAACAAGAATCTTACTGAAAGTGAGAACTCTGGTGATATGGTTGCCATTTCTATTCAAACAAAAAATGTTATGAGCACCTATACAAATATTTTTCGTAGCCACTTAACTGTCTTTGTATATAGTAGTTGCGAGCGTCATTTCAAGTGCGGTATTCCTTAAAGCAGAACCAAAGACTCTTGGGTTTAGGACTGGGTCGATGCTGTATATAAAATATGCCCGTCCTAGATACTATAGATGCGTTGGAGCTAGATACACATTTGTCTGACTAATCGCAAATTCGAAAGCAGGTAAGTCGATTCACTTGTTCCAATTTCCAAACCTTTACTCATTAAAGGGGCCCCGGCAAGTTCTTGGGTTAAACTTTTTACATATCGTTAAATTCCTACAGTCGTATTTCCTTAATAAAAGAAGTAGTCCCGCACAAAAAAGAACGATTGCTGCTTTTATTACCTACTACCTCCTTTTTTATGTGTTTGCCGACATCAGATGCGGAATTATCCTGTTGCCTCTTTTGGAATTTCGCCACTAATAACATCCTTTGGATCTGATCCAATTCGATGTTTGCTGCTTTCAAAGTTCCTACCTACGTATGCGTGTTTTGCATCGGTCGCAATATAATCAATATAATTTGTTCTTATACTAGAAGTGATGACTCCCCCCCCCCATAGTTTCACGATATTGTGTGCTTCATATATTACAATCTGCTTCAAAACTTATCACGAACTTCAGAACTACATAACATCTGAATATTATATCGAAACTATCAAAGGGTTCATTCAAACTAAGATGCAACCGCCAATGTGCTCCTTTCCAACTGAAGCAATGGGAAATAGGGTGCCATGAAATAAAGTCTTATGCAAAAAATCCAAATTTACATACCTACCTATTTCCCGTAACGTAATTTTGGACTTTTTGCATAAGACTTTATTTCATGGCACCGGGAAATACGTATGTAAACTCTTGTCCTCCCACAATTAACCTACAAAAAGGATTATTATCCAAACACCCATAGCTGAGAGATATAAGACAGCCAGCAGTTATCAAGGTGAAATAAAGTGAAACTCTGTCTTCAGCTGCTTAGCAATTGTCATCTTTGGAATCTTGTACTCTCTATAGCTATACCAACGCGACGATTAAGTGCCTGTTTTCACATTTATCATTACCTTGGCTATATCTCACTATCTTCATGTCGCCTTAACTGAAGTACGATTTCTTTCAACCGTATAAGATAATAGTAAACAAAAACCCGTTGAAAACCACAACACCTTGTAGGTATCTATATAGTAGAAGTTCATTATCTTAGCGCTAAGCTCACACAAACCCATAAACAACGGGGTGAATAGCCCCAACGCACTTAAGCTTAGTGCAACTGAACATGTTTTCCAACCTATCTGCCCACATATGCCTGCAGAAAATACCTAAACCTAGATAGCGGAAGTCAACATCTTCATATTTATTGACTAGAAAGTAAAAATGGATTTGTTGTTTCAGCCAATCGTCTCAACTCAACTCTCAATGGGCGCCACTCTGACTAGGTATACTTCTTCCACACGCATCACGTACTCAAAATGTACAGTTCACTTCACGCAACTCGTCGTGGTTCTATAACGCGCTCATCTTCCAACAAATATTCCATCCATATGACTTCAATCGATCTCCATTAAATGGAGAACAGCAGTATAATGTTAATGATTGTTTGCGTTTACCTTTCAAGAGAATCTTCTTCCACTTAGTATTAGTACGCGCTATATGATATACGAACGAATATGATTCTCTCCCCGTCAAAATACAACCGCCCTACGCGCTTTGCGTCTTAATGGTTCCCCCTCGTTGACTTTGACGCTTGAAAAACGATTCATTTTCATTATTCCTTGCTCGATATCCTCATGCATTATAGTTACACCACACCACATGTACCTAGTTCCCATTAAAATGCAAATAAAACTTAGAAAATGGTAAAAAAGTATCTATGAACATCGCAAGTGACCTACTCCCCGAGCAATTGTTCGTTAATATCTTGTTGGCGCTTCTACTTCAAGTGGTGGAGTGGGATGGAGACTGGGAAGTGGAGCTGCCCCTGCCAGCCATTGCCACTGCCACACTCATCACATCAGTTTTCTGTTGACGCTCCGCTGCTTCTGGTAGTTTGTTTGCATTTTACGCGCGCGTACTCGGAATACTGTCTGAGATATATGTACTTTTATCTAGCACATTTTGTTTTGTTTCCTTAAAAAAAAAAAAAAATAAAAATAAAGAAATTTTGTGAAATTTGTATCTTGTAAATTTTTGGCTGACACATTGCATTTAATTAGTTGTGAACTCGAACTCGCACACTGCATGACATAGTGTAGTGTAGTGACACTATTAATGAGAACATCCGCAGGCGCACTGAATTCTCTAATTGCAATAGAAACTGACTCAGTTGACAGAAACAGAGATACAGAAACAGAGTGTGCACTGATGAGAGACGTGCTTTGGGTTACTGAATTACACAACGCGAGCTGTACTAAATAAATTAGTTGGACTTAGACTGGTATGTGTCGGTTAATTTTAAATTAAGTTCAGTTGGTAGGTTTCGTACTGATGGAATTGGCAGACGAGATGGGACGGGGTTACGTCAACGTCAGTCACAGTTGTGTGGATCGACATTAGTCTTACTTTCACTAAATTTGTAGAGTGGGTCCGAAATCAAATGAGTTTATCTTCTTGGAGTTTATGGTGGTTTCCATATTTGAAACTACATAAATTAGTCAGACCTCGCGGATACTTCTGGTAAATACCAAATATGGTATATGTGTCTGTCTAAAAGCGAATACATATATAAAGGCGGTTACAAGGTTGTTGTATCCGATTTCAGTGTCTACATTGGGCTTTTCGTTTCAAATACGCAATAAAACGAGCGCTACGCCCCGTTTTCCAATGCATTGTTTCGACAGTTCATTCACACGGACAATTTCTTGGTTGCAAAGAATTTCATCCATCAGTTTCTACTATAGCAATTTCTAATCGCTTGTTTGTGAAACGCGTTTTTATGATGTGGATTCCAAGTGAACTTATGTCGATTTCCATTGGGCAAGAAAAATCACTTTTTTTCAGATTCAGTTTTTCAGACCAGTTTTTCTGCTCTAGAAATCAGCTGTCCGTCAAATTCATTTTCCATTGGGCAAAAAAAAAAGCACTTTTTTAAAGATTCAGATCACTTTTGGGAATCTCGATTCGAGGGCGAGATTCACACATGCTTTCACCAACACCAAAGCAAGAGATATTTGTAAACACAAATTGCTATACAAAAAATAGCTGACTGTCAAATAACACCAATACAAATGCAAACAAAAGTAATCTCATTTCATGTTCCATTGGGCAGGAACAATCTGAGATCTGAGAGCAAAACGGTAAAAGCCCAATGGAAATCGACATTAGACAATTCAGGGCAAGGGTATTTTTCTTCTCGGCAAAAAGTCTGTAGTTCGAAACTTCGTTTTTCAAAATCTTTTAAGACATTTTTTTCGTAATAGGTACATTTTGATAAATTAATTTATTATCCTGCTCTTAAAATGGTCAAATGTGCAATTTTTGGTTATACGCTCTCATGTGATTAGTCCTTAAAACAATGCTTTGCAAATATGTAGTACCAATAATAGGCCTGTTTTATTGCACATCTATCTCAGTACAAGTACAAGAACGAATAAATGCTATAGTATTAGTATACCTTTTATGTATGTGAATGTGATTAATAAGCCATAATCTTTGCTTCCATAAAAATTGAAATCCAATCCGATACCGATCAATTACTTACCTAATTATCATCTATACAAAAATAAACTCTAAGCTCTTCCAGATGTTCAGCACTTTGAGGCACCATTAATAGAATTAACAAAGCCATTCCGATTCCATATTTCATCACCGTCACCCCCTTTAATTTCTCTAAACCATAATTCACACATAATCATCAACTCGCCTGAGCTATTGAGGAGCACTCTCCAATGAGTTGCAGTCGCCGTCGCCGCCATTCATAGCCACATCACAGTCACAGTATCACACACGACACTACATCACTCATTACGAAAATGACTTTAATGAGACTATACCTACCTATCCTATGCATCGACAAGGGTAAAAGCTGAACAGAAATAGACAGAACACAATAACACGGTTTTGTTTATTCAATTATTATTTTTTGTGTATTAAGTACAGTGTCATCATTTCCTGTGCGAGAGTACGGTTCTTCCGGTAATGGCGGTTGTTGTTTTGCGGACATTAAATTACGCAATAGGTGCTAAACGTACGGACACACCCATTTAGAATTATAATGCCATGGAGAAGAACGCATTGGAAAGCAAAACCTGTTCCATTTGGGACACATTGTGGCGTAGGTATCTATTTGTATCCATTTTTGAAATGGTGACGTTTTGTTTTTAAGGTTATTGTGAATGGGGGTCTTGACGTTGACTGACTTGGAGCCAGTATGAGAGTACATCATTGCAATTAATTTATGTAATGCGAATGAAGTACCTATAGTATTGGATTTAGGTAGTTTGAACATGCATACTGCGGAGATTGCCTGTTTCTAATCTAATGAAACGCAGTGTATGATCGGTGCTAGACTTGTAGGTCATTAAGCAGGAAACACTCCGCTTAACTTAATTGAGGTCGCTTCTTTTGCACCCATTTTTTAAGATGATCATTCTTTACCCTTTTTCCCTTATTTGGTTTTCCAGAACAAAGTCGTAACAAAAAATATATATTTCGATAAAACAAATGAGGCTTTAAACCTCAAGGAAGTAATGATACAAGAGCTTAAATTGAGCTTAAAGAACTTTACAGCAATAATTGTTCGCAGTTGCTAAAAAAAAAAACGTTTGCCTTGGCAGGTCTCTCGAATGTATAATATTGGGCTTCGACGACTTAGGAAACTACATTTTAATTATGGGGTTCGCCTTTGCATTATTGTTCCCCTTATAGCTTTACTGCCTTTGGAAATACCTTCACCTTGCCTTATTATTGCTCTGGTTATTCGCCCAATGCGTTCACAACTGATCAACCAACGTATCATTATACATATAATGCAGTCTTAAATTGATTAAACAAACTACATATTGAAGTACCTATATAGGTTTGATGATGAGTAGGATTATCCTACTAGTCGAACTTATCGTCTAAATGTACATATATGCTGTTAAGTACAAGCTCAATTTCAAAAACTCAATTTGTTCAATATCGGTTAATTGAGTCGAATTAAGGGTAAGTTAAGATACGTATTCGTACAATTTTCCTTCTTCGTGAACAAATCCGAAGCATATGTTTTCATTTAAGCTTTATACTACTTTATTATACTTCTACTACACATGAAATTAAAAAATGCAAGGCCCAACAATGACTCATCGTACAAAATGTATAATGATTAATGACGCCATAAAGCATTGCTTTAGCTACAGTCCGCAGTCGATTGTGGAGGGTTGGTTTTGCTTTCTATACTCTTGGGGATGAATGACACTTTGCCTCCCTTCTCGAAAGGGGAATCAAACTGAGTTCTACATGGCGACAGGAAAGTTGTTGTCGAAAACAAAACAAGCCAAATTGCTAGGGGTGTCTTGACAATACAAACACTTGACTCATTCCTCGTACGTCAATTTGCATGCATATAACATAGAGATCCCCTGACCAATGAAGGCATTATATCTGTGGTTTGTTAGTCATTCATATGCTCGGTGTGAAAAATTCCTTAGGGTAAAAAGCTAGACCGGAAATCCTGAAACAATTAGAAACAAAAATTGTAAAGAAAAATCGATGGAACGTAGTAGATGCAAAAGTATCTATATCTAACACACGACACATGCAAGGCATTAAAAAACAAAAAATTAAATAACCTACGGCATTGAGGTTTTTAAGAGCGTTAGAGAGACTCTTGTACATTCCTTGCGTGGGTAAAGAAAAAACAGCAGCCGTAGACATGTTCTGTAGCTGTAGCTGTAGCCTCCCCTTCATCATATGGGCTACATCAGCCACATTTTTTTTGGGGGAAGGGAGTATTTTGCTGTGCCTTTCAGACCTCAAAAATACTAGAATTTGTATAATTCAACACGTGTAAAATTCGATCTATATATTCGCAATTTAATACGGAAAATATGTTGAATTTCCACAAATTGTTGATAACCACAAAAATAATAATTATCATATTAACCTAACCTCATATTATTAGTAAACGATATTTAATCAGAGTTAAGTAGGTAGGTAGGTGGCTACTTGTGTGATACGTCAGTTATCTGTGATATCAAATTCGTGCTTGAAAATCGCAAAAGGTTGCACGATAATCCCAGAACACGAAAATGTATGCAGACCTGGCAAGTCAACTTGTTGGCATTAATCAAGTTCGATGTCGAGTTTATTGACGCGAATATACACTGCACCAAGATTGATGACTGTCAAATCAGGGCACGCAACTCAGTCTATTTGCAATTTGTTATCTGAAAATTTGCCTGCATTGTATGTAGTTGTGTGCCTTACCTAGTGCTAATTTATACTTATGTATTTGAAATATTTTTTAAGTTGCAATATACATAATATGTAGTATACTCATATTTATAAATGGCATGGCGTGCGGTAGACGTTGTGTTGGATAGAATCTAATTATAAACTGTTCTACATTATTCGGCGGGTTTTATAAGAAGTAATTCGTTGGCGTAATATTTTTGTAAACCCTAATAGTCCGATTGCTTATGTTTGTAATATACATATAAATATAGCGTACTACTTTTTTTAGTATTTTTCACTTATGTGTTCGGTACGGGGAAGTTCAAATAAAGGATTTATTGAATTTAAGACAACGAATTAAGGCTGAGTTAAAAGTTGCAGGTATGAAGCCAAAAAGAAAGATTGTTTTTTTATGTCTTATGCCATAGATTGCACAGACATCTCTATGACTAGAAGACGAGTTTCCAGTTCTTGGCATTCTTTGGATGCTTAATCAAAATTCATGGATTTCATTATTAGTACTAAAACTGTAGTTTTCATGGGAGCTTTTGCAAATGTCGGTCAAGAGACCGATTTTATTGTGTAAGTTTTAAAACATTTAAACACTTTGCAAAACTGTTTTCTATATTAGAATGGGTGAACAGGGATTAACAAAGTAAAAAGCGGAACGACGCATAACCAAAGCGACCAATACATAAGACAAAATCGAAATATTACCGCATTGCGACTAGCGAAATTTGTGTACAATTTTCTATTACGAATGAAATCATAATTTCTCGCTCAAGAAATTAAAAAAAAAATAATTTTTAAAAATCGCTCTTGCTTTAAAAGAACAGTGAAATTGAATTGTAGTGCGATCCTTGAGGCGCATAACTTCATGATGATTAAATGGCCTGATTTTGGTTGAAGTACTGTTTTGACCCAAAAATGCTGGGGTGGGATTCTGTAAGATACGAAACGAAAACCGCTTTCGTTTTCACTAAACCTGTCCCCATTATATCTGTTATGGCAATAGACAGAGACTACTATGGTCGAAACGATATCGTTCGATCTGGTCCCTGATTTAAGGGATTTAAATAATATATCGCAAGTAGGGAAAAATATGTCTGGGGACTTATTCTCAAATGCGCGGCGGCGGATCGCTTTTCATAGCGGATTGGTATTTTTGTATTTCCATAAGCGATTAGGTCTATTCAAAACGATAGCTCATTGAAATAATATACATGGACTGCTAGCAGCCAATTTTTCGTTGAAGCTAATATAAGCACTAGCTCTTTTGGCGGAAAGAAAAGAAATGTCATCGAGCAATTCGTGTGATTTTGTTTGAGTGTTGAGTGTGCCATCTGTTACAGAACGTTTGAAATAATTTGAATAAGTAGTTAATTTTGCGCAGTTGCAATGTTTCTACAATGGATGGCACTGTGCGATAGCTAATTAGATTACTAATTAGGTAAATGATTGCTGGCGGATGGTTTGCGAAAAAAAAAAACTAAATTCTTGTGACGGGAAAAACTGTCAAACTTTTGGGAAAATAAATGGAAAATTGGAAGTGAAGTTGGAAAAAACTGGAAAGCACAGTTCGCTTTTGAGAATAAGCAAAAGCGAAGGCAGTCAAAATCGAAGTATTTTTTCGCTATACGATCCACCGCGCACTTGCGAATAACCCCTCTGATTCGATCTGAGAAACACATTTTAATTGTTAGTCGATTTTTATTTCAAAATTTTTAACAATTATTATTAAAAACATTAGGCAGTCATTTTCTTTTCTCATACATATATAGACAATCACTCACCTGTTATATGCTGCTCATGGCATACATATAAGATATTTCTCACTCCAAACTAGTTTTGAATATACCGTCAGTGGGAAAGAATCTAGTTTTCGTTTTCATTGTTTCTTCGAGACACACTGGGATCTAGTTAGTGGGCAGGTCACATTTTAAGTGTGCAATCAAATTCTAAATTTGAGAGACACACCAGCGATATCGAACCTGTTCAAAATAATGATGATATTTGTGTTTATATATCCCCATGGTAATAAGGTGTAAGGGCGGCTTTCACCAACGAATCGATAGTACCTACCACCTACCAGTAACTAAATTCAATAAACTATTAACTATTATTATAAACCAGAAAAATAGAAACTAAATAAACGTCTCATAATATGTCTTTTGATTTAGGGAAGGTTATTAGTAAAAATAACGTTTTGATTTTGGGTACCATTATGGAAAACTGCTGAATTGATAGTCAAAACAACAACTACTTTAAGATCGATGTTTTATTTCGTTTATAAATTACATACCTACCTAGGCTTATTACCAAGAAATTTACAATACAGTGATGTAATATAACTTAAGACATTTTTCTACTGAAACCTTATTTAATAGTTTATTACTTTTATGTGATAAATTTATTATTATTTCTAAAAGAAAAAGCGAGAAAACCCACAATTTAAGAAAAGTACTAATAATAAGAACTTAATAATTAAATAAAGCCTAATATTTTAACAAAACTGACAAATTTATATATTTAGTTGGAATGGCGAATGTGGCCCTTAATGTACCATAAATAGGAGTAGGTATACATACAAAAATATCAATGTACGTAGGTAGGTACATATATAAATACACAAATATCTATTTCGGTACAAAAGTAATAACCATAGTATGTACTTAGTTTATTACAAAATTAGGTATACACAATCAAAATAAAAATATTGTACCTATATATTGACACATTTGTGATAAGAATCGTGCCTACGATGTGTTGCACGCGAACGATCATCATTATCTTGACTTTAAATTTGAGGCAAACAGTAATTTAGGCGACAGTCAAGCACAAACCATTCGATCAGCAACAGGTATACCTACAGGTAGGTAGGTATGTACCTACTAGAATCAAAACAAAATCAATTAGTGTAAACAACTATTTCGTGTAACTATTTGTAATAAACAAAGTTTAATCAATTATAAAGTTTTCCCTTTTTTTATATAATTTCAGATTTTCCATAGGGAAACCTCAACTTGTTTATAAACTAGTTTTAATTAATCCAGAAATAAAATGGCAACCAGTCCAAAACCAGTCAAGAAGGTGCCCATTCATTTGCAGGTGAGTTGAATATATTTTCTCTAAAATTATGATCGAAAGTGATACATATCGGTACTGTCCAATCACGAACTCATTCATCAACTTATGATATACATTATATGTTGTACAGTGAAGTCAGTTTTTGTACAGAAAACAATATACAGTGAAATTGATGTAAACCCTAATAGTATATACCTATCTAACGAAATGAAAAAAAGTTATATGGTTGCTTATCATTTTGACTTTGCGGGGGGTTCTTTTATTATACATTCGTGGACCCACATGAAGGTGTCAATAAACCGAGTATAAAGATAGCGGCTTTTCGAAGTCCGAAATAGAATGACTATCGATTTGATTGAGTTCAAAATTTCTATATGTACAGATACACATCATAATTATACGTATCAGTGACTGACTTTTAAGCACTTGTTATAGGTCAGGAAAACACAGAGGTAAACAAATTTTATGGAAGCGACTGTCAAATTATTTATTTTGGAGGTGTCAGGTTAGGTGATTAAAAATAAAAATTATTTTTTGCAAGTGAGCACAGGTGACTCAGAAAAGAAAAGAAATTGAGCCAAAAACCATTAAGACTAGTAGTTCGAATAGAATTTTATTTTTGTTTGCACTTAAATTAAGATCTCATACAAAATTCCCCAAAGATAAAAAGAAGCAAATTGTTTAAGCTTACGACACATTTTCGTGAACAAGAAAATAGTTTTTGAAGATCCATTCGCGTAAAGAATTGATTAATTAACTTAATTTAATTGATTGATTAATTTCAGTCATACATCTCCATCATGTCATCAATGCGGAACTTATGTTCTTCCGGAATAGAGTATTTTATCGTGTCATTATCAATTTTAAAAAACCACGCTCAAGCTAACGAAGCTGTTAGGTTCGATCTAATTTGCACGAATATTGTCTGTGGGAGAAATTATTTCATTATTTATAGAATTAAATATTAAAATTAGTTTATCTAAAATATGTATTAGTTCATTTTAGATTGTGAAAAATAAAGGCACAGTAGATAATTACTCGTACTCTCCCCTATATTTCTATTCAAAATAATAAATTTTCAATAATCCTTCCAGAGCGCCCAAAATCGAGTCTACATAAAAAATGGCCAAGTGGTCAATCATGACAAAACCTTCAAAGCTGACGTTTACATCGAAGATGGCATCATCAAGTGAGTTAAATCAACTTCTACGGCTACCCCAAATCACGACTCAATTCAAAATAATTCTAGGTTTGTTGGCCCTGCCTCTGAAATTGGTGTACCCGGTGGAGTTCGCACTATTGACGCTACCGGCAAATTAATCATTCCCGGTGGAATTGATCCACACACTCATTTTCAACTGAAATTCGGCGGCGCTGTGGCTGTTGATGATTTCTATCATGGGACAAAAGCAGCTGTTGCTGGTGGCACAACCACTATTAGTAAGATATAGCCCTCACTGTTATTTTGATAATCTATTTTTATATTTTCTATGTAGTCGACTTCGTTTTACCCGATAAAGGGGAATCCCTTGTGGAGGCATACGATAAGTGGCGTGCCTGGGCCGATCCTAAAGTTTGCTGTGATTATGGTCTGCATGTGGGTATCACTTGGTGGTCGAAATCAGTTTCAGATGAAATGAAAATCATGTGTGATGAGCTGGGGGTGAATTCATTTAAAATGTTCATGGCCTATAAGGGATTGTATCAATTGAGTGATACAGAATTGTTGGAGGCGTTCGAGAGGATCCGATCGTTGGGCGCCATTGCACAAGTTTGTATTTATTTATGTCTCTAAATAGATTCGAAAGTATATGGATTGTTTTGTTTTAAAGGTGCATGCAGAGAATGGTGATATAATAGCCAAAAACGTGACGAAACTTCTTGCAGCGGGAGTTACGGGACCAGAGGGACATGAACTCTCCCGCCAAGAAGAAGTAGAGGCCGAAGCTGTTAATCGTGCCTGTATTTTAGCTCATCAGGTAATTTTTTGTTTTCCTTTTTGAATTAGTGCCGTTGTATGTAAATATGTATGTACGTACCTAGTTCCTTCTGTATCGTTTTTAAAGTTTTAAGGACTTGTACAAAATTTTGTTTCGATATTTTAAGTAGTTTGCTAAGTTTTAAGCGTTTTTTTTTTAATTTTTTGAAAATGTTCCGACAGTTGGTCTATTTATATCTTCACTATGTACATGTTTTAAGATGTATATAGCTCCTTATAAGCACTGACCATTTAAGGCGAAAGATCAACGGAACAACTCAGTTACTGTGGTTTTTTGAAGACTACACTGTGTAAAATAGCCCATGAAGTCATTCAACTATTCTATTTGAATAGTAGTTATATTTTTCATCATGCGTTCAAAAAGAGCTAAACTGTGTCTGTGTCTTGAACAGATTGTTATAGACCGGGATAACCACACGTTCTAATTTAACGTTGTTGATTAAAAAACAACCATCCGAATGTATTCCTTTACATCAGGATTCGAATTTTGGCAGCCTTTTCGAATTACTACATAAAAATACACTTTTTTTTTATATTCTCATCAAATTTAATTTTTGATTTGAGTTCGTGTTCCTTTCCGGTTTTTTATTTTGCTTATTCGTTTTTAAATATTTTAATTTATTTTCCTTTATGTTTTTATTTTTATTTATTATGTATCTATTGTTTCTGCACCATATGTAAATACAAACAAGGTCGATTGCCCACTATACGTAGTGCATGTGATGAGTAAAGCTGCTGGCATTGAGCTAGCACGAGCCAGATTCCGCTACAAAAATCGCGGCATCTATGGTGAAACGTTAGCAGCAACGCTAGGTACAGATGGTACACATTGCCAAAATGAATGTTGGCATCATGCGGCTGCTCATATTATGAGTCCGCCATTGCGGTCTGATCCAACCACTCCAGAGTATATGATGAAACTGTTGGCGAAGTAAGTACTTTAGAACGAGACATGATCATTGATCAAGGCTATGCGTCAGACCATTTTTTTGTCGTTAGTATATTGTTGTTTATTTGTTTGGCATGGCACCATATTAATGTTTTTAAATGTAGATAATGTGTACTAATTTTCACTGCTATTAACCATTCAATTGGCTTTTACCATCAAATGTTCCATTTTTTCTCGTTTTTTCTTTTTTACACTTCTAACCTAAAAAAAAATAAAAATAGATGAAAGCCCCGCTTTACGTAACCTGTGTGACATGCAAATCCTCGGCAGAAATTATTGGCCGTGCTCGTCGTAGTGGATACTGTGTGTTCGGTGAGACATTGGCCAGTTCGATGGGACGATCTATGCATGGTGTGAAAAAGTCCGAAAGGCCTTACTATGTAACAAGTCCACCGATTCGAGAACCGGCCGAAACGCCAAGGCAACTGATGAAGTCATTGGCGTAGTAAGTACACTGTTTTGTCCTTCTTATTCATAAAAGTGCTTTATACAATCATAATTCATTCATTGTTATTGTCTTGTATTTTCATATAATGTATTTGCGTATTAATGTTGGGAATATAGTACCTTACCTACAATGCTGGCGTAACAAAAATCAAAAAATCTGTCGAAAATGGGAACAAATTTTTAAATTAATATTTAGGTACATATTTATTGGTTAGTTCAGGGCAATTCTTAAAACTATCTCGGATTCTTCTTCGTGTTAACAAATTTACTTTGAATTGCACATTTTTTTCAATGATCATTGTTCTTTTGATGAAAAGGGCAATTATTTGCTTTAATTGAGAGTGTCATAGGCCTGTATTTTGAATGTACAATTTATTTTAAAGCAAAATCGAGAAATATGACGCTTTACATTTTGTGGGTAAAAGTTTTGAATGAACAGATTAGTTTGAGACAAAGTTAGTAGGCGTGTTTTATTGAGAAGCTATCTCAGTAAAGTAAACTAAAGTAGAATAGAATCGTCAGCACGCAATTGCTACACCAACAACTATACCCACATAGAGTCTCGAAAGTCTCAAGCTGAATACAGTTGTTGTTGTAATTGCGTGGTGAAGATTTTACTTTAGATAATTGTTTAATAAAATTCGCCTAGTGTCAAAGTCGAAAAATCAAAGTGACAGCTGGAAAACTTGTAGGAAAACAATAGTGCTGTTCGTATGGCAACGGCAGTGTTTTGTCGTAAAAACTTTGAAAAGTACAAAATATAGAAAGAAAACAGTGATGGTGTTGTCTTTATTCAAAGTATTTGTAAAAGCTGAAAAGTAATAAGCATTGTTCTCTTTTTAACGATTTTCCGACAGAACATTGCCCTGGCCATACAAAACCGCTAATGCTACCCTACAGGGCTACAGGTTATTAAATCGGTATTTAATTGATTGTTGCCCAAGTAGAAATCGTTGGTTAAAGTTCTACCGCTGTTACCACAATTCAGTAAGTTTTCCATTATGGTCAAAGTGTGTTTAATTTATCAAAGGTGCAAACCGTGTCTCATATAGGAAGGAACCGTGATCAAGTGGGGAATTAGTTTGACTTACTTATATGACCATTCTGTGAAATACACATTATAGTATAATTGGCTATGATTTGTAACCGATTTTTGCAGTGCTTAATCGGTCACAACACAACTTGGAAAACCTTTACAGTACAGAAACCACACATTACGGTCACAAAGTGTTGCATGTAACACACAAAGTGAGCTATCAATCCTGTCTTTATGTGTTTGTAAGTTCATTCAAATAAATAGAATATAATAAAATCCGTACACAAATACAAACAGATACAAATAAAATGTATCTATATTCCATACACATGGAATGAATTGGCATACCCAAACGAACATAATGGAAAATGGTAATAGTAATTAAATAAAAACTTGCATTTCTTTGTATCCGTAGCCCAAATATTAAAACGGAAGACAGTTTTACCATAAATATGAATAAGTTGCAGTGGTAAAAACTCACGCGCTCAATAAATATGGAATATTTATATATTCAATTTTATTTCCAAATAATTATATTTTTCCATTGACATCGCAAATGATCTCAATAGCTTTTAAAATGAGTTGAACGAATTGTGGGATATATTTCAGGGTTAAATACACCCATAGTAATAAAGAATTTGCGAATCTAAATTGTGAAATAATTTTTTATTAAAAAATGGATGCCCAATTCTTAGGATCGAAAATGGCGTTTAGTATGGCATATTAGGGCATGTGCGTTTCATTTGGTAGGGGCAATGGGTGCATGTGTTCTCCAATAATATATTGATGAAGTTGTTTTTTTGCTTTTATTAAGTTGCACTTAGTCAATATTTACTTAAATCAGTTAATTAATATTGAAAATTGATGAATATTAAAAAAAAAGAAAATACATTGAAATAATAATACCTCTGAAATGTATTTTACAAAAATAAAAACAATACTGATACTGTAGTTGTCGTAATTGCGTGTTAAATATTCTACTTTAGCTGAGATAGATTGAGATAAATAGAGATAGATATTGCCAATAAAACAAGCCTATTATAAAAATAATTCCCTAAATTTCGGACTACTGTAGATAACTGTTAGCCATGTATAGCAATAGTACAATAAGTGTCAGGCGGTCAATTTTTTGCGCTATTGGGGCGTGAATATCCTACGATGGTGCAACGCGAATTTTTATACGTACTTAGGTGCACACTATTTTTACACATAATTTTTTTCCACTTATGTACTTTAAAAGCGCTGCATGATGCTACTACTATATATTCTGCAGATGCATTTAAAATATGTTCGCAAAATTTGCCAATTAAATTGCTAAAACAATACCTATCTAATTGATATTTTATTGAAAACGATAATTCCATACCTATATACCTAAAACGACATACCGTCTTTTTTTATTCTGTGCCCCCTTTACACTCTACGTCATTGTGAAGACAAAATATACGTGCGACTTGTGAGTAGTCGCATAATATGTATGTGCATACAAATCCTTCTCAGTTATTCCTTTGTGTTGATACAAAACCTGGTACAATATAGTAATGGTGGAAATAACATTCAACTAATATGTGTAGAAACTAATGCGTCAAATTTTTAAGTATTTATTTAAACAATATGTTTGGAGATTGTGTGCAAATAAAAACCAAAATAGACTAATATACTCTATGGTGACATTTCATGGTCACAATTCAGACTGTGCATAGTCTATTCGTGTAGTTGTGTAGTGGTAACATTAAATAGCAAATCTGCTGTTATTGTGACTTTAGTTCTGTCTCTATTCAGTAGTTTAATAGACACAAAATTTACTGAAATGTTACGTTAAAGGACATTTGTCTCTTTAAGGCACGTACTGGTTACAAAAATGCCAAACTGTTCCCTAATCATAGTAATGCCTTTATCTACTCAAAACAAAGTCAAATATACCATACGGTGACTATAATTTAAAATAAGTGGGCATCAAAGTCACAAATTTCTACTTGGGTGGGTACTCGATCCTAATTTTTGAGATTTGACATTTTTCTTACTTCTTTTTTATGCTACTAAATGTATTGAAGGTACCTTTTAGTTTATTGGAAGCGAGGTTGGAAGTTCAAATCTGCCTAAGTACAAACGCAAGACAAATCTTAAATAAATTATTAGTTTACTATTAAAGAATGGATACAAACTACAAAAATCCTGGAAAACCCCTAAAGCAAATAACGAATGACAACGTACAGCATTTTTGACATAAATATCATCTCACCGAAATCCTTTCCTCATTTCAATATGAAGACTTTTGGCATTAGGTATCATATTTGCCAAATTCTTTTTCGGAATCTGAAACAGACTATTATGCGGAGTAATTGGTGACAAGAATAATAATTACGTGCTTTGGACGCTCCCTATGATTTGCAAGTGCGGCCGTCATTTTCTCTTTTGTCTGTATATTGTCATAGTACCGATACCGATCCACTACTGAGTTAGAGTTAGTCAGATCGTCTCGCACCTCATATACAGGAAAAAAAAAAAACAGGAAGAAAAAAGGAATTCTTTGAAACGCATAAACATATTCGGAACACAATCTGTACTGACTACCGATACCGAGTAAACCGTACAACGGTACCGCACCCACAAATCGGGGAGCGGTTGAACCAAATGGCACAGATACATAGACAGTAACATTGAGAAAATATTTTCTAACATTTGTTGGGATAGATATCTACTCGTATTAGACGTTTTTAACATATTTTCATTTCATACTAACTCTAGGTATATTATAAGCTTTACAAAACTCGAAACGCAAAACTATATGGCTATTTACACTTATTTTTGGGCATTCGTTATAATGACATATTGATGGTATGACGTAAATTCACAAACCCAAAAATTAAGAAACTTCATTAAGCATTTTTTTATGTATATCACCAAATCAGTGACTATCTTCAAACGACAGCAACCGACAATTGCACATTTAATCGTGATCAGAAGGCTATGGGTAAAGGAAATTTTACAAAGATTCCAAACGGTGTTAATGGCGTCGAGGATCGCATGTCGATTTGTTGGGAACGTGGCGTGCATGCTGGCATATTGGACCCATGTCGATTTGTAGCCATAACTAGTACAAATGCAGCAAAAATCTTCAATCTCTATCCAAAGAAAGGTGTCATTGCTGTTGGTTCAGATGCGGATATTGTTATTTGGAATCCTGAGGCAACGAGAACCATTTCCAAAGACACCCATCATCATGCTTGTGATTTTAACATTTTCGAAGGTTTAGTTTGTCATGGAGTGCCAGAAGTTGTGATGGTTCGCGGTAAAATTTCTTATGAGAGTGGCACCCTACAGGTCGAGAGGGGATTTGGCCAATTTATACCAACTCCTGCGAATTGTGCGTATGTTTATGATGCGTTAAATGCTGAGCCGCCCAGTGAGATGAACGTTACCTTCCAAGAGATGGAATTGGAACTACCAGTCGGTGAGGCATTGTGTCGGGCATTGAAAAATGGAAATGTTAAAAAGTCTAGGGACTATATATATTTGGTTTAAGAATAAAAGAAACACATTGTTAAATGGGGTGGTTTTGCGTTGTTATTATATGTATTGCTGACTATTGTACTTCAATTTTTGTGTATTGGTGTAAAATATAATGATTTTCAAGAAACCTATGGATATAGTGAGAAGCTAGGCCTTGGGTTCCTATGATCTGTTGCGCCAACTATTTATTTATTTATTATGTTATAGATGGTATTTAGATGTTATTTTTAACACTAGTCTGTGAAAGATCAACATTTAATTAGTAAGTGATTTTGCCCACACCCCAAAGTACCTATACTTTTCGGTTCATATTATAAACTATACCTAACTGTATTATAGAGAAAATGAAGCATACCCCGACGCACGGCGAAAAGGCGTTAACTGGAAAGTCTGCGAGAAAAGATAATCAGCCCTATTCCCGTTGACGAGCTGATTATGTTTGCTAAATTTAATGGATTGTATATTACCATATATTGATAATGTGTGGCATATACTCCAAAATGCGTTTCGCCCCGATGCGATGTGGCGGGTGCAGGCTCATCAGTAGACGAACAACCACATCTGCCTAGACGCACGGTTTATGTTGTTTATGGATTGCTAAGATTTGAAAACGTGATGCATTCAAATCGAATCATAAATTTTTGTATTTGAAAATTAAAGGAACATCTTGTCACACTATTTGCAAAGACAAATAACGGTTTTTGCAGAAAAGCCAGCAGATCATTAAAGCACATTGAGACTGAACACGCAGAAATAGACAAAGCTACACATAAAAGGTCCAAGACGCCTAAATCAGTCAATAAGCCTAAGGCTGTAGGTAGGAGTAATACCTATACGAGTTACAAAAAAAATAACTAGAAACAATCCTTTATTGGATAATGAAAGCAGAAGACGTCTGCTTGTTTGAGCTCTTAATTAAATTAAATTAATTAAATCTAAATCTGCCTGTAGATGTTGGATTGGCTACGACTCGGTTGCTTTACAAACGATCATTGCTGCTGTTGGGTGATCGCTTGAATGCGTTGTCATCAATGTTGCTGCTGATTCTTATGATGACTTCGTCTTGTGAGGAATGCATAACATAAAATAACTCTCGAGAAGCGATACGAGAAGCAGTGCAACATATGACGTGGTGCGCACAGTAAACGATTTGCTGTACTGTGGCAAATTTATAAGTTAAAACTAAGGTCACAATATGCATAGCATATATTTAAAAACAACTAATTTGGAAAATTATTCACTCTTTTATACCAAATTATTGTACATATTCTATTTGTTGTTTATTTTTTTTATTTTGCGGAATACTTGCAGCACAAGCGCAATTTCTTCGCTTCTCTGTTTTGCTTTTCCTCTAAAAAAAATCAAAACAAGCAACAACAAAAATGTGAAGCTTCTAGCACAGACTCGCTTATGTGAAAGTGGTCAGAAGAGTTGGTTTTTCGAGAAGCTCGCATTTTTAGCCTCCAAAATCGCTTCACTATGCGCGCGTGCAAAAGAATACATAATTGTGATTGTGAACAAACGCTTCCAAAGCTATTCCCGCATCGCATCGCTTTTCGCACCATTGTGCACCTAACCTAACCTTATGCTTTGAGTAATATTTTGGTACTAATTCGGTGGATTAAAACCCGGTATAGATAATAAAAAAAAGGGTTAAAAGTTGTAGAAGTATATGTAACAAAACAACACATTATTTGCACAAGATTTAGTTAGTATAGATCGAGGAATCAGTATGGTTTCTTTATGACCTCTTTATGTGACGGTACCATAACTAAAATCATTAATACAATCGGGATGGGAAAGCAATTTTTCTGGTAGGTGGTTCCATGAATGTTCGCCCTGAAAGGTTCTTCAGATTTTGTATCTTATTCCAAAGTATAGCACCCCATTTTTAAACAAATTCCCAATAAAAAATATTAAAATCACAGCCCCTGAGCTTCACACCTAGTTTATGTTTTGTGTTTCTCATAAATAACCAACTCAAATATGCATTCTTGTAACAAATGTCTGTTTTAACTACGTACCTATTAGCAAACGTTAACGAATTCGTTATCTCATCTACAGTGATGACCTCCAGACTACTGGCAGTGATAATTGTACTTTCAACAAGAGCCAAAAAGAACTCGGCAAGGGTGACTTCTCGAAAATTCTCAACGGCGTTAATGGCGTCGAAGATCGTATGTCCATAGTTTGGGAGAAGGGTGTCCATGCTGGTCTGCTCGATCCGTGTCGATTTGTCGCCGTCACCAGTACCAATGCAGCGAAAATATTCAACTTGTATCCACAGAAAGGTCGTATTGCTGCCGGTTCTGATGCTGATGTAGTAATCTGGGATCCGAATATGACACGTAAAATCTCCAAAGATACTCACCACCATGCATGCGATTTCAATATCTTCGAGGGCATGGTCTGTCATGGTGTTCCCGAGGTGGTCATTGTTCGTGGTCGAATTTGTGTCGAAAACGATAATGTCCGAGTGGCTGAAGGCTACGGCAAGTACCTCAATACAGATACACGTCCCGCATTTGTTTATGACATTCTCGATGGCAAAGTAAAGCCCGAAGAAGTTGAACACGAAGAAGAAATGGTAAACGGAACTAAAAAGATGAATCTATGCGATGCTCTGGAAATTGAGATTCCATATCAAGAACCGATTACCCGAGCAATGATATCGGCTAACGTGCAAATGCCTGGCGAAGGCTCGTTAGCCAGCACCCCATCGTGCCGTGGACAGCGTATCGAGGGACAGAGGAATATGCAAGAGTCTACCTTCTCCATTAGTGGTAAGTAGTTTGTAAAATGAGTTGATAAAATCATATTTAATCGAAATTTTTGTTTGTTTTAATTTACAGAGGAATTGGACAAAATGGGTCAGCGGGCATGCATCAAAGTACGAAATCCCCCAGGTGGCAAATCATCGGGCTTCTGGTAAACGCTAAATCATAGCACACCGCACAACATACCAACCTAGATGCTTCTGATTTGTACCCATTAAATTTATAAATTATTAACTAACTTAACAGATTAAATCAATTATACCCAAATATAAGAAATACAAGATTTTTTCATATTTATAAACAAATGAATACCAAAATCCCCATAATACCTGCGCAAAGAGCATTACATTATTAAAGATGCTTGTATGAGTAAGAGTATATGTATACATTATTTATTTATATATATACATATTTAATGAATAGTTTCTCAAGAGATCGTCATTTTAATTGTTATTAAAAACAAAAGTAATTAAATAGACGTATATAGGAGAATTTGTAAGTCATTTTGAGACGTATTTATTTAAATAAAAACGATTACCGTTGTACGCTAATTCAAAATATATATCCACCTTAGTTATTTGTTTAATTTTGTTAACATAGTTCTTTCAGGGTTCATATAATCTTATGCGTTAGCATTAGTTATGTCGTTTTCGGTTGGTCGTCCAGAACCGTCCGGAAGGACTCTCCGCGATTCTGAATTCAAATTCAGAAGCAAATTGCTCTTCTTTTCCGTAGAAGAACTGTCAGTTGAGTGCCATTCGAATGCTTCGGATTGCTTCCGGACGGTTCTGGAGTGGACGATCAACCGAAAACGGTATTAGTGTGCTGGGCAACGGAACAAAGGGTATCAGGTTTGGAACTTACATCTTAAGGTTTTTTTTCAACGGCGCCACCTCTCGCGAATGTCTTATAAACAACCGAGAATATAACTTCTCCGAAAAAGCCTCTCAATGCATCCGCAGGGAAGGACTCGGCATCAAATTGTAGGTCCCTTTCATTCGTCACATAAGCAAGAAGGGAGAGCTGATACTGGTCTCCTTCGAAAAAAAAAATAATTCGGCGGATTTTTGGTCCTGTGTGCGAGGAGGGCGAATGGAGGAGAAGATACAACCGCGAACTCTATGAGCTGTACCAAGATGTGGATGTAGTCCAAAAAGCCAAAACACGTCGACTACATTGGCTCGGCCACATCGAGCGAATGGACAATAATGCTCCAGCTAATCTTCGAATCCCAGCCCCCAGGTTCGAGAAGACAAGGAAGACCGAACCTCCGTTTCAAAGACCAAGCCATCGCGGATGCCAGAGCGCTTGGTCTGGACAATTGGAAGCAGCGTGCCCGGGATCGTAGAGGATGGAAGGCTGCAGTGTCTCAGGCAGAGACTCTTCACGGGTCGGGAGCCCGATAAATATAAAATATATTTCATTCGTCACACAAATAAATGGTTTTTTATTTTCCGTCACAACTCAGAGGACCGAGGGATGTTGAAGATGTTTCAATATTAGTAGTAAGTTACACGAATTGGAAATGGAAGCCATAAGAATGATTTAAGGCTTAACAGAGGCTGTATCGACACTCGATTCTCGATGAAGTCATTAAACAGTTCTGAAAATCAAAAGAGTCGTTGAAACAGACATGTTATAATGAGGTAAGTTCTGTGACGCCTCTGTATCGGGTGTTGTTTTTTTAAGAGTTGTAGGCTTTGAAATTGAAATAAATCAGATACATATAATTAAGTTGAGCAAATTCGTCAATTTACACTGGTCGGCATAAGTATTTTGACAAAACTAAAGTTAATTCTACTCATAATTTGAACTTACTTCATGTAAATTTTGGTATCAATGGAAAGGTCATTTAAATTCGGGTTGAATGATATAAAACTTTCCTTAACCCATTTACATGAAGTAAGTTTCAAATTATGAGCAGAATTAACTTTAGTTTTGTCAAAATACTTATGCCGACCAGTGTATTTTTATTCGACAGATAAAAAATGATTTTGACAATATGGCCACCACGGGAGCGTTTCAGGAACTGTAGGTATCCTGGACTCTAATTGTAAACCATTTTCTCTGACATTTGGGCCGTATTGCGAATTTTGCGATCGTGGTGGTTGCTAGCTTGTCCAGATAGAGCATGCATAGACCAACAACTCCACGAAAAATAGTCATGTGGCGTCAAATCCAACGCTTTTGGAGTCTCAATTACTCGAGGTAATGTTGTTATCGAAAACTTTCTTCATAACTCGATTGTTTCTCCGGAAATATGGCCGTATTATCCTGTTGAAATATAATATCTCGCAAACCATGTACGAGTACCTACCTACCGGCCGCCATTGAGGGTGAGATTTCGATTTTATTTATTTTTGAAAAAGGACAGCCCAATTATGCCAAACAGCGTATTTTTGGGATTTTTTTCGCTCAGAATGCGATTATTTTGTTTATTAACAATGGCCGCGTTCCATTGACCGCTAGCATCTAGCACATAAATATCCCTGATGGAGGAACGCTGGCGCTAGAGATCTAGCGGCAGCGGCAAAGTGACATTAAAACCAATTTCAATTCGTATTATTTCATCTTCATGAGTGTCAAAAATGTATTTTGTGCCATCATACCGCATATTTATTAATGCACTATAATTTAAATAAACAAATACAATGTTTATTAAATACATATAAGTTTGAATTCCCATTTTACACCAAATTGAAAATATTTGACTTCTGCACTTTCACTTTTATTTTGACAGTTCGTTATTTTTTCCAACCTATTTTTTCCTAGCGCTAGATTGAAAAATTTCCCAGAAAAGGATATTTCACAAAATGTGCTAGAGCTCAGTTTTTTTTATATGGAATTTGGCATGCCGCTAGTCATCTAACGCCTAGCGGTCAGTGGAACGCGGCCAATGCAACCAAGAAAGAATTCCCTCATCATACTGAACAAAATTCTAAAAAAAGTGGATCGCTTTATTTTAAGTACTCATCTTATGTAACAGGTTTGTGTGCAATATTTTAATACTTTACATTACTCAACTCAACTACTACTGCACGCTGAAATGTGCAACATGATTAGGGCCAATAATTGTCTGCTTGGGTGCATTGCAGAAGTCAGCAAAATAAACAATTTGTGATAATAAAGGTACATTTTCATTTTATTGTGGCCGCACATTGTTGCTACCTACTACCCTGCAGAATTTGCATCTGTTTTCATTTTAAGCTAAAAAATAACATACGTGCATTTATTAGAAGCTTAAGCTATATTTATTGGATTGTTTATGTACCTTGTTTACAGTTTAAGTAAATGCATAATACAATATCAAAATAGCAATATCAACCAAGCTATACAAAATAATAATGGCCTAACAACAATAGTAAAGCAAAGTGACTTTGTGAAATTCACTCCGTTTATTTATTTTCAAATACGACAAAAAATATATATGAAGCTCAAGCTATGTATGTATTTTATATTTTACACATTACGGTTACAATTATTTATCTTTTGTTCCTGAAAAAGTTATAAATCAGACGGGAAAGTGCAGGCTCAAATTTATTGACGTATGTACGTCTTTGAATACTAAAGGGTGTCCCATAATTCACTAAATTGATCCAATAAAATTTGAATAACAATGTCACAGACTGACAGCAGAGAGTTTGGGGTTAGTAAAAATGGAGCGTATACGAAAGAACAACGAAACTACATTTTAATTATATCGTGCTATTATGACTTTGCATTAGTTTGATGACAGTTTAATTATTTCCCTCCTGCCATTTATGTCGTTTTCGGTTGGTCGTCTAGAACCGTCCGGAAGCAATCCGAACGCTTCTGAAAGCGTTCGATTGGCTGGCACTCAATTGACAGTAGTTCTTCTAGTGAAAAGAAAGGGGCAATACTAATCTGCCGACAAATGGCACAAACAACAAAAACGCAAAACGAGGGAGTTCACTAAAGTGAAGTGGCTTACGCATATTTTCATCTCGTTCTATCTTATTGTTGCATTGAACATGGTTATAGCTAAATTGTTAATGCCTTAACTTATGACAATAGGACATAAATAGCTGATAGCTGATACTAGCTGATAGAAAAAGGACGCATTCAGATCCCAATTAATTGTGAAGTAGTTTCGTAAAGTATTTATTATGTCACAATTCGTATTTCATACAGAAAGGTGTTTTTTTTTTCAAAATGGGAAGAACTATCAACGAAATACAGAAAAGGGGCAAATATGGACAATTTTGGAAAAGTGGTCTCATTGGGGATAGAAAGAAAAAAAGGGGAAAAATGCAACTTTAGTCGCATAAAGTCAGCCCTGGACACTGCCAATGTTGCACTTTTTGGCAACGCTGGGGGGGGCACTGCCTATAAGCTCACCAACACTCTTGCAAACACTTTTACGACTCCAAAAATGTTTTCGCCTGCATGCAGTGTTAGTGCAATATTGACGAATCGCATACCTATTATCTATACTGTTAGTCCAATTTTGGGCCTTCTCCCCAATAATGCGGTGAATATATTCCTCCCTCTAATCAAAGTTCTGAATAGTTCGCGGTTTACCGAAAATCTGCTTTTAAAAAATTAGTATCTACCTACCTATGTATTTTAGTATTTATACGACCAAACAAGGGTTGCACTACCCTTTCACTGCACGTGTTTGGTCTCACCGCTTTGCCCTTTACTCATTGCTCACTCTTCGCTCCACTCTGTTTTTACGTATGCACTTAGTCGACTCACACTTTTCCATTTATTAAATATTTACCCATCACGTAATATCAAAATGGTTGGGAACAAATTATAAACAACGATAAAATTATATGTGATAGCAAATTAAAATGTATTTAGGGATTTATATATAAACACTCTAGTAACAAAACAAATTGGCTGAAACCTGTTCTAGGTGCAGTAATAATATTTAATATTTACAACGACTATCTTAACATCGCGTTCAAATTTACGTAGATACAAATTTATTAAAGTTAATTTAAGTTTAGCCAAATACAACGTTAACCACCAGTAAAGTATAGACCAGCTTACCGAGCGGTCACAAGTCCTTAAAAATATTTAAACTTATTTTCGCGTACGGACAAGCAATAAATTAGAAACAAAAATGGCACCTACGTCGCACGTAAGTTAACGGCTTTTATTATTAAAAATTTAGGGTTTGAAAGGTTAAAGTGTAAACAATTTGTATCGTGAGGGTTTTTGGAAAAGGCCAATATGAATTTTGGTAAAACTACGTTGTTGCAACTACTATAAGGTAGATATGTTTGATTTCTGTCGCCAGCTCGTGTCTTTTAAAATACAGCTCGTTGTTGAACGTATCGATTGAAGCACTTGGGCTGAGCATAGGTTTTTTGGGCCTAAACTCTTTAATCTAGTTTCCGAATAATGGTTTTCGGCTGTTCACAATACGAGCTTTTGAAAAGACTGAAAACGGATTAGAAACTACCTTTCTGGCCGTTTAATTCAAGTTGTTTTTGATGGTTTCAAATCTGAAACTCACCATATAAATGCTGATGTTCTCCAAGGCTGTCTCTGTCTCCGACTCTCTTTCTCATTTTCATAAATGATCTCTTGTCTGCAAGCTGCAACCTCTAATCCAATTCATTCCTTTGCTGATGATAGAACCCTTAGCTTCCCATATTCATTCCAGGACTCACGTCCCTGCTCTTCGGCCGCAGAACTGGAACGACAACGTATGTTAAGCTCATTAAATTCCGACCTTGAAAGCATTATAGACCCCATCTAGTCAGTAGAGTTGAATTTAATGCTTCTAAAACGCAATGCTGTCTGCTGTCTCTTAAACGAAATCTAAACCTCCAGCCATTATCCATGAATGGCACTTGCATACCGAAGCCGAAAGACTTTCCATTATCTGTATGTGTGTTCATGAAAACCTTCGTTGGAACGACCATGAGGCGTTCATTCACCCAAAACTTGAGTACAATTCTCAAATCTGGCTTCTGAAAGCGTTCCATTGGCACTCAACTGACAGTTTTTCTACAGAAAAGAAGAGGAATTTGCTTCTTGATTTGAATTCAGAATCGCGGAGAGTTCTTCCGGGCGGTTCTGGACGACCAACCGAAAACGACATAAAGCTGTTCTTTTGTTTATTTGGAATTCCCAGTCAATTTGTACAAACAATTAGAGTACCTGCATTTCTAGTGCAAGATTGCAAGCTAGCAACAGCAACATTAGTGCACATTATATGCACACAGAGCAATAAAACTGCGGATAGCGTTAGCATAAACGAATAACCAACAGCCAGCCAATATGTTCGCGCTGGGATCCCTACATTTTCCCCTTTTCCAAAATCCCTTATTGGACATAATCTCTCTCAAAATCTCCCACAAGCAAACTAAACTTTGCATATATACATTGCACCTACTCCAAATCCTACAGTGACCACAAGCAGGGGGGTATATGTATCTCACTATTTAACACATTTTTAGGTGGCGGCGACAGAATTAATAATATAAAATCTAAAAATGGGGGATTTTGTCTTAGGGTCTTTTGGAGTAAGGGATTTCAGCACAGGGGATTTTAGAAAGGGGATTTTCAAAAAGGCATTTTGGAAAAGGATATTTCATCACCCGTTCGCGCTGTGCTGCATTCCGTGTGCCAGCACAATTTTCCCGTATGTAGCGAAAAATAAACGAAATGTGTACCGGATGTGTACGTGCTGCATGCCGTGTACTAGCACCTTAAGTAGTCATAATCTTTTTAGCGCGTGTCAATATAAACATAAATAAATTTATATGATAGCAAATTAAAATTTATTTGGGGATATAATTCATTTGTTTATATAAGCTCTCTCCTATAATAAAACAAATTGGCGTAAACCTGTTCTGTGTGCTGTAATAATACAACTGCTATCTTAATATCGCGTTCAAATTTACGTACACATATTTAAGTTAATTTAAGTTTAGCTAAATACAGCGTTAACCACTAGTAAAGTATAGACCAGCTTACCGGGCCCAAGAACTCCAAAATACTCAAACTCATTTCCACGTGTCCTTACGAGTAATTAATAAGAAACAAAAATGTCACCTATGTTGAATGTAATGTAAGCAATTTGCAATTTGTATCGTTAGGGTTCTGTGAAAAGGCCGATATGAATTTTGGTACACCTACGTTATTGGAATGGAACTACTAGTATTTTGTGCGTCCTTGTTATGCGTAGATTTGAGTTTCTATTTAGTGGTGATAATGACGATCATAATATTACAATCTGATTAAATAAAATATGACAGCAAGGACCGTCTTTGAGTTAATCAGTATTACTAGTATTGGAGGATTGATTTGTGAGGACAGCACTTGTCTTTTAAAATACAGCTAGTTGTTGCACGTATTGATCTGAAGCACCTGGGATGACCTTAGGTTCTTTTGGGCATAAACTCTTTAATCTGGTTTCTGACTAATGGTTTTCGGCTTTCACAGTACGAGATTTTGAAAAGACTAAAACTTCTATACATTATTGGTTCACCCTGGAAAGTCTTAGATATTTTATGATCAAGAGATGCTAATAACTTATTCGTTTATTTTGACATGCCCCTTACTTCTAAGAAATCGCATCTGACGTATTCATATAGTGCTATTGTAAGATGTTAGTTAAACCACCAACCGGCTGCGGCAGCGTTTTCAATCCTCGAACTGGCCCCCTGTATAATGAATAACTGTTTTTACAATACAATTTTGTAGTGAAGTTGTAGTGGCGACGTAACGTTTACAATTTGGAGTAGCTAAGCACACATTTCATTTTGCAAAACGCAAAAAAAAAAAAAACTGAAAATTGTCTTCCTGTTCCAGAGCGCTTCCCAAAATACAGTATATATAGCGAATGGCCAAGTTGTCAATCATGATAAAACGTTTAAAGCTGACGTTTACGTTGAGAATGGAATCATCAAGTAAGTTCTTTTAACTTTAATTCATTATTTACAGCAATAATTGAAAATCAATTTAAGGTCTATTGGTCCAGCTTCTCAGATGAGTATTCCCAATGGAGTGCGGATCATTGATGCTACCGGTAAATTGATAATTCCTGGTGGCATTGATCCACACACTCACTTCCAATTGATATTTAATGGATGTGTTACCGTTGATGATTTCTATCATGGAACAAAAGCAGCGATTGCGGGTGGCACTACAACTATTAGTGAGTAGTGAGTACATTTTAAAAGCGAAATCTTAGCTGTGACGTTTATTTTGTTTACTGTTAATTGCTGTTTCGTTTTTAAGGCCGTGTGTCAAATGTGTTAAATTATCGTTAGCTTAGGTATTTGTTTTTTGTAAACTGTCAAAGAATGATCCCCTTTTGTTTAATTTGCTGACTTTTATGGTTGCGACTTGCGATAGTTCTTAGCTATGCCAAAGTCTACGTCGTAACCATCCTTTGCAATAGAACGCCGGCATATTGATACATGCCTAATATGTTAACAGACATTTTAGTTATTATTTATTAAATTCTGTTTGTATTTGTTTCTTAATATTTATAGTTGACTTTTGTTTGCCTGCCAAAGATGAATCCCTTATCGATGCATATAAGAAATATCGTTCCTGGGCTGATCCCAAAGTTTGCTGTGACTATGCTCTGCATATGGGTTTAACTTGGTGGTCAGAATCGGTTTCCGAAGAGATGAAGATCATTTGTGATAAGATGGGCGTGAATTCTTTTAAAATTTATATGGCTTACAAGGGAATATGTCAATTGAATGATACTGAAATGCTAGAGGCATTTGAGAGGATACGATCACTGGGCGCTTTGGCACAAGTTTGTTTAAAATTGTCTGTAAAATTGATTAGAGAACTTTTTATGATTTTTCCTTATGTAGGTGCATGCCGAAAATGGTGACATAATTGCGAAAAATGAGGAAAAGCTACTTGCAGCCGGAGTTACGGGACCAGAAGGTCACGAACTTTCCCGTCAAGAAGAAGTTGAAGCAGAGGCTGTCAATCGAGCATGCATATTAGCTCATCAGGTATGTATGTGTTCTACATTTAAGTTTTAGAATTGTTGAAATATGTATGACAAATATATCAAAATTGTTTCATCATGTGCATCCTAATCAACTAAATCCCAAAATTGGATGCTGCGAAGTTCATGATCATTCTCTGAACGATAAAAGAAACACAAACTCTGAGCTCTAGTGTGTCTTTGCTTCAAAAGAAAACACGAACTTTTTTTTTTGACAGTTCGGGCTCTGCTCTGAACTAAAAAAGAAAAACGCCTATTATCATTTGGCTCCTTGCTAGTTTTCATTATTTTCATCTGAATAATAAAAAAATTGGTACAGATTTTTCAAGTATGAAAATCTAGTGTCACCGAGAGTTCTTATGCTTAGCGCATAGTGCGTTTCAAATCACTATTGACTGTGAAATAATATTTGCTGTTATCACTCCCAAAGACACAGTTTAGTAACGTTCATTTTTGTTGAGTTCCGAATCATCTCCTCTGCATTAGCGCCTAGCTTATGTATCAGGAAATCGGAATGTCTCCATACTGAACCTACAGCATAATAATTTAAGAATGATTTTTTAATCAACTTAATTAGTTATTCATTTAAAACTATATTATGGTGAAAGCCACGCCCACTTTACATAATATAAAGTTCTTAACAATAGGTACTCTTATGCTTTTTCTTTTCTTCTAATTTCCTAGGCTGATTGTCCTCTATACGTTGTGCATATAATGAGTAAAGCCGCTGGCATTGAACTAACACGAGCTCGATTCCGCTATAAGAACCGCGGCATCTATGGGGAAACTTTAGCAGCAGCGCTTGGAACAGATGGCAGAAACTATCAACATAAATGTTTTCATCATGCGGCAGCTCATGTTATGAGTCCACCGTTACGATCCGATTTTACAACTCCCGCATTTATGATGAAATTACTGGCAAAGTAAGTCAACATATGCATATAAAAATGCAAGATAAATTTGAAGCATCATAATCATAAAGAGAAAATAAAAATTATCTATCTGGCGCTTTTATTGCATAAAATTTATTAAGTATAGATAGCTACCTACATGCAGTGATGTGATGAATATGAACACAATCTTTTTGCAGTGATTATCTCCAAACTACTGGAAGTGACAATTGTACATTTAGTCGGGAGGACAAGGCTCTCGGCAAAGGCGATTTCACAAAGATACCAAACGGTGTTAATGGGGTCGAGGATCGTATGTCTGTTTGCTGGGAGCGTGGAGTTCATGCAGGCGCCATTGATCCCTGTCGATTTGTGGCTATAACCAGCACAAATGCAGCAAAAATCTTCAATCTCTATCCAAGAAAGGGTGTCATTGCTGTTGGTTCTGATGCTGATATTGTCGTCTGGAATCCTAATGCTAAAAGAAAAATCTCTAAGGATACTCATCATCATGCCTGTGATTTTAATATTTTCGAAGGCATGGTTTGTCACGGAGTACCAGAAATAGTAATGGTTCGCGGAAGAATTTCTTATGAGAATGGGACTTTGCAAGTCCAACGGGGTTATGGTGAATTCTTACCAACTCCTGTTAATTGTGGTTATGTTTATGATACCTTAAACTCTGAGCTACCTTGTGAGGTAAAAACTACTTTTCTAGATATGGAGTTGGAAATACCTGCATGCGAGGCAATATCTCGTGCATTAAAAAATGGAAATATTAAAAAATCCAAGGAGTATAAATATTTGGTATAAATAATTAACTTATAATTTTACAATTTGTTTGTTTGTTGAAATTAGGGGCAATTGTATGAATAAATATCTTAGAAGAATATATTAGAAACTTGTATCAGATGACTGTACTAAGTTAATAAAAAGAAAAAACACCGAAATCTAATAGTTTTTGTACCAATCCGATTTTTGAAGGATGCTCATTTCTAAACTAACAGCTTTACGTTATCTTATATGAGACGGCTTAACACAAATACCATATATCTGTATTATCACTAAACAGAAGAACGCATAATGCTAGCGTTAGGTATGCGGAAGTGACATGCAGTGCAGACATATTAATTTATACAGGATTCTCGCTGAATGTTTACTGGTTTGTATGGTCGCCATATTGATAAATATGAATTTTGACATTTGGCAAAACACAGTGAATAGGTACATGGGAAAATAATTGTTATAGAAGCATTTTCGAATTTTTGGCCTTTACTTTTTTTTAAACAAATCTGACGTTAAGGTTGCTGTTATTGGAGAACTTTATCGCCACATGATTGATAGCTTTTTGCCACCAGAATTAGTTAACATGATCCAATAAGACGGCGGAACTTCATTGACCTTATATGTTGCATTGCAGTAAAATTGATAGGAGATCTTTTTCAACAAACAATCGCCTTATTAAACACCTGAGCAGAGGCAAGATAATAATACTGAGACAGCTCAATGAACAATAATATGCCTACACTAACAAAAATCAATAAAAGACATTTTTGGACTCCTGCACTGTAACAGACAGTTCCACACTTTGATGCGCATGAAACGCTACTTGGCAACAAAATGCGAGTCCAAACAAACAACACAATACTACACACGTCGAGCAGGAGATTTTTATTCGTATCCAAAAAGGCGAAAAACTTAATGCAGTAAGAAAATGCTTCATCAAGGAATTATCCTCCGAGAAGGGCATGTTACCAGAACAATTTACAATTTGGTAAATATCATCGAATTTTATTTACAAGTCGAACACATTGAATTCCTTTCCGAATAGATGAAAGATAAGCGATTCGAGGACGTAATCGAATGCATTGTCAACTTTAATGAAGCGTCCACAACAAGAGCCGGGCTATCAACCCTCGGCTACTGCTACTATCATTCACAAAAGTACGAAGAAGCTGCGACGTGTTATGAGCAACTTTGTGCTCTAATTCCAAAGGAACCTAAGTACAAGTAAGTCGTTTTTAGTACTGGAAATAACATAGATCCAAAACTAGCATACAATAGGTTCTATTACGCGCAGTCCTTGTATCAAGCTGGCATCTTTCCGGACGCATTAAAAGCACTCAAGCAAATAATTGACAACGACGAGCTAAGGGAACAAATCCTTCAGTTACAGAGTGCAATTTTGTATTCAAGTGAGGACTTTGCCGGAGCCCAGGGTGTACTAAACCAACGATTAAGCGGCAATGCTGAAACCCTAAATGATGAAGGATGTTTGTTGTACCAAGCAGACCAGTACGAGAATGGAATTCAACGATTTAATTCTGCTCTGCAAATTGGAGGATTCAATCCATTAGTTGCGTACAATTTAGCCTTGTGCCACTTTCGCAAGAAGGAAAAGGCACAGGCGTTGGATTTTACAGGTAACTAAATTATTGGGGGAGAGTGTAAATAGATTCTAAAGTAGGTAAACAAGAAACATTAGGTACGTATACGTAAATGTAAATGATATCCCCCTGTGATAAAATTAGAAAAATTATGAATTTAACAGCTTGCGAATGCGCTCATGAACTCTTTTAAATTGATAACACTATTTTGATTTGACAACTGTCAAAATGTTTCCAAAATCTGAAATGATAACGTCAGGCAATAGAATCAGAGCCTTACCAAATCTTTTATTTCAGCTGAGATAATAGAACGTGGAATCAGAAACCATCCAGAACTAGGAATCGGAGCTCAAATGGAAACTGAAGGCAATGCTCGCAGTGTCGGTAACCCAATTAATATGGCTCTATCCGGAATAACTCAGGCCTTGAACCTTAAGGCCGCCATTGAATATCAGGACAGAAATATAGAAGCAGCTCGCGAAGCGCTTTTGGATCTACCACCAAGGGCTGAGAGCGAGCTAGATCCAGTGACTTTACACAATATGGCTCTAACTGAACCCAGCGGTCCAGTAGCCGGCTTCAGAAAGTTGGAATTTCTCTTGGAATTAGGACCACCCGCCTGTCCTAAGGAAACATTTGCAAATATCTTATTGCTGTGTTGTAAGCATGAGATGTATGATACGGCAGCCGACATTTTGGCACAACACACTGACCTGACCTACAAGTACTTGTCACAGGTAGACTTACATGAAACTATTACGATTATGTAAAACTAACTTAATTTTTTTAGTATCTATATGAACTTTTGGATGCTCTAATAACAGCTCAGACGTCGTCAGAACTGGCTGAGAAAAAGCTTGGCACGTTAGCTTCAAGTTTAGCTGCTAAACTGAGGGGACTGGCAGCAAAAGTACAAGAAGTTCGAACAACGACGGATCAGAATGCCTTGAGACAGGCTTTAAAGGATTACGAGAGCTCTCTGGAATAGTAAGTTCAAAATATTTTTGTAATCGTTCATTATTGACTTTGAGAAATTATTTCCTGTCAGCTATATACCAGTGGTGATGTCGCGAGCTTGGTTGTCATGGCGAGATGACGATTTCGTTGGAGCTGAACGTGAATTCCGCTCGAGTGCAGAGTTTTGTTCAGAGAATTCTGTGTGGCGCTTGAATGCCGGACATGTTTTGTTCATGCAAGGGGACAAGTACAAGGAGGCCGCTGCCTTTTACGAGCCTATTGTAAGGCAGCACTCAGAAGACGTAAGCTATATGTATTTTGATTAAACAAAAAATTTTTATATTTTAAACAAACAAAGTAGGATTTATTAAGCCCATGTTTTAACTTACGCGTAAAGCGTCTTGACTGTGAAAAAAGGAAACCCGATATCTGGTGTCAAACAACTGATTTTGACACTTGAAGGATTTTGTTCCACCTTAAAATTAAGATAAGTTAATTGTGTACTAGACAGTTCATGAGCGCAGCCTCATTCAACAAAAAGTTGTTTTAAATCATTGAGATTGAACATCTAAATTGTAAATAGGTCTGCCGCCTAGATGTACATAAGTAAATAAAAATTGTTTAGAACGTCTGACAAACACGCGAGAGTATAAAATCCTGTCAATTAAGGTGTTCGGAATCGACATAAAAGTATCTAAATACATAAAAACATAGCACGAATGGTTGTGAAAACTAGGTCAGGGTTCTATATTATCTATTTTTAGACATTAGATACAATTTCCACAAGATGGCGCTTGATAGCTTTCGCTTCCGTTGTCACAGTATGTTCATCGTTACAATGTGCTTCGTTTAATGAAATAATGTTCTTCTTTTTCCCACAGATTATGAGCGTATCGGCAGCAGTTTTAGCGAACTTATGCGCCTCCTACATTATGACATTTCAAAATGACGAAGCTGAAGAATTGATGCGTAAAGTGGAAAAAGCCGAAGAACAAAAGGAAAATTTGGGAAAACAATATCAACATCTGTGCATCGTTAATCTTGTTGTTGGGTACATTTTTACTTCAATCAATGAAAGTAAATGTTTGTAACATAATGTTATTTTTATGTTCTATATTGTAGAACCCTGTATTGTGCAAAGTCTAATTACGAATTTGGACTATCACGCATCGCCCATGCGCTAGAAGGTGGGTCTGGATCGAGATTGTACGCGGATACATGGTTGCATGTGAAACGTTGCGTTTTAGGCCTACTAACTGGCATGGCTAAGCAAAATATAATTTTAAAATATCCAGCTGTACAAGAGGTCTTAAACTTTTTAAAGTCTTGTGAAGGTAATGGTTGCTAGAGGGTTATTCGGATGGTTGCTATAATAAAATTTCACACTTTTAGTTTACGGCCTCTTAACGCCAGCCAATATCCCCACAGCAGGAGAAGAGGTGCCAGAAAAACCTTTAACAATTGGACTAGAGGCTCGAAAATTAAGGATTCTCTTGATTAAGTTAAGTGAATATGAAAACTAATAAAAACCAATAAACACACATTTAAGTAAACGGTTGAATATGATTTTGCACTTTGTCAGACTCTTTTACCGGTTAAATTAATATCTTTTGTGATTACAGTGATTTTGTGGCTCAGTGTTTAGTGTGCTGGCATTCAAAAATTATTTTTTTTATAAAGACTAGTTAGTTAGAGGTCTTAGGTTCAACCTGCGGAAAAATTCTAATTACACATAAAAATTTGTTCAACCTTTCTGGAACGTTTGGCATACATCCAAAAATATAATTGTCTTGAGGAAAGCTTTTCGTTTCAGCTGTTAGGATTTTGAGCCTGAGATTCTTACATGGATCTGTTGCTCCAATTATTATGTCAATTTGACTCAAAGGACTTGTAATGATTTTGAAATATTTTCTACAAGGCGTTTACAAACAAGAGCAATTCTTTCGTTATTTACTTACATAATGGCCAATATCAGTCGTGTTTTGTGGAATATTAACCTATCTCAAGAAAGTATAAAGTAAAATCTTCAGCACTCAATTACAACAACTATCCTCTGCTTGACACTTTCGAGTCTCTATGAAGTTTTTGTAATTGAGCGCTGAAGATTGTCCATCACTTTACTTTGCTGAGATATATGTTCAATAAAACAAGACCAGCGTAGATCACGCCATCTTCACGTATATAACTTTGACTTTAGTTGAAAAATACCTAATGTTTGATTAGCAAAAATATTTCTTTATGTAATAATTTGGGTCCTAATCTTATCTAGAGTATGGAGTATGAAAATACATATCTAACATCATCAATTTCACAAACAAACGAACATTTTTCTATTTATTAACTTCCTGATAACAATTATTTTGATTGTTCTTATACATTTTTACACAATAGAATGTACATTTTTACAGAATTCCCCACATTGTAACGCCCCATTGCTTCCATTGTTCTATTAAGCTAATATTACACTCTATAAAAATCATTATTGAAAAAAGTTAAACAAAGAAACCCAGTAATTAATAATTCATCACAAAATAAACAATCTCATAATAATGTATACATAACCAAACAACAAAGGATTGGCATCACTTGTACAAGTGTTATACTGGAAAAAAAACTACCTATCCAAACAAACGTCATCTTGCCCAGTCCTACTTCTGTTCTACTATAAAACCTGCCGTCATTCCATTTGTCAGTTGTGAGAGGTCTTTCGTTTTATCGGATGTGTCGTGGTAACTTTTCCCGTTTTTGAGTGATCGTATTAATTTTAAAATTGTAATTATTATCTAGCAAACTAAAAAATAACTTCAAAAAACAATATTTCATACTAATAATTTAAAAACCATCAGTGCGATGAAGTTAAATATATTTTTATTCGGTGCATTATTTGCATTGATTTCTTTTGTTGCTGCTGATGTCGCCGAGAATGTAAGTTTTTACTTTTGTTAAATTAAATAGTTCAAGAACGCACAAAGTGCTCCACCGTTCAGAGATCATTGCAAAATTAATTAAATCATTTATAGCTTGATTAAAATTTGTCTCTAAAGCAAACATTTTGCGTCGCAAAAAGCTATGAATATGTACCAACTTTTTCGTTTTTAATTTACATATGCAAACAAAGGCGCTATTGATTAAAATTGTTTGTATATATTGTACATAACTAAATAACAAAAAAAAAAAAAAAATACATAATCAACAAAATGCCTGACCTAAGTGCCATCAATTTCGACAAGATAACCAAAACAAATTTAAAATCCACAGAGATTAGCAAGCACAGTGAAAAAAGGCCATCGGCTTGCACTTGTACAATACAAATACATACATAACTAAATAATGTTACTTTCATTTAATAACTTGTGACTAATATCCATCATACATTCATACACATCATCTTATTGGTTTGGTTTCTATCTCCAACAGTCTACTGTTTGTCCTTAGATAATTGAGGAACTAGGTGTGTAATGCAAAGGCATATAAATATTATAAAAAGGTACAGGTTGCGTGAGTTTTATTATTCTCTACCAGCAGAGATCAATGCGCAGGTAATGTGATTTTTAATCAAAGGGCCGTTTGAAAGCAGCAGCATTGTTTATTGTTTGGCATCTTCCTTTGGTTTATCTTGTTTTTCTTTTTTTTTGTATCTTAAATGGATAGACTAGGTAGGTACCTATCCATACCTTTGCGCCTTTGTTTAGTAAAGGAGATGAACGAGAACGATTCATTATAATTGTCTGTCTGTTTGCCTTTCATGAATGTTATGTACCTTCCTTTGTTTAATACGTGTATGGAGTCGGTTGCATTTTCTATTCATTTTGCCAAGTTGTTGTCAATTACTATTTCGAAATCTGGCGGCAGAGGACACCAACTTAAGTTTTAATCTAGGGCTCGGGCGATCCATTTTTAAAATTTGTGAGTTTTTAACAACTCGACAAGTATTTCACTATCGCTTCGCTTTCAGATCATAGCTATATGTATGTTTATGTATAATGTTCGCATTTTTATAGAAAGTGACATAATTTATGCAAATTTAGTTAAGACATTGAACCACAAATAACCCGAACTTACCAATAATTTTAAACTTATACTTAAACATAGCAAATCTATAGTTTATTTTGCGCTCCATATTCCATTGACTAGCTTTTCTGTTACGAAAATCGCTCTTTATTCAGCTCACTGAGGCAACAAAGTATTAATTTGTATGATTCACGCTATCTTTGTCACCTTATGTGCTTATTGAATTCATTTAATTGATTAGTTTAGAATACAAACCGCAAAGAAACACACAAACAAAATCAATTTATGGACGCAAATATCTGCATACATATATGAAATGGAAAAATTTATTTATTTATTCGTAATCAATTTTAAATAGGTAATTGTAAATGACTCCACGGTGATGAGATGACTGATTTTCCAAAATTCATAGCTATGTCGATCTGCCTTTAATGTAAGTGTCATTTATCGACAAAGAAATATGTACTTATTTAAAAATGCAAGTTAGGAAGGTTGGCGAAAAAAAGTACGGGGTACTTAATGTTGGGATCAAACCGTAAATCCAGTAAAATATCAAATTTGGGAAAGTTGGCGAACATATTCTCTCCGAGGAACTTCTGATATCTCCACTTAAATTCCATTATCAAAATCTCAAGGCTTTGAATGAGGGGACAATTTGTTGTAACCAGTTGGTTTCTCTTTTCAGAAACGCGTAAGGTAATTTTTGGAGGCACGAAAATTGCGTTTTCTATAAAGTCTTGAACTTATTTTAGGCAATTGGCAATTAGCTTTGGGAAAAAGACAGACTAAAATGTCATAGCATTAAGCTATTGCCGTGCAATGACAATGAAAGAAGGACTCAGTAGGAAATACAGATAAGATGGCCTCTAGTTCAGTTGCTACGTTAATGACTTGTAAGGGCATAAGGTGACAGTGAATAGGTGATGTCAAGGTTAATTGTGCTTGATCCCTTTTCGACGCTGAGAAATGTAAAAAAAAATTATAAAAAGCATCAGTGGAGCGTCACTGTAGTATGATATGTTTAAATATTTAATTATGGATTGGAATTTATTACAAATCGTTAAATCTATTATAACGAACCCAAACTAGACACAAATACGGGATTTAATTTATGCACTCGCAGATAAAAGAATCAAAAATAAACTTTATCACGATTCAAATTAGCATTTTGCTAAATAAATCGTTAGCCGATCACACATAAATTCACCAGAAGTATCGAAGTCGTATGCTTATATCCGTAAAATAAAGTCTAAAACACGATTGTGTGTCAGATGTCTGCTATTGTGTTTCTGTTGTAAAATATCATACTTGATTGAGAAGAATCTACTAGGGAGTATGTGTCAACTTTTTAGTCTTATAATGAGTTTATTTTTATAACTTGCACAAGAACCGGTTGATAATTTAGGCAGATCCATTTGCTTGTTGCTACATATCATCAACACGTGCTTTGAAGAGTACAGCTGCTGCTGCAATTATTTTCGTAAGACTTACAAGCGATTGGTGGTAGGTATGGTATGGTTATTGCGTATACAATCATGTTAGCTAATTGTGTTTTTTTTATCTGAAACAAATTGATATCAGGGACTGTTTAAAAAAATCTTTATAAATATTTACACATCTGCTTCAAGAAAATTATTGATCGTCAAAGTAATTAAGTTATGGAGTTCGATTGATCATGGCAACTAAGTAGATAGGTATATGTGGCAGTGTCAGTTGCGTAAATTAAAAAAAAAGTAGTTAAAATTCTTTGCTGAATAGTGAATAAATAATAGCGTCATGAATAAATGCATACCAGATAGGTGTCACTAAATTTTTAGTTTTTTCATCGATGATTGTAGGTATTGGTATTTGACCAGCCAAAATGATCAAAGCAAAGTTTGGCGCCCTCAAAAATGCATAGCCCGAAAGTTGTTTGCCCATCTTCGGTGAGATGTCATATTTTCCTATGGAAACAATTATCTCTACGTTTGATATCTCAGGTCTATGTAGCTTTGTCAAAACTTGTTTTACTGGCAATGGGTGAGCTCTTACCCATTTACCCTCCAATAACTGAGAATGGAGTGTTCTCAGGCAGCAACCTCATTTCAAAACACTTTTAACACATCTTAAGGAATATGGAATTTAACATATAAAACGTTATTTTTATACTTAACCTGGTGATGGAGTCTTCTAACAGGCGAAATGGATTACAACTTTATTTTCTCATATTATTTGTTTATCATGTTGCGCACAAACTTAACATCACGCTTGCACATATCTCATCTGGGTGCAAAGCTCACGCACACACTTCCATGTATATGTGTAAACAAAAATTCCTACCGTTTGTAGGGCGAAAGTGCAACAGAAATACAACAGCCAACATCCGAAGAACCAATCGTCCAAAAAAAGGTGCATGTCCTAAATCCAGGGGAAAAAGAGTACCTCTCACCAAATCTGATCGGCGTTCAAAACATCGCCGTTTCAAATATACCAGTTACGTTGGATTTCGTCAACATCATCGATGCCTTCCGGGAGGTTGTCGATGGCGTGCGTTATGAAATAGTACTCAACGCTCTCAATGCAACCGATAACAACACCGAAGTCGTTTGTCGATTGGTCGTGCTGGAGAAACCCTGGTTAACCACACTGTGGGGCGACAAAGTTCGCTTGCTGCAAGAATCCAACTGCACCGCTGAAGAGTTACAAGACGATCCACGTGATCGTAAAGCCCTCGAAGAAAAATACGAAACAAATGCAATATTCACTGGCAGTCGAAACGAATTGACTGCCGATGACATGTCCAAATTAGAATCTCAAATATTTGATTCATCAAACCCGCGATTGCAGAGGACACGCACAACCACAACGACGACTACTGAATCGGTTGTTTTTGCTGACACACAGCCAGAGGTGACTGAGTCAGTGATTATTGCCGATCCCACTATTCCACCAATAGACATTCAGCCGGATGCTGCTGGTGACAGTGTCGCTAAGGAGGAGCCTATTGTATCATTAACTGAAACCAGCACAACGACTGAACAGTTGCCCGAATTAAACGACAATGAGAAGAAGTGGTTGGATGATTTTCTTTCAATCGGAGCTTATAATTTCGAAACGTCCCAACAAAACAAGGAACAGGGCGAGAATAATGAGGCGAAACTAGGTGCCCAAGAAGAAGCTGACAAGGTAAAGATTTCCTAAAAAAAAAAAAAATGTTTGCAGAGTAATTAGTTGCTTTTTGTCGTTGTGTATTATTGTAGTTTGTTCGTGTGACACATACATTTCCATTGTCATTCAAATGCACAATTTGTAACATTGGCATTAAGCTTTCCCCCTTCCATTTGGTTTCACTTTTATTTTTTACCCTCGCTTAAAGCTTGTGAATCATACAAAAGCGTGTGTAAGAAAGAAAAAACAAACGACTATAGGAAGTGTTTTTGAATCACTTAACACACACTTGCCGCTTGCTAGTGTGGCCTAAAAGCGGTGATGTATACTAGAATTTCCGGAGAACTTTTAGCTTAGAAAAGTCACGGCATTATATAAATAATAGCAGCTTTATATTAAGATTTATAAATTACGAATACTGCGTTTGCGAAAGCGACATGACTGTATGACAGACAGAATGGTCTCACGACTCTAATACAACTGATGTTATAGTTGCTTGCAATTAGCTATAGATTTCATTTTGTTTAGAAAAATATTTCTCTCCTTTTTTGTACCCTAAGCCTAGTTTTAAACGAAGAAATTCATAGTACAGTCCACGACGGATATAAGAAACACTCATATAAGTACACATCGCTTATAAGAAACGCATGTGGAAACACCGTGAAACTATTTTTCTTATATACGTGTTCGCATATAGAGAACAACTCTGATATAAGAAACGGTTTTTATTGGATTTTAAAGGTTTCGTATATCCGTCGTGGACTGTATAGCACTGCGGCTACAAAAAGAAGAAAACACTCGGGAACGATGTATTCGAAGAAATTGGTCGCCGTTGTTTTATGACACAACATGGATTTAAAGACATACTTAATTCTCTATTATTATTTTATCTTTTTATTCTTATTTTTTTCCACAATCTAGTTCGAAAGTGGGCTGAATCCAAAACTCGGCCAATGATAACAATTTTACTTTATGTTGCTCCTGAAAAAAAAACAATATCCAATATTTTACCCTAACTTACATGGCGCTGCTTGTTGTTATCTTGGACGCCTCTAAGAAAAATAATCAACTTTGTAGGTGGTAAATAAACTGCGATATATTCTGCCCGAAATAGTCTTAATAACTTCATCGGTTTCTCAAACCAATCAACCGGGACTGTTCCACCATACATCACAAACCAGTAAGAATAGACCGTCGACTCCTCCCACATAACGGACTTTGCCTACAAGCTGCCGGCGAGACCAGGATTTTTCATGTATTGGTGCTGTACAAAATCAAAGGGGCGCCATTAACGCACGCATACTTGAAAAATCCTGGTCGCATGGTATTGCATAGAAAAACATTGCCGCCATTAATTTTGACATTTACACGTATTCACAGACAGGGAAATTCTTTCCGGGGGGAATCGGGTAGGTGTACGGGAAGTCGGCGGTCTGTTCTTACTGGTTTGTGCCATACATATTAAAGAACCCTTATGATTATGACCGTTTTGTAGCGTTGGATGATGTCTGCTAGGCGATTTTATTATATTTCCTGGGGTCGTCAACCGCTGAATCAGTAATTTCATTTAAGCCTTTGGGCCATCTATTACAGTCGATAATGAATTTGATACGACAGTTTCTAGTTTTCTTTATTTGGCACCTATGCTTTCGAACAGTATGTTTGAAGGGGGTTTGGGCGTGAATGAAATCTAGACCTCACCCAAATACTGACGAATATTAAGATAGCCGTTCTTTATTTATTTTAAGCAAATTTGGTGTTAGCCTGGAAGTCGTAGCCAAAATTTGACTGGGATTTCTGTTGGCAAAAATGCTACATAGATATAAATGTATTTTGTTTTCCAGCCAAATCAACCCACAACTTTATTTTAGTTTATTTGCCTTGTGTTGTGCTTGGTATAGGTATAATTTGTCTCCATTTCGGTATGATCACCTATGAAATTATTAATTATTGGAGCTTTTGACCTGAGTGCGTTTACTAATTAATCGATTTATTAGTTAACTAAAGGTTATTAAAAATTAGCTGTGCATTAGGGAACAAAAACCTTGAGCACTAGTGAATTATAAAAAAATATATAAATATATATACATTACAAAAAAAAAATAAACAGTGACAGCATGAATTTCAATTTTTATTACATAGAAACTACGTCTACGACGGAGCGACGCGATTGTGACACAAAACAAACTTTTTACGCAGTCGTTTAATACAATCATTTGGACGATGATCGTCTTGAAAGTAACGCGATGCGGCCTGTCTCCCAAATGAATTCATCATTGACTTATTATATATGGACTGCTAGTGAAATGTCAGTTCATACAAATTTTTCCAGAAAATGACGCCAACATAGTGCTCTTGGTTCGGAGCGAAAAATAACTGAAACAAAATAACGAACCATCTTGGATTTCTCCATAGAATGCTAGAGGCACCCATTGGGCGTGACAGAATTTATGAGGTGGGACATTTAAAATTGAAATTGTTGCGTCACTGTTTAAGGTAGATGGCATTGGAAAACGGGAGCCAATGCGACAACCATCTTTAATTTCTCCATAGGATGCTAGAGACACCTAGTGAAATTGGCAAGTAAAACGGTTGAAATTCAAATTGTTGCGTCATTGTTAACAATAGATGCCACTTCAAAAAAGTGTAAATTTCCAAATTATTCCGCTCCGAACCAAGAGGGCTAGTGGCTATGTTGGAACCAACGCGAAGACGTCTACTAGCAGTCCATACATAATTATGTCAATGGAATTCGTATTTAAAAATATTGGAGGACATATTTTAATACTAATCGATTCCGTGTGTATATGACAATTATTGGAATTATTTATTGTTCAAGTTTGCTGACGCCAATTCAAAGTTTAAGAGCAATAACGTACTGCAATGAATACGTCAATACTTAATGTAATGATGTTGTAAAAAAAGTATTTTATTTTATGACTTTCTACTTTCGACACAGCATCTGGAAATCGAAGAGGAGTACTTTGTCGACTTATATTTATTAAAACTGTTTTATTGTGTTGTGTTATCTATAAAATTGAATTCAGATCGCAATCGATAGATAGTGAGTTATCGATAATTGGCTAGTTACATGAAACATTATTACAAACGTTGAGGTGATGAAAAATTTGTCAATCTGCTGATACGCACCAGGAAGTTGGCATCCACTTAAACATCAAATAACCAATTAAACGAAGAGCATTAACAGTACGTTCTTGAAACACTTGCGTAATATCAGTTGAATGGAATAGTAAACACTCTGTACAAGGATAGCATCTCGCCGTGAGAAATAAACTAACAATCGTCAAGCAAATTATGGGAAATTTGTTAATAATTTGTTTCACATTAATAAATGTGAATAAATATGCAAATATGAAAATGCATGCACATCGCTCCTGTTTACAAATTCATATTTATTGCATACTACCTCATCAAGTCAATGATTTGATTATCTATAAAACTGAAATCAGGTCATCCGGGTAGATTACATTTTTCAATCGATAATTATTGCACAGATACTCCCACAATGCAACAATAAAACAAAAGACAGCTCTTTTGTTTTATTGTTTCATGGGAATTGAATTTTTCGCATTGTTGTTTTACTTTTAATAAAATGCTCGTTCGGTAAGGAAATTTTATAAACAAACTCAGTACTCTTACATACTTATTTTTAACACCGTTGACAGTTAACTTGTTTTATTCAAATCAACGCTTAGGGCTTGAATCATAGGTCGAAATTATTAGCCAATATTTTAAACGTAATAAAACATCAATTTATTCTAAATTTCAGAGAGCAAAGCGCGGACTTGCTGGCGGAGTAAAGCAACTTGATGCTAACGAACTTAAGGAAGAAGAGGAAGCTCTTTCTAAGTCATTGACAAAACTAGATACCGGTGACGGACCATCCTACACGTAAATATTTACTCAATTCACTCTTGACGATTATGAGATTGATTTTGTTTCTTTATAGCATTGCTAAGGTATATTCCGGTACAAGGCAAGTTGTAGCCGGAACACTAACAAAGCTGGATGTTGATTTACTCGATGGTAAAACTTCAAAGACTGAACGCTGTGTCGTCTCGCTATGGTCGCAGCCATGGTTGAAGGAAGATGGCTATGAAGTCAGCTTTGAATGTAAGGACAAACCAAAGAGTGTACATCGCCATAGCCGTTCCGTCAATGAGGTATGTAATTAATGAACTTTGGTGGCAAATGAAATTTGTACTTTTCTATTTAAAACAAGCAGAACATGTAGTTTTAGTTTCGTACTGCTTTTAATTGGGCTGCAAACTTTGCTTAAATGGAATGTGCGTGTAATTTTAACGCTTATAAGTTGATAAACCGGTGATTTAGAAGTACAAAATACAAATTAAATTAATTATGAATACAAATGGATAAACGATAAGGGTATTCACTTAAACGCGTAAAAGCCTCATAAACTGCATACACTGCAGAAATTTACCACCTCGTAGATGAAGTGTCAGATTTTGTATGGAGAATAGTTTACGCAGACCTCATAATTTTCCGCGACCATTTAGGCTCGGAAATCAAACATACAGTCGTATGAATTGTTTGTTTGATTACAGATTTACAGTCGATTTGCGCGATATACACAATTACATTTCCGAGGGGCGTTCACTTTAAGCACCGCAGAAAATTATACATTTACGAGCTGCATAAATTTATCAGATTAAGTGGATACCCTTAATGTAACATTTATAAAAAAGTCAAATGAAACCAACTTCGGTTAGTCAATGTCTGCCCCTAAAATTATCTCTCTCGTGCACTCGTTCAAATAAATGGTTGAAGTTAAGAAAAAGCCGCAACACCTTCAAATGCAACAAGTACAGCGCATGCCTCACAAATTCTTTACTTTTTTTTCCATTCATTTGTATTGTAATTGAGCAAAAAAAAAAAAAAAAGTCTGAGACTAGAAGAAGGACATAGGCGACTTTGAATGCTGTATAACAGGAAAAAGAGTGAGGAAAGGTTTTTTGTCAATGAAATAATAATCACCCCTATCGCGAATAATATTTCCCCGGGAATGTTTCCCATTCAGCAATTTGATTTACATTGCTGACAAGGGAAAAAATTCCATCGGAATAAGAAAAAAATATATTTTATATTATATTTTTTGAACAAAAATTTCTTGGAAATTATAGGAGCAAAAGCTGTAAAATTTGGAACATTGATCTGCATATTTAAGGAATACATTTCTTTCTAGAAAACGAGAAGCTAAGCCTAGAGTGGATATACGAACCTGTTGCCTCAGCTATTTATTCCTTAATGTGTAATTTAGTTAAAATATATTATGTATATTTTCTCAAAGGAATAACTGCATGATTGCGCCATCGACTTTAACATGGACAATTTCTCAAACCCTTAAAACACCATCTACACTTTAACTAAGTCTTTTTTTATCAAATTCTAAAACAACGAATGAGATACCCGAGGTACCCGTACAGCTGGCTTTGTCTTTATGAACACATAGAAAAAATTGTTTCTCTGAACCGTGGTTATTATAAAATAGCTTTTAAATAATAAATGTGAGTAGTTACTAGCATAATTTTAGTTACTTCTTGAGTAACACTTGAGCCTTTGGGGTGGGACAAACGGAGATACCTACAAACATTTTTCTTCTATGCTTATGCGTCAGTGATCCCGGGACATGGAGCATGTTACAATGACATAATTTTGCAAATCCTTATATTTTTATATAAAAAAATACCTCCTCGCACCCGTACGTTGTGCATATACTCTTCTCTCTTTTTATAATCAATTGCATTTACCGGACTCCTGACTTTCATTAACTTTATGCAGCCCTGCACTTTCTCTTTGGTTCTATCTACACGGGTTTCAGTTTCTCGAAACAAGACAGCTTAGAATTAAAAAAATCGTAGCCTTATAACACTTTTTAACACGATCCACTTTGGTCGCCCGACAACGTTGCTTCTATCATCTGAAAAAATGTTGACTAAATCGGATCATGAAGAGGCCGGTCCTCTTTAGTGTATGTATTTGCCTGCCACTTTTACTAAGCGGATGCTCTGTATTTATGTAGTTAAAATAAATAAAAAATAATGTTGTTTATGATTTCCGGATACTACAATGCGTACAAGCAGGTAAGTAATGAAATGGATCCGCTGTGTGCTACTAAAATTCGTTACTTTTCGCAACAATATAACGCCCAAAGTGTTTTTGTATTCTTGTATAAGAGAATACGATGATCGAGAAACGCAACAAAGTAGTTCACGCAATTCTATCCGTTTGTCATATTGCGTGTCTGCAGACTAAGCGACTGGATGGATTTGCTTGAAACTTATAATCGCTTTAAACTCTTGACGGACATAAAAGAAAGACGTTCCGTCGTCTACTGTATTTCTTTTTGATTAAGTTTGTCTACATTTTTAGATTAGCTTCAGCTTGAAACACTATGCAATACACACAGTCTTCATTCTAATTCAAAGCACTAATCGCTTCAAAGCTTTACACACGCGCATTTCGCTTATTTTACAGTTGAATATTTCTAGGTTGAACCCAAACTGAGACTTGTTGGTGGCAAACGACCACTTAACGATGATGAAATTAAGGAACACGAAAAGACTTTGTCCCAATCGTTGGAAAAAGTAGCAGCTGGTGATGGTCCATCTTATAGGTGTGTTAGCTTCAGAATACGATAACAATCGATTATTATAATCATTTTTTTCTTAATCCGCAGTCTTTCAAAAATAATCTCCGGTACAATCCAAGTTGTTAGTGGTACTTCCGTGGAAGTTAAAGCTGAGTTAATCGACGGCAAAACAGGTGCTAAGGAGATTTGTGACATTCGCCTTTGGTCTCAACCTTGGCTCAAAGAAAATGGCTATGAACTAACCTTCGACTGCAAAGACAAACCTAAGAGTTCACATCGTTATAGCCTTTAGGCGATTATAGGGTCATTTGATATGCCCGTATATTCAATAAATTTAATAAATAAATGACATTGTTTCAATAGTCTGCATACTAGATTGACGTCTTTTATTTGTGGTTGCAATTTGAGTAAAATAATGTGTCTAGGACGTACTATGTGTAAGTAACGAACTAACGTTGTTTGCGCATCATCTAAAATATGCAATCGGCCATATCATGGTATCCGTTCCGAAGGAAAAATTATTCGATTTTGTACGAATCGGAGAATTTTGCTTCATGGTAGTCGTTCCGATCTGGTGTTCGGAACATTTCTCCGACAAAACGTAACGCACACCGGCACTCGGCAGTCTACGTTTCATTGCGACGGGTTGCGTTTTTTGCATCTGTTTTTGACAGTCACACTTCAATTTCTCTCCGATGGTCTCCGACAACTGTTCGCCGCGGAAATAATTTTAGTGAATAAAATGCGTTGATGCACGTTCGAAAAACGAATACTACGAATGTAAATTCAGACTCCGACTGCAAAAAAAAAATACTCTTCGAACGGATACCATGATAGGGCCGAATGTCTAATGTTATTGTTTCGGGAAATCGTCTGTGTGAACCACAGAGATATATATTTACAAACTTTCACCTATAACAAAACTTTTCGAGTGCATCGTTAAAGATAAATAAATTTTCAAATTAAGGGATATATATCAAAGTTTGAACATGATTTTGTATGTTGCGGGTCTTTCGACAATATTTATGTTAATGCTGGGGGAAGGTGGATGTCAAAGTTGACGCTGAATATACGGACTTTAGCTAAGTATTCGACTCTGTGAACCACGTGTTGCTAATAAAAATAAATAAATAAATAGATGGCGCAACAGGCAGAACGACACCCATTCGTTGAGTTTTGGAACGAATGGAATGAACCTACAGTTTTATGCCGAGTACGAAAGGGTAAATTGAGAAGCATATACTATACTCTCGGATGTCTGTCAGACGTTCGCGAGAGGTGTCGCAGTAGAAAGAACCTTAAGATGTAATTTGTGTTTTTCCGGGGATTGAACCTGGGATCCCTCGCACAGTAGTTCAGCACACTAACCACTGCGCTACTGCGCCCGTGTTGCTAATAAGGAAGCTTAATAAATTCTGATTTCATTTAGCTGTGCTGATTTAGATTTTTTGATTGTTGTTTGTTTGATTGATTGGTTCCAAAGTCTGTCTTAATTTTAACTATTCAAGATTAATAAAGATTTTTTCTCAATACATGTGCGGATGGTACCATCATAAAGGACTGTGTCCACAAACAACTTAAAGATGTTTATCTGGACTAGAGTCCTATTGCATATTTTGAAACTGAGGTTGCTGTCGACGGCATAAAGACGCTACAAAAATGAGTTGTGCTCTAAGACGATGTAGTAGAATAATCCCCTTACTGTATAGGTCCTTGCAAGATTTGGTTGCAAAATGTTACGTATACGCCCAGTAGTTTTCAAAATATCAATCGGTTTCATTTTTCTCCTTCCAGGTTGCGCCAAAATCAAAACGTTCCCTCGGCGGTCCACATCAACTTACCCCAGATGAATTGAAGGAACAAGAAGGCAAAATATCCGCATCTTTGGCCAAAGTCGCATCTGGTGATGGGCCATCTTACAGCATTTCCAGACTATTTAGTGGTACACGGCAAATCGTAGCAGGTACTCTCGTTAAGGTTGATGCCGAAGTAATCGATACCACCAATGGAGCAAAGGAAAACTGTACCGTATCGCTGTGGTCGCGGCCATGGATTCCAGTAGATGGCTATGAGATCAGTTTGGAATGTAAGGACAAGCAGAAGATCGTTCATCGCCATAGCCGTTCTGTTGAATACGCCCAAAAGAAAAGTCACAAAAAGAACCATCGTTCGTTGGACAAAGCCGAACATTTGTTTCAAAAATTCCAAACTAAATTCAATAAGAAATATCACAACACCATGGAACGACAGATGAGGCTGCGAATTTTCCGACACAATTTGAAATTGATTCAAGATCTGAATAAAAACGAAATGGGAAGTGCCAAATACGGAATCACTGAATTTGCTGACATGACCACAACCGAGTACAGAGAGAGGACTGGTCTTTTGTCGAGGGAGGATGGCAATGCTGTACGTTCTCTGGCTGAAATTCCAGACGTCGAGCTGCCCAAGGAGTTCGATTGGAGGGAGAAGGGTGCTATTTCACAGGTAAGTTACGAAAAGTGTTACATTCATTTTTGCTAACACCATATCCCTTGCATTGATTTAGGTGAAGAACCAAGGCAACTGTGGCTCCTGCTGGGCATTCAGCGTGACTGGTAATATTGAAGGACTGCACGCTGTAAAGACTGGTAAACTTGAAGAGTACTCCGAACAGGAACTACTTGACTGCGACACTGTTGATTCCGCTTGCAATGGTGGTCTTCCTGACAACGCTTATGAGTAAGTAAACCACGCCCGATCAAATAAAGTTCAACTACATATTTTGCCTACATCCATTAGAGCAATCGAAAAGATTGGAGGACTAGAACTCGAATCCGAATACCCATACGAGGCTAAAAAGGGCAGCTGCCACTTCAACAGCACACTAGCGCGTGTCAAAATCTCCGGAGCTGTAGATTTGCCAAAAAATGAGACCGCTATGGCTCAGTGGTTGATTACCAATGGACCAATCTCAATCGGTATCAATGCCAATGCTATGCAATTCTACCGTGGCGGTGTCTCTCACCCTTGGAAGTTGTTGTGTTCAAAGAGCAACTTGGATCATGGTGTGCTCATCGTCGGCTATGGTGTGTCCGACTATCCAATGTTCAAGAAGACTCTACCATATTGGATTGTAAAGAACTCCTGGGGACCCAAATGGGGTGAACAGGGTTACTATCGTGTCTATCGCGGCGATAATACCTGCGGTCTTAGCGAAATGGCCTCATCTGCAGTACTAGCATGATGAGATGAAAAAGATTGTGATTGCTAAGCTTGTAGCAAGCGAACAAATTAAATTTATATCTGAGTTGTGTTTATGTATAATCGATTCTTGCGTTCATATCGTTTGGCTATAACTGATTAAAGTTTTTTTTTTTTTGTATTCTAAAATAACTCATAGATCTTAACATATCTACTTTAATTTGTTTATTTAAAATGTTTGTTAACATTTCTAATAAAAAACAAAAGTACTAAAGAACAAAATATTTTTAGTGATTTTGAATCATTTGATTCCTCGCAGCAACTTAACATATAATCGACAGAGGCTTTGAGTTTTTGGTAAACTTGCAGCGCACCAGTAAAGTTTCTTATTAGCTGACATCAGAGATAAACACGAAGCCAAACAAACGAGCCTACGACACAAAGTATCTCCCAAATTTATAGAAGAGCAAAGCTCAGTGCTGGGCTGAGATCCAATCTGTCGAGTGCCTCCTGAAATTAAATTCTTAAGAAGGAGAAACCCAACGATTTTTATCTTAAAAATCCTCCTGTTTGTTTGCTTTTACTTCTACCGATAACGATCAAGTAATGTTCATCTCTGAACTGAAATGAAATTCAAACGATTTGTGTTTACAAGTAGACATTTCAAATGAACTAGATATTTCTTCGCGTCGAAAAGGTCAACGACTATTTCTGAAGTCATTGAATAAATCGGTACAAATCGGAAGAAGGGTAAACTCTTTTATTAAAACTGTCCCTATAGCATTTAAACGCATGTCTATTACCAGTCTATTATTATTTGCCATTCGACAAGTGTAACGTTGGTTACCTCACTAACATCACAACACGATTAATGTTTACCAACGACAAATATTGATAAATCGCTTTGCATTCCCTGTATACGCAGGCGATTGTTAAGTTAGTGACTCGAAAGAAATGTCCTCACATATGGGGACGAATTTTTTAAATTCCTGCCTCAAGGTGCCCATCGATCCGTGTAACAATTGTCCAGCTCCAGTGTATAATCGACCAAAAATGTACCTTGGCAGAAGTGCAACGGCAACCAGCAAAGTCACAAACACCAGTAAGATATCTGATTTCGATTTGGACACAGATACAATGTTTGCCACGAGAGGAATGCGTTCATTGCTAAAATTCTATGATAGTATTCCAGGTGAGCTTTTAAATCGATACAGACTTTAGGGGATAACTTTTGATTTATAGATTACTGTGATATAAACCACTTGCCCGAGGAGGAGTTCTATTCAACGTTGGACACTCTTAAATCAACTTGTCGCCATTTGAAATCGAAGCCCAGTAGCCCGTTGCATTTGCATCCTGATAGTAGATGCTCGTCGATATCACAGCATAGCTGTGAGGTCATGACACCCTTTAAAGTCAAAAGCAATAAAAAGAGGTCAACATCGGGAAAGAAATTCACTAAAAAGGATTCCAGGAGTATATCAGCTAGTCCGTGTGTTTCTTCATATAGAAATCTATGTGAGAGGATGAGAATTTTAAAGTGGGTGGGTTGGATATTTTTGGACAATGTTAAAAAAAAATTCCCTACCCGCAGTTACAAAAAGTTCGATAACGTCGATATTGAGCGACTATCCGCAGCGCCAAAGATACCTCTACGAAAGGAGTCTGCTGCAATGCACAAATCACTTTCAGTGTGCCACTTGTATAGGGAAGACGGTAAGCAAGACAAACCCTTGGTAACTCTTGGAGAGAACGAGCCACAAAAAGTGTCCAAAAGGTATGGTTAACAAAAATAATAATAATGGCAACAATAAAATTCTCAATTTGTTCAAATTGTTCCATCATTTTATGGCAGACCCTCTCCAAGACCTAATACCCCTTGCATTAGAGAATCACTGAGGAAGTCGTTTTCGTTTAATGACTTAAATTCAATTAACTGGCAAGAGGACTCTAAAAGGGAAGCAGCTATGAGATTCAAACGATACTTTGATGAACAAATAAAGTTGAACTCGATTTAGTGACCCCTAGATCCGGCATTGATCGATTTTCTTTATAGGTCGCCAAGAATTGAACAGCAAGACGTACCAAAAATGACCGCACAGTCGCCCACTTTAAATGACAACAATGTTGCTACATCCTCAAAGGGAAGCTGTCTAGGAAGTGCTTCTAGAAGTCGAAAGAAAAAATCAAGGACAAAGAATACACCAGAGTCCACAAAGGTTCCATTTTCATTCCTTGGAATCAATGAATGTAAACTGAACGATAAGGTACGTATCTAATTGATTTATCATAATATGGTGTGCATGCAGGAGTAGTGAATGGTCTCGAGTTTGCATAATGAGGCAAGAGATTCATAATAGATATTATGATGAGAGACAGGTGCGTACGGTGGAGTCCGTTCGTCCTTCTGTGGTTTGCTTTGTTAGGAATACTTAGCAAATGTGTAGACTATTTTTACCACGGAATATGTCACTTAAATTGATTAGCACCTCTGGCGATTTCTGTTGGGGCATTACTGTTCATTTTCATTTCATTTGATGCCTTGTTTTAAACGCCATTAAGGGCACTGACTCTATCGGTTTTATATGAAAATGCATTTACTTAAATTTCTGCGTAAACGCGGGCATAGATAGGATAGTAAAAAGTAAAGTATACCTACATACATTCGTTGGCTGTCCATTCATTTTTTTACTTTTCAGTTATCTTCAGCATCGCCGATTCACCCAGTGGCCCGGCCCAATTTAGCAGCAACTCTTCGCGTTGAGGTGTCAAAGAAAAAAGTAAAAGAACTTGAGAGCAACTGCACCTATCAAGGCCAAACGCCTCCGGTCGACTGGGAAGTAAGGAAAACACCGGCATGGAAGTCATTAGGCTTAAAGTAATAACCTAGCATCCTCCTATCACGTATTTTGTTTACCATAAACTATTTTCCAGCGAATCACATAAAGAAATCCTTGCCCTGCGTCTGGCTACAAGAAAAGCTGAACAAGCGCTTCAACAGCGCGAATATGAACTGCATATGGAACTTATGCGGCAACGGGTCAAATCGGCTCCCCTTCTTCTTGAAGGTTCAACCTTTTGGGGACCACACGTTGGAAAACTATCGCACTCTTGTCACAAGGATAGCTTAAAGCATATGTGTCAACATTCAAAGAAGACGCGTAGGAAGAGCACAGGCAGTAAGCCTCCGCAACATAGAAAGTGTAATTCTAATAAGACATATTCGAGGAATTCGAATCACAGTACAAATCCACATGATAGTGATGAGCTTTGTAGTTTAGATAGAGCATATTTGTAACAGACTATACAGAAGTGAATTTAAAGCACGTAGTGGTTTAGTTTTAAGATATTGGTGTTCCTCAATAGTAAATACAGTATTACAATGGAAGATTTATTTTACTTTGAGTTCAACCAGTTATGATGACAACCCAATCATACTTCTCTGAAGTTGTTTCCAATATTCCCAGATAGATTTGAAATACAAAATGCTCTCTAACTCGTCCCCTTTATTTCGATTTCATTAAAATCCTTCGCAATAACAAATGCAGCTCGTTCTTCTTCACTTAGTGGCGTATTACCGGGTCGTTCCAAAATGATTACTTGTAGTCCAGATTCTTTTGCAGCTTCACCTTCTGCAAAAAAGTGTTCTCAAAAAACGTGTCAGAAAATATAGCCTATTCGCTTTACCTGCAATGATATCCGTCAAAAAGAGCACATTCTCGCTGGAAACACCTAACTTATCCACAATGTTTGAGTAAGATTTCGCTTCACGCTTATTGCCAGATGTTGTATCAAAGTAGTCGCTAATAAATGGCATTAGATCACCAGCCTCTGAATTACCAAACAACAATTTTTGTGCGTTTATACTGCCACTAGAGTATATGCAGATTTTCAATCCCAGTTTTGTCCATCTCTCAAATGCTTTTGGTACGTCCTTATAAATGCTGCAACGAAAGGAAATGAATTGAGAAATCTGGCAACACACACCAAAAAGCTGATGTTTACTTACTGTCCCATAACAGTTTTATCGGCGTAAGCTTTATTCCAAATTAAACCCTGAAGGGTCTTAAGTGGACCCAGCTTCAAGTCTTTTTCTATGAGATATTTGACGAAGTTTGCTATAGTTTCTACGGAGATATTGTCGGCAGCGTCAAACTTTTTATATTCCGGAAGAGCAACTAAATCGGCAACGATTTGCTTTATTGGATCAGCATTCCAATTTTGTTGGAGGAACTCCATAGATTGGTTCTTTGCATAAGGAAAGAGAACATCCTAAAAAAGTTATGACGCGTTTGTTAATTTAAATGATAGTTAAGTGTTGTTTTTAGGCCATTCAATAGTTGTTTCTGATAATAGCTGTGAAGATGGAGATTTCTCCATCAGGCAGTAAGCGAAATTGGCAAAAATATACCCAGCCAAAAAATTACAGACTATCAAGGTATGAGAAGCCACGGGCCTTAAGGAAATCAAAATGGCTATTTGTTAGCCAACTTTGTGATGGAGCTGATATGTCCGACATATAAAGTAAACAAAACAGACGTTATCTTACCTTAACAAAACTTATTGAAGTTGTTGTTCCTTCGATATCACACAGCACAACATCTGCAGTAATAAAATGCATTGCACTTTTTAATATTCGATTACTTTTAAATTAGAGATCACACGCAAGAACCAGAAAACAAATCAAAAATCATAGGCTATTCTGCATGAGAGAAACTATAAAACTATGCAAGGAGCTGCCGTGCCGATGATGTCCGCTGATAACAAATGTGATATCAAATCAACAACACGACAGTTGAAAACAACATTGCTGATATCGACTCTCGAAATCCGATTCTTGAATGAAATTGACAAATGTACAAGTTGGCCTGCGATATCTGGTGGCCAAGAAAAGAACCGTATCGCAGACATAGGTTCTGTCATCGGTAAGCGGTAGGCGCGGTAGGTAGGTACGTGTATTTTTGTACAGGGTAATTGATTTATATTTTAAATTAAAAACTATTTTAATCGATGTAAGCGCCTTGTCGGTCTAAAATTTAAGTATTGTTTATGACAAATAAAATAATCCCAAGTCCATAAAATATATTTAAATCGTTTAAAAGTGGAATGAAGAACTTGGTTTGGTTTCGTGTAAACAATTTTGTTTTTTTTTTGGTTAGACTCGTTTTCAACTGTTTAAAGTTCTTTAAATGATTGTTAATATTCCATTTATTGCGCAGCATTATTCCATGTACCAATAGGCCTGTTTTATTGGCAATCTATCTCAGTGAAGTAAAGTAAAGTAAAATCTTCAGCACGCAATTACAACAACTACATAGAGTCTTGAAAGTGTCAATCGTGTAGGTGTTGTAATTGCGTGCTGCAGATTCACGTTTGATGGAAGGAGCAATACTGAGTTTTCCAGTAGGATTGGTCAGGCGGGATCAATTTTGAGAAAGCTTGGTCATTCTTTTATCAGTAGGACTGAACTTGGTGTCAAAGCTAAGTTGTCAGTCTTTAATTCGGTGTTTGTTACAACTCTTACCTATGGTCATGATCATGAGGTTTGGGTAATGACCAAAAGAATAAGATCGCGGATACAAACTGCCGAAATGAGACCCAGGATGAGATGGTTAGAGCAAATTCATAATCCCTTCTCTACCCGTATGGGGATGGGGATTGCCCTTGATGGCGGAGGATCGAGAGCTATTGAGGGCCCACTTGAGCAACCCACAAGCCTTATGTATTGCATTTAAATCTATATACCACGTTAGAGATGGTGAATCGTCTTGACAATCTTCCATTTGGATTTTCACATGGACTTGATGGCAAACTGAAATCTTTTTCCGGAAAAATTTAAGTAAAGGAAGGGAGGTGTAAAAAAAATCGAAAAATATATTAATTCTTAGAAAATTTGTATGGGTCTGGTATCACTGCACTATTAATACCCCCACCGAGTCTCGCTTCTGACGGCTTTTAACAAGTCTCACGTTACGTTTGCCTTTGATTAAATTCTACTGTCAAACGCAAAACAAATCTAAACTACCAATTTCTGGTTTTTCCTTTTTTAATTTTTCTTCAAATATCTACCAAAAATATCATAAATTCCAATTAAAAGCAGTAAGATAAATAAATTCCCATCCGGTTCACAGGAAAACGCCATGAAATTTCGTTCCGGGCAACCTTTATATACGCGTTTTCCATCTCCGATTACTTGCCTATTTTGCTTTTGCTGTCGCGATTTCGCAGAAAACCCCAAATAGAAATAAATTTTCGTATACATATCTATACACATACTACCCAGTGGACGCGAAATATATGAACTTATATTATTTTCGTGTGTACGTGATGAATCGAAAATTTATATTGGCGGCATTGTTGTCAAGGTGAAAAGAACGTTTAACGTTGTGATAAAGATGATGATCAGTTCGATTGGACCAAAATCATAGATTCGTCGTACATCCACTGTACACTTTTAGCTCAAATCAACACTGTATCATCAAAACAACGATGGACAGGCCTACGTGCCGTATTTGCGGAACAACAGAATCGTTATTACGTTGTGCCAAGTGCAAAACAGTCTATTACTGCTCAATCAGCCACCAGCATATGGATTGGCCAAATCACAAACTAGAATGTCGCCATTTAGCCAAACAGAAACAACACCAACAAGAGCAGCAGCTAAACAACAACAGGTTAACCACGAATAATGGTGGAGGTGGCATCGGCAGCAGTAAACATATGATTGGAGTTGGTGCCGGCTACAACTGGGGTGGTCTTTTTAATGGTGATAGTATTGATGGCGGCGGGGGAATTCTAGGTGGAGACGGAGGTGGGAGCCATTTTGGCGATATAACCGTTGGAGCGGCAAACATCTTGGCCGGCGTTGATACGATGTCGTTGGTGCTGGGCACCAGCGAAGCAGAAATTATGAACAGCCAGGCAGAGAGCGTCTCACAGAGCCAATTTTCGAACGAGTTGTTTAATAATACTATAACAAGTGGAGATACTGGTGGCGGTGGTATTGGTGGCAGTCTTACCGGTATAAGCGATAACAGCTCAGCATATCGCATTGGACGGGGCGACGAGAACTTCATTCTACAGCCAAACATGGTAGGAAGCACCAAGTAAGATAATAAGTTGCGTCTTCTCGGACTTTGCTTTATTTTATATTTTTACAAACAATATTGCTGTAGATAAAGTGTCATCAACATTGCTTGACCTTGGTTGTGTAAACAAACTCAAATTGCGATGAAAAATTCTTGCGGCTCATTAATTAGAAGTGATAACCTAGGCAAAAGTATGGGAAGTTCATACAATATTCGGTGACCTTAGACAGTGTGTGGTATTATTAGGCGCCTCTCTCAGAGACGCAGACGCTGGACATTAATCTGAACTATTTGCGTCACTGTAGATTGTCTTGTTTGTATGACAAACAGTAGCAGCTAAAATGGGTTTAGCGGGTAACGAGGCCAATACCAAGTATATGCTGTCAACATGTAGAGACACCCAACATCGGCGAATCGGGCAGAGCGTCATAGTAGATATCAATACAATTAAGGTAGTAAAAGAGTTTGTAAATCTAATACATACCTAAATCTGGAATAAGTGATGACACTCGGTAATACCGCGTCTAGCGGATTTCGGCGGAACCCTAATCAGAGGATAAGTCCCTCCATTGTCTGTCAAATCGTATGAAATTTGTGTTTCGAAAAATAAAATCTAATTTAAAAAGTAGAAGCTGATATTTACCAAGTTTATTGGTGAATTTAAGAGAAGAAATATTTAAAAATAAATCGATACCAAAAAGCAGCTATAAAACAAGCTAATCAATAAATTTTCAGTCTTTTAAATATGTTGCGGACTAAGAAATTTAATTGTACATGTCCCTCGTGAAAACAATTTGTGAAAAGTACGTGATAATTGAAATTTATTAAATATGTCCAAGTTAATATTTTCTTATATTGAATAGATTTTGTGGTCAAGTGCAAGAATGATGGCAGAAAAAACTACATTAAAAACTGGGGGAATACTAATGAGTTCCATATTGCACATCGTATAGGAATCCAAATATGTATAATATCTATGTACCGAATCCCCAGAAAAGTTTATAATAATTTGGAAAGGAGCTCTTTCTAAAGAATTTTTTTATTTGTAGCCGCCACTTAAAAAAAAAACAAATTTTAAAATCTTTCTTTAAGAATTTTTACTAATTCTTACGAATTTTTACTCAATACAGTTCCTTAACTCGAAAAATATTGTCATATGTATATGGATAAACAAAATGCATCTGTCATTTTTCTCGTATGTACCTAGTTGGCTTTTTTTATTATATGAATTTTTTACATGTTCGGGTGCTTATAATTAAAATAATAATCTTAGACGTGCCTATATCTTGTTGAAATGGATATTGTTATGTTTTTTTTTTTTTTAATGTATTACAAACAATGCACAAAACAAATTAATATGACACATGTTAGTGACAAGTGATGCCAAATTTTAAATAACTTCTGGTGATTACCTTACACAGACTGAAACTTGCTTTGATCACAAGTGAAAATCAGGGGTGGAATCGGCTAAGGTGATTTGTGATTATCACAAATGTGACAATCACTTGTGATCAAATAAAATTATCCGTCTGCGTAAGGTGATCACCAAAAATTAGGTAAAATTTGGCATCACTTGACACTGACATGTGTCATTATTGTTTTTTTTGTATTGTTTTCGATTTGACCAAGAGCATTTGAGTAGGTAATGCACTTATAGAAAACGCAAAGTAATAATAATAATAAAAATAACCATTTTAACAACGCAAATGCAATTGCCGTAGGGGTAGGATATAGGTACATACTACAAAAACAGCTATATCCTTTCTTAGTCGAACATTTTTTAAGAATTTTTTAAATTTGGAAATAGCAATTAGCTTTGTATTATGTACACTTGAATTTTACAGCTCCAGTATGTTAAGCTTATTTTGGAGATTTAATCGCAACAGTCGGACAAAAAAAAGGCCCCTATTGTTATTTTTATTTTGCTATTATTCACTTCTAGATCCTAAAAATAATTGCAGAGGTACATACACGTCTATTTTCGCTTAAAACATCAAAAGAAAAAAACCCTACTAAAATCAACATGCAAGTGACAACTAAAATGCTGTCACAAGAAATTATCACAAAAATGTGATTGTCACCGGTGACAATCACCTTACGCAGACCAAATGTGTTGATTGTGACTATCACTTATCACAAATCACCTTAGCCGATTCCACCCCAGATATCACATTAGCCGATTTCCCATGCCAACTTCGCAATAGAATAATTGTGTATGACTTCTACAATCGACCTACCACAAGCTTTAGCCTGCTCATCACTTTCTTACAACAAAAATCCACCCAAGAAGTAGGTACTTAATCAAACAGAGTTAAGAAATCCAATTAAGATAAGATTTACGTGAGGGAACTTGTAGGTATAATAATTGCATTCAAGCAAACACTTAAATTTGCGACATCGACTCAGCGAACGGTTTCAAGTGAATACTTTTCAAGTGGTTTCTTTCCGGCATCTGTTTGCACAAAATTTGGCACGTTATTCATCCACATCGTAGTGCATAATAAATTTGCTCACTGCTCTCGTTATCACCTTATCGGATACGTGAAGTCCTTCAAATAGCTTTTGGCAAATATTTTAGGTACACAGTCTCTCGTTTGTTTGCACAATCGTTGTTTATGATTGATTAATATTTGATGTATTAGAGGCGATAAAATTCTTTCGATTAGTCGTGCACTTATAGGCTGGATGCGGTGCGGTGTGGTGACGGTGCGTAAAGTTATCATTATCACTTTTAACGATTATCTATAAACAGAATGCGAAATGAACTCTATCCAGCGATGCCAAACCTAGCCCAATTGTGAAATTCTAGTACTGCTTCATTCGATCTAGCACTGTGAATTGACCTTTTAGCACTGTGTTTAATTTATATTTTCAAGCAAAACGCATTTAATAATTGCTATAAAACTGTTTTTCTGTGAAAATTTAGTTAATTATATAAAACTAACATTTTGTTTCAGTATTTTGTACGTTAAAAACGTCAAAACAGTGTAGAATTATACGTAAGTCGTTTGGTCTGGCCCTGAACTAGCCCTGAAATCACATTTCTGGCTCTAAATCACATTTTTGAGTTGGCATCGTTGACTCTATCGGTTAATGATTGTTTCTTAGAAGTAACTACTGTATATGTATTCAAAGTTCAAACATTCTGTTCAATGCTGTTAATTGGCTTTGAATACCGGCTGCTGTCAATGAAAATATAAAAGTGAGTTGTTTATAGTCACGTCGATTGAACTTGGCTAATTATTATACTAACTTAACGTATAATGCGCAAAACGTGGATGAACTACGCCGCCTGAGGATAGTTTATGTAATCAAATGAATGGCTTAATACAAAACCACTAAACAATCGGAATTACGGAAAAAATTACTTTGTATTCAATCTAATTACAATTTCTGTGAATTACAGCAGTTTCTCAGAAAATTTATTGCTTGGGTGACATTTCACAATTTTAATTTTCATTGTCAGTTGCCAGACTTGAACGATTTAGAGGCTTAACTAAACGGAGCGGTCCATGTTCTAATATATTAAGTTCCGGTGAATATCATGTCCAAAGCCGTGGTAGACGTTTTCTATGATTTAACTACTCACAGTGTAGTATTATACAGATGATCGCTGATTTTTTCTTTGGACTACCAAGTGTGTAATCCATAACAGGGCATTTCACCCAGATCATGACGTCTTCTTCTGTGCTATGTTGACGGGTAAGAAATCGCTTATCTTTCTTAAGATAATGGAAATAATAATTAGAACTTTGCGACCCAAGCTAGGTTGGTTGGTTGCTTGAAAGTGGCCGTCAGCTAAAAACGCCAACACACATAGACCAGTATAGGTCCATTGTGATGCCACGAATAAGGATCTAAGATCTCCCCACTAGTTGAACCATTTTGAGCTCTTTATAAAGCGTAAGAGGCTTCTGATGTCTATGCTTGTCAGATCATCCAAGTCGTTGTAATGGAAGGCCCCTAAGTGAAGCTTCCTTCTGCGGGAGAGAGCTGGGCAGGAACAAAGAAGGTGAGGGATAGTTTCCTCTTCTTCCTCATCCATGCAGCTTCTACAAAAGTCGTTTGAGAAAAGACCCAGCATGTTTGCCTATCAGGCAGTGTCCAGTAATGACACCTATTGTGGTGCCGATATGCAATCTGTTGAGAGAGATCAATTTCTTAGAGCGTTTCAAATCCAGTTTAGGCCAAATTTGTTTTGTCGCTAGACAAGTGGTTAAGCTTGTCCACCTAAGATTTGTACTCTCGATAGCAATTATCTTCAATTTTTGTTTACGAGTAGCGATTGGTATCCCTAGGGTGCCTTTATCAGACAGAATGGGTTGAGTTGTTCCTATTCTAGCAAGTTCATCGGCCTTACAATTCCCTGGAATGTCTCTATGCCCCGGCACCCAGATTAGGTGAATGTTGAACTGTTCGGCCATCTCCGTAAGAGACGATCGGCAGTCGAGGGCTACTAGAGAAGTTGTAGAGATCGAGTCCAAGGATTTGATGGCTGCTTGGCTGTCCGAAAATATGTAGATATCCTTAACAGATATGACGTTTTTCTTGAGCCAAGATAAGACTTCTTTAATCGCCATAATTTCCGCCTGGAACACGCTACAGTAATTTGGTAGACGGAAGGAGAGCTTGAGATTAAGACTTTCGGAGAAAACACCCCCACCAACTCCATCTTTGGTTTTTGAGCCGTCAGTATAGAAGTGAACTGATTCATCTTCCGGGAAGGTATCTTCATCCCAGGTTGCTCTGGATGGGATTGTGACGAGAAAATTCTTGTCAAAGTTTAGAGATGGGGTGGTGTAGTCAGTGTTTTCTGTTGAGATCTCGAATTTTTTCAGAATAGAGGCGTGGCCAAAGTCTTTGCTTGACCATTGTGAGATGGCTTTAAGGCGAATGGCTGCACTCGCTGCCATTTGCTTGCTGAATATGTCGAGGGGTAATAGATGGAACAATATGTCTAGTGCCGCAGAGGGTGTTGTGCGTAATACACCGCTTATGCACGACCCAAGCTAAATTTGGTTTCAATTTTTAGTCGCTTTAGGCGGCTCTCAGACTGAGGCAACAAGCAATAAGCAACTATAGTTGCTATAGCAACTGCCAATAAGCAATCAGCAACATTTTTCGTTCGAGCGATATTTAGTTGCTTTGATGTGAGACCTCTTATTTAATTCAAAGTCAAATAAATGTGAGCGATAATTTTGCGTGTTTCCTATTGCCAGTTGCTTATTGATTGTTGCCTCAATGTGAGAGCCGACTTAAGTGTTTACTGCAGAAAACTGTGGCTAAACTTGGCTTTACATTATCATTTCGCTTGGTTTGTTGTAGCTAGGTTCGAAAACCCTTCATAGCGATAAAAATCTTTCACAGTCTATAGTTAAACCACTAATTGAGAGTCACTGTGAAACATTTATCATGAATGTACAAACCTGGTGACTGTATGCGAATGTGTGTGTGCCACATAATGTGGTATTCCATTGGAACAAAAATGTTTTCAATTTATTATAGCACACCCTCTGGATGTACCAGATCTAGATAAATCAAAATCGAACTAATGGTTCTCGAGTTATGGAGAGAAGAGCAGACGGACGTTACTTTTTTATATAGAAATATGGAAGGTGAGATTAAGTTAGTATTAGTTATGCGTTGTTCAGTATATATTCGACAGAACTACGTACCTCATAGAGTTCGTGATTGTGTCCCCTATTGTGAGTGTCGATCGAGAACTGTGATTGTCGATTGCGATTGATATTTGTCGATTTGACAGTCGCTTGTAGTCGATTACAAATATCTGATCGATACTTTCTCTAAAGTGAACAAATTTTGTGCGTGCGAATAGATAAAATCAATCGACGCAATCGACAATTGTCGTAATGATCGCTGATCGACAACCACAATAAGGGCCTTCTTCTTTAATTGCCCACCTTGAACACAGGAAAAAAAAATCGTCGAACATTTTTTTTTTCTTTCGAAGGAGCCCAGTATCAGCTTTCCCTTCGTGTTTATCGTCCAGCACTCAGCACCATACAGCAGAACTGGGAAGATAAGAATTTTAAGAAGCATGGTTTATCGTGGTACATTTTTTCAACCCAATTGTTTTGCCAGACAAAACAGCAGCGGTCTCTAGGGGCAATTCTTCGCCGAACATCCATCAGTGGTTACTCGGTAGAGTTCATGTTTACTCAAACGACCACTAAATTGTTACTATCAATAGTGACGTTTTGTCTTTTGGACAGATGCTGTTTTGGTTGTTGGTAGCATGTACTTAAATAAATAAATTAAATAGGTACCCACCTACTATATAAATGTAAATTTTTTCCGAAGCTATACGGGATATTACAACCAATTACTTATTGCCGTAGACGCCAAATGCGTAAAATTATTTATTGCACAGCTTGACCTTATTTTAACAACTACAATTGCATGTAGTGCAATCTTACCTACAACATTGTAGCTACGTGACGAATCAACTTAACACATGGTGTATTTTTTTGAGAATCTATAGCTAGCTCACTTTTACTTTTACATTTACAAAACTTGTATACTCACTTTTGGTTTTGTTATAGGTACTTTTGGTTTTACATACAAAATTGTTATACCTACTCACTTCCCAAAAAAATACGCCTACAAATGCTGGAAATATACAACATCTATATTTTTATGCCAAAAACTGTCATGCAATGACTGACTGTTATTTAAATGCTCTTGATAGATCGATTACCTAAAATAGTTTCCGTTATATTTTATGTTTGTTTAATATTTAGTGAGCTTTTAGAAATTTATCAAAGAACCTTGTCAAACCTATTATCCTGAATTTTAAATCAAATAAATGCATCATTCATTCATTCATTCCTTTTCAATGGCCCGCTTATCCATTAAGTGGGTCGCGGCCCGCGGGTGTAGGTTGCTCATCAAATAAATATTGTCATTAAATATTCTCAATAGGTATAGGTATACTTATCTACTTACAATACAAATCCTATCCTGTTCCTGTACAGAAAACGAATACCTCTCTCTATTTTTCTCTCGACCTTCTAGGAGTTCAATCAATGAATCAACGAACATCAGCAAATAGTTCTCATAGCACGTACACACATATGTGCGTAAGATTCACACCCCCTTTACATTGAACTCTATCTAATGTAAACATTTGGAAAAAAAAAACGTCCATTCTCGTCGTGATACAGAACACGTACAAAATCGAAAAACCGAATTCCATTCCATTAGTAATAAAATAATATTATGTACGCGAAATTTCATTTTGAACTCCATAATAAGGGCGACTGCGACAGAAAGAGATGAGAGAAGAGAATTTTTAAAACTAATCGAGTACAACCACCACGATTAGATAAAAAAATCGTGTGCTATTTTACCGGTGTGCCTGTTTATCTGCAAATAATTATAAACATATTAAAATCCATCAAATATAAAACTTTCTTGATACAATATTAGAGTGTTGCCATTGACATGCAAGAGAGCTCTAGTCAAGATGTACATATGTGATAGTTTACCTAGTTTTTGTAGTACTATTGTATTGGATATACTAAATTAAAGATTTACTGTACCTAGGTACTGAAATTGTACTGACTCGTGATACCTCCCCTACAACAAGAACATTTATAAATAACAAAATAAAATATCTGTAAACAGTATACCTACTTATATCGGCATTTATGGGCCCTACAAACAAAGTCCCACGAGCCAGAATAAACTAAGTCCCACCATGCACTGAGATTTAGTTCATAAGTTTGGGAGATAGTTCAGTTGGGACGTAGTTTATTATGAACAGATTCCCAATAAATTTGAGAAAAGTGGAAGTTAATTCATTTAAATTGTTTCGACGAAAAAATATGTATACGAATGGGAAGGGGGGGGGGGGGTTCATGCCGCCCCCCCGCTTGGAATCACTGTTGGTTTTGGAGTGAGTGCGAGATTGGGTGTGTGCAAAGTTTGTTTACGCAGGGAAGCAACCCATAGGTATATGTATATATGTAAAGAATCTTTACTTACAGCCAACCTCGCACTTACTCCAAATCCAACAGCGACCCCATACATATTCCACTGTGCCTAGATTAGTATTTTAAATAAGTAAGTTCATTTGGGACTTAGTTCTTTAATATTATGCGACCATAAAATCGATAGATGGTGCATATGGATCTAAATTTCATGTGTTTTCTTCAAGATCTGCAGTAGTACATACGATTATTTAGGCGGTGTTGGACTTAAAGGGTCTAAAATCCCACTGGTAGGGGCCAATCCGTTCGTTGACAAATGGTTTCAGGCTTTCAAGCAGTACGAAGAGAGGACTTTATATCCTATGTTAAGAAAGCTGATGCCTCTATAGTTGGCGCAGCTTTGCATATTTCTTTATATATATATATAATATAGAGGTTGGAACATTTCTCATACGTTTTGTCAAGGAGCTCGTAGAAACAATTTTTAGTAGCATCATGTGTTTTTTCTGTGGGTGCATAAGCGCATATCAGACTGATCTAACTAACGTGTCGAGAGCTAAAGAGTTCTTGCCTAAGTCTTATTTGATCTTAAAAATTCAAGCAAATCGCAAGCACAGGAAAACGCCAAAAAATTATCCTGAATATATCTACCATAAACTCAAATGAAAGTTCAATTGAACGACCCTGTACCTTGTTAGCTTATCATCCATAAATATAGTTTTCTGTAACTCGGGTGCTTCCTTCGTCAATACTTTTTATACCTACATGACGGTACCATAGTGACTGTACAGTACATCAACACTGGCTAAAGAAGTACGTATGTACGTACCAACGATGTCTGCACAATCACTCACAAAACGTATCCACTCCCTTGCCCACTCTTAATATTTCCCGAACGTGAACGAATGCTTAAGTGAAGAAAATCCGATTTCTACTTACCCCACCAACAATCCATTCAAAAAGCCTCCCCCTTTGATTTGCTGTGGTTTCAGTTATATGCTTCCGCAAACTACATTATGCGCCAGCATAGCGCGAATTACAACCAAGGTCGGTTATACTACTCTTCTGATTGTGATCTGAATTTCCTTGTCCAAAGATTTTGGCTGGGCAAAACGCCACCACCCTCGATGCCACCACTGCCACAACATAAATGCTGTCGACCCATTTCAGTGCTACGTGCTCGCCCGCATGCTGCCGATGGAAGCTTCAATCCAAACGGTTGGGCATTTTTATAGTATGTACACTGTTTAGTCGCTTCTGCCTTCTGCTTCGTGCTCCGTCACACTCTAATCTTTTGCGCCGTACTCCTTCTCTTCTGTTTCGTAACAAAATACACTTTTGTATGCTATAAAAAACAAACATTCACCAACTGTCTGCTAGCTAACCGACTACAATCTACAACTCGTCTCGTACTCGTCCTCGGCTAATCGGTTTCTCTGAACTAAACTCTGATTATAATATCCACATGTTTTCGTGATTTGTTTCTACTTGGCATTGTGCGATGCTGCAGTGAGGGTGCATTGTTCTAAAATTCAAAATACGAGGCAATTTTCATTCATAACTACTCGTTCCGATAAGAAAAAGTGAAAAATTGTGTGTGTGTGTGCGAACTTCAAAAAAATCTGTGAACTGTGCGCGCGATTGTCGGCGTTGACCTATTTCGAAACCCCTGTTGTTTTCTTTTCATTTATATTTTGCTGGAATATCAACAGACGAGAATTGGCAAACATAGAAATAATGTTAGCATCAGAGCACAGACCGTTTTTCAAGTATCCCGCTGATCCTGACAACACCACGCAATTCTTCAAGTCCGAACAAAGGTAAATAGATGGACCAAATCCTATGTACTCTTTAGTTATTAATAGTTTTCAATGACATCATGGGGCCTAGCGTTCAAGTGAAATATTTTTGAAAATTATTAATTATTATAATTCGCACATTGCTCGCTCTCTGTTCAACCGGTTTTCTAGTGCGAAAAAGTCACCAACCAACACCATGGCACTATGGCAGTACTAATTTATTATGCTTCTATCTGAGACCGCTATTTCTTGTGTGGTGGGATTATTTGTTTATACTATTGTCGTATGTGAGTTTTGCGCGATAAAATAACTAATTTGTGGGTTTTTATCTTTTCCTTGCAGTGAGCGAAATGAGGAACTCTGTCGGAACATAATCAATGACATGAACACCTACGGCCTGTCGGTGGTCGATGATTTCCTCGGAAGGGAAAAGGGCCTTAGCATACTCAATGAAGTTCATGGAATGTACGCGGCTGGTGTTTTTAAAGTGAGTTTTCGAATTTATACATTCAAATGTTTTCTAACAAGTTGTGTGTGCTTTGCAGGATGGTCAATTGGTGTCATCCAATAAGATGGCCGAACAGGATTTACGGACAATTCGAGGCGATAAAATCACATGGGTGACGGGTGTTGAACCTGGCTGTGCAAACGTAGGATACCTCATCAATCAAGTGAGTATACGGACGATTTACATGTAGATTAGCACGAGGTCACCACTTGCTCAGTTTTGCATTCAAACCTTGTCTCTACGAAAAATCCGACCACTCCCTCTGTTTTGAATTACATTGCCAGGTGTCGCATCGCAAATTTTATGAGCACATGAGCGTGACAAAGAAAGGAAATGGTTATCACTTATCACTTTGCTAAACAAATTCTATATGGGGGGCGGAGTACCTACGCGTTATCACTCACGTATACCATTTCCAAAGGGAACTGCGCACAAATTGAACAAAATGTTGGGAGCGATATCACATCCAAGCCACCTTCCTAGATTCAGATGGTAGCCACAGCCAACATCCACCAATTTATAATGGACACTGAAAAATACAGGATCAGTTTGGCTGTTTGTATGTTACTTCGTTGCTCAAAAGGCTTAACAAAAAACCTTACAGTTTAAGGTTAGGCTATATGGTTTTAATGCGATAAATTCGGAGTGATTCACTTGGGGCAAATGAGATCAATTTTGTTACCACACAGCCGGTTGTATCCGCTACTCTTGTACACATTTTGAATTTTGCAAAAATTTAATTGTACTTTTATCAGATAGTTTTGTACTAAATAAAAGTCGAAACAGATGACAAACTTTATGAACCTTGTTACCTTGTTGGTTAAAAGAAAACGCAATTATTCGGATTCTACATACAAAACAAAAACAAAATTGGGTCCCTGGAAAAGCTTCTATAGATAGTTAAAACTCATGAAACTGTGAGTACAAAGGTGTCTGACAAGTTTATCTCTGCTACACAGAACCATCCATTGGTTATATTATTTATATTTCTTCGTATAGGCGATGACAGATTCGTATAAGACAGACAGAAGCTCTCGTCTCCCCTTCTTCGCGGTAAAATCACAAACGCAGTTGCAATGGGCGTACAATCGTTTCCATGGCCATGTTGTCTACGTTTTCAGTAATGACGATTCCAAATCGGAGTGGCCAGTTGCCCCTCTCTCCTCTCTCTCACACATGCTATTTCACATTGAATTAGGGATTTGGTAAAAACGTTCACTCACGTTGCGGCTAATAGGATTAGGCCCCAGAGAGTTATAGCTCGACTGTAACTACTAAAGACTGTCCCATTTTGCTAGATGAAGAGTACTCTAATTCTGATAACCAATGTTGTTTTTGTTTTTAATTTATTTCAGATTGACGCTGTCATAACTCTCGCCAACACAATGAAAAACAACGGCCAACTCGGGAATTACACAATACGAGAACGAACAAAGGTATGCACGACGAACTCTATCACTTGAGAGACGAAACTTATATTTCTTTTCCATTTTAGGCCATGGTTGCATGCTACCCCGGTTCTGGTGCGCATTATGTAATGCACGTAGACAATCCAAATAAAGACGGAAGAGTGATAACCGCCATCTATTATCTCAATGTGAACTGGGACACAATTCGAAGTGGTGGTGTCTTAAGGTATCTATCACTAGTGGCTGTGTTCTCAACAATCTTTTCTAACCATCTGCATTAATTTTAGGATATTCCCAGAGCACGGTGGATCAATAGCAGAAATTGAACCAAAATTCGATAGACTAATATTCTTCTGGTCAGACAAACGTAACCCGCATGAAGTTCAACCCGCCCATCGGACACGGTACGCCATAACCGTGTGGTACTTCGATGCCGACGAACGAGAGGCTGCCCTTAATCGTTGCAAACAATATAGAAATAAGACAAATTCAAATAACACAGCCGCCACCAATGCAAACCATTCAACAACAAAACCCACAACAACCACCACAAACTCGACAACAAATTTAAATCCAAATTCAAATACTAGTGATATTTGTACGTAACAAATAATTTCATAAATGCCATCGTACCTACAACGTATATAAATATAAATAGTTCTCTTTTTTTATGTGAATGAAAGCATATAAATATTATAGCTTAAGTTAATTTAACGAATTGAATTTAATGCATAGATAGGATAACACTAAATAACAAAAAAATTGATGCATTCTCTCATCGCAGGGGAATTGTGGAAGTCAGAAACAATGAATGTATAGTTGGTATATCCTCTTATTAAGACCTGTATTTATAAATTAGTTTTGTTTTTTTCGAGACTTGAGCGATCATAGTCCGGATGACATTTTTTATTGGTTTTCAACATTTTGTTTATTGTTGCTGTTGAAACTTGACAAAGATAAAAACTGGTTAATTGAGAAATTCTTGTTGTTTGTTGCAACTACGACTAGTAGTTACACATGCAAATCTGATATTTCTATTGTGTAAAAAGGAAACGCTAATAAAACTTATTTTTTAGTTTCTAAGTTTAAGCATTTGTATTATATTGTATTATTACATCAGACTAACAATTAGAGAAACAAAAACCTCAAAAATAAGAAAAAATAAATAATTTATTATTGAAAGTAAGTGTGTGGTCTCTTCTTTTGTTGAAAAATTGTAAATTGGTTTCTATTTGAAGTAATGATCTTTTACTTTATCATTCTGTAAAACACAGAAGTGGCTCCGATTTTGCGTATCATTTGCGGAGGAACCTGTTATAGTTAGTCGGTTTAGATTGTGCTTGCAAATGTTCTGCAAATGAGGGTCTTTGTTCTAGCTCTGTTTTAAGATGGCAAATAAAAGATTAGTCCACCTCGTCTGTGGAGATCTACATGGAGGTTTTCTTTTTATGTACATATAAGTATACTAATTGGGCTTGCAGAACATTTGCAAGCATAGTTAAACTGGGGGTCTAGCACGTAACTTGATACAATCGAGTTCAGTCGATACAATCGAGTTCAGTCGATACAATCGAGCTCTGGCAGCACCTAATTTGTCTCAATCGAGGATAATCAATCGAGAATAATCGATTAAGACAAATTAGGTGCTGCCAGAGAGATCGATTGTATCGACTGAACTCGATTGTATCAAGTTACGTGCTAGACCCCCTGACTAACATTAGCTTCCAAAGTTTGGTTTTGTCTTTCTTTTTGTGTATACTACGTCCCGTGATTTGTGGCCTCAAAACGGTGCTTTAGCAATTACATTTACATTACAATACATACACTCATAACACACCCACCATTATAGTCTAGTCATTTTTAGTATGATAAACATAAAGTAAATGATAAAATGTTTAAATCAGTAAAAGCGATTTTCTTTCCTCATCATTGATTGGCCAACCAGCTGGCGGTCACCTCTGCCACAAAAGCCAAACAGGTTAAAATTATTTGAAAAATACTAGGCCACCAGAAATAATAGTTGGGATTAGTTCAACCAAAGAATTGTCAAATAAAATATAAATCACCATTTGGATCTGCAATGTAAATCGGAAATTGTATGAACATTTCCATTGCATACTCTTGGGCATGCGAACAGTGTTTCTTCCATTCAGAGAGAGATTGGTTTCACGTTCACCTGAGACCCAGTTAGCTGACTGAACTTAATAAATAAATAAATAGTTGGCGCAACAGGTCCGTGTAGGTCTAGGCCTAGCTTCTCAAAACCATTCGTTTGTGCGATTTTTTTGGGACGAATGGAAAGGACCTAACTACAATTTTGTGCCGAGTCCGAATGGCTGAATTGAGAAGCTTTTTAAGGACAGTTATATTCTCCGATGTTTATCAGACGTTCCCGAAAGGTGGCGCATTTGAAAAAGCCTTAAGATGTATTTTTTCCGGGGATCGAACCTGGGACCCCACGCACAGTAGTCCAGCACACTAACGACTGAGCTACTGTGCCCGGCCACAGCTGACTGAACTGGATGTCCCTCTCAAACTTTTAACTTTACAGCCGAGTTGCTACATCTGGATGTCTCTCGCGATTAGGACCCAGCATTCATCCAAATTGATTCCGACTGTTTTATTTTCAATTAATGACAAACAAAATTATATTTGTTCAATATTTATTGATCTTAAATGTATACAATATTTCCATATATATTACATAATGTTTTGTTAATTTAAATAAAAACAATAGATACATTATATGTATATGTATAATAATCATAATACAATTTTTTTTAACATCTTAGTAACCAGTGCAATTATATAATGTTAATAGTCTACTTTTATAAATATCTTACACAATATGCATACATTTTTTTATATGCGATATATAGGCAAATAACTATACAAAAATTTAAAAGAAAAATTTAAGCCTTAAGCAAATGGAACTTTTTCTCATTTTGTTTAACTCATCTCTTTAGGGATTTCATGGGTAGATACCTATATTTTTTACCATACTCCTGCGGTATACACGCAATAATAAAGTTTTGTAATAATACATATAATGATATAATTGCTCTTGTAGAAAAATATAATTGTAAATGTCAACAATATGGTAGTTTAATAGGTATATTCTTCTTTTTGCCTTTAACTAGCTGGGTTTAATTTTATTTTCATTTCGTTGAATTTTGTGGTTATGTTTCTGCTTTTAATAATAATTTCTCTATCGATTTTGTTTTTCTAACTGTCATGCAATATGTTAAGAAAATATTTTTTTTTATGTTTTCGCTATAGGTATAGTATCTATAGATCATATTCTTTGTTTCTACATATTTTTTGTATTTGAACTTTCAGTTTTGACTGTTGTTTTTGTATAAAATCCGCTTAAAAAAAATACCCGCACACGCTCAGGACAAAAATTGATTCTAATCTAAACCAATCAAACTGCAATAAAAATAAAAAAATTTCACTAACACAAAACAAAAGAAAATTTTGGCAGAATTGTATAAGCTTTTCAGATCACGTTAAATAACATTATTTACATCCTCGATGGGCAGGGACCTCACGGTAGAAGGTGTGAGTTGCGTCGTCGTTGCTGTGTATAACATTTTTGGTGGCACACATTATAACTCTGTTGCTGGAAATTAGAAGCAAATTAAAACAATGAAAATACCGGAATCGGCATGGGAGATGGGATTTAGCCTTTGTGAAGTAGCATGCATCTCATATTCATACAAACCGGGCGAGTTATTTTCAGAAATATGATACAAAAGGTAAGAAACCGTCGAAATCGGAATTGGGTGTTTGTTAGCATCAAAGTTTAAAACAACTTGAAGTCAAGACACCATACAAATGCAATACTCAGCCTTCCGCTTTCGTGGATTGTTCGACGCCTCCCGACCGCTCACCGGACCTGAAGCCTTCTTCGGGGTACCTTTATAGGTAATACACGCTAGAAAATCAGGAAATAAAAAGATGATAGCTTTGCTGAATGCTGGATGAAATCCAAAGGCCAGCTACAGACTAAGAGATTCATAAGCCCAGCTTGTAGCAAAGCCAAACGGTTACTTGAACTCAAAAGAATATCTTAGAGCCTTAACTTGTTATCTACTCCGGCAAAATCAATTTTTCCAAATTTGTTAATCACCAGAATATGAACCAACCTTTTGGAACCACTATTAGATCGTTGCCCGTTAGACAAAATTTTCATTTTTACTGCGAGGTTCCACATTTCACATTCACTCGAAATGAAATCGGAAATGAATTTTTGTATTCTACATTTCACTGTATTCGATTTCGATTTGAAAATTTTCGGAATTGAGACAAAATGAAATTGTGATTTCAAAAAAATTGCGGAGTTTCCGAATCGCTCGAAATGCAGAACACTGAAAACGAATTCACTCGATTTGCAATTTCGATTTCACTCGATTTCTGGAACCTAGCGGTTAGTTTTTATCTAAAAATACAGGGTCTGTCATTATTTTTGAACCAGACGGTTGCCAAACAAAAAAAAATATACACTACTAAATAAATACCTATTAGACCAACAGTATAATTACAATGGCCATTTTCCATTGACCGCTAGTCGTCTAGCATGATACAGCAAGACAAACAAGTCTTGTTGTATCATGGTCGTCTAGCACATAATGTCCCTGATGGAGGGACGCTGGCGCTAGAGATCTAGCGGCAGAGGCAAAGTGACGTTAGAACCAATTTAAATTCGTATTCTGGGTGATCACAGAATCCGTCGTATTCGGAATTTTGCTACAAACCCCGAAAGAACTATCACATACTGCTAGGTTCCACATTTTACTTTCACTCGAAATGAAATCGGAAATGAATTTTTGCGTTCTACATTTCACTGTATTCGATTTCGATTTCAAAATTTTAGGAATTGAAACAAAGTGAAATTGTGATTTCGAAAAAATTTCGGAGTTTCCGAATCGCTCCAAATGCAGAACACTGAAAACGAATCCACTCGATTTGCAATTTCGATTTCACTCGATTTCTGGAACCTAGCTGATAATCCGTTGTAATGGACATTTTTACTACGAATTAAATTCGTAGCAAACATTTCCACTACGACGGATTAAATTCGTAGCAAAAATGCCCACTACGACGGATTCTTTGATAGTTCTTTCGGGGTTCGTAGCAAAATTCCGAATACGACGGATTCTGTGATCACTCGCCAGATAATTACATACAAGTTTGAATTCCCATTTTACACCAAATTGGAAATATTTGACTTCTGCACTCTAGCGCAAATGCTGAAATGTCAGTTTTTTTACATGGAGTTTGGCATGCCGCATGCCGCTAGTCATCTAGCGGTCAATGGAACGCAGCCAATTTCTTCATAAATATATGCAGATAAAATGTTGTTCTTACTTAAATTTGGTTTTACTTTTAGTTTATCTAAAACGTTCGTAAAAATATTTTGCTATCCTAATATGTAATTAAAATGTTAATGCTATTTTATTTTTTGCTTTATTAACAAATTCTCACATTTCCCACATGAGGAATACATTATTTATAGTTCTATTAGAAATACAATTGGGGTGCGCATTTAACTAAATAAAGATAATAAAACATTTACTTCTCGTTTATAACAAACAGTTTCATTTTTTTTTAATGAAACATTAAACAATACATACACATGATTCTTTTATATAAACTTATGTATTCAATTTAATTATACACAATTTTGGATAACAATAGGGTCTTGTATTCTTGATTATTTAAACAATTAAATTTCAAAACATTTTTGTCTTCATATTGGAATAATCCAGTCTACATTTTAATTGACAGAAGTTACACTATAATGCTTACTTATATAGAAACATAATTTAATTCAAGTCATACTTTTTATTTAATTACATTGCATACAACAATTATTTTATAAGTGGTATAATATTATTATTTGCTCTCCTTTGATCATACATTGAAAAATATTATTAGGTTCTACATTTACATAGGCGATATATATGTATAATGTTTTGTATAATGTATTTTCTTTTTTAATTTCTTAATATTATTGTGAGATTTATATTCGCTTTTGTTTTTAATTAATGAAAAAGCGGTTTTGGCATTATATTTTATTTTAATAATTTTCAAAGTTGTAAAATCATAGGTTTTCGGTTTAAACCTTATTTAAATTATGTATTGGTCTCATTTTGTTTGTTTGTTTAACAAGATATATTAGTGTATCAAAAGTGTATAATGATGTGTGTTGGTATTTTATTTTAATGTGGGTATGCTTGTTGCCACTGTATAAAAAAAAATGGTTTAAAAGCTGATTATTATTTTTAGTTTTTTTTCTTTTGTTCATATTTATGTATTATGATTTATTTGGTTGACTGGGAGGACTTTAGTGGAATTTGCGATGAAAAATATAGTTGCTTTTATAATAATCCAGGCAACATTTTACTTTGGATTTATGTTTAAGTGCCGTGGTTGAGAAATTAATAAAAAGGTACACAAATAAAAAAGGAAGTAAAAGTAGAATATGTCGCCATCCACAGCTTAGAAATACAGCCTTTGAAGCAACAGCAAAGCAAAGTTTTGAATTTCATCGAACACTTAAGCACGACAAATTGTTAAACGTTAGAGATAATCCAAGGCAGAATCGGAAAAGCAAGCGCTGCATCCGTAGGATTCTCGAAGATTTGCAGAAGTGGCTAAAGTTTTAAGTAGATACTAGAATGCACAAAAACAACTTTCTTTACTAAAGATGCCAAGCTACTGGAACTAAACCCATACATACAACACACTTTTAGACAGAAGAGTAAACCACTCTCGAAAAATATGCGCCCAGAGCAGTGCCGTTTTTTTTTGTTTTTTTTTTGTTTTTTTAATCTTAAGTTCTTTTATAGAGGAGGTAAACTTTCAGCAGAAATAGCTGTTAGAACTAATTTTAAAATATACGCATTTGTATTCAGCTTTGGCAAATATATTGTGGAAGAGTTATACTTCCTGATTTTATGTACCTATTTAAAAACATCTGCGTTTTTGCACTAAAGGTATAGTAGCGTTAAAGTTGAATATAAAGTTATATGAAATAAGAGACAAAACTTTCTACTTAAATCTCTATTATTTTATTCTAATTACTACCTACAAAAGAGTTTTTTTATTCAGACCATTTTTTTATAATTACGAGTTGATTACGAGTTGAACAACGAATAGCTGATCCGAAATTTATGGCGAATTTAGCCACGCCACACCACAGGTAGCGCGCACAATCGTAGAGCGACCTCAACCAACGTGGTGTGTGGAGGCAGCTAGCTAGGGACCGAGCTGGCTGGGGTGGGCTTGGTGGTTCAGACCGTGATCCACCACGAACTGTGAGCCCCATCTAAGGTAAGATAGTAAGATTTATCTAATAAGTGCGTTATTTTATGTTTTTTCTTTTCACCCTGATTTGAACTGTTCGCCCTTGTAAATCATACTTAATTCTTTATTTTTCTTTAATTGGAATAGGTACTACTACGTCGCATGGATAATTTTTGGGTATTCTTAACGTGTCGCTGGATTAACTACTACATCAACATCCTCAGATTCCAATAAAGTCCTCACAGTGTAACACTTCAAAGTCTTATTTTTGTAATATATTTGTAAGTTAATTTTCGCAATATTAAGCTCACTAATTTCTAAAAGGTATAATTATGAACGTATGGCTTCATATCTATATTCGTAATAAAAACACACACATTAACGATCTTAGCAATATTCTGATTTAATTTTACAAATACTATAATTATGTAGGTTTGTATAATTGTTCAAAAGTTCAAAAACTTGGGGTGCAAAATTTGTGAAAGTCTCTCTACTTTCCAGCTACAAAACAACAAAATAACCCTGGTGCAATATCACTACTAACAATAAAAAATAAAAACAGCAATTCAATGAAACTGCTACTGTCCATTATTGCCCTGATATAAATAGTTGGTATGTAATTGTATTCGCATTTTAAAAAAGTTGAAAAATTGATTTTCTTACATAAATTTTCATTTGATAAAAAGAAAAATGCCGAAATTTTGATTGGCTTTGCTTTCAATTTCTATTATCATTTTCTTCAAATTATTTAAATGTGTGCGTGCCACGTTTTAAAATAGGTATATTTTTATTTATTTAAAAAAAAATTGTGTCGATTTTTCTGAATAACAAACCTGGACTTTAAATAATCCTCTGTGTTTGCAAGTGTAATAAAATAAATGAAATTTGAAAAAAACATTATGAATAAAACTAGCACTATTGTTTCTTTTAATTAAATAATTCATTTTATTAACCAAAAAAATTATAATGTTTGTATACAATGATCGTGTTCATTTAAATAAACTAAAATTTATAATGTTCTTTTTGGCAGGTTCAAATTGGGCAGACGTATTTATGTATACATAATTACTACAGGCATTTGTATCATCACAAAATTGTTAGCTTGTGTTTTTCTGAAACATTTCAAGATTCGTCTTCCAATTCGTTTAAACATTAAAAAATTAAAATAAAATGTGGATTCAAACGATAAAAATATTTCTGACCTAACAGCTGATGCGGCTTATTCGCCTCTTCGTCAGCAAATGTCTGCAATTTTGAAACATCGTATTAAATCTCGGGAAGATAATTGTTAAAATACCTACAGTACACCAATAGTCAACGAGAAATAAACACATACATCCTTGAATTGTATTTTAGGGTTCTGGCACATGGTCAATGAAAACAAACATAACAAATGCTAAATGACCAAAAAGGTTTAAAACAAGGTGAGGCGCTATCATGCCAACTTCTTTAACATTATTGTTGAAGCAATTACAGATCAACATAAGAGGTGAAATGTTTGACATTTGTCGTGTTTTTGCTGAATCCGTTAGCGAAAACATCGGAAGAACACGGCGCATTTGCAAGTTTATGTAGTTTAGGATAGACTTTGCATACCTCGGTTGAACTGTTACGGCACTAAATTATCATAGCAAACTAATGTTGCCACGTTTAATAAATAGTACCTTATTCCAATGGCACACGAAATTGTTTCGACGTGCGCCCAACACAAACATTTCACCTCACTACACAAATGTACTCACAAACAAGCTGGCAATCGTTAAAGTTTTCTTCTAAACAAATGTTATGAGTGCCTCAATAGTACTTGTGTGGGTAAAACTGAAAAATAACAAACAAAAGCCAAAAGAAAATAAAATAAAAGGTTGTTTTGTAAAAATATGTTTTTTATTCCTGTAATTACTTGAATGGTTCCATTATGTTTGTTGTTGTTTTTTCTTTTTTTTTTTAAATAATATTTTCCCTCAAATATCCTGTTGTTAGTATGTATCAGGTGTTTGCTCTTTCTTTAGTATACATCATTCAATTGAGTATGAATACATATTGAACAAAAACAATAATAACATACGCGCATCTTCGCTTATTCGGATAAAGCACACTGCAAAACGAAAATTTCCTAAAAAAAATTATAGCTGTAGACTTAACTCGAACGTGAAATTAAAAATACTAGTCCTTGTATTTGAAAAATGATTTCTTATTGGTTTTAGTTCTGATAAAAATGTTTTTTTCTCACTGCTTCATAACCTTTTTTTATTCGTAGTAAAAATTTATTTTTTATTTGCGTAATTGTGTTGCTAAATGATTTTTGTTTTCTTTTTTCTGCATATTTTCTAATTTAGAATGCTTGTGGTTGAGTTTTTTTTTTATACAAAATGTACATTTTCAGTGATATACAATGCACTACTATTAATATTAATTAGTCTAAGCGAACGCTTTGTTTGCAATGATATAACAATTTCCATATATTAGTTTTATATTTCATATAAATATATATTTATGTAATTTTGTTTTAGTAGGAGCATTTTTGCAACATACAATTGAGAAAAATAAAAGAAAACACGTTTAACAACAATGCTAAAATGAAAACGAAAATGTAAACAAACTTTACACTGTGAAACAATTAACAACAACAAATCGTTTAAATATGTTTTTTTTTCTTTTTAACTAAGTACCAACAACACTCGTCAAAAGCTTTTACACATAAGAGTTGACACTGTATTTTGGTTTTGTTTATTATTTTTTTTTTATTTATATAGGATGCTTATAAAATAAATTACACAAAATCTCGATACGTTTGTCGCATAGCAAGCAATATTTTTTCAAATTTCTCTTTCGTCTCGGTCATCCCAACTTGAAACAAGAAATTTTTCTTCTTTTCTTATAATTATTCAATTTTCATTTTATCTTCATATTTTTATTGTTTTAAATTAAATTAGTTATAATAAAAATTAAAAAATACACAAAATTAAAAATTTCACATGATATAACAAATTAAATATTAATAATTACAAAGAAAAGAAAAATATTAAGGAATTAGATTACTAAAAAAATAAATGTAAAATGAAAGTAAAATTAAATTTTCATCTTTTCTCTTCTCCTTTCGCATTGTATTCATTCATAATTCTTGCAGTTGCAGTTGTTTTTTGTTTTCTTTTAAAATTAAATTAAATTAAAAGGTTACATATAAAAATAATAGTAATTAAAACAGAAAACGCATAATAATTATTAGGTAATTTCAAATTTGTATAGAAATTCTTAAACAAATGCCCAGCATTCGAGAGTTTTAACAACAAAGTCTTCTTGTGGTGCCAGAGGCTCGTTGCCATATGTGCTGCATGATTGCGATCGGCCTTGATTCAAGTCACCGTCCAACCACAAGCCAAATCGACCACTGCAAAGAGAAAGTTTAATAACGTAAATGTTAACTATATTTATTTAAATATTAAAAGGAGAAGAATGATTTACTGATCGCTTGTACACAAGATCTAGACAAAAATTAATTGTAAAACAAATGTGGCATTTTATCCAGATAAAAGTTTAACAACAAAGTATGAGTTATCCTAGTCGAAAATAGAATTCTAGTTAAATTGCTAGAAATAATTTTAATTCCTATTTGAAAGGCTAAAATGATCGATACAGCCACGCATATGTTTAGGGGCCAATTAATCCCCCCACGATAAGTTTTAACTAAAATGTGTGAAATACATACGTTCCTAGTCAAAATATATCTAGAGATTAACTTGACAGGTTTTTATATTTTAAAGTGACTTGCAAACTGATTGATCTTTGCAGTAATTAGTTTATAGCCTTAAACTGTTATAATATTATTTAAAACCTTTAAGTTTGACGTCTAGCAAACATTTTACGATAAAAGCTTTAATTAATTAATACACATAACAAAGATACGCATCTTCGTTTTTGAAAATCGTTTACCCATTTATAAAGATTCATAATATGTAAAATGTTATAATAAAGAGAAAAAAAAATGGAGATAAAGCAAATGGGGGTAGGCACAAACAGATAAACTATATGAGTCTAAAGGGTGAAGCAATTCGTTCGTTTATTTTTTGTGCACCCGAATGAAAGGCGAATTATTATCATCCAATTGGTATAGGCTTTAGCGATGCGATTATTATATGATAAGACGAGCTATTTTTGGAAATACCAATAATATACTGCGTAGGTCATGGATGTTGATATTTTGCTTGGCATGTGAATGGGCACGTTCACCACTTACATTCATATTCATATATTGAAATCGAGGTGAGTGAGAAAATTAAAGAAAATAAATATTGTTAACTATGTAGATGTCCTCCATAAAAGGCTATTATCATTTTAATGGAAATTAGTGGTTAAGACTTACAGGCTAAATATGTGGGGAGAGAATTCAATTATAGACAAAACTCTTCTACTGGAAATTTCATCTGCCAACTAATAAACGAATGGATAACACGCCCCCGGCCCAAGATCTTTCTACGAAACACAGCCACAATAAAATACTAAAATCAGACAAGAATGAGAGAAATCAGGCCGAGCGAGGGTCCTATATGGATAGGACATGTTGCGCCTCCATTTTCAAGATATTTAATCAACGAAAAAAAAAAAACGGATAACTAAGGTTGGTAAAATATTTAGTACTTACTCTCCAGCACCAATTGATAAGCTTTCCACATTGCCTTTAATGAAATACAAATTTTCTCCAGTCCAATGGAATACTTTAAAACTGGGATTGAATTTGTACAATAATGACTCTCCGGTACCATAAAAGTGATCGGATACATGAAGTGAACATGACGTCAGAGCTCCAAAAACCTTTAAAAATAAAAAGAGAAGAAAATGTTAGAACTAACTGTAAATTTATCGTATGTACGTACAGCAACAACTTACATTATGATCTGTGTCTTGGATAACTATGAGTACAGGACTTTCTAGCCTCTGCATTTTTCTGTAGAGAGAATTCAACGAGAAACCATGCTGTGATGTACTGAATACTAATGACCAAGAATAGCCTTCGGCTCTAGCAGGTAAGTGTCCACATAGTTTTTCACTAAAAATAAATAATATTGTTGAAAAAAATACATTCACACCTCCGTTTGCCAAAACTTACCGGTGTTCTTCTGTTAAAATTTCGGTCGTTCCAATGAGGTCAGGAATTGGAAAGTCCAAATCAAACGATCCAGTCGTGAAGAGTGATGTTTTTCTGTATTCATCTGTACTCATAGACAGAACCTAGATTTTTTCAAATTTCATTTTTTTTTCAAATTCAAACGAAAAAATAAATAAAGAAAAAAACATTAGTTAAGGTTATATATCAGTTATAAGTGCTTAGTGTGAATGTCAAGTGTTTGTGTACAACAAATTTAGCATAAAATTCCATTTTATGTGAAACTACAACGAAAAACGTTCTTTCAATATAAAACAAATAAAACAGAAACCCAAAAAACTATAAACATCTATACATTTATATATCAAATCTAGCAGCGAGTGTAATTATTATTTTTTGTGTAGGGTTTTGTTGTGGTGGAGTGAAGATGAGAAGACTTTACTTTTTTATTTGGTCTGCTTTCGAGTATCTATTGAAATGTAGTAAGGAAGGTAATATTTAAAAAAAAGTAGTAGTTAACCATCTATAAGTACGGTTACAAAAAATTAAAATAAACAAACGGCTTACGGTAGATATACAATCAATGCTAATACATTTACAAAAAAGAAAGTACAACAGGGAGATTCAAAAGAGCATGTTGAGCTGAAATTGATGTGGGTGTTGAGAAATTTACATGTTTTTGGTAATGATTTGTCATGAGGTTTTATTTATTAAAGTACACGTGGTAGTTCTAAATTTATTAAGAAAGACCGATGTGATGAAAAACCAAGAGCATAGAGCTATTCGTACGTACAGCATTGGCAACAAATCAATGGTTTGCGTACTTGCTGATCATTTATTAGATACACGCACCTATCTCGTCTTCCAGCGGAAATGCAAACTTTGCAGGAAATACATATATCTGGGCAGTTCCAGAATTTCTTTTCGACAGTCCAATGATGGGCACAGATTGATGCAAGAGCTCCTTCTTAACCAATTACGTTTAAGTCATATTCAAAATGACGTCTGTCATGAGTGTATGCTCGTTGAATATCCAAAGATCCGTGGGACAACATGGTCGTACATAGGGTAATATTGATAAAATTGTTGTGGAAGCAATCATTTTAGTAGCTTTTTGCCAATGCATTTCAACAAAGTCAATTGTATTCCTCTCTCGTATTTGTTTATTTTGTAACTACCACTTATCTGGCGAAAGAACAATAAAAATTGAAAGACCTGTGGTCAGGATCACGTTGGCAGTCTCGTGTAAGCAAAAGTGATTGAAGTGTCAGCTCGATTGAAGTAAAGATATAGCAAAACAATAACAATCACTTAATAATAGAAGAAATATGGCCGAGTACCACTTGAATTTAATTAATCTGTGAGTAGTCCCATTACGAGTAGGCACTCGGTAAATGTATTATACAAAACAATCTATTTGTTTAGAGGTTTTGTTCTAACATTAGCATATAGATGCAGAGTACGCTCATAGTGAGCATTTCGTGTCCAAGGAAACAAACAAAAAAAAAAAACGGACGAATAACTTATAGTTATAGCACATTCATGGACGAAAGGTGCTCTAAACGAGCAATTATTGAAACTATTTTTATTGAGAAGATTTACATGTCAATATGATAAAATTTTGGAGTACTTGGCTTTAAGGTACGTGTAACTTATTCGATAGTCTAATAAAACATATGCCACGGTCGGTAAAAACAAAAATATTTTAACAAAACGCGACGAGTATGATCCTACTCAAGTCGACTTACATATTTTTATGATTCTCTAGTTACAAACACATAAAACAATAAAATGTTTTGCAAGGGTACTTCGCAAATACACGCAATTGTTGGTAAAATTATTTCAAAATTTTTGAAAATTTCTGCCCGAATATGCTTGCATTTTGACAATTTGCGATCCTTAGACGAAAAGGAGAAACTTAAAACTGACACAATTCATTTTTATTCACTTTCTGTTGTTTTCAAAGCAAATGTTAAAAGTTGATGAGGAGGCGACATATTCCTGAAGTCTTACTAAATGCCTTGGAACTCAGTTTTTATTTGAACAAACTAAGACGTAGATTCTTTTTTTTTTTATTAAAAATAATAGTCTGGGATATATTCATATCAACGAATCAACTGAGTTTCCTATAAGGCCTATGAGATGACTGGCAACCTAATAGGCGATGTATGCCAGAACATAGTCCATACAAGTCCATGCTGAATTTGTCTACAAGTGACGATAAAATCAAACATTAAACTTGATGAAGGTCCTTACTTTGATGGTGAACGCTGACAGATAAAAAATGTTTTTCTCTTTTAAATTTGTGAGTTATTCCTTCGAATTAATTTGTAACGACGAATTGCTGCAAATAGCATAAAATTTCCCTACTGGTTGCCAAAAAACTAAAAACCTCGTGGTTGGTCAAAACCCCAAAAACAGGTATAGTGCTAAGTTTGACTAGAAAGCAACCTTAATTTTGTTTGTTTAGTTTAAGGTGTCAGTCAGGATGATTCAAATAAATTTTTGATTGAAACATTATAATTAAAGATAATTGCCTCTCAGACACTGATTTGGTTTTTATGTTGTCATGAAATATAAACAAAACAAATGGCCGTGGCTTAAAAATATTGCCTCTTACTTGAACAATTCATTTATTAAAGATACCCTGCATAGCATTCAAACACGCAAATTACACCGATAAACCGACATTCACTGTATAAACAGAGATCTACGGCAAATCACTTTCGTATCTTGAGTAAGCAGGAGCTTTACAGTGAAAAGATGCATCGTAAATAATGGCTGACTAATTTACGACTTGTTATGACGGCTGCTTTACACACCGCGCATAATGTACAGAGAATTCGGTGAATGTACACGTTTTGTTTATCATTTTTGCTTCGCCGAAATGTTAAAACCACAGACACTTTGGCATTGCCGATTTATGAATAGATATTGAAAAGTCCTATGAATGACACAAATGACACTTCGCAACATTAATGCACAACAGATGAACACGTTGATTCTATAATTAAACAATTTTAAAAAAATTGTAAATACTAACACTTTTATGATTTAAATTGTGTAAAAAGTGCGGCAGGCTAAAACTTCTGTTTCGTTGAAACTTATTCGTATTTTTATTTTTACTCATTTTGTTATAGAAATGTCACTACGATGAACAAATTAACAACTAACTACTAACGGCAACGCTAGCACAATGATACGAACTAAACCTGTGTGGCACTGTATGGAAGACATTTACCCCCACCTAGTAGGTAGCAAAAATCAGAAAACAAAGTTCATTATCATCTGGTCGGGTAGGTGAGCATTAAAAAAAATCGAAGACCGAAAATCTTCAACGTAATCGAGCCTGAGCGCTTCTTGTCATGCGAAGATAACCGTGAAATATTAATATTTATTATTTATTACGTACAGATGTGTTAAATGTTGGCTATATTCATTGGGAATTTTTCCCTTAATGCCTTGCTATAGGGTATATGGTAAATATATTGCGAAGAGTCAAATGATGAGTCAAATAATCAGCGGAATCAAATGATGCAAATCGGGAAGATACTTTTCCCGGGAATGCGCGTTTTTAAATGGAGAAGGTAATTAAGTTTGGCTTAAAACGATCGTCTATTTGAATACTGTCAAAATAAAATCGAATAAACCGAAGGCAGTTGACATTAAGTTTGGCTGGGCATGTGACAAGAGAAGGAGAAAATGTGATATTTTAAAGAATGCCTCAAAATTCGGCGTTTTCACTTATTGGTTGGTTCGCAATTGACTTCAAAGTTTCTTTTATTTTCTCCCAATTTTTTGGCAATTGCTTATTTTACTGAACTGAATAGGACACTTCACGAATGATAGAGGAATGAATATGCAAAAAAAAAAAAAATAATTATGTTAAGCTACATAGGTAGCAAACTTAGTAAATTACCTGAAAGCTTTCAAACGGTATGTTTGATATTGAAGTCTCGTTTATTCATGTACATATTTTAAATGACGTTTTGTGAAAATCAGACATTATCACGACTATATCACCTACAAGATTTGGTCCTTCGTGAAACCGATGTAGCACAAGTGTACCTATACCATTTTTGATTTATGCATGTCATGCTAGCGTACTTTCCCAAATGGTCTTTCGCGAAAGGTTACGCTGTAAAAAAATATTGTGGGTGTAACTTGTGCTCTTCCGGGGACTAGTCCAGGACACTAACAACTGAGCCCACTATTTGACAAAGACTACGATACAAATGAAAAGTTCAAACGAAAAAGGGACTTTACCCCACTGATGGCGCTAATAGGATCGAAAAGCGGGTGAACATTTTTGATATCATTTAAATTGTATGTACATATAGAATTATTAAAATTTCAACATTAGTTCCAATAAAATTCAGGCTTCAAATAGTCACGAGTCAGAAGCCTATTTAGCTATAATTGTTAACCACCATTCAAATGTGGCGGTTTTTGCACCTGATCATTTTGGTGTAAATTAATTGCGATCTGATCACGCCCACAAACTTAACTGATGATGGTGGATAGGGGTTTGCTTAGTTTCATCGGAAATTATCAACGCCAGTTTTTTTTAACTAACTAGGGTTACAATTCCTAAATTACGCTTGTTGCGTTGACTAAGGGTAATGACAACGAATTTTCCAACTCTACTTTTAAAGAAATTTCTAGACGATAGACTGACTATGTTATGACATTTGTGTACAACAGCCTTTCCGTTTGTGTTTTGTTTTTTTGCAAAGCTCGTCGTCGCTTCCCCTTTAATCATATCTTGTGCAATCATATTTGATTTGTTAATTAATATTTTAAATTACATATTTTTATTTTTGTTTTGGTTTTCTTTTTGATAAAGAGATCAAGACCGCGCGACGCATAAAGATAAAATTAACGCTCAAACTGCGATAAGCAAAAAAAGGGGGCCTCAAATTGATATAAAAATTTTGCACTCTCTGCATGTATTTTATCGGATAATACTTTTCAATAGAACAGCATTTTATTTATAAAACAACCATATTTATGATCTTCCATAAATTCTAGTAGATAGATCCATTAATACATTATAGATTAAATGACTGGTTATAAACCGAAAAACGTGTTCTCTATTAGATTGGTCACTTCGTGATTCCAAGAATAACGTGGCTGTCTTACTTTTTGTGGTGAAATCATGTTTTGTTTACATCGCACTTGTTTAATCACCCCTCTTTAATCTACAGCTGTGATTTTCAAACTTTGTTCTATTTCAAAATTTATTACATATTTACATTTTGTGTCAACTTCACAATAGTTACGTCACAGACAAATTCAAATCCCTCTCAATATATACTAGGCACGTCAATTTTCGTGTTTTTATGGCATAGCCTATTCGTTGAGATGAGTCAAAGCTTTAAAAAAAAAAACGTGCACGGCTCACGATGTGATAATAAATTTGTTAAACAATATGGAGCAGTAAACTGAATAGAAATTCACTCGTATCGACGCACGCATTTAAGATGATGGGATTTATTGTCAAGTGGAGATGTCACGCAATTGCTTTCGACTTTTTGTTTTTGTTGAAGGAATGTTCACATAAAAATGAAGTACTTTATCTCGTAAGTAGTGATTTAGAGATAAAGAGTGCAAATGCATACAAATTTACATTGTGTTCGTGTTTTTGAATTTTTTGCGAGCAATTATAATAAAGATTAAAACGTCCTAAATATCGTGTGCACCTTAAAATGGAGTGGTGACAAATTATGGGTTCTCACGCACAAGTCAAATAGGTGGGATATGCAATTGTATTTGGACAAAAACAATGTGTTGGAAAATTGCAGTAACTGAAAATAGGTTGGCATAAAATTGCACGATTGCATATAGAAATGACATTTACCGCTTCTGCATATAACATTATGATATATGAACTTATCACGTGTGATTTACTATCTACGATATGCAATTGCAATACTATCCGATATACAATGCTCCTGTACCGAACTAAATATGTACTTGTTGAATGTGTTGTCAGTCACATTTTGATCCACAAATATGTACTTATTGAAAACTAATCCCTTTCTCGCTCTAATTGATTTGACACTAAATATTAACTTCGACAACTAATTATAAATGTTGGCCAGAGTAGATTTAAGCGCATTTATGTTATCGAGGTCACCTTATCGCAACGCCGCGCGCCGGTCGCAAACATACACATATGTTCTTTGATTTAAGTTTGACATCATGATTAATATACAGACCAAGGGGATAATATCCTTCAATGCCATAAATAGAATTCTATAATTTGAACGTCAGTTTTGTGTTGGAATTTGAATTTGAAACAAATTTTTTTCAGCGGTTTCCATTGATTTTAAATTAATATAATTTGACATTTGTTGAAGGAATTAGTTTCGAAGTATTACTTTTTGAGCAGTGTAGTTTTATGGTTACAAATGCAAGGCAATTGATTTTTATGCATTTGCATTTTTCACACTTGCCAACTAACCAATATGGAAAGGGATGGCAAATTTACTTATTTTGTTTAATTGTTACCTTTTACTCACATAACTTTTACTATAACTGTGACACTATACACATAGTTAGCTCTGTTACGGTTCAACAAAATATTATATTCTTTCAACAAACCATGAAAATATAAACAAATATCAACTAAATTATTCTCAATTTGCAATGGATGGGTGAATTTGATTAATGATTTCATAATGATACTGCAAATGACAACAATTTTAACTCAAAAGTACTCGTATACGTACGAGGCTACGTGAATTTCTAAACAAATGTCAATAAACTACTCCTAAGTAATTAAATCAGTTTGACAAATAGACACTGGTCCTTACCAGTAATCATTTTTAATCTTAAATATTAATTGTGACTTCGTAAAAGCTAAATGAAATAACCAAATTCGCTCTGCAAAAACACATACAATAGTTAACCCCTAACTAATGACAATCTCTAAGTTACACCCACTTAAGCGTACTGGTTCACTTAAGAGACCTATATCGAATTAGCAGTTCCATTATTATTTAGCTATTTATTCATTCCAAAAAAAAAGTGATTTTTAAAAATCCCAAAAATAACTTCCTGTTTTCCGCCTACAAGAGAACTAGCACGCAAAAGCTTTATTTGTTATTTTATACAGTTAGCATCTTTAGACCATGGTAAATACAAAATTTTAAATGCTAACAAAGAAATCATTTTTAGAATTAATTTTTTATTCGTCATACACTTTTGTTTTCGTCAAATGCAACCCCTTGGGGTGAAATAACATTTATTACCATGTCACATATGAGAGTATATGTATACTCAAATTTGAAATGATAAAATTACCAAGCAGTGTGATGATAATATTGCGGAGAATTAAGATCAAACAATTTGCGTGTGTAGTTGACAATTGTACAAGTTAACAACAAGAAAAAATGCTCAACATCTTAATGAAATTGATTTACAAGTTGTGTACTTTGTAGATGTATATTTGCTGAATTAAGTCAATTAGGTGAAAACAAAACTGGGAATTATATGATTATCTGTTAAGTTTCACTTTGCGGGTAATTCTGAAGGAATTACAGCATAGAAAAGTCAATACGTAGAGAGGCACACATGGCAACGAATTTCCGACAAAAACGAGCAATTCATATTTTATATGTCAGAAAAAGTTGTCACAACGATAAAAAAAAAATTGTACATTGAACATATTAGTAAGCAAGTAGTAAGCACCAGCGTCGTATTTTTGCTGAGTTGCAGAAAATGTCACCAGTTTTAGACAGTTTGCAACAATGACTGCCAAACTTGCATCCTTAACGAACTATATTACGACCAGCACTGGACAGCGGTTTAGTAGTCTAAGTAGCATAACAGGGAAACTTGTGAAGAATAAATAAAAGCTGCCAGAAAAATACGACATCCAAGCGGTGTGCGACAACGTCAAATACCGCCCTCTTTTCCGATTGGTAGTGATGCTTTTCTCTGCATACAAAACAATGCGCATCAAAATTGATTAAATAACGCGAAACTAGACAATGTACTCGCCCTATTTGTTTTGGTGTACATACCTATCTAATTTTGACGGCGCGACAGATTCCTTTCTGGTAGAGCAGTTAAATGTCAACCCGCCATATACATATGTATTTATAAAAACCATATACGACCTTAAGCCACCATAGTTATAGAAGTATGTAAAATCGAGCCTGACCTACGAATTATGGATTCAAAATGAGAGCGAATCACCCCACATTTTGTTCGTTTTCAGTGTTGCGACAACTATGTGTGCCTGACATGTGAATAAATTTCTTAATCAACTCATAGACATTGTATAACGAAATATCCCGCCTCAATAACGCTATCAAATTGATGCCTAGATATTAAAAGTATGTGTTACTGTCTTAATAGAAAATAAAGTAGACCGGGATACATGTCTATTTAAACTGTCATCAGATATTCTGTCAAACGTTTCTATTCGAGAAAACCCCACTCGGATCCACTATCTCCAACCATCTTTTATGACTCACGTGGTTTCGCCACTAAATTTCAACGTGTCTAGTAGTTTCCACTTGCAAATAATTACCTACCGGTGCCCATTTCATTACGAAAATTCCTCGAAATTTTGTTGATAACAAAAAGTCACATTGTACCAACGGATGCTCACAAATAATCTATACATTAATTGTATGCAATTAAAATGATTAAATTCTCTAAACAATAACAACCAGGTAGTAGGTAGGATGATCACCAACCAAGTACCACACCGGCATTAGCGCTGTACAAACAAATTTCTCTAAATATAGAAATGACACAAAGCGTATATTTCATCATTAAACAAAACATACGGCCTAAGTCAGATTTATCTAAATTACATTGTTGACCTCAACATTCGATCGAAAGATCATACGTATTACCTTGACATGATTCAGACGAAATTAAAAAAAAAAAAAAAATTGTCACAAAAACACCTAATGACAGTTGAAAGATGGTGTTATTGTCAATGCCACTGTCATTGTTATCAACGCAAAACGTCGTTTCGCCAATTTATGGCAATTAAAGGAAACTACTACTTAAAAGTATAAACCATCAAATAATAAAGCAAGTGTTACACACTGTCCCACTATGTGATATTATAATTTTGCTGAACTGTCAATATTTCTGTCAACATTTTCTTTTACCTGTCGATCACCAACTGGATTTATAAGCTCACACATTTTGTGTCTTATTTGTTTATTATTTTATTTATATTGATTTATTCTTTAACACACTGACACATACAAAAATCCACGTCTATTTGTCAAAAAAATTTAACTTAATGTCAATCAATAAAAATACTGTCAATATGGATAGAATTTTCTCCAAATATTTATTTTATATACGAGCGGTGCTTTGATTTTGGAATCACGAACTCGGGCATTTGCTGTTTAGCTTTTTCTTTTGATTGCATGAGTAATGATTATATGTTAGTATATATAACACTGACAGGAGAATGCAACTCTCGAAATCGATTAACTTAACAGAAAACCGTCTGAATTCAACCACGTTTGGGATAAGACTGACAATATTATGTGGTATAATGGTGAAGTTTTTATTGTTAGGTATTACTATTGTGTATGCCGTATGCGGATCGTTTTTGTCTTTTCGAATTAGGTATTTACCCCGGTCGAAGGCATAGGGGCGGTATACATTTCTATGGATTCACGTGGTAATTGCTTAGGTAAACAATGTAGAGTAAGTTATAGATATGAGTCGCATTGCTGCGGATGCCTGCCAGTGAATTTCACATAATCATAACCACATACACACAGGGGTATTACACAAGTGAATGGACTAGAATATAGAATGACTGAGATGAGATAATGATGATCATTGGAACGTTAAATGTTATGGAAAGATGGTTTAGATGGAATAAAAAAAGTTACACCATCTAACTATACAATTTAACAAATGCAAATTCATGAAGTGGTAAAACGTGTCGATTTTTAAATGATTTCGCGTATCTTTCCCGTCAACCCTGTTTGGGCAATAATTTGTGGCCTAAAAAAGCTGTTGCTGCTTAACAACATTCTTTCAAAATGCATTCATATTTTAACAGTTTTTATTTTTACAATAAATTTACTTAAATTAATGCAATTGTTGTGGTGGAATTTGGGCAAAACCAGTCAAAAGGCGAAATAAGTTCGAAAACGTGTACACTGTCGTTAAAAAGTTTTCGGTCGTCATCGTTTAAGAAAAAGCGCCAACAAATTAATATGATTCTTTGATCATAAAATACTACCACTGAGCAAAGTGTTCAGTAATGCCAATAGTGGCGTTGTCTTGTATCTATGCCATACATACTCAATGGATCTAAACACTTTAGCGCTTATTGACGCAAAAAATGTTCCTTTAAATTGGAGAGATATCTGAATTAATTTAAAGACTGCGCATCCAGACTTTCTGGATTTTTTTTTTTTTTCATATAGGCACAATTACAAATTACCAGTTTTACACATTGAATAAATTAGATTTTAATAAAAAGTTATGAACAATATTTTAGAAGTGGCTCTCTTAAAAATTTTAAACAAAAGGCAAGCAAATGCTGGTTTCATTGGCCGGGGTGCAGTAGTTGTGTGTTTGCTTGCCGGTGGGGAATAGCAATACCATGCCACTAAAGAGAGAAACGAACAGTTTCAGAGCTACCTCACCCAAAGGGTGTATATTAGACACCGGTATACATTTTTTTTTTAATAAAAACACACTTTCTCACTTTTTATGCTTTAGCAATTACCTAATGTCATTTTTGTGTCAGTTCTTCATTGTGGGTCTTATTCCGCTGTCACTTTTTATACAGCATTTGTAGCAATTTAGCAAACAGATGAGGCTAGACTTTTTAACTATTTGTATTGCCTTTTTTGAAACTATAAAAAATACAGTATTCCTTGTATTTCTGCTACACTTTTCGTGAAACTACTTCCTTTTTCTGTACTAGTAGCATTTGCATCCCTGATTAGCTATGACGGCCAATCCGACAAAACAAATTTAGAGCTCTAATGTGGCTGAGCTAAAAAAGAAAAATGCCTACTGTAATTGTTGCGCCTTTGTTTCTACTAATTTTTACGAGTTCACAGAAACGTAATTTTTACGTATTGCACTTGGCCCTTCAGGTAAGTGGTCGACAAATATAGAATATACACAAGTGACCCAGATTTTTAATACACCGATGAAATCAGAGCGTTTATATTTAGCCACCAAAAAAATTAAAACATTTTGTAACAATTTATTAAATATGTAGGTATACCTACTCAACTTGCTGACAAATGAATACAAATTTTTAGAGCTCTAATGTGGCTGAGCTAAAAAAGAAAAATGCCTACTGTAATTGTTGCGCCTTTGTTTCTACTAATTTTTACGAGTTCACAGAAACGTAATTTTTACGTATTGCACTTGGCCCTTCAGGTAAGTGGTCGACAAATATAGAATATACACAAGTGACCCAGATTTTTAATACACCGATGAAATCAGAGCGTTTATATTTAGCCACCAAAAAAATTAAAACATTTTGTAACAATTTATTAAATATGTAGGTATACCTACTCAACTTGCTGACAAATGAATACAAATTTGAGTTTAAAATTCCACATCGAAAGTAAAAATATAAGTTCGCAATTTAAACACTTCCTTAAGCATTGCACATTATAGCACATTTAATGGCGGCAATTGTCTAGAAGCCATACTCGTAAATTAAGTCAACAAGTTAACCACATTATTGACAGTTTCCGCTAAATGCACTATTGACTATCAGATGAATATGCAACAATAGCCTAACAACAAACTCTTGAAGCACTTCGGCCTCTGTTCAATGGCACAATTGGAGTACCCCCGAGCGATTGAAGTTCTTTATTAAAATATATATTTGAAGCTTAGGAATTTTCTTGAATATCACTCTATTCAAAAATAGAAAACTCAAATTGGATATAGAAAAGACATGGCTAAGAGAGAGGAAGATATCAAACTATTAGGTGGGTAGTGTAAAATTGACGAGTGAAATTACTGGACTGTTAGCACAAATTTAATTTCGATTATTACCTCGGAAGAACTTTCATTTAGTAGTGGCATGTCACTGAAGAGAAAAATATTTTTTAATTCGCTTTGAATGCGAAAGAATGCAAATTTCACCGAAACTTCTTATTTTTAACCGGTTGGCAGTGCTTGTAAGACGATGTGATTCACTTAAAAATGAACTATTTCGTTTCTTTGCATTCTTTTTAAGTACTACACACTATAGCGAGTCTCTTTCTGTCATCAGCGGCGGGACATTTTTGTTGGGCTCTTTGAGAATGACAACCGGCACTGTGCATTTTACAATTTTATTTTCAACTTTGGCTCATGTGCACGGTTGAAAGAGACTAGCAGCTCTTTTAGATGACGACGCGACGTCGCGACGTTGGAAATCGAATACACAAAGTGGAACTCACTGGTTGAGGTTAGTGCTTTGGTATTTTTTTGTTCGGACAAAATGTTAAGAGTTATACAAAACAGTCGAGGTTTTTGATTTGGACGTCAAGCTAATAAATTGAAGTCAGATAAATGCTCGCTAAATTCGTTGTACAGGATATATGTAGATGGGACACGCACCCATATATTATTGCCACAGGTATTTTGATTTTTGTTATTTATTCACTTTTTTCCTACTCACTTACATCGATTTTTAAGTATTCCATAAAATAATCAATTGAAAATTTGTTTTGTTTCGGAAATGTCAAAATTTATCGCCGATCAATGTACCAGACAATTCTTTCGCAAGCTAAACCAGTGGAGACATTTTCTTGGCCGAGTATAACAACCTTGTACGTAGTACGTATTACACACAATATTGTTATACTCGACTGACAACTAGTGTGTCCCATCTATATGAAAATAAGAATTTAGCGTGCGGAACAGGATACTGCTTTGCTAAACTGCATCGCAAAATTTTATCTCTGTAGACATTTTCGTATCAGAGATAAAATTTAGCACGAGAAGGATACTGGGCTTTAGGACGAATTAAAGGGCCCGACAATTTTATTTACTGAATTTCTAGAAGGACATGTTTAAAAAAATGCTATTATAAAGCATATAGAGAATAGTTCGAAAGCTACATAAAAACATAATTGTCAAGTTTAGCTTCTCAGGTGATCGGCCAATAGCAATTGCATGTAGTTTTGCAGCACACTCATACAGGTGAGCCTGAGCACACACACAAAATGTGTTCTTTCTCGTTTTCTCCTCTTATTTATAAAAACGAAAATAAGTAGATAACCACCACAAGAATGCCCAACCTACTATTGCCACCTTTAAAAAAAAACCTACCACCTCCTAACCTAAGCAGTTTAACTGGTTTAAAATAAAAGCAACAAAAAGAACCAACAAGCACAAATCTCTCAAATCAAGTCGAGAAGAATATAACAAACATCAGAACAACGGAAAGTAATTCAAAACAAAAGTGGGTAAGCAGTAACCACATTATATTATTTATGTATTTCTGTCAATGCGTAACTTGCATTTTAAACGAACTTCGTGGTAAAAGTTTAATTTTTTTTTCATGTACATGAGACTTCACTTAGAATAAGTAGAAATCGAGCGGGTTTAAAAGGTCAACAACCCATAGTATTTTTAGTTATTATTTAGTTCCCTGGACTTTATGCGCGTGCAAATCCTCATTCAAAAATGGCAAATATAAAATTATTTTTTTTTTAACCGGTCAGAAAATCAGACCAATTGACGAATAATTTTATTTCCGTGTTACGTCATTGGAGCTACAAGACGACGGATTGAAGCAACATCTGAAAATAATGATGAGTACGCGCAGAACAGAAATGTGGAAATGAAAAAAAAATATATTTTTAGAATCTTCGGACAAATACATTATACCAACGGATTAGCTGCATTTATGCCGTGTGTCAATTGGGCTAAATAATTATCTTCGGATGATTTTTTGACACTATCGTGGTGGAAAACGGATTTTTAAGCTGTCAAAATATTATCCTGCTCCGGGAGCAAGATAATAATCCTATAGGCTAATTTTTTACGTTTTCTTTTGCTTGAGTCTTGTTAGAGTGTTGAAGAGGAAATAAAACACTGAATTAATAAATAGCATGAAATTGAAGAAATCTCTGTTTTATGAACTTATAAGTAAACAGTTAGACAGCTAGGTCCAAGAAAGTGAGTGAAATGGAAATAGCAAATCGAGTGAATTCGTTTTCAGTGTTCTGCATTTCGAGCGATTCGGAAACTCCGACACTTTTTCGAAATCACAATTTCACTTGTCTCAATTCCAAAAATTTTGAAATTGAAATCGAATACAATGAAATACAGAACAAAATTTCATTTCCTATTTCATTTCGCGTGAAAGTGAAATGTGGAACCTAGCAGAGAGACTTGGTTCGAATGGCGTTTTAAAGAGAATGTCGAAGACAATAATATAGACGAGCATGTTTTAGCGGATGTGGAAGTTAAGTAACCAATGATCTGCGCTTGGATTTTTTCGGTAAGTTTTCCCTGACTAAATAAAGTCATATGTAATAAACATATAATTGATTCTTTTATGATTATGTTAGTACGAACAATATTTATTTTTGTTTTTAAATACTTCTCCCGGGAAAGGCGAACCTATAACGTTTCATCAGCGCCCCGAGATGCTTGCAGATGTATGTTGGTTCTGCACTTAAATTGCTGCAAATTGCAGTCTTCTGGAAATATATCCCCAGGAAGCGAGTTCCAAAGTTTGTCCGGTAACAGAAGGAATTTTTTGGAAAATTGATGTCCTCGCGGTTGTCAAGTGTACTGTCATGAACATTAGCAGCCTGTCTTGTTGGGCGCCCAAAAGTTGCATTTCGAGGGAGAATGTCTTTGAGTTCCTCGGAACATCTACCATGGAAGTACCTATAGAACAAGCAAAGGTCAGCGACTTGTCTTCTGTGCACCAAAGGTTGTAGATTCCATGTGAGTTTAGGGTCTCCAATAAGTCGAACTGCTCGTCTCTGAATGCTGTTAAGTAGGTTAAGTCCTTGGGATGGATTGGATGGTCATCCATTTGGATCTCAGGACCTGTTGATGCATTTTTCCTAAGAAAATGGTGTGAGCTGAGTCTTGTTTGCATTAAATACAACCAAGTTGTCTTTTCCTCATTTCAAGATTTTGCTCAGATAAGAGTGCTGTCATCAGCAAAGCTGTACATTATACGTATATTAATAATAATTAGTCATCATTTTAAGTGATTATTATTGAATACATAGTCTAAATTCTGACAGTCAATTCACCGTAATCCACTTAATTATAGGTTTCTTATTGGTAATCAATTATTTTTGTAAAACGTAATTATTTGTAGATACTTTACAAAAGCATAAAAACGGAAAATCCAAGTGGGTATACCGTATACGTTATTAATTAGTTTACTATACCGTCTTTATCTATAGTTTTACATGGTAGTGAATAATATAATGCGCTTTTGTGGCTTACAATTTGGGTTACTTAGATAGAAGAATTGTAAGTAATGTTTATTACTAGTTATATTATTGATAAAAGAAATGTTGTCGACAACTTTTAATAATATCTATAGTTATATGTACTTTATCAAAGGGACAGGTATTAACTTTAGGCAACAATTTACAGACCTTGACAAAAATTGAGTGCTGTACATAATCCGAATGTACCCTACGAAATATCATTAAAAAAATTATGCAATTATATTATTATAATTATACTATTGTACTATGTTTTATTTATTAATAGGGGGCATTTTTAGCGTAGCTAGTTTGACAGAATATGCAAAAAAAGAGGACCTTCACAGTCTCCGAACCCAAGGATTAAAATTTTTGCGATCGAAACAACGTCTTGAGACTTTATAAGAAATCCAAGCAACTGAATGTTGTCCTAAAATGCGGAACGCAGGCTTTTCGAAACAGCAAAGAAAACCTATACTCATATAATAGTGAATGGAATGTATTTAAGCAACATTTCAATAAATATTCAGTGGAACTCAATTCAGAAGAGGTTGACTTTCCTAGATGACCGCTTTTACGAGATCTTTATATACGGAGGTGATATTTAGACTCATGCCCTGAGAATGGAGTCTGCACTATGAGCTCCATGACCCAATGTATAAAAGGTGATCCTATGTCTTGGAGAACTATTAATGCATAACTCAACATTAACCGTCCACGCAGTGACGCTTTCGGACATATCTAAAACCTAATGCGACCTATCGCAACAAATTAAATTTCGCATCCGCAATTTGAGCGTTCGTAAATTATATTGCCTGACGTTGACCTAATCAAATCACAAGACCTTTTAGGCCTTCAATTCTACCCACTCGTAGTTGTTTAGCCATCTTACACTAATTAGTTCTGACAATAAAAACATCAAACAGTACTTGGCCATACGTAAACAACTCCTTAGCGAGTTGACATTGCACATCTATAAACACAAATACATTCTTAACAATCAAAGTTCATTGAGTTGTGCTCTCTTACTATTTTTATCCATTTGCAATCAAGTCAAGATAACACAAACCAAATACCCAAGACGTAGGGTAGGTATGTAAAGAAATTCATTTCTCACCCCCCAAGCGGAGCTATTTTAAAAAGTCGGTCCACAAACTGTGATAATAACATACAATACCAACTTACCGTCTCTTGCATTTCCCCGCTTTCATCTAGACGGCCTTCAACACTGCCACCGTCCTTACCCTCATCGATCAGCGCGAGAGGTGGTGTCGGCGGACGGCTCTTTGGTGCCATTAGCGATCGTGGTAAAACGAAACGACCATACCGCACATAAAGCCAACGACCCCATTTGCGACCGACAGCTCCAGCAACTGCGATAAACGCAATCACTGAGATAAAGAACCACATGTTGGAAAGAAGGAGAAGAAATATCGAAAGGTAATGATAAAAATATATCAAGCAACTAAGGGCCAATGCAACTCTCAACAGGTGGCGTGGATTGTCAAATGTTTGTAAACAAAACTCACTAACTACACACTAATGAAAAAAGCTTCGTCATATGATGGTGTATGTTTAGTGGAGCCGGTGTGAGAGCGAATAATTTCCAGAAAGCTCACTTCCACTGAAAACAAGTTTTCTCTATGTTGAAGCTCTAGTTTGGAATGAAATCAAAACTTTTTATCGCACACATACACACACCGAACCGATGAGCGATGGATTTTTTTTTATTCTTTTTGGTCGACAATAGTCTTTAGTCTTGTGACTTTTTAATGGCTTTAACGAGTTTTCTTTTGCAGACTTTCATTCAGTTCACTAAATACACCAAATTGTATAATTAACTAGATTACATTCACTAAGAACAATAGGTCTGTTAAAAAGATTGCTTTTCAACACGAAAACTTGCAAAAAAAACTGACAACAACGGCAGAAGAAAAAAACCTGTCCTTCTGCTGTCAAAACTGGTGAGGTTGTGCTTTTCTCTGTTGGAAATGGTTATGCTTATGCTGGCCATATGATAATGATATCCGATAAAAGCAGCCATTTGACATTTGGATGGAATAAATGTTGTGTGACAGGACACACATACACCCATGAAACACAGAGAAGTGGGGGAGATTAGTTTTTCCATTAGACCAACCCAAACCCACCCACCTCGCCTAGATAGACGAGACCTAATATCGTCGAGCAAGCGAAATGTGCCGTGGATAGAGTAAAAGCTGCTGGCGGCACAAGGTGTTAAGAAGAGTTGATAAACTGAACTGAAGTTACACGGGCGAGTGTGGTTGGTCTGGTCTTATAAACACTACTTGGGCTTGCATAAGTTGAGGAGTAGAAAGTGGGATATCAACATTTTCTTTGGAGCTATTCAATGGAATGTCATTGAACTAGGACAGAATGAAAAGGAAAATGAGATAATAAATTTGTATCCCGCACCCCACTGGAATGCATTTTCTAATATTCATTTAGGTAATTTTCTACTGAATTGACAAAGAAGAGAATAAATGTCATTGTATAAGGAAGGAGCTCAAAAGAGAATCAAAAGAGGGCTAACTATTCAAAACATTATTAGATGTGATATCCATGTGTGATATCTTATTGTTTAACGGAAACACGTGTTTTGACATAAGGTGCTTGTCTTGTGAATGATAATAATTAATTTTCATTTAAACAAATGGATTTTACTTGTAATTTAAATCAGAAAATCATTTGTCAGTTTTTTGTGTCATTCTGCTGCGCGTTATTTTTGAATGTTAAGATGAAATGCCATTCGATTAGATTAGCTACAAAATAAATAAACTTGTAGTGAAATAAGAATACTGACATTTTTTTTTTAGTTTTTACCTTAATGCAGGCATGACGTTTAGGAATAAGACACCGGAACCATACTTTCTTTCGAATAAAAATAAATAAATAAATAGGTGGCGCAACAGGCGGGTGACACCCAAGGCCTAACTTCTCGCAACCATTCGTTTTGTGTGAGTTTCTATTTTTGGGACGAATGGAAAGGACCTACAATTTTATGCCGAGTCCGAACGGCTGAATTGAGAAGCTTTTTCATGACAGTCATACTCTCGGATGTTTGTCAGACGTTCGCAAGAGGTGGCGCAGTAGAAAAAACTTTAAGATGTAATTTGTGTTTTTCCGGGGATCGAACCTGCGATCCCTCGCACAGTAGTCCAGCACACTAACCACTGCGCTACTGCGCAGTATTCTATACTATTCTTTCGAATAGTAATGCGAAATAATGGAGGCAACGAAAGCTATTCGGGTTGCTTACTGAACAGTTATTTTTTTGCATCAGCGCAAGGTCGTTTTGTATGGCAATAATTCAGCGATCATAGAAGTCATATGATTTCATATACATATCAATTTCTATATGATTTGTTGAATCAATTGACAGATAAAACCGTTTTCAGTTTTAGTTGTTCTCGCCGTAGCGACGTAATAGGTACATCGTACATAAAACTTTCATGGGCTTTTCAAATAAAATAGCTACATTTCTAGTTAAAAAAAATTAATCTCATTTTATTTCAGAAGGCATGCCTACGAGTTCTATTAGTGCGATCAGACCTATCGTGATTTTGATGGATCATATATGTATAAGATAAGTCATGTATAGGTAAAATATGTTAAATAATCAACTAGGTAGGTATATGACCCTGTTCATTTATTCCACTACACATTTCAGTTAAAGTAATAAACTGTTGCCAATTCATACTGTTTTGTCAGCACTGGCGCGCGGCGTAACTGTTCTTTTATTAAATTTTCAGAAAACATTCTCTAACGTTTCGAAATTGAAATTTAAGTAAAAATACGACCGCCCTATATGTGTAGTTTTTCAAAATGATATTAATTTCTTGCCACTTTTCAGTTTACTATCAAACAAACTTCAGCTAAACGTCAATAGGTACATATTCAACAAAGAAATAACACTGTTCCAAGCTCATCGGATTAAAGCTGTTTTTATGTCATATACTAAACAATTGAATAGATGGCTAAATAAAAGACATTCTATTTACCTTAGCTAAAGTCAAGAGTGACATAAAAAAATTATGTCATTTCAAAGAAAACTACAAGTTCAATTCTTTTGACATTTAAACTAATTGCAATCTGTCGGCAATTGCTTAAACAGTCCCACTTGGATTAGGAATATTAAAGTCCTTAAAAAGTACTACGCAATTTCGCAACGAATTTGTGGTACAATAAAAAAAACTTAATTAAACTCGAAGTTGTTTTTATTTTTTGACATTTTTAGCATTTCAGTTAAAAGTGGTGACATTCTTGGTTTTTTATGTTCTGTACTTTTAGTTAAAAGCATTTTTTTTCGACAGTCGTTAAAACATCATAACAAACAATTTAACAAAGATGGCTATCGTGCAATGTTAAAATTAAAAATAATTGGCATGCGATCTTTTTTTTTGTTCATTCTTTCTTTTGTTATTATTATAACTTCAACTTAATTGGACGCTTATGCTTCTCGCATGTGTAGTTTAGCTATATGCATATCAATATACATCATCGACTTGATTATTGAAATTTAAAAAGTATGTAGAGAGAAGGAGAAACGACACATACTGCAAAAAACAATGGACGGTAGTATAGTAAGTCACCCAAAGTCCAAGGAGGATGGTCAAGAGCAATTGAATATCATTTTAACTTTTATATCACTTGCTGTCTTCTATCTTTTCGCCCACCGGAATGGTTTTTCATACATACAATCAAACACATTTATTATTTATTTAGATGGACTGTTTGATTCCACACCACAGCCTTGCATTGTATATTAGCTTTGGCACGGGCCCAATCAATTTATACATTTTATTGATATTGATTTGCTATTCGTGGAAAAAATGGCAAATATTATCTGTAAAATTTGCTATTTTTATGTCAGACGTGGTTGATTTTATAATTTGTTATAACTCGATTGAAATAGACAATCTGGCAGTTGTCCAAAAAAGTTGTAAAATAATAAAAGTAAAATTATACATGCCTTGGAATAGTGGATGTAATTAAGGTCGTTCATTGTTTGGGTAGAACAATAGATATGCCAAACAATATACTGTGTGTACTAATTGACAAGATGTCAAAATGACAAGTTTTGAAACTTTATTTTCATCAAATGCAAAAAAGTATTTAATACGGAAAAACTGTTCTGACCTTAGGTGGCACTCATTTTTGATTGCTGTCTATCTTTATGTTGTTAGTTCTGAATAGCACTTTTTTCAAATCGAAAATTCGAAGTCCACACGAGTGTAGTTTCGGTTAGAATTTAGCACAGGGGGCGAGAATGTGTAAGTTGCAAAATTTTAAATGACCATACCTTTTTCATTCATATAGATATTTGTCATCATTTGAAACCAACAAAAGGTATTTCGCCAACGATTTTTTCTAGAGAATGCTTCTCATCTAGCACTATGAAATTTACATAAGATAATGTCACACATTTGAATATGTATACAAAATGTCAAATTTAGAAATGAACAGACCCAAATTGCACTTTCAATTTTTATCTCTTAGGGAGTTGACATTACAGAAGTGTGCAAAAAACTTTGTTTGTATTTTATTTAGCATACAATCTTCAGCACACAATTACAACAACTTTATAGAGTCTCGAAAGTGTCAAACAGAGTGTAAAATTTTGTAACACGCAAGTATAAAAGATTTTCCTTTACTTTTCTTTGCTGAAATAGATGTTCAATAAAACACCCCTACTGTAACAGAGTAAACATTTTTTTACAAAAAAAAATGTCAAGTGCTTTAACTAATTGACTAGCAAAGAAAGAAACAGCTGAAATAGAATTGAGAAATAATAAAAACCATTATAGGCAATATTTAATTTGATTTACAAATATACATATAGCAATTAACAGCTGTTTATACGTACTGCAAACTAACACCGAAGGGCAATTTCATGTAACATTATGTTGCCATTTCAATTAGGGTTTTTTATTTATAGTCAATTGGAATATAGATATAGGTACCTAACTAAATTTATTTTTAACTAAGGCCAACCTTGGTATTGATTTTATTGAATCATTTCTGTCGGCAGTAGAATAAATTCTACATAGCAGGTTGCCGCACATAATGGGCACGCTTTGTAATCTTCATCTTCAAATCTGTTAATTTATTCGATAATAAAAGTTCAGTCTCTTAATAAAGAGCATGGAATAGGAAGTTATTTGGAAACTATTTATATGTTTAAAATCTTCTCAAGGTCATAGATGTTTTACCTAATTTGTAAACTGTAAGCCAATATGAAGGTTATTTTTTAGAATTTGTTTATACAGTTGTACGGCTTGTTTTGCTATTATAGAGAGAATATAAATGCCAAGTAATTTTTAGTGCTGTCGACGTTTAATTCTAAAGCGTCACAGCAATACAACTTGTGCCAACTTTGACCTGATGACGCTAAAAGTAAATGCAATAATGTCTACTTGTGCGTCAGTTGATATCGACAAGACAATAATATTTAAGTAAAAGATGTCAAAGATTTAAAGTTGTTTGGTTAACATTTGGGGAATTGTCATCTTTTTAAAAGTCATACAGATAATGTTGACACGCACAATTTATAATGTCAAAAGGTTGGCCGATATTCTTTAGTTTGTCGCAAGGAAATTTATATTGTGATGCAGGTATTTGGTGTGCATATGCCAAATGCTAGGTATAATATAAAATGCATACGAAAAATAAATATATACATATATAAAATTCCCTTCTGTTTTCGACGATATATTTTTCACTTCATTTCCAAAATGATGCAGATTTTTCGATTTTTTGATTGAAAGTTACCTCGCGAACCTTTTGTAACTTTCAAGATTTTTGCCAATTTCATTCGGTATTCTCTGAGCAGATTATACCGAATCAGATATTTCGATTTACAAAATATGGACTAACTTAAAAAAAAAAAACTCCTAAGAGTTAACAACACCAAATATTTACAGTACAGTTTCATGTCAAGTATTTTATATGTATGTAGTTGTCTGAGTGATCTATAATATTAGACTTCAAATTTAAATTGGTACCTAACTTGTTTGGGGGCATAAATATTCACTTAATTGATATGGAACTGAAACTGTCTTAGGAGAATTTTATCATTTACATTATAATACCGATTTAATCGTACATATATATTTATAGAATGGACCAATGTGAAACAAGTTAGATTGGGAGAAACCAGCAATTTGAATAATCTAGAACTTTTGTTTGTTTATAAAATTTTTTGTATGGTTATTTAATACATTGGTAAAAGTCTAAAACGTTTTCGTTTGGAATTTGTAAAAACCAGTTTAAGAAAATACGAATAAAGCTAAAGTCATTTAAACAAGGTCAATTTAAAAGTTAGTCGTTGAGGATGAGGCGATAAAAAGCGATCTTGGCCGTATTATTTGATCCATTTGTGACGCTGTACAGTAATGTCATTGAAAATTTATGATGGACGCTTTTCTTTTCTTTATTTGTTTCAGTTATAACCTATATACTAATTCGTCAGCAGTTGGAATTAAATTGCTGGTTTTATAGCACTTATTGAAAACAGAATCAATTGGCAACAGAGTGAGATTGATATGTCCTTACTTTGAAATATGTGCCATACTTCGAACATTTGCATCTTAATGTTTCTACTCATAGTTCATACCCACTTTAGATCAATTAAACCAACACGCAGCAAAAACTTCACAAGTTCTGAGAGATTTTAGACAACTTCACGATAGTGGTTTTATTTCCCACTAGGGGACTTATTTCTCTGCACCGGAAATATGGCCAAAATAGATTTAAGTTCATGATCGGACTGGACCGCAAAAACATTCGCATTCTCATTCTCGAGGGGAGCATTACTGGTACACACAAAACGACTGAGCATACTACATAACGATTATTGCAGAAGCTGTAGGGACGTCGAAGAAATAGAATCTGTTCGTCACCTACTTTGGGAATATGTACCCAGTCCTTAAAATCAACAGACTGAGGATTCTCAATATCTACTTTTTTGATGAGCTGGAGAATCTGGTCAAATCGGGGTGTTTAACGATCCCCATTAAATACATAATATGTATGACCGTATGAGTGATTTATTTGTATGCTGCAATTCAGAGTAGATGTGTTCGAGATGGGCGCAGTGGTTAGTGTGTTGGACTACTGTGCCAGGAGTCCCATGTTCGATCAGCGGAAAAACACAAATTACAACTTAAGGTTTTTTCCTCTGCGCCACCTCTCGCAAATGTCTGACAAACATCCGAGAGTATAATTGTCCTGAAAAAGCTTCTCAATTCAGCCGTTTGGACTCGGCATAAAATTGTAGGTCCCTTCAGTTCGTCCAAAAAACACAAACTCACACAAACGAATGGTTGTGAGAAGCTAGGCCTAAGGTGTCTGTCTACACGCTTGTTGCGCCAACAATTTTTTAGTGTTCGAGATTATTTTGTGCCTAATGAGTGATGATCCCCGATGACAAACCGCACATGGATTATAATCGAGTCGTACACAGTGGGTATTTCAATTTATTAGCGGTTTGCAATGTTTAAGGTGGACATTACGAGTATAATCTGATTAAGTGATTTCTGAAAGTGCAATTCTATCAATGTTCGCGGGCAATATTCAAATATTTGTGGGACAAAAATGTAGACTTATTACCTATGAGAACGATATGTGCTCATTTAAATAATGTCAGTCAGTATAGTATAGACCTTCCAAATTTTGCAGGGTAAAATTGCCAGAGCAAATAAGAACAAATTATGATGTGGATATTAACTCCATGGTAAATAGTAAAATATAGAAACGTATGACAGAGATTCAAACGAATCTCTCGAAACTGAAATAATTTTCATATTTATTTCCAAGGGAACAACACAATAATCCTTGATTTTCTAAATTACATTTCATACTATTCACTTTCAAGATATCACTTGGGATTATTTACACAGAATGCGTTTTCCACTTTCTGACCACAAAGGCCACCCCTAGATAAAAAAGGTGACAACTTCATAAATCAATATTTATTTTCACAAACATAATACCAAGATTACGTAAATTTATACCTTATTCACCATGCAATTAACAATGAAATCAAATTAAAGACGGAATTCAATTTCACAATACACATGAAAACTTTGGACATTTTGTATCATTTAAATTATTGTTGCAACTTTTCTTCGCAAAAAGAGAATTCAATGCCATGAAGTGCAATAATATATATTTTACATAAACAAATTGATTACAAATTGCCAATGCGTATGGTTGCAACACCACCGCCTGGGTGTGGCTAGGTAAAACAAAGAAGATGCAAAATAATTCTTAAATTCACACCACGCACTCGTTGTCCCTAGAAAATTGAAAATTCCTTACTTGGCGATTCAAGATGCCACCACAACAACTGACTTTCATAAAATTTCACTTTAAAATAAATTTGCAATACAATTGTGAGAAAGTTCGAATAAACTATAATTTTACCTTCTTCTTGATGTATTTAGCAATTTTTGATATTCTAGTCAGTTTGCCGCTCATTTTCGTCGTCGTCGTCGTTGTTGTTGTTTGGGTTGCAGTTGTTGATATTTTTGATTGATCCATGGGGATGATTTTTTGGGATAAAATCACAAGTAAAAAATTGGACACTTTCCAACAGGCACTTTTATTTGGTTTTTGGCAAAAATACTACTGACTTTTATTTATTCTTTGCTGTATAAGATACAAATTTATCTCATCACTAAAAATGAAAATATCTCACAATATGAATCTCACTTTATAATGAATTTTCTTCTTTCTTAACTTTTGGCTCATTAAAAATTGAACAAAAATCACAAAGTTGGTATTTTTATTTTTTTGAAAATTATGAAAAACTATTTGACAGTAGATCTGGCGATCGAGCGCGCGAGAAGCGTGTTTCCATATACCGTCTACCACGAGCGACAGTTTGTTGCGTTGTGTGACGTGAACGATCTACTTGAAACGTATTGCCTGGTCTGGTGGAATCTCCTCATTGTGGTATCATCATCAAACAAATATATATAACCATTTACAGATACACTTCAACAACAACAACAATGGTATGACGATTGACGATCAACCATCAACCATTGGCTGTGGTGGTTTGGAACGAGTTTGCACTTGTCGAACGGATAACTCATTTGTACGAATGTGTATATATTTTTTTTTTTATTCTTCAATTGCGTTCCCCAAAGTGGATCGAATATTATTGTTAGGAAAGCAATCAATTACAAGTTTTTGAGCTGTGACAAAAAACTGACCTAAGCGACATTATTGTTTGTGTTAAATTGGATCAGTTGTTTGGCGTCCAAGGGGATGGGGCGGAGGAACTAAAATACAAACAAAAAGATAAATATGTACATATGCGAGGATTGTAGAATGCGAACCTATTTGCGACTTTAATTTTCATTTAAACAGCTGTGATGTACCTGCTCTGTATGTTAATTAAACAATTTTGAAATTTGCACAAGTGGAATAGGTACAACACACAGGTGCGTATAAAATTAATTAGTCCGTTGATGTTCTGTTTTATCGGATCACGAGTAGTCAAGGGGAGCCATCATTGAATCAAGATTGGAATTTCAGATTATCTAAATATGCAGATGTCAAAATACATATTTTTCTACCTATGATCATCATCAGATTAGCTTGAGAAATAGTTAGAGATATGATGTTGGCTGGCATCATCATCATCAACTCACGTAGGCCACGACAAGATTCATTGGTGGTGTTAACCTCATATGAATATTTAAATAATTTGGTTGGTATTTGATCGCATCCGGTAAATTTAATGATGGGATAAAAGAGAGAACACATGGTAGACAAATGCCGGATAAAAGATGTGTAGTTTTGGCATTATTCGAATTTTTTTATCGTTGATCAGTTCGGAGTCGGACCAATATTTCAGCATCAATACATTATTAGAATTTGTTCTAATTTTTTATATAGATAACATTGGTTTTGATTAACAAGGGTAACGGAAAAATTCAAATGCGTTTTTAAGAAGCTAACGCTTCTTGTTTCCTAAAATAGGTTATCATTGCATTTGTTTTAGTTTTCTTCTTCTTCTTCTGTGCTGGAATTCATAATGATCAACTGCAAGGACTCTACAATTACATCGAATTTATTAAAGTTATTTATTATTACTAAAAAAGCTGAGGAAATTTTAGCAGCGTGAAGTGGGCTCTACCTTATCCATTCTGAAATCGTCAACGCAGAAGAAGAGCACACCTGTGGTGATTTGTGGAACTTCGCAAGCTTGATCTGGGTGACTTACACCGCGTCTCCACGAGCAATTTTTCATAGAATGCCATATAGCATTCTATGGAAATAGTAAGCTATGAAATGCCCACCCTACATTTTATTGCATACTATCATTATTTCTTTCTATGAGAAATGACAGATGGCAAGCTATGAAATATTGCTCAAACCAAGGGTTGAACCGCCTCACGCAATTATGACGATTTTACACACAAAACACAGCAAATGGTTTGTACATGGATGAGACGATTCGGCCGCAGATCAACTAATATCTAAGGTAGGGTTAGGTTACGTTTGGGACTGATGAGACAAGGAAAACTTGCATTAGTCACACTTAGATGAATGTAGATTCATTATGATGTTCTTGGGTTATGGTATGGCTATACATTGGTTACTTGCGACTTGTCAGAAAGTTAAACATGCCACTCCTCAATCAGTTCAACAAACAAGCCCACGTTCTTAAGTCAATTGCTGGAAAATAAATTTGATTGCTAATAAGCCAAATTTAAGGTTGGTTTCTAACATCAGAGCGTGTCAGACAATTTAGATCGCAGAGAAATAATAAAGATCTTTCATTCGTAAAATGGCTGGGAAAATCTGGGCCTTGTTGCGCAGACTATTTATTTAATTATTTTTTTGCTACTTTAGAAATGCTTGACAAGAAGACTAAACCTGGTACATAGTGTGATCCACAATAAAACGTTGTCCTGATCCATATATTTCAATTCGATATGTATTCTATACTTACACAGGTAAATCAAACTGTTAAATTAGAATAAAACTACACATTAAGCACTGGTTTGAACATTTTTTTTAATAAAATGTCCATCGACAGTATTCCTTTTACTTATCAAACAAATAATCACCCATTTGAATATCATGGCTAATCGATATTCGCTTCAAAAATGATATTTAATTTGTCATTCCAAAATCTCCGACACATGTTTCGTTTTCTGAAAAATATTTAATGATAGGTCATGGAAAACTTTTCAAAATTTTCCATAACTATGTATACACACAAGTGCTACACAAACAAAATATTACATCTACTGCGTCCATGGAAAATAACCAACAAACCAGGTGCACGCAGATAGCCCCGACTGACAAACAGGTATAGAAAACCGAACACACTTCTTTGAAAAGGGCAATAAAAGTTATTCTATTAATCTGAAGACGATTTACTTGTTTTATTAGGAATAATAATGTCTGAAGTTGTACCGCGTTATCAATTTTATTTTAATGGGAAAATGTTTGTCTGGGATGTTTCTGGACAAAAATTTGCTTCTTTAAATTGAGAGTGCGTTTAGATTATTTGGGCACGAAGCTATACCTATTTAGAGCAAAGAGGCACTTTAGCCCCAAGAAACTTATCCTTCACTACAAAGCACAGGTTAGACCAGGCCTGGAATATTGTTACTATATATGGAGCTCGGCCCCAAAACATTCACTTAACCTACTTGACAGCATACAGAGACGAGCTGTTCGACTTATTGGAGAGCCAACACCACATGGAACCTACACCCGTTGGTACACAGAAGACAAGTCGCTGACCTTTGTACTTCCATGGTAGATGTTCCGAGGAAATTAAAGACATTATCCCTCGAAATGCAACTTTTGGGCGCCCCACAAGGCAGGCAGCTAATGCTCATGACAGTACACTTGACAACCGCGAGGACATCAATTTTTCAAAACTCCTTCTGTTACAGGACAAGTGAACTTTGGAACTGTTTTGCAACAATTTAAGTGCAGAACTAATATACATCTGCAAGCATCTGGGGGCGCTGATGAAGCGTTGTTCCCGGGAGAAGTATTAAAAAAAAAAAAAAAAAACGGAAAATTCGTTTATTGCGAATCTTGCAGAATCTCAGAGTCATTTCAACAAATTTTACGTTTAAAATCATACCCACTCAAGATGTACTCAGGCTTGTAACTGAAGCCTTGTTAATTAATAACGAAACATATACTACATTAACATACGTATTAACTACAACACTTTATTTTCAAATTTCACCCCGAACTGACAGTTGTGGATTTTGCTAAAATATACCGGGTGTGAATACAGATCGGGATTTAATTAGTCATTTATAAATATTTATAGAACGACTATATTTCAGTTTTTTTGAGAAAAACTAAGTACAATGCTTATGTTATGTTGTCTTAAGTATGTATTTTGATCAAAATCGTTGGAGCGGTTTTTTGCAAGATTTTGCTGACAAATGTTACAAATTTGTATTCGAAAAAGAACTATTACTAAACTGTTTAGCTGAAAACTGAGTACGACGTATTCTTCAGGATATAAACATAACGTAGCAGTTACATTTTCATCCAAATCGAAAATTGCGTTTTCGAGATATGAGCAGTTTTTAAAGTACCATTATGGGTTAAAAAACACTGTTTTGCAACTGTTTAGCTCAAAACTGAGCAAAAAGTATTACTATGGATTTAAGCATTACTTGTCAGTTAAATTTTTATCATAATCGAAAATGGCGTTTTTGAGATGTGAGCAGACATACCGACGGACAGAATTGCGAGACCCACTTTTTTATCATCGTAATATCAGAATTGATCAAAATCTTGAGTTGAAAATTTTGTACGAAAACAATATGAGATGGTTAGATCAAATTCATAATCTCTCCTCTACCCGCATGGGGATTGCCCTTGATGATTTGGAGTCGAAGGCGGAGGATCGAGAGCTATGGAGGGTCCACTTGAGCAACCTGCACCCGCGACCCACTTGATGGACAGGCGGACCATTGAAAATGAATGGATGACAATATCTTTCTCTTACTACGTATACGAGAGAGTTAAAAATCTTAACATCGTTTTACAACGACACGAAAGCTGTGCGTATGCGACAAACGCGAACGGTAATAGGGGTGAATAGTCGCTTTCCGAAACTGGAACCTATATGGATCGAATTGATGGTATGGTAGTTTTTTTTATTGATATCTAATTAAAACAGACGCATTGTGACCTGCAACCAGGGATTACTATACACATTGCTGAGGAAAATCACGTAGACATACGATTATACAATATAGGCTACATCAGAGATATTGGAAAACCTCAAACAGGTCAAACAACTTGAGTACCGATTTTAAATAAAACGTGCCGCTGCCTGCCATCAAGTTTTTATTGGATTCAGACAATTTATATTGACAGGTAAATGTCCATCACGTACTGATATTATTTTTCTTTCTAGCGTTTTAAAAGATGGTAATGGTAAGGTTAACAAAAATACATCGAAAAGGCGTAGACAATTAAAATGACACTAACAGGCATTTTTACGCCAATGATGGTGACCGAATTACAGTATAACTCCGAGCTTCGAAATCGTTTTACGCTTGAACCACGTTTCAAGTTTTTGAAGAAAGTTCCTGAGCTTCGCATTCCAAGTTATCATCGCGTTCAGCCTGTGCACTCAACAATCGTATGCTCTGAACGTTACTATTAGGTGTGGTTTTATCGAGCTGATGGGGTGGTATAACGTATAACATACTCGTACGGACATATTTTTATTTTCGACAATAAAGAGGGCAACAACTTTAATGGAAAACACTATTAGGAATGAAACTTGTTCCAGGGAAAGGCTTTACGAACGCATAGTTAATTGATGTTATCAACAATCCTGCACCAATTTAAGCACTTAAATACAATACTATTCGTGAAATTAACTATAAGATTAGGTTGACAGAATAGTTTAGGTAGGTACTTTCAAACAAGTCGAAGGAGTTAATTTGAATGGAAATATATTCTAAAACGGTGTTAATATTTTTAACAATTCAAAAAAGAAACCAGCAGTTAGGATCACAAATCATACAACCTAAAATACAATACTCTCACCTTTTTCCTTTTCATAATTAGCACCGTGATGTTAATCTTCGATTGATTTTTAAAACACGTTATAAATGCCAATTTTCGAATTAAAAACACTTTTGAGCTTCTCAGTTTGATTTTACTCCCGAACGAGAGATTTTCTTTTTAATTTCTTGACTTGAAATGTTAGACAACCTTTATTTCCTCTCGCGCGGTACAAGTATCTAGTAAGCTTCATAGACAAAGACTAGCCAGATTGAAGGCTCCTTCAAGTGTTTCATTACGTAAGTGTCTTCCCTATTTGCCAATGGCTCATTAAAATAATTAAGATTCACGCAACGTATAATTAAATCGTTTATTACTATAAATAGTTCGTTTAGATCCATATTCTTAAAATATATCCACATTGGAATGCGATTAAAAACGAAATAATTAATTATTTCTAATGATTTGTAAATTTGTAGCTGCAAATAAATATATATAATGTATGTATATGAAAAATACTCATTAATTCCGTATGTTAATCAACTCAATGTAGACATATTTTGAAGTGCAAGCCTCGTGTTTCCTCTACAATGGTGATGATGGTCAAATGAAGGGGCACGTCAACATGTTAAGATATTCTAATTCAAATCTATGATGCCAAATTTGTATGATGTTTTGTATTGCCTGCTATGGGTATGCAAATATTATTTTAAATGTATTGGTTGTTGTCTTGGGGTTGTATATTCTGTTGGTATATTAATGACTTGAGAAAGACTTGAAGGACAAGAATGCAAACATTTTTCGAAAGTATTTGTGGTCAAGTTAAAATAGGCACCATCTGTGAGACGAGTTTGCCAAAAATATTTCGTTTGCAGGTCAATATTCAACCTAATAATATGTTCATAACTATATGTTTGTATTATGTATAACTAGCTATTCTATTGCTGCTAATTAAGTTGATAATTCTGTTTCCAATTAGTTTCAATTTGCATGCGACGAGGTGTGATTAAATTGTTGCAAAGTAATTACAAACACTTTCAATCAGAATGAACGCGTGGCGATGTCCGACGACTGGTTCGTTTTAATTGTTATGCTGACATTGGGAAACATTAATTGATTGCATCAAATTAACATCTGATTTTTTTTTTATCCACATAAATAAAATGGGTGATTAAAACATTACATACATAATAGTTAAATATTCATTGTAAACAGGTCATCAAGTTTATAGTTTGGGGTTTTTATTTCATTTTGATATGTTAAAAACGAATTAACCCATTTGGCCAACTAAAATTATCCAGAAAAGTGGTACATGTACAGTACACATCCGTTACACTCAGTGTGGGAATGAGGTGAACGAAATTAGATAGGCACAGACATGAAAAAGGGCGCCATTATTATTCGTTCATAAAATTTCGTGTCAGTTTTTCTTTTACAGTTTTCATTTTAAGGTTAAGTGTGAGTTTGGATTGCGAATCTTATCTGGCAGTAAGAATCGTGTAGAAAAACAGAAAAAACGGGTTAGTGATGAGTTGATGACTGATGAAATACCTCTTTTCAAAATACCTTTTCCTAAAATACCTTGTGGAAAAAATACCTTTTTGGAAATGTGGATTTGTGGATTTGCAACACCCCTGCTGTAGGGTTTTTCCTTGCAGGTTTGTATGAAACTGACATTTCACTAGCACTCCATGTATAGTATGTCAATGATCAACAGGGTTCAAAATTCGTACAATGCAATAATAACTCATAATACAATTACTGCGCGGAAGACGTTCTAAATAATTAAATGCGTTCAATCGCCTACACAAGATTTTGTTGTGTCGCTGGCTTATCAATAACTATTCATTTGTTATTGGGAAAAACAATAATGACACAACTTTCTGGAAATATTTATATCAACAATGGAATAATTTTTAGCCATTACGGTAGTAGAATAGTGATTTAATTACTGAACAGGTCAACAATATTGGATAGTGCAATTCAGCCAGATGTTGTTTTTTTTTGCAAAATAAAGAGGAGACTTCTTATCAACTTGGCGAATAACTTAGCTCTTTCGAATGACTGATTGCAAATATATTACCTCTGAATGACCATATTTATAATCATATATATATTTACCCTTACTGATTCTGTAACGCTCCATACTTTTCATATTTTTCTTATTTTAAATAAAAGTAGGCGGTGGGTATTTGAATACATTTTCGAAATTTTAGTTTTCTCATTATTTAAAATTACCGCCTACTTTTCATATATTTAAATTTTCTTCATGGTTCAAACTCAAAAAAACTAATGCTCGGCAAGTGCTTTCGAAAGGAAATTGGCAATTTAAAACTTTGTATATTGATAAAGAAGTAAAATATTATTTATACTCATAAATCTTTGCCCAGGTAGCAGAAATGTATGAAGAAGACGTTGTTGAAATTCCCACGGAAATTATATCAACTGGAGACTTGATTAAGACAATTTTTGGCGATTTGCGGTAAATGTCAATGCAGGAACTTCCAAAATGAGTCATTGCCGCGCTGACAAATGCGCAGACATTAGAAATGAATAGGAATATAATCGATTTAATTGGTAATAAATCCTAAATCTATTTTAGCGCCGATTCTGTTGTCAGTGAAGACTAAAGATCCAAATGATGCACCAAATTTCCCTGTTGAGTTCCTCAATTAGCAAACTCCATCCAGCAAGCCACCTCATGCCCTGTAGCTTAAGCAAGGTGTCATCATCATTTTGCTGAGAAACTTTAACCCTAAAAAAGGACTTCAATGGAACTCGATTGATTGTGGAAGAGCCTGGACGAAATGTGATAAGAGCAAGAATTATTTCGACATGCAATCACAATGATTTAATTTTCGATAAATTCTAGCGTACGTAATAAAATAAGCAAGGCTCAAGACCAGTCATTTGATCACGTTGGCATGCATTTGAAGACCGAAGTATTTTCACACGGTCAACTGTATGTGGCTTTATCACGATCAAGAGTTGCAAGTCAAATGAAGATGTATATTGATTCTAATCCACAGCATGAAAGATTATTTATTAACCAGAGACAATTCACACGCAATGTAGTTTTCAAAGAAGTTTTTTAAATAAAATAATTTGTTTATCAATATTACTTTGCATACCCAGCGAAGCGGGTACAACCAACTAGTTACAAAATAAAACGCACACTACATTATTAAGTCAAATATTATCTTGATTTTGAAATTTGCTTTTGTCGTCACTTGACAACGGGCAACAAAATGTATTGCATTTGATTGTTTAACATAATTAACATTTATTTGCATACATTGGGACGCTATTGAAAACATTATTGCCTCTTAACAAAAAAGAAGTGTTTATGAAAAAAGTATTATAAAAAAATACTCAAATTCATGAAAAAACAATTTAAAAGTTAGATTAGAAATTGATTGGTTTTGAGTCAAAGGGATCTCACTTTAAATTCTTTTTATTTTAAACCAAGATACACCCTGCATAGTACTTAGCCTATGGAAGCAACTTAATTTGTTTTAATACTGTCGTGTCCTGTCAATATAAATGATTGTTTCTGTTTCACTGGTTTGCATCAATAAGTAAGCGGACGTAAATAGTAAATTAATAATCAGCTTTTTAAGCATACAAATTATAATAATTGCTCTTTAAATTGATTGCTTTTTGGTTTAGACATTCATGTTTTTAATTATACCTGACAGGCTTACAGTGCGATGACAGTTCAACTTGTTTTTGACACTTAAATAAGTGTTTATACATATTACATTTTATCGTTCGTGAATAAACTAGATACAGCAAGTAACTGATTAAAATGAAATAAGGAGTACATATGCATTGTTCTTGAAAAAAAAAACAAACAGCTTAAGCATTTTATTAACATTTGACAGAAGACAATGATTAATAAAAAGGCATTATTTTCTGGGAAATCAACTGAAAGTTTTTGCTAATACGCCAGTCTTTTAGAGTCAGCAGTACCTACCTACTAATTTAAAGGAAAAAATAAAAAAAACGAGAAGAACGAAGAAACGAACTTCAGGTTCACTTCCTATGACATGAGAAAAACCATAATACCTTTCCATGAGGAAACAGCGTTGCAGGTGATTTAGGGCGGCAAAATACGTTCAATCTAAATGCTTCGAAAAAGAAGCTGGCATGGATTCCCTTGATTGCTTCAGAGAAATCAGAATTATCGCAAACCTAATTTTGTTTAGCTGTATATCGGCAATCCATTTTCTGAGGTACTGTGTTCATTTCCATTATCCCCAATAAAATGTGCAAAGCCAAGCTTTTCTTGAATGGTTCACTATTTTTCCGTGTTGAGGAAATTGAAATTTATGTCCGTCATATAGTGTATAGCAGATAAATTTCTTCATTTATCTACATAGTCACTTGCGTCACTGTCAATAAATCAATTCCTCAAATCAAGACGTTTAAGCTCGACTACCAACTTGTTTTAGCCTGTCTAATCAGCTTCAAATTGCACATAATCATCTCATCACATTTATCTCAAATCAAAACAATTGACCATCCTCTTCCATTTGACAGTGCTTTACACTCACGTAACCCCTCTCACATACCATATAGGCTATGAATTAATATAAAACCAGTAATTCATTCTAAATGTATACTTTCAATTCAGCAAAAAAAAAATAATAATTGGCGCCGGTATTCAATTTATTTAGAATTCCACTTCATAAATTTTTAAATTTATTTAAATGTTGTTGGACGCGTTCGTCCATACAGCGCAATCATGCCTTTACCCCTTGACCGATTTTCAAGAGAAAATTATACATACGGCTCTTGAATATTTTACCAATTCAAAATATCCGTCACTTAATGGCATACCTACACATATTTGGTGTTGAAAAGAAAACCAGTTCAAACCAGGTTTTCTTATAAAAGACAACGTCACGGCAAATTTCTTATTTTATATTTATCAATATTTTTCCTGATGCTTAAATATAAATATTTGAGTGAAACAAAGTAACCCCTGTACATATTTAGTTACATGTACTACATAATATGGGCGAAGTGTGCACCTTATATTCTGTGCTTTAAATTAATTTCTTTTTGTTTCCTATGCTTTGTTATTATTCAAGCAGTTTAATAAAGCTAAACACGTATTTCGTTTAAGTGGATGCGCCCGAAAGTGTGACTAAAGAGTCAGTCCACTTAAGATATTGGCCCTCGCCTTTACATTCAACAAAAACTTAAATACATAGTTTATTTTACAAAGAAAATTGTTTCGACTGTAAGACAGACTAAAATGGACGACCTATAGAGTCACTGTCAATTCGGAAATACTCGATGGCAGAACCAACTTATAAGATACCGCAAGAAATATCAAATATCAACTTAGAAGATTAGATTTTTGAATGCTGCCAATGACTACAATGACAATATTTTTGACTTACAAAATTAGCTTGAAAGACTCCATTTTTTTTAGCTTTGTTTCGTTTGATTATTTTCACTTGTTTCACTTGGAATAATCGTGCTTAGAAGCCTCATAGCTTTCAAGTTCAATATATGTATCCCCCATCACTTTAACAGGGATAGCAACTTCAATAATAAGAATATGTATAAGTATGGCATGCATCTCCCGCTTTTAACAGAAAGTTTACAGCCAATTTAAATTCCCACTGTTTTTAGGCTAACAACAACAATACCTAGACTATGCAAGAAAAAGCTTTCTTTATAAGAAGGCCATAAAAACTCTTGCAGATACCAGCTTCTTAATAAATTTGAAAACTGATAAATCAACTATCTGACAGATTATCAAAAGCGGTACGATAACAAAGTAGATTAGCTTTAAAGGAGAGCTCGCTTTTAATTTGTTATCTAAAACTTGGAGAGGCTCGGCGCCTAGCCAAAATTCACTATAAATAGAAGTCGATAATACTTTTGACAGCAGTAATATTTTAAAACTTGTTAAAAGGAGAACGTGTTGCATCCTTGCAATTAAAAATTTCGAAAAGAAATTTCGTAGATGATATTGAATGTATCCATCATCTGTATATTGCAAAGAACAAACACGCTTTCAAATGACATTTCTATCTTTATTGTTGCAACGATAAATATATTAATTTACAGAAAGAACCCAATATAATATCATCCGCCATTGAAATGACATCTCTGTAAGCACACCTCTTTCTACAAGTGAAAGTAGGGATAAGTCTGCAATAAAAGTTGACGTTAGTTAGCAATTTGTTACAAAACGAAGAAACACATAACATTTACGAACAAAGATAGATTATGTTAAGAATACCAGTTCCCTCACAATGACATGAACTAAATAAAATTTAATTTCTGTCGACGTTTTTGCAATAAAACGAAACCCGCATTCCAACGTGTTTCAACTTAAATGACTTGCAGCCCCAAAATAAGGTTAAATTTTAACAATACCTTAAATGCGCTCAAATGTGATTGAACTGTTTTTATTCTGCGGATGAGTATAACAAGGTGACGCAAATCAAACAAAAGGGGGTATGTTCATTTGCTCTGAGCAATTCTAATCAATTAAGCCAACATAAAAGATCGCGATACTATTTGACTTGCTAAGTGGAAAAAAAATCGATCTCAAGTGCAAATGATGATCATTTCCTATTTTCATTAAAAGAATAATTCTTGTTGAATGTATTTGTCATTTGAATAAATTTAACTATTTAAACACCCTGGCATTTCCAATGAACTATATATATATACAAATGAGATCGAGGTCATCATGAATATGGGCTGATGACCCACCTCCAGCAGCAGCAACAGCAGCAGTACATTATCGAGTGTAACCTAGTGCAGTTGATAATGAAACGAAGCTCATTTCTGATAGGGGTGTGGTAACTTTCCGTAGATAACAATTTGCTGTGATCGAAACTATTGGATTGACTTATGCACTTGACTACGATGGCCGACGCAAATTGATATAAATTGACCGATGAAGGTGAAACTGGAGGTGCTTTTAGTGATCTGGTGCGACAACAAGCGGAGATGACACGAACCACGTACCCACTATTTGTTTACTATTGTGTGTATTATGAATGATGGCTGGGTTTTCTATAAAAATCAAAATGAAGGTCCGATTTTTAGGAGATTGTTGAACTCAGTCATTCTCATTGTATCCAATGGATGCGAATGAATTTACAAGAGAAAAACTTGTTCTCGTATAGCGGAAGCGAATTTAGGTCTATCACTTTTAGAGCCAGTTAAAAATGAAAATAAATAAGTGAGCAACAAGTCTTGCCGAGAGAGACATTGCGGTCTTTATTGACAGTTAAAAATAAACAAATGTAGCAAACATTTTATTTTACGTAGTTTCTTACACTTAGCAGAGACAAAAACAGACAACACCAAAATCTTTATATCATGGAACTCATCTCGATTTTGCACATCCTCCGAAACTGATTTCAGCAACAAGATCCTTGTTCTGCTGGGGGTTACTATTCATACCATAATTGTAGAATTCGTGGCACTTGGTTAGATTTGATGAGTATGCACCATGAGATGTAAGCTCACTTTTCAACATTTTTAACAACCAGCAGAGTGCAGTTCATTTGCATGTATACTGCCCAGACTTAATGCAGAAAAACGGATAATAAGAAACGTATAGGACGTATGGATTACAGATATCCTTTTGGTACAGGTACAATAAAAATTCTAACGATCTTAACGATCTATCAAAATCAGTCAAAAATACATTATTTGGTTAATAGATATGCATGTACAATAAAAATAAAAGTAGATTAACATATTTTATATTCGACACATTCCCAGAGAGGCCAAAAACCCCACGCGGCAGTAATGAATCTTTTAAAAAGAAAAACGAATTTACCACCAACTTGTCATAAAATTCACATTTTAGCGAACATGACATAATAACACAAGTTGTATTCGCATTCAGGAAACATATAAATTTAACACAAATAAAATTATTTGTTCAATCCGACCGCCCTATTAACGTCCAAAGGGTAAATATCCCCAACCGAATTTATTTTAAAAATGCTAACACGACATCCATTTTTGGTATGCAAATGAAGAAAGAAAAAGAAAATTTACAAAATCTCTTTAAGGTAAATTAACACAGTCGTATCGTATACAAAAAAGGGCGAACATACAAATTGATAAGTATATTCGATGTCAGATGTAAAGAGTAAACTGCCACCTACCAAATATCGAGTCAGGTAATTGCTTTAATGTTTTTTTTTTTTGATATTTTGTTTTTTTACTAAATATCGTGTGTATTGGATTTTATATAATTGTTTATTTCGGAAAAGTAAATGAAATGAATGCTACAAAATAAAATAAATACCAAACCCAGTTTACAAAAAAATAATGTATATAACAATCATCACTAAAGTGGAAAGCTGTTTTTCTTGATCAAATTCAGTTTTCAAATCAAAAAGGGAAAAATTTAACAAAAAAATAAAATAAATAAAACTGGGGCTCAACAAATAAACTCAACAACAACGGTGCTGTCTAACATTCAGTGGAACTTTCAGTGGTGGATTTTTAAACGTTTTTTCAAAACAAAATTCAACTCAAAAACATAGAAACACAACGATCGATGGTGGAACATTATTATGTACACATCATATATCTAGGTACGCACTTGTACAATTTATAAAAATATTCCATCACCGATATATCCGTTCTCAACTACAACTTAAAAGGAAATCATAAATATATATGCTTCAGCTGGAGTTTTGAGTTTGTTTCAAAGCATTTCATATATTTTTTTTTTTCCAAAAACTAAAGAATAATTTTTTTTCAATTTTAAATCCTAACCTCGCCACCCAATAAATCCAAATCATGAGATCCTGCCGTTTTAATTATGTTGTAGATTTTAACGTACGGCGCCTTTATTAGCTGTGATTATTTTCAGCATAGTATTTAATTTTTTTATGGAATTTTTTGTCGTTGGAGAGAGAGAGAAAACCATATTATAAAAAATACGAAAATATATTTAAAAGAACAAAACAAAACTTGAAATACTCTCGACATTCGATGACGTACAATTCATCTTATTAGCTTTTTTTAATTTAATAAAATAGGAAAAAAAATGATAACTCACCTCCCATGACTCGCGTGTTAGATCACCGATTTCTTCGCCTTCTTCGCTGCTAGTGCGACCATTTTTGTTATGACCGCTCTTTGTCCATTCGGTATCGTGTTGAATTAGTTCAAAGCCACGTGTCTTGATTTGATCTTCGTCCAGTTCGCCGTACAAGTGGGGAACCCAGGTGTTAACGAAACGATACAATTCGTCGACGCTGCAAAGTTAGAAGAAGATTTTTTAAATAAAGAATAGAAGAGTGACAGATATACATATGTATGTTAAGGATGATCAGAGATAATAGAAACTGCTCGCTCTAGTTATCCTAAAATGTGTTAGATCTGGAATGCACTAGTGGATACTACGTGACTGAAATTGTTTTTGTAAGGTCGACAAAATTCAGTGAGGTATTGCTCGCTCACGGATCCAGCAATTCGACCCCAGTATTCTTGTTAGACCGATAAATTCTTAACATAAGAGATTGACCAGGCTAAACCTCTGTCTGGTATAAAAATGCTATCTGTTATACATACTTCGACACATTTAGTTATACTTGGGCCGTGACAAGCCTCCGCTATTTTAGTTCGCGAAATATCTGTCTGGAACGTTAAATCGGCGTTAAATTTAGACATTTAGCCATAATCTGAATCAATAAAAAATCTAAGCATTCTTATTAAAAAACTGTATTATGGGAAACCTTTTATTTGTGCTTAAAATAGTGTTTGTATGTCCGTCCCATCGGTATCCTGTATAATAAATTATAGGGAGCACTTATGTATATGTGCCGTGGAGAGAAGTTGGATACCGGGCTCAAAGTCGGAAAGAAAAGGGTAACACTGCATCGTCAGCCTTACAAATATCTCAGCGATATTGTTTCAACGGAGCGGAGACGCAAAAATAAACTACGTACAGTCAATTTCTGTAGTTTTGAATGGTTCCCACAATAGGCTCATTTGAAACGCATTTCAAATCATCAACTAAAGGCTTCAGACAGAAGTAAACATGTTTGCATGCTAATTTCTATTTTGCGATTTCCAGATTTTATCTCATTATCCCTCGCCCATTTGTGAGCCCCTGTTACAAGTTATTGTGCTGGAAATTTGCATTCAGATTCAGACTTTGATTCAAAGTGACCAATCGTATCGCCTCTATAGTATTACCCTCAACAATGCATACACAGATCTATTACATATTATCTATAATTTTTTGGTGACTCGATGAGGGGGCAGGACAGGCGTCGGTTAAATCTAAATAATAAAAAAAAATGTCAATTCATTTCAACTTACCGATTCTTTGGTACACTAAACCAATATTCTGGTCGCAATTTATTTTTGCCGTACGACATCACCGATGTTGGTAGGGGTATGGCTTTTCCAATTGGTTTACCCATACGTAATCGCAGATACAGTGGTGGATCGGAACAGGCTCTTGCTGGTCGTGGAATCAGTTCTAATTTTCGTAGTTGTTGTTGATTGAAGTGAAGAGAAGAAAAAAAAATAAAGTAAACGTCAAATTAATTAGAGGAAATAAACGCAATATAAGAGAGACAATAAAAAATTGGTGGTAGAGGGTGGGGTAGAAGTATAGTACAGCAGGGGATGCCAGTAGATTGTTGTTTACCACGGGGGATAAATTGTGACAAATTGAATATAAAGTCGATTCAATTTTGTGGGTTAAGCGCGCACACATGCAATTAGTTTGGAAGCTTTTCGGACAACACACTCATATAGGCGGACGGTGATGGGAAATCATGCATGGAAAACAACAATTTGGATATCGATGATATTCGTAAACAGTTTGGGTTTTGTCTTATCATCAAAACAAATTACGTAAGCTGGCTTGGTGGAATCCAAAGGAGTGTAGTCGATGAATGACGATTTTTTACTGACAATTGTGGATCTAAACAAGGAGCGGTTTTAATATCAATGGACCAGCTGATGGAAGGATATGATATTCTCAAAAAAAAGAAGAACTGTTTCTGAATCTGAATTTATTAGGAAATGTCAACTCGAAATGTTTTCAGTGTTGCAAACGACACACAGATTTGGAGTCAATATACAAATAGCTATATAAAAGAAATAACAGAGGCCAATAGCCGAATAGCCGGGTCTACGAACGAGTTTTACCTGCCTTGATTTTAGTCCATCAAGCATATACAAAAATTAGTTATGTTATGTCATATATTACTCGTTCACGGCCGGCGGTACGCAATTAATTCGAATCCTTAATCTGATTTTTGGTGTAGAAGGAATAACAACATATTGGATGATAAATGCCATTAAAAATCGGGCTAAGAAATCAGTAAATATCATGATTCCACAGCGTAACAGGAACTGATATTTATTTAAATTTAGCACGTCAGTGAAAATTTAATAATAGATATGTACATATTTGTAAAAGTAAACATTTCCTTTCACACAATTATAGCTTTTAATCGACTTTAAAAACGAAAATCGTCCCTTTGTCAACGCGAAAGTGTATAAGCATGAAGGCGATAATTGACCGTTGTGTTGTGATATTGTGCAAAAATACTTTCGACCGTATATGCGTCAGCTACATATATTATACAATAATTGCAATGGATCCGAAAATACTTTTTATGAGAGTCTGCAAATGCGTACAAAATTGTTACAAGCCGTTCAATTAATTCAATAAAGTTTTAAGACAATTGGATCAACTGAAACCAATATCAGAACTTACCATCTTAAAAAAACAACAACCGCTACCCCACATAACTTGTACAATTTAAATAATAAAAACGTTGTATAATTGCCGGCAACTTCGAGGAGATATCGCCGGCTAAATTAACAGTTTATTTTTTGCCAGTAATGTAAATAACAAATTTTTGTTTTTTGAAATCTGGTTTCCACTATTAGGTGCATATTAAAGAAGCTAAAATGGTTAAGTTAAGACTAGCTACACATTGGACACGAATTTGTATCGTACGTAAACGTACTGAATACGATTTTCTCCGTTAAATAGGGAGTGTCCTGGTGATATCGCTTTTGTGTGTGATGAAGTTAATTTTAATATTCTTCTAATTCGGAGACAGCGGCCGGCGGTCGGCGTCGTCGCTATGGTAGAACCGAATAGCTGAGCGAAATATATTTAAAAAGAGATGAGTTCAGTGAATTTCATCATATTATGGAAGACTTACTATATATAGACCCCATACTCTTCGTATCCCATGTCCCATATTAACTTTTGTGTCTGTAAACCAAGTTAATTTATTTTTCTACATCCATTTTGAATGTTTCAATGCACGAATGTGGTTAAGAATCCCGACAAGTGGGGATTGTATTCGCACGTCGCGTCGGAACTACATGTATGTACACGTACGACAAAATCGCACCCAGTGTGGGCGTCCATAGTACTTTGAAGGTCGGGATTGTTCGTGCGTTGGCGTACGTATTCGCACGAGTCAAATTCGTACGAAAATGCGTCCAATGTGCAGCTAGCCTAATGGTTAGCGTTACATATTAGCGTGATCATGACGCACGTCCTACTCCGGCTGTAGCTTGTCGTATATGATTACAGTGTGAAGATTCTTAGCTGTTTTTTTACACTTGCGGTTTGTAATTATTCTATATACAACTTTAGGACACAATTTGACTTATTTTGACGTCAGCGTGTAAAAAACTGACACGATTTTTGGCTTAAAGGGGCACTCGCCGAAAAGGAGAGTGGATAGATTTTGGATCGTGAGAACAATGACAAAAAAAATATCTCAGCACCCATTATGAAGAGCGAACGAACTTGTTACACCTAGCAGTCGTAACGCGTCAGTGCGCTCGTTAATTAAAAGCTATGTTTTCTACGTTCTGCAACTGAAAAGTCATGCGAGGGAAAACACATTATGCGCGCCTATCCTAACACAATACTTCCTACAAAACCACATGTAAGCTTTATGGCAAACTACATCGAAATCACTCGACTTTGACGATGGTTTTGCTAACGAAAACATTTGCGTTTGTTGGGTTTTTGTAAATTAAGACACATATAAAGTAAATAACTCCTACAGTTGATTATTCTTTCAAGTCAGTATAATAAGGCCGTTTGATACAAAACAAATATTAATACATTCAAATCAAGGATCACAGAAGATGGGTGGAAAACTTATAAAATAAAGACATTACATTATATAGAAAGTTTGAACTGAAAAAACAAAGACACTTCTGAAGTACAGATTTACACATCGAGCATAGTTATTTGTAATTTTGTATGTGCAAACTCTTTAAACATACCAAGTTGATCTAGATTTGGAAAAAATGGTGCCCGTACTACAATTGTGTTTTAGATTTTATTGTATGTATTATTGTCATGTGTAGATGTTATTTTTGAAACACGAATTTAACGGTGTGAGTGAAATTTTAACAAATAAAACAAAAGACGAAGAAAAAAAATCAATAAATATTAGTGCAAAATGTACAAGTCAAACTCGATAACAAATAAAGTATCTGTACTTACTGTCAACACTAACGAACAGTTCCGGTTTGTCATCGATGGACACCATCGAGCGGTAGTCCAACTTCGGTGCTGGCGGCTTCTCCTTGTTCAGTTTCGTTGTGGATTGTGTACCTTCAGAGGAATGAGGTCGCATAAATGTGCCAATCGATGAACGCCTATAATAGTCGAATTTAATATTAATAAGTTTGTTGAGGCCAGAGCTAAAATACATATTTAAGTTGTCATGTCATTGTCGAAGTCGAAGGTGGGTAAGTAAACGACACGCCTCGAACAACGACATTTACATAAAATTGTATTTTCATTAAAAAAAGAAGAACGCGTACTTGGTAGGCATATTGAAAGAGGCTGACACAAGGTCAGTTAAATAAGGGTTCAAGCCAAATTAAATAAAAAGTCAAATTAACATCGTTATCAAGAAACTTGCAAGTTTATTATCTTATTGGGATCGTATTTAAATCGACGATCGTTGTGGAATGTGAATGTTTTCTCGAAAATGCAGGGGTGGTTACATCTACGTATCCTCGACGGAAGTAACTCGTCTAGGAATAAAACTACACATTCTACAGTGCACATTTTTAGGCCACATGCTATATTATCTAACATTATCTGTATTATTTCCTGACTTTAAGTCTAAGACCGTGTTTATTGGTACGATGAAGGAAGCAATCCTGTACGAAGCCAAACGGAGTCAGACTCAGAGACATGCTACCAAAAGGGAAAAGGTTATAAATTATACTAAACGCACAATGCACAAAAGTGCAACGAAACTAGAAACGTAGCAATAACACTTCTATCCACTGTTTCAATCATAATCAATTTGAACAATAATCCAATCAAAGAAACAGAGTTTTTAATATGAAAACTATTATCCAGCTGTCTGATTACCAAACTCCCAGAACACATTAACAATAAGTTATTGCTAGAGTCATATGCACTTCAGACAGATTGAATATAAAGGAGCAGTTTGATTTCTTAGGGCTAAAGGGAGGCCTGCATTCAACAGTTTGTAGACATCCGCACCTCCGTAGCGGTGTCTGGAAGCCCTTAGAAGTGCTGACTTTGATCTACTATCTACTTTTTCGGCAGGGAACTATCATTAAGGAAACCAATGGTTTGTACATGATTGGATAAAATAGGGCGCATATCTCACAGAGCTGTTTAAAACGCCCAGAATTAAGATATAAACGGCCTATGACGGGAGAGAGTAGTAACTCAATCTTCTTGGAAGAAAACAGTGGAATTACGAGAAGCCTGATGTTGAGTCCATAGAGAACTGTCCACTCTTGCAATGAATTACGAACGTTTTACCAAAAGATAAGAAAATAAAGGAGTTGTACAACTCCGTAACGAAGACCAGACTACAAAGGGGAACAAGGGAACATTTCAATAGAGTCGCAGATTCTAAGAATTTGAAAGAACCACTTCTTAAGGTGCTAGAACACGTGACGTCAACAGGGAGTGCACAAAGAGAGCTTGTACACGGCATGTAGCCATTGGGATCATACGCTGACGTAAAAATGACGTCAGTGCTACATACGTATGTAGCAGCTTTCTTTAGACACTTAAACGTCGATGACAACCAACTATAAGACAAGTATGAGTGTCTTAACTCCATAGGCTGGTTTTGAGAGTCACCCTAATTTCGTTCTTTCCTTTTTTTTATTTATAAGGCTCGTATGAGTCGAACTACCTAATCTATGAGCGAGCAATATGTTAGTGATGCGGCGGTCAGATGCCCTAGTCTTTCTATACGCCACACCAGTTTCCTATGAGGTCTCTAGCAATTAAGGAGGCCAGGATAAAACTAATTTCACGGTAAAAAAAATAATAAAAATGGATAAAACTAATTCCATGGTATAAACTCTGCACATTAAGAACAATTGGCGGCTTTGGTGATGTTTCGGACTAATGCTGGGTTTCCACTTGTCGATTTGAAATTGACAATTGACGTATTTTTATGCCAATTAAACAATTGGCAAGTGGAAATAGCGAAAAATTGCTTGTCAATGAATTGACTAACAGCGTTTGCCAATAATTGACAAAGAAACCACTGGACAAGTGGAAATAGCTGAATTGTCAAACAAAATGTCACTTTGTCTATAATTGACAGAGAAAATTTAATTGGCATCGAGTTCATAAGTTGGTCAATCAACTGACAAACGATTTTTTGACAATAATTGGCATAAGTGGAAATGAACTGACGTTGGTGTCGTTCAATGACATAAACGCGAGGGCTGTCAAACTTTGTCAATCAACCGACATGTGGAAACCCACCTTAAGGCACTTTCGTTGTAGCCGCAATTTTTCGGGAAATGAATTATTTTTAACCAGAAAAGACTCACTCAAAGCACTAATACAGAGAGCAGAGTATAAATCTCTAACCGATGATGGAGCTCTTTTAAAGAACGTTGTCCTATATCAGTTGATTATTTGGGTCTAGAAATGATTTCGAACGTAACGATACAAAAAAAACATACCAAACCTACCAGGAGAAAGATTCAGATCTGCCAATGTCAATAAAATATGTCCAGGCAAGTTCACCTCAAAGCATTTCCCTAACACGATTAACTTCCCACGATACACAAAATAAAAATAACCATGAAACTATACCAATGCAATAGTTAATTTTAAATTCACAACAAAATTAAAACAACAGATGAATGGTGTTACGAAGTTCACTACGTGCACATTAAATACAGTTTGTTTTTCTTATAGGAAATACAATTAAAAAATAAATATGTAATTTATATAAACAAAACGCCATTACATCTTACAAACGAAACATCAAACAGATGAACAAGGTTAAAAAGTTTTAGTAGACGGCCTAGCAGAGTTGAAAAAGCGGTTTCTTTAGAAGGAAGTACACAACAAAAAAACTCAAATTTGTATATACAATAATCAAAATAGGATGAAAGTATACATTGTAACTGAAAAGAACGCAAGAACGTATTGCCTACACATCGATAGAGATTATACACGGTCATTTATGACACCAATAACAAAACGAAAACAATTAAAACTAAATTAATGTTCGTTTTGCCCTTACCCGGGGGTACCGTGACCCTCAGAATGTGTCGAATGTGGTGTCAATGGAGGCACTGGCGAGCCACCAGAGTCCTCGGATGGCGTTTTCGAAAACAGATTGCCACCCAACTCGGATACCAAAGTTATGGGTGAGCTTTTTGTTTTTTTTTTTGTCGAAATAAACAAATCATAAACAATTTTGGTGTGTTTCAATGTGTCAAAGTGAGAAGGAGATCAAATGAAGAGTGGATTTGTGTGTGAAAATGTGTAGGTGTGAAACAAATTTGTTAGCCAAATCCCAGGGTGAGCATTTCAAATAAAAGAAAAATGAATTTTTCCAATTATTACTAAGACTTGTCAAAGAATTTTGAGATTGATGTGCTAAATTTGAACGGATTTGCAGTGCGCACACACTTACCTCGAGAATACTTTGGAGAACACACTCTGATTCGAATCGCCAGTATTCGGAGCCGATTCAGTGTCACTGGACTTGCCAATGCCACTGACGCCGCCAGTGCTGCCACCAGTTTCACCGGTTAGACCCTCCACCCAGGTAAGGGGATAGGATAATCGCTTAAGCATCTGAAAGGATAAAAAAAAGATCAATTCACTGCTACGTAGCTATGTTTAAGTGCACTTACCTTGTTCTTTTTGTCGCCAGCCTTGTCGAGGTGACTCTGATTTAGCTGTTGAGGTTCATTGTCGTCCACGCTGAAGCTCACGCTGGAGGTCTTCTTGCGACCACCACCAACCGATGGAGCGTCCAAACTAGACGACGTAGTAGTTTCACTGACATTTGTGGGGGAAATAGTTTTCGGCGGTACCCAATCAGAGCTTAAAACAATATCAGCATCACTGTAGACGGTTTTCTTTGGTATGGGTTGTACATTGGGAATCGGGTCGCGTATATCAATGCCAGAGTCGTAGCGTGATTGCTTCGATAGCTCTTCCAAGTGTTCCAAATCGATTGCAGCAATACCACCGGCTAAAGCACCCATGCCAGTGGCACCAACGCCACTTATTGACGAGGTGGCCGAGTGCGGATCCTGGGCACGTGCACCACTATCACCTGTTGTCAGGGACTCGTTATCGGCCTCTTCATCCGATGATCTTCGGGATATAGATAAAGAAAATCTAGATGATGTTTGATTGCCGACGGTATTTGGGGGAGGGGGGGCGAGTGATGCATGTGTTTGTGTGTGCGAGAGAGAGAGAGCATATCGAACATGAAAGTAAGGCGGGATGAGGGTGATGTAAGGGGTGATTTTGATGCGCAAATAGGCAGAAAGGAAGATGAAAAGTAAACAGAAAATTATTTAATAACTTGAACATATAATTATTTCAACATTTTTTTAGTACATAATTCGTTTGTTTGTCTAATTAATCCAGGACAAGACTTACAATTTGTTTTATTCGCATTCGCTGTTCTTTGTGTAGTACATATCACATGCGGGTTAGGAGTTTACATCTACATTTAGTTAGTAGGTTTAAGAAGTTATAGAAGGGAGCACGTGAGATTGGCTCATATACGAAGACTTATTTCTCACCACTGTAGTCATTAAGAAGATATATTGAATATAAATCGCGTTTTTCACACGAAATTACCGCATATTGTGCGTAAAATCCGCGATGAGATCTTTGGTTAAGTGCCTTACTAGTTTGACATTAATAACAGTAATATAGGCCCCCATTCTGAGTGTCGATAGTTGATCGTTGATCGAAAACTGTGATTGTCGATTGCGATTGATATTTGTCGATTTGACAGTCGCTTGTAGTCGTTTACAAATGTCTGGTCGATGCTTTCTCTTGGAAGTGAAAAAAATATTGCGCATACGAATAGCTAAAATCAATCGACGCAATCAACAATTATTGTCCTGACTATCGCTGATTGACAATCACAATAAGGGCCACAGAATCTATCTAAACTCATCGGCTGTCGATGTGTTCTCCCAAATACATAATCTATTTACGACTTAAGCACACGCGCCAATTGAAGATGACGAATCGAATCGGTAAGAAAAACATACTCCTGGCAATAGGCACGATACAACGGACATGACAAAGAGGGAAAGATAACTGGACTAGCGCTGTAGACTACAAACTTCTCCTAGCCTTCTGGAAAATTACAATATAGCTTAGACTTATCATCTCCACAAATTAAGTGTATGCGCGACTACGGAATGTGGATTCTTTCTGGAGGAGGATGAATCCGCTGAACATGTCCTCTGCAATAGCCCGGCACTACCATAGTTGAGAAGACGTACGAGGAATCTAAATAGTTTTCTGAGCTTTCCTTTCGATCTTAAAGATTTTTGATAAAGTTTTAGAGAAGAAAAACAGCATGTACCACGTTTCTCCTAATCCAATATTGCGCTTATTTTACCGCCGAAAACGATGTTGTGATTTGGATAGCAAACGGCGTGACTGAGGTACAGTTTGTCAGAGAAAACGTCTCAATCTACCCTACACCGTCAGTGTTGAAATGTATGAAAAAAAAAATGCATTTTCTCGATAATATGTAATGCGCTGGCCCGAGCGATGGTTCCGATATGGTGCCTACACAACCTAACCTAGTAGGTGGACTCATCAGTAGACGACCACTACATCTGATCTAGATGCAGAGTTTACTCAATGTTTACCGATACATACTTTATTATTTAGTAAGTAGGGATGCCAGTTCTTAAACGAGATTGATAAAGTCCCTAGTCTTTTTTAAAGAAAAGTTTACACAATTCCCGTTCAACTTCGGGCATCTCCGCTTTATAGAGCGTATGGCTTAACTTATACTTACTTGCCCCAGTCGAGCATGCATGTATTTCGTAATCTTGTTGTGTACAAAAATCGACGACACTTTTCAAAGCAAAACTCATTAAAAATACTCGACAGACTGACAAGTACCATCATGCAACACTTAAAAATTATGCATTCAAGTTATTTCAACAGAATAAAATAGCTATGGGTTAGAGAATTAAATTGGCATGAAATGCAGCATTCGGTTTTAGTATGGAAAGCTTTTGGCAAACTCTATTCCAACTGTCTTACCGATCCTTACTGGGTATAGCCCAGTGATGATCCAAGAGACTCTTTCGTCTCTCCTCGAGCGTAGTACGTTTGTCAGTAATTGACAGAGTTTTCTTATCATCAGCGTCATCACTCTCAGCTTCCGACTTTGATTCAGTCTTAGACGTTTCTTTGGCTTCAGCTTCTTTGTCTTCCTTCTGCAAAAAAAAACATAACCACAATTATCAAATGCACACATTTAGTTAGAGCACTAACTCACATCAACTGGTGTCACACGCTCCCGATCGAATGCTTTGGGGAAAGCATCACCATCACGACCAGAACCGGAACAAATTGATTCCTGATCGTCACATGTCTCAATCGAACCGACACCTAATTCAGAAAATGTTTCATCTTTTACCATCAATGAATCTCTACCAGATGGTGAGTGCGTACCTTCCAAGTGGCTGGATGATGTTGCTTGTTGCTGCTGCTGCTCCAACACTGACTTGGGATAGTAGATCTCGGCTTTCTCTGTTGTATTAGATTCGCCACCGGCAACGCGCATATGGGCGATATCATGAAATATGGCAGCGTTGACAACCAGCTCCATAGGAGCAATAACACCATAACTTTCGGGACCGTGTTCAATAACCAATGTATCGGATACATTTGGATCGAACATTACCGCATTGGGGGTGACGAGAAGTACACCGCCCACAACACCTTGGCCATCGGTTATGTGCCGCACGTTGATCTTTAGGAAACGTTGAGTGATAACCGGGTCGTCACCAGTTGATTCGGTGCCATTTTTCGGTGAGATACGTTCAATGTGTCCTGGTTTTGGAGATCCGGGCCGAAGGCCTTCAAGTATTTCTGAAATACAGCATTTTATGTATCATTATTTAAGTTGGCTTACAAGGGGATTATGTTGTCAGATGTAGGTTACAAATGGTTGCCGAAATGCATACAATTTAGGGCCTTATCTTTGCGGTATTCTGTAATCAATTAGATGAAGGCGTTTATTCATCAATCAAAACTAGGGCTCACTTAAGCGCCCAAGACGTCAGTAACTCGAACGAATTGACGATTGATTGCAAGCCAGCAAATCATTTCCCCTTATGTAATGAACTACCAGACAATGCAGCGAGCGATATTATTAGTTATTCCTGTGCGTAAAAACAGAAGCGTTGATCTGATCATATTTAACAGTTTATCGCCGTAAAGAAAGAACGCCGCGCCCTGGCCATCTTTCGTTACTCTGTTATCAGATTTGAATGATAAGATCATTTTCTAATGAAACCGCAACGATTTCCATTTGAGCAACAAATTGAAAAGAAATTGCCTGATGCAAGCAGATGTTGTAGGTAAGAAACCAGTTAAGTAAGTACATGCGTAGGTATACCTATCTTGAACTCAAGGTGCCTTAACTTTTCCCGAAAACAAAAAAAAATTAGAACAAATTCAATTAGATTTTTTTTTTGATAAGAGAAACTAAATACTCAAGAAATGATATATTATATCGGAGCGCTTTATCATGGTTCTTGATAATGATAGCACACAAGCGAGGCGCGACTCCTTTTCTTTTACAAAAAGTTAGCAACGTTTTCTAAAAATATTCGAAACTGAGTTGTGCAGCAAATACTGATATGTATACAGAAAATAGCTCAAAGTTTAAATTTAAATGCGGCGTTAGCGCCAATCAATACCATATCCACAGCTGTGAAGAACGCTAGTCACGATAAACTACTAAATTCAGTTAGTCATGCAAGATTTAGCTTATCGCTAGGCAATTAACTTTATCAGTAGTTTCTTAATGAATGCTAATTTTTAGGGCTATTTTAATTAAATTTGTTAATGCATCTCAGATTCGTTGTACGTACCCTCAATCAGCTGGCCAGTTTTATTGGGCCACGATGATTCTACGTCAACCAGAAGCGCTTAATTAAAACATCACGAGCTGATTACATCGCGCCTATAATTTACCACAAGAAGCCACTAATCCAATCACACACTATGAAATTATTTTTAACAAAATCTTTTGTTTACGTTTAGAGCAGCAAACATAATAAATAAAACATGAATAAACGTTAGTAAACGCAGACGGCGAAGGTGACGAACGATGATGGCATTAGACCAGACTAGAGAATAATTAATGTTTTATTCTAACATTAGGAGTACCTAATATTTTCGAGGCATTAAAATGCACCTTAATCAACACCGAATCAATAAATATTTTAATGGAATTACAGGATTGAGAAAATAAAGCAAAAAGTTTGCATACCCATACCTCCATCACGCCAGAATACAGCTGTATGCATGTTGCTATGCTATTGTTGTGTATTTATTTCTAGAAATGCAAGTAATAATCAACACGATCTAGTTGATTTTGAATGAATTCACATTAAGAATTGTTTATCGTATGGATTATTCCGAATTTGTTTCGAAAATTCTCCAAAAATTTGCTGAACGAACGTAACGCTCGTGAAGTTACTTTTTGACGTTTGACAGCAAGTGGTTTTATTTTTCTCGTTGGAAATTTCTGCACACAAACATGCTTTTCGTATTAATAGGAATTAGGAAGTGCGAAAGAGAAGAATATGGTAGTGGTGAATGACAACTGGAATATTGGATTGGAATAAAAAAAGCTTCTTGTCGGCAAACAGATATGGCATGAGGTAGTATGACGGATTAATGATAATAGATTTTATTTTTATAGCTGATTATTTTTCAAAGAGAATGTTTTTTGCGTCATGTTTGTTTAGACATACCTATATACCTTGCACAAATGTTTTGGAAATATATCAACGTACAGTTATGCTCATTTAAAGCATATTTTCCCAAATTAGTTAAAAAATGTAACCCGTCATTTCATACTTTCTTACTTACTTATATTATATCTACTTTAGCTTTGTCTTGATTTAAGATACCTACCTACAACAAAATTTCATACCTAAATTTTTAGTGGCGTAGGTACCTACTGTACGTAGGTAGGTTTACACCGCACCTAAATTTAACATTAACGCAGACAACATTTCGAAATCCATTTTTGCGTTCTCACTGAAACTTCAACATTGTAAATGACAGCTAGTGCCAGAATTGATGATCTACAGATGTTTGTGTTTCGAAATCAGAAGTGGTTTGTACAATTTTTTGACAGCCGTTTTTTTTTTTCAGTGAGCTGAAAAGTCATCAAATGAAGTGCGGAATTCCTTGAGAGCTTTTTTCGATTTGACAAATTTATTCCGCTGTGAAATCCAACATTTCGAAATGTTGGGAAAATATATGCCGAAACCGAATTGCTGAACGCTGAATTAAGGTGCGGTGTATACGCACCAGTGGTATTCATGCAAAGTCGTAAACTCGTCGTAAGCGTTAGTAGTAAGTTTGGTAAGTTTACGACGTGGTAAATGAACTGTCAAAATTTATATGGAAAATCATTTACCACAAGGTGGTGAACTTACTACGCGAATTTGTGTGGAAAACCGAGATGGTAAACTTACGCCGACGTCATTGTGACATTACACACTTGAAATAAAGGCGCGAAATCAGAATAAAATTATTTCGCATGCATTCATAATACTTTTGATGCATTTATAAATAGATATTGCACTCTATTCCAAGTGAAATAAAGAAAAGTTTTAAAGGAGTGTAAATAACGAAATTTCCAACTTAAACGTTATCGTTGAACTCAATCTTGGTCTTAAAACTTTGCCTTTGAAATATAAAGTTTGTTCCTTTTCTGTTCCACTTCTCAGTCAATTCAACAACATTTTTGAATTATGTACTATGATATGCTATGGTTAAAATGTTTCAGACTATTCTTATGGCAATAACCGACGCCTTAGGCTGCAGTTATAGCTATCAGAAAAGTCCATCCGTAAAAACACGCAACAGAACAAAACTGAAACATCTAACCATAGCATATCATAGGAATTCAGTGGAATACTTCGTGAAACTGGTTGAGAAGTTGAACAGAAAAAAATGTTCGTACGGAAAAATAAAGAAATTCTGTTTTTAGAAAATTTAAAGATCAGTTGCTAAATTTTTTTTGACGAATTAGTTTTATAATTCAAAAGCAACTATTTAAGACCAAGTTTGAGTTGAACGATTAAGTTTAAGTGCTCCAAAAAAGTGAAACAATTTTTTTACGGATACATTTTACTGATAGCTATAACTGCAGCCTTAGGGGCCAGAACACGAAACAGTACAAAACTGAAACATTTAACCGCATCATTTTATTGGAATTCAGTTAAAGGTTGCACTAAATAAAGCGGAGAAGTTATGTTCGGGTAGCACAGCAGAGTAGGCCCATTGTGTACCTACCAGAGGATCACAAAACTACCGATTGAACCAACAGCGAGTTTGCCGAGAGCATAAGCGATAACGAAGTTTTGATAAAAATTGGGCAAAGTTTCACTTCACACAGATTTAAGCAAACAAAAAACATACCTCTCTCCTCGGTGGCTGCAGACTCTTCTGTGGATAGTTTCCTCTCAATTGGGCTGGATTTTCCTGACGCACATGATGCCTTTTCATCGCCAGTTCCTGATCCGGTGGATATGTCATCTTTAGCGGTTTTATCTGGCACCAACAGCTGTTGGCCAGGATATATAAATGAACTGTTCAAACGATTCAAATGTGTTAGTTCAGATGGCGTGGTATCGAAACGGGCAGCAACCGATGTCAGTGTATCACGATTTCCAACCGTGTACGATAGTGTTGGTATAGTCGGCAGCGATGACTTCTTTCGTTCATCTGAAAAATAATAAAAACAAAATGCAATTGCAGTTAAAGAGAAAAATCCATTCGAAAATGTTTGCAGTGTGGCGATTACATAACTAATTTATTAAAACCTTTTATAGTCTTCTCAAACCGAACGAATTCCTGGAATGCTAGGCTTATGTCATCGTAATCATAGATATCACTTTTATAGGCAAATACAAGAAATTCACAACGTTCTGCATGTCGATAGATTTCAATGTTTTCCATGTTTTTATTTTAACTTCAGCGTCATAAGGATAAGTGTCAAACCGAACCGACAGCAATCAAATCCAGACGGCTAATGAAATGAATACTGAATAGTTGTTAGTAAACACAACTGAGATGCCTGCTATGCTACTTCATAATATCGTTTTTTGCTTACTTTTCGACAAAATGCTCAGCGTCAGCGATTATAATGAAGCAGAGAAGTTTGTTTGTACACAAAATAATAATATGCTAGAGATTACAATTGCGACCAAGCTGAGACAGAGTTCCTTTCGAGCTGGGGACTATGTGGCTAACTGATTAGTTATTACTTGGAGAGAGCTACTCATCCCATAAATCAAATTTATCGAAATATTGTTACTACTTAGTACTTCTTGTTGATAGATAACATAAAATCGTACATGATAAGTAGGTGCTTTGCACACAAATGCCATTAAAACTGAGCGGCAAATTCGCGAACATGTGCTTTCGACAAGACGAAGTAGTGAATCATAATTGTATGATAAGATTCGTATTGGGAAAAGCATTTAGTTGTGTTGATATCAATGTTAATTGTGTAGCTTTCGACGCACGGAAAGCATTCAAATTAATATGAGTACCTACTTGCAGCGGCGGTGCTCACATTTAGCTATCTCAAATCTCAATTCCGTTGAGCAACAATCACCGCATAAATTAATATAGTCTATGAACAATTCGAGATGACAATAATAATAATAATAAGCAAATTGCTAAAACATTTTCGTCTAAAAAGAAATTTATTCATCTTCTAATTTGTTCATATTCATCTGCTCGTTTTTGTCAGCTTTTTTAAAATATTTGTCTGAAAAACTTGAAATTTCGTCTGAAAATCTGAATAAATCGTCAGCATTATTATATTTTAAAGATTTAAAGACCGCAACGCCGATTCTCAAAATTCATCTATGAATTTTCTCTTTTACTCAAACTTATGATAATGTTTTCAATAGGTAGGTATCTATATTTACGATCGCACCGTGGAAACGATTTTTATATTTTTCAGACGATTACTATTTGTTTTCAGACGTTTTAAAAATTGTTTGAGACGTTTCGAATATCTGATTTTCTGATGATTTTCTATTTATTTTCAGACGATTTCTATTAAATTTCAGACATTTTTTCGATTTTTGCCGATGTTTCCCATTTTTTTTTTCTGAAAAATACAGCATATTATTTGTAGACGAAAAAATTGTAGCCATAAGTAAATTGCTAAACTATGTTCAGACGACTGTCAGATTTTACAATATTGCCAGATCTACTAATGTTCTGTAAATTAGATACAATGACATTGACATAAGCTATCAGATTTTCTTTTGATTCTTCGCTTTTCCTGCACTGATGGTACTGGTGCTATCTTCGGAATGACGGAATATAAAAATTCAATATCGTTCACATTGAGATAACAAAAAACAACCCCGAAAAAAGAAATGTCAAATTTTCGCCAGCAATTAATGTTCTGGACAAGAAATTGTGTGCGAAAAGAGACCTACAATTACCAACTTTTCGCGATCATTTCGCAGCTGCAGCGTATTGCAAAACGAAATTGCTCGTTCATGATTTCCGTTGTGTTGTGTCAGTTTTGTGTTGGATTTTTCTTTCCACAACAGCAGGGTACCTACTAGGTGGTTTAGATTAAGACAAATTCTGGGCGTTGATAACCAAATTAAGACAAACTGTTTTAAATAGGTAGGTACTATGAGATTAAGGCATGTACTTTAGAAAACAACTCAGCCTATCAGCTGTGGTGGCAGTAATTTAACGTCCCTCCAATTATTGCATTAGGTACTTTTCGTTTCACATAATAATAGAGTGGAAATGGACACAAACAACTCAATATAAAACGTCACCCATATGCACTGTCAGCGTCAGGTCTTTGATTAATAGAAACAAAAACGAATAGTCGACTTTTCCGTTTTTAATTACTAGCAACGTTGTACGTTTGATAAATGTTCTATGCATTAAATAAAACAGGCAAAAAATTTACATTTTTCAAAGCAATACACAAATTTAACGTCTGTGTGCAGCGAGACCGTTCAATTGTCAGCAATTAATATTCATTTGCGTGTCGCAAACTATTCGCCATCACAAATCGTTGACAGCATGCAAACGAAATTTGATTTCCTATTTCTACAAATAAATTCTATAGTATCGATTTGAACATTTTACATTCAGTAAACGCTGGTGGTGAGATATAGAATTTATTATTTTGTTTTCATTAATTAATCGATTTGCCGCGCTTTATATGGGCTGATGTTCGAAGGTGGGTAATTTTGTTCTGCATAATTTTGTTCGTTTTAACATACCAGTGTCAGTTGGAAGATGTTATGATTCAATTTGAAAGACACATTTGGGAAGATGAGTGTTCTCATTTAGAAAATATTTTGCATAAGACCACACAGCAGATAATGAGGACGGGCGCACACTTGAACAATATTTGAATCGCTTTATTTTCAGTGATTAGTGATTATGATTAGTAAAGAAATGAGATTATCATTATGCAATGCTTTTAGGCAGAAGTCAATTGCGATGCGCCTAAAAGTATGAACCATATTTTTTTTTAGGAGGAACGCTAACAGAAAATCGATGTAAAATTATTTCATTCATTTCAAAACATAATAATTTCAATCAATTAGTGAATCTCGACAACACATGAGTCTATTGGTTTCGTATGGGAGGTACTAGAACAATTCGACCGATATAGCCTATTTTCAATACCAACCTGTTCGCCTAGGTCGATTCGTTTAGATTTAGACGCTACCGTGTTTTTAACAACAACAAACAGATGTAGATTTAAGAAGTTTTAAGTAAAAAATCTTGACGTTTCAGAAAAAAAAAACCCTACGTGTTTGGCGGCTATACATATTAGACTTTATCGAGCAAGACAGCTTTTATTCAACATTTTATAGCTATTTATAAAAAGGATACTTAATTCAAATAAATACATAGCCCATAATTATACTCACTTGTCAAACGGTCAACACTCTCAAAACGTCCCTCAACTTTTGAGCGCAAAGAATCCAAATCAAATGGCGCTGCTAGGCCATGATCAACACTGCGTGATTTGCTCCTATTCGAGAAAATTAAAAAAACCAATGCAAACAAATTAATACATTTACCAAGTCAAACTAAATTTGATAGATAATTATTTTTATGATTTTATAATGAATACCATGACGCCATCTATTGAGCATGTGAATAATATTACGCAATTCCAAATCAAATATTTATTAGTCGACCAACAGATGTCAGTAGCACATTCAAATCAGAAAGCAATGTTTGAAAACACGTTCATTACCGTTAGTTGAGAATTTGTACACGTTTTTACAATTATAACGTGCAATTTCGTAGCAATACAAAATATTATCAATCTTTCTCAATTGTTTTCTAAGCAATATTTTATTTCTTAATTTCAAGAACGTGGATCTTAAACAAATAATAACATTTTGACCAGAACGAATTATAGCACTTTGGAATTTGTTTACGAGTAAAAACAAAGTATTGGCTCATTTAAATGCAAGGCACCCCATCATAAGGTTTTACGTGTATACTTGAGGGGCGTAACACGACGTCGATTAAGTTGATTCAGATACAACTTGTTCTTGGATGAATTTAGTCTTCAAAATGCATGTTCATCCAAATGTTCTAAAAATAACTAAAGAGCTTATGTCCCTTCACAATCACAGAAGAAGATGAAGTACCTAAGAGTGCCGAGCCAAGAGGATCATAATAGAAATCAAAAAGACTGGAAGCACAAAATCCATCCAGATATTATCAAATGTCCTCAAAGTGATTTTCTTGACGATGTAAAATCTATAGAAACAAACACTTGGCGAAAAAACAAGTACGCACTTCGGAGTAGTGCTACAAATAAAAAGAAACTCAAGGTTCCAACGTTGAACTTGACCTTTCCCGACCGCCGAGGTCTAGAAGTCGTCTTTAGAGAGGGAACAAACGTGCGCACACACATGGGGCTTGGGCTGGGGTATGTGGAACTCACAGAGCTCGTTCAAGTGCCTCTGTTTTTACATTATGGAGCACACATGCAATTGAAAGGTTTCTATGTGCATCTCATGCAGGGTTCTTTATTAGATTTAATTAATTTACTATGTTGCTGCGGTAATGACAGACTCCGACTTAATCATCGCTGATGTGGAAATATTTTTGCGTAAGAGAGAGTCAGTGGTACTTGTAGAATTGGATCGCTGTTCTCGAGAACAGATGAGATGTGATTTCATATTGAGAAGTGTGCTTAGCGATTAAGTGTCTGATGTCTTTGTTTTTATATGTATATAGGACTAGAACTGAAATGCTGTGGATAGTCTTTTGAATGGCAGGTGGAATTGGTGGGCGCTTCGATGAAAGTGGTTCCGATTTAAAGAGCAAACACTTGAAAATACCTAAAAATAACCGAATGCTGAGAAATAATGAGGCAGAGGCACTTACTTGAGACGAGAATGCTTAACGCTTTGTTGAACATTAATTCATGATTAAAAATGAAAGGACCCAACATGGAATAAGTTGCAATTAGAAAGAATTTCGCAGGAGCTGTGATTTTTAAATGATTTCATAGATGAAGGTTGTCAAATATTAGTAAAATATGTACAGCTATTGAGCTATAGCTATATAATATTTCGAATGGATAGAAATGAATCATTAGAAGCATCTGATAGAAAAATGAAATCAGTTGTACCCACTGTTGCCAACTTAGCGGATAACGCGTCAGATCTATCGGAATTTCGGGTCTGACAGCGCGTAAAATATATATTTAGCGCATAATGAAATATACCAGAAATTTCGTAGGTATTTTGTTATGGCTATAATTATGATTTTTTAAAAGAAATTTTTAATAAAATTGGCTGCAAGGATATGAACACCGCTCGGAACAGATTAATGCGTAATCTGACAAATGATTTACGAGGTGGTAAATTTCTGCAGTTTGTGCAGTTTATGAGGCTTTTACGCGTTTAAGTGAAAACCCTTATTAAATATTTGGCAAAACAAAAATATAGTGCAAGTTTGCGAAATCTAGCGTTTTTTTGTAGGTTTTGTATGTAACTGTACCTCAGAGTTGGCAGCAGTGGTTGTACCATTTGACAGCTAATGCCAGTAAAAAATTATGAACATTTTTGCGAAAGGAAATTAGGTTTTATAATCACTCGCAGCATTTAGTATATAACTCTCAACAATTTCATTACAAATACGAGATGGTGGCTTCAATTTAGGTACTAAATTAAGATATTTAAAATTCAGATATCCACAGCTCTTGAAGTCTTAATTTATAGAGAATTCGCTACAAAATGGATATTATGTGGTATAAACTTTTAAATTTACAAAAAATTGTTGCGAACATTTCGGAAACACAAAATGGCAGCTACAATTTCTAATTCGATTCGAGTGTAAATTTTACGTGGCACGTGGTCAAAGGTTCTGCGACAAGATTGGAGTATAGTATGCGATTTTTGATGCTAGCTTAAGCCCGTATTATTCCCTGTTCCATAATGTTCACCATTAAGTGAGTCAACAGTCTTGTGCTGGGTCCAAAAAAAGTATCTAATCTCAATGGAAAATAACTCTGTTTAATAATACACATTAACCGATGATTTTGAATACTGTAGATTCTTACGAGATGTAATTTAACTTACGCGTCGTGGCCCATCGGCATGAAATATTTATAATAATGAAAAAAACGTCGCGCGTCGACATGAAAAAGAAAAAGGCGGCAAGCGTATCAAAGTTATCAGGGCCAATGAATCTATATATGTTGTTATGATCAAGTTTGTGCTGGCCTTACTTCGTATCCCTCCACATCCTATGTATAACCTAATTTATAAGATTGATATGCCTGCTTACAGCAAGGGCAAACACATCCTTCAATCCCATTCGTCTTCCTTATAATACAGTTGTGGAGAACCTTCAAAACGTGTCTTTTATAAAATGGAAAAATCCCACGCTTCACCCTCGAATCAGATTCCAATTAATTAAGTTTCCCACCAAAATCATAAATCAAAGCAAATGCGGACAGTCCTCGTTCAACTATCGCTTTTGGCTAAACAACGTGAAATAATTCACGGCCACATTGCCCCGAGCAATCCTCCTTTCTCCACCCGATGCATTCAAGTTATCTCCACACCATTAAACTTATATTCAAATCCAAACCGCACCGCTTTCAAAATGACAAAAGCTTTAACTTCCTTGATCATATCAGTTCCGTACGTAAACCAAATAGATGCGGAAATCGGTTCCTGCTCCGGTCCAGTTCACCTACATACGAACAGAGACACGCATAAATCACGGTGCTTAATTGATAAACATAGGTACTCAATAATCAGCCGCTGGGCACTGCCATTTTTGTTCCAACTCACGCAACCGACAAAGGTGCGAAAAGTCTAATCAAAAATTGACCAAGAAAATTCTTGATCCATAAATCAAGTTTCTAAAATGCTACAGTATTATCTTGTTCAAAGTTGACACGCAGCGCACGGATGCAAATCCCGAGTGCAATATTTCTTCAGGCCGCAGCAACAAGTCGATCATTTGCATAATTAGTGTACAATGACACCACTTGTTGGCGGCGCAGTGTTTACAATACAATACCGTGTCAATCTCTCACTACATTGCAGATAGTTTGAACGTTTAAATTAACAATAAAACCGTTTTGAATATTCAAATTGAAGTTAGTGCGGTCTACCACAAAACAAAATGTTATTGTCACGCCAAAATAATTAATTGTTATTTCTATTTGACGTTCAGTAACCCGGGAATGTTCTTTTGTTTATTTGACATTCAACTGGAATGTCAACGCACGTACAAAAGACTTGATGTTTTGCTTTGTGGAACACCTTGTGGTCTTTGTGCAGAATTAATTGAACAGTTAATTAATAAAATTCTTCGACAGTTTTTGAAGAAGCAATTGGTTTTAAAAGAATTCGGGTTGGAACCGCTAAATTGAACGTGCGTTGCATGTCAGAGACTAAACGTGCCTGTGTGCTGATGAATTATTTTAATCATTTCGTTGTGCCTAATGTCTTTTCGACATTTTTTACTGTCACGAGTGGGTGGACACTTCCGTTTTGGACTTTAGTTGGCTTCTTGTTTATGCATACGCATTTTTGAATAATAATCCAAATCTGGAGAGAGCCAAGGTCGCCTTTATTTTTATGTGCGTTTGGTTTTGTCAAGCTGTCAAGTACCTGTAGCAGAATCGCAACAAAGAAACAATTGACACTTTTAGCCTTACTTGGCTCTTATGTTTAATATTTATTGAAATGAATGTACTTATCATGTGCAGTAACAAATCCAAGTCTGTAAAATATAAACTGTAATTTCTTTGTAAATGAGGTGGTGCATTAATTGGAAACATCGCTCGCATTTATAGATAGAACTACATTGTGTATGAAACACTTAAAGGAATGCGTAAAATACTGAAATTTATATTCCAGGGTATTTATAGTCGGTCCTCACCTGCTTGTGACCACATGTAAGATTAAAATTAAAAAATGTGCTAATTGTTCTTTTATTTTTACCCCACGCACTTATGTCCAAAACACATGTGCAGAAATTCTGAACGCTTCACTGCAAGCAGTTCTGCATACGGAACAGATGTGTAGAATTCGTTCGATTTGCATCGGTTGCTGTCAATGCGGGGAAAAATACGAGAGTGGAACACAGACGACAAATAATTCCCGTCTCTTGTTTCCTCGTATGCATCAGTAGCCGAATTTAAAAATTCGATGCTGCCAAGTCTATTTAATTTAATTCACTGCTGTTATGCAGTGGTTTTAGAAATAGAGACATGTTGCAGTGCTGCATAACACATCAGAATATGTGTATTCTAATCTTGCTGCACAGTGAATTATGCACGTGTGTTTTGGGCATTAGGTACACAAGAAAATGAGTTCTTGTCTTGGAAGTTGTCTGTAATTTCTGTAAGAGTGGAGATGAATTCTTACAGCTTTGGACCAAAGATGTTGGTTTTTTTTTATATATAATTCACTTTCACTAGTGCTCAAGGGGTTTTTGTTCCCTTAAATTGCTAATGCACAGCACGTGTGGAAGGTTTAATAGGGAGGATAGAGAAGAGGTACTGGTGCACATTGGTTTTAAACAATTGTTGGTTGTAATGAGAGGGGAAAACCGAGTGAGGCAATGCATTCCACATGCGTGTTGTTCGACTTACAAAAGAATCTCTACAGTACGTCCGAAGGTAAGGGTGAACTGATGCGCATTCGATGTGTGGCGGGTGCTGCGAGAGAATTGTGGAAGGTGCGGAATGCAGTTAGCTATTTCATCACAGCATTGGTGGAGAAAATATCGATAAAACAAGGAAAGGCAAGAAACATTTCGGCGATGTTTGAGCGAGTCAATAGACTCCGCTATATTTCTAGCATGTTTGTGATATGGGGGTACATCAAGAGTCGAACTGTCATCTGATCTATCATTAAATTCAAAGATATATATTTTTTCTTTTCCTATTTTTATATGGAATATCTAAGGAGGTATTGCTTTTAACTACATGTATTTAATCAAATAGACAAAATGTGCTTTGGCCAAATGGAAAAAGTCTAAAGCATAAATCACCCATACCAAAACACTCAGGAACATTGGAAGAAACCTTGAATTCCTCGATAGTTGGTCATCAAGACTACACTAAAGTGTTATTCAGGTCATTATATCGGCTAGTTTTTATGCATATCTACTCCATTAAATTTTCCCGAACATATTACATTTATACAATTTAATGTTAACATGTTATATTTTTAATTGCAAATTTAATAACTTCTAATGCGTATTGATACAGTGTTTGAATAAAAAAAAAACTGCATCATGCATTTCGAATTACTATTTTTAATTAAATCAACTAATAGCACTAACCTCGCAGTACAATGTTAGCAACCTTCCCTTCCATTATAGCATATAACATCGTCATCACCACCTTCCTCTCTCTCTATCTATGCTCAACATCCAAACACAATTGTAGCATAATTTGACATTCTATTTAAGACTATCGCAAACCGAGAATAACTATTTAATTTACAACCATCTACCTAATTGAGTTAATAAATTAGCCGCCACTATCGACTGAGATCTCAACAGTATTTACTCGCAAACGTGAACTATGAATAATTTAATTGTCACACAAAAGTGACAATAAATCGTATCGCAAATTCCATATCAACACCAACACGAATTTGTGAGATTATTCCACGAAGAAGATACAGATAACTCAATCCGATGAAGAACAATATCAAAATAGCGCACTAATTAAATTCGTTTTCTATCGTCGGCACGCGGCGGCCGTGGCGGCGTCTTCCTGTAGTCTGATTTCGCCTTGAACTCACGTATCTATATAGCCCATATAGCCACTTTGCTTCTACTTCTACCTATAGTTTTGCACCTTTGCAAAGCGCGACAAATTTAATTAGCCGTCGTCGTTGTCGGTGCAACTAAAAAGACAAGAGATAGATATATCTTTAGTCTGAGTATAGAGGAATACATCCACGGGTAGAAGTTGAAAGTGTTTTAATTAAACAGTTATTATCATCACTTTCATTTGATTATCTCTGGGCATTTACGTGGAAATTTATTAAAATTTGTAAACAAAAAATTTATAAAACAAAGCGCGCGATTAAATGCACCATTAGTACTGAAATGGAATATCTCTCTATCTCATTTAATAATAGATGACCCTTTAATAATAAATGGAATTGCATAAACAAAATATATTTCACATGTCAATAGATGATGAATAGATCTGTAAAAAAAAAATAGTTTTAATTAAAAATTCAAATTCCCATGTGCATAACAATTATTATGTGCGCATTATTTTTTTTTACTCACAAGTGCTGATTTATATATTACAAAAATATTAGGTTCATGCCAACAAATTGCTATATTTATATAAAATGCCATGCAAGAGATTATAAGAAAGAGTGTTAAAGAGGCACTTACCTGCGTGCTGTTATTGCCAGATTGTCAACACTGCGTGACATAAGGGTGACATCTTGACTAGCTCTACGTGACCTGTTAGTATAGGTGATTTACCAAAAAATAAAAGAAACACAAAAAAAAACACAAAATAGTAAAAAAAACAAACAAATAAAACACAAACTTAAATGTTAATTTTAAAATAAAAAAAGAAGAAAATTTTAAATAATAATTGTGTTAATTTTGTAACAAAAAATATTTGGTATTACAACATAGTAACGGGTGTATTTTAAAGTGCAGGTGGGTGGTTACAGCTCTGTTGCTATATTGTGCCTGGTGTTTTTAACTGTTATTTTAAATGTCTCCTTTTTAATCATAGGATTATCATACATTGCAAATTCAGTTGTTCAGAATCAGCGCCATCTATTGCTGAAACGGTAGCTCTTATTTACATAGTTTTGTCTATGATATCTGCTATTGCATTTGAAATGTTATGATGGTAATTAAGAAGGCGGTAGTTTAACTTTATACGTGTATACGGTAAGTCTATTTCCCTGAATATGGAATTTCAATGTCAATAGTAATATTTTTGAACAGAATTTTACAAAAATTAATGCTTTTCAATGAAAGCATTCAGTGGCTTGACGCTGACATAACGTTTTAGCTGTGGGAAAAGCTATCGAAAATCCTTCCAATAACAATTATCTGCAAGCAAGCCTCTCAGAGCATTACTATAAATAACTAAAGTCCTTGATTTACCTTTCCCGAGAGAAATATCTCTAAAACATCAGACGTCCTGCCAAAGATGTATGCGCTCTTTGGCGTTTAAATGAAACGGTATTTCAAGGTCTGACAGCATGACAAGCAAACAAAATAATGTTTTATTGAAAATTTATTTAAATACAGATGGAAAATGTTTCACTCGATTAGTAAATACGCAGTTCAAGGACTATTTTTGGACTGTATAAAAAAAAAATAATACTCATAAGAGCGCAATGCACAGCAGTTGCACCGACAATATTTATGGTGGTTTATGGCTGTCAAATTTCATATTTAAAATAAATTAGTTCTAATATGTACTCCATTCGTTGTAAAAATAAAAATTCACAAGCGAATAGGTGTGAGAAGCTTGGCTATGGTGAACCAAATGACGTTGACATGTTGCACCAACTACATACTTTTTACTCGTTGTTGTGTTATTTGAAATCCTAATAATCTGAACTAATATATTTAGTTGCTCACAAAAAATAGTTCTTTACGCATACGAATGTTTAGAATAAGCTGGAACTGACTATAATAATAAAAGTATAAAAATATACCAGCTCTCTATTATTATTTAGCAACGCAAATTGGCCAAAACATTCAGATTTAACTGCGGTTATATTTAGCTCAATAAGCGTCCAAACTGACGACACATCTTCTAGCTTTTCCTGCGTAGTTTCTATTTTTACGTACATGAGATTAGAGGAAGAAAGAAATCCGTTTGTTTGTCACTGATAATAAACTTAAGGTTCCAGTAAACCATTGCTTCGAGAAGATTTTGTTCGGCAAATTTAATGGGAAATTCTACGCTATACATAATCACCCTAATTCTAAGACTCCAATCGAATCGAAAGTCATTTAGCCAACTGGCATTCCAACTTTCGATTTCGATGGAGGTTCGTAAGTTTGTTCATTTCTCCCTACATTCTCAGTTTCGATTGGTTCAAGTGAAATGTCAAATTTTATTCGAGCGAAAATGTGTGGCTCTATTTAAAACTTCAAGTTCAATATTGTTTAAACCACGAAACATTAAAAACCAACAACAATTGAGAATCTGACAGCTAAATATTTATACAGCTGATTTCTGAAATAAAATTCATTCAATGAAATTATTCGATAATGAACTTCTTTCCGTCGAAACTTGGAATACTCGATTCGATTGAATCTGAGAATAAGCGTGAATGTCGTAGTGGTGCAGTGGAAAAAACCTTAAGATGTAATTTGTGTTTTTCCGGGGATCGAACCTATTACCCCTCGCACCTAGTAGTCGAATTGGAGTACACTAACCACTAAGCCATTGCGCTTGAATAAAGTTGGGAAATATTGCAGAGTGGATGCTGTGTTTCCGAACAGTGCGAATTTTGGAAATAAATATCGATCGAAATAATGTACCAACTTCATGTTGTGTACGCGAGTTTATGAAGAAAGTTCGTGGCTTCGTGAGACAGGTTTGCTGGTTTATAACCATGGTGTAGATACTACACTCAAAAAACGTGACGGTTAAAAACAACCGAAATGTAGTTAAAAATAACCGAGTGATGCTGTTAATATAGCTCCTACAGTATTACTCGTTTAAAATTAACCAAGACAATTCGTTTATTGTAAATTGGTTAAAAATAACCGAGTTGCCCACTTCCCCACCCAGATCTACTCGGTTATAAGTAACCTAGTACTACTTGGTTAAATTTAGCAAACATACTCGGTTGAATTTAGCGAACCTACTTGGTTGAATTTAACCAACTTACTCGGTTGAATTTCGCCAAACTACTCAGTTGAATTTAACCAACCTACTCGGTTAAATTGTGTTCGTAAGCCAACCTACTCGGTGTTCGAAGCCAACCTACTCGGTTAAATTCAGCAAACATACTCGGTTGAATTTAGCCAACCTACTCGGTTAAATTCAGCAAACATACTCGGTTGAATTTAACCAACCTACTTGGTTGAATTTTGCCAACCTACTCGGTTGAATTTAGCCGACCTACTCGGTTAAATTCAGCAAACATACTCGGTTGAATTTAGCCAACCTACTCGGTTAAATTCAGCAAATATACTCGTTTGAATTTAACCAACCTACTTGGTTGAATTTTGCCAACCTACTCGGTTAAATTCAGCAAACATACTCGGTTGAATTTAGCCAACCTACTCGGTTAAATTCAGCAAACATACTCGGTTGAATTTAGCCAACCTACTCGGTTAAATTCAGCAAACATACTCGGTTGAATTTAACCAACCTACTTGGTTGAATTTTGCCAACCTACTCGGTTGAATTTAGCCGACCTACTCGGTTAAATTCAGCAAACATACTCGGTTGAATTTAGCCAACCTACTCGGTTAAATTCAGCAAATATACTCGGTTGAATTTAACCAACCTACTTGGTTGAATTTTGCCAACCTACTCGGTTGAATTCAGCAAACATACTCGGTTGAATTTAGCCAACCTACTCGGTTAAATTCAGCAAACATACTCGGTTGAATTTAGCCAACCTACTCGGTTAAATTCAGCAAACATACTCGGTTGAATTTAGCCAACCTACTCGGTTAAATTCAGCAAACATACTCGGTTGAATTTAGCCAACCTACTCGGTTAAATTCAGCAAACATACTCGGTTGAATTTAGCCAACCTACTCGGTTAAATTCAGCAAATATACTCGGTTGAATTTAACCAACCTACTTGGTTGAATTTTGCCAACCTACTCGGTTAAATTCAGCAAACATACTCGGTTGAATTTAGCCAACCTACTCGGTTGAATTTAGCCAACCTACTCGGTTGAATTTATCCAACCTACTCGGTTGAATTTATCCAACTTACTTGGTTAAACTTAGCCAAGGAAACCTTTTTTCCAGCCGTCGACAGCATCCTTTTGAAACGTCCATGCACCTGAAAACTTAATAATTTTTAAGAGAGAAACAATCTAAACTATGCAATTAAACACTTTGAAGTAAAACGTTTCGTACATATTTATTTTTTAAGAATTAATTACAAGATTTGGTATTAAAAACGTGATAAAAATATAACCAATCGTTCTTAATTTATAATGTGTTATCGCACAATTTACATCTTTTAAAATGTAATATTAACATATAAATATTTTTCTATATTTTTATCGTATTATATAATATTTATCTAACATAATCATTGTGAAATGATTTGTACGTTTGGTACATATTTATTTTTTAAGAATTAATTACAAAATTTGGTATTGAAACCGTGATAAAAATATAACCAATCGGTGATTATTAGTCCATAATATATATATATTTATTCCGTTCTTAATGTGTTATCGCACAATTTACAATTTACATCTTTAAAAATGTAATATTAACATATGAATATTTTTCTACTGCATCATTGTGAAATTTTATTTTTTTAAGAAAGTTTATGTTTATTACTTTATAATGGGCTTCGTAAGACTACGTACTGCCTTCCATTTGGTAAAATATTTATCGTGTTTGGAATTGGTGAAATAAATGATTCAAGAAACAGGCAAATCCGTTTTTCTATTGATGGAGCTTCTACCTGATATGCATAATAATGTTCATCAAAACATAAAGTGTCCACTAAAGTTCCAGCTAAGATTAGGCGATCGGACTCATACAAATATAATTTGTCCAATACGAAAAAATCATAAAGATAGCAATCTGAACTTAAACTTTTTACTAAGACTGATCCTTTTTTATAATGTATAGAAGACATCGTCGCCCAATTCACTCTAGTCAAAGTCTTTTCAGGGTCCAGTGGTAGCTGGGAATGCAAAAAATTAAGTTCGGGTGACAAGGGAGATTTTATGGGGCCTACGTCAAGTATGTTCGAAAGTTTCCCCCTTAGGAGGATTTCATTTAGTTGAAGTTGATGCTTAATTGCTAAAGTTAAAGTGACATTTCTTCGATTACATGACGATCTAGCTGACATTTTAGAATGTCTGTGCTTAGCTTCGAACCTCATTGACCACAGTGATGATAATGGACCGTATTTTTTTAAAGCGGTGTGATAGTGAAGCAGGTTATGAAACTTTGGTTTAAGAGAGTCTTTGGTTATTTTAATATATTGTTCATTAAGTTCGGCAACTAACACTTGCAATAAATCTTCTGTTCCAACTGAAATTCTCACGCTAAGAAGTATGTCAAGAATTTTTCTTAATGTTATGTATATATTCCAAATAGCATTGTCTCTTGGTACAAAATCGCCTACAAGTAATCCAAGAAATCGTAAAAGAGTAAGCGTTTCTCCAGAAGATAAGCGCATATTCCCCCTCTTCAAATGTTCTTTTTCGATACTGCAAGGTTTATTTTTACTATCAGGCCCATATGCAAATGCTAATAATTTGTCATTAAAAAGAGATAAGGAAAAAAGTTTATTAGTTTCAGTGTACTCCAAAAGTATGAAATTTAAAATGTATTTTGCAACACCCTCTAGCACATCGTGCATAATATCAGCACCAACCTGCTGAAACAAGTCGAAGTTCTTAATGTCCAGAAAAACACATTTTTCCTTAATACCGGTTAAAGAAACATCATTTAAAGCAAGATCAGCTTCATAGCTATCAATTGCCCGAAGAAGTGATGTATCCTCATACAGTTGCTCTTTTAATATTCGCTTTGAAACTTTGCACACTCTGCAGGAAAAATTTGCAGAGAAACTCTCTACGAACCCAATCATAGAATGTAATCCTAAATTGTCGCCAAGGATTAGAGCAAGCTCAAAAAATAAAGTTCCCTTGAAAGTTGGAATATCTATTTGTATACCTTCTTCGCTTAAGAAATTAAATTCATCAATAACTGGTTTAAATATAACATTATTGCCGAAAGATACTCTATCAGATGAATGAAATAGCAAAACAAGAAATATGTTCGAAAGAACTGATGATCGCCAAGGCGGAAGACACGGAATTGAGACGTAAACTGCCCCTAATTTATGAATACCAGAATGACTTCCAAGAACGTTTCCAATCTCGTAATCATCGAAATACATAAATAAAGGTAAAACTATTCGATTCGAATGATGCGTTACTCTGTGTTTCCAATAAGTGCCTTGAATAAAATTTTCCATATCATCTTTGTATTGAAGACTGTCCATGTATTCCAAAGTTTCGGAGAGTACGTTTTTTAACGAAAAAAAAGATTGCATTACATGTCTAAGAGGAATAAAATGTTCTTTGCATTCCACAGGTTCCATACGTATTAACCCATTTCTTTTTATATTGTCGAATCTCTGGCCAATTAAAATTCCTTGGGGTTCAATATACGATCCTCGTTTAGTAAAATAAGTAATCCTTTTTCGTTCTGTTTGTAAACATTTTAAGGGGGAAATGATTAAAGGCACGAGTGCTTCGACTAATGATCTTGAAACATCATTGGATAGGGAGCTTTCAAGACTAACTTCATCAACGCAGTTTTCAATAGCTGAACTCAATGAACCTAAAAAATCGCTTAAGCCATCAACTATTTTTTGTACTACATTTCTAGGCAAAAGTACATTCGCATAAAGAGATGCAATCAAAATCGATAATGATTCATTAACCGGTGGTGCTTCTGTTATTTCAGACTTTTTGACTTGTTCTAAACTCTTATGTGAAGGAAATACAATTTCATTTGGTTCAATTTCATTAACATAAGAGCTTGAAGGTTGATTTAGACTTTCAGAAGCGTGTTCTTTATTAATGTGTCTTCTGAATGAATTGAAAATAGAAAATGATCGTCTACAATTTCCTTCCGAGCATTTGTAGTGTATAAACTCGTGGCCGTGATGATCAAATTCAAAGTGCTGTCTTAGACATTTTGGATCCTTAAAGTCGGATCTGCATAAAAAACAAACAACCATTTTAAAATATCTAAATGCTTTGCGCCCAAATGGAAAAAAATGTAAATTAACACTCTTCAATCCCTAATTCCCCTAGCAAACTATTAGATGCAGTGGATTCTTTGTCAAAGTCAGTTATTATTTTATAAAATGCTCTTTGAATAAACACCCATGCAGATTTAGATTCCACAGGATATTTTGCGTTCAACATAAATATAATTTTAAAACAAATATCGACCGCCTCTAAGATAGTCGGTAGTATATATTTTGTATCGTTAACTACAACAAAATAACTACTTATTTTATCTAAAGACGCACCATTTATGAGGATGAACGGTTGAAGAGTCAGTCCGAATTCCGAAAGTTTTTTACGCCTTATAGAGATCGCTTCATTGATCTCCGCATCGCTGGAAACATGAGTGATGAATCCGTCGCGGGCTTCCGATTTTGATGGCCGCCAAACCTTCTTGTTGGTCCCCTTTAGGCGTATAGTTGATGTTGCCAAAAGCGATGGAATCAGCAGAAACGCACCTAGGTTACTTATATCTTCAGACACTGAAATTTAAGAAAAACAAGTTGAATTTTACTACTACATTAGGGTTGTCAGAAATAATTTGAAGAAAGTAGTTATCGTGCATGAAAATCCCGGACACAATGATACTAGACCTGATACACCGAATCTTGAATACCCTTATTATAATAAAATAATAAAATAATAGGGGTATTCAAGATTCGGTGTATCATACACCGAATCGTGAATCTAAATGTGTATTTTTTTGTAATTGAGTGGAAGAACAGTACAAGTACAAGGACTTCTTGTCTAAATATTTCCTGTCAGTATAGAATTTTGTGAGTTATTCATTCATGAACATATTATTAGGGAACAGGGATACTTCAAATCCCTCATACATTATTAGACAGGAAAATAAATAGTTTTTCCGTGAAACAGTTTTTTCTGTTTTTCTCAAAAGTGATATGTTGTACATGTACTATTCTTCTACTCATCAATTCAATTATTGTCGGGTGATTTTCTGGCACATATGAAAGTGTTGGAAAAAGAAGTTCAATAAACTCAAATCTTAAAATATAGATATTTCCTTAGTTAGATACTCCCTATTTTGAAACTTCCAATTGGGGAAAGGGGGAAGAGATAAAGAAAATCAATTTCAATTTCTGGGATTTTGGAAATTTGGCTTGGGACCCGAGTATTGGCGAATGGCGACACAATATACTTTTTATTTTACAAACAAAAAGATTGTGTTATAAATTACGTGAATTTTGGCATTCACGAATTTTCAAAATATTGGAAAAAGTTTTTCTCGGTGAAAGAAACACTGCCGCATTAAAAGCGGTAGAAGGTGAAGAGAAAGCCATCTCCTTTTTAAATGGTATTAATGTGACTGGTATTCTATATTCATTATCGAGCATTTCAGAAAAGAACCTATTTTATATTTTTAAAGTAAGATTGCATTCGATTTTGAGTACTGTGTCACTAAACTAGTAATTTTTTTATTCAGAGTTTTCGAACCTTTATTTTGTCGATTATACTAAAGTTGGTATTACTATTGTACATATATAAATATTACAATAATATGTTGAAATGAAAAAAAATTAAAAACCCGGACATACAACATCCACATGCGAGAGTTCTAGCACGGGTACGCTAGTTTACGAAAATTAAGAAAAAATGAAAGTAAGCACTCACAATTCTCCAGCGATAGAAGGTTTTGCAAGTAGATATCCTTCGCATTTGCTTTTTTTGTAGCAGTTCTGTATATGTTTGTTTTTAAAGATGGAAAGTTTTGCATCAATCCTGTAGAATGATCGCTGTGTAGGGTGTTGAAATCCTTTTCCAGCTGTTAAAAATTAAATTGAAAATATATTTGGTGAAATTATACAACAAATTTTTACGAATAATAAGTAAATAGTTTGGAGGAAGTCCCAAATTGTTCTGGCACTGCCATTTCTACAACATTAACAACAGAATCAGAATGCATTTTGTATTTAGTGTGTAAGTTGAATCGAATATTATTACCAGTTTATACCCGAGCACGTTTTTTAGAGCCGGAAATTCGTCAAAATAGTTTGATATTGTCATCTCCTTCAAAAGTTCAAGGCGAGCACGAGTGGTTTTTCCCCATTTCTCCTCTGTAGTGTTCCAGGGATTGCTGGAATTCCTTAGCCACTTCAGATCTTCATCTGACGATTCTCCGTCTTCTACTATTTGGATAGTAGTAGATAGTAGACGATTTTGTGATGGAGTGGGAGATGATCTTCGACTCGAGCAAGGTGACGATGACAAAGAACGTTTCCGTTTAGATATTATACCCGTTTCACGGTATTTTCGCTTCAAATTGTTGATATGGTCTGGCAACTTTCCAGCCAATCGGTTAACGATCCCACGACCCGAATCCACGATTTTATTGTGAAAATACACAGACCTGTGTTCAGAAGGGAACAAATGAGCTATTTCATTTGTCCACATGCCATAAATTTTGGCCGTGATGTTTCGCTCGGGGCTGTTTTTTAGTATATGTGTGCATATAATCCGCACCAATCGAAGCCGTGCGACATTTTCAAGTGGCTTGGTCTTGTCTATTGCTAAGATACCTCTTCCCTCTAGGGAATTTTCGAGAAGTTTTTGAAGGTTCTAGAAAGACAATATAGTACTACGAATTAGGAAAATCTGTTCCTAGACACTGTTTTTTTTTTTTTTTTTTTTTAATTGTGGTAACCATTTAACAAATTGTTTAGGTACATTGTAGTTACATGAGGACTACAAAAACTTCATAGCACATTATGATCTTCAGTAATGAACTAACGCTATGTTAACCTTTGCTGCCCACCTTCCAAAACGGAATCAATATGGCCGCGGTTCCGGTGCAAGTGAATTCTACCCTCGCGAACTATTTATGTATGTAGTGAAAACGAAATATTTATGGACACTAAGTAGTACCTACTAAGTTATCGCGTTTTGAATGCCCCTATTGGAGAACACAACTCAACTTAGTTGAGTTGAGTTGTCTTCAATTCAACTCAACTTTCACACAACCCAAACTAACTAACAACTTATAGACAACTGACAGACAACTTTTCTATCAAGGTTGTTTATGACAATACGGACAATACCGAATTTTGAATTACATAAAACCAGGAGACAACTCAACTGTTTCGTTGTCTTACACAATAGGGGCAGGCAGAAGTGTCGTGCTTTGGGAAATTTCACTCGCTTTCATTCGCTTACATAATTCGAACGAATAAATTTTATACAAATGAACCACAACAAAGGAAATGCGTATTTTTGAATGAGCTTTGCGTATTCGCGTCAGTAAAATTGGGTTATTTGCTTGCACCGGAGCCACAGGCGTAGGCTAATCTCAGATTTTATTTGTTATTTATTACAGTATGTTTTTCAACTTGTATACTTACAACTTCTTCTGTTCCATATAGAGATTTCTCGGAAGTAGTAGGTGTAACAATGGCATCTATCAATAAATTTGAACTTGTGGATTCAAATTTATCACTAACTTCAAAAGAAGGTAGCATGTCGTTCAGCAAAAAACTTACATTTGTGCTTTGGTCTTGGGAACTGGTAAAATTTGTTTCTTGAATTTCATAGACCTGTATATGAACAACAGTAATTGCTACCATCAGTAGATGTAAATATTAATGATTCTGTAATAACAACTAACCGAAGTGTTAGCAGCATTTGGATGCATTGCCTTTCGCCATTCCTCAAAATTTCGCATAAAAAGTACACGATGTCCTATGATTGGGAACATCTCCCTTATCTCGGCATGGCCTAGTAGCGCCAAAGATATTGACGTTATGGCATTTTCTGTCATATTGAAAACAATTCTAGTTTAGTTCTTATTTAACATTTTTGTATCTTTTATCAGAGTTATAAAAGAAAGAATCAAACGATTTGAACAAGTAGATTTTAGTGAAGTTTCATGAAAACTGAATTTGGTTTTTGCGTACCGTGTAACCAAAATAATATAAAGGGTATTCACTTAATCTGATAAATGTATGCAGCTCGTAAATGTATAAATTTCTGCGGTGCTTTAAGTGAACACCGCTCGGAAATGTCATTGCTTAAATAGCGTAAATTGACTGTAAATCTGGAATCAAACAAACAATTCATACGACTGTCTGTCAAAGTTTGACATTTGTGATTTGCACAACTTTCCGCGGTTGATTTCCCAGCCTAAATCGTCGCGGAAAATTATGAGGTCTGCGTAAACTATTAAACTATTCTCCATACAAAATCTGACAGTTGATTTACGAGGTGGTAAATTTATGCAGTTTATGAGGCTTTTACGCGTTAAAGTGAATACCCTTATAGTAATAGAATGATAAAAGATACTCCTTCGTATATATAAATGAATATATTATAAACATACCCTTGAAAACGTCAATATAATTTTCCAAGCCCCACTCTCGCAATAAATTGCAGACGTCGTCGTCCATAGCTTTATGTCTATAAAACAGACAATAATTCTTAACTATTTCAGAAAGCACGAACAAATCTTGCATTAAAGGGTTATTCTCCAGGGGTCAGATCACGTAATATGAAAAGGATCGAAGGACATCATTTCGACAATAGCAGTCTCTGTTTATTGCCACTGATATGCATAAAAACTATATCGTTCAGTCGTTTTTATTTTACGTGATCTGACCCCAGGAGAAGAAGAAAAAGTCAAATACCAGTAATTGCGCAGTTAAAATCCGATGCGTAATCAAACACGAATAATTTGTAACGGAATGAAAAAAAACACAAATTGCATATTGCAACTACCACAAAAATATTAGTATCTACGTAATATTATTGAATTATATGTAATAAATTATAGTTACCTTGGGTAAACGATGAAATCCTTGAACTGTAGGGTAAACGATGGAATAAAATACCACTGTAGGGTACAAGATGAAATCCTTGAATTACCACTGTAGGGTAAACGATGGAATAAAATACCACTGTATGGTACAAGATGAAATCCTTGAATTACCACTGTAGGGTAAACGACTTTGAATTAATACTGAAAGTATAATTTTTGTAAAGTTGATTCGCATTAAAATCAGTCAACTTGGCTTTGTTAAATTTAAATGAGTGAACTGTAAAAAATAACCGAGTGTAATTCTACTCGGTAAGAAACAACCGAGATCTCGGTTAAAATCAGTCAACTTGGCTTTGTTAAATTTAAATGAGTGAACTGTAAAAAATAACCGAGTGTAATTCTACTCGGTAAGAAACAACCGAGATCTCGGTTAAAATCAGTCAACTTGGCTTTGTTAAATTTAAATGAGTGAACTGTAAAAAATAACCGAGTGTAATTCTACTCGGTAAGAAACAACCGAGATCTCGGTTAAAATCAGCCACGGCTGGGTTGAAAGAAAAACGAGTTCAAACACGAATAATTTGTCACGTAATAAAAAAAAAACACAAATTGCATATTGCAACTACCAGAAAAATATTAGTATCTACGTAATATTATTGAATTATATGCAATAAATTATAGTTACCTTGGGTAAACGATGAAATCCTTGAACTGTAGGGTAAACGATGGAATAAATTACCACTTTACCAGATGAAATCTTTGAATTACCACTGTAGGGCAAACGATTGAAATCCTTTAATTACCTATGTAGGTATAGTTTTTATAAAGTTGATTCGCTTTCGATTCACTTTTAACACAGCAAAAACTTTTATTGCAAAAAAATTAAAAACACTAGACACAACCGAAGGGTAAAGCACAACCGAAGAATACAACCACCAGAAACAAACTGACTGTACTAGGTATTCTGTTCTGTATTCAGTGCGCATCGTACAGAAGAACGAGTAAAATCCAGTGTTGCCGCTAGGTTAAAATAAGAGTCACTAACCGAGTATCCAAAATATTATACATTAATAATTCTAACATATAATATTATTATCATAATCGATTTATAAATTTACACATTAGTGGAAGATTTTGAAACACATTTTTGTTCTGATAAGTATACATAATTGTAGGGATGTGACTGATATATTAGTATTCATTACGATATTACTAATATTAGCTAAAATTAGTAATATCCGCAAAGGTGTTGAACAAAAATATTATTTAACTGATATCAAATCGTCAGTAAATGTCACGCACTTCCATCCGTATTGGCTATTTCGGAGATCAAACAAAAAATCGCCTCAATTGAAGATTTCTTGGACGTTTTTTAATCCATTGACATCGTAGCCATCCTTTGATGGAATTTGTTACTTTATGGCTTGATAAAAAGAAGACGAACCATCTTTTTGGAATCTAGATGACTTTTTCGAAACTCGATTTATTTTCAGAGTTGCTCGACATTTACCAATGCAAATGCATTTGAGTTTAACAGCTCGCAGAGTATGTTTACGTTTTAGTGAACTTTACCAACGTCATCGCAACATTTTACGTCGGCTTGATTTTAGTATCTAAATATAATTGATTTTTATATCAAAAATCAGTGGAAATTAAAAGAAAATGAGAAAAAAAAAACTTGTAAATCAGTTGAAAATATTAAAACAGCGTTTATCTCATACTATCGTTATTTTCGGGAGATGGTAATTTCGCACCCTGGGTGCGAAATTCCACCTATACATGTAAATTCGCACCAGGTGCGAAATTACTCTAATACATGGTAATTTCGCACCTGGTGCGAAAGTACATTTATATGTGGAAATTCGCACCAGGGTATATATTTTTTTTGTATATATTCGCGCGCGCGAATATATACAAAAAAAATACTTTATTAGCTATGTTTTTTTATGTCTCATTCTCATAAGTTCGACATAATTCGCCATAGTGTCCCTAACTTGACTTGAAAGTAAAAGAAGAGCTAGAAGATATTCTGCAAGTATGTTAATAACAAACCAATTATAAGATGATTTTATTTCTAATCTAAAGCAAAGAAAAACATATAGGAATACAATCCATTAAAAACGATAAAAAGAACAAAGTATAATAAATAAAATGGAATTATATGAAACGCGAACGATTTGACTAGTCTAAAATGGTTCAAAAAGAATTCACCCATATTTCTCCAAAATACATTTTTGAAAGCTTTCGAGCCCTTTTCCCTGAGTGTGGACCAACAAGAATGCCCTCTGCGAATTCATCCAGATAGTGATCAGATTTTGTGGGGTCATCCCCTTCAGCTTCTATTCTTTGAGCCGCTGCTTCTAGGATCTTGAAGTAATTAGGGTGAATATACATTTTGCTGACCTGCTTCAAGAAATCTGAAGGCATCAGATCTCCCCGGTCAAGCGCATGGAAGTATTCTTCAGTTTTTATTTCACGGTTGACGAAGGATTCCTTGTGTTTAGGAAAGGATCTCACACCTTGGTCCTCAAATTTTGACATTATGAAAGGTGTTTTACATATATAGGTGTAAGGTGCGAAACTACACTTATATCAAGTAAATTCGCACCCTGTGCATTTCTCGAGGTTTTCGATCTCTAGATGCTAAAGAACGAGTTTCCACACAGGTGCGAAATTACACCCTCTTCAGGGTAAATTCGCACCGGTGCGAAATTACCTTACCCCTTATTTTCTTACAAACGAAAAACAAATCAATTTTGGATTGTGTAAAAAGCAGGCAATGCATAAAGGAAGATTATTCATATGATGTGCGTGTTGAAATGTGAGAACCAATACAAAGACCTTGTTCAGTGTTAAGTCTGAAAAAGGAAAAAGATATGGAGAAAGTGAATAAATATATTGCAATTGCATACCTACTTGGTGATATGTTAAAACGTACATCGGTTCGGGCAATACTTTAGCAGTAAATTATTCGCCATGCTTTTTTTTGTATTGTTGCATCATTCCAGATTACGTTTCAGTTTCCAGGCGAATGATTATAGCCCTCTATAATTATTTCCACAAAAATATAAAAAACAATATTCCAAAAAAAAGATTTCACAGCACTCTTACAAATTTCAAACGACAGCACTGATGCAGTGCATTGCAACGAGTTGGTTAAATTCAACCAAGTATTCAGTAAGAAATAAACGAGTTTCTTTCAACTCAAGCAAATGCGCAGACAGTTAATGACGAGACTGTACGACTGTACCTTATATGTATGTAGTTACAAAATGTTCTGAAAACTTGTAAGAGATGTGTTCATCTGTTTGGTATTGTGTTTTTTCTCTGGGGCAAAATGCTGCCATGGTGTGTGGTGTCGGCTGTCGGTGTGTGCTATAGGTACTTATTGGTTTTTATATTTTTCGTCTCATCTGTGCGACGAGTAACGAAAAAATATAATGCAGGCACGATACGAAAATGACGCACCACGGGTAGATAAACGAATGTTTTTTTTACATGGTAGAATTCAAACGAGTTACTCGGTTAAAATCAATGAATAAGCTCGATAGCATATTTTGATAATTAACCGAGTGATTTGGTTAAAATCAACCGAGCTATTCGTTCGTAGATAAACGAATGTTTTTTTTTACTTGGTAGAAATCAAACGAGTTACTCGGTTAAAATCAATGAATAAGCTCAGTAGCATATTTTGATAATTAACCGAGTGATTTGGTTAAAATCAACCGAGCTATTCGTTCGTAGATAAACGAATGTTTTTATTTTACTTGGTAGAAATCAAACGAGTTACTCGGTTAAAATCAATGAATAAGCTCGATAGCATATTTTGATAATTAACCGAGTGATTTGGTTAAAATCAACCGAGCTATTCGTTCGTAGATAAACGAATGTTTTTTTTTACTTGGTAGAAATCAAACGAGTTACTCGGTTAAAATCAATGAATAAGCTCAGTAGCATATTTTGATAATTAACCGAGTGATTTGGTTAAAATCAACCGAGCTATTCGTTCGTAGATAAACGAATGTTTTTTTTTACTTGGTAGAAATCAAACGAGTTACTCGGTTAAAATCAATGAATAAGCTCGATAGCATATTTTGATAATTAACCGAGTGATTTGGTTAAAATCAACCGAGCTATTCGTTCGTAGATAAACGAATGTTTTTTTTTACTTGGTAGAAATCAAACGAGTTACTCGGTTAAAATCAATGAATAAGCTCAGTAGCATATTTTGATAATTAACCGAGTGATTTGGTTAAAATCAACCGAGCTATTCGTTCGTAGATAAACGAATGTTTTTTTTTTACTTGGTAGAAATCAAACGAGTTACTCGGTTAAAATCAATGAATAAGCTCGATAGCATATTTTGATAATTAACCGTGTGATTTGGTTAAAATCAACCGAGCTATTCGTTCGTAGATAAACGAATGTTTTTTTTTACTTGGTAGAAATCAAACGAGTTACTCGGTTAAAATCAATGAATAAGCTCAGTAGCATATTTTGATAATTAACCGAGTGATTTGGTTAAAATCAACCGAGCTATTCGTTCGTAGATAAACGAATGTTTTTTTTTTACTTGGTAGAAATCAAACGAGTTACTCGGTTAAAATTAAATGAATAAGCTCGATAGCATATTTTGATAATTAACCGAGTGATTTGGTTAAAATCAACCGAGCTATTCGTTCGTAGATAAACGAATGTTTTTATTTTACTTGGTAGAAATCAAACGAGTTACTCGGTTAAAATCAATGAATAAGCTCAGTAACCTATTTTGATAATTAACCGTGTGATTTGGTTAAAATCAACCGAGCTATTCGTTCGTAGATAAACGAATGTTTTTTTTTACTTGGTAGAAATCAAACGAGTTACTCGGTTAAAATCAATGAATAAGCTCGATAGCATATTTTGATAATTAACCGAGTGATTTGGTTAAAATCAACCGAGCTATTCGTTCGTAGATAAACGAATGTTTTTTTTTTACTTGGTAGAAATCAAACGAGTTACTCGGTTAAAATCAATGAATAAGCTCGATAGCATATTTTGATAATTAACCGAGTGATTTGGTTAAAATCAACCGAGCTATTCGTTCGTAGATAAACGAATGTTTTTATTTTACTTGGTAGAAATCAAACGAGTTACTCGGTTAAAATCAATGAATAAGCTCAGTAGCATATTTTGATAATTAACCGAGTGATTTGGTTAAAATCAACCGAGCTATTCGTTCGTAGATAAACGAATGTTTTTTTTTTACTTGGTAGAAATCAAACGAGTTACTCGGTTAAAATCAATGAATAAGCTCAGTAGCATATTTTGATAATTAACCGAGTGATTTGGTTAAAATCAACCGAGCTATTCGTTCGTAGATAAACGAATGTTTTTTTTTTACTTGGTAGAAATCAAACGAGTTACTCGGTTAAAATCAATGAATAAGCTCGATAGCATATTTTGATAATTAACCGAGTGATTTGGTTAAAATCAACCGAGCTATTCGTTCGTAGATAAACGAATGTTTTTATTTTACTTGGTATAAATCAAACGAGTTACTCGGTTAAAATCAATGAATAAGCTCAGTAGCATATTTTGATAATTAACCGAGTGATTTGGTTAAAATCAACCGAGCTATTCGTTCGTAGATAAACGAATGTTTTTATTTTACTTGGTAGAAATCAAACGAGTTACTCGGTTAAAATCAATGAATAAGCTCGATAGCATATTTTGATAATTAACCGAGTGATTTGGTTAAAATCAACCGAGCTATTCGTTCGTAGATAAACGAATGTTTTTTTTTACTTGGTAGAAATCAAACGAGTTACTCGGTTAAAATCAATGAATAAGCTCAGTAGCATATTTTGATAATTAACCGAGTGATTTGGTTAAAATCAACCGAGCTATTCGTTCGTAGATAAACGAATGTTTTTTTTTACTTGGTAGAAATCAAACGAGTTACTCGGTTAAAATCAATGAATAAGCTCGATAGCATATTTTGATAATTAACCGAGTGATTTGGTTAAAATCAACCGAGCTATTCGTTCGTAGATAAACGAATGTTTTTTTTTACTTGGTAGAAATCAAACGAGTTACTCGGTTAAAATCAATGAATAAGCTCAGTAGCATATTTTGATAATTAACCGAGTGATTTGGTTAAAATCAACCGAGCTATTCGTTCGTAGATAAACGAATGTTTTTTTTTTACTTGGTAGAAATCAAACGAGTTACTCGGTTAAAATCAATGAATAAGCTCGATAGCATATTTTGATAATTAACCGTGTGATTTGGTTAAAATCAACCGAGCTATTCGTTCGTAGATAAACGAATGTTTTTTTTTACTTGGTAGAAATCAAACGAGTTACTCGGTTAAAATCAATGAATAAGCTCAGTAGCATATTTTGATAATTAACCGAGTGATTTGGTTAAAATCAACCGAGCTATTCGTTCGTAGATAAACGAATGTTTTTTTTTTACTTGGTAGAAATCAAACGAGTTACTCGGTTAAAATTAAATGAATAAGCTCGATAGCATATTTTGATAATTAACCGAGTGATTTGGTTAAAATCAACCGAGCTATTCGTTCGTAGATAAACGAATGTTTTTATTTTACTTGGTAGAAATCAAACGAGTTACTCGGTTAAAATCAATGAATAAGCTCAGTAACCTATTTTGATAATTAACCGTGTGATTTGGTTAAAATCAACCGAGCTATTCGTTCGTAGATAAACGAATGTTTTTTTTTACTTGGTAGAAATCAAACGAGTTACTCGGTTAAAATCAATGAATAAGCTCGATAGCATATTTTGATAATTAACCGAGTGATTTGGTTAAAATCAACCGAGCTATTCGTTCGTAGATAAACGAATGTTTTTTTTTTACTTGGTAGAAATCAAACGAGTTACTCGGTTAAAATCAATGAATAAGCTCGATAGCATATTTTGATAATTAACCGAGTGATTTGGTTAAAATCAACCGAGCTATTCGTTCGTAGATAAACGAATGTTTTTATTTTACTTGGTAGAAATCAAACGAGTTACTCGGTTAAAATCAATGAATAAGCTCAGTAGCATATTTTGATAATTAACCGAGTGATTTGGTTAAAATCAACCGAGCTATTCGTTCGTAGATAAACGAATGTTTTTTTTTTACTTGGTAGAAATCAAACGAGTTACTCGGTTAAAATCAATGAATAAGCTCAGTAGCATATTTTGATAATTAACCGAGTGATTTGGTTAAAATCAACCGAGCTATTCGTTCGTAGATAAACGAATGTTTTTTTTTTACTTGGTAGAAATCAAACGAGTTACTCGGTTAAAATCAATGAATAAGCTCGATAGCATATTTTGATAATTAACCGAGTGATTTGGTTAAAATCAACCGAGCTATTCGTTCGTAGATAAACGAATGTTTTTATTTTACTTGGTATAAATCAAACGAGTTACTCGGTTAAAATCAATGAATAAGCTCAGTAACCTATTTTGATAATTAACCGTGTGATTTGGTTAAAATCAACCGAGCTATTCGTTCGTAGATAAACGAATGTTTTTTTTTACTTGGTAGAAATCAAACGAGTTACTCGGTTAAAATCAATGAATAAGCTCGATAGCATATTTTGATAATTAACCGAGTGATTTGGTTAAAATCAACCGAGCTATTCGTTCGTAGATAAACGAATGTTTTTATTTTACTTGGTAGAAATCAAACGAGTTACTCGGTTAAAATCAATGAATAAGCTCAGTAATATATTTTGATAAAATTAACCGAGTGATTTGATTAAAAACAACCGAGCTATTGGTTGTATTTAGCCAACACTCATCGTTTGTTTATAACAGAGTGAATGTGAGTTTTCAGCAAACATAGATTCGTTTGAATTTTCATGAGTAAAACGGTTAAAAATAACCAATCAGTGTGTTAAAAACACGAAATAAGTTGGTTGATTTTAACCTAGATACTCATTACAATTTAACAAACATGAAAACTAAGTAGTTCGGTTAATTTTAACCGAACTATTTAGTAATGACAACCGTTTAGTGTGCTATTTTTAACCGTATTCATTTAACAGTATTAACTTGGTTGTTTTTAGCAACGAGTACTCATTTATTTTTAACCGAGATTTGGTTAATTTTAACCGATTTATTTTTAGCAGAGCAAAAATCGCACTCGGTTAAGGACAATGTTTTTGCGTGTATGCATCAATATAAGCTATTTGTGTAAGAGTGGCCCAAGCCATCGAAAATGTATTGCAAACTTGTTTGACAGGATGACCTACTGTCAAGCCATCTGATGACTACCTCATTTTAAATTTGAATGAAAAATATTCCATAATAGCAATCAAAAGGTTTAAGTACTCAACTATCGTTGTAAATTATTTTCGAAAAGTGTTTTTATAGCCTTTTTAAAAAGAAACCATCAAATGGCTCATCGACCACTACATATACAGCCTTTACTGTACCTAAACTAAATTGTGATATTTTTTTCAGTTTTTACTTCTGCCTTTATGGATCTACATATAAGTGAATAAATAAATCAATTTATATCACAAATTCCGTGTTTTATTACTCGACACCAGACTAGTCTCAACTTGGAACATAAATGAGTAAGACGACATTGCGACCGACAATCACAAGACCGAGAATATTTCCTCAGAACCATTTATTTATATTTTTTGTCTTTTTTTTTTATTAAATGCGTGTTTATCTAAAACAACTAAATGCGATAAGTAACCCTCGGTTTGCGTTCACTCAAACAAAATATCTCTGACTAAAATTAAAACTGTCGGCTCCGTTAAAAGCTAAAAGCATTTTATCCAACCTTGATCCAATTTATAGTATCTTTGTGATATGCGTATTGTACTACTTGGACTAGAATACGATAGCCTCCAAGAAAAAAAAAAAAAAAAATAATAATAATAATTAAAATTTGGAAAGCTCAAATATCCATACATCAAAAAAATGTTCTCCTCCTTCCCCTGAATGCCGCTGTCAAGAACACAGTGCCTGCTCAATCAATTGCAAAACAATAACAGAAATTGTATTATTACGAATAAACAAATTCATTAGATGCTTATTCCTCCATAGATTAGGCTACTTCAGTCCCGCTGTAACGACCAAGATTCTAATTATATTGTTTTGCTCACAAGTGGGCGGTCTTATAACTTTTAATCAACCACTCTCGTGTGGTTTTATATAAGTTTTACACTTTATTAGGCTCTTTATCAAAATGAACTATCGATTGAATTGAAATTTATGATCTTTAGAGTGTTGTGTGAGATTAATTGATTTAGTACTTGATTCCGTCTCGAGTGTCGAATTCTATATAAATGACTCTACTCAGCGGAGGTGTAACTCGTTTTTTTGTTTTTCTATTTTTAGTGACCCAAACCCAACGTGCCGTAAATTCCAATTTGATCCACAGAATTTCTGATGCAATGCACGAATGATTAAGAATGCACAGACACAGGTTTGATATTGAAATTAATTGGAAATATTTATTTAAACTAGTGGTAGATAATCTATTTTGAGCAGCGAATATCTATTTGCTAAATATTTCTTTGATTTTATGTTACTCATACGCCAGAGTGTGTTGGCTTTGGCTTTCATAAATCGTGCATTATAGTTCGTTTGGTCACGTGAATATATTGTGATAAAGTGAGTTTTTTGCGTGCACGTATCTAGATCTAGAGTGTCTATGAGAACGTGTGTTGTACTTTTTTTTTTGTAACTAGGTTAAGCGACACTGACATTCTTCTACAATAATAAAAAGAAAAAAAAATGCCCTGCTACTTAGGCTTGTTTGTGGAAGATGTCGCGTCGGCGCATTGAAAGTCCGACAAGAAATACTGGGAGGAAATACTGAAAGTTATAACACATTGTTATTTAAAATTCAGCAGATGTTGATGCGGATATGCATTTTAGAATAGTCCCTCTGTTATATATGTTTTTGTGCGAATGATTTTTTACCTTACATTAGCAGTGGGATTGGAGGTTACTTTCAATCCGGACCAGGCTAAAACCATTTTCCGTTGGATTTTGTACAGTAAAAGGTTAACTACATATAGCTCTCCTTTTTTAGGAGAACAACTTTGTTAATAAACACTTCGGTTGAAATTGTAGCTATGTAAAACTACTTTTTGTTTTAACAGTTCAATTCTGTCTGACAATTAGATCTCCGCATTCATATTGGAAATACATTATTGTTTTCCCCTGAGGACATCTCCTACTTTCGAACTTTGCTTAACTTACTACCCCTAGACATCGTCAGCAAAGAATATACCACAAATGTGGCAACCAGGGTCCAGATCAAAATAAAATAAAAACGATCGAACGACATCGTTTTCACTAAAGCTGTCTCTATCATATCTGTGGCAATAGACAGAGACTGCTTGTATCGAAACGACGTCGTTCGATCGTTTTAATTTTACGTGATCTAGACCCAGTTTAAGGGAAGCGAAGCACTGGAGAGGACAACGACTGAACATGCCACCATCCTTCTACAGACTAGCCCCCTGCCTATTACTATCGATTACCTGCCTACGAAAATCAATTTCGAAAAAGGCTTCATACATGAAATACTGGAAAGGAACCAATTGGATTCACGAAATGTCCTACACGAAAAATAACTGTCAATATTCACAGATGGTTCCAAAACACTAGAGGGAGTTGGTGCCGGGGTCTTTTTAGAAGAACTGAATCTGGGCCTTTCCTTCTGTCTTCCGCGACACTGCTGTGTTTTCCAAGCCGAAATAACAGGTAGTCAAGCTACCGATCGATTGATTCAGTATCACAAAGGGATATCGTCATATATATTGATAGCCAAGCTGCAATCAAATCCCTAATATCCAGCGAAATAAGATCTAAGGTGCTGGAATATTGCCGAGTATCTCTTAACGAGATAGCTGGACAATACAACCTCACCTGGTTTCCTGGTCACTGTGACATCCCACGGAACAGTGTAGCAGACGAACTAGCAAGTTTGGGCCTCTGGCGTGGATGACGTGTCTGCACAACGTGTATGACCACTTTCTTACGCTAAACAAATAGATACTTCATGCGGATGCAGCTGGCAGAGCGAGTTACAGATGGAAACATCTATGGGATATTGCGATACTGCTATGCTCACCTGGCGAGCTCTGGATACAAAACGATCCAAGAAATTAATGCGCCTTAAAAGATCTAGTACCCCAATAGTTCGTAAATGTCATCTCCGAGCACTACATGCGCAAAGGCTTGGTGCGCCATACAATGACTTCTGCAGAAGCTGCAGAGATGCGAAGGAGCAATAGTAAATCACTCACTTTCTTTGCAGTTGCCCCGGCCTGGTCGATTTAAAAAAAGCCTACTTAGGAAACTATTTTCTTAATGATCTCAGTAATCTAGGTGATACCAGCGCCGCTAACAGCCTTAGCTTCATAAACTAGCCTAAGCGTCTCATCTAATGAAAACAATATTTAATTCGAAATCAAACTAGAAATATCACTTCTCAATCGTGGTTTTGGTCTGAGAAGGCAGCTGTCTATAGTAAGGGCCTCTTTCGAACAGCTAAGGTCCCTATGTGTAAGAAAATTATATCATCACTCATCAGTTCTGCTATTTTGATCTGAAACACAGATTATTTCAAAATTCAATGAAGATATCCTATCAAGAGGAAATTTCTTTGTAACATAATTCAGTACCATTTGGGTTGACGAATTTTGGTGTAGTCCCCCGCTCAAACTATACCTAAAAGCGGAAATTCTAAAATTTTGCATAAAGGAATGTTTGTTAAAATATTAACCAACTGTTTACTCAACGTTTCTTCAAGCAAACTGATAGAATTATAAATAAAGCACATATTTCGAAGGTATACAAACAAAATCAACACAAAATCCAATCTCTTTAGGTACAACCTTCTTCATCAATCAACAAGAAGTCTATTTGTAGATATATTTAAAATTTTTATATTTAAATTTCAAATCTGTTAACAACATTTTGAATGGAACTAAATAAACAAACCTGTAAATGAGTAGTTGTTCTAAATTGTTCACACGTTCAGATGTAAATTTATTTCGAAAATATTAATGTTTGGATAATTTATTTACAGCGAAAAAAACATAGCCGCTTAATATTTAAAACTTTACTTGATTGGATACATAATTTGAGTGATTTAAATTTTCGATAAAAAAATCGAATGAAGACAAAATGGGATCAGTTTGTTTATTTATTTATGTATTCAGTCAACAAATTATCTAACTTTGAATAATCACACACTGATCAATGTGAACGTTAAAAAAAATTCCAATACAACAACGGTTTGAAATATTCATTGTAAACAGGCCGACATACTGAATATAAGTAAAATAAACCTTTTTATTTTCGCACTATGTTACATCCCTATCAACCATGATATAAACGGTGATAAGTTTTTAAGTAAACTTAACAGCAGTTTAATGTTAGGGCATGTTATCCCTATTGAGATGTTATGTTGACAGAAGATATTTGACAGTTGAGTGAATGAAAAGTAAGACGTCGAAGTATATCCTTGCAAAAAATGTGCGGAATTGTGTTTGTGAACAACATTTACCCAATTCGCAATTATCTGATGTCGACATAAATGACATAAATGGCACAAAGTAATTGCTTAAAAAAAATAAATACAAAGGTGGCGCAACAGGCGGTAGACACCCTAGTCCTAGCTTCTCGCAACCATTCGTTTGTGAGAGTTTATATTTTTGAGACGATAGGAAGGGACCTACAATTTTATGTCTAGTCCAAACGGCTGAATTGAGAAGCTTTTTCAGGACAGTCATAGTCTCGGATGTTTGTCAGACGTTCGCGAGAGGAACGAGAAAAGTAATTGCTTACATTTGTAAATTTTCATAATTTCTAATATTTTGGGAGTTTTTAGTTTTTTTTTTGTTGTTCATTTAATTGATGGTTAGACGGAGAGGAAGACATCCTTTGGAATGTTTGTCAGTCTACGTCAATGTCATTAAATATGTAAAAAAAAAAATGTCGTTCAAAAGAAACGCTGAAAGATGTTTTGAAATGGGGTCGCTTAAACTTTTACGAAGTTTCCTTAGTCTGATAGCTGGTTAACTTGATGTGTTTGAGTTTTTATTGGGCTCGACTGGTCACGCAAACAGTCTTTTCTGTTGGCATTTATAGAGGGACAGCCGACATATAAAGTCAAAAACTTCTCGACTGAAAAAGTGACTTTTTCCGTCCAAGTTTCTACGATTAAAAGTAAATCTAATCAAAAAGACTTGAGTTTTGAATGTGCTCAGAGAATTTTGCTAAATCGTGTTAGTGGATCGTCATTCATTCATTTACAATGATCCGCTTGTCCATTAAGTGGGTCGCGGGGTAGGTTGCTCAAGTGGACCCTCCATAGCTCACGATTCTCCGGTGGTCGGCTTGTCACACTCGGCAGTAGGCCGGGTTTAACCCGAAACGGCTACGAGCTTCCTATCAATGGTCTCGCAAACTGTTATGGCGGTCAGAGGGTGGATGCGTATGCACCAATAGGGGCATAAGTGGACTTTCAGTGGATCGTATAATGCAAAAATGATTAGGACTATACTTTGAGCGTTGATATCATTCTTTTAGCATAAAAGTCAGAATTTGGCCAAGTTCACGTAATACTCGAGTTAACACGATGAGTTGATTTTAGCATTTCTCGAATAGCAGGCATACGTTGCTATATTCGAGCACATGGCCCTATGTCGCTTTGATAATGACTCATAAGGCCATTATGGCCATATTTTGAAATGTGGCCTTATGTCGCATGGCCTTTTGACACGGCACCGCAGGCATATCCATATACATTTTCACGAGTGCATAATGTTTTATTTCCACAAAATACTATTATTTAGCATACAGAAAACAATTTCAAATATAGCTTTTGAAATATTACTGAATGCGTGTATTGATTTGACATTGTTATTGTTTTTCTGAAAATGTACTGATAAAACTACATTTACAAAGAGGGCGTTAAAGAATCTAGTTTAGTTAGTCTGACAGCTCTCTAACTTCATGTTGCTGAGTTTTCATTGGGCTGAACTGGTACCGTTAACAGTTTTCTCAGTTGACGTTTATGTCCGCAATCAAGTCAAGAATTTCTCGACTTACCTACTACTAAGTTGACGGCTATTTGTGCCAACATGTGTCCGGAGAACTCAGTTTTGATATTTCTATTGGTAAGTAACGATTTCGCCTTAACGATGACAAGGCTAATATTATTATGACTTTTAAACTGCATTACGGTAACTAACAACAATCAGCAACAAAAAAAAAAACACTCCAGTAGGTTACCTTGAAAATTGGGTGACAATTTGTCTAGACATCTATATCATAATGTAAAACAAACAAAATGCCGGTGTTACTGCTAATGAGGTTGTCTTACCAATATTTCAATTCGGTGAGATAATTCATCTTGTCCATGAGTCTTCAAAAATGATGAGCCTTTGTTTTTAATTCACTTTTGTTGTTGTTATGTGTTATACGTGTGTTTTTTTTTTGGAAATTAGTATTGTCTTTTGGTTTTTCGACAGCATTTAGCAGCTGCTTAATTATTCTTTCTTGTGATACCTATTTCGTTGTCTTATTTTGTTTATTTCTCTCGTGTGCTTATACTTAGTGTTGCCAGGCGAAAATGTTAAAATCCAGTCAAATTTGACTGTTTGACTGGATTTTTTCTCTCCGAATCCAGTCAAAAAAAACAGTCAAACATTAAAAACAAAAAATTTAAGTCAAAAAAACAGTCGAAAATGTAAACAGCTATTTTTTTGAAAACAAAAATAGGTGGGTCATCGTGGTTTCTTTTTAAATCATAGGTTATTTCAACACTGACAGCTGCTTCCAGCTCGAAATCTTTACAAAAAGTCAGTGTCATACCTGCGCGGAGCGAAGTAAATCGCTTTACGCTTGAGCAACGTTGGGAAATATTGAAAAAATATTTCCAAAGTGAGTACTGCGTAGCCCAAACAGTGCGTTTTTTTTTAGAATTTTCGGCCGAAATGAAGCACCCACCGCGCCTGCTGTACGCAAGTTTGTGCAAAAAGTTCGAGTGACTTGTATGGGAGTGGACAAAACTCTTGAGTCATCGTACGGTGCGCACAGACGACAATGTCAGAAAGATTGACAGTTTGGACCATTTTTCTCCGACAATGAGGCTGGGAACAACGTTTTGGTCAACGGTGGGCGTTACAGAGCCATGTTAACCGACTTTTTTTTTACTGGAATTGAAGACATGGATTTGGAGGTCCTCTGGTTCATGCAGGATTGCACGCCAAGCCACACAGCCTTCGCCACAATCAATCTTTTGCACTAACTTCCCAAAACGTGTTATCAGCCGTCTTGGCGATGTCAATTGGCCTCTTCGGAGCTGCGATTTGACTCCTTTGGACTTTGGACTTCGGACAATCCGGAAACGATTCAAGCACTTAAGGCCAATATCATCCATCCGTGAGCTACAGCCCGAAACCATCAAGAATGTCTTGGACAATATTGGAGTGACAGAATACGCTACTGCGAAGCCAGCTGAGGCAGTAACTTGAACGACGTTGTATTCTGTAATTAATGGGAATGTTTGCTCTTACTAATAAAACCATAATACATGGGAACAATATTATTTTGTTCATTTCATTGCATTTTTAAAAAGAAACTTGTATTTGGCCCACCCTTTATATTTTGATATATATAGTAGTCTTTCCAACTTTTTGTATAACTTCTTCAAGTATTTCAAAATGTGTACAACATTTTTTTTATCTCGCAAATTAGGTATTTCTAATGGTCAAAATAGAGTTGTGTTTATTTTTTGTTTCTAAAATCTAAAAACAAACAGCAGTCATAACTCAAAACATAAACAACATACAACAAACCGAATTAAATGCAAAGGCAATCATTCAAAATTCTCAAGAAACGCTGCGCAAACTGCAAGAAATACCAGATTCAATTTAACTTTCAGCGGCTTGCGGAAAATGGGTGTGTTCATTTGATTGCACTGCGCGAATCTCATATACACTAGGTTTACATTGGAGGTGCAATTTTTTTTTATTTTTTTTAGGGAAAAACTCCAGTCAAAAAAACAGTCGGCTGGATTTAATTTTTTTTTCCAGTCAAAACCAAAAAAATCCAGTCAAATTTGACTGGAAAACAGTCAAACTGGTAACACTGCTTATACTGTGTTATTAAGGGTGTGTCTCCCTCAGCTACGAACTCCGTGCTCAAGTAAACGTGTTTACATGTATTAGTGCACAGAATTTCAAATATCCGAGCACACCCTCCCTATCAAGATCACAATTGTGACTGCAGAGTGCAGACTCGCTCAGCTCAATTAATAAAAATAATACAAAATTGTCTGCACAACAAAATAAATCAAAACAACCAAAGGGAAGGGAAAGGGACAAACTGTGCTTGCTGTTGCTGTTGCTCCTGTTGCTGCAAACGTTGTTTATCTAATACACTGAAACCAAAAGTGTGTGTGATATAGAATTTCCTAACGCACACTTATGAATATGGCTTTCGTCATAGCGACGTACAATCGCATTCGTAAGCACAAATCGAAATAGGTACATAGCAATAATATGAATATCCAAAATCCATATTATACAAATTTTCATTCCTGAATCCTGGCCTTGGCTTTTTTTTTTTATTCTATGCTGGCTGCTTATAAAAACCTGTTAGGGCTAGTTTGTTATTATTGCTTTGTTTTGTGGGTTTGGGTTCCTTTTTAGTATACATATTATATATTTATATAGGATATAAATCCTATCCAAAAACAAACGGCTGCAGCCCTGCTCGCACCATTTATGGATGTAGGTATGGATTATCTAATTTAATAAAAAGTTTGTCCTGACTGATTGGGGACGCCTAGGGCCTAGCCCAAATGGTTAGAGCCAGAAAACTCAAAGTTTCATCATAGTTTATATGGGAAAATTCATATTTTCCATCCGATTGATGAATGGATATACATGTATGTCCTATATGTACATTATATTGTACTACTCCCAAATAGTGTTTAAAAAAATTAATAATAGTTTTTGGCTTTTTGTCATTTTTTTAAATTATCCACCTACTCCCTTTAGGAGAGAAAAATTACTTTGTAATTATCTTCACTCTACAGAGATATGACTATATGTAATGAGATCAATTTTGTAGATATACAGCAGCATCATGCGGAAAAAAAAAATAACATGAACGAAGCCGGGTGTGAATGCCATGCTAGTACGTAGATAGATATTGAATATGTACTATCATTTTAAGTATTTTAAACACTGTGAAGTCGGTAGGCATTGAAAAGGTTGGGTAACCCCTAAAAATATCTTTTAGAGATGCTTCAAAGCTGCACCTAATCTAGGGCCGCCTAACAAACCAACCACATGCGGCATGAAATACAAAAATAGCATCCTGTAGAACACTGTTTTTATATCGTGAATGAGTTACCTGGACAACGTTTAAAGTGCAACAAAACATTACCCAGTTCTATATACTAATTTGCCTTCAAATTTTGTAATAACAAACAATGAGTTTGCCCACAGGAACACATATTATTGTTGTCTCTAGAATTTTTAACCTCAACACAAATTAACAATTCTTCTCCAGACTGGTCATGCAAAACATTGACCAATCATTATGATTTATGAATAGATGACCATTTCAATATCACCAATAAAAGCGGATATTGTGTATATATACTTATACTACACACAATAATTTTCAAAATATTAAAACACACAACCACTAATTGACACGGTGACCCAAAATTGCATTTAGGTAGTTTGATTTGAACTCAACTCATGAGAATGAAAAAATCATCATTCACCTCCCAGCTCCCACTCCCATACATATTTTCAAATCTTCCCAAGCTCTCAATCCATATCAATCATCATTCATCATCCCTTAAAAATATTCCGCTCTCAATATAATTTTTCATTTCGATTTGATTTGGATTTCCCTATCATATTCATAATTATATTACGTGTTCAAACAACAACAACAATATTATTAAGTAATTAGTATGTATCTATCAGAAAGCCAAAAAAAGGATCCAAACTTGTTTTCTCCGTATCCCAGTGGCAACGAATGCGGCAAACAACAATCTGCAAATTACAGACTCTCGCGAGAGAGCAAAATTATAGAGAAAACGATTAGCGCTGTGTCGGATATTTTGTGAACTACATTGCATATGCGAGCGTGAGTTCTGAAACAAAAATGAAACTGCTGTTAAATTGTTAACTTTTCAAAATGCAATTTTAACTATTTTACAAACTAAATTTTTAATTTGTATTCAATGAACGGATACATAAATGTTTGAATGTTATTCTGTTTTGAAAAGCTGACAAAAATAAGTTCTGGTTGCTCTACAAACACTGTTTTCTTTTGGTCACTTTAATTTGCAGATTATAACAGTTAAACTCAAAAAATCAAAATTCGAAGACGGTCACTAACGAATTTAACCCATTGGCTATAAAATAAAATCATAAAAAAAATAAAAAAGTTTCATTTAGATATTGCCCCACCGGGGCGAAAATAAAAACACCCAAAAAATGACGTTTTTGGGACTTTATGGTACTTAACAGTCAAAAAATCAAAATTCTAAGACGGTCACTAACAGCATCTATTTATTTACTGTCGAAAGCCGTTTACTGCGATCAATTATCTCTTAAGCCCTGCAAGCCCCATCGGGGCGAAAAATCATATACCCTCGAACACCCAGCCTTAACGTTTTATCTCATTGTATACTTCAAAAAATCGTTGTATTTCTTTTTAATAAAGCCATGGGAAATTAACTTGTGAGCAATCAATGTTCACAATAAATATGTTGTGATGTTCTAATTGAAAATGGTTAGTTGTCAACGTTTTGTGGGACAAATGGAAGGGATCTACAATTTTATAGTAAATCCAAACGACTCAATTTAAAAGCTTTATCAGGACAATTGTAGTCTCGAAAGTTTATTAATTGGCGTAGTGCAATAAACCTTAAGATGTAATTTGTATTTTCCGGGAATTGAACTTGGAATTCATCGATCAGTAACATTCTAACCAGAGAGCCTTAAGGTGGTAGTACACGATATGTAGCACGCCTCATATATATGTAGCACTGACATCATTTTGACGTCAGCGAATGGTCCCATGGTACACATGCCGTGTAAAAGCTCTCTTTGTGCACTCTCCGTTGACGTCAGAGCCACATATATATGAGGCGTGCTACATATCGTGTACTAGCACCTTAAGGCTATTTGACAAACTAGGGCCTATTATTACGAAAGAACCATACAATGGAATAACATTTGAGTAATTCGGTTTAAGCGCAGTAGCGCAGTGGTTAGTGTGTTGGACTACTGTGCGAAGGATCCCAGGTTCGATCCCCGGAAAAACCCAAATTACATCTTAAAGTTTTTTCTACTGCGCCACCTCTCGCGAACGTCTGACAAACATCCAAGAGTATGACTGTCATGAAAAAGCTTCTCAATTCAGCCGGACTCGGCATAAAATTGTAGGTCCCTTCCATTCGTCCCAAAAATAGAAACTCACACAAAAACGAATGGTTGCGAAAAGCTAGGCCTTGAGTGTCACCCGCCTGTTGCGCCACCTATTTATTTATTTTTATTTAATTCGGTTTAAGCTGAGTTATTAAACTGTAATTGTATGTCGTGTTTAATATAGGACTATGCAGTAACTCATACTTATATTGGAATATAAGTTCAAACAAGCTTAAACCCATATGATTCTAATATGATTGACCTCTCAGGCTAGTGGTTAAGCATAAACATAAATACGTATATGTACATATCTACCATAATTGCAAAAAAAAAACCGAAAAGGAAATAAATGTTTGTCGTAAAATTTTAGTAACAGGCTACACTGTTTCTACTGTGCACCGCTGTCGAAATATTAACTTCACTTTTCGTTTTCGAAACACAATTACTCAAAATGTCTTGCGTAATTTAGTGCCAAAAATAAAATTTATAGTATAGTTCATAGTGAATTGCTTCATATGTACTATAATTCAAAAGAAAGATATGTTATAATTTTTATTTTTAACACACTCAAGTATTTTTGATTAAGATTAAGATTATAAAGATATCATAGCCTAGCCAATACAGTGATGTATTTGTGATTGTCCAGTATATATTTTCATATGTTTGATCTTATGAGAGAGCCATAAATGTTATCAAATTGAAAGTGTTATTCGAGTTAATAAATAAACTGCCAAATACAACAACTTGCTACGTCGGGAGGTGGTAAACATTTAATTTTTTATGATAGCCAAATAACGAATAAAAGAACAATAAAACTGTAGTTTGCACGATGGAGGCGAAAATACGCATGAAAACAAATTAATCTGTGTCGTATCAACATGGAGGATCCAGACGAGCCGACTAGCTAAAATAGATAATATTTTTAAAAGTGGTGTAGTGCATTTTATACATCTTTTATTTTTACCGAAATTTTCAAATTTTGTCAAATGACAGTGGATTCCCTAGAAATGCATAAAGAAAGGATTTGTCAAAGGAATTGGTGACAGTTATTATGATTGCAATACATAGATACAAATAATAGTCGTAGGTGATAGGTTAATACCTACTTTCGATGGGTCAAAAACTAGATGTCGCTTTTTTGTTAAAATCACTCTCAAAAAAATGGCCGGGTTCCTATCTCATTCAGTTTTTTTTTTAATTTTTTTAGTTTTCCTTTAGCGAAAGGAGCATGCAAAATGTAGCATTAGGTCTGTTCCTTTAGTTTTGTATTAAAAATTTACATAAACGACTGTCAAAATGGCTCTCAAGGGAAAAAGTTCCAAAAACGTTGGAAAACGCTTTTGTAATAAACATTAAAAATGAGAGATGCATTTTGCTTTTTCATAAATTGCATGCGAATTTAAATCAAAGTATGTGGAAGAGTTTGTATACTGACTGAACTGCAACTGCAAGCATTCGAGGAGAGAAAAAAACTCCATTATTTTCCCGCCTTCTGCTGATACTATTTTAATACCAATTTGTATATATGTATATCGCAGGAAATCAAAAGATAAATGCAAATAGTCGTTATACGCGCATGCCAAATGGGACAACAATTTCAAATCATCTGTCAATTTGCAAAGAAATTTGTTTAGTAAAAACTATTAAGATTCTCAGTGGAGCTCTCGAAGCCGCTCTCTTTTACGAATTTTTCAGGTTAAGGAACGACATTGAGTAAAAATGCGTAAAAATTTGTCAGAATAAGTAAAGGAACAGAACTATTGTGTTTCTTAACTTCTACGCAGTAAAACAGTAGCACCTATTGTTTGGACACAATTTTCTCGGCGAAATACATCTACGAAAATTCAATTTTGCTAGAAGTCCATCATATTTAGTATTTGGGGAGGTTTAAAACTCTAGTTTACTACAGCTGCTTGACGTAATGTATCTAAGTTTTTATTGGCTTACGATTGGTCATGTGAACAGTTTTTATGGTTGACATTTATGGCTTATGGGGGAGCCTACGAATCTAGTCAAGAATTTCTCGATTGAGTAGGTAAGCCACTCAATTGATATTTTCATTGTTTGTGGCGTAGTAGTAAAAGTGACGTTAAGAACCAATTCAGTTTTTGTGGTCATTTTTTTAGGGGAATCTAATCCAGAGAAATCTGGTCGACCTATAAGATAAATAGACATTTGAATTTAGGGCATTCAGCAAAAAATGCTGACGTGAAAGCTGCTGTTAATCTGACGTTTTGACTGTCATATTTAAACATGTTTGTGCTCAAATTTTGAGCCTCCTGTTAGCTCTGGATCTAAATAGGAAGTCTACCACTTTTCTCCAATTTTAGAGACTGCCATGAACAATTGTTTATGTTAAAGTTTCTATGTTTTTAAGAATAATTTAATGATTATGACGCTTCGCATTTGGCTGTGTATATATATTATGTAAGAACGAGTGAAGTTTGGTAAGCAAATTAAAAGTTTTTAGTCTGCACAAACATTTTATAGCGTGATTGAAACGTCAAAAAAAATTCTAGGCTGTTTTCACTCAGTATTCTTGTTTTTGCCTTGTGTATTGGGTTTACTTACTTACTTATCGGGCTCCCGACCCGTGAAGAGTCTCTGCCTGAGACACTGCAGCCTTCCATCCTCTACGATCCCGGGCACGCTGCTTCCAATTGTCCAGACCAAGCGCTCTGGCATCCGCGATGGCTTGGTCTTTGAAACGGAGGTTCGGTCTTCCTTGTCTTCTCGAACCTGGGGGCTGGGATTCGAAGACCCTCTTGGCTGGAGCATTATTGTCCATTCGCTCGATGTGGCCGAGCCAATGTAGTCGACGTGTTTTGGCTTTTTGGACTACATCCACATCTTGGTACAGCTCATAGAGTTCGCGGTTGTATCTTCTCCTCCATTCGCCCTCCTCGCACACAGGACCAAAAATCCGCCGAAGTATTTTTCTTTCGAAGGAGCCCAGTATCAGCTCTCCCTTCTTGCTTATCGTCCAGCACTCGGCGCCATAAAGCAGAACTGGCAGGATAAGGGTTTTGTAGAGCACACATTTCGTCCTTCGAGTTAGGAGTTTTGAACCCAGTTGTTTTGCCAAACCGAAGTAGCAACGGTTTCCTAGGGTAATTCTTCGCCGGATCTCCACTATGGTGTCATTCGTGGAGTTTACGTTTACTCCGAGGTAGGTGAACTCCTTAACTACCTCGAAATTGTTGCTATCAATAGTGACGTTTTGTCCTAGGCGGTGGACAGATGCTTGTTTGTTTGTTGATAGCATGTACTTAGTCTTGTCCTCATTTACTACAAGTCCAACGGATTTCGCCTGTTCTTCAATCGCCGTGAACGCTTCTATCACGGCACGCTGGGAGCGACCGATGATGTCAATATCGTCCGCATAGCCAAGCAGCTGGATGGACCTGTTGAAGATAGTGCCTTCCGTGTTGACACCTGCCCTGCGCACTATCTGCTCCAGTACGAGATTGAAGAAGTCGCATGATAGAGCGTCTCCTTGCCGAAATCCGGTGCATGTTTGAAAAAGTTCGGAAGAGCTGCTTCCAAACTGCACGTTGCAGCGCGTGTTTTCCAGCGTCACGCGACACAGCTGAATCAGTTTTGCCGGGATTCCAAATTCGGCCATCGCCATATAGAGCTCCTGACGATGTATGCTATCATACGCGGCTTTGAAGTCGATGAATAGGTGGTGAGTTTCGACTTGAAATTCGTTGGTCTTTTCCAAGATTTGCCTCAGTGTGAAAATTTGGTCTATAGTCGATCTGCCGGGCCGGAAGCCACACTGGTACGTGCCGATTAGTGTGTTGCAGAACGGTTTTAGACGTTCACACAGTACGTTGGATAGGATCTTGTATGCGACATTTAGCAAGGATATGCCTCGATAGTTCTTGCAAGACATAGGATCGCCTTTTTTGTAGATGGGGCATATGGAGCTGATAGTCCAGTCATCGGGCATGTTTTCTTCCACCCATACTTGGTTGATGATTCGGTGCATGCTCCCTACCAAAACATCACCACCGTATTTAAAGAGCTCCGCTGGTAGACCATCAGAGCCTGCGGCCTTGTTGTTCTTAAGCTTTTTTATAGCTAAGCCAACTTCTTCTATACTAGGTGGTGGAACTAGTTCTTCATTGACTGGACGTGGGTTCTCTTCTTGCCCTATCACTCTCTCTACATGATGCCCATTAAGCAGCTGCTGGAAATGCTGCTTAAACACATCTACTATTCCCTGCGCTTCGGTGACTAGGTTCCCTTCGCTATCTCGAAGAGCCTGCGTTCCGGTTTTGTAGCCAGCAGCCAGTTGCTTAGCTTTTTTATAAAACCTCCGGATGTTATTACGATCGCGCGACTCTTCGATCTCCTTGAGCTGGGAAGCTGCGTAAGCCCTCTTCTTTCTACGCAGGATCTTCTTTTCCTCCCTTCTCCTGGCTCGATACTCTTCTCTCGCTGCCCTTGTTTTGCGCTGCAGCGCTTTCTTGTGTGCATCTTCTGTCACCTTTTTCCTGTACACGCATTCATCATCATACCACGGGCTCTTTCTCTGGGGTGGCTGGTACCCTACGGTGGTTTCGGCTACCTCCTTGATGATGTCGCGATACTGGCACCACTGATTGTTGGCGTTTGTGGTAGGTGAGTGCACAGAGGAGAGTTTCATACTCAGGCGCTCGCTGTAGGCTCTGGCTACTCCAGGTGTGCTAAGGCGTCCAACGTCGAATTTCTTCTTCTGGGCAGTTCGCAGCTTCTTTTCGTTGGACAGTCGAGCTCTGAATTTAGCCGCAACAAGAAAATGGTCAGAGTCGACGTTTGCCCCTCGGAATGTGTGCACGTCGAGGATGTTGGATGCGTGCCTCGCATCGATTAGCACATGGTCGATTTGGTTGGCGGTTCGACCGTCTGGAGAGCGCCAGGTTGCTGTGTGGATCCTTAGCCTTGGAAACCTAGTGCTACTTATCACCGTATTACGAGCTGCTGCAAAATCGATTAGTCGGTAGCCGTTGTCTGTTGTCGTTTCGTGGATTCTGTGCTTACCAACTAACCCGCCAAAGATGTTTTCCTTTCCGACTTTAGCATTGAAATCCCCGAGTACAACTTTTACATCATACTCCGGACAGGCTCCGTAGGCTCCATCCAGGAGGTCATAAAACTCCTCCTTGATGGGATCTTCAGCCTCGTCGGTAGGGGCGTGTGCACATATTAGGCTTATGTTTTGGAAAGTAGCTTTGATGCGGATCACAGAAAGGCGATCACTTATCGGCTTGAAGTCAATAACTTTTGTCCTAAGCCGATTTCCCACGACGAATCCGCATCCTAATACATGCAGCCTTTTGTTGCAGCTGTAATAAATGTCGCAATCTTTTCTTTTCATCATGCCTGATCCTATCCATCGTATCTCCTGGATCGCGGTAATGTCTGCCTTGTACCGCATGAGGACAGACTCAAGTTTTTGAGTGGCACCTGGGGTGTAGAGTGTTCTTACATTCCAGGTACATACTCTTAAATCATAGTCCATTGACGTTCCGGGTCTGGTTGCCATTTGAGGAGTTCCGTTATCCGAGGCTGGTTGCGTCTCTCTCATAACTATTTAGTTTTTTCCATGGTCGGGAAGTTACCCCGACGGCACAACCCCCAACCTGGAGGGCCAGGCCCTGTTTTGACCCTAGGACAGCGGGTCGGATATTCCGATGTCAGTAACCCAATTTTGGGATATGAGCGCTGCCGTTGACCTGTTTAGGGTTCGTCCGCCACCAACTCTTTTCCAACACCCTGGCTCAGTATTGGAGATCCCCATAGACCTGGTATCCAAATATGTCGAAGCAGCTCATACAGGGATTACACTTTAGTTCGACCTGACCGGAACTGTAGACGCCACCGTTGATTCCATCTAGGGAATTCATCCGCTGCCGCCTGAAACAAGAGGAAGTGTCTTAGTGCGTAGACACTCCTCCCCCCCTCTCTCGTTCGCTGCCACCAACGACCTTCCACAGGGGTTGGTTACCCCATCTCCAGTCGAGGTACTAGGCACCCACCAGTCACCAACGTGGAGGTGAGAGTCGGAGTTGATAGTGAGAGGCTAGAGTGGGAACGCTTGTGTTCTCATATAATCGCATCACTACCCTTAAACCAGCTGTGTATTGGGTTTGGTTATTGCAAAAACCCAAATTCGAAATTCGACAAGTCACAAGTTTGACTTTTTTTTTTTTTTTTTTTGACTTAAAAAAAATTTGATTGGAAATAATAAACATCATTTTAGCACTTGAAATTTGCTGTCAATTTAAAATGTCTTTTAGGCTTGTATATACTTTTCTTGAGGTGACTAGATATTAGTAACCCGTGTTTTTCATCATCGCAAGTAATGCATAAACTGTATATATACCAATTTATGCATTTATTCGACAGATGTCATTGTTATGATGACATTGAAAACTGGCCAGTAAGGAAGTGCGTTTTGCGCAAAAAGCTATATGACATTGTTTGTAGCGTTACAAATGTGTTTTTCATTAAACCGACTAAAATGGTATCAGCAACTCATAACTGCTTTAATAAGGATAATTAAAATGCATTCGAAATACAAAGTTTATCGCATAATCTCTATCCATAACGTTCAAGAGACCATAATGTAAAAGAAATATGTTAATACAGTATAACTTGACTGTTCAAAGACCCTAAATTGCGCCTCTGAATGCAAATCAATGCAATTATTGCATTTCGTCGGCAATTTATTAAATAAATTATTCAGTAGATAGCTGCGTTACAAACCAATTTGTGACGTTGCTCCAATGCCCTCTTTATTTGGCCAGAAATGCCAAAATTGGGTAAACGAAGGTAAAGTCCATAAAATATTTTCAAAAGCTACACAACTTATTGAAATTAGTTACACAAGTTGAATTCATAATTCAGCAATGCTAGGCTAATTATGGCAAAGTCCGACAGTAGAGCTTTCAATACTCCAAACGGAAGACACTAATTTTGGAACACGCAAACTTGTGTCGCTTCGAGGCTTTTCTTCTATTTTTAGACGTCGTCGAAGCGAATAGCAAGACCGACAACTTTTGTCAAATCATAAAAAATAAGTTCTTTGTTAAAAAGAAAATATAATAAAAAATGGAACACTACGCCAACGGTCGGTGGTTGATCATAAATGATTATTATTGAGATTGGTAATTTTGTATGGATTACACTACACACACATTCGCATAGAATCATCTCTTGAAAACTCAAAGTTTATTGCTGTGCGCGGCGATTAAGATCGTGCTACGATATCTGGACGATTGATGAGGTGCGAGGTGAGTATGTGATTATCACAAATTGTTAATGTATACAATCAAGCGTAAATTTATTAATCGCAAGACATTTGTTTCGAAGTAAACAATGTTTTGAGTGAAATTATAAGTACCTACTACATATGTGTTTTTGCTTTAGATATATTTTTAGCTCTGCCCGTCACGGTACTATACTGACTAGTGACTATATACTAACTGACTAAGACAAGGGACTTAACAACGTGTTAGTCAATTTATGCAGAAAGTTTATAATTAATTAGCCAGATTAATGCATTTAAGGGAAGGGAATAATGTGTCAAAATGTGCGGACTTTTATTTATTATTAATAATAAATGTGCAAATTGTTAAAATTAAGGTGTTAATACTTCAAAATTAATGTGCACATTTGTTATGTGTCGATTTTCCTTAACTTATACGCAGATTTTGGGTTTACAAATGAGAAATGAGGTGTTGTTGACGTGTGTAGCAAAAAAAAATGTGTGTGGACAATAATTATACACACACAACTTTCGTTATAGCATTGTGATTGCGATGTTTTATCTAAAACACGTGAGTTGTTATAACAGTTTGATATCACTTGATTTGCAATCGAATTTGGCTTAATACGTTTACGCTGATATATAAACATGAATATTCCTTTATTTGATAACGAACAAAATTCCAGATTCAATTGATGAACAGTATGGACCATTAAACATGTATAACATTAGGGGTTTTTCTTTTTTAGAGCAGAGCCTTAACTGTCAAAAAAAAAGTTGTGTTTCGTTTTTAGTTCAGACCGCTCAGAATTTGTGTTTTATTTTTCACAATCTTTTTAGAAAAATTTTCAAATTCGGTTTAACCAAATTTATTTTAAAGGAAAATTTGTAATTTGTCTACAGATTTTGTAGAAAAATACTTGTAAATACAAATTTGTAAGTTGGTGAAATAGGGCCAGAGTTCGCTCTATAAGTTCAGAATAAATTGACTGAGCAGGCTAAATAAAAGGCTAAGTACGCACCTACAGTCACATTTGACAGAACAAAATAGTTGAAATGGCGAACGAGCCTTGTTGTTGTGAACCCAAACCAAATTAAGGAAAAACTATCTGAGCACGCTCGATTTAGAGAGCGCGCTGAAAATGCTAGAGCTATATACATACCATATAGCTTTGGACTAAAAAAGTGACAAAGGCAATCACTGTTTTCTTTGACCATTAAAAAAAATAAATCTAGTCCAAGCAAGTCCGAAATTTCGTGAGGAAATTCAAAGTTCTTGGCTCAGAACAATATAAATCTCTGCTGGGCTCCTCGTCACCAAGGACATAATCTTCACTCGAGGGACAGAACACTAGGAAGATACTACTTCTATGACTTAACAAGAATGATCTGATGTCTCACTTTTCCCAATCTTTCCAGATTTCTAAGCAGATCAAGATGGTTAAAGAGTAACTATAGGGAGGCTAGACAAAAAACAGTATAGGAACTGGGATTAAAGTCCCATCTGATTTTCATTGTGACCACAAGGACCTAAGTGTGATGAGGGGGAGTTATTCCTCGTCATAATAATTAATCCACCTACCTAGTCTTACTACTACTATATGTACAATATTGTACATACATAAATGTATAACTGTGCGCTGGACCATCATTGTCAAATCTTGAATTCGACAGAAGTCTTTAATCTATATAATGTATATAAAAATGAAGTATCCGACTGACAGATGATCAACGCCCAGCCTAAACCATTTGCTCTACAAAATTGAAATTTTGCACAGAGATTTTTCTTATGATGTTTACAACCACTAAGGAAGAATTTTTTGAAATTCGACCCCTAAAGGGGTAAAAGTGGGGGTCAAAGTTTGTATGGAAAGATTTTTATTTTTCATCCGATTGACTTCAAACTTGGTTTATGTACACTCTATGAAAAATAAAGAAAAATAATTTCTCAGATTTTGCAAAATTCTACTCTTAAAGGGGTAAAAGGGGGGTCAAAGTTTGTATGGAAAATTTTTATTTTTTATCAGATCGACTTCAAACTCGGTTTGCATATTCTCTATGAGAAATAAAGAAAATGTTTTCTTCGATTTTGGAAATTCTACCCTTAAAGGGGTAAAGGAGGGTCAAAGTTTATTTTTCATTCGATCGACTTCAAACTCTGTTTGTGGCCCTTTTCTTAAGTCACGAACCGTTCGTCGTATCAATTTTAAACTTTGTAATGCGTCCCAAATTCGCCGTTGAATATGCTTATCGCTTCATCTAACTCCAGCGTCCGTACTCCAAAATTATTCAAGCGGAATTCTGTATGAATGGGGTCATACTGCTAGAAAATGGTGCATCTTTCTGGTTGCAAGAGTGTAATAAGATCTGGGAGGTGTGGAATATAATGAAGGGATAAAAGCTCCCCCTATTCTAAAGATGGTGCTTATCATATCGCTGTATTTGCCAGCGATATGATAAAATATCAATATAAAATATTGATCATATAATCTTTGAACTGTTTTCCCAATAGGGCATTAAACACATTTTTCAGAGACACTAACTTCTCCTTAGGTACTTTCTTAGGTAGGTTTTCCGCGCGATATATATAAAAATATAAAAGAGGGAACTAACTGACTGTGAAGGAATATCTGTGTACCAAATCCTGAGGACTGCGCGAGCGAAGCCAAGGGCAAAAGCTAGTAATCAATAAGGGCACAGAAGGAATTTCGCTGCCATGGTCGCTCTTCTAGAGATGTCATCATGCACATTGAACTGCAACTGTCTGCGAATTCGTCGAAGATCTTTAAACTTCCAATATAGGAATAGAGCTCAGCTTGCTTTTTTACCAAACTAACACACAGAATCAAGCAAGCAATATATGTTGTGTTATTTTATTTGACATTGTTTTGCAAGCATTTAACGGGACAACCATTTACGTACCTACTTTTCTCTTCATTTTTTGTGGTTCGGCAAGAGCTCTCTCTTCCAAGAGATAATCTCTTAAAGATTTTTTTCTTAACGTAAACAAAGTTAAAGATTCTGGAAATTGAAATAATGTTCAAAATGAATAAATATATAAATTCAGTGTTTGAAAGCTCTTAATCGAAAAACTACGCAAATACAGCCGTCACATCAGCAATATAAAAATTAATATGTCAAAGTACAAACGTTGCGCTCCCTCATTATTTGCAAAGCATATTATGTGCCTGGAGTTATTTTGTTTTTGTTAATTGCTGCTTAATGTACATAAATGTGAAACTCTGTAAGGTATAAATATATTAGTAGTTGGCATAGAGTTTTTATTTTCTACCGAACGTAACAAATTGCAACAGCATTATGTCACTAATATGGAACCAAATATAAATACCGAAAACAAATGCTGACAGTAATGAAATATATTAATATATCGTATGGCAACCAAAAATGTCTTTTGGTTGTTTATTTGGAAGAAGGAACTGCAATAAGATGAATTTTCTACTTAATTGACGTGTTTTAGAAAATGAAACAGAACAGACAGAATGGCATAAGTTAGGAAAAATTTTAAGACTAAAACAGTACAGCCTAGAATTACGCATTCCCATATGTTTCCACGACAACACTTAGGCCGTGTCAATAAAACGTAATCATTTCACCATTTCATCAAGAGCAAGAGTTTTTCCGAGACTTTGTATAGCGCATAACATCAAGTTATTCCACGAAAACAAATAAAGGAAATCCATGTATACATAGAGACAATATACATGTCTCTGCATTTTGCAGTCAATATCCTTTCATGAATGGCGCTGACCATGTCTAATTGAAGACAAACTCAATGTTCCATTCTGGCACGGTGCCGGTGCTTATGCGCTTGGTAACAACGATTCATTTAGCCACGATATCGGTTGGCAGTTTAAGTCAACAGATACGCCCCACTGCGGCTATACAAAATTATTCCAAAACAAATTAATTTATTCAGCTCTAATTCGAACGAGGTATTTACTTTGATAAAAATAAAAATGCTTTTGCGAAACTAATTATCACATAATTCTCGTGTTTTCATTATTTTCATCAGTCAAAATGAAGAGATATAAGAATAATGCGTTCCAAATTTGCGTTTATTTTTAACACAACTAAAGTCTAAAGCGCACTTATTTGGACCGCTTGTTATCGGACTGTCAATGTGATGGTCGCCTGAGCATCTGATTTCCATTCAATTGTATTTTTAATCCAGTGATAAGCGGTGACAGAAATTCAATACCCGATACGCGAAATGTATTTACCACGATTGTGGTCATTTTAGATTGACTTTCCTAATTTAAACGTTTGGTATAGTGGGGAGCGGGGGGGGGGGGGGGGGTATTATTTAATTATACTTTGTAATATGCAATTTGTAATGTAAAATGAGTCACATTTATTTCAGTGGCGCATGTCCGATGTGCTTACAAAATACATATATAATGTGTGATACTGATTATAAAGGCAAAATAGTTGTTAATTGGACAGGCTAACAGAGATGTTTGTTTGACGTGTCAAAAGTCGAAACCATTTAAACAATACCGGCTAGATAAGATGCATCAACATTTATGACAGATGTGTCACTTATGACACTATTGTGGTCAATGGGTCGTATGAATAAAACGTAGCAATTGCTTTTACTCAAAATAAATGTCAAAATCGAAGCAATTGCTAAGCTTCGTATAAATAAAAACTAATTTGAGTTGACTCCAACTTTTGACATCTTCGAAAAGCGGTGCCACCGACCTTTTACTCAGGTTGGTATGAATAAAACGTGGAAGACAAAGCAATTGCTACGAAAATTCCAAGTCTGCTATTTTGTTGACTCAGAGCTTTTGCAAAATATTTTGCGCCCACATTTCTTTACAAAAACAGTATTTTCTTTTGAGTTTTCGGTGTTTTTTGTTTGTATAAATAGTTAAATTAATTTTTGTTTGTTTGACTGACACATTATACCCAGCGTTGCCATTTTGACTGCTTTCCAGTCAGATCTGACTGGATTGATATGCATTTAGCTGGAAGATTTTTTAAAATCCAGCCGGCTGGTTTTTTAGCTGGATACAAATTTTGTTTGACTGTTTTTAAATGTTTCGTGTAATATCACTTTTCTATCAATATAAATTTTTAAATTCAAAGTGGAAATAGAAAAAAATATAAAAAACGAACAAATATTGCTTAAATTTCACCATTTTTGTTGCTCTGAGCTTGGAAGCATATCCCACTCATACAATGAACCAATTTATGCGTTTGCATTTGCACAAGTACTTGGCTTTGCCAACTTACAAACAAATATTTGAAACTGAAAATTTAGCAGTTGCGTGAGGTTCAACTTTCCTATACCGGCCGAAGTAACAAAATAATTGGTTGGTACTGATATTACTTACAGAAGCAGCAATAAAATATTCGACATTATGTATGTTGATGCAAATGATGAGGAGACAATTGAAGCGCTCATCAGAGAGATTGCTATATAAAGTTCATTTATAAGTTAATACATTTTGTATACCCTCCACATGAAGGAATATTTTCTTTATCATTACGTTTGTAACTTCAAGTAAGAGTCACCGGATTTGACCAGGATCAAGTTCTGAATCTGAATCGATTCAGCCATGTCCGTCTGTCTGTCTGTCTTTCTGATGAAAACACAATATAGCGTCAAAAGGAAAGGAATCGACCTAGGCGAATGAAATTCTGTCAGAGGACTTCTTTCTACCGTTCAGGTTGGTATTAAAAATATAGGCTATATCGGTCAAGTAGTTCTGGTTCTGGTACCCCTCACCACACACCAAACCAATATTAGACCAATGCCCAGCCCATGCCTCACATGTCTAAATTTTTGCATGACTTGTATATGTATGCAGTGGAGGGTATGAAAAGCAACGGCCAGACCATTGATAACACTTTTACTTGTATTTTTATTTTCATGACTGGATTTTTAGCTGGATTTTTGTTTGAATTTCTTTGACTGATTTTTTGACTGGATTTTAGGTTTTTCACTGATTTTTTTCCAGTCAAATTTGACTGGAAGGCGGATTTCAAAACGGCAACCCTAATTATACCTGTTTTACCTACTGTTGTTAACGTTCGTAAAAAAAAACCAGTAGGTACTATAAGCAAAGACGAATTGGTTACGATTACAACTTTAACCAACTGTATCGTTTTTTTATTAAATTAATTTAGCTTTTGTTCACTTTTCATCAAAAATCGTTTTTCTGATTCTAAATTCAAATTCAAAAAATTAACGACAGATTGTGACAGAAACTGCAAGGGAAGGACACATGCAGTGAAGTAAATGCTTTGTTCGAAACTTCGAACTTACTTTAGGAAAGTAATGTCGTTTTCCATTGGGACCATCAGATTTTTATTTCAGATCTCAGATTTTTCGTGGCGAATGGAACACGATAGGCAGATTGATCTGCTTTTGTAAATGTATTAGTGCATTATTAGACAGTACATCAGCTGTGCACATTTTTTTCGTTTGTCGATAAAAACATACGAATTTAATGTGGGAAATCATATCGACGAAGAATCGAAATCCACAGACCACAGATGACGAGGAAGAAGACGAAGATGATAGTAATTGCTCCAAAATTAAGTCCATGTCCATTTTTTACGTTTTTGTTCTGAATAATTGCTTTTCACGAGGCTTTTCGTAATTTTGCTTTGAACAGAAATTCCCAATGACGTAAAACAGCTGTGCAAGGTATATTGGTATTAGTGAGAGTGTGTGCAAATCTCGAAAATTATCGAGATCTGCAAAAAGTGATCCGAATCAAAAAAAAGATTGATTTTTTGTCCCAATGGAACACGAAAAGTGATCCGGATAAAAAAAAAGATTGATCTTATGTCCCAATGGAAAACCACATAAGTTTTTATTCATACCGATTTAAAGCAATTGCGAAGTGCTTTTACTTTGCTACAACCTTTTACTCAAAGCAAATGCTAGTTTTTATTCATACGACCTAATAAGTGAACTAAATGTACGTCCAGAATGATCCTACTTGGAAAAAGGTTTAAAACAAGGAAAGCTCTTCTACCGATATTCACCGCGACAAATCGACCATTGCGCACAAAAATGTGTCGATCACGCGAGATTCTCAGATTAACTCACTGTTGAACGAAATCTTTTTCCGACTTTCGAGGCTCTCGAAGTAACAGAAATTCAAACTGCTTGATTTGCAGGGAATGTTATTCAGGGACACTTGAAGCCAACCGAAGCAACGTGCCCACCAAATTCTTCATTAATTTCTATCAGACTCGATTTTGTGGTCCAATACTTTTTTTTACAAAAGACAATTTACCAATAATTTGACAGCCGCAGTCCGCAGTCATGTATTTGAGCAAATTGTTATATCTAATAGAAGAGTTGTAGGTATTATCCACTTTCACTAGACTCGAGAAATTCTTTCGCTGAGTGGGGAAGCGAGGAGTAACTGCGATTCTCGCTAGTTGGGTTTGACCCTGTCAATTTTGAAATTCAGTCTATGAATTATTGTTTGAGAGAATAATAATAACAACAACTCGTAGACACAGTTACTTTAATGGGAATGATAGCTATTTCAAGCTACACCACTAATTCTTTATCAGACTGCTTTTAAGTGATTGTTGTTGAATAGTCAATTCTCTGTATATAATCCACTTGGTAAGACATTTCTGCTTTCCCCTGTCAGGAAATAAATCTTGCATTTCAATTTGTCAATTGAACAAGTGACTATCACTTCTCGTTGACATAAAATATTTCCAATACCTATCTACTAATGAGCAATTAAGCTAAAATGAAAAACACTCAATATGCAACAATTAATGTCACAACAACTTCGAACGCATTATGTATGTATTGTACATTATTTGCTTATGCATTCGAAACGATGTTGCACATTGTACTTAAAAATAACTCTCCTACGTGACTTTATGCATTTGTTATTACAAATACATATATCTATGGCATCCGCAGAGATAAAATTCTTGTTGACATGAGAAGCTTTTTTACACAAGAAACTTCACTGTCATATTCGTGAAAATATAAATAAAATTCGAGTTTTTTTTTTTTTTTACAAAATCCAATAAATATCATTTATAACATGGTGTTCACAGTGTTTTCCATGGTGACATCTGTTGCATTGAGCAATTCATCTGTCACAGACTGTATGCAGTCGTCACTCTCTAGTGTTTTGGCATATATTAAACAAACAAAAAGCCCAGTAGACAAAGATTTGTTTATTTTGGGTTGTGGAATTTTTTTTTATATTTTATCAGTTAGGCACATAGCTACTTAGAGTTTTTTTTGTAAGTACATACTATATTTGCCTTTATTTAAATTTGATTTTGGAGATAAGCATGAGTGCTTTGTAGCAATTTGTTTGATGTATTTTTATTTTTTTTTAAGTCTGACAGTTTGATAATATTTTAGTGCGTAAAAGGCCTGTCAGCTATTATATTTAATTTATTGGGACATAGGCTATAATCATAAATAAGAAATATTATTTTGACTAAACACACATCAGGGCAGAAGCAATAAATAAAACATCAAAGAGGCGAATAAAAAAAAATCCATTGGGATAAAATTGGACGTAAGAGTCAACTATTGGATCATTAGGATGACAGTCAATATTTACACTTTAAAAATAACTCGTTTTCTTTCTGCGATTTTATCTTAAAAACAAGAGAACGTGGTAGCTATTTTTAAGTCATAATTTTATATTTTAACTTTTGTTGATTTATGCATGAATAATAGGAAACATTATGCCTAAATTATTAAGTGTAGATATTTATACAAATTTTGACATCTGGTTGTAATGGTGCACCTAACACATATAAATGATTTCACGCTATGTAAAGGGTGTCCCATAATTTACGCAACATTTGAATTTTGCGCCATTTAATAGTACTGTACTATGCCAACGGAAAAAAAGATAACCATGTGACAGCTGACAGTTCGGGGTTAGTAAAAATGGAGCGCTATACGAAAGAACAACGCATTTTAATTGTTGAGCAAATAAACAAATCGGCAGACAAATTAAACAACTCCATGATGTCAGAATAATTGTCTTTTATAACCAAACATACGTTTTTAGTACATTCACAGTTTACACAGAATTCGACGTCAAAAATCAGATAACTTAGATAGATGTGTTAAATTGCAACTAACCGCATTTTCTGATCATAACAGGAAAAATTTGTTTCAATTTAGCAAACCAATAACGGTAATAAATAAGTAATAACGACTACTATTCACAATGAGAACTGCAAAAAGTTTTCACAAGAACTTTTTTCTTTTTCAGATCTCTTTTAATTCACATTATTTCCACTCTTTCGTCAAATATTTAATAAAATCACAATAAAAAGACGGTAATTGTTAATATAGCAATCCAAATGAACCTCTTTGTGTTCCGCGTCAAACTAAATGGCCTTAAATTGAAACCTTTTCATGATAGCTTCCAGAATACAAATATATAGCAGTCGTTACACTTGCTGGCTCGACAGATATGTATAGAATAAGAAGGAACAGACAAATAAATATATAATAAATAAAAGAATAGTGACATTGTGTGTCTGTCTGGAAGCAAATAATAACATATACAACAACGTATAATATGTAGTTATTCATAGGGAAACAAAAATACGAAACAGATAGGTGTTACCCCTCATTTTAAAATGTACATTTAACTTTCATACACACACCCCAGATAGATAGATAAAAATTAAATTTATTTAAAGGCACCCCATGGGAGGAGACGCATCCCATCAACAATTTGTTGATGTTTTATTTTTTTTTTTCTTCTTTTTTATATCACTCGAGATACAATTTCGAACTGCAATCAAGTGTAAGTGTGTAGCACACGACTTGTTCATATTTTCTTTTGTCTTTACTTTCTTGTTTTGCTTTTTCTGGGCTAATTTATGGAGGAAAGTTTTATTTTTAGATATACGGATTCGGATGCACTTTTTATTTGTTTACGTACACCAAAGAGGTTGATTGTGTGATTATTATGTTTGGAGACAAAATGTCATCGACATTGATCGATAAAAACCAAGGAAAATTTCAAAGCAAAACTATTGTGACTTATAGTTTGTTATCTTAATTTGGTTTGGTGTGGTGCCATTGCTAAGACTGCTATTTGAGGTAGGTTAGGTACATTTGGATGGGACAATCTAATAACTTGACGTGGGTCAATTGCTTTAAATAATTTTTAACTGGATACGTAGTAAGCTTTAAGTGAAGACGAACCTAGGTATCAGAAGGCCAGTCAATGTTCCTGCCATACAGTTTTTGGGGTAGTCTCCATGCCTTTAATAGCAGAATGGCTGTTCGTTAATTCTTCGTTTCCTCAGCTGGCGGAAACATAATTCGGTATTCATTTTATAATATACGCCAACTTTGGTGGTTCTAAATCCGAAATGGCATTTTATAGCAGGTGGCCTCAATGAATTCACAATTCTCTGGTGAAAAAAGATTTATTTTATTGGCTTGCGGAAAAGACGCAAATAAATTCGATTAATTGTTATATTCACATCACATCATTCATAATTTCTTGGAGTAAAGATTGCCCGTTGACAAGCCAATCGTTTTGTACTTAAGGTGGTAGTACACTACCACATTTACAGTTGCAAAAATTTTTTTGGAAAATCCATCTTTTAAACCTCCTAAATTAAGAAATCTATTTGACAAAAATGTTTGATGGAAATGATAAGTATATCTCAGGTGTTCCAAAGATTGTCATAACTTGTCATGCCATCATAGATGTGTTTAAATATAGAACGTTAAAAACTTAGCGACATTTTTTTCATTTTATGGTTTAATAGTTTTTTACCATATCGAAGCATTCTTGAACATTCACATACAGAAATGCTATGCAGGGTTCGTTTTGCAATTATCTAGACTGCCTGGAGTCTAAGAGCTGAAACCACTGTTTCTGATAAGACTCCATTGACACATTCAAGTGACAGCTATAAATATGTCAACTATCATCAGACAGTATATCTTTTGGTAGATAAATGGATTAATAAATTGTAAACATGAGCAAATGAATGGAACACCAATCTTAATAAATTTATTCGCAAAACAACTCGATCAGCAATAAAAAGCTCATCTGTGTCTCAAAGTTGAAGGCTATCACCATGCGTCATATATATTGTTTGTCCAATTTCACAAGTTATCTGAATTTTTAGTTTATTGCAAACGCACCTACCATTTAGATAATGAAGTCAATACCAATTCAATACCTTGTAGATTATCTTAGTTGATGAAAACAGATTTTTTTTTACAGGTGAAAGTAAAATTAATTGCAGTTGACGAAAAAAGCAGTCTCAACCATCGGAGGCGATAATTACCGATTTGGATGGCTCCACTTTGTCAGTAAGATACTCTATGAGTCTATGCGCTATGAATGCACTTTGTATCTCCATATCCACAGCCAGACGTATGTAAGTAAACAGCGCACTTGTTTTATGCTGTTTACCGATGTTACTCGTATTAGAGTTTGCTTTCATTTTCGTTGCGCGGATAGCGGATACTCGTTTTTTACGATTACGACTTTCAGTGGTAATAATATAGCCATAATGATAAAATAAAAACAATAAAGCCCATAGAATGTAAAATGCTGCTGGGATGTATTGTTTTCCGACTGCGGAATTGACGACAAGAGACTGACATTGCCGAACAGAAATAGATAGTACATCGACAAGTGTATGATTCATTTATGGTGCTCCCATAATTCCTAAAATGGTTAGCAAGAGGAGAGTTTTTGTGCAAAATACTTGTTTTCACAACGGGTATGAGATATACTTTAAGTTATTTTTCTTTTACAGTGTTTTTGGCTGTAAAATGTGTGCCCAAAAAGACCAAGGCAATGACGTTTTATTGCTCTTTAAGCCAGACATAGCGAATTCCAGTATATTTCGTTGCCTAAGGGCATTTGACCTTTAATAATAAAAGTATCGCAGTTTCGGGATTTTTGCTTTTATGGCAGCAAGTTTAATGACATTAACATTGGGTAAGGTCATGCCAAAAAAGAGTAATGAACGTGGTAAAATTCAATCACAGATACATTACCAATGCAATGAGGAAGTAGTAAATGTCGAACTAAAAATCAATTAATCGATTTAGGTAAGCCTACCCTTCATTCACAGCAGATTAAGGCTGATCACATCACATACAAGAAAGTGGAACAAATTAAAAGTTCCACAATACCGATCTCGCTGAGTTAGTGGTAGTGGTATCCATATGTCATCCAAATCTTTTGACAGCTGTCACAAAAAGTTGCCAACAAAGATTTAACTTGTAACTTCGCTTATCATTGATATACAAACTTTTGTTTTTGTTTAAAACATTTAATGAATTACCACTTCTCTGTTTCGCTCTGTGTGTCTGTTAAATGCAGTGACACAACGTATTAATTAAAACGTTTCAACCGGTGGGTAGACACCTGTGAATGTGGTACAGAGTTATATGTCAGACTGACTGTCATGTCAGCGCTCTTATCAGAGATAAGTGCGTATAAAGGGGGGACATAAGTTGCAGGTAAGCGACACAACGATAATACGCCAACTGATTCATAATGATTTTCGTGGAATACGGCAGGCAGATAAAGAAGCAAAAGTAAACAGAGTGACATTACGCAGTTGTCATCTTATTTGGCTTGAGAAATACTTTCGATTTAGCACCTACCCCTTGTAGGTCTTTGGTTAATAATCTTACAGAAAACATTATAAGTAAATAAATTTTATTTTTATATGCGCAATGTATACATGCATATCTATACATGGCAATTATGATTTAAAATGTTAAAGTGTTGCCATATACCGATTTAGAATGTATGTTGAGCTAGATGGCAGTGAGTAGGTAGTTAAAATTCAAGTTGTTAAAAATGCTATTTGGAGTTGCACGTATGTATTTATTTTCACAGTTAAATTTAGGACAATGTTGGACCCTTGAGAAGAAGCGAACCACCTACCGAACGATCAACTGTCTAAGAGCCTTATTGATAATCTACTTTCGCCTTTAATAATTTCTACGTCACATTAGATAATTTTATATGAAAAAAATGTCACTAATGTTAGTTACCGAAATTTAACTGGACGCTAAATTTTTATTGAGCGATTAGCGACAAATTTAAATATGTATGTACATATTGTATAATCAGGGGCGTACCGAGAGTTCGAGCCGTGGTGGGTGACTTTCATTGAAATGCCGACTTATTTTAGGACCTTGCCGGTTGTATAGAAATTATGAAAATCGGCCCAGTGGTTATCGAGTTATAACGTCATCGAATTTCATCCCATAGAAGATGTTTTTCTTTGTATGAGAAGCGACGCGCCCCTTCAATTTTGACAAATCTTAACAGGAACACTCCTAGTCCAATACTGAGCTCAAACGAGTCGGTGGTATCCAAAGTATATATAAGATTTTGAATGTTTTTTTTTTTTGTTTGGGACCAATTTTCACAGGACGATGCCGACCCTCCTTTTTTAAATCGAATCTAAACTCGCTAAATTTTTATGAGTTCAGTCGGCAAATTCGCAAATTCGATGCTGACCGTCATTTGTAAAATTTGAAACTCGGAGAAGGTACATCCCTAAAGATAAACAAATAAAAATTGTCATTTCCGAAAGGTGGAACTTGATTGCCGACTCTTGAAAAGCCCTCTCGCTACGCCCCTGTGTATAATATACAGAAAAGAGTGGATGATACAGCCACAATTCAATTGTCAGTTACTTTCTTTGTCAATTACTGTGATACGGATATTTTTTAAGTTTTTCATTTATTCATCTGTCGATAACGAGGCCTCTGAGCGCGTCAAATGAATGCATGTGTCATAGCTACGAATAGCAATCCGTATATGAAAAATAAAATATAAAGCGTCATCTTAGATTATATACAAATGTCTGTCTTCTCTAAAATATGTGCGTCATCGCATCATACGCTATAGGTATCTTCCTAATTAAGGAACATTGGAGTTATAGTCTTTTGAATACTCGTTGAATAATAATGAAGAATGCCAGTAGAATATTAATAACTCAATTTTATTTCTAATCTTGCATTGACTTTAAAATATCCAACTTATATAAGAATTCCAACTCCAAGGCTGGCGTTAGTGAGAATTTCTGTCATAGGTTGACAGTTTGACAAAAATTAAAGCAAAACGTGATAAAAAATATGTATGTTCTGTTGGTCCCTCATTTTCTCGTGAAGTTTTTTGTGACAGTTTTTGCCCTGTCAGAAAATGTTCGTCTGTAACCACATTTCGAATTAGATATCTAGTTGAAAAACAAAAATGGATCAGTCGTAAGTGTGCTGCAGACTTGAGCGAGGGCGCAGGTTAAATCTTCGAAAAAAAAAACAACTTACACATAAAGGTTGACAAACAACCAAGATATAAGGCAGAGATGTAAAAGAATTAAATCTTTTGATTTAAGAAATCAATTGACTTCATGCTTCTGTTTTTTGAATTCTTGATTTCGCTTTGGAATTTAGACTTCAGGGGCTTATTCCCAAATGCGCGGCGGATAGCTTTTCATGGCGGATTGGTATTTTTATATTTCCAAAAGCGATTCGATCCATTCAAAAGCGATAGCTATTGTGAGGATTGCTGGCAATAAATCCGCCAGCAATCCGTCACCTGAACAGCTATCGCTTTTGACAGCTTTTGGAAATACAAAAGTACCAATCCGCCATGAAAAGCGATCCGCCGCGCATTTGGGAATAAGCCCCCAGAATTGAAATCGCTCATTCTTTTTAAGGTCTTGACTGGATCAGTCTTTACGACCACTCTTATAATTGAAATCAATTGAATGCAAGTCTTTAGAATTACACCGCATTCATTGAAGTCACTATGAAATGAAGCCACTATGAAGTCTTTACCACATTCAGTTAAAGTCTTTGGGACTTCAAAAATTTTGATGAAGTCTTTGGACTACTGTGCGAGGGATCCCAGGTTTGATCCCCGGAAAAACACAAATTACATCTTAAGGTTTTTTCTACTGCGCTACCTCTCGCGAACGTCTGACAAACATCCGAGAGTATGACTGTCCTGAGAAAGCTTTTCAGCCGTTCGGAGTCGGCATAAAATTGTAGGTCCCTTCCATTCGTCCAAAAATAGAAACTCACACAAAAGAATGGTTGCGAGATAAGCTAGGCCAAGGGTGTCTGTCTAGTGTCTACACGCCTGTTGTGCCACCTATTTTTTTTTTCTTTGGGACTTCAAACGAGATTTATTACTCATATAAATAGTTATTTTCTGGACGATTGTAAAAAAAAAGCCATAACTGGTATCTATCATGAAATCAATTCACACTCCATTTTTTTTGACGTATAAAATATTTTCTTCCTCATATTTTTGACGCTAATACAAATTGATTGACAACTTATGCACTATAGCAATAAATAATAGAAAATCAAGCGAATAAGATTAGTTGGTTGATTACAGACCAACTAATATACTTTTTGCACAACGCACTCATTACCGTTTGGGTTAAGATAAGTTAATTCCATAAATAGCTATAATAATTTGTCGCACCTTGATCTAATGCATTATTGACTTTGAACATGCTATTTCTGATGACAAACAATTAACTTGTAACAAGACTAATAAAATTAACTGCTCTCTCGACCTTAATCAATATCTCACGTGGATTATTGGTACTCAGTTATGATCTTCTATAAAATAAGGTCTTTGTTTTATGGCACATTTAGGGACAATAAACATGTTTATAATTTTTATTGCTTATGATTCGGATTAAAAAAAAAAGATATGGTAATTGCCAGAAATAAATGTGACACGGTGTTGTTATATGATCGCACAGTTTGGGAAGTTTGATTCATCTTGTCACAGCTGAAACGATTAAATGCTTTAGTCTTGTCAAGAATTTTATTTACTATATTTTTCACACCAGATATCCAGATGAAGGCGAATTCATTTGGAGTTCTTAGAACTATTTGCTTAAAATAAACATGTGTTTTTAGTAGCTCTGCTCGACGTAATTAATACGCACAAATTTATTGTTTTGTTTAATCAGTTTTTGCATTTTGGTATTTCTTTTGTGGCGCAAAATGTATACAAAGGCGGGCTTCAACGATATTTACGTAGCCTTGAAATAATAGTGAAAGGTTGGTTGTGCCAAAAAGGGGCGAAAATGTAAAAGCCTTGGGAGTTGGGACTGTGGATAATGCTATTCTTGGAGAACACGGTAGAGAGACTACGAAAGATCCTCAAGTCTAAAACTATAAACGTATTCTCGACTTATTGAGCTGGAGATTGGACTCCATCTAAAGGAGGTGAAAATATTCTCGATCGCTTCGAGAGAAATATTATTCTTTGTAAAATTGTTGGTCCCGTTTGCGTTGACGGACGAACAATACGAGCTGTACAGCGACACAGATCTGGTCAAAAAATTGAGCAACAATCTTCTAAGATGGCGAGCACATAAGAGTGGGTGGAGACAAATGCTCCAGTCCGAAGAGTCTTTTAGTATAACCCAAGAGAAAGACCTCGCCTTAAGTGAAGAATTAATAACACAAGAAGGTTTAAAAATGAATTAAGAAAGTATCTCGCATTCTCGAATATATCTTAATTGTATTAATTATTAGTTTTAAGTATTGACCACGTAGTATAAATACATAATATCTTTGAATTATTTCGTCTTCCTCAGTAGCTTTTTCCTGCAGAATATAGCTTATCACTAGTTTATAAGATATTATATCTTAAAGTGTATAGGCATTACAAAATAAAAATAAATGAAATGAAATGAAATAAATGAAAATGAAGTGGCGCACAACTGGGAGGCACTTAAGCAAAAGGATTACTGCAGTGGTCTAATTTCAATCCAAACTCTAGAGCCACCTAAGTAAGAAAGTAGATACGTCGTAAAAGAAGGGAAGGGAAAAATAGAGCAATGGGATTTATTGGCAATTTATCATTTTGTTAGCTTAATGTAGCAAGGAAGCGCACGTGCAATATTAACATTTAAATTTTGCTTTCGAAGCGGACAACAGCTACGTCAATATTTTTTAGTGGACAAATATTGCCCAACATATTGCACGTACCATATCAATTTCATTCATTCTGTTTAGGCACGTTGTCGAGCGTGCCGAGCTTGACATATGAAGTCAGGGGTTTTATTTCGTTTGCGAAATATATATTAAGGATCCATATTGCTTTCACCACTATTTTATTTAATTTTAGAAAAAAAACAAAATTTGAATCTTTCTCCAATTAAGCACGTAGAATAAAGTTTAAGAATATAAAAGCTGTCAAAATTTACATTTGTCATTTCATTACATTATAAACAAATAAATGTCCGCGTATTTATTGTTACCTAAGACGTAGCACTGGCTCAGTGGTTAGTGTGCTGGATAGCGAGGGGTATCAGGTTAAACCTGAACCTGCGGAACTTAATATACCATCCTTATCTGGATTTTAAAAATCTACTTATGTAATTGCTTGAATGATGTAAAGCTGTCATGCGAAGACGTTGACGGACATGCTATTACTAATAGACTGATTTATAAATCTTGATACTCTCACGAGTCTCACCTCTAATATTATTAGTATTTTTATAAAAGAAACTATTTCCACTGGACTACCAGCACTTCTATCATAGGGAAAATATTCATACACTTAAATTTATCAAAAAAGTCATAAACTGTCGTTTGCGAAAAAATATACGTATATGTATTTAGATAATTGAAGATATGACACATCATTGACATATTTTGCAAACAACCTGTTCAGGTCTGACGTTTAATGACGTCTGCAACCACAGAGCGATAATCTATTTACATGTTTGACAGTAGAACGATCAACTATGTGACAGGGGCAAGGGGGAATAAATATAGATCTTGCTTTAAGAATTCGCTTCAAACTTCAAACCAAAACAAATTACATGAAACATTGCCCCTGACATACAATTTTGACGCGCCCACAGACATGCAATCATATGTCAGAAACTGACTGTCACTCCATTCATAAAAGCTTCCAAGTTTAAAACAGTGTTAACACAAAATGACTACAAATTACTGTCATTAATCACAATCATTCAACGATTACATAATTGCCACTTTTAAAGATTAGCCAATTGATTAATTTTATCAATCACACGTCACACTTCGTTGGTAGGCATTACTTAACAATACGACATGCTGCAAATTCTTTGCCTAAGAAAATACCCCCATTTTGTTAAATACACCCAAAATTCTTAAAACAGAAAAAGAACAAACAATTCACCTTTCTTTCTTATTATCAGGTGCAAAAATATTCCACCATGAATGACGTTTCTGACGCTGCATATACTGACTGGCTTCCATTTCGAATGCCACCTGATCATCACCCAATGAATCATCTTCGACATAAACCGACGATTCCGGACTCAATTGATTCGGATCGAAATTCTTACGACGACGACGATCCAATTTCGTTTGCAAGGAACTGCGACGACGACGATTGCGTTCCTTGTCGACCGGCGATTCGTAGACACTAAGATTTTTCGAAATATTTTGCGAATCGGAACCATCTTCGAAATAAACAATACTATTGCCCTCTTTCGGCGATGAGGCATGGAAATTCTCGTCGGATGTGAATATAATATCGGGACTTTTTGGAGAACCATCACTCTTTTCGCTTGCCATCGCTGTCTCGTAGGAGGAATTTGTATCCTTTGTTATCTGAAAAGCAAATGAATGGGATTGTTGAAATATAATTTTAATTCGAAAATATTGCGGGAAAGCTCACCTTGTGACTGTCACGCCTTCCGAGAAACGAAACCGCAATTGAGCTGCGACGTTTCGCAGTTTTGTCTGATTTACCTAGCATTGCAATGGCTATGGAACTGCGTCTAGGCGGTTTCTGTGGTACTGGCATAGTTGCGTTCATGTCATCATGTTCGTCGATATCCACTAGCGATGGATTTGAGCAGCTGTTCCAATCTTTTTTCAAACGATACTTCCCGTTGTCGAGGATATTCATTTTGATTAAATTTATATGAAATGTATCCTGGTGGTTTTTATTTTTCGCACAAAAATGAAATACCGATTTTTTTTTTACTTTTCGTTTTTATCTTTTCACCGCAAGTTTATGTTGATTCTAATTTCTGATCTAGAGAGAAAGGTTAAATAATGGAATGGCATTAGATAAGTTTTTGTCGATTATTCGGGCATTGAAAGCCGTAAACGCGGTCGCAAATTGTTCAAAGAGTTGCATCTCTTTTGTTGGAAATTTCAAACTACATATAATATTGCCTTATGTAAAAGAAATTTTGTCAAATTTTGGAAATAGAGCAACTGAAAATCGCCCTAATTTTTAATTTATTTGTCAGATCAAATCAAATTTTCCAGACCCTCAAAAAAAATGCGAGTTCGCAGAATGTACTCTCGAGGTGTTTCCACTTCGATTATATATTTATAGTTACACCCAAAAATGTATGCATCTTTAACAGTTGGCTGAAGTCTAGAAGTCCTTACTGATGTGAAGAATTATAGATCTCAGACACGTTCTCATTTTCTTGTATACGGTATACGGTATACCTCTTACACCACGTTTAAGTAAACACAAGTATAGCAACGGATTTTCAAGGTTGATTCAGTTTAAGACAGCGGTGCAAATAAATGAAAAAGACCTTCTTGCTGTTGATTCTGGTTACAAAACCTCATGGAATCATTTGCTCTCAAACTCAATGCCTCCACACGTATTCATGTACCGAGTCATGTACCCACCACACCAGTTGTCTCAAGTTCACATTTCAATTCACTCACGCATTGGTTTGGCTTCGTGGCCTATAGAGCAAGAATGCAATGATCGTGGGAACATTGGCAACAATTTGTTGGTTGGCTTTGAATCGTGACGATGAGAAACAGATGGATCAACAGAGAGTATCTAAAGATGCAACCACTAATCATAGACTAGATTCGCAGCCGTATTGTAAACACAAATAATTGGAGTGTGAAATACTACAGATTTATAAGAAAACTGTCAGTTTCTGAACGGTTAACATTGACTTTGGCAATGTGCACGTTTTAATGCCACAAATGCAACATCAAAATTATTTTGTAGCAAACCGACTTTCTATTGATGATTTTTCATGGGTGAATTTCGTCGATGACATTTAAATGTAACTTTGTTGCCGATTGCAGTGTCATCAGAAGGCCATATTTTGAAATAAATCGGTACTAGACATAAAAAATTCTGCAGTTATACTAAAAGCGTGGCAAGTATAATGGTAAATTCTATACATACTCTTTGGTTAACTCTAGTCAACGGCTTTATTCGAGGTGATAACCATCGGATATGTTTGTTCAGCTAAATTTTAACCAGAAAATCAATGGTTTGGTTAGTTAACCCGAGCAATCGATAACCAGCCGTTTTTGGCCGGTTAACGGCGTTTAACTAAGGATATTCTGGAATTTTGTTTGTTCATAAGGTTCGACATAGCAGTGAACAACACAACAATAAACGCAAAATGTTGCTTCATATCCACTTTGTCGACGCATATATTCAACTGACACATAAATGAACGCAGTATGGAAAAAAACGAGTTTATTGCTGCGGCTGTGACACCTTTGTATTGAAAACACTTATATTCACTTTAATTTAAAAAAAATACATAAATCAATAAAATACCGAAAATAAACGCGTACACAAAAAATAAACAATTTTAACCAAGGATTCTATCAACTGAATTGACAAATAATGTAGGTACTGCAAAACTGTAACGATTGTTCGCAAATCTATTTACCAAAGTGAAAAATAAGGGAAACCCTTTTTGGTTACCACAGATATAAAGGATGTCCCACAATTCACGCAAAATTTAATTTTGTTAAAGAATTTTGATTATTAAGCTTAAATATTTTATTCATTCATAGAGTATACAGATTGGGGTTATGTATGGTATAGCACATCGGATAAATGGCCGCCACGCTTTTGCTTTGTACCTACGTACTTGTACTCTTTTTTATTGTTTATGACCATTTCGCATAAATGTGTCTGAAACTCATAAATACCTCCCAATTTCCTCGTTAATGGCGTTGGTGGTCGTGGACTTGTCTGCATAGACCTTCCACCTCAAAAAACCCGAAAGAAAAAAGTCCAATGGCGTTAAATCCCAAGAACTGGATGGCCAGTTCTGATCGCAAAAACGTCCGATTACGCGATTATGAAATGACTCATGCAGTAATTGAATTGTTTCTCTGACTGTATGGCATGTGGCACCGTCTTGTTGAAACCACATGTTGGTTACATTCATATATTGAAATTTAGGCACTAAAAAAGAAGTATGGTCCAATAATGCCTCCAGCCCGAAATCCGCACCAAACAGTCAACGCGTTGTCGATGCATTTGTTTCACAACAATTACTCGTGAGTTTTGTAAACCTAAAATGCGACAATTTTGACGTTTAACGAAGCCATCAAGATGAAAATGAGCTTCATCACTGAATCTGATTTGGTTCGAAAATTGCGGACTGTAGCTGACAAACCTTCATTATTTTTAAAATATTGCACAACAAAGAAAATGCATTGCTCTTTCGCATAGCGCTCCATTTTTACTAGCCCCGAACTGTCAGCTGTCACATTGTTATCTTTTTTTCCGTTGGCATCATTGTACTATTAAGTGGCGCAAAATTCAAATTTTGCATGAATTATGGTAGACCCTTTAAAATAATGGTTTAAACTAAATCTATGGTAACCTAACTGCAGTTTTAACCAGCTTAGATCAAACCGTCCCTAGACTGAATTGTATTTTTGCCTAAATACTTTAAACTGCTGTAGAACGTGCTATTTCAAAGGATATTATAATCTCCCATATACAAATTTTGTAAACAAAAAATGTCCACACACCTCAATCTGAGCCGGAAGTATATCTCGCTCTAGAAGCCGGTTTTAAATCGCTCGACTAAGTATCTTCCAGTTACGTATACAAAACAGATCTCGTTCAAAATAACCAGTTTGTCACTTTCTTTGATTTTGCACCCACAACAGGAGCAACATTATCTTGTAGATACTTATAGTTTGAACAACTACAGGTATATGTATCGTTCTCTCGCATATTGTAAGCTGTTTTTTTTTTCTACTACTTGTTAGTAATAATTAAATTACTTATCCTACCATGTCATTGAAAATGCTACATATTTTTTTTACACAATAAGTATTTATGTCTAAGGTTTCACATTTGACCAGTCCAGCGCACGAATTCAAGGTTATTTCGGTCCGTATAACGAAAAAGCGAATGAACATTTAAGAATGTTGCTGTTTTGTATATAGTATCGCAATCGCTGTCGGGTTTGTTAAACTTATTTTGTATACTCGCAGTAGAATGTTATGCTTTAGACTGCAAATGGGGTGTGTCGTAGCGTTTCCTACTTAATAAACCATGTTAGATAACTAATAAAAAATAATAATAATAATCAGAAAAAGTTTTAATGAATTGTGCGCGGCATTCAAGCGGGCAGTGGCGGAAGAATGCAGTCACTCGGTAGATCAAGTTTATTTAATGTACTTCAACTTACTCGCATGTGGACTATGCACCTACTACTACACAGTGTGGCTTGAATGAGTTAATGGCTTAACGTTCCTTCTTGTAGTTGTATTTCACACAAAGCCAATCGTAAAAGATTGATGGTTTATGAAAATTTGTAAAAGCTGTTTTGAAAACAAGTGCAGTTACTGACTGGGGGCAAAGTTTTTTTGTTTCATTGTGAAAATCAGAAAACAATCATTTGTTTGCGTGTGTTTTTATTTTTGGGAAAAAATGGAAGTGACACATACCTATACAACTTTAAGGCAAGTCCAAGTAGTTTTCTCAGGACAGCTACATATTCGGTGGTTTGTCAGAACTTTTCGAGAGGTGATAAACCCTTAAGTTGCAATTTGTGTTTTCCGGCGATTGAACCTTAAACCCTTCGCTAAGGAGTCCCCTGATCCTACCCCAATATAGGTTACCTCGGCAATGTTAAACCCAATTACATTGAGACCCACTTTCCAGGTTACTTTAACCAAAATATAACCACTCGTCACAAGATTTGAAGTTTTATTCACTTTTTCAATTTTACCGACTAAAACTTTTACCTGGCTCCAAAAGTCCAAAACGAATTTTACCCATTCGACTGCACATAACCCTATTTATTGATCCTTAAATTTGCCAAATAAAAGATCGCATAACCATACCGACCTTCATAGGTCACGGGTCAAATCGGAATCGAATGTTATCACACGTTTAAAAGAAAGCTCAATGCATTTCTTCTTCCTCAGAGGTAACACACCTATGGAGATATTTTTAAAATCTAAAAAAAAAACCAAATTAAGAAATCCAATCTAATCACGTAACCCGTGTGTTGACCTCTACCAGTTTTTTTTTAAGTAGATGTTACTCCATAATTTAACCGGTTAATTGGATGTAGAAATGTGTATTTAAACAGACCTTCTACTCGTAGATATATATTATGTAAATATCTGCACATGCATTAACAATCTCCAACCGAAATGTTTACAACCTGACTAAAAAAAAATACCAAACCCGACTACATGCTTTTATGCCCTGGAAATGTCTTACAAATTTGTTTTTGTCTTTCTTCATCTTCATTAAATAAAATAAAATTAAATATATTATGTTTGCTCTTTGTCCGAATGCGGTTTATTTTTAACATTTTAATTTTTATTTAATTTTTTTTTGTATGTAAACAAGAATGCATAATGTACACCTTGGGCGAGGGAAATAAATGAAAAATGTTAAATACATGCGTCTGCACCGGAATATTTATTGGGGTTCTTTAGAAAACAAAAGTAAATTTAATTTGTGAAGATACCAATGCAGTTGTAAACTCTGTTTATTTTTAAAAGGAATTTAAGTAACGCTTACTTACTCTTGCATAACAATGCTCTGAATATCATTTGTCATTCACAAAATAATGGCGACATTTAAAAACCATTTTGCGAGCAACATAAAAGGATTGTTTAATTGTAGGAAGCCTGCTTTGGATACAAGAACAATAGGTATATGAGGTCGATAATTATGGTATTTAAAGCTAGTTGAAAAAGGGGTTAAGTTATGTTCAAATTTCGATTCAATTCTCATTTCGAAAACTACTTCTTTTTGTGACTTCCACATCAAAATTCTTAAGAAATTCGTTGACTGGAACACATCGATGTATGCTAGAAATAAACCAATTTTTGGAAATGTCATTGCAAAAATTGCCAATGTAGAAAAGAAACAAATTAGTTCCACTTGTCAGCAAGATATGAATAACCTACGGTCTCGTCGTTTGAAATGCCGAAAGGTTTATTTTTGAAAATTTTCAAAACCGTTGGAACCATTTTTGAACAAACTACGGCGTACAAATTCTTCACCGAACAATACAAAGTAGAATAGGGTAAATTGTAGTAGATATAGAAGTACGAGTACTTTCTGACTTACGCATACCTAACTCTTCATAATACCCACAGTGGATTCCGCTTTATTGGGACACCGGATAATCGGGACACCCACTTAATTGGGGCAAAACAGTCTAGCCCGATGAGTCCCAAATAAGCGGAAACCACTGTATTCATAGAAAAAAACCGGCCAAGGGCGAGTATCACTCGCACACCGAAGTTTCCGTACTTGGCAAAAATTAGTGTCTTGAAAAGGTTAGTGTGTCGGTTGTTCTTTTATTTGATAGACCTATGTACAAAATTAAACAGTTTTTTGTATGAAGGTAAATATTTTCATCATTCGTTCATTCATTGAAAATGGCCTGCTTATACATCCATTAAGTGAGTCGCTAGTGTAGGTGGCTAAATATATTTCTTCACCAAATTACTAATTTTAAGTTTCAAGTTTATTTGGCACAGTTTGCCATTTATGTAATCCAAAACCAACCGAATGTTGTGTGCAAATTTCAGCCTTCTACGTCAATTGGTTTTTGAGATAGATCTACATTCAAAATTGGCTTAGTGGATTCGGACAGACATCGTATTCCATTCCATTTTTTCTCCCTATGGAAACGAAAGCTTAAAAATGAGTTGTTGTTAATGTTATTCTTTTTCATTCATTCATTCATTAATTTCATTCATTTTCAATGATCCGCTTGTCCATTAAGTGGGTCGCGGGTGTATGTTGCTCAAGTGGACCCTCCATAGCTCTCGATCCTCCGCCATCGACTCCAAATCATCAGGGGCAATCCCCATGCGGGTAGAGGAGAGATTATGAATTTGATCTAACCATCTCATCCTTGGTCTACCTAGAGGACGCCTACCCGATGGTACGGATTCCATAGAACGTCGTGGAATCCTGGTCGGGGACATGCGTTTAACATGACCAAACCACCGAAGCATGGATCGCTCCGTCCGGAGAAGTAGCTGCTCGACATTGAGTTCCTCACGTATTCTGGTATTTCTAATGCGATCTCTACGGGTCACACCAGCAATACAACGGAGAAATCTCATTTTGGCAGCTTGTATTCGCGATCTTATTCTTTCGGTCATTACCCAAACCTCATGACCATAGGTAAGTGTTGGAACAAACACCGAATGCACAATCAATGTTATTCTCTCAAACAATAATTCATAGACTGTTTGTTTAATTAGTCTTCATCCTCACTAACCTGTTTCATTTTGTTTGTGATTAAAGTTTGCAGCAATATATGCAGACACATCCCTGCCCATTCCCTGCCACTGTCAAAATCTAAAGATCTAATTTTTATTTATTTTGGAAAAGAAAAAAAACTTAAACATCTCAATGTCTGAAACTCCGCATTTTTATCTCGATAACTAATTTACACTGAAGATGACACATCTTATCTATTCTTATCAACAAACCGGGTGAACAACAAATGTTTACAATATCAATATCATTCATTATCATATTCTTGATGATCTTATAAACAAGTTGTTATTTTTATTTTTCCTATGCCATAATTTATCGTATTTCTTTGCGCCATATCGATCGTGTTTTACACCTAATTACACACCTGACCCCGCATCTCGGTTATATTTCACTGTTCGGAGTAACAGTGAAAGTGAAAACCTAACGTCAAGTCGGAATGCAATGTCAACACCAGTTAGACTGCAATTCTATAATAATGACAGTGCAATCAACTTTTGCAATTATGGGTTATTTAGAATCAAAATATTGACACCCACAAGCATAATCAGCTCACACTTAAACATTATATTTGTTTGTGGTGAAAAGAAAAATATCATCTATCAAAACTATCAACTGACAGCTGGCTGAAATAGACAAATGACTAGCATCTGCATGGTTATCTCATGCCAGAGACCAACTGTTATGCTGATTATACTTTATACATACTTAAAGACAACAAAGCGCGTACATGACTGACAGCACGTGATACTCAGCTCGAGTATAAAAATCACTTGCAACTGCATCCTTTTGTCTCGTTTATTCGGTAGCGAGAGATAACAGCGAGGAGGGTTTTTTTTAGAATGAAAAGCTGAATAATTTCCTATAATGTGTCTGGAAAATTTTCGTACAATTCGAATCTGTCAAAGATTATCAGTTTTACAACCGATTCGCTGGAGGTTGTCAATATTGACTGCTTCGCTGTCCAAACGTGGTGCATTCAACTTGATTTAATAGTGAATTCCTTATCGATTTAACTGTTTTTAATTTGACGCCAGAACTGGAAATGAAAAAGGTCACCGATAAGCTAACCACAAGCACGTTGTTGTTTACGTCTTTATTGTTAAAAAAAAAAAAGAATTCGATTGAATTTTTTAAACATTCTTTGTGTGAATTCCATTGCGGGGGTTATGGTTTTTATTTTCGTCAAGGGTAATCAATGATCAATCCCACTTTAGACAAGTTTATCTGAAGTGCTAATTCGCTTCAATCATCGGACAGACAGAAAGAGAGGAGAAAACACTTTGAACTGAACATAAATCATGGGGTTGTTTTATTGAAATTTTATTGAGTGTTAATACGAATGATTCACTCTCGCGTCTCGGGGGCTGAATTGTGCAATCAACTTAAAAGACTTGTGGTTTATAATCGTTGGCAATGGATTGCTGCATCGTCAAGGAGATAATTTCTGTTATGAATAAACAATTGCTTAACATTCGCAGAGAGAATTTGCTATTTTTAGTCATACATTTTATAAAATTAGGTTTTATGTGAAAATCGTGCTCGTAAAAGTCAACAGATGGCGGTAGGTGATGAATGTTTATATAATGTTGATTATAATTAGTGTAGTCTGTAGTGTACAAGTTGCTTGGTACTTAAGTCATAAACAGAATACTCGACGATTGCCATAGTCCAAATAATGAACGTTATTATAAATATTAATGTATTTCTTTAAATATGTAATATGTATATAGCGTTCAGTGATTTGTTGCTTCAAGTTCAGTACGCTACTCGAGCTAAGTTTTAGCTCACATACAAAATTCTCTCCAAAATTCATCTGAGGTAAATCTAAGCGAATCCATTTAGACGAGCTAAATAATCAAATTTTCATTTCAGACTGTACCTACTTCATATACCTATCTGTCAAAATTTAGCGCGCCCGAAAAATGTTGTTTCTATATTTTGAATGTCCCCAATTAAAAGTCATAGCGGTGCAAACATTGCGAAGTCACATATATATAGTTTGTAAATAAACAATGTCTTTCCCAATACCAACATAATTCGAATTCCCCCCCGACAAATTGTTATCGTGGCATTTCAAGACAGATAGCTTGTCCCGAAATTAGAGCTTTCTGAAGGTCAGCGTAAAGCGTTTAAAAAAAAATTAATACACTTTTTCTTGGACAACATTTCCCGTATGAATCACACGTCTGCACGCACGAGTTCAATGCGCTTAGTCATAAAATGGTTCATTAAAATACATGTATGTAGACATGTAGGGTACATATAAATAAAATCCGGAATATCGCATTGCCGAAGACTGCTTAAAATTCCCGCCCATCATTCATGAATATGCTAATTTAGATACCGGATTGTAATTACTTTTTGCGCTTTTGTGTATCAAAAGTGTGACCAAGTTGCTAGACTTTAAAGCCGCGTTTTTGCAAAATTCCACTAAACACTTTAAAAAAATTTTGATTTATTTTTCTAAGAAGACAAACACCTGCTGCCGATAGGCACTTCTTCGATTTGTAGCCGGCACGTTAAGAGCGGTTGATTTAATTACGACTGCGGAATTTAATTCCAATTGGAATGCTGCCAAATTCACTGGGATCATGATATTTTTTTTCTGTAATAAATTCATTAAATCAGACATTGAGTGTGCCTATGCGCTTTGGTGCGCATTTCGATTTACCATTATTTTTATCCTCAGACTATCTGACATAATGTGTTTGAATGTAAGTCTAGTGTGACATTTTCTCTTTCTTAGTTTTTCTGTAAATTAGGTATTTATTTTTAGGTGAGGCGTAGGATGTTTGGTGCGCGAATAAAATATGTAAACAACGTTTTGAAAAACATCGCCAGACATTGGATTTTTGTCTTCTCTTAAAATGTTAACACAATATTCAGAAATATACGGGCTAGACAGTGTGTGTATTTAAATTGCTAAATATTAAAATATGTAAACAAATGTGTATGGCTAACACATTAGTGTGGCAAAATATACACATACCTTACCATACTATAATTCTAAAATTTAATAAGTGTTATTGATTTTTGTGACCGGAGAGGTGCTAATTATTTTTAGCGATTTCCATATGTTAATTAGTGGAAGAAGTGAGCCATTGAGCATTTGTTTGTGAAAATATTGAAAAGATTTTTGGTAGGTAGACAGGTAGTATATATAGTCACATTCACATAGAATGTAGGATAAGAGGCAAACGCCACCAAAATAAACGTTTCTCTGCAATAAATTTATTATGGCAATAAAACTGTCCATCTGCGGATTGTACAATTTATAATTTTCCACTTCAACAAATTATAGTTTTCGTTTTATGAACATTTTGTTTTAGAAAACTACGATGGTAGACAATTTAGATTACAATTTTTTAATTTTAAGCCTTTGAGTTTTATATGGCGAAAGTCCCTTGAGAATTTATACCATTGATATGACACTAACAACAAAAACCTTATAAACGTAAGCTCTTTGATTTAGGCGGCTGTCAGACTGAGGCAACAAGCAATAAGCTACCAAGCAACTAGCAACTCTCAATAAGCAATACGCTACTTTATTTTAATCTTTTCTCACATCGAATCAACAGTATTGCTATCATGACATCTGCCGACGCTCTTTAATTGTAAAATCGTAGATGCAGGGATATTTTTCCACATATTTTCCAAAACTGTATAGAACGTAGTATGCGCAAAAGTGTCAATAATCTTATTGATTGTTGCCTCAATGTGAGAGCCGACTTACATGACATGTTTACGACATTATGATGGAAGGTATAGTTCGAAATAGCTATAAGCTATACATAATTCTAATTGAAAGAACATTTAGCCAAATGCTTAACCGCACATTTTATGGGAAGGCTAATAAACCAAAATTAAATTAAATTAACTAATTAAAAAAATTACCAATTTTCGAAAACGGCCTATAAGGCTCAGTATCTAATTTTAAGCATTTGAAAAAGTTGAAGCCGTTTTCGAGTTTTTAAAAAACGGATACGTACAAAATAAGCGGTATTCAAAATAAATACTTTTCAAAAACTGTGCACAATATTTTAATGCAAATGTTACAGATTGTAATAGTCGAATTTGCCACTCAACTCAACTCGCTGGCAGCAACAGAAACAATCAATATAACCTTGTTTGCGTTCTGTATAGTCAAAGAGCCATTTTTCTGTCGCTAAATTCAGCTGATGAAACAAGCATTTTCTGCTCCTAATTCTGTTTCTGTTGCAAATGTATGGGAATCCTTTTGTGTTCCTGTTTCTGTTCTTTGTCACTTGTAGATATTACATATTGGGCTTTATACTTGCAAAATTCAAAATGAGTTCAAACTTATTTACCAATTTGTCAATCTGTTTTGTTATCAATTTGGTTGTTTTCTTAAAAACTTAACACAATTATTTTAAGCCGGCGTACTCAATTGCTTGCTCTACCCAAGACAAAAATTGTTGTGTATTTCTACCAGCTAAGTTAGGTAAATAAAACTAGTTTTTTGTCGTGTACAACTTAAAAGTTTCGTCCCTTTGGATAAGATGTCAGTCAGATAACTGACGGGTCTCAGAATCTGAATTTGATATAAACTTTAGTATGTATTGAATAGAAAGAAAACAAAAAGAAAAACTACAATTCAGATTGGACTTAATAAGTTATAGGCATAGGTACGTACTTGACCCTATCTTAAGTTCGAGTGAAATTTTAAAAAGGTTAAGCCAAGTTCCATCATCCTTACATTTATATTAAGAGTAAGTTACGAAACATTTATACAAATTGCTTAATTGAAAATACAACCCAATCTTATTCCTGTTTATATTTAATTTTTTTCATCAATAGTTTTCTACATTACAAAGTATTTGTTAAACCTTAGTCTACCCTACAAAATATCAGATGTCAACTGCAGATAACTCATGTCATTAATTTTTGAGGTGCCATCATCATGCACTTAGCACCACATGGTAGGTATAATTTGGTCTTCCTATGCAGACGATAATAATTGTATGTATATCTTATCGGCCAAAGCCCTAAAAACATATACAATCGGATTGGACTGATTACCATCTGTTGCTTAAGTATAACCCATTAAACTTAAGGCTATAAAAATATTGTAGTTATATTTATTTTTCTACGCTCTTTTATATTCGTCAATTCACAAAAGTGACCACAGTTGTATACCAACTTGGAATACATTGTCAAAATGATAAGAACTGAATAGCGCAGTGGACTTCATTGAGAACGAATATCAATTAATGTACTCGTACACAATCATTTATGCGTTTAAAAAAAATAGAAGAAAAACAACCAAATTAATGGTGCCCAAGACGCAGTTATTTTTGAAGGCCAAAGGGATTTCTTAGTTGATTTATTCTCACCCTTATACGCAGCAAGTATCCTATCATAGCTGAGTGCAACTGTTTGCGCAAAATTAAATTTATCATTACAAATCGTGAAAATAATAGCATATGAAAAATGCCCTACTCCAATTTCTCTCTGTAGTACGCATTTAGAGCGATAAATATTCATTTTTGTAAAACCGATTAAGTTACTGGTGGTCTCTGCAACACATGTTTACAGGACTTTCATTGTGCGTCGCAGGAAATTTGCTGCTATTCGACAGGGGAGAAAGAAAGGTTTTTCAAATGCATACGACGCGCGATTTTATTTATTTATTTATTTATTTATTTAACTACTATACATAAATGTCATAATCAGTTTTGAAATTAGAGTATGCTGTTTTACAATTCTTTCAATATTTTTTTTTAAATTAAATTTTGAGATATTGAAATCAATCACATAATAGTACTTATTGAAATCCCTCATCAGGTTATTGATAGGGCCATTACTCTCACAGTTACATCGAAACGTCCTTTAGTATAAAAAAATTGGGCTCCTTGTTGTCCTCGATCTGGTATTGATGTTTACGAAATTGAGAACATATGTGGAGTTAACGCTACCAGTCAGAACGCAAAACAGGAATATAACATTTGATATCTCTCTTCGTTTTTCCAAAGTCTGCAGATTCAGCAGCTTTAATCGACTTATGTAGGGAGGAAGACGACTTTCGGGGTCCCAAGGCAAATCACGTAATGCGAAAAGAAGAAACTGCTTTTGAATACTTTCAATTCTTGAGATTCCAGATTCGTAGGACGGACACCGAACAGGATAGAAATAAATTTGTATGCGAATTTATGCGATCCAAGAAATAAGTAGGTATATTATATAATCGAAGTCAGAAAATTGAATCAAACATTGTTAGAAATATTATTCAGCATGTTTAAGAAAATAAAGAAAAGAAAGAAAAAAGTTCTGAAGGCATTTCGTAATCAACAAACCATTTCTACGATGGAGGATAATTCTGCAGAATTTCAGAAAAAAATTCTTAACATAAGAAAATTGTTCTTCAGATTACCTATGTACGATTTATGAAAATGAATGGAAGCAAATTGAGGTAAAATACCTAATTAAGGAACTACTTTCTTAAATCAAGAATCGTTTTCTAATTTTTCCTCTATTTTCTCATTCTTGATTAATTTTCAGACAATATTTAAAATAAGAAATAAATGGCTTGGCACAAGCCGCACTTTATTTTCTTGTTTTAAGCAACTTCTACTTTCAGTTTTTCCCGTAATTCGAAAACTTTAGCATTAATAACGAAACGAAGGCGGCGAAATCATTACACTTATATTGACGTTTGGAAATTTTGAAGGTGCAATTGGGTCTAAACTTTCAAGACTAAAATTTCAGGAATGATTTTAGTTTTTAGAGGTCCAAAACGGCCTGCCGGACAGCATGCGAGACTATAACTGTCCTGAATAAGCTTCTCAATTCAGCCGTTTGGACTCGTCATTTAATTGTAGGTCCCTTCAATTCGCCCAAAAAATAAAAACTCACGCAAACGAATGGTCGTCTACACGCCTGTTGCGCCAACTATTTTTTTTATTACTGCAATAATCATTTTAAACTTCTGCAGAAAAAAAACAATGGGAAAAATATTAAAATGTTATATTTTCTACTGCGATAGGTACCTACGTTTCATGTCAGATATGTGGATTTAACTTAGTGAAAGAATTCTGTTTTTACTGTTTGTTTTTTAATATAAAACAAGAAAGGCTGGAGTACTGAGCAGCTGATTAATTCGAGTTTTGTGGGATTCCGAGAAAAATCTATATAATAAATGGTTTGAAAAAATGTATAGTAATTGATCAATTGAGAACGGCTGGACCGATTTGGCTCAATTTTTTTCAGTTGCTCGTAATTGCCAGGAGAAGGTTCTTTCGAAAGAAAATTTTAAGAAAACATTTCGAAAAAGTCGGGAAATTGGAAAAATCGAAAATTGATTTTTTGTATGGAATTTTGTGTGCAATTGTTCCGGAATGGATTTTCGAATGGATTTAGTGAAAAACTCGGAAAATTAGATTGTTTTTTCGACGAAATTTTGCATTTTATCGCATGATTTTATGATTTTGGACGATGTATAGGTGGAATTCGTTGTGACGCTTGTAAAATCTCGGATAATTGTGAAATTCATTGTGATAAAAGACAATTTGAGTGCATTTTGGGTGGAGAAGTTAATGAGATAACTAATAATAGATGGCGCTGTGCTGCAATCAATGCCACAACCCAATAGTTGGCGTTGTACGTTGACTTAGGATGTGCGCAATTTGACAGGTGTCCTTTTCCAATAATTGTCATTTGCCATTGCAAAAGTGCTATTTACTATCTGTACTTTTTTATCACTCTGGAGTTTATCTGAAAACGTTAAATTGGGGCGAGACGAAGTTCGCCGGGTCCGTTAATATATGTGTAGATACATATTACTAAACAAATGTTTCGTCGGTCTGGAGTTTTTTATAAAAGTTATTTGTTTATTCATACAAACGCACATCCTCTTATAAACACGAAATCAAAATTAAATATTAAAATTTAACACTAAAAGTACAAATTTGTATAATTAATAGTTTAAAAAAGTATCTACTAAATAAAAGAACAAACTGGGGGTCCTAATTGAGAACTAAAAAAAACGAAAAAGAAAAAAAATTTTGCTTTTTGCGCATAACAACAAAACATGTACAACAAATGTCAAAAACGTAGTATAGGTATTTAATTATGGCCAATAATGGCCGACGTGTCGTGTCAAATTATCTACATCCACTTCAAATCATCAAACTTATTTCCTTAAAAATCAATGCAACCCATAACCTAACCTACACCTATGCAAATGTATAGGTACATACCTATTTCTATTTTACTTGCACGAAAGACAAAACTAACCAAGCCAAGTCCAAAACTGCATCATAGTGCACATTCACCTATCCAGCTCTGCACGTAGTAGGTACGTCACTTTTTTTTCAGCCTACTTCCAACCATTGAGCATTGAGTAGTTGAGGAGATGAAATGCCCAAGCCCCCCATAATTTCCCCCCCGTCAAACAACATACAAAAAGTGTACTCTTTGCAGACATTCTTTGAAAAGGGAAAGTATTAAATGTATTCACAGATGTGTGTGTGTTAAGTGTTTTATATTATATTTTTGTTATAATGCAACGGTATGTTGAAATTTTGCAATAAGAAAAAACGAAACAACAAAACAAAAAATTCGTTTCAAGTAAAGTTGGTCAGCAGTTGGGTGCTACCGAGATCCTATTCAGCAATAATCCGGTTTAATTTACGACCGTTACGCTGAGGGGATAGCATTTTGCCCCAAACATAGACATTTTTTCTAGTTCCCAGAATTATTTAATTTTTACTTAAGATTTCAATATTTTTTGACACTTTGAACGATTTGCGATTTTATTTCGAAATAGATGAATTTATATTCAAATACCAACCTTTATCCACAAAAATAAAATTTCCTTTGTTAAAACAGAAAACAGTCACATCTCAGGCAAAACTCACACAAACTATCACTAACATATAATTTGACGAAGAAATTGCAGTATCGTAATAGGCTTACAACAATTTTCGAATTTTCGAACTGCTTTAAAAAATTTTCTATGAAATTTTCATTAAACAATGCACTTATGGCGTGTTACACTTGCCAAATATTGAAGATGTAGGGAAAATTGCAAAACAAGAAAACCCACGAAAAACTTTGACAGAAACAAAAAACTGCCCGACAAAACAAAATTTCGAAACGAAATTGAAAGTTTAGAACTCGCGCCAAAGAGATATATTCACACACGAATTTGTGTTCCAATTTTGGTAAAAAAAAAATAATAATGACACAGAAAACGAATACAAAACAATTTAAAAAAACTCGCGACACAACAAGTTGTATTTTTGTGTTGTTGACAGTGATAAACATAAATAAATAAGAAAACACTTCTTCTTTTCCTTGTGTTGTGTATTTTTTTTTTATGAAGAGCAGAAATAACTATTTTTATTTTTCTTAATAAATCTTCGAAAACCACGCGCGTTGCATTAATTATGCGCACAAAATGCTAGCGATCAGTGCAAATGAAAAATTCAAACTGATCAACAAATTTCTCCGCAAAAGCGTCAAAATCAAAAAGCGGCTTGACGGCGGCGGCCGATGCGATAGTATACGCAAAAGAGAAGCAACAACAATCAGTGAAATGCTCCACACCAACAACAAAAACAAGAAAAAACCTACGACATTCGATATATCGTATTTTTCGTATCGTTAATATCGTGTATTAGTGACTTTTATTTTGGCCCCCTGTCACTTGTCAGTGCCAGAAGGTGGGCATGGGCGCCTTACTTGTATGAGTATTTGCAGACTGTATGCTGTTCAGTCTCTTTGTGGGGTGGCGATGACGGTTCTTTTGTTGGCGTTCATTTGCTCTTGTGGGAACAATTTTCCTGCATTACAACACTTATACCAAAGCATGGAAATGCGCTATTTCTAAAGATCAAAACAGATCTGGGTCTGCTGATCGTGAAGATGAATACGAAAAAGCTCTAATGCGCTGTGCTGCCCTGAGCGAAACAGTGACAGCGAAGCAGCGATCGTTGATCTTTTCGAGTTTGCAGCGAGCGAGCGAGAGTTTTTCGGTTTTTTTTTTTTTATGAAAACAGAGTTTGATAGTATATATATTACATGGTGGTGTGGGACGGGGGGACTTGGTAAGAAAGCTTTTCTTCGAAGCACGTGTGTTGGTTAGATTGACAGATCATATGGTCTGGTTTTGTTTGAATGAATGCACGGTTGAGCATAGAGAGTAGTGAAGTGTGCCTTTCGAAGAACGACAATCGACAAAACCAGCTTTAGACATATATAAATATTGCTGTTGCTGCACGTGAATTAGAAACAGGAAATGGTTTTGGATTTGGTATTAGAGGTTTAGACCCGTAGGCAGTTATGGTGAATTTAACCGTTTGCGGTGCTGTAGCTACCTAGTCAGCTTTCTTTAATTTTGGTCTCCTATTGGTAGTACATAGGAGTTATAAAGAAATTCTTAAAAAGGAATTTCATTGCAAATATTTTCTTTGAGAGTAGTCAAAATTTCCAGTGAAATTCAGGCAAAGATTTGATCCCTATCCTTCTGATTAAAATTATAATTAGCACCTTATTATGGGCTATCCTTAAGGTGGATTTTAAAAGGTCGTGTGTCAGTTGGGCTAAATATTTTTTTTCGGATAATTTTCTGACACTTATGAAAGAGAAGTTCCAAACTCCAATTTTAAAACTGGGATTTATCGAATTCTACGCCATTAATTAATTGAAATTCAGTGTTTTATTTAATTATCCTCCTATAGGATAAATTATTATCTTGCTCCCGGAGCAGGATAATTTTTTGACAGCTAAAAATTCGTTTTCCACCACGATTGTGTCAGAAAATTGACACACGGCTTTAGGCGAAAATTAATAACGGATTCTTAATGAGAGGTAAGATCCTTGATGCTTAGGTATATCTTTTTAGGTACTATGGAAGAAAGACAATTAAAATTATGCAATATAATGTACATATGTACATAATAAAAAATAAAAATATTAAAAAACAACGGCAACACAATTACAATGAAGTAGGTATAGGTAGGTATAGGTACTATAGCAGTTTTGAAAACCAAAAATTCGTTCTTTTATTTTTAAATCAAATCCAATTACTACTAATTTGCTTTAAAAATAAATTCATAGGTCCTAGGTCCACTTTTTCAAAATTGTGTGAATATAGAATCGCATGAAAATTACTATGGTTTGAATTTGGTCATACCCTACCTACCTAGTACATATGTATATTGACAGCCGTAGTCTGTTCTGATCCTTTTGTCGTAGATTTATTACCTACTTATTTTCTATTTTGCAACTCCTTTCAATTTGCCAATAGTGACATTTGTTGTCCCCTCAACACCATTCACTGCAACCATATTCTGCTGTAGTTTTTAATACTCATTTTAAGTAAGACTTGTCGTTGTCAGTGTGACGTAAGTTTACTTACGCTTTTATGTGCATACAAACATTTCTCTTAAATATTAAATAAAACCGAAGTGAAAATTTGGAGAAATAAGACCGAAAATCAAAACAACTTGTCTTCGAAAGCGCAACTGCATCTAAAAATAACCAAACCAGAGTTACCTGACCACAATATCGATTTTGGTTTACGGTTTTCTTATTCCACTTTGAGCGCACTGTCATAACATAACTAGATGTTTCGATTACAGTGCACCGCTGTCAAAGTGACTGCATAAGTCAGACCCAAATGGTCTGCTGCAACAAAATTTCGAAAATATTAATCTCTCCACAGTCACCGTAGAGCTTTTGTATGCGCAAGACGTCTCGAATTGACTTTACAATCATAACTTCCAAACTTCCAAAATTCCTAAACGTGATAGATCACCGGAGACCGAGGACAATCGTCTGTCCTCGGATAAAAAAATTTGTTTTACAATGACGAACAATAATAATAATAATAATGTGCGTGGCCGGAAAGATATTAGTAGAAATAACTACTACAGTCCTTTACAGTGCCTGCCAGATAGTGATACGGATGATGATAATATGGACGATATAATCGCGAATAATGTCTCATCAAAAAAAGTGCACATACCGCCTATAAAATTGCTACAAAAATCACCTGATTATATTCACAAACTAATGCATTCCCTTAAGATTGTTGACTATTGCATTAAAAAGATATCAATCGGTATAAAAATCATTTGTGAATCCATTGTTTCGTTTAACTCGGTCATTGCTAAACTCAAAGAAGAGAAATGCCAATTTTTCTCCCATGAACTTAAAAGCGAAAAAGCGTTTAAAGTGTTTTTGTACGGAATTGGTGATATAGACACGAAATCGCTAAAAGAAGAACTAATCAAATTAAAGTTGAAATGTATCGACGTTAAGAAAATAACCAAACAGTACGAACGCTACACCGATAACTTCTTTCTAATTTCACTAGAGAATGGTTCAATTAGGTTCTTTGATTTAAAGAAGAACTATCGGGCAATTATGCATACGCAAGTAAACTGGGGTCTACAAAGAAAAGTCCGTGGCAAGCTGACTCAATGTCATAACTGTCAAATGTATGGCCATGGTGAACGAAATTGCTACATAAAAACGTATTGTGGTCACTGCGCTGGCCCACATAAGACTAAGGAGTGTAATGAATCCAATGTCATAAAATGTGCAAATTGCAAAGAATCCCACAAAGCTACCGATCCAATGTGCATCAGCAGAATTGCATATCAAGAGATGAAAGAGAAATCTGCAGGGAAAAAGCCTAATGCTTTGAATGCTTCTTCTCATTCGCAAAAACAATCGCAAGCTCATACTAGTCATGCGCACAACCAACATCATGCTGTCTCATTTCACTCCGTGAATGATTTTCCCTCGCTTCCACCACCACGACACCAGCGATCAGTTCCGCCGAAGAGAGGTGCTGCATCTGCATGTGCATCCAGTTCCAGTAGTCATAATCCGCTAACACATAATATGTGGGAGAACCACTCGCTCACCGCTTCTAATGCTGCCGTCAACGATAATATTAGTTTTAATAACAATACTAGCAACATTCCAGGCAACATCCCAATAAACGCCCCCAGCAACATCTCTAATGATGATTCTACTCTCTTCACTATCGATGAGTTAAACACACTAGCGATGGAAATGATAACATTATTATCGGCTTGTAAAACAAAAAATGATCAATTTAAAGTAATCGCACATTTAGCAAGTAAGTTCTTGTATAGTAAAAATAAGTAATATGACTGACAACTACATAAAAATTGTAAATTGGAATGCCAGAGGGATTCGAAACAAAGCTATAGAGTTCATGAACTTTTTAAATAGTAGCAACATTGACGTTGCATTTGTGACCGAAACTGGTCTAAAACTAGGAATGAATCTATCAACACCAGAATACAAATGCTACCGAAACGATCGAATGGGTCGAAGAGGTGGAGGTGTTGCGATACTTATTAGAAGGTCAATTCAGCATTCGCCTTTACCTATCATAAACACACGTTATGTGGAAAATGTCGGTATTCAAATTAAGTTGAAAAATCAAAAAGAAATTAAGGTATTTTGTGTCTACTTCCCGGGAGGTGCTACAACAGCTGTAAAAAGATTAGGTTTTAAAAATGATTTAAGAAAAATACTGTCTATGAACGATGATTTCCTAATTGTTGGTGATATTAATTGTCGTCATAGGGATTGGGGCTGTATTAGAGCAAATGCTTGGGGAAATATACTTTCTAGTCTATCTGTTATGTTGCCAATTTCTGTTCTGTTTCCTCCAAGTCCCACATATTTTCCAGCTAGTTCTCGTGGTAGTCCTTCTGTCCTTGACCTATTTATTACCAATGTGCCTAGTCTAATTACTCAACCATTATGCTTAAATGAACTAAGCTCTGACCACAACCCAGTAGTCTGTCGACTGCTTTGGTCGGGTGAAAAAAGAGTGCAATATATACAAAACTTCAAAAATGCGAACTGGGGACGTTTCCGCTCTGAAATCAAACATAGGTTGCGTGACGATCCAATGAATATTGATAATATTCTGTGCAAGGAGGACATTGATTCAATTGTCAACACTTTTTCCACAAACATTATAAGCTCTGCTGAACAATCTATTCCAAAAATACCTCTTAAGTTTCGCACCAATAAACTACCCTCCCACATCTTGGAATTGATTAAGATACGAAATATTAGCAGGAGATATTGGCAAAGATATCGCCAGCCAATATTTCGGTACCAGATGCTCTATTTAAAAAAACTAGTTTGCAATGAAATTTCCCAATACCGAAACGCTGAATGGAATCACAAACTAAACTGTTTAGACAAAAACGCAAAACCATTCTGGAATATTGTGAAGGTTATAAAAACAAAAAATAGACAATTGCCATTTCTCAAAAATGCAACCAGCTCCTTCTTCACTGATATTGAAAAAGCGAACGCTCTTGCTTGTAGCTTTGCAAAAAATCACTCTGTATCTCAGCACCTAGGTGATGTATATACGAATAACTTGGTGAGAAACACAGTTCAAGATCTAACCTCAACAAACGCAAATTGTACACCTGATATGTTTGTAAATGAAGAGGACATTCAATTCATTGTTAATAGTCTGAGTATTAGAAAAGTGGGAGGTATAGACCATATAAGAAATATTTATATAAAACAATTACCTAAAATAGGCATCAAATTTATTACTTATATAATAAACGCCTGCATTAAATTGTTGTATTTTCCCGTTGCTTGGAAAAAAGCTAAAGTGGTTCCAATACTTAAAGCTGGAAAACCACCAGAAAACCCAGATAGCTATAGGCCGATAAGCTTATTAAGTAATTTAAGTAAAATATATGAAAAGGTAATTAAGGAAAAAATCTTAAAATTTATTAACGAACACGAAATTTACCCTAACGAACAATTTGGTTTTAGGCGTTTTCACAATACTGCCCATCAGGTACTAAGAATCTGCAATTTTATAAAAGGAAATCGTTCTCAAGGTAAATCTACTGGCATGATATTATTAGATATCGAAAAAGCCTTTGACTCGGTTTGGCATGAGGGTCTTATTCACAAAATGGTAAATTTTAACTTTCCTCCGTCCCTTTGTAAAATAGTTCAGTCTTTCTTGTCAAATCGTTGTTTTAATGTCCATATAAATTGTAGCGTTTCTAGTTTAGTTGACTTCGATGCAGGCGTACCTCAAGGTTCAGTCCTCGGACCGGTCCTTTATAACATCTATACGTCCGATCTTCCCATTATACCTTCCTGTGAAGTGGCTATCTTTGCTGATGACACTGCCATATATTCATCCCATCAATTCGCTCTCAATATTGAGAGGAATTTAAAAGATGGGATGAATTTAGTAGACCATTTTTGCAGGAGATGGAAAATTAAGCTTAATGAAGCAAAAACTCAAGCTATATTTTTCACAAGAAAAAGAAAAGCTTGTTTTCTTCCCACCAGCCAGTTCCAGGTAAATGGGAGCTACATAAATTGGGAGCCTTCGGTTAGGTACTTAGGTGTTCACTTGGACACCAAACTTACATTTAAGGACCATATCAATAAAACAATTAAAAAAACTGGCATCGCAACTAAGATGTTGTACCCTCTTATCAACCGAAATTCCTTACTTTCAATAGAAAATAAAATTATTATTTACAAAATGATCTTTCAGGCAATCCTTTTGTACGGTTGCCAAGTATGGGGTGACTCTGCTGCCTGTCATATCAAAAAGTTACAAGTTACGCAAAATAAAATACTAAAAATGATGCTCAATTTACCATGGAGACATTCAACTCTAGAGCTCCATAAAAAGGCGAATGTTGAATTGATTGCTTATAGGATTCGGAAGCTAAAAGGCACATTCCTGACAAGATGTAGTTTTGCCGACAATCCCCTTGTTAACCAATTAAATGCTTAATGTTCATTTGTACTTGTTATTATATATATATACACTTTTTTTTTTAGTTATATATGTTTCTTATTTATTAGTGTACAATGTACACGGTTTGATGTTTTTTCAATGTTTAATATTTATATTGTATTATTTATCTATTTACTTATGTATTTATGTATTTATGTATTTATGTATTTATTTATTTATTTATTTATTTATTTATTTATTTATTTATTTATTTATTTATATAGTTATTTATTTATTTATTTATTTATTTATTTATTAATTTATTTATTGATTGATTTATTTATTTATTTATTTATTTATTTATTTATTTATTTACGTATTTATTTATTTATTTATTTATTTATTTATTTATTTATTTATTTATTTACTTATTAATTAATTTAGTTATTTATTCATTTATTTATTTATCTATTTAGTTTTAGCTCAATCTAGTCAACGATAATCTTTTTTACCTTTTTCTTCTTTTTTTTTTTGTTGTTTGAATTGAGGTTTTTTTTTCGTATTTTCCTCAAAACTGGATTTTCCTGTTATCTAAATTGTCATAATAAATAAAACCATATCCCAATAGAAAGATAATTACCATATTATCAAATTATTGTACTGTAAAATGTGCGGTTACCAACTACCATTGTAAATTGTATATACGAAATAAAATATCTATCTATCTATCTATCTTAATCTCTCCACTGTCAACTGGCACATTAACAATATATGTACATACTCTTAACTGTTAGTGCACACGAACTTGCAATCTCATAAGGTGCGGCTAAAACTGGAAGTCTGCGAGTTTTCATGGTATACGTATTAACACACCTTCTTGTGCAGTGGCTCACTGTCGTCGTTTGTCTGCATGAGCTGCTGCAAGTGCAGCTTCATTCTGTTGACAATCGCGTATAATTCACACACTAATTCCGTCTCGTTTTCTACAGATTCAAGCCTCAAGGTGTTGTAGATAGTTTTCATGCATGAATGCACGTTTGCATGTCAACCGAAAGGTGTTGGGGAACAGAAACAGATCACTATTCTGTGTTAGTGGATAGTATGTAACTATGTAATATATGTGTGGAGTGCGGGATAAATATCTGTCAATATGGCTTTCGTATGACTAGTTGATGAACCCTCATTTCGTTTGAGACGAAACGGCTTTTTATTGGTGTTGGTCGTTATGAAACGGCCCTGTGTAAACAGAGAGAGCTCATTGAACTGGCTGAAGCCCCTTGATATTACTTTCGATTTCATCGATGAGAATGTTTTCGGTGCAAGGGCATGGGCATCGGCCATGTCAGTTTCTTAACTGTGTGCGCGTCAGAAATGATAGATCACTTTACGAGTCACAACACAATCAGAACATTTTTGAACTGACAAAGTGTAGGGCGATTGTATTTACAAAAGACCGGCGCAATAAGTTCATAGAGGTTTTGAAGACAGACAGGTTTCTGGCTACTGCTCTGCCGTGTCCGATTTAAGTCAGAGTAGGATGAGGACTTGTATAGAGTGAGATTTATATTTTTAAGATAATTTTTTGTTATAACCTCGTTTAACAATTTGCGTGGGTTATTGTTAAATTTAATGTTTTCACGTTTCAATCCAGGAGTAATGAACTTATTAATGTTTTTTCGACTTTCTTAAAAAACCCGAATATGCCCACTTCACCCACTAAACTGACATAATCCAGAAAAAAAACCGGAGGAAATTTGAATTGTTTATAAATACGGAAATAACATGCTCATTCACAGATGTTTCAGCCAATTAAAATGACAGCTGATTCTGAAGAGAATAGTTAATAGTGCCTATGCCTAGCCTATGTGTAGGTAAGACCTCTAAAATTTTGAATTTATGTAGGTGGCAGCTGTTTTATTTCACAAGTGTACCAATAAAGATAAATTAATATTTTTTCAGTTTATTAGCAGGTGCAAAATCATGTTTTACTAAACTCAACTGGGTAGTTAAAAGTAAACAACACATAATTTCAAAAAAATAATAAGACAAGAGAAAAACTTAACTCAACGCGAGCATGTCAGACATGATAGTCTCTTGAGACATAGTCTAGTGATACTCCAAAAGCTGCTACATTTAACGCTAATCATCTAATCATTATCATCATCGTCGTCATCAAATTGCAAAATAATTATTCTAAATATGTATGGCTGCCAATTATTTTTCTTCGAAACTACAAACATGATACATAATAAAAGTCTACAAGCATGCTGAACCTGAACCTGAACCATTAAGTAATCAAATTACAGATCGCGCACTCAACTTGTGTTTGTATGAGGTGAAGTGGATGGAATTGCACTAAAAAAATTCTTATGACATCATTTCAATTGAAATGTTTATGTTTGGGAAGTATGAATACCTACCTACAATCATTAGGCGGTGAATACTATAAATTCTAAAGGCGACAACTGCAACTGAGTTCCTAGACCGTTCTCTATATAAATAGTGGACACTGTGTGCGCATCTGAGTGCACATAACTGCGTGGAATTTGCATAAAACAACTACTTAGTACGGGGAATTGGGTCAATGTCGATAAACGTTGGAATATTAATGAATATACGAGAAAAATTGCCTCTTCACAGAGTTTCTAATCAAATAAATCAACGACCATTTTTTATCAGGGGGAGAGAGGGCTTTTGCAACTAAAAATGTAACCTATACACCGTCAAGTTGTATACTCGTGTTTATCTATCTATATGCATTCGTGATGATTTTGCTTTTAACTAATTGACGTAGATCTATATGTGGCTACATTATTGTTTGACATTATCAGAGAAATTTTGAAGTGAAGTTGTTAATAGGATTTGATTGCGATAAGAAAGCAAAAATCACATAAATGTATGAAGGTGTAAAATGTTTAGTAGGTGAATAGGTACTTAACAATTGTATTGTTAATATGTAACAAATAACAATCAATAATATAGCTATTTCATTGTTTTGTTTTTATTGCGAAATTAACTATTAAGTCACGACTGAGGTGTCTTATGGACCTGCGAGTCGACCTATATGGAAATGACGTATCTTTATCTAACTGTGGTATACTTAACCTCTGAAAAATAACAAACTTAATGGGCTTTGTGGTGACCTATCCTTAGAACATGACATGACAAATTGACACAAGTCAATTATGTGCCAGAGAGTAACATCTGTTGTCTCTCTATATAAGAGCTTGTTCCGCATTTCTTCAGTCAGTCGATTCTGAGATGTGGAGCTGAACACATCTATTTAGTGTCGAACACCGGTCTACACAGGCTTTATTAATAAACATTTTCAAGCTTCAGCTAAAGTTTGTTGTAGTTCACAATAGATCATTTTTTTTTTTTTAAATACTTCTCCCGGGAAAGGCAAACCTATAACGCTTCATCAGCGCCCCGAGATGCTTGCAGATGTATGTTAGTTCTGCACTTAAATTGCTGCAAATTGTAGTCTTCTGGAAATATATCCCCAGGAAGCGAGTTCGAAAGTTTGCTTGTCCTGTAACAGAAGGAATTTTGGAAAGATGATGTCCTCGCGGTGTCAAGTGTACTGTATGGTCATTACATTAGCATTAGCAGCCTGTCTTGTGGGGCGCCCAAAAGTTGCATTTCGAGGGATAATGTCCTTGAGTTCCTCGGAACATCTACCATGGAAGTACCTATAGAGCAAGCATAGGTCAGCGACTTGTCTTCTGTGCACCAACGGTTGCAGATTCGATGTGAGTGTAGGGTCTCCAATAAGTCGAACTGCTCGTCTCTGTATGCTGTCAAGTAGTTTAAGTTAATGTTTTGATGCATTTTTGCTGGAAAATGTTGTGAGCTGTGTCTTGTTTGCATTAAATCAACCAAGTTGTCTTTTCCCCACTTCAAGATTTTGTCCAGATCACCATTTAGGAAACTAATTTGTTCACATCTCTGACTGTGTGATGTAGGCGCATTCACAGGCCCACTGTTCGAGATAGAGGATATAAGAGTGCTGTCACCAGCAAAGCTGTAGATATTATTATTTGTCGATCCAAGCAAATCGTTGATGTGGAGAAGAAATATGTAAAAATTCGCCACTGCGACCTTACCAGGATACTAAATATGATTATTGTTAGTACCTCGCAATAAGTCGTACATTTATGCATTTTTATGCAATTTACACTTAGTTATGTAATGCGGGGAAAAAACGAATCAGAAGGGTTTTCTTCAAATTGTCCCTTTTTCAGTAATTTCTACAGATGGACAGACAGGAAGTTACGGATAAATTACAGACATCTAGGCAGCATTTTGTAGGATACCTACCCTCGAGCAAAACTGTGTAAGCCCAATAGGAGTTAACAACACAAACTCTTCCTCGCCTGGATTCCTATTCGATAAATAGGCTCGAAATATTTGCAGAAGGGATAACGCAAACGAAAATTAGAAGCATAATTTATTATAATAGGCTTTTTTCTTTTTTTAGTTTGCATGCACTGCACTGTTGCGATAATTCAGCTAGTTTGCGGTTAAACAGTATTTACGATAAGAAATTTACATTCAAAATAAGTTTAATGAGAATTTATAAAAAAATTCTATACATAGGTAAGGTAGGTCGAAGAACTGCCAAAAACTACAGGACTGTTTGAAAGTTATTGTTTTTGGAAAATCGATTAGCCTTAAAAAACCTTTGCACGAAAAAATTCGCCTACAACTATTTATATTTTTATTTTGCTGTTAACCAATCAAAAAGTACAGCTATAAATCATCCTGTTGAGCGGAAGCTAAGTACTTGCGTCCCCTTGATGTCAGCTATCTCTGATGTGATAAAATAATAAAACATAAATTATGTACAACAAAAACACCCCGCCCAATGAAGTTTAGTCAACTCATTGTGCCCCTACCACTTGATACCCAGCTAATCTAGATTTAAAATCATTGATTATCGAATTGAACAACATGTAATTGACTTCCCTTACAACGATATTGTTGTCCATAGGTATTCCCAATTGGTTTTTGGATTTTTGATTGGGTTAAGCAGATATTTGTATCATGAAAGTGTACAGTATAGGCATGCGATGGGGTTATGTGAAATCTAATCTAATCCGGGTGATAATCACTTTGGAAATTACCCAATTTGGGCCGTATATATGTAATGAAATTTCCAATCAATAGTAGCTTTGTTATTGTTATACTGATAAGTTTATTTCTTTGCGCATTACTACGAATATAGAAAATTTGGAAATAAAAAAAATGAATGTCCCGGCTACTTATACGAAAATCCCTTACGGCCAGTGTTACTCATGCCACTCAGTGCAAGGACCTCCCACCAATATCGAATGCAAGCCCCCCAGGGGGTCTTATTCTTATAATTATGCAAATTAAAAGCTAATTCTATAAATATATTTGAAGCAAAAAACGATGCCACCATACAGTTGCAATTTTGTATCTGGTGTCTTAAAGATATAGTTGTGTGTTAATAATAACAGGAAGGATATCAACAAAGCATCATATGATGGACATGTGAAAAATTTTTCAATTTGTTTAATTGAAAATAACTTATCCACAAGATGAACACTCATTCGTATTGTTGGATGACGGAGACTGCACAAGCTTGCGAAGCAGGAACTTAATTTACCAACAATTAATAATAGTTTACTTTTAAAAGGCTAGGTTTTTATTCAAATGACTTCTGCAGAAACTGCAAGGACGAAGAGGAAATAGAACAGGTGGAGCATCTCGTATGCCACTACTGAACCCTTCAAAAACGCAGCTTCTCTTGAATGGTAAGAACGATTCTTCAATAGCAGCTCCGAGTGCCACATTACATGCAGTGCAAACTGCCCTCTAACCTATCCACTAAGGGTTTTCTCCCTTCTTATACAATCTGTTAAGATAACATTCTCAACTCGATTTGATTAATCCATCAACTCCTTTTCTGCTACAAATTTCTGTAATCAACACTGTAAAGCGCCCACCGTCCAACAAGTGTTTTATATTACGAGTAGGTACACGCGCACGGCATATCGATTTATCTTGCTTTTGTTCTCAACGAAGAATAATGTATAGGTACGTCCTTAAAAAAATTATTTGTTCTTTTAAATTTTCATTACAAGAACATGTCGTTATGGCACGCAAATAATTCACATGGCTTTGTCCTTCAAAGCCCCTACCCCGCACATACATCCAACTTACAAGACATAAGAAAAAATAGTTTTCCTGTGAGACATGAGACTAATGCCATAAACGCCGCATTAACAATTTAGAGAGTGATAAATCATTTACGTTAGACTCTATTAACGCTTCGGGGAGGATGGAGAAATGTGTCGTATCTGTTCCGTCCAGTCTAGCATGGTTTCGAAAAAAAAAGAATAAAAAAACGATCAACGCACGACAGCTTGTTCCAAGCTCCACGGCGCGGCGCAACACTCACCTTGGTCGTTTAAAAGTCGTCTAACGTTTATGGAAATCCACTTTCATGACATAATTGTTACTTTGGGGGACGGAAACAAAAACGAAGCGCAATCAATATGATATGAATCATATATTCATAGAGAGACACGCGATTGTCACGTAGGCTAAGAGGTCATTCATTTCTTTGGATTGGAAATGGTTTTCCTTTTTCGATTTTTTGTATGTCAAATTTATTATTGCTATGTACTCCAATCGAGTGCGCAAACTAATTACATACTAGGTCCTACGGGTACGTAACTGTGGAGACTTCTTTATTTGGGCACAGCACTGCGCTAAAGTGTATTAATTGGTTTGACCGGCATTTGTGCCTTGACAAAAGTGGTAACGTAATAAAATGAAGACGAACCAGCAAAATTATTTAATAAAATTGAATAACACTGACATCAATTCGAATTAGAGTGTGTTATCTAATTAAATGGAATTTTATTTTTTTATACATTTAGTGAGAAGTGAGAAAGTTTCCTTGCCAAATGTTATTGTCTAAAACGAATATTTTCTTGTATACCTTTACCTAATGCTGGAGCATTGCAATTTTTAATTCACATACCTAATACATAACCATACATGTTGGATAAATATTAAGGACTTAGGTACGAATTTGCAAAGAGTTTACAATATTGAATATTTGAATTACAATTGAAACAGTGTTAATATGCTTAATGTCGCACCAAGATTCTATTTAACGTACTGTGTGAACGACTTAAGCTGTTCTGCAACACACTAATCAGCACGTTCCAGTACCAGTGTGGCTTCCGGACTGGCAGATCGACTATAGACCAAATTTTCAAATCAAAATTTCAAAGAGGCAAATCCTGGAAAATACCAACGAATTTCGAATGTCAAAACTCACCACTTATTCATCGACTTCAAAGCCGCGTATGATAGCATACATCTTCAGGAGGGTATCCCTACGTTATCCTCTTTTCCAAAATCCCTTATTGGACATAATGTCTCTTTTTTTTCTCTTTTTCCAAAATTTCCTGGGACGAAATCCCCTATGCCAAAATCTTCCACAAGCAAACTAAACTTTGCATATACCCAACCTTGCACCTACTCCAAATCCTACGCTGACCACAAGTTTTTTAACACCATTGTGAGGTGTCGCGGCGACAGAATTAATAACACCAAATCTTAAAAAGGGGATTTTCTCTTAGGGTCTTTTGGAGTTAGGGATTTCAGCACAGGGGTTTTTGAAAAAGGGATTTTGCAAAAGGATATATCATCACCCACCCTTGCATATACCCAACCTTGCAACTACTCTGCAGGGGGGTTGCAGATCTCACTTGTTAACCCCATTTGCGGCGACAGAATTAATAACACCAAATCTAAAAATGAGGGATTTTCTCTTAGGGTCTTTTGGAGTTAGGGACTTCAGTGGAGGCGCATTAGAGCGACATTTAAGCTACGATTCGACATTGAAAAAATGGCGATCAAACGAAATGACTATCATCGTCATTTGTGTCCCAAAATCAAATGACGGACACTGCGAGTCATTTGGAATTTTCCGTTGGGATGCCATTTAAATGACGAGCGAAAAAATGGCGATCACACGGCAATGACTTGCCATTTAAATGGCACTTAATTCATGTCATTCGGTGCGCCATTTTCCTAGTCATTTAAATGACGCTGCCAAAAATGGCGATCACACAGAGCGACATTTAAATGACTGCTTTGTGACGGGATTTTTACGTCAGAGCGCCATTTAAATGACTCGAAAAAATGGCCGTGTAATCGTAGCTTAAGTACATGCTATCAACAAACAAACAAGCATATGTCCGCCGCCTTGTTGTTGATAGCAACAATTTCGAGGTAGTTAAGGAGTTCACCTATAATATAATACCTCGAAGTTAACATTAAGGTGGAGACACTTCACTTGTGTCTGCACCGGTGTCGGTGTACGGAAATGTGTGCTGTGTGTGGGCTGGTGCGCACACCGATTTTGGTGTCAGACACGGAGCGAGTAAAAATCAAAAGTTTTTAATTTTTGGTGTCGGTGTCTCGATCGGTGTGATGTGTATGGCGGAATGCCACACCGATGCAGACACAAGTGTAGTGTCTATGGGCCGCTTAAGACGAAAAATTACCCGTTGTTACTTTGGTTTGGCAAAACAATTGGGTTCAAAGTTCTTAACTCGAAGGGCGAAATGTGCGCTCTACAAAACCCTTATGGCGCCAAGTGCTGGACGATAAGCAAGAAGGCGATAAGCGTGCGAGAGGGGCGAATGGAGAAAAAGATACAACCGCGAACTCTATGAGCTGTACCAAGATGTGTAACTATGTAGTCCAAAAAGCCAAAATCACGTCGACTATAATTCTCCGGCCAAGAGGGTCCTCGAATCCTAGCACAAATGCATGCATGGAAGACTGCAGTGTTTAAGGCAGTGAAGAGTCTCACGGGTCGTGAGACCGATAAGTAAGTATTAAGACTACTGCTGATTTATGGGGCAACTTCGCGGAACGGGCTCCAGATCTTCTCCAAAATATTACAGTATGTTTTTGAATAACAAGTGTTGTTTTTTTTGAAATTTATATCTATCTATGTCTACCTTTGAATGGAAAACAATATACATATGTATGTATTCCATTTCAGGCAGAAACCAATCTATAACAATAATAATTCCTACATTGCCACATAATTATGGTGTTAATGATCCCAAAAACTATATATGTATTTTACATGAATTTCGTTTCGACTAAATATTCGCACCTGAATCGCTCTAAATTCGGTTCAAAGCAAAAGGTCAGTCACGTTGACCGGAGTAACCTTGCGATGATTACTCAACGAAATGGATTTTTTTTCCCAAGAATTACCAATCTCAGCAAACTCTGGACAGCATGCATTGCAACACGTATAATGGCTTGTTTTGTTTCCCCTTGAGTGGTTGTAGTATAGTTTTCAGTTTTATTATGTTCAAAGTATAAGAGCTTGGGCGGTGGGGGTAACAACATAAGATGACTACAGCTTGTAATAGGACTATAGACTAAAAGCTGTCCCCATGTCTGTTAAAACGAACACAAAAGATGCATTAAATATTTTATAAGAAAATTGGCGGCGATATTGATTTTTCTTACAAGAAATTATTTTGAATGTCATGCAATAACTATTGTATTCCGTTCAGTGACTGGCAGCTTTGGGAGGTATTTTACGTAGCTATGGGTAAGGTATTGGTGCATATTGGTGTCATATGGAGTAGGGGAACAATGACCCAATTTCATGTCAGTAGGCAAATTGGAAACGTTTAAGACTATCATATAACAATATGAACAACATTTATGGAGATATTAATGTTTTCAGCTTGTTTTTGCTGAGGTGTGAGTTGTTCGGTGGTAAGTGTGATGGACTACTGAGTGAGGAGACTCAGATTCAACTCTAGAAAACGCAAATTAAAACTTAAATTTTTCGACTACGCCACCTCTCACGAAATTTAAAAAACATTCAAAAGTACCTATAACAGTCATAGGAAAGCTTTGTCAATTCAGCCGTTAGTGGCTGTGAGAAACTAAGCTTAAATCATAATAATTATACATACATGTTGCGACATAATTATTTATTTATTTGTTTACTTAATGTAATCTGGCAAAAATTACAAAAACGTGTAAGGAATCCATGGCCTTGCCATGACTATACTTTTCTTCGTACAGATTCTGATGAAATACATCATTGGATGGGCTATTAGCCAAAAAAGAAAATGTTTAAAGAAGTTCATTCCAAGTTACGCATATACCACCCAAAATGACCGATCCAATGCCAATTTAATCATTAAATGATGCCCAATACAATACAAAACAAGAAGTCATCAAAATAAGGTCATTAAAATTTGACTCATCCTCGAGAGTTTACCGCCCACAAGGACATTGCGGTTTTGTCATCCAATATTTCATTAGGTAATTATAGAAGTTCCACTTCCAGACGAAGGCATTTGATGAACATTATTCACCATGGTCATGGATATTGGCGCCACCAATGATCTCATTAAATCGGAAAGAATCAATTAAAGTTACTGACTTGTTTAGCCCTACCCACCATTAAAAATCTCAAAAATCCATCTTATACCAGGTGCAAATGAGAGTACTCGCACATTTATGAGAAGAGAACAAAAAAAAATTAAATTATACATTTCGGTCTTCGACACCCATAAATTATTTATCATTACCGATTGTGTTCATGATGGATGCAACTCATTCCCCTCCCGGTCCCAGTTATACACTACACGCAAAAAAAAAAAACTGCAACCATCGTTGCCAATAAAGAAGCATTTCCATTGGGATGTCGGACACGATTGTATTACTGATGTGATCGCAATTTTCAACGTCTGGAGGTCTGAAGGTCATGGTGAGCATCAAAAGAGTTTTTTTTTTTTTTTTTGACGAAGATTCGTAAAGAAAACGCGATACGGTTATAAATGGGGAGAGCTTCTTAAATTTTTGATTCGATGAGATCACAAAACGATGGGCGGCGGAACGGACGTTACCAACTTAACAGTATAATCGAAGGCGGATTTAAATGTGTACAAGATAAGAAAACGATTTTGTTATAATTTACTGCGCAAAAGGAATTTTTTTGTGAAATTTTATTCAATCCGATGGAGAGCGGAGATACATTCTCAAACGAGCCTTGGAAATGATAGATTGCATTTTTTTTAACTTTAATCAGCTCAATGGCAAAATGGAGATGGAGGCGGCCATGAATGTTGAGATGCACCCAGTTGGAGGGCAAAGTTAGACGTACTTTGCCCTTCATTTAAGCTTTGTAAAACATCAGTTATATTGTATATTATTAAGACGGCGAGTTGTCTGATGTATGAAGGTCTTGCTTGATGGATGGGTGAAGAATAGAGGCAAAATGGGCAACCGAAAATCAAATAGGACGGCAAATATATCCACCACGATCCCAAATAATGAACACTTCATCTGCATTGTACATCATTCGATTAACAAACAATTATTTCAAGGAGGTTGCATTAGGTGCTCAACAAATTCCATTAGATAACTCCATCTGCTCCCTACAATGAGGATAAAGTTGGAGGACATAGGAGCTTTATTCCAGATCCTCTGACGGCTAAAACTACAACTGACTTGATGGTATACTATATTGGCTGTTTGCAATGTGAATGAGCTGGATAAAGCTGTTGCCCGAAATCACTAGCCATGGATCCTAGGGTACAACGTGGTTTTCGGAAAAAGTAAAGAAATTTTAAAAATGAGTCAATCAAGGTCCAACAAAGTCAAAATCCATGAGTACATCTTTGAATAAATTTGTGCAGAACTCAAAGCAGTCACTGTCTTAGGCCCCTATTGTGAGTGTCGATAGTTATTTGTTGATCGACAACTGTCGATCGATCGCAAACTGTGATTGTCGATTGCGATTGATATTTGTCAATTTGACACTTTGACAGTCGCTTGTAGTCGATTACAAATATCTGGTCGATGCTTTCTCTTGGAAGTAAAAAGAATTTGTGCGTACGAATAGCTAAAAACAATCGCCGCAATCGACAATTGTCGTGACGATCGCTGATCGACAATCACAATAAAGGCCTTAGTAATTACATTTTTCAACAGCTGCGCAATAGCCGACTGTAATTCTGCAAAAGTTGAATTCAAAAATGTCGGCCGGTTGTTGGTTGCCTGCGGAATTTTGTTAACAAACATAACAAAAAGTGACATAGCTAAGTGCTATAGATTTGCTACGGATCATAAAAGCACAAAGGAGACTTCTAATGGATATTCGGAGCATCCTCTATGGAAAAGGTTCTATAAGTGATCTGATGCTGATCTCCTTTATAATTAACTTTTCCTATATATAGCAGGATGTGCCTGTGTTAAACGTGCCTTTTCTCGAGAGTCAATTGAAAGCGATTATGGGGAAAGAACCGACTTCTTCTATTGAATTGACTCCTCACATCAGGATAGCTCCCTTCTGCACATTATAAGCGCAACCTTAAGATCTGAACGAACACAATAAGCAGCATTTTCCCAGAACTGTTAAAGTCTGTAAAACTCCCTGCGTAAACTCAAGATGCTCATGCTCTACATCTACACTGTAGAGTAGATACTTCATTACAACATAATGACTCATTCATAGCCGCACAAATGCACACCACATCCGCTACTTAAAGAGAAAGGAAACCAATCAATATAGAGATTCATTCATTCAACAACAAAAGTGAAGGACTTTTCAATTTGATTTAAGCCAGAGAACTCGATCTCCACTTGTATGAGATTGTAATCGATAAACACTTCATATCCATCAATCACTTTCAATGTGTATCTACTATCTACAACATGAACTGGAGCAAATATTTGCATAAAATCATAACTTCCAACTACAATCTAACAGCGCTCTGCGATATATCAATTACCCCAACACAGCTCACAATAGTGCGAGCACAAACAAACAAACAAATCAATTACCTACACAAGTCTGTTTCAAATTTCGAAAGGTTCTGCAACAAAAAGGTGATCAACATTTCACTTCATATTGGGTCAAACGATTTCGCAACAAAAGAAAATAAAAAAGCAATGACTCCTCACAAATGAGAAAAGTGGTGTCCTTTTTTTTGTGTCGCAATCGCAATGAAAAGTATTTTCATAAATCATCGTCTCTCTCCTTTGTGCAAACATAATACATATTCCTCATCCTCATCACTTTAAATTAAAATGAATTTCATGTTGTTTTCTATTTGTTTTCTCATTTTCCCTCTTCCTTGGCCTTGAATATGTATTCATTTTGTTCTCGTTTTTGAATAAATTTTACTCGCACAAAATAGATTTATCTCTGCCGGCATCTTTGGATGTACTCCAAAAAAAAAAAAAAAGAACAGCTAACAACTGCAACTGCAAGCAATTATTGTGCATGCTCCCATTTTGGCAGAAATTGGGGGAAAAGCGCAACAGTGTTAGAATATTGTTGTTGTTGCGAGGTGCAAACATTCTCACAACGAAAGTGATGTGAACTTTGCTAAACGTCAACTTGATTTCACAATATACAAATCCAAATGAACGGGAATGGAATTTGTTGTCAGTCAGAGTAAAAAAGTGGAACTAAATCAATCGACATAGTTGTTTTCTTTCTGACAGTTATATTCTTTTTGACTTTAAGTTTAAGCAAAGTACGGTCATTAGTTTCTGAAATTCAAAATTTAGACTATCAGCTAGGTTCCAGAAATCGAGTGAAATCGAAATTGCAAATCGAGTGAATTCGTTTTCAGTGTTCTGCATTTCGAGCGATTCGGAAACTCCGAAACTTTTTCGAAATCGCAATTTCACTTTGTCTCAATTCCGAAAAATTTTAAATCGAAATCGAATACAGTGAAATGTAGAACACAAAAATTCATTCCCGATTTCATTTCGAATGAAAGTAAAATGTGGAAACTATTTTCTACCGGATACTTCAGAAGCGTTGGTCGCTTTTTTTGAGTAGTCTGTTTATTAATTGGACCATTTTTAAGGTTCGATAAAATAATGGTCACGATAAAACGTTTTAATTTTATTTTTAATTCTACAAATTTGTACGATCTGAAAAATTGTTTGACTACGATCGATATTTGTCGACTTCTAATTTCACATCATCTCGCCCATGCGTGAATGCTTAAAAACATTTCGGAAACATAATTAGGCCTATTCTGTTATGAATTTTCTGTTATGAATCATAAATGATTTCGACCATAAAAGATCTTTTATAAATGGTAGATACTCGGGGTTTCGAACTTTTATGAAATTCTGTTATGGAACTTTGAAAATTGAAAATCTGTTACGAAGCTGTCAAAACAAACCACAGAGTTTTTTTCTATTCATAGTCGGTAGGCACCTGTCCAAATTTGTGCAAAAAACACATTAAAATGCGGGCTGATAAGAATAAGTTATGAATTACTATACAAACTAAATAATTGTGTAATAAACAGTGGAATATCATTTTAGGAAAAAGACAACAAAAAACCACGACCGAGCTAAAGCAAATATATTGCTCTTACATGGAGCTAAATCCAATAAGAAAACACTGTTTAAATCAGTAACCAGCTGAATGAATCTGGATGTACTGGGCGATAAATGCGATAAGTAAACCAAAAATGGCCTACTTTGTGATTATTGTTAAGGATGTGATCCGGTCGGTATCGGTACCTATAGCCAGCCTGTAGAAGAATAGTTGGTTCAGTGCGCGCACTCGCGCAGTCTGGCTTGGTCTGGCTCTTGCTAGAGCTGATGCTGAACATTTGCAGAGGAAATGAGAGAGAGTTTCTTTCTCATTTGTATTTCCGCTACTGCGGCAATGAGGGTTGTATTTTGTATTTGTATGGGATACGTAGTTTGGCCGCATGGTATCCAATTGGCCAATGCCCCGTGGTCAGCGTTGCCGTCGAAAATAAAAAAAGCGTGCCACTTTTTTCAGAGGAGCGTGCCCTTAGCGTGTCCAAAGAAAAAATATGTTTTTTTTTCACATTTACGCCACCAAGCCAACGCCAAACTGAAACAACGAAGAAACAGTTAAGGACCATTCACATGAGAGCAAACGAACGAATTGCTGAAATGCGAACAAACCGCGTTTTAAGCATTTACAAACAGAAAATTGCACATTTTATTATTCTAAGAGAAGGATAATTAATTATCTCACCAAACTGTATTAAGAAAATAAGCTTATAAACAGTTTAAAAAACGAAATTTCGAATTCCAAAACTTTTAGCGCGAACGAAAACACCCTTGGCGCGAATTGTCAAAGTTTAGGTATTCGCAATCCACATCATTTAATTTGAGCTCCACTATATATATATATATATATATGTATAAATTTTCGAGAGATATTCAAACCAGACCACCATTGTTGGGTCTCTTTTCGACTCCCTACCACTATAAACCTTACCCAGTGAGGCTCTCCGGATTTCCCCAAAGTGCTTCCCTGAGTTCGATTTCTAGTGTTAACGCTAGCAGCTATTTATGTGAGATCTGTTTCATCCAATGGGTCTCGACACAATATTGTCCCAAGATACTCATTCTTCTGCCAGCCAAAGCTGGACATTGACACAATTACGTGCCGCCATCTCCACTAACTAGCGAATAACACATTCGTACGGACGTAACCTCAAATAAGACATTGCGGGTAGAAACTGATGGCTGAAATTCGCGAACTGCCGCGACCTAGAAAAGTGTTCATGTGAACGGACTGTTAAAACTTGCGAATATTCGTTCGTTCGTAGGCAGTTGGTCGCTCTCATGTGAATGGTCCTTTACACTGAGCCTTAATTATTTGAGTAAGGTTAGAGAAATGAAGAAAACGTGTCATTTTTAATTTTTGCGTGCCACCGTGCCACAAATAAATTTGTGTGTCCAAAAAGCACGATCGTGCCACTTCGGCAACGCTGCCCGTGGTTATTGCTGTGCTTTTAGCGATATCTGGGCGGGTTCTGTTTAGTAGGTTCTTTGTTTGCTTTCTATTGATGCCTGATATGAACCGTATCCGTAAAAATGTCGTTAGAAACTTGAAATAAATATCCAACTGTACATCGTTGTTTATTACATTATTAGAAATGCACTTGACCTGCATTTGAAATGAAAAGTTAGTATTCGTGTCTTGCGTAAATTGTTCCAATTTGTTCATTAGAACTCTAGCATTCACCGTATCCCATCTAAAGAGCTGAATAATACGCACATCAGGAAGATCAAATGGATCACTATTTAATCTTAGTTCCAGCAAAAATTGTTGGTGTCTTCGTCTAAACCAAAAATATAAATTGATAAATTATTTTCAATTCCATACCCACTTGTTTATACACATTTATTACATTTGTCTTCTTTTGTAAACATTTCGTTGACGAAAAATTGTATAGATATCCATTTCAATCCAAAACTTTCTAATTAATAAAAATCTTTTATGATAAAAGTCACAAAATTCTGTCTTTTATTCTGTTATGATTTATAACAGATTTCATAAAAGATTTTTGCACGCAGAATACCAATTTTGGAGATCGTAAACGATTTTTTGACAGTTCGAACTTTTGTATGGAAATTCATAACAGAATAACAGAAAAAATGGATAAAAGATTTTGCCGAATAGGCTTGAATGTCGGTAACATTTTTTTAAATTTTCGAACAGTGAGTTGTTAAATCCGTTTTAAGGTACCTAAAAATAAATAAATAAATAGGTGGCGCAACAGGCGGGTGACACCCAAGGCCTAGCTTCTCGCAACCATTCGTTTTGTGTGAGTTTCTATTTTTGGGACGAATGGAAGGGACCTACAATTTTATGCCGAGTCCGAACGGCTGAATTGAGAAGCTTTTTCATGACAGTCATACTCTCGGATGTTTGTCAGACGTTCGCGAGAGGTGGCGCAGTAGAAAAAAACTTTAAGATGTAATTTTGGTTTTTCCGGGGATCGAACCTGGGATCCCTCGCACAGTAGTCCAGCACACTAACCACTGCGCTACTGCGCCCACGTTTTAAGGTACCTATTAACGTAAAAAAAATGACAAAACAATAAAAAATATATATTTGTAAAGGGGACAAACATATGACTGTATTGTATTATATACAATGCACATGACTAAACCATTATGTATTTATCGAAAATACTTCAAATCCATATGTATAAAGCTGACACCGACTTAAAGTCCCAAATGGCCTAAACTCGTTAAAAAGTACAATTCCCTGGTTGTACCTTGTACGTGTCTTTTAAAATTTAAGTGTTATTGCTAATTTTCTCATTTCTCATTATCAGTTTAGGTACTAGTAAAAATATTTGCATACAAATTATATATAATTTTTTCAAAATTTTTTCTATGCGTCTCTCTGTCAAGCCTATGACACATCGAGTCAATAGAATAAAATTGTCTGCCTTGCATATTAATAATACAAAAAAAAAACTTCCCACAACAAAAGTCTATTACAAAACTTTCGACAAAGAAGAAACCACTTAAATTCTCTGCCAAACGACGTAGTTAATCAATTATCGAATTCTCCCTTCGAAAATGAATAATTCATTCAAGGAACTACTTAAGAACAAATACTACGGGGGGGGGGGAGACGAACCCGGACGGATCCGTAAAAATTTTCGGTATGAATTTTGTCTGCAACGTTCTATTTTTACACCTCAGCCTCACTCCGCCACAGTGAGTCGTCATTTTGTCGCTCATAATACTTTTAGTGGATACTAATCTTGGCCATGGTAATAAAAATGTGCCTAACGCCCGTCCAAGAACGTGATGTGAATCCGCAATGTAGAACAACAACGAAACCACAATTCTATTGATTTCCTATTTTCTGGGTCGTATAAGGGCTGTTCGCGCTCGGTTATATAAGATGGCCGCAAACAATTAAATTTCGATTGATTTGCTGAGTGTTATCGATATTTCAATGACGGCCGTATAAGCTCAGGTCAAGCGCATAAGTTAAATTATTTAACAAATCGCCGATGCGAATAAGGAAGTACAACCAACAACTTGTTTATAACAATAACAATATTGTATACTTGTTGGTACCTAAATAACTAGGCATTTCATGTGACAGGGTAAATATGAATTCGAAATCGAAATCGATTCGAACTGAAACCACATTACAACTGTCACGTGTGTTTGACGGTGACAGTTCGGAAGTAAACAAAATGTAACGTGATTGAAATTACTTGTTTGCCTTTAGTTGTTGCTCCGAATGTTGTTCAAATTGAATCAATGCTTGTAAAATAATTGAGTGGCGGTGGATAGTTGTTTGCCGAACAAGTGCATTTTTTCACTTGACAGTTAATTAAATAAAAGAAACAATACTCTCGTGTGTTGTTTATATAGCGTCTAGTGATCGATACAGGGAAAGGCAAATATTTAAAGTTCATGGCTTTGTATAGGGCCTAATACTTAAAGAAATGAGCAAATCAACTTGTTATCAATAAGTCATGTGACTTTTGTTACGAGGATTGCTACAAGTGTACAAATTAAATATAGTGCGAAGTAGATATATGGAAATGTTTTTAATCGACGTTACTAATAATAATTTGGTTGACTTTTCCCTGAAACATTGTAAGTTCATTAAGTTTAAAGTGGACACTAGAAATACTTACTGTTAGATACTCTTTGACAAAAATGTATTTTTCTTGAGACTTGGTATCTACTGATTAGTGGGTTTAGCATCTAGTATTACGAATTTACAATGGCAACATTCTTAATATAAAATGAACTCTAACTACAATTATATTAGGCGGCTATACATAGTAACCTTGTTTTCTTCTGTATCTATCTGAGTATTCCAATAATTGAAATTGATACTCTCATGAAAATATAAACACACTTCTTCTAAGGCTAGTCATCCCTATCTCAATAGACTTCCCTGATGTTACAGATATCTCACATCATTTTCGTCGTCGCGTGCGTACACCAAACTTTTTCTTCGCACAAATGAATCACTTGTATAATATGGAGCGAAAGAAAAATCATCTCAGTTTGATCGAGAGTCAAATGGATTGCCATCGTTCGGATACCTTTTGTACATTGGAATTGGATGGTTTGTCATTTATCAAAAGCACCTTCCATATAGGTACCAACTTAGAGCAACCCCTGAACAGCAATTCGTCTCTTTTAAGAGCAAGATAGCATCGTTCCGCCCAGCATTCCTTACCAATCATTCATCATTGTTTCGCGATAGAATATAGCAAAACCATTTGAATATACATCCATCAATCAATCAATAAAATTGATTTATGCCACTTGGATGCCGGACAGATATGTCAATTTCCTTGACTTCAATAGGCACACAGATCGCTCTACGCCCCGACACTAATATAGTTCAGCCTTAAAGTTGACTTTTACAATTTCGTTTCATTTCCCTTCTACTATAACAATTTCATATCTAACATGTGCGATTTCGATTTAATTGCAAATCGATTAAAGTGAGAGAGAGGGATCAAGCAAATCATCCACCCCTCACATGTGTGGGTAGATATGCAATGCATGCACTCGTATATACCAGTGCACTTGTACAAAACTCATCAATTATACAAAAAAAAAACATGAACAGCTTTTGGCGACATTTATACGGTCGATTTGAGACAACTAGAAAACCATTAGGCCTGGTTTGCAATGAAATAATTACAAAACATGATGACGGACTTCCATATCCGGTCTGGGCCTATGTATAGAGAGTGAAACGTGTTTCTCATGCGCGCATAAACGTAAACGAAACGGATGTATCATTGCAAACATAGATGTGATGTTAGCTAATTTGAAAAACACAGCCAAACGGACTAATTGCGGTAATATGGTGTTATGCTCACACAAACACATATACCTACACTCTGTTCGGATCGAATATCGAATGAACTGTATGTTATCATTTAAGGCTACAGTTGGAAATTCATCAATCAGCCCGTGACAGTTTGTTGACGCGTATTGACATTTGATATTAGATGCATAATTAAAACAGAATCCTTTTGAACGTACCTAAGTTTGGAATACAGAACTTGTCAATTAGGTTGCAATACATTTTTTCTTTATGTAATGGAATTTGGAAAGTTTTAGAAAATACAGTCACGCTTATTCTGAGATTCGAATCGAATCGAAAATCCATCGCAGGTCGCAATCAAAATGCACATATGCTGCCTTATTAAGCCGGAAACTTCCAACAAGCGAGATACCAAATGCAAACCTATATTTCGTTGGGCACATTAAGTGCCATTTGTTTCGTAGGTACCGCTTTTCGGTTCAATTTGACCGTTTCTTCCTCCGAGAATGCATAAATGCCATCTTTACTCAAATTAAAACTAACCACAATTGAGAATCTGACAGCTAAATATTTATGCAGCTGTTTTCGAATATAAAATTCATCAAATAAAATCATTCGATAATGAACTTCTTTCTTCTAAACTTAAAATGCGAGAAATTCATTCGAGTGAAAGTTCTGGGGCCAGATTCCGTAAAATGAAAACGATCGAACGATATCGTTTCGACAATAGCAGTCTCTGTCTATTGCCACAGATATGATAGAGACAGGTTTAGTGAAAACGATATCGTTCGATCGTTTTCATTTTACGGAATCTGGGCCCTGAATTCGAGGAATACTCGATTCGATCGAATCTCAGAATAAGTGTGAGTGATTTCAGTAATTCTCAAAAATGGAGTTTTAGTCTCTCTTGATAGAACTACAACAGCAGCAATGGGAGACGGGACGTAATGTTGAATTCAAGTCAATTTCAAATATTCACACTAATTCTGAGATTCGATCGAATCGAGTATTCCTCGAATTCAAAACTTTCAATCGAAACTGAGAATGTAGGGAGAAATGAACAAAAAACGAGACAAAAAATGAATCTCTATCGATATCGAAAGTTGGAATGTCAGTTGGCTGAAATCGAATGACTTTCAATTCGATTCGAATCTCAGAAATAGGGTGAAAAGAGTCTCATAATCCAAAAGTCCGTTTCTAAATGCCCCTAAATCATATGCCCGTAAAAAAGGGCATACAAAAAAGACCGTTCACTGTAGGATTTGAAATGAGTGAAAGTCCGTCTTTTTGCAAATGTTCATTTACGGGCTTCTGTAGTTACGGACTTTTGTGAACACAGGCTATAGTTTAACGGTCAAACGTATCGTTCCGGTTCCAGGAGTTGACGTATGCCACTCTAATTTGGTAGAATCGTGTTAGCTGCATATGATTGCCGCATTTCAACCAGAATACACAAATACGTTTTAAATAGGTAGGTCTCTCTTTTATCACATTTGCAGATATCCCTTTTCATCAAATCACGAGGGTCAACGAGAAAGTAAAACAAAAACTCAACACTACTCTCATTTAGACAGGATAAGGTATCCACCGAAACAAACATACCCAATTTGGTGGTGCAAGGGCACCATATCGTCCATATCTTCAATCTTCTTAATTCCTTCAATTAATTCCTTAGCACCCTCTTAAAAAAATAATAATTATAAATAATGATCGCACTACTTGTCCAACTTAGTTCGGAATTCGGAAATTACATTTTATATATTATTGACCACCCTCCGTCCACGTCGGGTAATAGCCGGTAAATTACGTACCTACACTTACTTATTCACCTCACCACGTACTCGCAATCCATTTGGGCACACGAAATATCGATCTGAGTTAACATACAAATTTGTTTTATAATTTATGACCGCACGATTTCATTCCGCGCACCTAAAACAACAGGTACAACGCGCCATTAAAAACTCATGAAAAGTGTACCGCCGCCGCCCATCAAAGTTTCAGTATTTCATACTGAAGCCGATGATCCTTGACAATGACAACACAAGTTCGACTTCACGTGTGTGCATAACAATTAAGCCGCAACATCGTTCGCATCATTAAAAAGCAAGCTGAAACGAAGTCATTGCAGTCCTTGCGGAAGCCAAAAAAGATACACGAGTGCTGTCTTGTTATGAAGATACAGTGCGTAGCCTTGAATGGATTGCTATCCGCATACGGGAGATGTACTTTCACTCTTTTGGGAATACTCAGACTCGTTCTTGTCGCATAAAAATAAAGTCCAGAGCATCCACAAGAAAAATATAAAACGTGATCGAATTTTAAATTAAAGCCGTTTATTCGAGATGATAACATTGCGTGGCGCAGGGAAAGGCAAAGATGTATGCGGTTTGGGAATCCTTAAGCAATCTCATATATGCTTAAGCATTTTACATAATTCAGACAGAGTCATTTTGTACATTCGTGCGGGGATAAACAAATTGATGGCTTTAATTTGTGACGGGCTTTTTTCAATTTGCGTGCCAAAGATACATTTTTACTTAAGTGAGTCCGTGGAACTATACTTCCTGAGAGTAATTAATTCGTTACCTGAACAATGACCGCAGCAAAGGAGTCAATAACTTTCGGCAAGGTCAAGCCGAAGACGGAACTACATATAAAAAATGGTTTTACGATCAAGAGCAATAACAGCAGGACTCATGCAATTTCGTTCGTAGCGGTACCCTATGTGTTGAACAGATATTACAATGCTATATATAAATTTACCCATCGAATCAAGCTTAACGACATTTCCTGCTGCCATACGGAGTAACAATTTTGAATCGCTTTAGTGGGCAGTTGAAGGCAATTGTCAAAGAATATGTCAGTTAACAATAGGCACAACCATTTTGGACGTCTGAAATGGCAGGATCAGTCGTGTATTACTAAAAAGATGACGGTTCTGCAATAAACTTTACGATGTTAAGCTAAAGAGAACCGATTCGCTACAAAAAATGTTGACTGTACAGAAATTTATTATCAGAAACCCTGCCAACACGTGAACAATTTCGATGTCAATTGCCCGAGACCCATCAGCAATGGCCTCATAACACAAATCCAATCTGCCCGAACAAAGAGGTGTGCTCTCATTAAAAGTTAATTGTAGGACTCTGAGTCTGTGGTGTAATGAAGTAAGAAAATTGGATAGATACAATCGATTTAAACTGGACTGCGTTGATAACACCCAGGGCTATGGGGTTATCGCTACCATTCTGCATCCATATGCAAGCGCAATTATCTTTCAACCCCAATGAACTTCAAAACTGACGCAGCAGTACCTGATACTACATTTATTTAAACTCCATGACCCTGTCCTTAGCATAAATCTAAAAATTATGTATCTACATTATCTTTAATCTCATAATCAATAAAACCTATCATGTTCACTTTAATTTGCATAGATACCTACATGGTATTAAAAAAAATACTACAATGTACGTACTTTTGTTCCGACCGAGTATAACTATTATTTCTAGTAGCAACGAACTGTGGTATCTCACTATCTTATAAGCAAATTCTGCTCGAATGCGGTACAAAAACTCTTTGTTACATCACATTGCAGTATGAATGTTGTTTGCACGGGTTCACTCAAGGACTCTTCGATAGATTGGACGAAAACCTCGAGATGGCGTATTTATCTTTTTCGTTTGCTTTGTGTGTGAACAATTTCACAAAAATATAAATGACACCAGCACCCGCTAGGTAAACAAAAAGAATTTGCTATGCTTATTTGCATTGAATCTGTGTGAGCACAATAGTGGGAGTTGATGTTAATTGCCTTGGTATTTCCAAAAAAAGATACATTTTCATGTGCACCATACCGAAAGCGCAGTCAACTGACAGGTGTCTTGTCGGATGTGCTATGAAATGAAAGAGGAAAAATTATATAAAAAAAACATACTACACCGGATAAAAATTGCATCATTGAAGGTGAGTAGGCACAAATGTATCTCATACAAGGGGTGGCAGAGAGCGTTAAAAACAATGTCAGATTGATGCTGCGTACAATGTTTATTCAGCTATATGAACGAGTATATGTGCAATGTGCTGTGCATGTACAAATTTAACGAAATTAAACATATTTTCGTCTGTAAAATTTAGTTGCTCTGTATTTTGGTAAGTACCTAGTTGTGTTGATCACAGTTTACAAAAGTTTCAGACATTTTTTCTGGAACTAATATGTATAGATGCCTACATTATTTATAATGTACCTATGAATTGTAACTCTAGCGTTACAAATTTAAATATGTACTCACTTTTTAAAATAAACCCTAATGATAATGGCAATAATTCTTGTCATTGTGTTAGAAAGCAGCACTCCAGGGGGCAACACCGTGTCTTGAAATGAGTATTTAAATCAAAGTCGACCATTCGGTGTTTTTGTGGAGGTTCAGCAAAGCCATCTACTTACTCTTTGAAACATTTTTTCAAAGGGATACATCATACATACCAATTGCCGACAAAAAAATTTCGACAACTAATAATGTCGATTTTTCCAATCGCTAAAATATCGACAAAGTTTTTATCGACTTTTAAGAATATCGAACATTTCAAACCTCGACACTTAAAATGTCGACTTTATTTGTCGACTGTCGGTCTTTCTTCTTGTAACTTCAATTTAACTGCACACAGAAAATTAAGGAAACAACATACCTAATATAAACTTTGCATATATACAATCTTGCGCCCACTCCAAATCCTACAGGGAGGTTGCAGGGGGGGGCAACATACTTGGCCGATTTTCTTGACCATTTTCAATACCAACCTGACGACGGTAAAACATAAGTCCTAAATCTAAATCGATTCAGAATTTCTGATTCAGAGTATATACATACATACTTTACTAGCTGACCCGCAAACGTTGTTCTGCCTAAAATAGTTATTTTACATTTTTCAACATTTATTTTTGTTCAATTATTTTTTAATAGGAATGAAAGCAGATAGCTTTAGTGGTTCAGCGGCCATTATCGGTCTTACATACGCACCAACGTAACGTTCTTATAGAATATAGCTGTACCCGCCCGGCTTTGCCCGTGCACAGAAATTGTATTGCTTAGATCTTAGATAATAATGTTCTTTCGTAAGATTGTCTGTAAATTTGAGCTCAATCAGTTCGGCGGTTTTTGAGATATAAAATTTTGATTGTTTTTCTTTTGTATCGGCCAAATGTCGATATAACATTTCGTAAGCTTTAAACTGGACACACAAAAAATAGTTCTCTGCATATTCGCATTTTATAACAATACCCTTCAATTTACAATTTTTATGCAGGTATTGCGAGATATTTTTGAAAACACCTCCCACACCGGTAGAAACGCTCTGTAATTATTTACAATCAAATGTATAATTAGCAAACCTTTCCTTTTCAGCAGGGCAATCCAGGTCAACCCAATAAATTCCCATCAACGGCACCAACAAATTAAGCAGACGCCGCAACCAAAGCCGACAGCGTACAAATATCTCGGTAAAATGAAAAACCAAAAACGACAACACAAAAAAATCTCCTAAAGGACACAGCACGTTACATAATCAATATTAAAAGCCAAATTAAAACCCATTATCCTTGTTGGCCCGCCACCGAATGCGACACGGCCGCCACACCAATAGGCACACCTGGAATTTTTATGGCTCGCAATTATCCGTTCCTATCACAGTCTCTGTTATTGTCAACCCACCCACATTCGGCATAAATAACTTCCACTACACCTCCTGCCTATCGCACTAAGTTCAAAGCCGAACGAAGGACAACGACGCAACATGGCAGCAACAAAAAAGAAAAGAATCTGTCAATTTATGCGATTATATGCGGACATGATAAATGTCATGCCCAATATGTCGCTCGTGTTTGACCGTTTGTGCTGTCCATGTACAGCCGACTACAACTTCTCTAATACGACATTCTGTGTTTTGTATCGTTTCCTACGATAGAGAACATAACATCATCCCGGAAACTGTTTGCCCGATAACGAATCGTCTCTGCCTATACTCTGCGCCTCTCTTTGGCTAACAGGACGAGCTTTGGACAGTAGCCAAACAATTTCAACAATTCACAGTGATAGCATTTTTTCCTATTTTTATTTATAACACAAAAACTCAACATGGCCGGCCGTCTGCTGGTTGATGTTTCAGTTCAGCTGACGGTGATGGTCTGTTGGACAGGATGGATGGATGTTTTGTATACCTTGATGTTTTCATATTATCGTTTGGATTTTTGCTTAGTTTGAATTTGAGGGTAAAAACTGCAGGTACACACCTATACAGAGAGCTGTACAGGTTGTTTTCTTTTTATAGGAACACATTGCTTTGTTTTGTGCGGGCTATTTTATCGTATCTTAATGGACTCAAAATATAGATAAGAGCGACAGGAAGAAAAGCCAGGGGTGTTATTCTCTAGTTGTGCCGACAAACTAGCAAATATTTTATAGGCGAGGTTTAGCTCCGGAAGAACATAAATTACATTTTAAGGTTTTTTTCCATGCGTCAGCTATATAGAATACAACTGTAGACGTATTTTTTTGGGAAGTGAGTATAACAAAACCAAAAGTGAGTATACAAGTTTTGCATGTAAAAGAAAAATTGAGCTAGCTATAGATTCCCAAAAAAATATGCCTTGTATCTACTGAAAAAGCTTCTGAATTCCGCTATTCGAATGTCATTCGGTGCCTTTATGGACAACTATTGATTGAACCCGAGCTAAATGGACCCGTGTCGCCCCGACTAGTTATTTATTGATTTTTTTTACAGTCAATTCGAGTTATACCAAGTAAATTTTTGGTATCCCTGATGGTAACCCGCTATCAGGCAAATTCTTTAACATAGTTCTGTAACTGGCAAGCTAAACTCAGAGCTTTGCTCAGAGGTACAATTTTTAAAAAGCGTCGAAGATCTATCTGGCTGTTAATGAGGACACAACGAAGTGTATTGTATGATATTCACTCCTCCCGTTGGCGTTTGTCATAAACGACTCGTATTTCACTTCATTTTTTAGTAGATTTTTGTAACATTTTTTAAAACAAATGAATTGAAATAATGGTGAACACATAGAAAACAATACAAAACTGTTAACAAAAGTTAAAAAAAAATCTGCACATCGTTTTACAACGACACGAAACATGAGTCGTATACGACAAACGCCAACGGGAATAGGGGTGATTATCGAGGAACTTCTGTCAACATCGGCGACTTGGGCAAAACATCACAATGGACAAACAAACATGACTTCGAAGTAGGTAATTATACTTTGTCTAAATGGGGTCCACGCAAAATGATATCGCTGTAGAGATCGAATCGACAGGCTAATAGCCGATTTCTTCAGCAGATAAGAATTCAATTCCAATATCAGCATAGCCGATGGAACTTTCTTGTAAAAGAGTAAATTTTGGCAGGTTCAGCTTGCAATCTTTGGATAGTCCGAATACTGGGAGAGTGCATTGGCGGCTTAATGATATGGTGGTAGCCATGTTCCATTGTCGTCTTAACTAAAGTAAATAGGCTTAACAATTTTTCCATGGTATCCAAGTAGGTTATGTTTTCCAGCTAAGCTGCCAAAAAAGTCTTCCTCTTTCTATTATTGGCGGAAAATCACCAACGACGATTGAAACCTCTGCTGTGATGTTTTGTTGAAGAACACGTATGGAAACAGTTTTTGGTAACATCGTTTTTTTCCTCTCGGGGCATGGCAGCATATACTAGTTTTAATGCGGGATTGTCGAAGGATACGTTAGACTGCCGATTTTGAGGGCCCAGCTAACACCGAATACTAACACTCGGTATCAAATTCAGCTTAGTATACTTCGTGAAGAAATGACTTGATACCTATTTGAGTATCAACTTTTGGTCTAATACCGGTATACTAGCGCTAGTACTCTGTGAAGAAATCGGCCGTAAGAAGGTGCATTTCTTAAACTAAATTTTATAGAAATAGATATTGTACTAGAATCTTACCATCCCGTTTCTGCTATATCTATATATGGTGCATCGAAAGCAGTTTGTACATATCGATGGAATGTCAATGAAATTCAACGGAGATTTTTACGCTCACCACAGTGATTACTGCGTGCGATTTCAAAACGTGAGCTTATAGAATAGGACTGCAGGGGTACATATGCAAGAGCGAGCTCTCCTAGTAATCATTTCGCATTACTAGACATAATACATAAATATGATAAAAATACTGTCAAACAGAGAAAGGGTATATAGCAACGGAAGCGGCCAAAATGGGTCTAGCGGTAAACGGTCAAGTATAATGGTGTCAACAAGAAGGGACACGGGACACCCAACATCGTAGAATCAGACAAAACATCACGATCGACAGCTATAACTTTAGTAGGTAGTGAGGGACTTTGTCTACCTCGGACTCTATCTAAAGCCCTATCTTTGTATAATTTTCGGTCCCGTTTGCGTTGTCGGGCTTTGGAGAAGGAGATTCAACGACGAACTATACGAGCTGTACAGCAACATTGACCTGGTCAAAAAACTGCGAGTAAGTCGTTTAAGATGGCTGGGACAGGGCGGATAGAAGCAAATGCTCCGGCCGTAGAGTATTCGAGTCTAACCCGGAGGGACAACGCAGTAGAGGAAGACCTCGCCTTAAGTGGCGCGCGCAAGTCGAAGGCGACCTCAATCGACTAGGAGTGCCCAACTGGAGGCAATTAGCTAAGGACCGGGATAACTGGAAAGGCTTGTTAACTGAGGCCTCGGTTCGGCCCCGAACTGTAGAGCTGCCTAAGTAAGTAAGTTGTATTCATTTAAAATCATAAGATAAATATTCAAAAACTTGATAAATTTAACTTTACTTATTTTAAAATTGCACATTTAGATTTTATTTGGTGTCACTTAACTTAACGAATTTGGAAAAAAACATAGTATATGTGAATTTGAATTTCATTCGGAAAAAGAAAAACTTACCAATCAGTTTATCAGTTTATCTACAATTTTGAAATTAATTAACGAAATGAAATCCAACAAAAATACTACTTGTGCAACTGTCTAAACTCGACAAAAATCTACGAAGTGTGAATCATGAATATACGGAAACTACTTATAGGTAACTTCATCAACAGATTTTCAAAAATGAACAAAATAAATTCCACCAAAAATACCAAATAATAAAGAGAACAACAAATAAAAGAATAATAGAACAAAACAGAAAAAAAAGAAAACCAAAGAAACTAAACGCAATGAATGAACAATAAAACTTACTGCCATGTAAAACTTCCAGTGATGCCATCTTTTAGACGATCGCGTAACGATCTTTGTCTGCTTGGTCCCGTTCCACTTAATGGTGGTAATATTGGATTCTCTCCACTGTCATCGGATATGTTTGTGGCCGAACTAGAAATGGGGGCGCAGCTCGGTTGATGTGCCGTCGGTATATCATTATTACTGCCGACGTTGGCAGCAGTGCCACCTACTGGGTTTCTCACACTCTCCATCAGAGGTGGATGGGGTCTGTGATGATGATATTGCTGTGGCGGTGGTGGTGGTGTTTGTTGCTGCCTTTTTGGAGACGATGACGCAGACGGCGGTAGATGTTGATTTAGTCTAGCACTGTGTCGAGGTGAATTTTCACGTGACATTTTTACTTTATTTTAAATCAGTAGATCGGTTTAAAATAGAACTCGAATTTTTGAAGTAAAGAAAATTTCAATGCATTCAAGACAAGTGTTTGTTTATTAAACGTATGCACGCAATAGTTAGAAAATATATATATATGTATATTTTTTTTAATTGACGTTTTGAAGGATTACAAGTGCACTTGAAATATTTTTAAAATTTATTTATTATTAGATATTATTCAACAACATGACAAGTGTTGCAATCGTATAGTTAAAAGAAAGCAAATAATGCAGAGATATGAGCAAACATAGTCAATAGATAGAAAAAACAGAGAGAAAGATAATGTTCACAACAACAAAAGCGTTTGTTTTATTTTAGATATTCGTTCGGCGGGTAGACAGTGTGTATTTAAATATTTCATAGAGCTCAAAAAGTGTAGTATATATCTTGTAGTATAAATGCAATAAAATAGAAAAAGAAATCAAGCAAAATTGTTCAACAAAATATAAAAAGAAAAAGATAAAAAAAAAAATTGAGAGAAAGGAAGAAAGAGCGTTCCTTGTGTGCGCTTTGAACAGTAAAAAAAAATTCAAATCACAATTGCAAACAATTTTCAAAGACTAATTTCCAGGAACACTACAAACTATCTCGAGTAATTATTGCGAGAATGAGGTTGAGGATATTTTTGCAATTAATTGGGTGGAGGATGAGTTTTGAAATTTATTTGCATGTAAATTTATATGGAAAAAGAGACGGCAAACTGGAGGATATAAAACTTTGAGTTGAAAATTAAAATGAAAATTAGAAATGAAACCAAATACCATTTAAGGAAGCATCAGAGAATATTGTACACGCACGCATGTTTTGATGTAAAAAATTAGTTTGTTTGTATAAATGTAGGAATGTATTTTCTATTTCTATATATTAGCTAGATGTAGTATAAATATGTATATGGAATACTGAGTTGGTGGTAGCTTGAGCATCTATATCATCATATCAAATACATATATAAACTATTTGCATATGCGCTATGTATGTGTATCTATGCCATAGGGTGTAGAATCATATTGAAGAGTTGCCACAAACCTGCAATGACAAGAGAGAAATATTCATATTACAAGTGACATTATAATGAATTTATGTATTATTTTCTTATTGAACTATGTATACTTTTTTTTATTATGTTTGTATTTATTTTTTTAGCACCTATTTTTATTAATGAAAAATAAATGGTTAAGAAAAATATTTAGTCTGAACTACGTTTGACACTTGAGACAGGATTCCAGGCAAATGAAATTCCAAACAAAAAATGGGAATTTAATATGTAGCCTTTTGCAAACGGCTTGCAATTTCTGTACCACGCGAAAGAGATCAATAGAATAAACTGGAAATTCATTTTATTTTTCATTTTATTCCATTGCTGAAATTCAGAGACCTAGACTATGTTTGAAAACTTTAATTTTCGTTTTCGCAAAATACATAGTAGGTACTTATTGTTTATAAATATTTTTTGAATAACACATTTTTAATAGTCTTTTTTTTTGCAATATTTTGTAGGTACATATTTTGAACTTGTGTCGAACCTTTGATTTGAAAACTATTCACTTTTTTGTTTGCGAAGATTTAGAAAATCCGAAAAATGAGAATAAATCGATTTTCTGGAATTTTCTTTCTGCTTAAACGTAAACCTGAAACACAGCAACATGAACAAAATAAAAAAATATAGACGATGTTTTTTTTTGTATGGGAGGTACCACGCCCTTTGTCCAATTTTGACTAAACTTCACAGAAATCTTTGTGCCAATAGCAAATAAATACTTTGCGAAGTGGTGGCTCTTTGGCGTTATGATATTTTTCAATTTGGGCGTTATGGTTTTGGGCGTTATGGTTTTGGGCGATAAGACCTAACGCCGCCACGGCCCTTTGTCCAATTTTGTTTACCTAAACTTGAAATAGGAACAAAATAAAAAAAGAATCATGAAAATCAGCCCCAGAGGTTATCGAGTTATACCGTCATCGAGTTTCACCCCAAAGGAGTATAGTAGGTGCCACGCCCCTTTGCCATTTTTTTTTGCCAATGTCACAAACCTGATATACAATACAAATAAAACAAAAACAAATCATGAAAATCGGCCCAGCGGTTATCGAGTAATGCAGTCATCGAATTTCACCCCGAAGGATTTTTATATATAGAAGATAGAAGATGGCCTTGTGGTTATCGCTGAGGAAATTCGCAAGCGCATGGGCAATTGACCTTTAAATATGCTGTTTACTTATCGCCAAGGAATTAAGGTGCTAGTACACGGCATGCGGAAAGCCACATACGTATGTAGCTCTGACGTCAACAGAGAGTGCACAAAGAGAGCTTGTACACGGCATGTATAGGCATTGGGACCATACGCTGACGTAAAAATGACGTCAGTGCTACATACTTATGTGGCTTGCTACATGTCGTGTGTAGTATCTTGAAATACTGTATAAATTGTCAGAATTTTAGTGTATGCTCGCTCACACTGTATAAAATGTCAGATTTAATAAAATAAAACAGACAAATGTCATTTATTCAGGATCCTACATCGTGTACTAGCACCTTTAAAAAATAATCCAATCTCGATCCATTTAGTCTAAACTAGAAAACTATATGGTCTTCTATCCCTATTTTTTGAAAAACTGTTGTCAGAATTGTACTAGATGGCTTAGTTTTTTAGAATTTGATCTACCTACACTGTACGCAAATATGACCCAAATCCATTTAAACACATTTCTTTCTGTGAGTTTTTAAGATCATGATGCATGAGCGTGTTCAACAGTTTGAGGCAATTTACGATTCCATTACCAATATATTTGAAGTCTTAATCTGCGGTTGCTTCAAGAGGAGGTATCTATTCAATAGTAAGGTGGCCACTTTTCTGGTCTTTCGTTCCCCCGAGGATATACGCCATGCCAACCATGCCAACAAATCGATATCTAATGCTTTACCAATCAGAGTTCCCATACATCCGGTCTCCCCACGAATTAATTCACATCCATACGGTAATCACATGTAGGTACTAAAGCTATGTAGCCACAGAAACTCGGCTAATGCATTTATCGCGCCCCCAAGACTCAACCGCATGAAATTACTATATACTAAGCGCATTGGCATTAATCCATCTACATCTACATACAGTTTCTCTCCTGCCGCAGGGCCTGATGCTCAGTTCAATTGTATGAACGAGTAAGTACTATACACATATGCAAAACTTGCTTCAATAGCGTTAGCGCTCTCCTTGGTTGCTATTTTCGCATATAGAAAAACAAATAAAAATTGAAACAAAAACGAGAAATCCTTTCTTCCGAACTGCTTGGCTTATCGCTGGGACTTTAGGTGGAACATTTTTATTTTTTTTTCGAAATGTATAGTTTTTCCAACACCGTCAGCCCAGCAAGAGAACAAGAATGAAACGATACAACGCTGCTACACACATACGACAACTTGATGTGAAGTGGAAGCTGGTCGGGGTTAAGCGCATGGTGGAAAATCTGTGGCATGGAATTGATGCTCTGGAACGTAAATGGCAGTTTAATTTATCCAAAGGGTCATCTTGTGATGCCAATTAAGGGCAATGTGGTACACCCGACCGAGAAGTGGTTGTTTTCTTTTTTCTTTTTGTTACGGGATTAAGAGCAGGTGGAATCTTGAAGCGCGCATAAATAGTGTTCTTCTATTTATAGGGCAGATCGACTTATTGCTTTGACGCTACCCAAAGAAACCATCTACTTTGGATTGTAGTTCAGGGAATATCCTGCACATGATGCTTATAACAACAGATAATTGCATTAGCTTTAGAGAAAATAAAAATCTACCCAACAAAGTGTGCCAGACCCCGTATAGGTAGGTACATTTCCAACTAGAAGGAGGCGGGTGGAATTTTAAACACAGGAAAGTCAGATACTTCTAGTTAACTGCATCTCTATACCACATCAGTGTTCATGGGCAATGTGCAAATAAATCTTATTTAAAAAAATGTTTTTGAAAAACTTAAATAATCTTCAAAAATGAATTCTGTATTACTTAATTTAGAGCCATCAAAGAGCCAGTGCAGTGGCTCCTTTGGTCCACGGTGGAGAGAAGTAAAAAACACTCAAATGTCATCGAGCAATTCGTGCGATTTTTTTTTAGTCCTGAGTAGAAAGTTCGAAATAATTTGAATAAATCGTTATTTTGCGCTGTTGCAATGTTTCTACAATGGATGGCACATGCACTATGTGTTCTACGTCAAAAATAGCAATGGCGCGCAAAGGTTTCATAATTTCGCCGCACTGCACCAAAAGAGCTAGTGCTGATGCTGGTTTAATTTTTCCTAGCAGGTTTGTATGAAACTGATAGCTTACTTACTTAGGCGGCTCTACAGTTCGGGGTGAACCGAGGCCTCAGCTAACAAGCCTCTCCAGTTAGCCCGATCCTTAGCTAACTGCCTCCAGTTGCGCACTCCTAGTCGATTGAGGTCGCCTTCGACTTGCGCGCGCCACTTAAGACGAGGTCTTCCTCTACTGCGTTGTCCCTCCGGGTTAGACTCGAAAACTCTACGAGCCGGAGCATTTGTTTCCATCCGCTCCACATGTCCTAGCCATCTTAAACGACTTACTCGCAGTTTTTTGACCAGGTCGATGTCGCTGTACAGCTCGTATAGTTCGTGGTTGAATCTCCTTCTCCAAAGCCCGTCAACGCAAAGCCCACTGATAGCAGTCCATTGTATTTATATAGTACATTATGAGCGAGAGATTTTAGATTCAATCCCCGGAAATACACAAACTACAAGTTGTTTTTGCATTACTCCATCTCTCGCGAACACCTAGAAAACATACGACAGTTTAACTGTCTCCTGATGAGAAAGCTTCCCAATTCAGCCGTTCGGACTCGGCAACCAATTGTAGATTCCTCCATTCTTCCCAAAAATAAGAAGGGTTGCGAGATTATATTATATAATATTCAGACATAACCACAAACAAAATACTAAATAAAATTAAATATGAAGAAACAGAGTCACAATTTCTGTATCCGCAAATGATGATTTGCTGGCTTAAAAATATTTGTATAGGTATTCTTCCTTTTTTTTTACAAGTAAGAACCAAAATATAATAAACAAGTTTAACAACTTTTTATATAAACATACAATTTTTGTTTGCTTTAATTTCTACCAGTTTTGGACTTTCCATGGCCTTAAATTCAGAAAGTTGCGAAAATCTTCGCTTTGGAATTTGATCGATAAACAACCGCCATATTTTATCCACCCATCAGCTGGTTTTGTATTTGATTTTGTATTTGGGTTAACTTTAGAGAGCGCCCAATCCGGTTTAAATTTATATACGTCATTCGTTGATCTAGTTTATTTAGTTTAGAATGAATTACTGATTTCTTTAATCGACAAGAGTGTCAAACGAGTTTGGCTACCTAACTACGACTAGGTATTTGAACTTGTTGATTATGTACAAATTTCACTTCTTTCTGCTTTATTTCTTTATCTTACAAACTAAATCTTAAAATCCCCAAATTGTAAATGAACACATTAAGTTCGTTCGTTAAAAAGAATTTCTGATTATGAACTAAACTAAATCGTCGGCCTGCCTCTTAATGAGACATGATTTTATTACTAAATCAATGGTTGACACATGACGTACAATCAAATTCCATAAGTAGCCATCTGCATTATAACCGCATTCTAAACTTTACTAAGGTTTGTGGGTTATCGTTATTGTATATCGATTATTTGTTTGGCATTTCCATGATTTTTTGTAGTATGAAGTTTGTGTCTAGGCTAAAAAGAAAACTGCCTGCAAACGCCACAAAAAAACTTGAAAAACTTTACACAAGAGAGTTAAAAAAATCATCGAATTGAAAATAAGTGGATTTGTTGTTATTGTTCACTAAAATATCCCCTTCACATTGGGAAAGTGCATACAAAAAATTCATCTACACAAGTCACAACACAATATAATCCTATATCCTTTCCGTAGTTTTCAAGCAGTTTTTTTTTATCTTTTTTCTTCATCTCTGGCATCCTAATTCCATAGGGAACTTGTGTGTCAGTTTTGTTTTCTTCTTATCTGGATTATAAATGAAAGATTCTTCGACATTTGCTGCTATTATTCGCCTCCAGTGCTGATTTTATTCAACTCTCCATTGAAGTAGATATAAATGGTATGTCTATGTGTATACATCTGGAATTGCTTGAGTAGGTATGGGGGTGCTTGCCGGATGGGTGGTAAACTCTCACCAAACTAATTCGTTAAGACAGTTGAAAAATTGCTCTTGGCTTTGTGTATCGATTTTTTCTTAAAGCTTTTCCACATTCTTTCAGCCAAGTAGAATGGAATGTACATAACCTTCGTTTAACACTTGGGGAAATTGTTAACAAAGAGAACAAAGTATAGATGAAACGAGCAAAATTTTGAGGTGCCCAAGCGTGTTGAAAATATATACGCGCGAGGGCGCTGAAGGATTTTCCCTTCGTTTTGTAATCCTCAAATGACGTAGGAAAGTTGTTTCATTTCGCTTGATGTTGTGCGTATAATCGTTTCTGATGTGAGTGAATCGGGGATACGGAAGTGGTTGCCACACATATTCTTTTGTATTAATCGGAAGAAAGTTATCCGAATAATAAAGGCAGGCTGACTATAATCTCTACTCAGAACCCTAACAATTATATAAAAGTGAGGTTCGAAGAGTTTTGTCGGCTGTCAAATTGAGTTAGAAATTCCAAATGCACTATTTACTTCTGTGAAGACTGCTTCAAAACGGAATACTTACTTACTTATCGGTTTCCCGACCCATGAACAGTCTCTGCCTAAAACACCGCACCCTTCAAAACAAAATACAAATTCCAATTCTACATTGGCCATACAAAAAGCAACCTTTTCAGCCTTTTTCATGTAGGTATAATTTCATTGAAATAGTCAAAAATTTCCGACGGAATAATGCACTTATTATCGACGAAATTTGATCCCGCTCTCAACAAAATACGGTATATGTTTTTGATTTCGGTTTTGTGGACTATAATCACGGAGTGCCCAATAGCATTAGTTATCTCTGGCCAAATAAACGGGAAGCAAAATCCGTACACAGATTTTTATAAGATATCTTGATTCGATTTGAAAAATAGCAAAAACTACATGTAAGAAACGTGGTTCGGTCACAACCCCTTTCTATTCGTTCCAAAAATTAAAAACCCTGTAGAGACCAACAGAAGTATGTATGTAGGTACTCGACAGTATTTATGGCTTTACGACTGTGTAATGTGTATCTACATACAATAGAACACATATGCTTATTGGGAACCTGCCATTAGCGAATGAGCTACCGTTTACAACGAACTTATTGTATATAGTGCATCCCGTACATCTTACAGAGCTGACAAGGAATTACATTTTGTAATTCACGTCAAAGTCAAAATGACAATCCCAAACATTAAAGTCAATTTAAAATTTCATAGAAATAATTCCTAGGAGAAAAAAAAATATTCATATTCAAACCCAATGTACTCAACCGGATATCCGTTCAAATTTAACGGAAATTACATAATTTTCTCCAAGAAAAACCCTGTCGAGAAAAAAAATGTGACATCGATTGATCGAATTTACCCATCGCAACAGCAGAGGATACATAACGAAATTGCGTGTCTATTTTTAGACACATCCTGTACAGTGTGGATACACACAACGCCCGCCAGCAGGAAAGACGAAGGAAGTCTTCTTCCATGCTCAAGGACACAGCACAGGAATATTACCTATATTTTTTTCCTATGATAATGCGATGGGAATTTATCATTTGTCGCCCATAAAAGAGAGGAAATGATGGAAAAGCACACGTAAACGGCACACGAACATAGAGTTAGGATACAAATTCACTTTCCTTGTATTATTTTTAGGTCAGTGGACGCACGAAACATGGTCAATGGTTTCCGTTTTTTGTTTATTTTTTTATCAATACATATATACAATTTTCATCAATCTTTGCGAACAGAGCTATATGTACCACATAGTCAGAGTCAAGGACGAATTGAGCAAAAAACAAAAAAAAAAAAAAAATGAAAAACCAGAATAAATTGGTTGAATATGTTTTCAGTTGTTCTTGATCGGGGATGCACAGGAGTAGTCGTAAGGATTGTAATCAGCTCTTCCTGAAAGGATATTGATTGGGTGTTAGATAGCACCACAGTGAAAACAATGAACATCATAATATTTCACTGTGAGCGAATATAAACACAATGATGATGATGTTGTCGAGGGTCTAAGTATCTGAGCGCACAAAGGGCGATGAAAAACTATATCGATTGGCCTACTTTCGAGGAGATTACAATGAACGCTTATTCGGGAGGATTTACTAGAGGGCTTCAGTTCTTGATAGAGAATCTATGATGTATGCATGGCATACCTAATCAGAGTTGGAGAATTTTGATTACGGATTCTGTTTGAGTTTAATGTGTTATTTTGGTTGTGGTTTTACGAGTAATGAAGTACAAGTTTCATTGGCGAACTTTTGGGTATGAGAAGTACATATTGTTCTTCGACTTTTTGGACAAAAACGAGATACGAACAGGTTTTTATTTGCAAGTGCGGTAGCTTTTTGAAATTCCAGGGAAAATCGAATTGTCTCAAGGAAAACTATATTTAGGTGAATAAAATGTTGGTCGAAGTCGTTAAGGCTGTTTTTCTTAACCGAAATTAAAAAAAAATGTAAATTTAACTAAGTTCAAAACAAATATACCTCCAAGATGCGCAAATGAGATTACTTTTCGACGTATTTCTGGGTAACTCGCGAATGTCATAAAAGGAAAACTAGAATACTCAATGTCTACCTGCAATTTTTCCGGACAAAGTCGGTCCATGATTCGGTTTTAACTCATGTTCTCAACTCGAATATATAAACACGCTAATCCTTGCCATTAGGCAGCCGTCCTCTATAAGTAGCATATGATGCTGTACCAGTCTGTAGTATTAAAGAGCATTCTGATCAATGGCAACTGTAGTGTTAAAAAAAAAAAACTGCCAAAGAAAGGCATCTGCCATGCGGCTTCAACGAAACCCATTATCCAGTATTCCCACAAAACAAATGAAAATCCCTTAATGCAAATAGTTTCACCATCTTCAAACAGCGCTAATTTATACAACCTAATCCCTCTAAGCGCGCGATTAACTAAACAGGCCAGCAGCGCAACGCTCCTCTGTCAAAGTGAACATTCCAATCTCTCTTCGTGGCGGTGTGTAAAAGCGTAACGAGCAAATCAAAACAACCCCCAATGAGAAGCACTGTGCGCTTTTGATATGTCAGTTGATGTGTCCGTGGGTAATCCACTCAGCTTCAGCGTGCAATCAAACAAACATACACATACACATTCGAATCGATTTCTAGTTCTACCCGTCAACTTGGCCACAAAGAACACTCTGAACTGGCTTGGCTGCATACTTTGGGGCGGATAGGGATGAAATGCATTCTCGCACACAATCCGGCAACATTTAGCAATCAGCGTGGTTAACCCGGATACTTCCGCCCCTTGACTGTGTCAGAAGGATGTTAACGAACGAAACGGACGGAAGCCTATACTCATCGAATGTAGTGCAACGTAACAAACCGCGCGCACCTCTTCCCCACAACCCACACTGTCATCATGGGTGACACGTATGAACAGCATAAGAACGGCACATTTCATTGTTTGCTCCGGAGAATTCAGAATTGCATGGAAAGCCTCCGCTGCGTTTCATGATGGCTGGAAATCCGGTAGTGCCGTACTTCATGGTTGTTATGACATTAAACCGTTGTAATTTTCCTTGGCACACAAACACCCCCTCACGAGTGTGTGTGCTGTGAACGGGTTGTGTTCGTTATGCAATCACGTTTGAAGTGCATAACCCAAGCTAACCTAGTTTTTTTGTTTATTCTGCTTTGTTTATACAGTTTTTGGTTTGCTTTTTGAAATAAATATGATCAGCTGAACTTAGTAATATTAATTAAGAGTTGCCGGATGGAAGAGATTAAAAAAGACTTTCAAAGAATATCAGCTGTCTGTATGTAGTGTCAGTGAAGCTTTCCATAAAGTAGATGGATAAGTCCCACCAAATCGGCTGCATTTTGAACCTTAGCTCTTTTTAATTAATACATGCATGAAATAGTGCGACACGCCTTTATATTTTGGTATACCAATACCTTCCACATTCATTAAGTATTGAGAAGGAAGCACTCTGAGTTAGCAAAAGGAATTCGTTGGTAGGACTAAAACTCTTTGGCCAAATGAGGACTTTGTCTCATCGATAGGAACGAAATCGTAAAGGACTAGGACCTTACATTCGTACAAATATAAAGGACCATTCACATGAGAGCGAACGAACAAATTGTAAACAGAAAATTGCACATTTTATTATTCCCAGGGGAGGATGATTAATTACCCCATCAAAATGTATTAAGAAAACAAGTTTAGGTATAAACAGTTTAATAACAAAATTTCGAATTCCAAACAGTTTATTCGCAATCCACATCATTTATTTCGCGTTCCACAAACTAGCGAATAAAACATTCGTTCGAACTTAACCTCAAACTATACATCGCTGGTAGAAACTGATGGCTGAAATTCGCGATTTGCCGTTCGTTCGTAGGTAGTTGGTCGCTCTCACGTTAATGGTCCTTAAGAGATCGGATCGAATAAAAGACATTAGATCCCTCAACCGAGATCAATTAAGCGAAGTTTGCGAAGTGATCCAAATGGCAGCGTATATCCGGTACGGAAGTGGTGTAGTTCCGCTTAACCACAAATCCATTTTCCCAATATGTATGAGAATGATCGGTTTTAACGATAACGCGTGAAAAGAAAAATTCGGATCTGGAGGCTTTAATGGTCTAAATTTAGTAACAAAACTCAAATACGATAATATACCAATAGACGGTATTAAAGGACAATCGTAAAATCATTAAATTCATAATACAAACCGGAAACCAACAAATATCCCAAAACCACGTAGAAATCACAGGAAGAATAATTGGCATACTTATACTCTATACATATTTGAAAAGAAAGAAGAGGTTGAGACAAGATGAGGTACCTACTCGCCAAACCGAAGTATGTAATAGGGTTTGTTACTTGTCGGTTCTTGAAAACTGTATCTTTGGCTTCAATTTTAGACTTAGCAAAGTCGTGCTTGGAAGCCACCACAATAGCTATTCCAAATCAAATTTTTTCAGAATCTTTAGTCTTGAAACCATTAGTACCTATACAAAACGTGTATCATCTGTTTCACAAAATCTTCTGTCAGCACCTTTTTAGGGGTTTTATTTAATTTATATCAGCGCTAAAAGCGTTTTTATGTATTATCATTGTATATGAAACTAATAGTACTATCACTTTGGCAAATCGATGGTGATGCTTCTAACGGCGCGAGATACAACTAGGGCAAAGAGGGTTGAAAATATTACGCTCTCTTTATTAAATTTAATGGAGATCCACTCACATAATTTACACAGTTCTACTCTAAAATTAAACCAATCGCATGCCAATATGCTATTTTTTTCTCCCTCATTTTGCCAAATACGAAAGCGAAGTGAGTTACTTTGTTGCAATGCGAGTGTACTGTACATGTACTACCTCTACGGCTCTACCAAGAAAAAAAAACCAAGTCCAACTCCAACCACTGATCTGAACAATCGCATTTCATATCTCAATCTCAGTGCCGCAAAGCCATTTGCTAAGGGAGGTTGTACATGTCTTGTTTCGTATTTCACTCAGATTAAAATTTTATTTTCGTATTTTTTTGTTAATTTACTCAATGTACTAAAATTTGAGCCTGAGTGAATAATGAAGCAAGATGTTTAACTCCATGTTAATGTATGATGTTCCCCATCCCCCTATCATCTTTGTCTTCCAAGTACAGCATGCATTCTGCTTCAACTCAATAACCGGTTTTTGATTATTTTTTTTTTGTGTGTGTGCTTTATTGATACTCATCGCTCATTTTCAACCATTGTTTTGGTGAAGTGCAGTGGCAGTTGGTTACAGACACAATGGTGAATTTTACTGTGAATTTTTAATTGTGTTCATTTCACGTAACTCCAGAACATGCCATAATCCAAACGTTATTCAAGAAACCGGCGCCGGCGAAACTGAAAATGTTGCAATGTGTTCACCAATCAGTTCTGTTAAAATGGTTGCTAACGCAGCTAACCGCGTAACATATGTAAGAGATTTCTCTTTACCACCTCTTAACAAAAGCTCAGAAATTTCTCACTCACAGTTTCCATCTCCCGGTTCACGTTTCGTTCAGAAATCTGAAGTTGGAATAACAAATTCTGTACCGCATTTTCGATACACCGAAAAGATTAAAATATGATAAGAAGTATAATACTATCATCTTCGTCATCTTCTTCTTCTTCCTCGTCATCTGTGGATTTCGATTCTGCGTCGATATGATAACCCACATTAAATTCGTATGTTTTCATCTACAAACGAAAAAAATTTTGCACAGCTGATGTACTGTCTAATAACGCACTAATACATTCACAAAAGCAGATCAATCTGCTATTGTGTTCCATTCGCCACGAAAAATCTAAAATCTGAAATAAAAATCTGATTGTCCCAATGGAAAACGACACATAAGTTACATCATAAAGAAAACGATCACCTCTACCATTGTATATATATTGCTAATTTAATTATCTTATTTAGTTTAGTGCGAGTACGACAAAACCGGTTTGTGTTGTTTGCACTCTTCAAGTCACTCATAAACTCACTCATTACACTATTATTTACTCTATTCTATAGCAGCACAATTCTTCTCTCGGGAGAAACGATCGATCACCCCCTAGGCGGCTGGAGACAGAAATAAAAAAATAGCCGTGATGATACTACTATAAGTTTCATATACAATGGTATTATATATTAGGTAGGTATACCTATGCAGTGCTTTTTGATCCGGGTCGTCGAACGTCTTCTTTCATGACAAACTAGACTCACAAAATCGTGGCCTTATCATTGGGTTGGTTTAGGCCGACTATGTATTTCCGATTACGCTATCAAACTAAAAAATAAATTTATATCGTAAAAATCGTTTGCATAACCATGTATATGTACTACTATGTGCCTCATTGGTAGTGAGTTGTGAACATTTAAATAGGTATGAGGGTACTTCTGCAGGAATATAACCCTACTTAAGCTTATTTCTGTAATACATTGCATGCACGCTATTTGACTTACCCATATAATTTCTATATGTCCATGAACTCAATTACCTGTGTGCACATTATACTTAACCTTAAAAAAAAACACACAAAACGCACGTAATCGAACATTACAAAACCACCCAACTTCAGGGTGTATCCTGATCGTTTAATTGAGTACAAACGTATACAGAACAATAGCGGGAAAAAAAATGTCACAAAATGTCAGATTCAGAGCACAATAAAAGGTAGATGACAATGACACAAGAAAAACAAGTCGCAGAACAAAAAATATAAATGTAGGTAAAGGCACATTGAAGTCGTCCTCTAACCCAAAGAAAAAAAAAAAGAATAAGTTTGCAAGAGTTTATACAAACATATAGGTATTCTTTGTTTGTACAGACACGCTATACTCGTACATACTCCACTCTGACCATGTGCAACAATACATCAACTCACTCCACGGCCTCGTACAAACCCCACCACCTCCTTCTAAGGAATGCATCATTATATATTATATCCTGCATAAGAATAGTTCACATTATGATTACTTCGACCTTTCTCCTTGTCTTATCCTATTTTATATCCAACATAAGGGGCGCAGGGGGTACACGATTTAATACGCTTCCACTATAAAATACACAAAACCTCCCCAAGCTGCCTTTATACTATCATCAGGGCCAGTCTTCCACACAATTCATTCTGTTATGCCTAACATAAAGTAGAAGGATATCTTACAAGACTACAACCAAATACGATCCACACGAGCAGGGATATCTTTATTTTATCGCACAAGGCACAACTAAATTTCTAAGGCGCAGAATTGAAAACAGAGAGGGTCGGGACATATCTACGAGTAATAGAAAAAAAAAAACAATCGCGAAGGAATGGCAAAATGAAAAAGGCAAAAGCAACACAACACAAGGAGGTGAACAGAACAATGAAATGTACTCGTAGTCGTACTCGTAGTATGCAAAAAAGTTCAAATCGAGAAGACGTATAGAGCGCAGGAAAAAGAGTAACTGCTCAAGGACACCTTCAAAATGTCAGCTGTACAATTATTTGATTGTGTGTGTTTCGATTGCGTACCAAACCAACACTATGCGAAGTTTTTACCGAGCCATGCAAAACAAATTAGGTCTAGCATTAAATATGACAGCTGGATGTCAGTTAATGTTAAAAATTGTTCACATTTGATCTTTAAAAATTAAGCGTAATTTTAGCATTTCTATAGGTCCAATGGATGCTTAAAATATTTTATTTAAGAAATCAGTTTTATTTTAAGTTGTGAGCGTCTGGTTCCTAAATTTTCCACAGAATCACTAAAAAAAACCACTAAGTTCTGTCAAACGCTTGATATGGAAAACTTCAAGGTCACTATAAATTGTAATGTAATCGCACATTGGCTGATGGATCACTTGTAATGTAATGGATCTCCCACCACATGTAGCTTATAAAACAGCATCAGATGAGTGCAGGGCCATGTAAATTATTAGTATCGCCCTAGATTCTTTTGAGACGAAATATCTTATCTTATTTAATGCAAAAAAAAAAAAACATCACAACTGATATCGATTTTTATTGAATTGAATACATACGATTTCATTGTTGCAAAAATGCGAACACAATGAAACGCATCTGGAACGAGTTGCCGAACTATTAATAATGCTTGCAGTTGCACTTGCAGTCCTATTGTGTTCAGGCAGGAAGCACAACAACAGTTGATCGAAAATAGCCAGCTTTTTTTTAATTCGAACTAACAAGCTGTGAATATGATTACCTATTTTTTTATGAAACGTCAAATAAGGTGCCCTATAATTCAAGCAAAATGTAATTTTGATAGAAAATTCAAATTTTTGATTAGAAAGCTTACATTTTTTATTGATTTATTGAGTATACAGATTGGGGTTATGTTTGGAATAACACATAAGATAAACGGCCGCCACGGCTTTGCTGAGAAGTAGGTAGGTACGTACTCTTTTATTTAAATGACCGTTTGGCATAAATGTGGTTGAATTTCATTAATACACCTCCCAATTTGCTCTTTTAAGGCGCTTGGTGGTCGAGGGCTTGTTTGCATAGACCTTTGACCTCAAAAAAGCCCAAAGAAAAAAGTCCAATGGCGTTAAATCGCAAGATCTGGATGGCTAATTCAGGTCACAAAAACACCCGATTACACAATTAGAAAATGACTCATGCAGTAAATGAATTGTTTCTCTGGCTTGTAATTTAAGCCCTAAAAACTAAATTTACTTGTCATGATAACGAAAACCATTAATTGTTATTGCTTGACCTGCCGCATTTTCAAAGAAGAATGGTCCGAAAGCCTCCAGCCCAAAATCCGCACCAAAAACAGTCACACGTTGTGGATGCATTTCTTTCTTAACAATTTTCTAGTGGGTTTTCTCATCACTATTTTTAAAATATCACTTAACAATGAAACTCGTTGTTCTTTCGTATAGCACTTCATTTTTACGATTTTTACTAACCCTAAACGGTTAGCTGTCACATTGTTATCTTTTTTTTTATCGTTGGCAATTTGGCATCACTGTACTATTAAGGGCCGTTTGCTGATACGACTCATAACGATTTAAGTTCTACTTAAATTCTTATGGGGTACTTTTTGTATCGCATAAACTGTCACATAAGAGTTTATGTGGAACTTAAATCTCTATGAGTCGTATCTATCAGCAAACGGCCCTGGCGCAAAATTCAAATGTCGGACAGAAAACTGAACTTGACGTTTTGTCAGGAAGTGCAAAAATTACCTATATCATTTTACTTAAAAGCTAATTGCCTATCCAAAAAGTGGTACAAATTCGTTCCATTGAAATGTTTCACTTTGTGTTCCATTTCCATCAACGATCGTGTAGCAGCACCTTTAGTGTTAGTCAAAAAGCAATTTCAAATTATGAAAAATTAAAGAAATTAATAAATTTGTTTGAGATTAACGAAATATCAAAAAATATAAAAAAAAAAAACATTTAATGCCCTTTACTCCAAAAATGCGTTTCTTCTCGATGGGGTGGGTGGGCTCATCAGCAGAAGAACCACACCATCTACATAGACACACTGTTTGCTCGATGTTTTCCGTTTATGGTTTGGGAGAACTGAAATGCAAGGATTGCAGCATTTGCTCATCAAATTTAGGATTAAGGTTGATGTTGCTATTCTGTGCTAATGTGTCCCACACAAAATTATTTCAAAATAGGCTAATGCCGTTGCCAATGTTAATTGCAGTTGCCGTGCAGATCTGTTTATCGCTTGTACCTTTAGTTTCATTTCCAGTTACAAACTAAAAAAAAGTGATTGCACCTATTGTTTGGAACATTATATTTTGAATTTGATTGTTGAAAGTTCACAGATCGAAATAAATAGATGGCGCTATATCTCCATATAGTACCCATCAGCTTCGTACAACCAACATATATGGATGGTTCACAGATCTGAACATTATTATATTGAGTAGGTTCTGCTTTAGGTGACTCATTCGTTAGAGGATGCGTAGTTGTCCTTGTCATTGAGTATAAAGCACTACTGGTTATTTTCTGAGAGGCAAATCATCAGCCATACTTTGACAATGTTTTTTAAGAAGACCTACTGCTTTCTCATATTGATTTTCATTGCATATTCTATTCAAGATCATTACTCGATTATTGAGTGAAAAGTGTAGCAGCAAAGAAAAGTAACTAATTCCAGACAAAATTTAATGCATTGGGGGGAATACCACCTATACCTACCCACCTTGTTCGCAAAAAAAAAAATACATACCTCAAGTCTAAAAGATATTTCGTTATCCGCACTCGTATATGTGATTAAATTAAAATTTCTCCTGATAGCCGACTTTAAAACAATTAAGTCTATATTACTGAAATCGGTTAATACGCTGACTGTCACTTATCATTTATCAATATTCTATATAGGAAAATTCGTTAACCCATTTTGCAATAAACAGTAGATATCAGTAAATTACTTTACTTACTGATTTGCCTTAGGGTTTACTGCCGTCAACATTTTACCAGATAAGATGGTAAATGTTGGCAGAGATATCATTATTTGATTTCCATTGATAAACGTTTGCATTTTTATACATTTCACTGTATAAATGCGTTTCTGACAGTTCAAGTCAAGATGTAACATCAATCAATTTGTTATGCTAATGTCAAAAATGTTTAAATTTTGATGGGGACTATTTTATAGTCGTGCTGCACAAAAATGGTAGTTAAATAGCTTTACGGTCAGTTTAAGTCAAAAACCAGTTCCGTAAACGCTTTACTTTAAACATAAAATAATTTCCGTTTAAGTTACTTTGTATATATACATACTGTGTGTGTATAATATTTAAGTAGTTTAAATTAAATGGGTTCTCAAGGTCTGGATGTTTTTTAACAGAAGTTTAATGAACGTATTTTGACATTAAGTACGGCGGTGGCAGTCTATAAATAGCTTGACGGTGTTCAAACTACATACCATATTGTATATTATTATTGCTAAGATAAGTATGTACATATTGGCTAAGTATATCATTTTGTAACCAAAATTGACTGTTCTAAAGCAAATCTGTTTTACTACCTTCACCTTCTTGAATTAGCTGGGAGAAAGATAAAAGTGTAAGCGGTTTTTGTTTCTGATTACGTATTGGTTTAATCACGTCAGATAACATTGTCATCTACTAACTAAATATATTACCACAATGGACCTTATTTGATTTAAGTGAATTACGCCGTATGTAATGTATAATTGCCACCTAACCTAACTAAATATATTATTTCCTTATATTGGTATTTTTCTTTGAAAAAATATTAATGTTAAAAATAAAACAATGTATAAACAACGACGAACTGAAAGATCTATTTATACCATCCAATGTCTTCAATTGTGGCTAATATTTTGATGGGAGAAAGGCGAGTCAAACCAAAAATAAAAACGAATTGCAATGGGGTTTCCCTTAGAAACTGCAGACAGGTTATTTTAAATCAAAATTTAAAAACATAAAGAGAATACAGAGTTGAGGATGTTTTGCGATTTGGCATCATTGCGACTACGACGTGTAGCTAAAAATATAATTATAAATCGAAACTTGTATACATAGTCTGAAATGTTTATGTACCAATAACGAGTTCTTTTGAGTTAGAAGAATTCTCTCAGGTGGTTGTTTAACAACGAAGGAAATTGAAATTGCGATTACTGCATAGGCACCTAAATGACAGTGGGGAAATCGATGTCGATGGAATGTCTAATTTGACAGATGCTAGGTTTGCCTTTTTAACGAAAGACTAGTTCAGCATCAGCTCAGAGGAATGTAGGTCAAAAGCAACACATTTAAACAGATAAAATGGGTCCACAAAACAGACTTTCTTTAGGGCACGATCATCAATATTAGAAATGACATTTTGTACATGAAAAAATGACCCCAAAGTAGCGACTAATAAGAAAAATATATAAACACAGCAGAGGCGTTTTAACAATGTCGTTTTGAAATTTAAAATTCCACCTTAATTTATTTAATCCTTTTGAGCAGAAACCAAAAAACGAATGCATACTATGCGAACTGGTGGCAGTGTTTGCGCTGAAAGCAATGCAGGAACGATTTTATTGCGCAACGAAATTTTGGTTCCCCATCACAGGAATTATGATTTTTTAAGATAAAAGCATTAACAAGATTTTGTTAGATTTGTTTAGAATTTAAAGTATATTTAAACAACACAATGTATCTGCTTGTAAACTTCAAAAATGACCTGTTGTGTTTTGTGTAGGAACAAATTATACTTTTTTTTTGGCCTGTAATTATTGCGTTACAATAATTATTTTCTTGTTTTGGAAAAAGGAATGACTGTAGTAGGTAAATGTGTATATGTGGTAGATGTTTAATATCAAACTTCGCTAAATATATACAAAACAATTATTGGTTGTGAGATGCTAGGCCTAGGGTGCCTATTTGGACCTGTTGCGGCAACTTTTTGTTTATAATTACCTAAGCCAGGGGTTCCCTAACTGTGCGTCGCGTGTCTGGCACTCGTATATTTGCCTGGCAAATAAAATAAGGGTTTTACAATTGGTACGGGTCGTTGCCAGCCAGATTCGTCGGGAGCATTGCTCCGGTCCATAGGAGTGTACAGTAGAACCCGAGACAGCCAATTCCTCGACGTGCACAATAAATCGGCTTTTCACAGATTCCAACTTGGCGAGTTTTGCATCGGGACTTGAGTTTACGCCCGTACAGGATCTAACCAATCGAGGAGCTCAAAGTCAATGAGTCCGGCTTCGCTTCGGAGCGACGACGACGAGGCGATTTTTAAATGAATACGGGTATGTTAACAAGCAAAATTACCATAAATATGGGACGATGATATTTCAACGTCGATCCATGCTTGTTGAAAATCAATTTAGTGAATCTTAAGTAAGATCAGGTTCTTTCTATTCACATATCTGTGCTTTTAAAAGGGAGTCGCAAAAAATATTTCAACCTCTCTAGGGAGTCGCTATACCTCTGTAAAAGATTGGGAACCCCTGACTTAAGCAATAAACAAGTTTATTGTTGCATAATCATTTCAACTCAAAGTTTGAACTACATACTGTCAACAAAACTATTTTGGAGACCGGTTTCTATTTAAATTTTTATATGAAAACTTAAACAATTAAATCATCAAATTAATTTATGTCTGGATGTGACTGGTGTTCTCATCGTACAATGACATACCTATCCTACCTACTTCTTAAGTTTGCGACATTAAGACAAAATAATAATCGGCAGAAAAAGGGAGGAAATTCTAATGAATGAGTTGAATTAGAACCAAACGTCTGGCGTGTTAAACCGTAATTAAAGATCATGATCAAAGTGTTTGGAAGTGTATGTTGTGCAGCTATTTTGGGAAATGTCTTCTTTATATGAAAGCGGGCACGCAATTTTTTACTGATTGCCCAAAAATGTAACGAACACTAAAATCGAAGTTGGTCTATTAAAAATAGCAATATTTAATGTCGAGACGTTCTATTTAACTGCATGATAACTGGTTTAGAGATATATTAAAATTTGTCATTATTTTGTTTTGTATCTTGTCTTCGGTGATGTGAACAGCAAGCGGTTGGGATATGTCGATTTGAGTCGAGTACGCCTATTCCATCAAAAATTCATATTGACTTTTGAATAAATATTAGAAAAAATGTAGGTATACGACAGTGATATCTTTAAAAAATGGCGCCCAATAAAAGGCTCTTTAGAAGATAAATTAAGTACAGGGATTTTTGAAATCAATCGAATGCGAAAAATGTATTCTCTTACTCTAGCTTTCTTGAAATTAGTTAGTTAGTTAGCAAGCCAAAAAGATTAACTTCTTCCGCCATCCCAAATTAGTCAATGATGAGGCGAATGTTTTGATTTTTGCCTTAGATTCAAGAATTAACCTGAATATACCCTTTTTATTAACCACCTCATGGAATTAAATCAACGAATTTGTCACAAGAGCAGTTTTAGACGTTCACACATCACGCTGAATATAATCATACTTTGTAAAAAGGATAATGTCGTTTTCCATTGGTTTCACTCATTCCGAAAGGAAATTGTTTTTGGTAGACTTCACTCAGGTAGGTATCTATTGGTAAAATGTCAAAAATTAATGTATGGCTGCTGCTGTCAGTTGGCTTGTGCTTGCAGTGCTTATTGAATGGATTCTGACTTGAAATCGATAAACAAAATTCTCTTTTCAGAATCAACAGAAGTGCATTTTTTGCGCCAATAAAAAGGATTCAGAAGTGATTTTCATGATTCCGGACGCTACCGGAAGCTTCTTTTCGCCTAAGGCTGCAGTTATAGCTATCAGTAAAATGCATCGGTAAAAAAATTGTTTCACTTTTTTGGAGCACTTAAACTTAGTCGTTAAACTTTACCTTGGTCTTAAATAGTTGCTTTTGAATTATAAAACTAATTTGTCAAAAAAAATTAAGCAATTGATTTTTAAATTTTCTAAAAACAGAATATCTTTTTTTTTTTTTTACGTACGAAAAACTTTTTCTGTTCAACTTCTCAACCAGTTTCACGAAGTATTCCACTGAATTCCTATGATATGCTATGGTTAAATGTTTCAGTTTTGTTCTGTTGCGTGTTTTTACGGATGGACTTTTCTGATAGCTATAACTGCAGCCTAAGTACCTATATTACTTTTGAAATTTAGCCATCGAAGAAAAAAATCGATTCGCCCACCGAATGGTCCAGAAAACTATACTGGAATCAATCGAATGTTCGCTTACTGTAGCCATACCCAGTATTCATTCCGTCCACATCCTCTCCTCAGTCAGTGTTTGTGTAGTCAAAAATGTTTGGAATTCCTTTCCACACAAATTTCTCACAAACACTTGCACAGACACCAGCTGGGGATAAAATAATGTATGTATTCATGCGTATAGGTGGAAGGATATACTACATACACATTACACACACCTCTCGACTCATTCCATTTTTTTTTTGTTAATCCTGGGAAAATTTTCTGCTCGGCTTAGTGTAAAGACGACGAGGCGAGGGGGCCTGGACTCTCGTATATGCAAATCTGTGTTTGTAAATTACAACAGATTCATCGAGTTTAATGATAAGAAGAACCTTGTGTTTATCCGCCCTCTCAAAGTCATCGACAACGACAACCCTACCCCACAGTGTTTCAAGGATAATTTATACTCACATTGCTTCGTTGTACGAGGATGATTCTTCTCAAAAAAATTCTTTCTGATGTTGTTGTTGTTCTTGCTGTTGCGGAGAAGATAGGATAATCCAACAAACTCGAAGCACAAGCACAACCACAGTTGTAATTTTTTTTATAGATTTTTCTTTTTTTTTTCTGAAGGGTGTATTTTTTACTGCGACATTACTCACAAATATAGACACTCCCGGATCGTTGTTTTCTAATCAACTTATGTATGGAACACGTAGATATCCGCGACGCGACGTCTAGTGTGTCCTTTCACGAAAACACGAACTCAGTCAATTCAATACCGAACATATGGATGACTGCAGTTGCACGAAAGGATTTTTCTTTAATTAAAAGATACACTCGTTCTTTGGGGACTTCTTTACTCGCTCTTTGGGTAAACCTCGATTTTGAATGATGATTTTGACGACACGACGTTTTTGAGAGACGGATTCTAACACAAAACACAACGGTAACAGCGCACTTGAAGGCAATACCACAAGAGATGTCAATAACGAAAAGCAAAAAGGAGGGAATGTAATTTTCTGCGGCGAAGAAAAGAACTGCACAACAAATTGCGAAGGCACCACGCATACACTGTGAAACGATGAAAATCGACAACACGACACAACGACGGCAGAGATGTTTCTGTTCAGACCAGCCAGTGAGCGTGTAGAATGGATTGTTTGTATGTTGCTGAGAGACAACAAAACGGAAAAACAAACGATGGACTTATTTTTTTTGGTAACAATTCGCTTTCTGTTCTTCACATTAGCTTCAGTTTCAGCACTTGCGCATGGGGTCACCGTTACCGTCACACGAGTAGATATGATTGAATAGATAGATTTGTATCTATTGCGATAGGTAGGTACATTCTCTTCGATTTTTCGTTTAATTCGAGAAAAATTTATGTTTTCACTTTTTCGGGTGTGACAATGACAACTGACAGTTGTTTACAAAATAATGAAATGCTACACTTTTATGAGGTAGAAGGCGAGCACTGAGTGGAGTTGGAGATTGGTGCTAGAACTGTGCACCATAGAAAGATGTTCTGTTGTGGTGCGGGGATTTGACTACGTTTCACGATCAACAGACTAATTCTAATTCGCCATTTAAACTCGTTTGGGTCTAGGACTAGGACGTGACTGAAGAGTATGACAATGAGAACTGTTTGACCCACCAAACAGCAGTATACTCAATTACGATGATACGGTGAGTGAGGTGAGGTGAGTCTACTGCTTGGTTCGGTGGGTGGTGGAGCTTTTCTTGGCCAAATAAGAAAATGTTGAACTTTTCAGTCCTTTTCATTGTTGTTTTGGTTGCGATTTTCTTCATTTCAGTTACAGATACAGATGGAGAAAGAACAGCGACTCTCTTTACTCACTCTTACTACTACAATAATACCAACCAATCCCTGCAAACCAAAAGTCAGTAGTTTCTCGAAAACACTACTACAGAGACAGATGTTTCTGTGAATGTGTTTGCGCTCTCTTAGAGTATTAGTATTCGGCTTTATGTACTCTGCAAACTTTTATGTTTAGCCAGTTTTTTTTCTTAAGTACTTCCATTTACGTAGGAACGAAGTACTTCTTTAGTACTTCCTTTTTCATATGAACAAAGTACTTCTGAAGTACTTTCTTTTACGTAGGAACGAAGTACTTCTTTAGTACTTCCTTTTACGTAGGGACGAAGTACTTCTTTAGTACTTCCTTTTTCATATGAACAAAGTACTTCTGAAGTACTTCCTTTTACGTTGGAACGAAGTACTTCTTTGTTGTTATCTATCATAATCCAGGTGCGATTTATGCCTGGACAATAAGAATCGCGACCGTTCGATGTCTAGACACTTTACAAAAAATGCAAAAGCAGCTGGAATGTTTTAAAGGAAATTGAATCATTGTTGGCTTTCAGTGCGTGCTACATGGTCGGTTAGAAAAATAAAGAAAGTAAACAATAATAATTAATAAAATAAACAAAGAGTACGTATACCTAAATTCGTAGGTAAGTGAAGTAATTTTTAGTGTTTTTAAAGTTTAGAAAAATGAAAAAAAAAACAATTTCGAATAAAATCAGTGAAGAATTGCGTGTTTTTAAAAGTGATGTTTCGCGGTATAGGCAATTGAATACATTTGCTTTGAGCAGATATGATGAAAATCAGCCAAAGGCAGGTTGCAGCGGTGGCGATATGGAAGAGAACGTGTCAGGTTCAGATGGGCCAGGTTTGGATATGTTAGGTCCGAGAATAAATACTTTATTCGATAACGAAATGTCACTTTCAAGTTCTGACTCAGAAGTAGAACTAACTTTAAAAAAAAATCTCAAACAGTGGGTTCTAAGGAACAAAGTACCCCACAATCAAGTTGATGACCTTTTAAAAACATTAAGTCTATCGGGTGTGAATAATTTGCCACATACGGCTCGAAAATTACTGGCCTCAGAAACTGCTGCAATTAATGTAATCAAAATGGAACCCGGGGAATATTACCATTTTGGCATACAGAACTTTTTAAAATCACAAAAATTTACTTTTCTTGCAAATGAAAAAACTGTATTGATTGATGTCGGAATCGATGGACTGCAAGTTTTTAAAAGTTCCCGACGAGTGCTATGGCCAATACTTGGATCATTCTCAGGTTTTAAAACAGAAATTCCATTTCTTATAGGCTGTTATTCCGGTTTTAAGAAACCCAATTCCGTTAATGATTACCTCAAACTGTTTACGCAGGAGATTTCTGAGCTGCAGATAAATGGTGTTCAAGTAGGAGATAGTTCAAGCCTGAAAGCGTTTAAAGTGAGATTATTTACATGTGACAGTCCAGCAAGAGCTTATATAACGGGAGTTCAGTACCATACGGGAAAAAACAGTTGCCCAAAATGTATTCAGGAAGCAATATATCTTAATAAAAGGATAGTTTTTAGTAAAGAAATTGCAGAAGCAAGAAGTGATGAAGCATTCCAACAGAGACGTGATTTAGTTCACCACCGAATTGAATTTCAAAAAGACCAGAACGTTCTGGAAATTTTGGAAAGTCAAATTTTAGCTCCGGCTAAAATAAACTTTAAGAAAAGGAGATTTGAGGCTGAATCACCAACACAAGAAGATTCATTTCAACATCAGCACATCGCAACGCCTGAAAAAGGTATAGATTCTGTTAAATACATACCTGTTATAGGAAAATATAATCAAATCTTCGTTTTTACAGAAATCCTATCCAGCAATAATGTATCGAGAAAACTTGATTGTATAATTAGTGCCTTAGAAACACTAACCGCAAAAGTGGAAAAAATTGAAGCCCAAAATATACTTCTTAACGAGGTCAAGAATAATATTTATGATTTTTTTATTGGAGCTAATATTATATTTTGTTCAAAAAACAGAAACACTGCCAGAACGAAGCAGAAAAACTGGCGGAAAATAAAATATTAAGGGAAAGCTTAGTATTAAATCGGCAAATTCACAAAATGATTAGCAATTTCTCTGGAGAGGAGAAAAATGAGTTGACAATTGAAATCGAAGCAACCTTTCCTATGAGAACACTCGCTCAGATGAGTGATGTAGAGCTTCGTCTAGGAGATGCTGTGTTTGCTGGAAAATTGGTAAATATAACTAGATTAAGCTAACAAGTGACTATTAACTTAAACAAACATTTTAGGAAACTTATTTAAGAAAATTTAGCTCGAAGATGGAAAACGTTTTTCGTTTCCTAGCTACGGACATCGTTTATGTCGATTTTAATTTAGATGGTCGAGCAGGAAAGAGATCGCTGAACTCGTTAATCTTGTACAAAAAAATTTTGTTTGGTATAGAATTAAATTCTTTAAAGGTATGAACAATTCTATCTAACAACTACTTAAATTCCATTTTCAGATGCTTGTGGTAGATTACTCGGCCAAGAAAGATTCGATAAGGAGATGCGTCGATGTGTTCTAAATGCACACAATCGCTATTACAAAAAAAAACGAGACACTGAATAAATAACTTTTTTTTTTGTAATTTATTTACTTTTAATTTTTTTTTCACTTGATCTCTTATTATAAATAAAAATGAATTGAAATAAGAATGTTAGCATTCATTTTTTAATATCGTTTGAAGGCACAGCAGAAACAAAGTATGTACTTCCTTAGTTCTGCTTTTTACGTTGAAAAGAAGTACGTCTTTAGCACTTCCTTTTACGTAGGAACGAAGTACTTCTTTAGTACTGCCTTTTTCATATGAACAAAGTACTTCTTTAGTACTACCTTTTTCATATGAACAAAGTACTTCTGAAGTACTTCCTTTTAAGTAGGAACAAAGTACTTTTCAAGTACTTCCTTTAACGTAGGAAGTACTTCTTTAGTACTGCCTTTTTCATATGAACAACGTACTTCTGAAGTACTTCCTTTTACGTAGGAACGAAGTACTTCTTTAGTACTTCTCTTTTCATAGGAGCAACGTACTTCTGGAGTACTTCTTTACATAGGAACGAAGTACATACTTTCTTTTACGTATGAACGAAGTACTTCTTTAGTACTTCTCTTTTCATAGGAACAAAGTACTTCTATAGTACTTCCTTTTAGATAGGAACGAAGTACTTCTTTAGTACTTCTCTTTTCATAGGAACAAAGTACTTCTATAGTACTTCCTTTTAGATAGGAACGAAGTACTTCTTTAGTACTTCTCTTTTCATAGGAACAAAGTACTTCTATAGTACTTCCTTTTAGATAGGAACGAAGTACTTCTTTAGTACTTCCTTTTACATAGAAACACAGGTTCAAGGCAGTACTTTTTTCAATAAGTTAGAAGGAGATGGGTGCTTCACGTATTCTTATATACAGAAGGTATATAACTGAGTTTTTTCCCGAGCGCCTATCCTTTTTCAGTGGAAAGAAAGTACTTCTTTTCCGTACATAATTCAGTAGTTATATTAGTACTTCTACGTTTGCAGGGATACGTAATGTTGGTGTGTTCTTCTCGCGAGAGCAACCAGATCAGATCAGATTCGTTGCAGAATTGGGGGGTGTGGGACTGTGGGGTGGGTATGTATCTATGATTTGTATGCCCTGACATTCACGAGGGTGTGTGTACCAATCAGTAAGGTAGGTTGAGTGCGGAAGTGGGTAATTGACATTTTGTTTTTAGTTGCTGTCAGTGTTTTGGATTGGGATTCCTATGTAGAACAGAAGGACGATTGTGTCGTGCTTCTGTTTATCATGTGTTGTGTCTACCCGCTTTTGTTTAGAGCACAATTTATTGTGTGTATGTATCCTGTTTATCTGTGCATTTGAGGGTTTAGTCTTAAATTTGTCATGTTGTTTCGTTTTGTTGGTAGAACTTACATGCCAAGCCATTATATTTCTAGTATGTAGGTTCATTTTCAAATTTGTATGTAGTTTAGTTATCTCCCTACTTAGATGGCCTTCAAAATAAACTTCATGAATTGGCGTATGGTATTAGGTCTGTTTGATCTATCTCAGTGCACAAAAAAGTTTTTGTTAACAAAACATATCTGAAAGAGTTCGTATCTTACTAATGTCGATTTCCATTGGGCAAGAAATATCTTTTTTTCAGATTCATGTGGTTTTCCATAAGATCAATCTTTTTTTTGATCCGGATCACTTTTCGTGTTCCATTGGGACAAAAAATCAATCTTTTTTTTGATTCGGATCACTTTTTGCAGATCTCGATAATTTTCGAGATTTGCACACACTCTCACTAATACCAATATACCTTGCACAGCTGTTTTACGTCATTCGGAATTTGTGTTCAAAACAAAATTACGAAATGCCTCGTGAAAAGCAATTATTCAGAACAAAAACGTAAATAATGGGCATGGACTTAATTTTGGAGCAATTACTATCATCTTCGTCTTCTTCCTCGTCATCTGTGGTCTGTGGATTTCGATTCTTCGTCGATATGATTTACCACATTAAATTCGTATGTTTTCATCGACAAACGAAAAAAATGTGCACAGCTGATATACTGTCTAATAATGCACTAATACATTTACAAAAGCAGATCAATCTGCCTATCGTGTTCCATTCGCCACGAAAAATCTGAGATCTGAAATAAAAATCTGATGGTCCCAATGGAAAACGACATAAGATTCAGATCATTTTTGCGAATCCTTCACCAATACCAAAACAAGAGACATTTGGAAACGCAATTTGCAATAAAAAAGCAGCTGAATGTCAAATAACACACCAACACAAATTCAAAAAAAAAAGGAATCTCATTTCATGTTCCATTGGGGCAGGAAAAATCTGAGATCTGTGAGCAAAACGGTAAAAGCCCAATGAAAATCGACTAAACGTACTTACTATAAAGCATTTGAAAACCACACCGTAAGCATTCTACGAACTGCAAACAGCCGCTGTACTGGTAGAAATCACTTTGCTTGAGTATCACTAACGTAGGTACCTACCCCACAAACCAGTAAGAATAGACCGCCGACTTCCCGTACACCTACCCGATTCCCCCCGGAAAGAATTTCCCTGTCTGTGAATACGTGTAAATGTCAAAATTAATGGCGGCAATGTTTTTCTATGCAATACCATGCGACCAGGATTTTTCAAGTATGCGTGCGTTAATGGCGCCCCTTTGATTTTGTACAGCACCAATGCATGAAAAATCCTGGTCTCGCCGGCAGCTTGTAGGCAAAGTCCGTTATGTGGGAGGAGTCGACGGTCTATTCTTACTGGTTTGTGACCTACCCATGATACAGGATTATTGTTATTTTTCATTAATTATTTTTGCACTCAAATGCAGAGCAAATAATGCACTATTATTTGTTTAATTACCTAATAACAATAATAATTCAATAAAATCTCAAATTTGTACTTTCGCGCCCATATTAGTTCCATACTCCGCAACTACTACGTCATAGCATAGTAGAGTAGGTATACGTGTAAATGTTAAAATCAATTGCGACAATGATGTTCCATGCTATACCATGACAAGGTATATGAATAGAAGGTAATATATTGGATTTTTCAAGTATGCGTGCGTAAATGGCGGTTCTTTGATTTTGTACAGCACCAACACATGAAAAATCTTGGGCACGCAGGCAGCTTATAGGCAAAGCCCGTTATGTGGGAGAAGTCGACGGTCTCTCTATTCTATGTGGTTTGGTTTGTGGAATGAAACCTCTGCGTGCCATTGCTCTTTTGTATATAGAACGCAGTGCCATCCATTGTAGAAACATTGCAACTGCGCAAAATAACGACTTATTTAAATTATTTCGAACGTTCAATAGCAGATGGCACACTCAGCAATCAAACCAAATTGCACGAATTGCTCGATGACATTTGAGTGTTTTCGTTTCTCTCCGCCGTAAACCAAAAGAGCTAGTGCTTATATTTGCTTCAACGAATTGAGTAAAAATTCGTAAGATTTAAAAGTAAAGGAACAGACAGAAATTCTGTGACTTTTTATGTTTCATTGTTATTTAAAGAAAATGCAAATACCTACCTACCCAACCCAACTTTGGGAGCTGCAGGATGGCTGAAAGCTCTCTCCCATACATATTTCTATTCCAATGTTCACTGGTAACAATTCGCGCGTGGATGTTTCATGCCAAATTTTGTTATTAGTAGTAAATGCGCACTCTTAGCGCCATACTAGAGCTCTTCAGTCCTAAAAATCTGTACCATACTCCATACAGCTCCTCCAGTATGAACACGAAATTATATTATTGCATTAACTCATATTAGATACAGCAGGAATATTTCAAAAGCGATTGACTTTCGAAACGTACCCAATAGAGAACAGGGGCCTCCTGATCTCCACAGCTTTTTCTGCTCAATCACCCGGGTTCAACACACTCTAAAAATAACTTCTTATCTTAGCAAGAGTTCGACGAATACTGGAACAAAAATACCGCTGTTAAAACAAACCTAGTCAAGTTAATCGGAACAACAATCTATTAGTCGGCTTCCCACACCACATGAACAATTGGTTAAGCAATTATGCATCTGGAAACGTAAATCTACAGCCTATACGATCGTCGGGATTGTACAGCGCCGTCATGCTTAATCCAAATGCTTCTGTAAAACAAAACGGAACACCGACCAGCTCAACTGAGTTAAAAATTGAACTCCGTATTTATTAGACAAAACGTTCATCACATTTCGTGTTTTTATCAAGTGTCTATGTGAATTTTAATGTACTAATTGCCTTACGACTAATCTCGAAATAAAGAGAAGAAATTGCAAATGCCAAAAGCATGCATCTGTCAGATAGCTCCGTCAATCAGCGAGGCACATCCAGACTTTGCGCCTCCATAGGATACAGAATTAAACTAAAAAAAAATCCGGAAAAGCCTTAAGATGTTATTACAACTCCGTGTGGGGGTATTCTGCGTCCTTGTCCTTCGGCACTATGTACAGCCCCTCGGCTGTGGTCCATCGTGAACCATGTTGCGGATTGCCAAAACCAACAATCTCCATCTGGCCAGATATCGGTCGTCCAAATGAACGACCCGACATCCCCAGGTAAGCGCCAGTGTCTACGTGTCGCAGCCTCATTGGCGAATCTCTTAACCATCCATCGCCGCTGCAAATTACTTCCCAGTGGTCGCCAGTATCGCCCAGTCCATCGACACCATAACACGATACTTCCTGCTCGCCTGAAAGAGGCGACGAGAACATATGCGAGTGTAGATTTTTCTTTGTCGTCAGATGCTCCAAACGAATTATGTCGCCGCACTTGACCGTTTCACCGCGATCACAGAATTTCCCAGTGGCCGCCTTTACATTCCAATGACTGCCGACATCCTCTTTAATTTCGATACCAGTCACCGATTGTTGTCCCGATCCGGATCCATATTTCACATCATGAGAGTGGAGTCGAGATCCATAGTCTGAATTCACTAGCTTCACAATAGATCCACAAGTAACGTATTGAGTTTTCGCACCTAAATGTGGACGTAAATAAAGATTATTTGACTAGGCTTTAACTATTTTATGAGGAAAAGGGGCGGGTGGCCAATCAGAGTCAGCCACATAGATAACATACACCAAGTGGACTGTAAACTGATTACGTTTACTTACCATGTATGGAATATATGTTGAGCAGGAAACTGAGCGCAAGAGTTAATTGTTTTAATTCTAACTTTGGTTTCATATTGGGTATTATCAGTTAATACTTTCAATTTTTGGTTGCGAGTTTAGGATTGAGCAGAAAAATGCTGAAATTTGCACGGCAAGAGACACGACAACTTACATTTGTCAAAGTGACTTTTCAAGTGACATTTCGTTAAGGGTAAAGTGTTTTTCTTCGTAAGGTTGGTAGTGTGGTGAAAAGAAAGTACAGTAACAGAGAAAATCAGGCAAATTTGTTTATGCATCCAATTAAAATGTATACTTGTTCACCATTATTTTATGTGGCAAATTTTATCTCAAACTAAATACGCTGCTCGAGCGAAACTAAATTTTAGCTGCTCTCCAAACATTAGCTAAAATCCAAGCTAAATGTTGATATAGAGTGCTATCTGGTGTAAGTGTCACAGAAAACAGCTGTTCGTTGAAAATAACTTCCTTCAAAAATTCATCGACGTGAAAAAGTGTTTATTTCCGTTGCACATTCTTTTTTCCTTGTCTGATATTCCTTAATCTTAAATTTATCACTTTCAAAGGATTCCTCATCGAGGTATTCATTGAAAAACCTTATCCTTTTTTTTCTTTTCCGCAACGCAAAAACACAACAGAAAACCACCACCATGATCTGTCAAAATTTAGCTTGAAGATATGTGCCGAAGGATTAATGGGCGCGCTGAATTGTGACAGATACATGCAGTACAGTCTGAAATGAAAATTTGATTTTTTAGCTGAAGCAGCGTACCGCTCGGCTAAATGGATTCGCTTAAATTTAGCTCAGCTAAATTTTGGAGGAAATTTTATATGGGAGATAAAATTTAGCTCGTTATTATTAACGCGAACAGGGTTTCAGGCTTTAACATACAAATGCAGTGGGCGAAGTGTTTGAGTCTAATATTACCCAGAAGCTTAGTGGTCTGTTTTCGATTATTACGTGTTTTGTAATGAATTATTTTCCAACTAAATAAGTTTGGAAGTGGTTTTCTGTTCAATACAAAAACCTATAACCCAATTGAAACCCCATTCACATTGTAGTTATTTTATATCAATGTTTCGGTTGAGTGGCTTAGTGTCCTGCACATAACGTAGTTCCAAAGCTCTTTTTGTTCTTAATGTAAATAATTTCCGAGAACCATTTCAACCATTAGTTCTGGAAAATCAAATAATTATTCTGTGTCTGTCTTGTCTTGATCCACAAACACTTATTAAAGTCATACATTTTTTCATTTTTATTTTTATTGGTTGGCTATAGACAAAATCTTAACAAAAATCTGCCGCTTCCGAGTATGCAAGTAAGAATAATAAATTTGAGTACAAGCGTTGTCTTAATTATTAAGAACTAATATAACAAACAATCAATTGGCGTATATAATGGAATAACATACAATCAATTTGTTTCTAGATTCAAAACTATTTTGAGGCCTTTTTTATGGTAAAAAAACTAATCTCAGCGTTGGCAATATCGGTTTTGCTTAATCTCACATTCAGGCAGTGTCAGTGCGATTGGCGTACTTTTTTTTTTAAATACGAATATATTTACATGTTTCGTTTTTCTTTAAATATTGTTTTTTTTTTTAAATAAAAAATAAATCAACCAAAATCATAAACAAAAAAAAAAATAATTAAATAGGTTTTGGAATATCAAAAAAATATTCGGTTTCTAAATTAGTTCCCTAGATTATTATTTTTAAGTTGTTTTCGTTAATAACAATATTTGTTCCCTTTTACAACCTTCCTGTAATATTGTTGTTATTACCCCACGATACTTGGGGATTTCGTGTAGTTAATCTCAGTGAATTGCCATCTTCTTCTTCTAAAACATGTTCGTAGCCTTGATTGACAGCGCCACCATTTGATCCGTAAATTTGCTAAAATCGTAAGAATTTGAAAACAACTGAAGAAAGGATTTTATTGTGTAAATTTGTTACCTCTGCTGGACCGCCATTTACATTGAAAACATCTTTTATACTAATCCCGGCATTTGATGTGCGACCACTTCGATTGGGTGCACCGACACCACCATTGTTTAACTGAAATTTAAAATATGTACATCGATTAGATAGATAGATAAAATTCTTTATCTTTAGTTATTCATGAAAATATTCAGATTTACGATATCGATATCTGGATCTACATAATCCTATTTTTTATATGATGCTAAAATATTTGAGTATAAATTAAGACGACATATAGCTAGATAGGTAATAAGTTTTCCCTTATAAAAATCTATAGATGAGGGTCATATCAATGACAGAACGGCTTAAGAAGCTATCTGTTCCTTTTAGCAAAAAATGCAAACCGCACCTTCGAGCTTCTAGTAAGCACGACGGATGACATCGGTTGACTTATATCATGCAAAAATTATTCTACTTTCTATGAAAATATTAAGATTCCCTTTAGTCGTCACAAAGAAATTAACCCGAAAAGTTTGTGAATTTTTGATCGGTATTTCTTTTAATTCGTTTTTACCGAAATGAAACTTAGTACAAAGCTCAAGCGAAACTTAATTGTAGCTGCTCTCCAATTTTTCTCCCGAAACATTAGCTAAAACACTAGCTAAATTTTGACGTGGAGGGCGTTGTAGAAATATGTAAATGTCACAGAAAACAGCTGTTCTTTGAAAATAAGTTTCTTTTGAAATGAAAATTTGATTTTTGGCAGAAGCATTCGCTTAAATTTACCGAGCTTAGCAAAATTTTGGAGAGAAATTTGTATTTGAGCTAAAATTTAGTTCGAGCAGTGTACTAAGGCTTCACTAATAATTTAGGCCCTAAACAATTAAGAATGTTCAAAATTGGAAAAATCGAGTTTTAAGTCGATTGGATACAAAAATTTCCATATATACCTACATTAATTGGGGGGTCAATTTGGCCACAAAGGAAATTTGACTCAAAATGACAGCTTACTAGCTTACCGCTTGAACTGGACGTTGGTCACCAATCAATCATAACATTTTATATATGAGACTATGATGCATGGACTGTATGCACTTACCGTACTATTGGTGGTCGCTATGCCATATTCATTCTTGGCGCCTAGCGTCTGCATTGCCGACTTGCGTCTTTCTGCCATCACTGAATTCTTCCGAACTTCCAATGCTCGAATAGTTTCTCGTCGCATTGTCATCCTTCGCGTCAAAATTGGCGTAGCTAAAAATAATGTTAAATTTAAATTTAAATGCTACTTTTAAAAAAGTAATAAACATCAACCTGGGTTATTCTCATCTGCTGTCAATTTCAAGAACCGTTTTTTAAACGCCACATCCAATGTACCAATTTGTCGTCTTGGCTTACTGGCTTTTTCTAAATTCTGAATTGTTCTTCTCCTTGCTATGCGATCAGGACCACTACCGGAGTCATTGTCGTAGTCCCCATCTATGCCTTGAAGTCTTTGTAGATTCTTTACTATTTCCACAGCGTGCTTCAAAAAGATGTCGTCGGACGGTAAAAAAAGAACACCTTGACTAATTAAGACTCACCTTATCTATAAGAGCATCCTGTGACAAATCTTCAGATTTCTTTTTGCACCAATTTAGCTCAGTCGAAGCTAAGATATGCGATATAGTTCCAAAACGATGGAACAACATGGCAGTGAATTGTATTATCAAAATTAACGCGAAGAAGAACACAAACACAAGACCGATGGGTTCCAGTTGTAGATATTCTTTTGATATATGAACCTATAGTGCGCGAGAATAATCCAAATTAGAATCGTGTTAGAGAATACTTTAGTGAGTTGATATTTAATCAATGTTAGTGACATAACTATTAATAAATTAGTTAGGATAGTATGGGTTTAAAAATATATGGAAAACAAGTCCTGAAGATTATTTAATAATTTATGTGCAATGTGAGTGTTTATTTATTTTTTTTCTTTTTAATTGGTGTGGTGTGTTATAACTCCAACACAAAGGGATGCATTTACATTTGTTTTATTTTATTTTTGGATTAGGTACACATAACAATTATGAGTAGGAAGGACATTTCTTTTTCTATAATGTGCTTGCTTTGAGCATCGAATATACTTTGTTTCTGGCACCGTTTTGAAGATAAATTGCTGGTGCTGTTTTCTTTGGGACCATAATATTTGTTTCAATTTTTATTCTGCTTTTATCGACGATGATTAGGGGTGAATAATTTACATTTTACTAATAATAAACAAATACATATCTATCATTAAGGATTTTAATATTGGCTGTAACTACCCAGTAAAAATATTATAACTTAATTTTAAAAATCAAATTTTCGAAAGTGCGTTAGTTACTCTGTTGTTGTGTTGCGAAAAAGTAAATAAGGATGATTAAAATTATGCTGTCTACATTTTAAAACTAAAATCGGGGACACTAAATTTTTGTATCAATATCTAATACTACGAGTGTAATTGAATATTTGAGTTAAATTGTTCTATATTGTCCGCTGCACGAACGTTCGAATTATTTAAACATTCATAATTTTATCAAATAGGTATACATATTAACTGTCAGATTAGATTAATCCCAATGATAGTTTTGGGTGCATTTAATTTTGACAGCGCGACGCGATACGAAGCAACGGACTTAAATGGAATATTTTTGCGATATACGATAAACTGTCAACAAAACAAACTGGAATGCGACAACAGCTTACAATTTTAGTTACTCTAAATTTTTAAAAGCAACCGATTATAAATAAATAAATAATTGTGATACAAATACCAATATTTTATCGTGCTATAAGCCTAGTTGTGTTTATCTACTATCCCCTAATGCTAAGTACGCTCCTCGACCTAAATTTTAGCCCCCATACAAAATTCTCTCCAACATTTTAGCTAAGTTTAAGCGAATGCATTTAGTCCAGCGGTACCCTGCTTCAGCTAAAAAATCAAATATTCATTTCACTATGTACAGCATGTATCTGTCACACGACTTCTCTAAAATTCAACATGTCGTCGCTTACGATGAACTTGCAGTTACCTACCGGTCGAATGATTCGGCACATTTTTTCAAGCTAAATTTTGACAGATCATGCTGGTTTTTTTATGTTGTTATTTTGTGTTGCAAAAGTGCAAATAATGATGCGTTTTTTCAATGAATACCTCGATGAGGAATCCTTTGAAAGTGAAAATTTTGAGATCAAGTCAAAGTAGGTATAGCAAACAACGAAAAAAGAAAATATAACACTTTTTAAGCTATTTTCAACAAACAGCTGTTTTCTGTGAAGCTGTACTCTATATCAAAATTTAGGTAATGTTTGGAGAGAAAAATTGGAGAGCAGCTAAAATTTAATTTCGCTCGAGCAGTGTACTAAGCTTAAAAGTACAACTGCCGAACCCGAAGCAAGCACTCTTTTGTATCAATTTGTGTTTTATTATAGGTATAACCGATTATTGAGGGTGCTAAAAGGGTTTAAACGTGTTTTTAAGTTAATGTGTGCAAGTATGTTCAAAAAAGTGTGCTCTTTCCTAAAACCATTATTGTAAAGAATATGGTAATGATCAGAAGTGTACATATTGTAGGAAGGTAAGTACATTATTTGAATTCAATAATGATAAAAGATAAACGTATTTTTATTTCAAAAAATTTAATTTTTGTCCAGTAAATCTGAATTTTGATATGTTTTTAACTTTTCACAAAAGTACACTAATGATAAAACTTTTATTTTCTAATGGCGTGTATCAGTTGCGCTGTATTTAACATTTTTATTTAAGTCTGTTCAAGGCAACGTAATAGCGGGAGCGGGACCGGGAAATAAATACATGTCTATGCCAATATAGCCCACCGTTTCCCGCGCGAAATTCGTTCCTGCTTTCGCATTTTCGCGTTGCTTTGAGCAGACCTTTAATCGATGGCCTTTTTTTTACTGTATGTGTACAATAAATATAAGTACCGCTATGTACATTATATCATTTGGAAACACAATTAATTTTTTTTAATAAGGGTATTCACTTAAACGCGTAGCCTCATAAACTGCGTAAAATGCAGAAATTTACCGCTTCGTAAATGAACTGTCAGCGTCAGTTTTTGTATGGAGAATAGTTTACGCAGACCTCATAATTTAGGCTTGGAGATCAATCAAGTTACGCAAATCGCAAATGTCAAATTTTGACACACAGTTGTATGAATTGTTTGTTTGATTCCAGATTTACGGTCGTTAGACGAGCTGCATAAATTTATCAGATTAAGTGAATAATTTTAATATTTCGTCACTTAATTGTAATCCCGAAAAATAGAAAATATCAACAACTTATGATAACAATTTAACGACGAATATTTTTTGATACAGTGTCAGAAAATTGGCCAAGGATAAATATTTAATGCAACTGACACACGATGTGTTTTTATTATTTTATTAGAATTAGCTGATGTTTAAGAGTTGCTTGAATTCTGTTTAATAACCATCTAACTCTGCTCTTAATTGACATCAGCTAAGTCTTAACGTGCTTGGTAAATTTAGAGTATAAAACAAAAAAAATATTATATAAAAAAAGAAATTGAATCAAATGCCAGGAAAAGAATCTTGATTATGGCTTAGCACCTGTTTCATAAAACTTGACAGAAGCAACTTTTTAACAAATATTGACAGGAAAAACTTTATGTTTGTATAAAATTTTATTCTTAATATCTTTTCATAATCATAATCTTTTTATTGGTTAGTTAAAGAAGCTCTTTAGAACCGAAAGTGTATGTATGGGCATGGGCACTCTGTGCCATTGAGACAAATTTAACCCGATCACCCCATAATTGGTTAACTTTTGTTGTCTAAATATATTAGAAAGTAGTATCTAAACATAAATATGTATTTAAAATTCTTACGCGAATTGATTTATATGTCAAAATGTAAAACTTTTACTCCTGTCAAATTTTCTGAAACTCCCCTAGATGATAAGATAATATAAGATAACAAAGAACTACAAAAAATTAATAAAATGAAATGATAATGATGGGGATGAAATGCAGTTTACTTTATTAGCAACACAGTTCAATACTAAGAATGATTTGACATTTCACGTGGTTTCATTGGTGACAGTAACTGTGGTAGCAGTGGGGGAGAGGATGGTAGCCATTCTCGGAACCCTTACACCACATTAATATAACAAAAAAACCCATGAAAACAGGTTGTATAGTAGTAAAATAGTTATGTGGGAGATGTACATAAAATTGGACGAGGAAGATTTGGTGATAAAAAAAAAAATTAAACAAAAATTAAAAAAAAAAGGAAAACATAAAAAAATGTTTAAAAAAATAATTTAGTATTAATTTTTTTTGTTTGTTTAATCATATTTATGAACCTCAGATGTCTCTTCAATATAGGTTATGTTCGTTTTGACGCCAAGCGGCCATTCGATGTGCAATTTATCTTTGTTGAGTTGCAACAAAAACACGATCAAGACAAATAATGCGTTGAACATGAAAAAGGCAAAGACCGACTTGTTGCGCAGCTCGATCAAATCGTTTGCAATCCGTGCCTATTTAGTTGTTTAGTTTATTTATCATTTATTTGAATGTTGTTCCCCATATGTCCAAAAATTGTGTATGTTCGTTGACGTTCACAATTTTGCATGTCATTTATGTCACATCACATTACAGCACAAAGCATTTTATAATTGTTTGTTTTGTTTATATTTTATGATGAAATTTTGTAAATAAATAAAAGAGAAAAAAAATGCATGTTAGTATTATTGAACTTTTGGGATTTCAAGAGACATCGGCAATGTACTTTCGATGAAATGATGAAGCATTGACGATATCAGTGAAATCCCATTTAAAAATTTACCTCTTGCGTTGATTCGTCATAAGTAATATTTGTACGAACACCAAAAGGCCACTTAACATGTATATTATCCTTGTTCAGTTGCAGTAAGAATACAATTAACACGAAGAGAGCATTTATCATGAAAAACGCAAACACCGACGAGTTGCGTAATTCTTTGAGATCATGAGCAATTCTGGCCTAAAATTATTACAGTTGACAATTATATTTTACGTCTGAATAATAATGTTTTCTTAAGTTTGGATTGTAGTGGAACTCTGGATTATTAGCGTTAGAGAAAACGACTATACCTCTGCATAAAAAGCTACAATTTAAAAAAAAATTTCTTAACACGATTACTAAAACTAAAGAAAAACCGCTGTACAAAGTGTTAGAAGAATGAAATAAAAGTTTCCAATGCCCACATAATGAAATGAGCCAATATGGCGTCACCGGCAATTTCATCTGAGAATCCATGGAGATACGTTTTTCACTAGGTAAAGAATCGGCTGCGATTCGCCAAAATTCACAGGGAATGATGATTATTTAGAGGAAGGTTATTTAAAATGAATAGAGGTATAGATTGTCCAAAAACTTCCTAGGGGACGGTATATAAATTTATATGGAAAGGATTTATTTAGACAGCTTAAAGAAGAAGAATATGCGAAAAATGTGTCACACCACATCCTCATTTTTTTTTGTAAGAAATATTAATAATGGAATGGATTCTTCATTGCCAATAACTAATTTTTAGTCACAACATATTTTTTAAGTTGAAATGAAATGGCTAATGCGCAATACTTTAAACTAAATTTAAACTAAAGACAACATTGAGCCCCTCACTTCCATCTCTAATGCTAATTCCCCTATCCAACGCTTATAATATAGAGCACCAATAACAAATCAAAACTAAAATGTCAAAAATTGTTTGCGATCTCACACGCCAACTGAACAACTCGGCTCGTTTTCTGAAAAGAGAACACAAAACTTCCTTAAATTCCATCAGTCAACATTTAATTTACCTGTTCGACAGGATCATTATCGATTGGATATAGATATTGATCAATCAAATCTTTCCAGAATTGAATTTCAGCACTTGACAGGAAGTCGACTTCGCCCTTCCTCAGATCAGGATCCTCAATCCAGTAGGGATTTGTTAGAAAATCACGTTCCTGGTGGGGTTCACCCGAAGTCTCCGACTCCGAGTGTTCTGATTCATCACCAGACTTCTCAGCAACTGATGACAGATGGTGATGGTCTTTTGAGCTAGCCGACGTCGTACGACGGCGATGATGCGAATGCGGATCGATCGCAGTCTCGATAGTTTCTATTCGCTTCTGAATGGTGTCTAACGAGTCAGAGATGTGTGTTAGTTGAGCCTTCTCATCGCTTGTCTTCCCATGGGTACACAAAATACAGCGGAACAGACCGGCCAGAGAGATTTCCATTGAGCCCTCCTCGTCGTTGTTGTCTCCAATGCCACCCTGAAGGAAACCCAACATACTCTTTTGTTTCACACGCTTTGTGGCTTCTTCCGCGGCTTTCTTTTCGGCTTCCATTTCCTTTTTCGTCTTCTTTGCCACCACTTCACGAGTTCCCCATGAGACGACATTCAAGTTGATCACCGAGTACAGGATCAACAGGAGGTACATAGACGGAATCGACAGAAGATAGATCAGCCCCGACGTGATACACCAAAACTCCTGAGGATGCAGGCACGCCGCTATGAAGAACGATCCCACCATAGATATCAAGAAAATCGCCGACGGACTGCCAATACCGTCCTCACCTAACTGGAGCGCAGTACCGACAATCACAGCCATCATGATCAGGGCATATGCAGTGGACAACACCTGCGCCACAAACAGCTGAATGTTTGACTTGCATGTGAAGCAAATAAACATGAAACCAAGAATCGGGAAGATATTATAATGGAAGGACGTCCAATTGTCAATTCGAAAGGCGGCCACAAAAGCACCCACCAACATAAGAAAGATCGTTCCGGGACCCAAGATCGTGCCACCCATCAACATCATTTGGTAAAAGATATACAGCAGGGAAATGTTATCGTTGATCTTGATTGTGCGCTTCGAATCACCCAGTAAATCCATAATGTTGGCTATGGTGGAGGGTACCCAACGACGACGTTGATTGTAGAATTCATTGAAACCTTCCGGGCAATGGGTATAAGCATCAGAGGCAGCTGAGTATTCGACACGATATCCTCTCTGCAGCAATAGTGTACACAACCAACGATCTTCTCCCTGATCGTATTGCACGTAATGTCGGGCCTCATCGGATCGCGTAGTGTACTTCTTCATCACATTGTCGTCCATTAGACTTTTACCACGGAAGAGTGAAAAGCACCCAGGACTACAGAGTACACAGCCAATCATGTGCTCGGTGGCCTTTTGCAGCCAATGGCCGATAGCGTATTCGAACATTTGATACCATACCATGGGGCCTGATCCGATTGGGTGGATACGACCACATGCGGCCCCGAGATTTTTGTTCTTTTTCATCAAATCGATCAGCAGGGTTACAGCACTCGGTTGGAAGTCGATATCCCCATCGAGTGTAAGCAGGTAAGTATTTTCAGCGACAACGTCCTTACGATCCACAGAGATTGGCAGTTCCATAAGCCTATGACCGAGGAGGTAGTACATGTACATCACTTGAGACCAACGTTTGCGATGACGAATTCGATCTTTGTCCTTCAGATGGGCAATCATTTTAGTTTTACCCGGCAGTGTCCACATCAAGCGTCCTCCATAGGGTGTTGGGTATTTTTTCGGAGGCCGCAAACGTATTGTGGTTTGGTGAATATCAGAAGCAGCTTCATCAAGTGTGGTCACGAGTAGCTTGACGAAACGATTCACTTGAATGTCGTCATCACTGTGATCGGATATTTCAAAGGCGTCATCGAAGAAAATGTGTGCTAGAGATCGAAGAGACAAAAGTTATAGTTAGAAATTTATCTACAGGAAAGGCACCTTGAACTTAAAATTGCTATACTCACTCTCAAATTCATAATAATCCGGATCAACGATGCGCAGATACTTCTGTGCAACACGTCGAGCACACTGATCCTCGTCCATTCGCATAATACTCTTCAAGAACTCTATCATCTCGTCTTTCGTTTCGTGCCACAACGTAGCGCATGCATAGATCCTAGTTATATGATCCGAACTCTTGATGCTAGGCTTCTGAATAGTTGACCCATCCGTATGAACAGAGATAGTCTCGTAGTATTCATCGCCCTTCTCCTTTTCTATTTGCTCGAGATCCTATAAATAAATAATTTAAAATTCTTCCTCTTTCAACCAATTTTCTTGGTTAACTTACCTCCGTTTTGACATCTGCCTGATCGTCCCTGCGCCTGTTCATCGCCATCGACTGATCGATCAGCAACGACGAGTACATTGGTGAAACGAATAACTTTTCTGTCGTAGCCAAACGTTCGCATTTTGGTGTCCAAATGTGAAGTGAAATCCAAGTCTGACTCAACAACCACAGGATCCATGCCCATGCCATTTGCCTGGTTATAAAGTCATTCAGCCTAAAGTTCTGCGGGCTCTCGAAGAACAAATAATCGGGAATGGTACCGTGGAAGAAACACGGATCATCCACCCTTATACCGCACGCTGCTATCAGCAACGACACAGCGATGGGGACTGTCAAACTAACTGGAAACGCATAGCTGAAGCCTTGAATGAGAATCTTACACGCAAATTTGCCAAATATGTAGCACATGTAGGCTCCGAAGACTTGAATGAGGAGCACATAAATCACAGTATTTTCTGCTGCATCAACGTCGATGCTATCAATCTGGGAAGCCTCCAAAAAGTCGGGCAAACTGCTCGTCACTGTTGTTGCGAGCTCATCGACAGCAATCTTATGCGGTCCAAAGGCGTCACCAAACATAGCGAACATATTTAGTGGATCATCCCCTCGCAGCCAATAGATCAGCAGGGTAGAGCACACAAACAACGACATTTTCCAAATGGACAAGAACATGCAATTGAAGTACCGCGTGTACTTAAGGTCTTCCTTTACACGACCCATGGAGCGAACCAAACCGATCGGCGATTGTGTCGACACAAAGTTCTCCCACCATCCGCATGAAATCATGAAGCATGACACAGGGATCATCCATAAAACCGCACGATTTTCTAGCAGCGGCCACACTACAAATCCTGTGACTTGAGCAGCAATTGCAGCAATATCCACTAAAGCCTTTACAGCGCGTTTACCCTCCTTCGATGATCTTGACAGAAGGCCAAGTATGCCCGGAACCAAGCACAGGCAATTTGTAAGCATAGCCCCTTGAATGGCATCGATTTCGGGTAACACAACAAACATCAAGAGCGCCGTTCCAAAGGCACTCATACTCTCCATCAGTGTTTGAAATAGAAAATGGCCCGCCTTTGGCACTTTGAAATTTTTGAAGAAGCAAATACGAGCGGCACGGATCAGAGCACCAACCTCGGGTATTACATAGGCGAAGACCAATGCCCATAGCCATGCTATCCGTTCCTCTTCGGGCAGTTTTACTGCAAAGGTTTTATCACGACCCTATTTAGAAAGAGAACAATTAATTTGACGGAGAATGCCAGGGTTAGTGTGCGGTCATACTTACAAGGTCCTTATTGCAATATATGATTTTCTTATCTCTACGTACGTGTGATGTCATAAATAATACACAGCCCTTAGCTACAACACCTCCCGACAATACTATGATAAATGTTATTAAATATGCAAATACTTTTAGTATTTTGACAGTTAGTTCTAAACAAGCTTGGTTGGCCGTCGAACCACTGTCCACTTTGAGGGGTGGATCTCGGAAAACATCCCAGCCTTTTGTTTCTTGTATTGTTCGTTGGCTGAAAAAGAAAATTGTTGCTTATATTACTATCCAAAATTGACATAAATATAGGATTGTCTATAACACTTTGCAGTGCGGTCCGACATAGCCATAAAGTTTACCAAAGCTAAATATAAATATTATCTTATATCCGCGTTAAGCTCATTTATCAAAAAGTATAAAATTCTGTAGTATAGTTTTTTTCAGACGGGTGCTTTAGCTCTAAGCAATATTCAGCTATGCTAAAGAGTCAGACGCAGTTTGATGGCCTTAGCTCAGTGTTCAAACTTGACGAGGTCCAGGGCTGCAATGGCCCCGACATGTATACAATTCAATCACACTTTTGTTTTAGCAGGATTAGATATAGAAATAGGTACTACATTATGGTTCCAGAAACCAGGAGTCGCATTTGGTGTTTCATCTCACTCTGTCAAAATTAAGCACTATGGCCTTTTGGAAATAATACATTTTACTGGACAGTTTGAGTTTGTAAGTTGTTTAAACAACTTTAGAAAAATGCATAATTATGACGTAGATCAGCTACAACTAAAATCTATTAAAATAATGTAGTACATCGATAGAGGCATTGTTCTAAAAAGCTTTAACGTCAACTTCCTGTCAATAGATGGAGATCGAAGTTGATCTCAGTACTCAGTCAAAATATAGAATTAAAAATAAATTAACTTATGTCAGTAGCAGGTATCTACTGTAGTACTGTTATACCTGCGTTAAGAAATAATGTTTTAGTTGAGCCCGCAACATTCTGCTTGAATACATTAGTCAACTGTCAAACTATGTATACTATCAAATGTCACGTCTTCTTGGCCCAACGCATAATACCCATAATAAATAAATAGTTACGCATTTTCCTACTAGCTTTTGGCATTTGTCTTTAAGGCAATAAACCATTATTTAACTACATATAACTTACCTTCCACCATAAATTTCATGTGTTAATGGTGTACTTTCATCGTCTGTGAAATTGTCATCACTGTCGCCAGTTCCTGGCGGAGCCAAAGGGCGATGTCTTATGGCAGACATCTCCCACGGCTAAAAGGAATGCGCCAGGTGCTTAACGAAAACCACTCTGCAAATAAAACAGAAAGACATTAACAACAAACTATCAAAACAAATAAAAAATATTAATAAATGTACAAGATTCAGGAATCCACAATCCATTTCAATTAAGGATAACAAGACTGAAATTGAAACAAAGTTCCCACATCACCGCACATGCCAGAAGGTAGGAGGTAGTACTACATATTGCTGGGCAAGATATATTCTATATACTCTCTGACACTTTGAATGTATCTCCATCTAGAAGCAAGTGCATGATGATGATGAGGGAGCTACACAGAAAGAAGACAACAACCAAAGGGTGCAGGGTGCAGAGACTGCAATTAAAGATAAATACAGAAATATGTTAATGGTCCGCTGCACCATCACAGCCGCGAAATCTCAATTCCAGAAAATAAATTGTTCAGTACATCAGTCGGTGGCAGGCGCGAGTCAATGGTCAGGGTCGAATGGCCAGAAAGTAATGGGTTTTGCATCCCTTTTCCAAGGACAACATCTCTATATGGGATATGGGTACATACAGAGTATAGATGTTTATTGTTGGATATGAAGGACGTTACATAAATTCGAACAAGGAATTTAATGCGGCTTATATCAAGTTAAATCGATGCTGGTAGAGGAAGGTTGCTGTTGAGCGTGTGGGTAAAGGTAAAGAAACGCGACTTTGACTGAAGATGATTAGTGTTAATGCAATGCATGTTCGATTAATTATTCAGCAGCCAGCATAAATTTAGTATTTAACTGAACCAACTACACTTGATCATAATTTGCGTCTATGAATGATGCTTTGAGATACATTTTTCAGGACTAGGAAAGTAAACGTTTAAAACTTCTGATAAACTAGATTTTAAACCAAAACTGCGCTGTTACCAACCAAGTACATATATTGATCCAAGGACAGTACGAAAATGGAATACCTACTCATCTTCACTTGTTAATGAAGTACGTAAATAAACAGACCTTCAAGGACATATTGACCTTGATCCTCAGAATATATAGTCTTATGAAGATATCCACACCTCAACCGCTATACTGCAACATTCTTAACATTGGAGCAAACCTATTTTTGCCTAAAAAGGCTTTACCGCAAAAAAAAAACAACGGTCAGGAAAACCATATTTCCGACAACATCTTCTTACCACAAACATAAAGTGAACAGCAAATAGACGCTCGCTAAATTCATATTTTCTTTATACATACTGTCTTATGTAGACCTTCTTCAATGCGCTCTCAATCTATACGGGTTAGTAGATTCTATTCGAAACCTTGTACCAGATTTGTTCATTATCTCATAGTCATTCTAGCCAACAGACCGAGGATTCTTAATTTACAAAGTAGAACCAACACAATGCCCTCTAAAAGGCTAACAACAAACTAGCTAAAAGCGATTTCATTTAATAGCATATAAAGCATCATTACAGCTACCTATCCGCATCTAACGCCTCTAACGTCTAATCAGATGAAGATGAGTTAAGCCGAGAAATCATTCTCTCACAGTTTCCCGCGTGAGAATGAGAAACGGTTACGTGTATCTTAAACAGTACAATATACCTCCTAGTACTTGTTTTGCTGCTTTTGTTGTTGAAGATACGCTTCACATAATTTCGCTCTTATAACCTGACACTGGGGACTGGGCATTTGAAAGTGAAAGAGAAAATGTCATACACACACGCACTCATAACACCGGATACCGGAGATTGGGTTAGCGGGTTAGCGAATCTTTAGAATGAAATGTGGATACAGAAATTCAACTTAAATTTTACTTTTCTTAATTAACAAGTTAAAAATAAGCAATCAACGCTTGTTGACAAAATCAACGAGTAAAACAAATTAAAACTGGTCTAGCCAAACTTTTAGTCCCACGAAAACAACTCCAAATTACATCGAGACGCTCACCGCTGTCAGTCAATACTACGACTATAATAACGTAGTAGGTATAGGTAGGTGCATTTCCATGCGATTCGCCTACAAATACTTGGAATCACAGACATTCATTCCATGTAAAATGTTGACCAACTGAATTACCGTTGAACACAGTAGTGGCTTGTATGTTAAACCAGATCGAATTGATCGTTTGCTTCAAGTAGGTAACATAAAATGGTTTTGTGCCCAACCCGCCGCTATAGGTGGATTACCTTGAGACAGGCAACGGTAACCAGATTCAAATCCACCCAGACACAATTCTGTGTATCAGTATCTGTATTGAAGTTGGGTTTAAACACAACCAGTAGTCATAGATGAATTTTAGTATTCTTTATGTGAAAATTCGCTGTCACCAGCACTAACCAATGGACACGTATCATTTTTAAAGCGCTGTCAGAGTAGTGAAACCGCATTGTCCAGTTTCTGGGATTAGTGTAGGTATAATGTGATTATGGAGGGTAACTAATTAGCTAACATACATATTTATTCAATTCCGTTGTTTAGTAGGTTTTTTTGGTGTTTTTTAAAAATGATTTTTGTTACGTTTTGACAAAAATGTCATCGGTGAGCACTGTTGTTTTAATTATTATTCTAAAAGTTAATTAATGTCGTTTTCGATTGGTCGTCCAGAACCGAAAGCGTTCGATTGGCACTCAACTGACAGTTCTTCTCCTGAAAAGAAAAGAAAATTGCTTCTGGATTTGAATTCAGAATCGCGGAGAGTTCTTCCGGACGGTTCTAGACGACCAACCAAAAACGACATGATATAGATACCAAAAAAAAAAACGTGACTTCGAATTTAAACTAATGAACTAATGAAGTCGAAGTGGCTATTCGCACGTTCATTTTGACAGATTTTGTACTGAACTGACGTTTACCGATTTTCGGGACACGACTACGTAATCAACGTAACGTAATCCTATTTTCATTAAAATCTCTTTATAAATAGAAAAGTTGGATCCAAAACTAACGGCATAATGTCCGAAAATGATTATACTGGAGTTTATAGTCCGTGCCGCGAGCGTAGCGAGCCACATACCCCAACTTGACGCAATATAAACTTTGACATTTCGTTACGTAGTCGTGTCCCGAACAACGTGCGAATAGCAACAGCCTAGTTTAGTAGGGGTACGAAATTTTGACACAAAGAAGATCAGAAATCGTATAAGTCACGTAACGCAAGACATCAACTCTAAACAGATTTAGTGGCATCTATTCCAAAAATTCGTTTTGCCATGACATGCAAGGGAATTCTAAACAGATCTGCGTTCGACAAGTGTTGGTATTTTGACACAACCGTCTATGCCGTTATAATTATTGTAGTATGTATTTTAAAATTACAAGTCCATTCTTCCTGTTTGCTATCGAATCATTTGATTTGGAAAAAAATAATGTTGACCGCCTGACATTTAGCACGAAGTTGTTCGCATATTTTGCGAAGCTGAAACAAAGTGTGCGAACCGGATTTTTGTTTTATTTGATACCTCATATTTATTTATTTTAAATACCATCTGTGGTTGGTATTTGGTTTGTGAATAAGTCAATGAGGCTTGTGGTTGTGACTCATACTGAATGCCTACCATTCGGGAAATATTTGTATAGTTTAATTCATTTGTCTGATATTTGGTAACCTCAACTTAAGGCTGGAACACGATTGTATGTCTAATGTGTTGGTGTATGCTAACCTACATGGGGTAACAATCAAAATGTTGTCTTACTTTGAGTGTGCGCAATGTGCATATCTACTGGAATGCAATCCGTTCTGATAGACGAATTATAAAGCTGGCCCGACACACTTCGTTTAACTGCATACATTGTCTAAATCTAAGCAAATTTCATGATCCAATAGAGTTAGAGAGCCCAAGTTAGTGGAACAATTCAACAAAATAACACTAATTTGCAAGCAAGAGTTCGTTAAACTTTCGAAAGTCTTACAGACCGCGTAATTGAATTGTTCATATACTACCATACCAGGCCAAAACCCAATAACTACTTCACACCTTCCAATACACCACAAAAGAAATACTTCTCTGACAGCAGAAAACTGATTGAAATCTGAATAATATTTCATGTTTTTCACGAATTAAGCAACAGTTTTGTGTTTGCATGTGGCTAAGGCTAACACACATTCAGACCAAGAGGTGGGAAGACAGCGCGAAACAGACCCCTCACTTTTATGCCCCAAAAGACCGACAGCGCTCACGAATCATCATCATAATTCACAAAAGGAACAAGAAACATGCCATGTTCGTTTCTTCTCAAAGATTATGTCACTGTACGGGCTGCAGACGGGGACTTCCCCATCAAAGTACAAAACGTGACTTAGTTAGCATGAACCAATTTACCACAAAAATAAAAATTTCGAATCATCGGATTTACCTATAGTGGAATATTTTTGATTTGTGTTTATGTTTAATTTGATTCGACACATTTTGGTGTGTCCTCGTTCCAAACATGCGCACCAAATGGGTGGGTGTAAAAATATTGTACAAGGAGCAAAATTCACATGGAGAAAGCGACTTTGCCTACACTATGGAGGGTGGTTTTGGGATGGTGTTGTTTTCAAAACTCACCCCTTGTTGCTGTTTTCCAAATGATAGATACAGACTTACGTAACGAAAAGCGGTTATGTTGGGATGCAGGGTAGGATAATGATATAGACCGTGTGGCCTAATGGATAAGGCGTCGGACTTCGAATCCGAAGATTGCAGGTTCGAGTCCTGTCACGGTCGGAGGGGGTTGTAATTTTTTTTATTTATTTGACGATAATGATGCCTTTTTGTAGGTAAATATTTTTAATATTTTTTTAGCGCATATAATTTTGTATAAATTTCTTATATCGTTTCAAAAGGATAAAATTGGAAGTGCAAATTGTTTGAATGGGATGTGGTATTAAATCCTTTTTCTAAGTACTTATTTGGAGCAATAATGGGAGATGTACGAATTTGTTTATTCATACCGCGCCTACTTCAAGGCTGAGAGGAAACATTTTTTTTAGATCTGACAACTTTATTACAGTTTATTGGAGTGATGTAGAAGACGACCAAGTTTCATTGATAAAATACATTTGTGGACTGGGTGTGATTATAGTGATGGTATATGATTTGCCCATATCTAAAATTATTTATGTATAGTTGGTCTCTCTGTATGCAACGGTCGGGTAAATGTCGAAATAGATTTTAAGTCGGAATACATTCCACATTTTAATCAAGTGCCCCTATGAGAGAGGCAGATTTTAACTGAGCAACGACCAAGCAAACGAAACCGATGCCCTCATACTCATTGATGAGTCTTATCGGTCTTTAAAGGTAAGTCTAAGGTCATATGGAGAGATATATAGTTCATCCAATTTTGCATACATATTCTCAGTTTCTTGACTTCTTTCCATAGCAGAATTTATTGATGGCTATGTACTCCAAGACCTTCTAGCAGTAACTTAATTAATCATGAGTTGTGAGCTGTGTGGCATATGTAGAGTACGAACTTATTTCCCTAGAAGCTCAACCCTCATCGGTGGTTTCGAGTAATACCATACAGACCCAAAAAGGCACCCTCGACCTAGCTTCCCAAAAATATTCGTTTGTGAAGAGTTTTTATTTTGGAACGAACGAAAAAGACATATAACTTTATGTCGCGACCGAACAGCTGTTCTTTCTCAGGACAGTCATACTCTCGGATGTTTGTCAGACCATCGCGGGAGCTGGTGGCAAATAAGCCTAAGATAAGGTCTCAAATTGAATTTCACATCGTCTTTCTGAATAAGACACAATAAATATCGCGTATTTAACAATTGTTCTTAGGTTAGGTTAGGTAAGGTGGCTGTCCCGAAGGGGACACACTTAGACCAGAATTTTGGTTCATTGTGATACCACGAGAGGAAGGAAGTGGCATAAACAGTTTCTTTGTGCCGGGCATTACCTTAGGAATTCTGTTGCAATTTGCGAGATGTGGGTATCCTACCTGAGAGGTAAACTTTTATAACTTTCTTTCCTGGTTACGGCTTAGTCTTCGGGTCAAGGTGGAGGGCGACCGTAACAGTCTGTCCCATGCCTATTGCCTTTGACGCGGCCTTCACTAGGGAGGGAGACTGGTGCTTCACAGAGGTGGCCGATTCCACCAGTCTGCCTATCTGCTTGACCAAAAGTCAGTGAATGGATTGTTTGTTGGAAAAAGGATGGGGGCAACCGTAGCAGTCTGCCTCCCTTTTATTTACCTTTGACAATCAGTCCACATGACAGATTGGTGCTGAGCAGAAAGGCCTGATTGAAATTCCAACCTGCTGCATGGCACCGAAAGTAGATGTCGCGATTTGTCTTTGGTAAGAAGGGGTGACCGTCTATAGCCTCTGACGGGGTCCAACAATTGTCCTTAAATCATGTTTGTCTTTTTCGGTTTTCAGGAAGTTGTAAATTCAAAAAGGTGATAGAACTGTCAAAAAAGAGGCAGTACTTTCCACCATATACAAGTTTAGCAAAATCCTGCGGAAAACTTGTTTCCAGTAAAAATTAACTCTGAGATATTTTTGAATATCTTCTTCTCCGTCCATTCAAATTCATAAAATCAGTTTGATCGCGCTTAAAGTAAAGACTTTGCAAAACTCAGTATTAATTAGCAAAACTTGTACCAAGATTGGTTGCTTAAACAAGTAATATGTATGCAAAAATATGTAGAGTACTAACTCGTTTTTTGATACAATTTATAGTAAGGTGTATCCGTTACATAATTTTATGTATTGAATAGAACAAAGCTTAAAATGTTTATTCACCAATTTATATAACTGAATGATCCAGTTATTAAGAAAGCCCAGCGCACATGTCATAACCTCGAGGCTAAAAGTAGTTTCTTCAAAAAATCAGTACACATTTAAAATTTCCTGTTTGGTTCCATGATAAAGATCTGCGCAGTCTACTAACTCAAATGGGGTAGCATTCTTTGGACAGTTCTCGTTTACACACCCAAATAAGGCAACTCACGAAAGCCCATTGATCTCTCGATTAATTATAAATCTTTTCCAAACTTCTACATTATGAGTTGTTGTATTTGCAATTCAATTTCATTTCCTTGACTTTGCTGTTCTTGTCTCTCAATGAGAAAGAACAAAGAAGTCCTTCTTTGGACTAAGTACCGTTTAAAAATGTGAGATTATAATGACATACGCAGCATTCTGAACAACTCATTATAACTGGTTAAAATATCGTTGACTCATTGAGGTTGGCTTCGTTTCGTAACGCCAGCGACCATCGCAATGGTATAGGTATGCAAAATTGCAACGATGGTATCATTTTGTTGCTTGACTGACGTCCACCCAAAGGAGGTAAATTTGAATAAATTTTGCTTCTGCAGCACTTAAGTCTAAAATATTATGAGTGGGCGATGACGACGAAGATAGTGGTGTACAGGTATAGCGTAACGTAGCATTAGTTGAAGTGCATATAATATATACCTACTCATTTTGAAAACTAGAAATGCAGATTTTTTCCGATTTTTCAAAAATGTCACCATTTATTGATTACTAATAGATCTAGTATAGTGTTGATGAACAATTTAGATAAAAATCGGCATTGGATAAGTGATTCTTCCTCCACATAATTAACGTAATAACATCAGACTACCAATCACGGCACCGGCAACATTCATTCGAAAAATAAAGCTCACAGAAAAGAACTCACGACGAAAAGACTGTCAGCTGGAGATATAGCAATATGGATTCGAGATCGGCGTTTCAGTAGCTCTTAACCAATTCTAAAACACATCACAACGATAAATCGAAGCAGTCTGATCAGACAAATACGACATGTTATGCTACATCTGATGCTTTAACAAAAAAACAGTTGATACCGATCTAAATCAGTTTCAGTTACGTCATCTGAATCAGTTATTTGGTTGGCAGGTACTAGATAAGTTGGAGTCAAAAATAGATCACAAACATAAATTTCCAACAACTTTTTACATCTGTTACTGCTTCACAAAATTTAACTGTCCAACCGACAACATTAAAAAAGACGTAAAGTCTTGCCAACAAAAAAAGGTTCAAATTAAATCAGACACAAAAACCAGCTCTTAGTGAACAACAAAACCTGACACCGGATCTAGACACGCCATTTTATAAATTGACCATTCAGGGTCATCTCCCTATCTCTACATCATCGTTGCGTTTTTCTCTGACTCAATTTAATTAAATTAGTAGGTAATTATCACCGTGGAAGATGCGCAACCATCAATTTTGTGGGAATTTTAGCTCATGTTTTGTATGGATTTCTGAGTCATTGGGAAACGGTGTTCGCCTCTGGATGACTACACTCTTCTTCTGCAATTGAATTTTTGACAATTTCCAATGAATTCGTTCCATTTTCTGTAGACAACAACAATACGGCATTTGGCATTTCATTAGCTTCAAATGACAATTTGCTGCGAAAACCAGTTCCATTTCCATCTTCAACCGGTGGTCCATGGAATTGAATTTAGCACGTTCAATTAAAATTTTTCGTTTTGGGTCTAGGCTAAATTTGGTGAATTTAAATTTACACATTAACCAATTAAAAGTCAAAACAAAATAGACGCACGAGTAGATAATGAGGATAAAAGTGAAAATAATCGAAATTGGGTTGATCGTTGATGGGAATATGGCTTTTAATTCTATAATTTTAATTCAGTTAAATCATTTAATAGACAGTTCTAAAGGGAAAGCTATATTGATTTCACTTTATAATGAAGAAGTCGTTAAAAGATTCGGTTTGCGGGAGTTCTCTTTTTTTTTTTTTTTTTGCAAAATTATTGTTATCGGTTTAAATTTGATGCTTATAAAGACGATTGAATTTCCAAAGTGCATTTAAATATTTGAAGGATTTATTCGTAGACTACTTAGCAAGGCAAAGACTTAATGAGATGGAATACGTTTAGCCTACATTAAATTATAACCCTATACTGCAAATAAAGTCTAGATAGAAATTTGGAAACTCACACTTTAAGTACCTTCAACAGCTCGATGCCATAGAACGATGCGCTAAAAAACGATCAGCCTCATATATTTTAGAGCCGATATAGTCTTCTGGAGAAGAACGGTGGTAAAGTTATAGCCTACGCAGACGATATCGCCATTTTATTTACTGGGAAATACCTCCCGACTTTACGGGACTTGATGGAATCGGCCCTCGCAACGCTGGTCAAATGGGTTAGCAAATGCGGCCTGGATATAAACCCGGGTAAAACAGAGCTAGTGCTATTCACAAAGAAGCACCGAATTCCTCAAATCGATCCACCGAAACTAAAGGGAATCCGCCTCAGGTTCTCTGACAGCGCCAAATACTTAGGTGTGGTTCTGGATAGGAAACTGAGCTGGAAACTAAACCTGCAGGAACGCATTAAGAAGGCCGCTACTGCACTTTACTCCTGCAAAAGGATCCTGGGCCTCAGATGGGGCATCAGCCCAAAAATAATGCACTGGCTGTATACAGCAGTAGTCAGACCGATACTCATGTACGGAATCATCGTCTGGTGGCCAGCACTAGATAAAATAAGCTACCTCTCTCTACTAAATAGAATCCAAAGAGTGGCATGTGTCTGTGTGATCAGTGCCCTACGGACAACACCAACCGCGGCACTGGAAACCATGCTTCACATTCTGCCCTTGGACATACACGGTAAGGAGATGGCGGCAAAATCGGCATTGCGTCTGAGAGAATCACTGCAGTGGAGAAGCAGTGACATAGGGCATGCCAATATTCTAAAAACTAATAATGTTAAAAGGGAAGTCACAGACTACGTAACCACGGTCCTAGACTTCAATATTAAATACAAGACCAGTATTCCCGACCGACAGCAATGGGAAGAGAATACGGTTTTAGACAAAAATACGCTAGAAGTGTACACAGATGGGTCGAAGACAGAGGACGGAGTAGGAGCCGGGATTTTCTCGGTTTCATTCTCCCTAAACCAGTCTTTCAGACTACCAAATAACTGTAGTGTCTTCCAAGCAGAAGTTATGGCTATTCGCGAAGCCGCTGAACTACTGAAGGTGAGATCGATATCGAACTCGGATATCGTCATCTATACCGACAGTCAAGCAGCTATTAAAGCACTCGAATCACCAATATTAAGATCCAAATTGGTCAGGCACTGCCGCAAATCTTTAAATGAGATCGCGGATAGGTGCACGTTAACGCTGTGCTGGGTCCCTGGCCATAGAGATATACCAGGTAACTGTAAAGCAGACGAACTAGCAAGGAACGGCACGAAAATGGAACTCTCTACTGGTAAAGGAGAACCCCATGTGCCAATTGAAACGGTAAGATACAACATCTCCACACTAGCACTGCAACAGGCTAGTGAGAGATGGCGGGAACTTGACACCTGCAACCATGCAAAACAGACCTGGCCACGAATAAATCGGCGCAGGACAAAGGTCCTGTTAAACGTCAGTAGAACACATATCGGAACTCTTGTCGGAGTACTAACAGGCCACTGTATACTAGGAAGACATGTCGCAAGGCTCGGAGTTATTGCCGAAACGGATATCAACAAAATACGGAAATTTCTCCAAAATTCGAAATGGTTCCAAGAGTAACGGAAATAACTGACTCTGCATGTGGTATCACAATGGACCTTACTTGGTCTAAGTGAATTACTCCGTATTAACGGATAATTGCCACCTAACCTAACCTAACCTAACCTAGTTGATAACCTCTTCATAATTTATTTTCTCTCATCAGTTTCAGATTTTTGACGTTGACAACGAACTCATGCGAAATTCCGTTCAGTTTGGAGGAGTGACGCAAGTCATCCTGGTCTTTCCGGTAAAAAAATACGGGTACACGTCGAGACCTCTGCTGTCTAACCAGGAGATAAGATTATGGAAAGCAGGCTGCTGAATACCGGGTTTGGAATACTTTCCTGAAGCGATACGACAACCACTTAGGATGCGACCTTTGTTAGAGTTTGAAGAATTCAGAATACAACCTTGATCACTGTCTGGGCGTTGTACCCAGTTCTATGTTCCCCTTCAGAATGTGCATATGGTAGGTACAGTACCAATATCATAAAGTGTTTTCAAGTTGCGTCAAAAAGATGTCAGTGGCCACAGGCAATTTTGAAGAATTAAAGTCTCTTGGCTACCAACTTATCACTGATTAATGCAGTGATCTCCGAAGCTGAATGATAAGAAATCTATTGTTAGTTTTTTTTTTTTAACAAAACAGTTGGACACCGAACTGGAGAGTTCGCATGTAATTTCCTAAAATTGTTTCGGGTTTTTGGCAAGTTATATCATATGTTCTCTAAAGCACGGAATTATTAAACTCTACAATGTCCTAAAAGAAAACAGTTTTTTGGACGCTAATGATGGTCGTTTTGCCTTGGTTAAATGTAGTAGGAATAAATGTCCTTTCCAAGCTAAAAGAAATATGTCAATAACTTCAAATCAATGCAGAGTTTTACACACAAGCACAAAATTCACATTTTTCAACTACCGTAGGTTGTACCTAAATTAATATTATGTACAAATGTTTTTGGTATTTTATTTCTCAAAAATAAACCAACAAACGCGTAGGAGTTTTAAATAAATTTGAAGTAGCCCCGCATCTTTTGCTTTACTTTGCCATACCACGGAATGGCATACGAACTATACAACATCCCGATTGACACCTATGTCTGCAGAAAGAACTCTGAAATGCAAACTCAAAATAACATTTTTCCACGTTGTATTCGCCCAAACCCTGCCCACGATAAAAGGTGTTAACAAAGTCCAACCTAAAACTAGTGCAGTCATTTCAACGCGTGGGCATGGCAAATCGTTGCCTTACAACACTCAACAGAACTGTGTACCAATTGTTGTTGTCTCCATGAACAGCATTGCTCAACAGGGTTAAAATGTTTCAAATAAGTATAGGTACTGTATACGTTGGCCATAATACATATGTGCTTCAGGTAGGTACTCAATAGCACACCCAAAGCTCCTACTACGAAATAGTGATCGAATTTGCTTACAAAATGTATCTGTAATCCGGTTGGTCATTGTCTGATATTTACACACATATCAATTTGACATTTTAAATTTCATTTTTATGCTGCTCAGCCTAACAATAATTGACAATAAATCATTCGCGACCCAAACTGTCAAGACCTGGTTTTCGCAAAACATTTTGTAACCAAACCGCACCACCACCGATCGGTCGACATTTTCATTGTCTTTATCCGGTGTGCTTATAAAAAAAAGAAAAGAAAACTACGTTTCGGCGGATAATGATGTTTAGGACTTTTAAAGTGTTTAACCTTTCGAAACACCGCAATATGAATCACTATGATTTTCGGTTCTCTAACAGACGAATAGAGACGACCGACGCACAGGAGTCTGGGCTTGAATACATAATGAGAAGGCTATCCCGGTGTATACCTTACCCATATACTATGTGCTGCTCTTTTATGGCTTCAACTTCAGTCATTTATGGCATTTTTGTTAGAGGTATATTCTTTCGTTATTCGAAAAAAGGTCATAACCTCAGTTAAATACGTTTTAAAGCTTCTGCTCTCTACAATGTTGCATTCACTTTTGCCGAGAGTCGGTCATGCGAAAAAAGGTAAAGAAGAGAACACGTTTTCCTGTGCGTGAAAAGAAAAACTAGTTCACCCCAAGGAACAATAGCATATCTATGGCAACACAAAGATTAACCCAATCATATTGCCTTCTAATTCACTTGAATCGAAATACAACACAAACAAAGCAACACATAGTACCGATACGTATATTTCAACCTTCAGCACGGTATAGTTATGGTTAATCAAACTGCAACCGAGTGGAGAGTATTAAAAGCAGGTTTAGATAGATAGATACAGATACATTATATTCTTCTATCCCCATGCACAGAGGTTAGAGAATTTGCGGTGCAACTGCTGAGGGTAGATTATTTCAAAGAATTGCGGAACTTGTTATAGTGGCGAATGTTGTAAATGGTAATTTTGTAGAATTTGTTGTGGTTCCTTTTTGTGTAGCCTTCTCTTGCGCTAGTCAATACGCCTACGCTATGAGTGATCGTGGGATACGCCCGTTAGTGCTAATTGAGAACAAAAAAATTAATGACATAAATACGCCTCTACCGGGAAATGTCTTTGTTCGCATTAAAGTGATTTATATACGAATAATCATATGTCCAAGAGTATCTTGCAATTTTGCAAATATCTTAAGAGTGCAAAAGATGATGTAACTTGAGTGTTGTTAATGTCTGTCTTTTAACACATAAAAGCATGTTGGGCAACTTTTTTTATGATCGTGAGAAAAGGTCTAGACATTGACTTCGAAACGGCGCTATAAATCAAATGAAAAATCATTATATGACTTTTTTTCAGTCCGGCCAAATTATCTGTAAAGTAACCTTTGGGCGCAGTGACTGGACTACTTGCGAGGGGTTCCAGGTTCGATCATCGGAAAAACCCAAGTTACATCTTAAGTTTTTTATAACTGCACGACGTCTCGCGAACGTCTGATATGAGAGTATAAATGTCATGGAAAAGTTCGGACTCGGCATAAAATTGCGTTTGTCCCAAAAATATAAAACGCACACAAACGAATGGTTATAAGAAGCTAGGCTTGGGGTTCCTATATACGGACCTGTTGCTTTTGGGTTAAATAACTAAAATGGGAACAAACCAACCAGCTGAACAATTAACGGATGTCCATTGGGAAACTAAGTAGCTTACTTCAAAAAGAAACATGGGTTAACGACGGATAATAGAGCAGTTGTAAAGTTTTAAGAAGTTTCAAGCGGTTTTATGAGCGATATGCAGGTGTGTGTATTTCGACTTGCAGTTCGACGTATAGAAGATATAGACAGGGACATAGAACTAAACTCTTTTATGGTCCACAACATAGTTTTGTGGAATCGAGAATAACATAATACTGAGGTCAGAAACTAGATTCCACAATTGAAAAACGTAACCAAAATAACTTGAGAAACATTTCTGGAAACTTGGCTAAGGGCGCAATGAGACATGATGTAAACACAGCGAGAAACAACTGCTAGAAGAACCCGAAAAATTATGCAATGTATAGATCAGCGGTTCTCAAACTTATTAAGCTGTGGAACCCTAAAGAAGGCCCAAATATATTTCGGAACCCCAACTCTTATGCCGATTTCGATAGGCAAAAAAAAATCACTTTTTCTTACCCCAGATCACTTTTTGCGTTCGTTTGGTACAAAAAAAGCTATCTTTTCAGATTCGAGAGCACTTTTGCGAATCTAGATTTTTTTCTCAGAGTTGCTCGAGATTTAGCAACAAACTTATGATTTGACGTTTGGAGTTTGTTTGTTTACGATGTACGAAAAGTCTTTGGGCGAAAAAGTTAGAGCTCGTGAAACTGTTTCATTGTTTAATTTATATTTTTTTAAAAATTTACTTCTATATCTGAAAGCTGTATTCGCACATCTGGGACAGCGCCCAATCTCGATCTGTATTTAATCTTTGCATAACTATACGCTGAAAAGCCTGCTTCACAGTGATAATACGTTGTGACAAAAGGGAGCAAATTTAATATAGACTGTTTAGCAAGTTCGGGGTATTCACTCCTAATGCCAACCCAAAAAAAAAATTCCAATGAGAATTAAATACATGTTTTGATGAAGAAGAACTCTGCAGATCTATGCAGATCCGGAAAACGAGAATTACGGCGATATTATTCACTCACTTTAATCCTGATTAAAGTTTACACCCGGGTTAAGTGAGTTTAACCCAAAAATTAAGCCCAATAAGTTCATAATATTCAGTCGGTAAACCGGATAAAATCCGTCAGCGTTTAATCCGATTGAATTTAAACTGCACTTCGTAGACCAGTTTAAGTACTTTAACACGGGTTAAAACTCAATTTCATATCATTGACCGTGTTTTTTATGTCACATTTTTGAAATTTCTTCGCTCGCAGATTTTACAATACGTGGGTTTAAAACGATTTAAAATCGGTTTAAACTGTTGTTGCGTGGTGCGTGTTTTTAAGCGAATATTATGGATATGGGTTTAAATTGTCGGGTTTAAAAATGCGGATTAATGATCAGGTTTAAAATCAACTTAAACCTGATTTCCACCCAGAGTAAATAATTTGACCGTTAGTGTCGTAGACTGGGTTTCATTATTTTGAGTATATTTTCATTCTTTGTGAGATATTATGCAGAAACTTTACAAAAGCTGTGCATGAAATGTTTGCGCAAAAATTTTTGTAATTGCATTTTACAAAAATTATTTTGGTGTTTTCTTAATTTTAATTCAAGAAATTCGCGGAACCCTAAGAACTGTTTCACGGAACCCCAGGGTTCCGCGGAACACAGTTTAAGAACCGAGGGTATAGATGATCGTCTACTAGAGTAGTAAGAACGGTCTGCTCAGTAAATAAATATAGTTTGCGTAACAGGTCCTTATAACTGACACATCTGTAAAAATTTAGGAGGCGTGTACGTGGAGAGTTCAAGAAGCCACCATTACGATAAATATTCAGAATTGAATATGTCTTCAATGGTGAAATTTGATTTGAAAGTCATGCAATTTTTAAGAGGACGATGTCGCTTGGCGCGCACTTTCAATATCCGTTTCAAGTATACATACAATTGATTCAATTGGCTAACAAGATCAAGCGATTTAACACCGTTAGACTTCATTCCGAGAGGTAATGCTAAATGACTTGTCTATTCGTAACGTAATGGCCTGAAATGTGGACGTAGTAACCCAATTGTTAGTCTAGTTAGAGCGAAGGGATTCCGTATTCAACCCCCTAAAAAATATCTAAGAGTATAAAAAATTGATAAATCGTGCCAAAAATAAAAGACTCACACAAACGGTTATATGAGAGCTCAGATTCTGTTTGACCTGTTGCAGTTAAAATTTATTCATGTTTCTACAAAGAGTAATTACATAAATATTTAGATATTGTAAGCGAATTGTAAGCTTCAAAAATACCAGTTCGCACTACAACTCTTTTGTTTTCCACGTTCTTGTGAGACAATTTCTATGCACATCTCTATGAATTGGTATTCATTCAACCGGTCATCTGATGGATTCGATGGTGTTGTTTGACTTCACAGTAAAATACTTTTTCAGGAAAGCCTACACGATATACCTACAGCCGCATTCTTGCTGTGATGCGCCTGCCAGTTTGACTCATCATACTGCATGTCGAATAGACATTATTTCATAACCTCTCTGTATGAATTTGTTATAGAAAATGTGAAAATTAATTGGAAAGGCGAACAGACAAATCAAAGGCCAATTAAATCTAAATCATACTCCATTGTTCCCAACTTAACAATATACCTTACGCCTTTGCTGCACTTATACATCGGCGGATACAAGTCAGTCTAACAGGTATAGATACACATATATACATATTTATAAAAAAGTGAAAGTAAACCCGGGGTGAATGTTGATCCACGATCACAACCACCACAGCCACCACCAGGGTGGGGACGACGAAAGAAATATAGGTATGCAATGCAACATGTGGCAAAAATTATACAAGAATTCGCGCATACTTCTCTCACTCACTCGCTCATTTGTTCACTTACCAGCTAAACACAATTAGTTGTTGTGTATATCTTTTTGTTTTTTTTTTTATGCTTTTAATCCAAAATGCGTTCCAAAACGTACTGCTATCTGTCGACTTCCTTGTCACTTGATGACATTCGCATATAAATACATATACGGCTATCCAATATAAGACCGTCCTCGTAGCACGTTCTAATTTTGCACTACACGGATAAATCGTAGATAGAACATTAAATTGAGAACTGGGATATAATAAATAAGAAACGAAAAAAAAAGAAAAAGAAAACAGTAAACATTCACTCAACGGAATAGCTAATGGTAATTTGAACACGACGACAGTATGCGAATGATTTGAATTCAGCCAACAACAGCAAGAAGAAGAAATAGATACAAAATTGAATAAAGAGGTTGTATCTTAATCTAATGCAAATTTGAGACCGAAAAAAAACTTTATTAGATCACTACTTTGTGTGTATATTCTATATGAAAACTGGTTTTACTAATTTCAGATAACGGATCTCTTTAACAACTTGTTGATAACTTTCACACTCGAAAATGAAATGGAATTTTGCTTTTGCAACCACTTCTAATTTCACTTTAATTGTAGCGCGAAATTAATTACTAAATATCATTGCTCTCGTGTCATCTATCTGCAGTTTTTTTTTGTTGTGTTTGTGTTATGCGAATGAATATTTTCAATTTCATCTAGATACACGCAAGTACTTCTACTCGTACTCCTACAAAATGGGCTTTTCACGCAATAAGGAAAATCCGAAAGTATGACCGAAAATGTATCCAAAAAGACAGAAAAAAAGAAAACCGTCGCGTTTGCGTGGTGATGCGTCACATTACGTGCAAGTCCTACCTCGGAGCTCCAATCGAGTTCGTTGTCTCTGGCCAACTGAATTGAAGTCTTTCGTTTTTCGTCTACGTACAAACGAGGTACGAGTCACAGGCGGCTCGGTGTCGGTATAGGTGTCTATACGTCTTATTGTACGAGGTCGTCTTGTTTGGCTTAGGCTTCTTGTTTCTCTACCTTAGCACACAACACACCATCACTTTGTTTTTCAGGCCACCAAGCGTAAGAGCCGAGCCGAGTATCAGGCATGTCGGCTAACTCTCAAGGGGGTTTGCGCTGTTTTTCATAAGCTCGTTCGATGGTTCTGGATTTTTCTTCTGCTTCCTCTTACCATTCGGTTTCTTTATTTCTTCTTTTTTGTTTTCATATGTCGTTCTTGGTGATTTGATGAATGGTAGGGGGGCTTTCACTGCAAACAAACGGTATACTCGGTGGATAATATTTAGCGGCACGGGTGATGGGGGGTTCGGCATGCCAAGTGGTCAACTCCAGGTCTAGGAAAACGATCGTTGGTAATGAGTTTCTGAGTTTGCTTACCGCAACAATCGGTAATTTAGACAATGACTGCCGAATGCAGAAGTAAGTCAAATATTTGTCTATGGTATACCGGCGACAATTAGGTTATTGTTTGACTTGTCGATAGACGGAGGAATAGCTAGAAGTGCGACAAATATTTATTTACATTTGAATAATAGTTTCGCGAATTTCTTTGTTAATTTCTTGTTTCAGCGGATAACTGGAATAATGTTGATGGTAATCGACAATTAACATGCATTTCTGAATTTCTCCATCATTCAATAAAAATGTAGTTGTGCTCTTTAATTGATATTAACTGTAGTAGTTGAAACAAAAATGTAGAAAAACTTGTTCGCAGTATATAGAGTAAATCACTACACTATGAGAGATACGTATATCTATCATAGGAAGTGCTCATAATCCTCCTGAACGTTTCTAATTATCACATATATCATTTGAAATGCGATTAGCAGCACAAACGAAAGCAGTTCGCAAGGCAACTCTTTTGTTTAATCTTTAGTTTCATTCGCTCCTTTTAGATGGTTAGCATTATACGCTTATTACTGAGTATACGTATACCTACCTACTTGTAAACATGGATGACTTGAACCACTACGATATTATCATTTACTTTTATGTTCGGAAAGGTTGTTGTGCTAGTTAAATAATGTCGTCAAGCCCTCTCCTCATCTCCTAAGTCCTGAAAATTAGTCTGTCATCAACCAAACTTCGTCGCAGTAAATATAGAAAGATAATATAAGCAACAGATGAAGCTACAGGTCCAGGTCGACTGGTCCCTGACTTAACTACTCAAAAACTAATTTTTGTCGGGAGTCTCAATTTGTGGAAAGGGAGCTGAGCTGAATATTGATATTAAAACGAACGACTGAATTAAGAAATAAGGCTGTCTCAGTACGATATTATACTCTCGGATGTTTGTCAGATATTCGCGAGAGGTGTAATTTATGTTTTTTCGAGCGTTGAACCGCTGGGACTCTTGCTCAGTACCTATAGTGCGGAGCCCTTTTTTTTAGAGTGTACATAGCAAGTTTGCTTCTTCACAAGCAAATCAGAAGTCAAGTGACCTCCGTCACTACAGATTTAAAAATCGTCTACATCTACATTATGCCATCCATCTTCAAGACTTCATCTACTGCATACAACTGAATTGATAAAAGTTGACATACAACCATTTAAACTGTGATATTTTTTAAAATAGTGATGTCTCTTATGTTAAGGCACCACAAGGAGCTAATCGTTGCCCAGATGTTACATTCACGGTCAGAACCTCAACCAAACCAATTTGCCCAACACACAATTACCTTACAGAACCTAAAAATGGGCTGAATTTAGTTTATGAAACTAACCGCCTTTAAATTGATGAAGAAAAGTACCTTCCGAGGAGGTTCCTTCAGTAGGTACCTACCAAACAATTGATTGATATTGACAGAAAAGATAGTAGTATCCTCTGCGACATCCTCACAATACCTGAATGTGTCCGTGTTAGGTACATTTAATCTCTCAATTATAAGCTTTATATTTTCCGCAGTATAAAATCAGTATTTTGGAAGAAAAAGCGGTATGCAGTTTTTAAATTTAAAAGACAGAATAATACCGCATAATTGCATCAAATGAACACAAGGCCACTGGGGTCAAATTATACAGAAAAGGTACCTATCGAGATTTTCAATTATGTTAGCTTGTAGTTCGGAAGCGTTCTTGTGTTTTTTTTTACGCTGGAAAACTGAAAACATTACCTACATGAAGCACCAGTGACCCGACCCTATTCAGCTATCAACGATTTGACAAGTTTATTTTTTTTTTTCGTTTTACGAGTTTAATTAAACAAAATAGCTAATTCATTGTTCGCTAAAGTTAGTCGTTTAGAACCCATTTTAAAAATGAAAAATAAAATAAATTACAAAATAATGACTTGCCGCAATGCCATCCCCTGCTACAGAAAAACTCAACACGATATTCACCACACCCACGACACTGCTGGCAACACACAAACACCAAACCAAAATTAAAAAAATCTCATGCATTTGACGTTTAAAGCTGTCAGTAAAAACAAAATATATTCATAGCCGAGAGAGAATTTTCTTTTTGGGAAAAATGTTTCCAAATTTATTTTCCATAGAAATTTTCTGCTAAAATCCATATCACATTATTCCGCGAAATTGGGTTTCTTCAAAATTACCGTAGTACTTAAAAAAATCGCACTCGTAACACGCTTTTAGCAGCTAGAATTCCCTCGAAACCATCAAGGACAGAAACGCAACAATCGCACATACATCACAAATCGGATAAGTCCTGCAGTCGGAGACTAGTGAAAAAAATATGCACAATCTGTCACACATAGAAGCACAAAAACGCAGCAATAGTGAATTTAGGAATATATTTATTTTTAATTAAGTGGCCAACAGTATTGAAGGACGGAGGGCAAATCGTTGCAAGTAACAGCATCAACGCAGTGCAGAGAGACCACAACATGGGCGGTTGCATTGGACTCCACAGTACAGATAACGAAACGGTCAGTGTGTCATCGGCGAGTGTATCACGGCCAACGACAGGTATGTTTTCAGAAAAAACTTCCAAATTTGGGCAAATTATTATCATTTTTGAAATATTAAACACCATTTAACCTTGGGCCTTTGAATGGAAATCTTCGCATTGTATTTGTTGTGGTTTGCTTATTGCTTGGCATATCAGTTCGAATATCGAAATTACATCTGGGTCAAAAATAAGGTGTGATGTCATATCTGATTTACTGGCAATTACCGATTTGTTTTGGTTTTGAGTTGTTCTAGCAGCCAGACATAAGCGAATGCCACTAACCGAAAGGGTTTGTTTAGTCGGTGGAAATTAGTTTGGGTGACGTATATTCCTGATGGTTCTCATTACCAGTTCTATAAATTGGTATCACCACAGTTAATATTCAGTAGGTACATACCTTAGTAGATTTCCAATCACATTTATATAGATTGGTTATCATTATCAGTAATTTGTATTTATCGTGGTAGCATTTTGTCGGGGGGCGATTAGCCCCTGATACATCGATAGCTACTTTATTTTGCACATTTCATCTGCTTTAAACTATTTTGCCTTTGTTGTTTATCAATTGCTCTTATTGACAAATCACAGTGGGAACACAGTCGCCACTATCAGAGTGATAGCGAAAAGATCAGCTGGAAGAAATGAGACTGAATAAAATAAATAGCCATTACTATAAAGCCCCACTATCAGCTTTTGAATCGTCAGTGTCGACAGCATTTTCTAACTAATTCTGTTTTACTTTATGCTTGGTTGGACTTACGCTTTAATAGTTTATGTTTATGTTCATGTTAACACAACCTCTTCTTTTACTATTCAACGAATCTAGTATTTTAACAGATGCAAGTCCTGATGCCAAGTCAGATGATATTGCCACATATCTGGCCCTTTTTACTACCTCTGTTCAGTGCGAATGTTCATCTCCCTTCGCACGCTCAAGAACATATTTACACTGTATACATATTCACATATTCCTAAGGCTTCTACAATATTACTCAAGTCTCAACTTTTCCTTAATAGTCGTCGTGAGGCCTTAACTTTTTAGTGGAATGTATTTATCGGTCGACGAACTTTTCTTGCATTTTGAGTTAACGCGTTCCATTGCATGGTGCGGTTTTAGCTCTTGCAAAAAGGTTTGTTACATATAAGGTTGAGCTAGGAAGTCGTCTGGATATTTGCTCTGCCATATTTTGCCAACAATACAAAAGAAGCAGTTGCCGTGATGTAGTGGCACTGGAACCTACCTAGTGTCTTGCTTAAAATCTGTGTGCTCATTCTCCGAACAGCAGGCCATCCCTATGTCGTATTCTCGTCTGTTGAAAATTGCTGCCCTGCCAGTATACATTTGCAGGCGGATCTGCTTCTTGCATTACTTCATGGTGTTGCCATTTTGTCTAGCTTTCCAATTAGGAAAAAAGGTTTTTTTTTAGCATTATGCATTATCCGGCGGTGCGGATTACTATGACAATATTGTGCGGTGCGATCTTTTCTGCCTCCGTTTTTGGTATTCGTCTCTCTGCGATTTATATGGTGCATAGATGGATATGTGTTCAGAGTTGTCTTGATTCGAGTTCACCACATGATGGACTCTTTATTTTTGCACAGATAATCGTTAAAGCGCATGTCCACAAGATTGAGGTAGAAATTCACCCCCCAGTATCTCCAACTCCTCTTTTCCGCGATATTTCCTATAAGTTTTGTCATCCATCTTGCCCTGAGACCTAATCTGCAACTTCTGACATGATTGTACTTCCACCCTCGATTCGGAAAACGGCCTCACATGAAAGTGAGATGTTTGTATCGCAGACTGACGGCCTACGTTGTCTAGTTGCTGGAATATTTGGCTAGAATAGTTTCCCAATTATCCGGAACAACTGCTTTTGTCTGAAGACAATCCATGTAGACTACATAATACAATTTCGAATTTTGTTTAAAACTAAAACTACTTGATCGTTAACTATGTATAAAGCTACAAGATGGTCCTACTTCAACCGTTCTCTGCATTCATTAGGACACATAAATAAGACGCAAGTCTTCCTAAACAAATTCACACTTTGTTACGTGGAATCTTTTATAGTCAGAAAGTGCAAATGTGATTGTGCGACCTTTTATTTTATTTATTCATGAAGGATATGATGAAATTATGGCCACTGACTACAGGTGGTTGATGTTTGGAAATTTATTATGCATGCTAACGTCATGATTCGATCGATAACGCGTCTGGTATACTTATCAAATGCCAACTTAATAATTAAATCTAAAACCGTCCAACAGAACACTTAAATTGAAATCTTATGTAATTTTTATCTCTCTTCTTTTACAGGACCAAATGTAGGCCCATCACGTAAAAATCATCCCCTGTGCCATGAGACGATACGTTGGCGCTCCGATGTGCCTTTAACCGAGGGTCAACTGCGTTCCAAACGAGATGAATTCTGGGACACGGCGCCGGCCTTTGATGGCCGCAAAGAAATCTGGGATGCTTTGCGGGCGGCCACGACAGCCGCCGAAGCGTTAGATTTTCAATTAGCTCAAGCTATTCTCGACGGTGCAAATGTTTCCGTTCCGAATGGGTAAGTGTGATTGTTGATTTTTTTTCATGTGCAAAGTAATAGCGATTAGCTAACAACAAGTCGATATCGATAACACATTAGAGAGAACTTTATTAAAGTAAACAAGATTGTAGACCTCTCCCATCCGTTATGAGAACGTGTCACATCATCTATTTAAAAGTCTTCGCCCAGGCAACGGCAAAGATTATACTTGTAAGACAAAATATAATCAATAATGCTGTACTAATGGCAGAATGGGGCAACAGGTGTCCGACAAGTGTGATGTGCAATTACTCAACTGTTTTGGGGGCGATGTCGACCAATTGAATTACCATGAGGTGGCAAAAAAAGTAGTTGCAAAACACCGTTTGTAGAGAATGTGAATTCGATTTGTAGAAATTGGACAGGAAATTTGAAATTTCCACATGGTGTACACAGACTTGCTGTGAAAAATTGTTTTAGTTGATGCACAATGCACTGGTGTAGCAGACTGCCAAATTTGAATTGGAAAAGGTTGGAAGAAGGTCCGTTAAATTTTCTCACACGCATAAAATTTGTAAATTTTCCAATTTCAAAACTGCAAAAGGTCTCAAACATATTTATTCCTCCTGTGATTTAAGATGATTATTTTTTTGAAGAGGAAATTGTGTTATGGAGTTTATAAAATAACGCTTGATTGACTTTTTGACAACAGCTGCCCGTATAAACAAGTGAACATCGATATTTTCAGCTAATTGAATTAGACGAACAAAAGGATAACTTTTGATGTCAATTAACATGTCAATCTTTACAAACAGAGGCACTTATGTATTTAGATCCAAATGCACAAGGTGGCGCAAAAATAACCTTCCGATGTTTTTTGGCTGTAATTTAAAAAAAAAAAATGAAAAACTTTGATTCTTCTTGTGGATTATTTTTATTTGGTCTTTTAATTTTTTTTACATCAAGTCGAGAATATGATGTCATGTAAATGGCCGCCGCCACAGTTGATTGTCATTTGAGCCCTTTTTATGGCATTTTCCATCACTTTGGCCAAAACTTCCGGCGATAGGTCCTCACATTCTTGACGGATATTGTCTTTAAGAGCTGCAAGAGTCTGAGGCTTGTTGACATAAACCCGCGACTTCAAAAAGCCCCACAAAAAGAAGTCTGGAGCGGTCAAATCGGGCGATCTTGCTGGCCAGTGCAAATCGCCAAAACGGGAGATTAGGCGCCCGGGAAATGCATCCTTCAGCATATCGGTTGTGGCACGTGCAGTGTGTGCCGTTGCACCGTCCTGTTGGAACCACATGTTTTCCAATCCCAATTCATTAAGTTGCGGCAAAAAGAACTCGTTGATCATTGCTCTGTAGCGCTCACCATTCACAGTAACCGTTTGGCCCGCGACGTCTTCGAAGAAAAAAGGTCCGATGACTCCTCCAGCGTTCTCTGCAGAACGGCTACTCCGGGGTCTGCCACGCCTGGCAGCATATCGTGTTGTGCCAGTCTCTTCGATTCGAGCGGCTAAACGTCGCAGTGTTTCACCAGTAGGCGTTGGACGGCTAGGAAATCTGCGACGAAATTCACGTTGTGTCAAAGTCACCGACCGATTATTGCTCAAATAAATAGTCACCAATATTCCGCGTTCTGGAGCAGTGTAGCGTAATATTGTTTATTAACGTGTATTTCGCATGTGTTTACTACACAAATGTCAAAACAGAACTGACATTAGGGGCCAATCGCAAAATTTATAGCATTTTCTGATAGGAGGATTACTTTTGCGCCACCTTGTATATTCTAAACTCGGACTGTTGCGGCAGCCCATCATATACTTTGAAGTACATACATGTTTGTTGTTTATGCGTAAAGGGACCTATTTCGTACTGCGGAGATGTAATGTGTTTCTGTATTTTTTTTATAAAGTATAACCCGCATTTTTTGCTCTTCCTCGTTTCAGCTACCTCACAGAGTGCTACGATGAATTGGGAACGCAGTACAAAGTGCCAATCTATTGTCTATCGTATCCCATAAACATAGTTAAAGAAGAAAATGGTCGCGATTCACCGGCGGAATTCTCCGAACCAGTTGATGGTGGCACCGAAGTCTTACTTAAATTGCGCATATCCTCGACAATGTCTGACGTTAAACTCTCAGTATACTCAAAAGACATGATTGGTCAGTGTAAAAAGAAATTACAGGTAAGCTAAATCTGCATGCATATTCCCCTCAATCCGTTACTTATCAACTTTCTCTCGTCTTTAGGCTGTTGAAGGAATTGATGCATGTTGTCAGCGGTGGTTCTACAGTGGTAAGCTGCTCGGCGACAAAGTCCCCATTGAAGATTGCCACATACAAAACGGGTATGTGGTCCAAGTCATCGTCAACACGGAACACTACAATCATGATTCGATAACAAGTAGTATACCGGTTGCTAGCTAGCCAAAAACCCCGCAACTCGCTCCAAACACCACTCAGCAACAACAAAAACAACAACAGCAGCAGCAGCATCAACAAATACTAAGATCAGCAACAGTAGTATTAGAACAGCAACCTCAGCAGAAAGACTCATGCTCGGTCGATTGGCAAAGTGTACACATCAGTGTTGTTCCTCAATCGACATCAGTTTTGAGATAGAAAACAAAAAGCGCCCACGACAACACACTCTTAACTCTTTTCTAGTTCTAAGCCAAGCAATGGGATTGACTTTTGCATCGTTAACTACAATTAAACAAAACAAGTAATGCAAACTGTATACCGTATAACTGTTTATAAAGGCCCAGTGTAGTCACGGATCTATTAAATATGAGATGATGTACTTCTAATGATACCAACAAACAAAACAAAACAAAAGAAAAACAAATAAAAAAAACTGTAAACAGAAACGATTTGTTAGGACTTAAGTATTTTGCTAAGTGTTTTTGCATCTTACCCACACCAGAAGTGACTAGGAACCATCGTCAGTGTGTAGCGTTAATTTGTTAAATATATATTTAAATAGTTTGTCCATTGACTTTTTTTTTTTATTCAAGATTGCATTCGACTGCAATAAGCAATAGCTGAAAATGGTTTTAGCACATACACAGCATTTTAGTTTTAACATAAAATTGAAACTGCAGGACCTGCTCAAGCGCTGGAGCGCCCAATTTACTGATTTTGTTTTTGTTTTGTCTTACACATAATAAATTAAATATTTTTTATTTAGTATTTTTGCGCGGTGGCCAGCGTTAACGAACGGCTGGTACGTTTTGTTTCGATTTTTGAAATTCTATTACGTAATATTTAAACAAACAATATTATTTACTAAACAAATTGAGAGTTTTCGTTTTCGTATTTTTTTTTTTTAAATAAAATTTGTTTATGTATTTATCCCCCTTTTTTTCTTTATATCTCCATCTTTTTTGTTACTCGATATTCGAGATTGATTGTAAATGTAGAATAAAATTACGAAAACATAAGAGAACAAAATATATATACAAATGCGATTTATTCGAAATAAACAAAAACAATGAAAATTTTCTATATAAGAAGTTGATTGTGTTTGTTTTTCTTGATTGCTGTTTACATTAAATTATATTTTCATTGTCTATCTAGATTAAATTTTACAGAAGGTTTTTGGTGGCTATTGCAGACTGCGCTGTACGATAAGACGGATGAGTGTCACTTATATGCCTTATACTATTTTATACAAAGAAAAAGGTTGGTAAAGCGTTTTGTTTCGAGTTTTGTTTGCCATTTCTAAAGCCGAGGTAGGTATATACAAAGTCCTTTGCTTCAGTTAGATCTGTCGAAGGCGCCGAAGTTGATTAAATAGTAGACACCCTAGACATAGCTTCTCACAACCATTCGTTTGTATGAGTTTTTATTTTTGGGACGAATGGAAGGGATCTACAGTCTTATGCCGAGTCGAACTGCTGAATTGGAGAACCTTTTTCAGGACAGTTTTACTCTCGGATGTTTGTCAGACGTTCGTGAGAGCTGGCGCAGTAGAAAAAACCTTAAGATGTAAGTTGTGGATCGAACCTTGGACCCCTTGCACAGTAATAGTTCAACACACTAACCACTGAACCACTGCTCCCATGCCAAAGTTGATTATCCTTTTTGTAGACAGCATGTGGGGCTCAGATTTTACAAGCGTCTGAGAAGCTGCTTCAGAAAATTGAACTAAAGATTCCGTCTCAGCAGCTTGACGGGTAGAAGATATTCTCGTAAATTAAAGACAAAACAGAAACATGCAAACTGTTGTGAGATAAACAGAATTTATTTCGATAAATGCGAAGTAAGATTTGCAAAATTAATTTTGTCGAATAAATAGGTAGGTACCCCTCTTGGATTTGACTATCACAAAATGAAATTCTAAAAGAACTTTGGCGACGCACGTTAAGAGTTGAACCACAACAAAATGGTACGTGGCATATTTGTGGGGTTTTTATTCTCAATCTAGTTTAAAGGTTAAAGTCAGTTTATATCTGTATATTGTGTTATCAAATCCGCCCCGTAAATTGGTCTATTATCGACTAGTGATTTTTAGTCGATGGTCTGTTTACTTCAATAAAAGTGAAGCATATAATTTGTGGTAAAAATATTGTTAAACAAGCTTTCTGTAATCTATTATTAAATATTTTGAAAAATCGAACTCCGAATATCGGAGTAGCTCACGTAAGGTATCTGATGCCATCCTGACTGTTGGCGATGGGCGAATGCCCTTTCTTTTCAGCCTCATTCAGCGAGTAATTTCCGACAGACCATTATAGTGTTATAGTGTTTTCTTTGCTTTCAACAGTACTAGCACCAGTACCAGGTCCAGGTGGCTATCACGGGGAGGGAAAATAAGCACAATTTATGATATAACTACTACCCGCAGCTGAGTGAAAATACGAATGGAAGTTATCGAATCCACCCTGTTAATAGGTCTATTATCGTAAGTTAATGGTCTGTTAAAGAAACCTAACAATTTGTGGTAAACATGTTGTTAAACAAGCTTTCTGTAATTTATTATTAAATATTTACAGACCCACAGAGGTGATATAAGAAATGTTCTCCCAAATTTAAATTTTCAGTTTGAATTCAGATTTTGACGTAAAAGTAAATCGCCACAAGAAAGAAGTGTTCATCTGTGTAGGTATCATAAAATTAAGGACTTATAAAACGGTTATAAAATAAAAGGTCTAAAACAAAAAAAAATACCTACATAGTACTTAGTAACCAGTTAGCGTTCAAATTCTTATATTTAATGTGGTAGCAACCCCATTTCGAATTTTAGCTTTTTCTCTACTTCAACAAGTATATTTGTTATTCTTATTCGAACCGTCAAGAATGGAAAAAAAACATCACCCAATCCTTTATTACGAAAATTTAGAATTTTCCATAAAAAATCCACCAGCCAAAGCCAATAATTCGTCCAAAATCAAATATGCTCCGTCTACACAAAGCTAAGTCCTAGTGACTGCTGGCAACATATAAATCAAAAGCATTATTTTCTATACAAAGAGTAGGAATAAAAATAATTTCGTCAAGAAATTTTCAAAACAATTGCATTTTGTTTAGGGAAAAAAAATCAATCACCCTTTCCATCTCAGCACTCGTATTACCTACTATAACCAAGCGAAGGATGCGTTACCGAATTCCATGCCAATCATCATGTTTGCAGATCCCCAAATCGTCAAACGGAAAATGTATAGGTATTCTCCCCCGTTAGGGTCGACAACCCTTAACAATGTAGAATGTTTCTACGGATTTCGTTTTAGAGTTACATGCTTCTCATTAATCTTGGCATTATTTGCCAAATGCCCATATACACAATTGGCAAAAAGGGTTGTCTTGATTTCGACAAGAAAAAAAAATCTTTTTCACTGCAAGGACGATTGGTTTAAGAATTCCGCATGTCGAATATTTTGTTTACCAAAGATAAACACTTTATAATAGTTGGCGCAACAGCTCTATACAGGACCCTTTGTAGTGCTTCTCAGAATCATTTGTTTGTGTGAGTTTTTTTTGTTCTTTTCGAGACGAATACAAGTTTGTAGGTATGTACAAACTGTAGAAGTACAATAAGCAACACCCAAGCAAAATTGTAGTTTTCGACTCCACGTTTTGAGAGGTCTTTGATTAGGAAACTGAAATATCAAGCCTTCGAGAACAAGAATCTGCCTTTCAAGAACTTTTAAACTTAATTCGCAAGGTTACAAAATTCGTTTTTGTAGTGAGGCATTTAGTGACTTTATGGTTTTTGAAAGGAAACCCCTTCGTTGTATTCTGAATTATTATCCTACACAACGTGTATCAAGAGCGTAAGCGATCAAACAGGATTTAAGCTTCTTGAGTTTGGTTGTTAATTACGATAGTGTCGACATTAAAAACATATAAATCATTGAAAAAAGTTTTAATTTTTATTAAATTGGGGTGGGTTGGTTGATTGTTGCTATTTCTAGATATTCCCGTTGGCGTTTTTCGTAAACGATTCGTATTTCACTTTGTTTTGTAGTCGGCTCGGTGTTTTCAACTTTTTTGAGTGAAATGAATTGAAATTATGGTGAACATATAGAAAAGGAAATATGTACAATTTTTAGCAAAAGTTAAAAAAAGTCTGAACATTGTTTTACAACGATACGAAACATTAGTCGTAAACGACAAACGCCAACGACGGGAATAGGGGTGATTATAATTTAGCTCAAAATAGGTCTCTTAATAAAAAAAATGTTTAAAAAGAACTCATCTGCTTGTAAGAATCCCTTCTATAGTTATTCCTTATATTTAGGACGGCTCATCATGACGAATTCATTTAAAGGCCTTCTTGAATTCCAAAAGACCATCTTCTACTTCATCTTTATAATTAAATTACCCTCGATGTCGGATAAATCACCAAAGCCAGTTATTTATCTCTGGGAATGCATATCCTGGATAAGTGTATTCTTGCCAATTCACATGTCGATTTGTATTACAAAAACTGTCTATGATCGATTTTGGACAGACAGCATGCTAACTCTAACCTCAATTGGTGTTGAAGCATTATGGTTCTTCTTTAGTTTCCTGGGTATGGTTCATTTTAAGCGTCGTGAGAATGACATTATCGTTTTGATGAGTACAATTGAACAGACGTTCAAATGGAGATCACCCAGAGGTAAGTTGTTATGCTTCAATGAATTGAACGACCAAATGAGTTCGTCTGTTTTTAAGGAAAAGCTTATGTGCATATGGAAAGGACTTACAAAATGGCAAAATACCTTTCAATATTCTGGCAACTTGCTCCAACAACGACTATTGCAGTGTCAGTTATAGCGCCCTTGTTTAAGCACCCAATAGTGCTGCCAATAACATCGTGGTATCCAATTGATAATGATGTAAGTATGACGTAAGTCTAACGCTTGGTATAAGAGCATTAAACGGGTGTGCTGCCTCTTTCAGAATATCTTTCAGTTTTCCGTGGCATATTTCATACAATCTTGGTCAAAATTAATAATGGTATCCAGCTTTGCCAGTGGAAGCTCATTTTACACGTCCTTCAGTTTGATTTGCTGTGGCCAATTCAATATATTGCGATGTGGCTTGAAGAATCTTATTTACACAAGTGGAGTTTATCAGAGGTATGCAGAATTAGTTTAAGCATTTTATTCAAGAAAGTGAATTTGAATAACAAAATGTCTGAACAGATTTCCAGACATACTGAAGAACAATTCCGATTGGATAGCATATGAAAGCGAATACGCTTTTGCGAATGAAATTGAGGAGGCCCCACCATCGGAACCCAAGTTTAACTTAAGGCCGTCCGATTTGAACAGCCGCAACCTGAGTCGAAAGGAAATAGAAAGCTTCCAGGATGCCATTAGAAATTGCGTTCATCATCATCTTGACCTTGTGAATATCTGCGCCATGATGGAGGACTTTCTAAACATCTTTGCGTTGCTTCGGGTCGCCGAGATGACACTGCAGATATGTTTTTTGGCTTTTATGTATGGCAATACTAACGCTGTAAGTTTAATTAGGAATGGTGAATGAGGGTGTTGAGAGAAAAAAATTGTTAAATATAATTTACTTTCAGCTTAGCGCTCTGAATTTGATGTTTTTAACGTTTTTCGACTTGTTCCTAATTACATATCCAGCTGAATACATTCAGTTTCAAAGCAACGCAATTGCATTATCCCTGATGTCAGGACCTTGGTATTTAGTTTCGAAGCATTTTCGAAATGATTTCATCATCATTATGGCGTATTCAATGCGACCGATTGTTTTTACAGCTGGCAAGTTTTTGAAATTGAATACCGAACGCTTCCGATTGGTGGGTAATCATTTAATCACTCTATATACTTGTATTAACAGCTTTGTAATTGTTTGTAGGTTACAACAACTGCCTTATCGTACTACACGTTGTTGACAAACCTTGACACCAAATAGATGGGAAGTGTAGATGATTTGCAACCATAAACTAAATAAATTGGTTCCTAAATCCTACCTAATGCTTATCGAAAATACGAAAATAAATACGAATGTGTTAGTTTTCTAATATAAATAAAATCTTATATAAAATTATAAACGCCCGTACCCTATACTTTCTTCGTACAGGTACATGTTCCACATGCTCAATTTCTTTCAAAATTGAAACACACATACGTTTTAATAAACATACGTGTCCCCATATCCTAGGGAAGGGCACATGAGATTCTTTACATCCCTGATTTATCATAACTTTGGGTTTTAGAGTTCCTGGTAAAATAAATAAATAAATAGGTGGCGCAACAGGCGTGTAGACACCCTAGGCGTAGCTTCTCGCAACCATTCGTTTTGTGTGAGTTTTTATTTTTAGGACGAATGGAAGGAACCTACAATTTTATGCCGACTCCGAACGGCTGAATTGAGAAGCTTTTTCAGGACAGTCATACCCTCGGATGTTTGTCAGACGTGCGCGAGAGGTGGCGCAGTAGAAAAAACCTCAAGATGTAATTTGTGTTTTTCCGGAGATGGAACCTTGGATCTCTCGCAGAGCAGTCTAACTCTAACAGACTAACCACTGCGCTACTGCGCCTACCTCCGCCCTATTGACCGCTTGGAAAATTTGAACCGGACCGTCTACACTCTATACATTCCTTTGGCAGACAACTGCTGACATTTTATTTGGCTTCGGTAATTGTTATCTACTTAATATCTACCAATTATCTGATAAATATTTTAAGAATAAAATGTGTAGTTAAGCATGGATTGAATAATTTGTAAAAACAATTCTTGATAAATTGGGCTGCATTCCAGATTCGACTATTTTAACTAAATTAACTTACTTACTTACTTAGATGGCGCTACAGTCCGGGGTGGACCTGGGCCTCAACCAACACGCCTCTCCAGTTAGCACGATCTTTGGCTAACTGCCTCCAGTTGCGCACTCCAAGTTGGTTGAGGTCCCCTTCCACTTGTGCGCGCCACCTAAGGCGAGGTCTTCCTCTACTGCGTTGTCCCTCCGGGTTGGAATCGAAGACTCTTCGGGCCGGAGCGTTGGTGTCCATTCGCTCTACATGTCCTAGCCATCTTAGTCGACTGATACGTACTTTTCTGACCAAGTCGATGTCGCTGTACAGCTCGTAGAGTTCGGTGTTAAATCTCCTCCTCCAAAGCCCGTCAACGCAAACGGGACCGAAAATCACTCGAAGAATGTAATTGTACTAACTAAATTAACAACGATTGTTTATTTAGTTACTTTTTGGAATCTGGGACAGCTATTGTTACTTGACATGTTGTAATATGAACGAAATAAACCACACTTTTGCCTCTGGTTAATTTAGTTAACTTCCCCTCCTTCGAACTGTCACAGCTTGTCTACGCTGTAGTTAAAATAGTCAAACCTGGAATGCAGCCTTGTTTATACATTTTTTTTTCTTATGTGAATGTAAATAAATGGACATTGAAAGAATATGTCATCAGAAGTTCTTTCACTCGATGCAATGGCGCTGCAAACAGTGGCGGAACGGTGCCTCAACAAATATGTCCTTCCGGTCCAGGGCCAAGTACAATCCTCCCAATACGCATAAAAGAAATATCGAACCGTCCACATCAATTCACGCTCATAACAGCGTGACATACATATGTTTCAAAATTGCAGTCTCAGCACTTCTATTTTTCTGGCTGGTGAAAAAATAAGATCGAATGGCGGATATACTCAAATCTCCTTAATGAAATATCCATGTTTAACTAGGGTATATGAAACGTTAAATTTCAAAAACGCTTATGAAATCTATCCGAACCTTTCCTCGGAAATTAGTTAACATCTTAATTGAACTTGCAAACAAAAATTCCAAGAAATCTGTAAAGTTACCCTGCAGATGGGAAGCAAGGTCTTTAGAAATCCCTCCATCCTCAAGTCACCCTTTTCTGAAGGTGACGACGTTGGACACAAGTCTTAATGGCTTGCTGAAAACTTTTCATTGCTTCTGGACGTAGATAACGCTTGTTTAAGTCGTTATAGCAAAGTTCAGTGCTGGTGGTAAAGTGTTCGCGATTTCATGTGCAAAAGCATGTTCATTGTTCGTGTGTATACTCGAATTCCGTCCAATCGGTGTTGCTGTTCAGTATGTCTAGGAATCTGTTAATAAAAACCACTTTGCAGATTGCATTGCGGAGGGTTAAAAGGTGAAATTGGGTGTGTCAGCAGTGAAATGTGACTATTTAAAAAAAAAAAGAAGCTCTTGCTTTTCGCATCAGTCTTTGTGTGTGGACCACGGTAAAAAATGGGGTTGAAACGGTCATAATGAGCATATTGATGTAATTATTAAATGCACCCACTAATTGTAGCATTCTGCACACGTTCCTAGAGCCAAAAGCGCAGCAAAAAATTAAATACCCAACGAGAAGTTTCATTCTTTTTCGTTTCCGGTCTCTTCATCAAGTTTTTTTTATCGCTCCAGAAGATCTTCGGGGTCTATTATATTGATTGATAAGACACGATTTGTTAGTAGAAAACATTGATCCACCTGCTAACTGAAACTAATTGAACTTACGGAATCCGAATGAACTATAAGCAATCAGCTTTTCCTTAAAACAAATCAATTATTGTTCTACAATACAATGTTTATTGAGAAAAGGAAAATATGGGAAATAATGTGCAAGCAGTGCATAATACAAAAAAATGGAAGTGCCTATCAAGTTTGAGTGCGTTTACGATTTTCTCTTCTAATGCGTTGACAGAATGCTTAGCAAAAATAAGCAAGATTGACTTTAATTTTGAATCACATGAGACCACATCACTATATATTCAGCCTAATCGATGTTTAGCTGCCTAAATGAGCCTTCAACTCCGAATAGATCATCTGAAGTCTTGGGTGCTCCCGGACGCAGTGATTCATCGGCCTTAGAGTTCTCCTGCTCCTTGAACCAAGGTGTGTACTCAGCCAACTTCTTTTTCCATTGCTGATTAAAGTCCATAATACTGCCGATCTCGCCACCATATTCGTTGGGCAACAACTCCTTTGGCACCGTTTTGTACAGGCTCTCCATATCGCTGTGGAAGATGATACGACTACGGATCTTCTCGGATAAGAAGGGCTTCACGAAATTAAAGATCGTATCGACCAGCGGCGAAATATTGATCACATGGACTTCTTTCACTTTGACTGGATACGCTTCCTGTACAGCGATAAGGAACTTTTTCACTACCGATGGTGAGAACTTGGCAAAGTTGGCAGCTGTCGCAACAGCTGCATCTAGAATGAAAATATCTCCAGCGATACCTTCGCACTCTTCCAGTAAGCGGACATCACCGATCATCAAGGCAACCTTCATAGCGTCGTTCACTTGATGTGGTTGGAAGTCGCAGTCGATTGCGCGGATAAATGTCACCCGCCGTCCATTGGGCGTTAGTCCGGGCAGGGTGGGACAGTGTCTAGCGAATGAAAAAGACCCATTAGCATTTAAAGTCGTGTTATGTATGCTAGCAACTTACACATAATCTAAGACCACTGCCAGATTCTCCTTTGTGATGTCCCGATCGGAAAAGAACTCTGGCACAGCATTCCTCATGGTGTAGTACATGTCGAGCTTTCGCTTGACCTTCTCCAAGCTAAACTTGCAGCCGCGCAAGAATGTCCGCAGACGTCCATCGTCCATGTCCTTTGGTAGATGCGGTTGAGTCTGCAGCCAATCGCGAATCAGACCGATATCGCGATCTATGTCGGCGGCATTATCGGGCTCGCGAAGTTCCTCGCGAATTGACACACGCTGAGCTGGGGTTGGCTGAATGAGAATCATCTGTGGAAGAGAGAGATACAATGAGTTATCATATGATTTTAGTAGGTAGGTAATTCACTTGACAGATACATCGAAATAGATTACGATAATTACTGCAGTGACTAACCATACTTGGGCTTGATGCCTTTTGTATCTGATGTAGCTACAACTGTTGTATGTTTGGGTTATCCAATGTATACCGAGATAACCGGATAAACTTTCACTTTCATTTTGCATTAAGAGCTGATTGCAAATAACCGTACAACAAACGGAAGAGCGCAGAAGGTGAAGTTTGTTACGTAAACCTTTGCCATATTGCAGTTGGCGGAGAAAACAGAAAACTCCACTGAACGATGCAAGGAGTTGTGCTGTGCGCAAAACAGTCAACCAAAGTCGACTTAACAAAGTGCACAAACTGTAAATACATAAAATTGAATTACGCTATCGAGGTAGCAGGTTTTCTTTTTATTTTTTTTCCAAAACAAGCTCCGATTGAATGGAAAAGAAAATGTTTGCAATTTTCTGGTTATGAGAGTTGCAGATACTACTGAATGGATTTGGATGTGTGTATGCTTTGATTGATGCTTGCAAATAGTTCACAGTTCATTGCATATGTGAAGTTTTGTAGTATGATGGCGAACAATTGGCTATCAGATTTTTTTTTTTGGAACAGAATCGCGAAATCGTTAAGAGACTGTACAGTGTCATAATACTGTGCTGACAAAGATAGTACCATGAATCCGTCACGATTACAATATCTGACAATAATTTTTTTTGTCGGGTTAGGAAACACTTCACTGGAGCACCCAGACGCAACTGGTCCATTGTACTACCAGGAAGCATATTCCAGTATTAGCCATTTTACTGGAATTTCTTCGAATTTCGGAGAACGCACTTCAGCCATGAGGACTTTGCAGTATCAGCACTCACCAAATCAGCGCCAAACATCTCCACCTGATCCGAGCAAAGGCAGGACAATAGCAAAGGAATAGATCATAGATCTCCGCTTGAAAAACAGAGGCATGCTTACCTAACGAGTAGTGAAGTCTAATGCTGTTGATTTCCACGAAGCCACCAGCACCGCACCCTTGACTAGTTTTGAAGCCATCAGTGAAAAGTCAAATACATCCCAAAACAGGCTCAGACTCTAGCTGAAGCCAGTCCCGAACCCAAGAAAAGTTGACTTTAAATTTGCACTATACAGCCGAAGTTCCGGTGTCATTGCATCAGAGGGCATATCCATGGACCTGGGGTCGTAGGTAAGTGTCGCGCAAGGTCATCGAAACTCCAGTGTTGAAAATACCAAAAACCACCCCGACTGGAGACGGTAGATTGCTTGAACCCATGATAAAGGTATCAAGGGAAAGTAAATCAAACAAAGCATCTAGAGCAGAACCCGGCGTACTCGGGACAACACCTGTGCAGTCAAGGCAGACGGATCTTTGGAGTTTTGTATACACAGGGCAGTCACATATTTTCGCGAAAGCCCTCTCCACCATAAACAACCGACCGACGCATAGGCTAGAAAATGCCTTATCATAGCCGTATAGATCTAAAGGACCTTTTTAGGCGATAAGCCCCACGTCTTATAGAAAGCACACTTAAAATGCCAGAAAACTGAGGCTTTGCAAAATGAAGTTCCTTATACAGGATCACTCCCACATATTTCGCTTCATCGGAGATTTGGATAGTGATGCCTCAGTTTTTAATGGATTGACCGAAAGCCCAATCATTCTAACAAGCTACATTATTTTTTTTTAATGTTTCTTTTAAGAGATTTTTTTTTAAATACTTCTCCCGGAAGTACTTAAATTGCTGCAAATTGTATGGAAATATATCCCCAGCAAGCGAGTTCCAAAGTTTGCTTGCCCTGTAACAGAAGGAGTTTTGGAAAGTTGATGTCCTCGCGGTTGTCAAGTGTACTGTATGATCATGAGCATTAGCTGCCTTTCTTGTGGGGGCCCAAAAGTTGCATTTCGAGGGATAATGCCTTTGAGTTCCTCGGAACATCTACCATGGAAGTACCTATAGAACAAGCAAAGGTCAGCGACTTGTCTTCTGTGCACCAACGGTTGTAGATTCGATGTGAGTGTAGGGCCTCCAATAAGTCGAACTGCTCGTCTATGTATGCTGTCAAGTAGGTTAAGTGAATGTTTTGGGGCTGAGCTCCATGTATGGGAACAATATTCCAGGCTTGGTCTAGCCTGTGCTTTGTAGAGAATAAGAAGTTGCACCTCTTTGCTCTAAATAGGTAGCTCAATACCGATCCGTACCGATCCTACGATATAGGATATGTATATGACTGTGACTCCAAGAAGGTGCATATTTGCTCCGCTCATTTATATAAAATAATTTCATTCAGTTTTTTTTTTTGGAAAAGGTATACATAGGAAGCTGACACAATTTAAAAATGATTTTGGGCTAAAGAACTCTTCAAGACTTAAGGAGAAGTGATTATCGAATGTGTTTTTTTTTATAATGAGTGGTGAGGAAGGTTTTCACTAGCTCTGCCTCCTCGCTTACTCAATTTAAAAAAAATAATAATATTTTCGATAATTCTTTACGGGACTTGGTTCATTTCGGTTTGGTAATGGAACCGAACATAATTTCTTTCCAGTCGTCTTTAAAAAAAATAATAAAGACGTTTCCCATATTCCTAACTACCGATCTCATACTAGACTATTCGTCCTAAGAGCAGATAAACGAAGACGAAAAAAACTGAATGCTCGCCGGGAAGCCGTTACCAGATTTACTTAAGGGGACATATGTACACCAGAAAAATGCTTCGAAAAAGTGGACGCGGTTTAAGGCCGTAAACACATCGCAACGACAATAATAATATAAAATCGGCGGTTGGGTCATGTATGTCATGTGTCTCAAATCAGAAACGAAAGAACAGCAGGCAGAATATTTGTTGGCAAGTTAAAAAGATAGCTAGTCAAGGCCCCCTGGTGTTAAATACTATCTTAACAAAACAGTACTTAACTTATTTTAACCTAACTTAAGAGAAAAACCTTTAATCCCATTTTAAAATTAATTGTGTTATAGATATAGTAAGCAATGTTAGTCTTTAGGAACGTGGAGCGAAGATTAATTGGTCAAGCTCAGTCTTAATTCAGTTTTATCACCTCTGATTACTCAAGGTTTGATAACTTAATTTAAATACTTGTTATTATTATTGACTGAAATGCATGCAATTATATGTTACATACATAAATATAATTTGTTAATAAATTAATTGTTCATGGAAAATATTTTTATGACGTAGAACACGAAACATTCAACTTTTCTTTACTATAAACACTATAGCCGGGTTATAAATAATCATTTGTTTTAATTGTTTTCTGGAACTCGAAAGTTCATAACCCCATTGATAAACTGGTAGCAATAGTTTAGGTTTTGCGCAAGTTTCCTCCAATGCCCACTTTACTGACTATCACTTTGTGCAAATTATGAATATTGAAAATGTAATTTGTACTCGTAATAAAAATCTAGGCAGTATTGCGATTCTAGCTAACGAAATGGTAGGAAAACAATTTGGTACAAAATGTTCCTGTGTCGGTTGCTCTGAAAATTCAAAATCAATCGGGCACCATCGTATACAAAACATTTTCGCTACAAAAACATCTACCAGAAGCTCCATTCCATATGATGGCATAAGGTCACGAACATTTTTGAATAGTTTCACATCTAGATAAATCTTGGCAATCCAACAATTTGCAGTCATTATTAGCACTATCTGTTTAGCTGCATCTACATCGTGCTCAAAGACTCATTAATTTCTATAAGTCTAACAGCATATTCTTCTTGCTGTAATTAGAAGTTAAGAAATATCAAATTGTCTTTTAAAAAGCGCGCGCAATTTAGTAATTGCCCAAGAAATCCTTGGGAAATATGCTTCCACTTTCCATGTACTCGTAAACATTACCCACGAAAAGGAGGTCAACGCAACCATATCCGTCGACTGTCTAAGACAATATTGCCCTCCGTTAGAGTTTCACTTTTTTAACCATAAATTCGAGAAGTAGAGTAATTAACAAGCACATCAGGTGAAAATATGAAATTCAAAAACAAAAGAGTTGTCGCGCGAACGGGTTATTTTATTTTTTAACGCAATCAAACTGGATTTCGTTTTGTTTTAGGTTGCGAAATACATCTTATCCTTTAAAGAGTTTTATGTCCTATCACTTACATTGAAGGTTTTTTGTTTATAATCCAAAAGACGGGATTGTAATCCACAAATTGGCGCTGGATCCACAGGGACTAAGAACAGGATCCACACAAAAACTGATGGTAGCACACGATATAGCACCGGAACTGGACTTTCTTTTGATTTTATTTTATTTTTAAAAAAATTAGACACACTTGTTTGTGGTTAGCCAGCAACCTTCTCGAAGTTGATTAAATCCACAACTGAACTATAGTAAACATGCAGTGCCTCAATATATACGAAGAGAGCTAAAGTTAGAGAGTTTCTGTCTCCGTACACCATATGCAGGTACAATTATGGATCACGCCAGAGAAACACGCAGAAGCAGAGGTAAATTTTCTTCGTTTTCAATGGAACGAATCGGTGGATGGCTGGTTGTTGGTGTTGCGCTGCTTGGATGGGCAGAGTTTGGAGGGTTTCTTTTTTTTTGTGGGAACATTATAGCAAGTGAAGGGGAAAGGCAAACGAAAGCCGAACCCCAACTATAGACTGACGACGCTCCACTGCAGAAAGTAGTGGGATAAGTAGCTAATCAAATGTCCTAAGCAGCAGAAATGAAAAAAAAATAATGATCATTGCACATCACCAGGTATACCGAGCAAAGAATTACATTTTTACGGCATAGACCTTTGGCGGCTTGCTTGAATGAACTTTGGCTGAAATATATGGATGAACTTGTTTACTGGCCTGTGTGGCTAAAGTTGCTCTTGTTAGAAATTTGGCAATTTTGATGGCAGAGTTGTTTTCCCCATTTTTGAAAGTGCGATCTGTGTTAATGTGACACGTTGAGAGCTGGATGTGTCAACATGAGTCACTGTTACTGGCCGCAATTAGTTATGGAAGAATATTGCCCTCAGATTGGTTTACGTAACAGCAACACAGTAGAATTGCATGAATAAATTTCTGAAACTTAGTGAAGCGCAGAATAAACGAATCCATATCGGCTGTGTATTGATAATGGTTTATAATCTGACTTAGAACGTGAGCTGATTAACAAAATGATCGACTCTGTAAATGGAGTCAAGTTTTATTGAATATTCAAACTGAAAGTATGTGCGATAGAAGTGTACCTACATTAATTGTCTAAGCATTTATATATACTAGTAGTAGTAGGTGGTTTCGATTCCACCAATTGGGGGTTGGCGAGAGTAGATATATATTTGTAAATAATTAAAATGTGTTACATTAAACTGTAGAATGATTTATAATTGGGAAAATGTACAAAATCATATGCAAATGCTCCGAAGTTTACACAAGTTTCCACATTATTTTTCACCTTTTTGTTTCGGAAATGTCAAAATTTAGGCCCAGTATACTACTCGCACTAAATTTGATCTCCCATCATACAAAAATGTCTACAGAGATAAAATTTAGCGAGGCAGTTTAGCAAAGCAGTATCCTGTTCCGCACGCTAAATTCTTACTTTTATATAGATGGGACACACTAATTGTCAGTCAGGTATAACAATATTGTGTGTTATACGTACTACGTACAAGGTTGTTATACTCGGCCATGAAAATGTCTCCACTGATTTAGCTCGCGAAAGAATTGTCTGGTACATTAATGTATGTAATGTAATTTGTATTTTTTTTCAGGGATAGGAATAAGACCCCTTGATCAATAGTCCTGCAGCCAGCAGCACCTGTACACTGACCACACTAAACTCGATAACTGGTGAATTTTAGGGAAAAGTTAACCCACTTACATACGCAGGCAAACGAACATTATACACCTTAATGGATTTTGCACAGGTCTGGCATAGATCCCTACTATGGGTTACCGCACAACACCAAATGACTTTCTAGTGGGATCGATTTAAGTTTTAGGGAAATCAATTATAAAATCACTGCGTTTATAGGAAAGAGATAAATGTCCAAAAATAAAAACTCACACAAACGAAAAGTTGTGAGAAGCTGTGCCTAGGGTGTCTACACGCCTGTTGCGTCAAGTATTTTTTTTTATGCGAGTTTTTACTCAGTACATTATCTCATGAAGTCAATTATTTTGCCATGTCTTGCATTGAATTGAAAAATACAATTGGAGTGATCGTTCATTTTTGGGTACCACGTATAGGTAAAAAAAACAAAAGAGTTGAGGCGCAAACTGTGGTTTTTAAAAAACCCAAAATATTGATTTTGGTATAAAAATTTTGATTTTAGGTGAACTCGTAATCCAAAAGGTATCAATTTTACTTCTTTACTAGCAAATGGTTCGGGCATTTAGATCTTAACAAAGTCCAACGATCAGCTTGCTTGTGCATTAGTGGAGCACGTCGCACAATACCCGCTTAGCAGCGATGGACATTTTGTTCCATCTTACATCTCTTGAGTCTTGACATTTTCAGCAGGCAAATTGGTGCTAAAGTTTAGTTTTTGGACACGCTTTCTATTCTGAATAAATTCGAAATCGTTTCTGAAAACACAGACTATACTACTCCTAAGTTAAACTATGACGGAAACTTCAAGTCTATCATTCCCCTTAGGTATTTCTGACGAAGGGTTGGCTGTCCTATGACTCTATGACTCAATCTCAGCCTGTCCTTACGTCTTTCTATCATTGTAGCGGGTTCCAGGCAGAAATAATGGCCATTAAAGAATCCTCATATTTTGGCTCAAAAAGAACGTATTATTATACAATAAATCTTTCAGGTCGCGGTGTCAGCCAAATGGACAGGGAACTTTACAAAAACAAACAAAAATTGTTAAAGAGAGTCAAGAAGCTATTAAGTCCTTGAAATCCTTCGGCAGTAACCCGAAAGTAACCCAAGACTGCTGTGGCAGAGCAATTCAATATTCACCTTTTCCGGATGCCGGGGCATACAGAATTGCAGAGCCGATGAACTCGCCAGACGTGGAAAAGTATACCTTTGTTGCTTGATAAAGCTAACTTCGGTATACCAATGGCTATACATATAAACTTAGATTAAAGCTATAGTTGCTTTTCGGAGAACAAATCTTAGATGCACAAACAGTAGAACATTTCTTGCGACAAAGCAGATTTGATCGAAGCTAGATCTGAAGTGTTTGATTTCCCTGAATAGACGTCATATTTCCGCCATTTGTAGGTGCGTTATCACTGGACCCTGCTGATAGGTAGGCACGCAAACAGACTTGGTATTCCCTCAAATGATACCTGAAAATGTACAAGCTGCAGAGATGAGGAGGAACTGCCCACCACTTTCTCTGTTCCTGCTCTGCTCTCTCTCAGAAAAGGAAACTCCATTTAGGAGCTTTTTTGCTTTAACATTGCGAGTTTATTACGCTTCATTAGGAGCTCAAAATGGTTTTAGCAAATAGGGCGGTAGAAAAATATAAGATGGTACCGTAACTGACCTAATATTGGTCTAAGTGCGTGCTGGCGTATGCTGGCAGCCACTTCAAGCTAACCTAACCTAGATATTTGCATATAATATGTTTAAAATAGCGTATCCATAGGCATTTCTAATTTTAGGATTTCCTCAAAGTACTACAGAATTGAAAAGTAAACTGTATTTTTAAAGTAACCTGAAGTTTTGATTCGGCTGTTGGTTTTTTGGGACCTAATCGAGCATACACATCTGCGTATCTTTACCTATATAACCCAAAAATACACCGTATTTTTCGAAAACCGAACATATATCGTAACTACCCCAAATATGGTTATAAGCAGCTGAATTAGCATTTAGCTCTTAAAAACTACATTCAGCGACTACCGAATAGAGGATAGCTCAAAATATGGTAACAAAGGGACATGAAAAGAACACTGTATTCAGGGGTTTTTGTAATCATTTTGCATTTCTGCTCATCATCATCATCATCATCATTTTCAATGGTCCGCTTGTCCATTAAGTGGATCGCGGGTGTAGGTTGCTCAAGTGGACCCTCCATTGCTCTCGATCCTCCGCCATCGACTCTAAATCATCAAGGGCAATCCCCATACGGGTATAGGAGAGATTATGGACTTGATCTAACCATCTCATCCTTGGTCTACCTAGAGGACGCCTACCCGATGGTACGGATTCCATAGCACGTCGTGGAATCCTGGTCGGGGACATGCGTTTAACATGTCCAAACCACCGAAGCATGGGAGAAGTAGCTGCTCGACATTGAGTTCCTCACGTATTATAGTATTTCTAATGCGATCTCTACGGGTCACACCAGCAATACAACGGAGAAATCTCATTTCGGCAGCTTGTATCCGCGATCTTATTCTTTCGGTCATTACCCAAACCTCATGACCATAGGTAAGAGTTGGAACAAACACCGAATTAAAGACCGACAACTTAGCTTTGACACCAAGTTCAGTCCTCCTGATAACAGAATGACCAAGCTGTCTCAAAATCGATCCAGCCTGACCAATCCTACAGGAAAACTCGGCATTGCTCCTTCCATCACTCGTGAATAAGACCCCGAGATACTTAAACTTCTCCACCTGTTTCAATGGGACTCCACTAACATGCAGAGTGCATTGAACAGGCGTTCTAGAGACGACCATCACTTCAGATTTGTTCACATTTACCTTCATCTCAGCTTCAACACAAACGGCCACAAACCGATCGAGTGCGCGCTGAAGTTCAGTCTGAGAGGACCCAAAGATGACCATTTCTGCTATCCATCGGTAAAGTTGGTTTTTACATAACTCCGCAGTGTAACGGAAGCAATTTTATATGAAAAGCTTTGACTTAACATTCAGCATCAGCACCGATTTGGCATAATATATTAGGTGTAATAATTTTTGAGGGATATTAAATGAATGTCGTTTTTCAAAAAATACCATCACTTTTCGAATGACTACACGATGAATGTATCTAATATTGTTTGGTGCATTCGTCAAACCTAAATTATGCAAGGCCGTAAAGCGTCATCCGAATAGAAGCAATGAACCAGAACCGTCAAGGTATTTGCCTAAGTGATTGGGTTGAATGCATTTGCTCTCACTCTATATAGATCTCAGCGTATTTGTGTATATTTTCAATGGAATACATCTCGTTTCGCAAGTCAAGGTTATTCATCATTCAATTCAATTGAAAGCAGCCACATGAAAAATTGTATAAAAAAATATGCACAAATATCTAAAGTCGATCAAGCGTTCGACGGAGGGAAGTCCTATACCTAAAATATTTTTCTTGAATTTTTTTTTTTTTAAATATAGGATTACTGTCTCTCTAAAAATCAAAATCAATTAAATAGCAGATTATGTAGTTTGCTCCTCACCATGGCGTGAGTAATGCGTAATGTAACACGTGTGGTAGTCTAAACGGTGCGCTCTGGTCTATCGTCTTCGTCTATCGTCTATAATGCAAAAGGAACACTTTTTCTATGGAGGTACATACGAATTGGATTAATTATTCAGCTTTTCTACTTTTGAATAACGAAAAATCTAGCGCGGTCTGTTATGATGATGATGACGATGAGTAATCGCAGTGAAACCGTGTGTATTTAATTTCGTTCATTTAATTGCTTTCGTCTGTCTCGCTGTTGTTTCTTCCAATTATTTTCCCCACAAAGTACGGACATATACAATATGAATGTGCATGTGCAATTAAAGGAGGAACAGCTATAACGATGATTCGAAGAAAATCATCATGGTGGTGGTAATTGAACCGAGACGACAACATAAAACTAAAAGTTAGTACAAATGATTTCTTCACCTAGTCACTGGACGGCGGCGATGTTGATGTTGGAACTAGTGGTTGAATGGCGGTATGGTTAGATTATGATTATGACTCACTAACTTAACAAGTGCAAGACTGCTATGCGTTCAGATTGTTGCTCTCCAAGTTGAAAATAATTTGAATTGCGTGTGCTGGCGGGAAGTTCATCAGCAGTGGTGCACTGGCGCTATGCTATGCTATAGTTAGATTGTACAATCATGGAATGTGCTCGCACATATGAAGTTGTTATTAATTATTTATTGGCCAAGACTTGTGCGCAAAGGAAGTGCAAAACTTATTACATTATGAACAACTGATGTAACAGCATAAGTCAGCGACTGCAATGAGCACTCAATGGGTATAGAGTGGTTGTGACTGCAAAGCGTATACTCTTGTTATTTAATATCAACTGGTAATTACCAAGGAAAAACTATGCTTTGTTATAGGTAGATACTTGTAAAACTGAACTTAGCCATGGAAACTAGGTTCATTCAAATTGTTACATTCGTTCAAGTTCCGGTTATCATTTTGGTCAAAGTTTTATTTGCAGAGAGTTTTTTTTTGCAACATTTACCTTGAGTAGATATTGCAAACAGAATTGTTGAAAGCATTATAAAAACTTTTGCTTCATTTTATAACAGCGACTGTGTTTTTAAGTTGTTTGGGTAGTACCTACAATCAAAATGAAATTATTTTGACAACTAAAGTTCTTATAATAAAGTATTTGCTATGCTTCCATAAGTGTGTCAAAGAGAGCAAAGTTTCCAATAAGAAACAAACGAGTTGGTGTGCCAGTGCTAATATTGAGTTTCCGAAAATCTTAAAATGCTTCTAGCTTTATCGGCACTCGTCAGTGTCCCAGCGAATCAGTTCAATCCATTAATTTATCGTTATATTTGTTTAATCCAGCAGATTTTGCAAAAGAAAATGTCGAGCTATAAATCTACTCATTTATTGGCGTTCAGACGCATTTATTGAGCATTTTTAGGCCGCGTTTTTGAGCTTATTTTTTGTGCTTTTATTATGTTCTAATGACCTTTGTCTCCAACAAATTGGAAACTTATTTCTTCGAGACGCTTTCTTTTAAAGGTTCTTATGCCTCAGCAGTGGACCAGCAAAACAACTGGCGATGGCTCTATCTTAAATATAGGCTTTACCATACCTACCACAACTACAGTTTGATCAAATCTTCCAAAACTCCATTCACAGGTCATTCAGGTCATTCTGGAAAGAGGGGGCATTTTTTGGACGAAGAGGAGGAGGATACCATTCATCACTTTATCTGCACTTGTCCGCGCGTCTATTACAATGATTCGAAACGATTTGACAAACTTAGACATTCGTAGTCTCCTATGCTTCATTATAAGCTCAAACTGGTTCAGCGAGCAGGACGAAATTTCTTCTAGATTCATGTGGTATCACAAGGGACCTTATAATGGTGTAAGTGTGTCAGCCTTTTGTCGGCAGCTACTTCAACTTAACCTAACCTAACCTATGCCTTAGCCAACAGCCATTACATTTGGCGTATTTTTTTGGGAAGTGAGTATAACAAAACCAAAAGTGAGTATAAAAGTTTTGCATGTAAAAGTAAAAGTGAGCTAGCTATAGATTCTTAAAAAAATACGCCTATTGTAAAAACGGCTCCAATGAAATAAGACCCCAAAAAAATTATACAGGAAACAAAAACAAAGATTTTTAATAAAATTTCGGGTGTTATTTTCTTTTTTGGGGCCTTATTTCCTAATGAAAATTAGGATCTTATTTCATCTTTACATATAATAAAACTGTAGGCATTTTCGTTGTCAGCTAAAAACTCGAAAACTACTGGACAGATTTCAATAAAACTTTTTTTTAAATGTTCCTTAACACCGTGAGACTGCTATAGGCTATGTCGTTTATAGCCACGTCCTAAGGAACAATTTTTAGCCAAACTGTATTTTTTGAAGTGAAAATATATACATACATACACATAACCAAATATAATTTTGTGCGAGCGGGCAAGGCGAGCACGGGTCCAGCTAGTTATGAAATAATACCCCAAAGGAAGAAATGTAATAAAACCCCTAACGAAAAAAGAAAACTCCCTGCTTGGGTTTACTGTCAGATTTGGGCCTTATTTAATTGTTTTTGGGGCCTTATTTCATCGCAGTGGAGCCTTATTTCACATTTGAAATTAGGGTATTATTTCATTATCAAATAACACAACCAAATTTGGGGCCTTGTTTCATTTTCTCTTTTGGGGCCTTATTTCCAGCAGCCTGTAAAAACAAGTAAAGAGGACAAAGTCTGTAATGAAAGTCAGGCTTCACAAAAGAGGTTGCTTAATCCCACATAACCACCACTTAAATAGCTAGATAATTATCTAAATTCTATTGGCATCAGGTTAGATCTCTGATGAACTTACTACCGCGAAGGATTCGAAGACATTTACTCAGAATTTAAGGTTCCTTTGTATCCGTCTTTGTTAATGCTGCATTAGAGAACTTCGATAGAATTTTTGCAGTCTTGTTCTCTTATTAGGTAATCCGGATGTTAATAAGAATTCAGCAGGATTCTTGTTGTCGTTAGGTGGAAAATACTGTAGGCGGCTTAAAAGCTACGCCGGCCATTGCAAACAATCTTAACGCGTTGAACTAAAGTAACTTTGACATTGAAAATAAAAACTCTTATTATAGGTACACATCTTAGGTTTTTTTATATCCCTCCCGAACGTCCGACATATCTACATCGGATAGTAGAGTTGCCATGAGATCTTCTTAAGCCAATGCTTATAAATCCAACCATTTCTGGGAGGACTATATCTATGAAATCTACACATTAAACATTTCGGAGAAATCCTCCACTGATCCCATCCACGGTATTTAAACCATCCGTAGTATAGAGGAGCTTATAGTTGCTATTGAATATCATTTTTCCATTCTTTTAAGGACAATAATTATACGACTGGAACTTCCAACAAATTTTAAAGAACTGCGTTATTCATATTCTGAATGTAACAACTTTCTTCGTTTTCAACTAATTTCAAAAGCCGCTTAAGTCTTGCCCTTAGATACCTTAAACATACACAACAATTGTTTCAACCGACAATTTCTCGTCCGATCTTTTATTGTATCCATAAAAAAGATACGTTACTATTTCTACCCTATTAATCTTCTATTAATCTAAAAATATAATCCTGATCTTGATGGGCCATATCTCTACCCACAATCATTTAGCCAACAATAAAGCGCACGCTCCAAATTAAAAACGCTCAACTGTAAACCACGTTTATGACTATACTCTTTCACTAAACCACTCAACCAGCTAACGAAGCAGCAGGTGTGTGCAAATGGATGATAAATCATATTTTATTATAATTTTCCACACTCAACGAGCAGTCAGTGCCCCTAACATTTTCCGATTTAAAAAAAAAAAGAAGCCACATTATCTCTAAACCGTTGCTATTGCAACTTTATTCATTTAAAGTTTGACAGTAAAATATTTAATAATAACAACAAATCTTCATAAAATAATCAAACACAAAACCACTTCGTACTTAACATACAAATACCAGCTAAATCTATTCATGTATGAAGAACAAAAACTCCTCGAAAAAAGAGGAACTCGCACATTCCCGTCCGGTCCGTTGTAAAAGTTGAAAAATCTACTTCAATTGCACCAACACCATGAAATAGGTGACAACAGCTCCCAGGACCTGTAAGTACGGACATGAAAATCGACTCTGTGCCATTTAGTGTAGGATGTGTGGTCATACCGAAGCAAACAAATCCAGTGATACTGTGAAAAACTTTGCACCCGATATGGTCATGGCCTTCTGGCATTGCTGACAGACAATTTGAACAAATGTCTTTGCTTCCTCGGAGCCATCGTACCAATGGCAGGAGTATGCAGCCTCCATAACCGACGAACTCTGTTCGAGAAGATAAATTTCATTTCATTTTCGTTGTGTCGATATTTTTTGGGGGAGACACTTTGCCTTCAAATAAAGTGGACTGTGGTGGTGTTTTGGGGAGGGGGGTGGTATCCTTGCAAAGATCAAGGATATATGTAATACAAACCTCTTCGATTAGTCGATTGCCAAAAATGCAAAAGTGGAAAACTTGTGCCAGACCATAGCACAAGTATCCAATCACTGTGAAAGCGTATACATTTACTCCGTTTATCTTGGTTGCCTGGTAAGCCAGCAGGGTGAGCTTGATGGTTGTTGTTAACATGTGAAGTAGTAGGGCGGCTCCATACGTATCTCCGATGGCTGCAACGAGTCTGGAATAATAATAAAAACAACAAAAAAAACTCAGATACTTGTGAACAATTTAGCGAACTATAGATTGATGGAACTATTTTTAAGCGAAAGTCACGTAATTTTTGGTGGGTAGAGGGTGTAATATAGCTTGTTCGACTTTGGGAATGTGGTTGGATTTTTAAATAGGGATGTACTATTTTACCAGCTATTTAAAACGTTTAGTTCGACAGCTGTAGGGATTTAGCAACTGGAACAAGCATTGAATCTACATCACCCCCTTAACAGGAGGCGATTCCTAATTTGCTACCCTTGCACCTTGAGGATCGGCAATAGAAGTATAGAACATAGATTCGAAGAATAATTTGGTTTTAAATGGATAAGCCTGGATCCTGGGTGTTAGAACGCGGTCTACTTGACTGTAAACAGAGCGATTGCGATTTAAAGTATCAAATTAGTGCCCAAAAAATGGTGACAATGCACCTCCTTAATTGTTTGGACATATATTTTAACCTTCGAGCTTTTAAAGTCGAAAAGTCTAATACATGATCTGTCTCTACTCTAAGAATTAGATTTTCCGATCTCAAGAGTAGATCTCCTTTAACAAAACTTACCGTACAACGTGCTTATGACGCTCGACCCAGTACCTAATGGCACTGCGCACCATCATCTCCTGCTTCTTGGTCAATCCATTGGGATTAGCACCATTTGCAGCACCATTGAATGTTTGCAATGTAGACGGTGCTCGAAACTGTGCACCCCAATCAGCTTTGGTACTGTAGACGCCCGATACATCCAACGTCTCGATTGGTTCCTTTTCTGCAATCAAACAAGCATCAGTCGAGTGCAACTATACCAACTTCTTGCAACAAACCTTCATTCTCAATAAGTTCTGACTTCGAGTTAGCCGACAATGATCGGAATAGAGCAGCCGAATTCGGACGGTATGTATCCAAAGAAGCAGACAGCTCCATCAGCGGCTTCATGATACCCTTAAGATGTTGCAGTTGTTCGCAGGCGAAAATCAACCAGGAGCAGAAAAGGACATCACACAAATTCGAGTGGGACATCGAGAATAACAGATAGTATACTTGGTATACCAATGATATCATGTAAAACATTCCGCTGCTGGCATCCCATGGGTAGAAGGATTTAATCGGCAATCTTGGTATCTCGACGTGAATAGTTTCATTAGTATCATGATCTTTGGCAAATTTGAAACTTTCTCCAAAAAATGTAATAGTTGTCCAAGCTGTAAGCAAAATCGGTTATTGTACTCCACCCTGCGGTCATAGCAAAACTCAACTCACCAGTGGCTGATAGAAGAGTTGTCAACATTACCAAAACAAAGAGCTTTCGCATTTTGGCCAAGGCAATAGAATGGTATCGAGCATCAGATTCTGCAAACAGGGGATGTGAATTTGGCTGATTCCAAATGTTGAGGGTCCTGTAAATAAATATTCCGGCTAAATTGCTATATACAAATGCTGCTTGGCATGTCGGTATTTACCTGTAAAACTGCTTTTGATTGACTGCAAAGTAAACAAATTTCGTAATGCAATGGGTGAAGAAAAGCGTAGTAATAGTGTTGCCAGATAGCTCGTTAACTTCCTCTGCATTCAGAGCCAAGTTGATAAGAATCGTAAGGAATTGCATGGTCAAGAGAAACAAATGAACGGAGGAATATACTCTCTTTATGAAAAGCGATCCACCCGAATAGTTGTGCATAAATAGGCCGGAGATTTTCATTAACCGAATATTCGGCATAAGATCGGCCACAATGCCGACATACTTGTTTTGTTGTATTGCCGGCTGCATCTGTCAATCAAATAGAAAAAAAATGTCTCAAACTTCTTAACAAAACTGTGAATGAATTAGTCAATAGAGTAAATCAACAATAATGTGCTATGCAAATATTTTAACATTAGTCAACAATTAATAATAAAATTAATTTAAAATTAATTTGACATTCTGTATTTTTATTTTCTATACTTAAATAAAAATAGTCCTGTCATTACTTTACTTTAAAATGTAAATCTTTTTACGTAATGTATGTTTGGGTTAAACAAAATTTAAAAATCACATTTTTACTGAAGTACAATTGTAAATAGCGGTCTCAAGAAAGTAAAAAATTACTTTAAATTATTAAATTATTATTAAAATAATTAGAAAACAGATAATATGACAGCGAAACTGAAATTGAGACGCCAAACCAAACACACCAGGTACCTATATAGAGGTCGGTCTGGGAGACAGAGGAAGTTTACCAGAATATTTTTTGGAGCTATGTAATAGCTAAGTTGGGTCAAAGTTTCCTTGTCCTATGTAGCCAAATTAGTTTTATGGTAAAGTTATCTACATTGAAATTAAAAGGCTGCTCGGCGCAGTCCATGTCAAAATTTAACTAGGGTTTTGGTTTCAGCTAGTGTTTGGAGAGCCGCTAAAATTTAGTTTCGCTCGAGCAGCTTACTTGCCTATATATACACTCAAACAACTGCGATAAATGTAAAAGGGATAGGCTATTTATCACGGATACTGGCGATAACTAGGATGAGGCCAAACATTTTGCAAAACATATATTTTGCTCCAAGCGACATGTTCTCTTGCAAAATTCATTCGATGTTCCTTGTGTACTTCCCTCAAAACAGATTTCTTTTCAAGTTTTTTTCTCTGTATAGTACCACTTTTTCGTATTATCCTTCGAACCGTTGCTATGCTGACTGATAGTCCGCTGTTGGCCCTTATTTTAATCGCTGGTAGAGTAGAATTTGATGCAAGCCGTAGATTAAGCTTTTTCGTAGGCGAAAAATCGCCATGTTGTCGCTTCTGCCGTGCGTGCTTTTTGATTTTTCCCATAGTGTTGTGGATCCGCAAGATAACTGTTTACAACAGCCTTACTTCTGTTTAGCCTCCTTGCAATTTCTCGGCCTGAGCAAAAGTCTTTCCGGAACCCATTTTTTTTTAAACTAAATAAAAACAGTTCTTTTCAAACGATTTTTTAAATATTCTTAATAAAACTTTGAAAAAGATCGCTCCTGCAACGAAATATTCGCAATGGCCTCCTAGTTGCGCATCTTCTTATTCACTTTTCACGAAGTTCATTATTTGATCTTGGGAAATTACAGCCGTGTCGTTTCTTATTTACCCGTTAATTGTGTGACTTATTGTTGGGAACATTATGTACCTGTTCACAGGTAGTAAAAGTTTCTGGGTACAAAAACTACTTTCCAGCAGGTATAAAGAGTGAAAATCGAAATGGCCTCATCATAGTTATCGGCAGTGTACCACTTCTGAGTTCACTTTCTGAGTTCGATTATCCACAGTTTTAAAAGTTCAATTTTGTTTCATTGTTTAAAGCGACAACAGGGAAAGAATCTAAATAATTTTCAGATTCAAACTTCACTCTGGGCAGAGAAACAAATCACAATCCGCACAACTCGACTTCAGGATCGTTCAGATTCCATAGCTGGGTAATTTATGAACTTTCCAGTTAGCGCTTAAATAGTTTATTTTTGGTAAGAAAAGGAAAGAAAATCATCACCTTGCAGATGTCGACACCTTTTACACAATATTACCTAGACACTGAGGTACCACTTACTGCCGATCGATTTACCCGAGTTTGCGCTTTGATGAAGTCCCTTTTTGCCCCAACCAAAACCAACACACTTGAAGGCCTGAAAACTTGCCCAATGCCCTAGCGCCTAGCCCATGTGTCAGTCGCTGTACTGTTTGGATAAAATTACGTTCCCAATCGTAATATTTTCTTTAATTCAGATCAATAGTAGCATGATGGCATTAGATGTTGCTTGTAACTGATGCATATTGAAGCCTATATCACTAGAAGCAGAAACCACTTTTTCGATATGACTGGAGAAGCTCTGATATTATTTGGTTTTCTTTACGGCCAGTTGTTTTGTACTGAGGACCCCACTACGAACCTACTTCCGCTGGATTCAAGGCCAAGCTAAATTCTTGTTGCAGGTAGGCCCGTAGTCCTTTGTAGATTGATCTTGAAAAAATTCCTTACACCCACGGTTCACTTGAATATTCCTATTTTTCATTTTGAGGGTTGCCAGAAATTCAACAAAAGTTCGACGCAGTTAGTTTTAATGTGTTTACTTATTTATCCTTTTACAGCGCCGAATTGACCATTAAGTACCAAATAGTGGATATTAACAAAACGTACAAAGTGAGTGGTTATTTTGTATCAAAGTCTCACTCTCCCTGTCATGAGCTCATATAATAGCTTGAAACAATCCGTTTTGTAAAAAAATAAATAATTTCGAGTACAGTACAGAATATGCACAAATTTGTAGCATTTTTAACGAAAAAAATTAAAAACTTTGAAAAACAATTGCAGAATTTATAGACTCTCAACTTTCTCACGCTTCAGAATTATGTAACCTCGCACTTTGTACTAAGTATCCTTAAAGAACTCTACCTTAAGTTGTGAAATTTATTCCAAAAATGTGTTTTTTTTTATCCACTTCTTGCACTCGTAGTTCCACACAATGCACAGGAAAAACTTCAAAATAAACGTCTTAGACAAACTTTGAATTTCATTTACATCTCCAGTTTCCACTTAACCGCAAGTTTGGCAAAAAGTTTCAGGTTTTTAGAAAACAATTTTTTTTTCTTCAAAGTTGGTTTATCGCCCGCTACTTACGATGCGTTCTTGGTAACCGACCACGTAAAACTATCTGCCTACGCGTTTCTTTTGGAAAATGTTTGATTTGACCAGTGAATTGATTTTAAAATGTTGTTTTTGTAGTTTAACATACATGGACATGCAACGGTATCGTTATCGTTGACGTGGCTTTGACAACCTAAGAATTTCTCACGACTAATAGCTGGGTATAGATGTCCGTGAATCACATAAACTTACACATGTGTAAGTATTCCATCAAATGTCCCTATGCGGCCAACAGTGGAAAAGAAATCATTGGCTTAGCCATGAAATTTTCTATCAACACAGAATAGGTGGAACAGATCGTTGAGTTCCCACAATTAATTAATCGAAGGAGGATTCGTCCTAGTTTAAAGTTCATGTACTGCTGAGGATGTGTGTACGTTCTAGTGTGTATGGCTTTTTGAAGGGCACGTGCGTAGAGGCAGACTTTATGTATACAAAAGTGTCTGCATGCGAGATGGTAGGACTGGAAGAGTGGGTTGGCATACGAGCACTATACATCTGTAATTTTCGAGATTTGGGTTTATTGATTTTGAGGTTAATTTTATTTCCATGTAAAACTTTGATAGGAAATTGTTGAGGTAGAGGAGATACTTTGAACGCTGTCTTGAAATATTCATTCATTCATTCATTCATTTTCAATGGTCCGCTTGTCCATTAAGTGGGTCGCGGGTGTAGGTTGCTCAAGTGGACCCTCCACAGCTCTCGATCCTCCGCCATCGACTCTAAATCATCAAGGGCAATCCCCATACGGGTAGAGGAGAGATTATGAATTTGATCTAACCATCTCATCCTGGGTCTACCTAGGGGACGCCTGCCCGATGGTATGGATTCCATAGCACGTCGTGGAATCCTGGTCGGGGACATGCGTTTAACATGACCAAACCACCGAAGCATGGATCGCTCCGTCCGGAGAAGTAGCTGCTCGACATTGAGTTCCTCACGTATTCTGGTATTTCTGATGCGATCTCTACGGGTCACACCAGCAATACTACGGAGAAATCTCATTTCGGCAGCTTGTATTCGCGATCTTATTCTTTCGGTCATTACCCAAACCTCATGACCATAGGTAAGAGTTGGAACAAACACCGAATTAAAGACTGACAACTTAGCTTTGACACCAAGTTCAGTCCTCCTGATAACAGAATGACCAATCTGTCTCAAAATCGATCCAGCCTGACCAATCCTACAGGAAAACTCGGCATTGCTCCTTCCATCACTCGTGAATAAGACCCCGAGATACTTAAACTTCTCCACCTGTTTCAATGGGACTCCACTAACATGCAGAGTGCATTGAACAGGCGTTCTGGAGACGACCATCACTTCAGATTTGTTCACATTTACTTTCATCTCAGCTTCAACACAAACGGCTACAAACCGATCGAGTGCGCGCTGAAGTTCAGTCTGAGAGGACCCAAGGATGACCAAGTCATCAGCGAAGAGCAAATGACTTATCCTCAGATCTCCCAATTCGAAACGTTCTTCGCCAAGACTGCGCTGTAGCATCCAGTCCATATAAGTAATGAAAAGGAGAGGCGACAAGACGCACCCCTGGCGAAGTCCAACGCCCACGGTGAAAGGTATTGATTTAACGCCGTTTACCCGAACACAGCTTTTACAGTTTGTGTAAAGAGATTGAATGGCTCTCAAGAGAGAACCATCAATTCCATACTGCTGTAATACACTCCAGAGTTTCCCTCGAGGGACTCGGTCGTACGCTTTCTCCAAATCTACGAAGCAAGCGTAAACAGGTGTAGCATACTCCCAAGCCTTCTCAAGTACCATTCTGAGAGTGAATAACTGGTCGGTTGTGCTTCTACCGGGACGAAAGCCGCACTGCTCATCTCCTAATCGTGCCTCGACCACAGCTCTGCAACGCGTTTCCAGCACCTTGGCAAAGACTTTTCCGGGGAGACTTAAAAGTGATATACCCCTGTAATTGGAGCAATCCCTTTTATCCCCTTTCTTGAAAAGGGGCACAATCACCCCAATCTGCCAATCGCTGGGAGTTTCGCCGCATTCCCAGGCCACTTTAATGACACGAGAGAGCCATTTGACTCCCTCTTCACCTAAGGCCTTTAGCATTTCTGGCCGGATTTCATCCACTCCGGCAGATTTGCCAGCTTTTAGCGATTTGATCGCAAAAGTGACTTCCTCTACCGTGGGACTATTTTCCGCCCTGCTTAAGGCGATGGATGTGTCATCCTCAATGCCCTGGATTGGATTGAGCAATTCGGAAAAGTGCTCGCTCCATCTGCGCAAGATGTCCTCCTCATTAGAAAGAAGTGTACCATCTTTGGATTTGACTCCTTCGATAATGTTCCACTTCCTTCCTCTAAGACGGCGGATGGTCTGCCAGAACACCTTGCTTGCAGATCTGTGATCGCGGTCCAATTTTTCGCCGAACTCCTTCCAAGAATGTTCTTTGGCTGCTTTAACAGCCAATTTGCAAGTTCTTCGCGCCTCAATGTACCGGTTTCGAGAAGGAGAGTCCCCCAAGTGAATCCACACCTTGAAAGCCTTCTTCTTCTCTCTGATAGCTTCTTGAACTCCGGGGGTTTTAAACCACGCAGTTCTTTTCTCACCACCAGCCGCCACACCGAGCCGCTTCACTCCGCAAACATGTCCTGCAGAGGCAATAACTGCTGTTGAAAACAGCTGCCATTCTTCCTCTACATTCAATGGAACATTTGGAATTTGTTCAAACCTTGCAGATACCTGCCGTGCAAATTCCTCCCGTATCTCATCGTTCTGTAGCCCCTCCCACCGTATGCGCGTAACCATTCTTGGTTTACGCTTTGGCAGGATAGGTATTTGATCGTTGAGATACAATTTGCACAACACCAGGTGGTGATCAGTTGACAGTTCAGCCCCTCTCAACACACGAACATCACAAACCATCCTTTTAATACACGATGGTACCACAAAGAAATCTATCAGCGATTTCTGCTGAAGACTTCGACGGTACCATGTGTATTTATGGATATCTTTGTGTGGAAAGAAAGTGTTCATAATGGACATTCCATTTGAACAACAAAAGTCCAACAACTTCTCTCCGTTCGCGTTCTGATCGGGGTCACCGTGTTTCCCAATCGCGCTGCCCCATGTCGAGAAATCCGCACCCACGTGAGCATTGAAATCACCCATCAGGATATAAGAATCCATATCCGCAACCTTTTCAAGGGCTGCATCAACTTCATCTAAGAAAGCTGCGTACCCTGACTCCAGATTCGGTGCATACACCTGCACTAGAGCCAGAGTTGATCTTTCAAGCTTAAGCTTTAAGATCGCAACTCTCCCTCCTAACGGAATCCACTCCAATACTCTGCCTGACAGCCTGGGACTTGTGAGTATCCCCACTCCCGCCTGAGCAGACATTGAAGGTGCTACTCCCGACATGAAGAGTTTCCACCCATCTGCAAGGTCCACAGTTCTAGAACCCCTTTGCTTTGTTGAGGAAACACCAACTATATCTAGTCGATATTTAACAGCCTCCCCAACAAGCTCCAGGTCTTTTCCCGTGAGCGAAGAGATGTTCCACGTGCCTATCCTAAGTCGATGCCGTTGTCGAGTTGTCGAAAGTCCACTTATGCCCCTATTGGTGCATAGCGCATCCACCCTCTGACCCCCATAATGGTTTGCGAGACCATTGACAGGAAGCTCGTAGCCGTTTCGGGTTAAACCCGGCCGACTGCCGAGCGTGACAAGCCGACCACCAGACGCTCGCAGACTGCCACCCTTCAGGCCTGGCTCCAAAGGGCGCCCTATGTTGACAGGCTTGGCAATATCCGAGGCTCGCTTTCTTCTTTTTGTCATCATTGGGTGTGTGCTTCGTTAGCCATGTCTAGGTGAACCTAGGTGAACCTAGACATGTTGCCCGCCCCCCACCACGGGGAGGTCAGCTACATGAGGGGGCGTCTTGAAATATTTATTAAGATAAGTTGTTAGGTACCTACTATACAGGGGGAGCTTAGTTTAAAACTTTAACGAGTGTATTAAATACATTATAACAAATATCGCACCTCCAGTAAAACAATGACGTAAGTGCAAAAGTTTGAATTAAGTATGTCAAAAGCATACAAAATTTTAGGTTTTTTCCAATAAAACAAAGACCTTCTTGATAAACACTAATTTTGCCACTAGGGGGCTGATGCGTCTTTGTGCCGTCATTGAAAAAAAAAACCCCTTGTGAAGTGATTAAAAATGCATACATAAAAGACCCTGTCTACAAAAAGGAACCTATCATTTAAAAGTACGTTTAGTCTAAAGCGGCTTGGGCTTTTGAATACCTACTGTCCAAAAAGCATTTAGAAGACTCTAACTTTGTCGTGATGCTTCGATATTTCTCACTAACATGCAATTGAATCAATAGAACGGACCTACAAATTTATGCCGAGTCAAAACGACTGAATTGAGAAGCCTTTTTAGGAGAGTTTTACTCTCGGATGTTTGTCAGACATTCGCGAAAGGTATCGCAGTGTAAAAACCTTACGATGTAAAATGTCCGGGGATCGAATCTGTGACACCTCGCAAAGTAGTCCAACACATTAACCACTGAGCCACTGCACCCATATTGATACGTGTTTCAAAACAGCAATTCAACAATAAGAACTAGGGTTTTTCCAAAAACGAAGGACGGTCTTATGTACATAAGCAAATAATACAACTTTTTTTTGATTTTTTGATTTTAAGAATGGAGTGGTAGCGTGCAGAATATTTAGCCAAGCCCAGCTGGAGATTTCTCGATTTCTTTGATGTTGAGGAATTGTATCGTAAAAAACATAAACTCACTAGAGAAATCTATACACAGTTCGAATCTAAGAATACTTACCTAACTTTATCATGTCGCAGTTGCGAGAAATATTTTTAGTTGGAGTGATGCCAGTTTTCATTACAGAAAGTATTGGCCTCTCCTGACATATTGGTTGAGGCCTAGGTACGGACTGCAGCGCCACCTAAGTAAATAATTCGGAGATCAGTTTAGTCGTGACATTTATAGCATCATGTCCTGTTCTAAACCGAAACTAAAAACTCGTAATCTTATTTTTCTCAACGCACTTCAAAAGGACTCTATTAACGACTACAAAGTCACCGCTCGCCAAATTCGGATTTAAATGCACACATTTTTGTGCGTGCGAAATAACCATTAAAATAAAATTGTGTCATTTGAATTACCCTTATCAAAACAAAAAAAAATATAACAAAAGTAATGCGACGGTTCGTATTAAGAAATAAACCGGAATTATAGATACTGTTAGCTCATATTAGCTCGTAAAATTGAATGCACTTGGTTGATAAATTAAATCCACCCAATGTAGACCTTCACCTTTCCTGATCCTCCCATTAAAGGTCCTTCCAGTTTATTGCTCTCCTTTAAAACGATGTATCATAAAATTAATCCAACCGAATGTGAACGAATTGAATGTTTATATAAATGTGTTGGAGTACAATTTAAGGACATATCCTGTCAATAGAATTTCCGCAATTTAAGAGATTTTAGATTTATTTTGCACAACGAAAGGTGTTGGATGAGAAATTCATTTTGGGTGATTGCTTTCAAAGTGGGAGGATACACCGGCACTCCCACATACAGGCATATAAAAACATAATCCCAATCACCACCCTCGTGATTCCATGACTTTTGCACACTGACAGCAAACAGGAAAAGGGTAGGTAGATGAAGACTTATCCGGAGCGGCGGGCATATCGAATGATGATTCATGGTTTTAGTTTTCACATATTCGTTCAATTTTGTATTTTATTTTATTTCGATAGATAATTTTTAAATGGTTGCTTTCACAGGTTATTCTGTAGAAGTGGTGATGTAAAGATGAGTTAAAGATGAAAGATCTAAATAAATGCGTTTGAGAAGAATCCACTGGACAAATTAAAGCAAAACGCGGATTTGTATCACAGTCGCCTATTTCACTAACAAACAAATTGTTTTCCAAGGGATTTCCCGATTCTTAATATCCTTTTGTTCGTTTAATGTGTTAAAATATTAAGTATAAGTTGCAGATACATCTTACAAACTTTAAAAGTTTAAAACCGCTTCAAAGTTATTAAAATAGATTTACCAAATCGACTTAGGGACATGTAATTAGTAATTATGTAATTACAAACTTTCTCTAATGTTTGCTATAAATATAGACATTTTTGATAAACAACAAGTTTTAAATCCAAACACTAGTGGTGGAGATTATTAATTAATGAATGTATTTGAAACCAATAACAACTTTGGACCACTTAAAGGACCATCTAGAAGGGTTAATATTTAATTGCAATTGAACATTACCAACCAACAATGCTGTAAAAACCTAACCAAAACCTGACGAAAAAAAATTGACTCGTTTCGCTTACCCCAAACGGAGCAATAAGTGAAGTTGTTAACAGCCAATATATTATTTTTATCACCGGCTCAGCCGTACTTTATTAGCATTTAATGGCCATTAAAATGTGGGGTTGAGAAACGGCGACCTTAAAATGTCCCTATACATACACTCATGTTCGGTGTGGCGATTGAATTGGGTAACAGTGGACTGGGGTTTTTGGAATGTTGGGCTGGTAAGTTGCTTTGCTGTTAATTTTCATTTAATGGAGAAATCCTTTGAAAGGATATAAAATGCACTCTCTCTCGTTCCTTGTTGTGTGGATTATTGGCGCAAATTTAATTCATCCTGAAAAATATGAAAATTACAAAATTTAATCCCGTGTGCACAATTTGTGCCTTTAGTTTATGGAAATCCTTATAAAATTAATTCTGCTTTGAAGTGTAACACCATTAACGAGTCAGGGGACCGTGCAAGTGCATTTGACTGCTCACGCATGCTTTTGATTGGTATGGTGTGGTGTGCCTTGTAGGTACCTACGTTAAGTTGTGGAAAATCGCGTTTTTTATACTTAAAATATGTGTTTAGTTGTGTCCTATTGATTGAGGTTATTTTTGTGTCAAGCTAATGATATGGATATAGCCTGATGGTTGGAAACATATATGTGAGAAACTCATTTCTAATTTATGAAGTTAAAATGTCCTCACAAAGGTAATGGGATATCAGCTTCTCGTAACTACGCTTTTGTTGATACTAAAACAATTTAAATTGTCGATGTTTATGCTTTGAACTTTAGGTCAAATTTATAAAAATAATACGCAACTATTTAGGCCAGATTTCGTTCAGTGTGATATGGTTTTGTTGCACTTAATACTTTTGTATAAGTTGGAAAAATAAAGAAAAAATAATCAAAAATAAAAACAAAACTTAAAATGGCAGAAACATTGGTTCAAGATCAGATCAAGCGCTCTGATTACCGCAAAACAGATGTATATTTGGCATTTAAAACGGAGATTCAATCTTCCTTATCGCTTGAAACATGAGGCCAGGGATTCGAAGATAATCTTGAGTAGAGAATTATTAACAAATCAGTCGATGTTGGCGAGGTATGTATTCGACTTGTTTTGGCTTTATTCACATCTTCGTATAGCTCATAAGTTCGCGATTGTATAATTTTCTCCATACGCCCACGTCACATAAGGGACAAAAAATCTGTCGAAAAATTCGATAGAAGTCACGTTTATAGTCACTGCTACTCGATGAACTTCTGCGTACTGTCAAAATTACTGTCGAAATCGATATACATGGTAGGTGCCGCGAAATAAAGTCAAAGTTTACAAGGTCGAATCCATTTCAGATTGGAAATAATGTCGAATTTTCAAAATTTTTGCGTTCGACTTTATTTCAAAAAAATGGAAATAATGTCGATCGCTTAAATGGGCCTCCGCACACGAGACTAATTCTCCCGGCATAAAACCGATTTAGTAGGCGAGGGGACTGAAGTGAGGGGAAAAAACGGAATAAAATGTTCTGCCGAGTTTGAGTGGTTGAACAAGGCATAAAACTAATACATAAACAAATTTAAAAATATTTCAATTGTGAAAATAATACTACACAATGAAAAGGGGTTCATATATATAATTTTTCTGCCGAAAGAAATCATCCCGTGTGCGGAGGCCCAATAAGATCATTTCAGCCCACCTACTCCAAATCCTATACATTAACCCCGCAGGGGGTTTTATTACATGTTTCATTGCTTATGGGATTTTTTTTTAATTTTCGACGTAAATTCCCTTTAGTCGGCTCTCACATTGAGGCAACATTCAATAAGCAACTTAGCAATAGGAAACACGCAATATTATCGCTCACAGTTATTTTACTTTGAAGTAAATTAGAGGTCTCACATTAAAGCAACTAAATATCGCTCGAACGAAAAATGTTGCTGATTGCTTATTGGCAGTTGCTATAGTAACTATAGTTGCTTATTGCTTGTTGCCTCAATCTGAGAGCCGCCTTACACCACCTTTATTCCCTAAATCATGAATAAAGGTGCAGTTCGACATTATTTTCAATCTGGAATGAAAATAACACAATTCGACCTTATTTTCTTCGTCTTTTTTTTAAGGCACCTACATGGTAACCAATTCTGATAGAGGAACACAACTTTAGTCGCGAGCTCACTAAAGAATATGTGCTAAACATGCAGTCATTGTTAAAAATTCCCGAAAAGACTGCAGTAAATTCACTGCAATCAAATATATACGCTAAGAGATTCCATCTATCGGACATTGCCAGTAGCTAAAACAAATCGTGTTTCTCAAGAGACATGGTTGTAAAAAAAAAAAATAAATGCATAGATGGCGCAACAGGAATGTAGACAAAACACCCTAGGCCTAGCTTCTTACAACCATTCGTTTGTGTAAATTTTTGGGACGAATGGAAGGGACCGAACGGCTGAATTGAGAAACTTTTTCAGGACAGTTATACTCTCGGATGTTTGGCAGACGTTCGCGGAAGGTGGTGCAGTGTAAAAAGCCTTAAGATGTAATTTGTGTTTTTTCGGGGATCGAACCTGGGACCCCTCGCACAGTAGTCCAACATACTAACCACTGAGCCACTGCGCCCACGGCATGGTTCTACGAATTTAAAACTTCTTTCAAATCTAAAAAATCTGAAATATAAAAAGTTCAGCTCAATTAATTCCAAATATTTTTTATTTTTATTACCAACTTTTTATCAATTATTCTGAGAAAGCCAATCGAATATTTGTTGAATTTCCTTCCATTCATAACAGAAAAAAAAAGTTTAATTGAGAAAGACCAAGTCTTATTGTACAACCTAAACTAAAAATGTTAATAAATTGAAATTGAAATTGAAATTGAAATTGAAATTGAAATTGAAATTGAAATTGAAATTGAAATTGAATGCCTAGGTCCACATATGGACCTGTGGCACCAATTATTTATTTATTACCTACATTCAATATTTTTATTCCCAGCTTTCCGTGTGCATACACTCTTACAAGTTCGACCAGCACCGCATAGTAAAAGTCAAACATAATTCGCAATAAGCCTCCCAAGAGCATGCCTTACCTTTCAGCAAGCACCCTTTGATTAATAGCAAACAAGAATGAAATCATTTCTCATACATACAACACCACTTGCACATTAATAATTCGCAAATCTCCTTTGCTGCATGTGTTGTGTATCCATCCCTTTGCACATAGATCCTTCCGCAATAACAACAATGTGTTCGCTCCGATTCACACATCTGTGGCCGTAACCGAAATAAGTAACTTGGTCAAGAAAAATCAAGCAAATCCACCCACCATAAAGTTTGTGGTCCCGCCAACTCGTCCCAAATTCCAAAATCCTATTTTGACACATATTACAACAAGTGTCCAATGCGCATAATCTGACATTTCTCCGTTACCTTCTTTCCTCTTCCGGTCGAACTGTTTGTGGATCGTATTCTACCCGACCCACAAATGAACTTTCATGGTGAAAGAGCAACATTTTGAGTGAATTTTTGTTCCGAAAAAATACACCCATCTCATTGGGATATCCATGCCTCTGTCAAGGATTTACTTGAGCAGTTAAAAATGGTCCATCGTATTGTCAGCATCCCGGGCATTTTGACATCCGCTGCTGGACCTTGAAAGTGCTAATTTTTTTTTGTGTTCTCCCAAGAAAAAGAAAGAAAAATTGAAAAGCCATCATATTGTGTCCTAAGTTGTGTGTCCTTTTTCTTTTGGTGTGTTGTTTGCATTGTGAATTTTAAGTTGAAATAGTGGTGTCCTTAAACCCGGGAAGTGACACAAATCGAAAATTGGTAGTAAAAGAAAGAATCGGTTTTCATTTGGCTTGCGAACAAAAGCAACAAGGATATATACACACGCACCGCACGTATGTGTAGTGCACACCATCGTGTCAGTTGTTTGTTCGTTCGTTCGTTTTTCGTGGTCTCGTTTTGGCAGTGAAAAGCCTCGCTGTGGTGTGATTATTATTAGTTCTAGATAAAAAGAAAATAGGTATACGGATATATTCCAACACGAACGACGAGTATCAGATATGAAAGTGTTCTTACCAAGATTGTAGGAGTATCCTTTATTTTTGCTCTCACCCGCTGCTGTATATCTGTGTGGGCTCCCCCTCCCTACCCCGGAGAATGGGTGAGACTTTTCGATACGCGATGGGTTACGTGTCCTCGTAATAAATAATACTCTTCATATATAATCTTTTCACTTTTTCCTTTATTTTGTTTTGTTCGGTGTTGTGTGGTGGTGGCTCATTTTACGTGCATCAAAAGATGTAAAAGCAATCGCGGAAGTGGAGGAATCACTACAGGAGGATCCAGAGCGGGAGGAATATTTGTCTTTCCCTTGCTATGCACGGCCGGGATGTTGTCTAGTTCGCTGATTTCTTGATGTGGCTCATTCGAATTTGATGGTGTTCCAAGGGTTATATAATTAAAAATAGTCATCGCACAGGGTTCACTATCAGTATTGATGTAAAATCCGAATGTATCCATACTAATTAGGTTGGCAAGGATATTAACATGATTTTCCTCACAACTGCAACTAAAAAGGTTTGTTTACATTTTTTTTATACATCTTTAACATTGTTTTCTTTATAAGCACAGCGACACCAAACCTAGAACGTGTCCTGTTTGCCTAATGATAATTTTGGGACATTTTAGATTCATGGCTATGAAATGATTTATCGACGGTAATTGCGGGGACCATGGTATTAGCTTTGATTGAGATGGAATTATTCGGTTGGTTGAGTTTAATTTTAATTGAACCTTTTTTTCGATTTTTCGGGAGCAATTTTGGCCCGATTGATGGGAATGATGGACTTTCGGGGGAATTTCATTTTTTGGAAATTCTCTGATACGCGTTTCCTGCGGCCATGGCGGACGGAAACAGTGGAAATTGTTTTGGGACTTTAGTGATTTTGATTGGGTCAATATAGGGTTGGTTGAATATGAATCGTTGGTGAATTTTTTTTTAGACAGTAGGTCTTTGAAAGAATGATTTATTATGGCGTCTTTTTAATTGCTAAACCACAGCTCGCTTAAGCGATGTTATTTTCTGAACTTAGATGAATTAGGTCCACTTTGGGTGAGGCAGAGGTCGATAAAAATATTCTGATGCGACTAACCTAAGCGAATTTAGTTCTAAGTTAGCCAAGTCTGAATAAGTATTCAAGAAATTTATAAAACTACTTATTTCAACAATTTTAAATTTCCTCTTCTTTTATTTATACGCATTTCGGTGAGTATTTATTAAATTGTTATGTTGGCTTCTATTATTCAACTGTTTGTCAGTTCAATTCTGATGAAACATTTTTTTTCCAAAAATGGGACGTACTTCGCACCACCACTGAAGATAACGTGCCTACACATTTGTCAATATTGAGAACAATTTTGATTCATATTTTGGGCTTCAAAACTTGTTAGCTTTTGGAGTAATGAAACCTGTTAAAAACTTAAAGGTAAAGCTAAGGCTTTGAACATATTGCTTATTCTATAGATATTGTTATAGCCGGCTTTGGAAAGTTGTTCAATCAGAGATATCATCCGTTCTACTCCTTTTTATCTTTAAAATCATCTGAAATAATTTTAAATATTATAATTATTCTAGTTTCATTTAAGACCTACCATTTCTGACCTTTCGGCTGTCTTTCTGTAGTCGTAAAAGCACAAACCAGTAAGAACTAGACCGCCGACTTCCCGTGCACCTACCCGATTCTCCCCGGAAAAAATTACCCTGTCTCTGAATACGTGTAAATGTCAAAATTATTGGCGGCAATGATTGTGCATGCTATACCATGGGCCTACTATTTTTTATGTATGCGTGTGTTAATGGCGCTCCTTTGATTTTGTACAGCACCAATACATGAAAAATCCTGGGCTTCCGGCAGCTTGTAGGCAAAGCCTGTTATGTGGGAGGAGTCGACGGTCTGTTGTTACTGGTTTGTGCGTAAAAGCCTCCATTATGGCCAGTTTAAAGTGAGAGCTACGTCCAGTTGGTGATCGTATGGTACTCATACTTTTCTCATTTTCACGTTTAAAAAGATCATTATGGTGCTAGAACCAGTTGATTCTGATATCGAAAATCCCCAATGCAATGAGCAAACTGCGCGATTTGATTCTGGGTAAAGAAAAATAAAAAGGGCGTTGAAAATACAACCGCATATTCTATATAGACTTTGCTTCAGTCGTACTGCCTTTTTAGTATGTGAATAAAGGCTAAAACCAGTACAGTAACAACTTGATCCAAATTAAGTACTGGGACAATACACTTTCGTAGTATAGCAGTCGGAGAGCTATTATATTCCATTTGACTAAACTGTCTTCACAGAATTTCTAATAAGTTCGACGTTATGCAATTTTATGCAAAGTACTACAAAAGTCATACATTTTGGGGAAAATTGTACATTCATTATACCTACTGTGAAGACATTTGTTCATCATACCTTTATCGAGATTAAAAACTTTTTCAGCTAACAAGCAGTCCGTATTAAAATAAGCTGGCCAACACTTAAAAAAAACCACTCAATGAAATTCTTCAACCGCAATGCCGCTAAGTGCATCGTAACGTCTTTCGATTCCTCTTTAAAAAAAAAACACTTACTGTCAAGTTGCATACAGAAATTTCTCTGCATATCATCAAAACTGTGACATTTATCCTTTCTACGAAACAGACTGACACCAAAGTGACTACATCTTCAGTGGAAAATAAGCAGCACTTCTGCTTTCATAGCAAATTGAAAAAGTATACACCAACCCGTCATACACTGTCAAGGACAATGAGTTTTACTATAGGAAAAAACCTCATCAACTAGGGTAAAGAAACATCCACTTCGAGTCCTCTTTCAAGACATCCTCTCACCGAAAATTGTTTCATTCTCTCGAATAATCATAGTCGACGGAATATAGTGCTACTACAACATCGCTCATCCTCATTGTGTGTCTGGACATTTTCTATGCTTTTCATTGCAGTTTTCTACACAAAAGTTTCCCCTTTCATGGCACGTAGCAGGTCAACCATCACGATGTGGTAAACCATCACTGTAGGTATCCTTAGGAGACGAGCAGTCCTCTTTTGTTTATTTCACTGAGCTATGAGATAAAATTTAAAACCACAACAAGGCAAGACTATGACAGAAAATAATTTCCAATATATCGATAAAATTAGCGACTCAAAATGAAAGCATGCAAATCCCTTATCCTTTTGCAGAAATAACTTGCTAATAATAACTTTGCCAAAGAAATAAATCAATGGAAAAGAGCTGTTTCGCCAAAGTTCACGCAAGTAATTCAATCTAAAGATGACTTTAAAAATGGAAGCCGGTACACTACCACCCACAACGTTCGTAATCATTTTGATTGATGAACTGGGTGGATCTGGGCTGTAGGGTAGTCAACATTGAGTAACCACCTTTTGATAAAATTATATTATATGTTCCCCGAAGGATGCCAGGATGGTTATGTTTACATGAACTAGTGAATCTTACCGCAAGAACTAGAAGGCAACAGGGCATGAAGCGAAAGGCATAATCGAGTGTTGCACGAGAGCAACGAGACAAAGTACTTCATACTGCACATGGCACATGGTATATCGTAAAACGAAGAAAAACTAGTTCAATAATTCACTGTTTGCCATTTAATTAAGTTAATTAGAGTGCTGCTGCAGCGGGAATGCGAAAAGTTCATGCGCGATGTATGACAAGCAGAGCTCTTAAATAAAAGTCCTTCGACGCGTGCATACAATGGGAAATGCTTGCCATAGCTAGCGCTCTTTGGATAGACGGGAGTTTTGATATTAAACGATGTGCCTGAGGGAGAAATATATATCCACTGACAGATGCTGTTGAATGCGCCATGCTGAGAGACAGATTTCGTTACTAAGAAACAGTTTTGATACGAGTTTTAAACTTTAAGTAACTTTTTGTTGGGGTGAGCTGATCCGGGTAAGGTTGCGTTTTATTGGATTTTTGAAAGGAAATTTCTGTTGCATTTTTATGAGCGTAATACCATGTAACCTCTGCCGTTTGCCTGAATCATTGTACTCAAGGAGTTTCAACTTACAGTACTATGTATTTGCCCTATATCAATGAATAATACTACTTGAATCTTGAAAGACTGCTTATACATCGTAAGTCCGCGATAAAATCGTCAGCTTAGTATCTGAACTTAAAAAGCCCTCATCCACTAAAACTATCTATACTTTCCTACTTCTGAGAATCTATTACTTTCACTGTGCCTTCATTTTATCTTAGGACTTCCGCACACGACTCGTATCGTCATCGTATCGTCATCGTCATATCATTTCAATTTGCTGTGCAGCTACGATGACGATAGGCGTACCGCACACGACGCAAAAATACAGAGCGTAAAAATGTCGCCTGACATTATTTTTTTTTAAATAAAATACGTAGGTATTGAAAAATGTAAATAAACTCCAAGCGTACTCGTACAAATACGATAAGCGGCCGACATTGCTCGGCCTCCGTTCTTACAGAATTCCGTTTGAATATCTTTGGAGTACGTATACAGAGTTGGGTAAAGTGATAAGCATATTCAGGTTGGGACCGTCGGAGCGACAAGCAGGACTATTGCGAGCTCCATGACTCTTAGCTAAGGCTTTGGCAATGTGAAAGCAGCATTAAGCACTTGATTAGGCTGAAAATCGTAGTTGTGTTAAATAAAGACAAAAAGTCACTTGGGCGTATACGTAACATTTTTTTATATGTTTTGATTGAAATTTTCTTTGGTAACAAAATGCAAACCAACGAGAATTTGTTGAGAATTTGCACATTTCTGGTATAACGACGTGGATGCTAATGTTTATTCATATTGAAAATGGGTTACATGTAGATGGAAACGGGAAACTTCTGGGTGTGATGTTAGATTTAGGTTTAAGCAAAAAGCAAAAAAGCTAAAGCTCTGCTAAGCTCTCTGTTAAGCGCTTCTAGTCCTTTGGGCATCTTGCGACGAAGAGATCTAAGCTAATAAGCCCAATTCTCGTAAACTCATTTCATTGCCAACCTGCATATTCAGGTTGGGACGCATTTCAAAATTTCAAATTAATACTACGACGAATGGTTCGTAAGTTAAGAAAAGGGTCCCCTTAAAAGAGATCATTGCCAATAACTCGAGCCCCAAGCAAAATTTCCAAAATGGAAGAAGTCGATTTCCTTCATTTCTTATATAGAGTAAACGGATCGAGTTTGAAGTCAATCGGATGAAAAATAAGAAAATTCCCATACAAAATGTTGCCCCCATTTACCCCTTTAATGGTTTAATTTTGAAATATTCTTTCGTATTTTTTGTTACAGTATACATGAATACTCTGGGCGCAGTAGCGCAGTGGTTAGTGTGCTGGACTACTGTGCGAGGGATCACAAATTACATCTTAAAGATTTTTCTACTGCGCCACCTCTCGCGAATGTCTGACAAACATCCGAGAGTATGAGTGTCATGAAAAAGCTTCTCAATAAAGCCGTTCGGACTCGGCATAAAATTGTAGGTCTTTTCCATTCGTCCCAAAAATAGAAACTCACATAAAACGAATGGTTGCGAGAAGCTAGGCCTTGGGTGTCACCTGCCTGTTGCGCCACCTATTTATTTATTTTTTTATATATGAATACATCATGATCAAAGGAAAAAATTCAGAGAGATGGCCTAGCAAGTCGTGCAAATAATTTTCAAAAACTTATTTGATTACTACAGTCAAATAGTTAGGCCATGAATTTAGACAGACTTACTAACTGGATGCTCAGAATTCTATTTCGAAAGTTACAGATACTCCGGGAAATGTACACACGTTTGGTAACAAATAAATCAAATTGAATGCGATGCATGTAGGGATCCAACTAAAATTCGAGTTTGCTATTTGTATAAATTTTCTATATGTATTCATAAAAATATGCACAAGCTAGATATATGAATCTGGCAAAACCAAATTGGCTGGACCGTAAAACAACGATGCCAAGTGCATAATTTTTAGTTGTAAACAAAACAGTTAAGAGGAAGCTCCAAGTTGCATTCGCTTTTATTTTCAAAATCACCACACGAAATGGAAATCTGAATATTTGCATGTTTTCAACCGTAACTACTCCATTTCAATGGGTTAACAAATCATAAATCCCACCCTCTATTGAACAAACACAAATGCAATTTAGGTCTCCCTCTGTACCTGTATTGTTTTTATTTGCTCGCAAAACTCTACTGTGTGAACAACCACAGTACGGGAAATTGCAAAATCAATATCCGAATTCTCATCCCACTGATGATTCATAGAAGGCTTTACAGCTACCATGTGGCGGTAGTCGAATTCAATCATCTCGAAAAGACAGACAGCGATAGACACACATCCTCAATGGCAGCACTGATCAGAGAATGGGGATGAATATGGAGAGTGACGGCTTTCCTTCAGGGTAGGCAATAAAATGTGGAATTAATCAAAATAAAAGCAATACAAACACAATTTCTCGCCCACACATCCTCGACCGCAAAATACGTCATTTAGACAGGTGTACTGGCAAGAATGTATTTCCCATTGACCAATTAAACATTAAACAGTGTAACTAGCATCTTGAATAAATAAGCGATACATAATAAACCGGCTTATAGAGTGTTTCAAAGCAAAGGAATTAACCAGGTATTGAGTGGGTGTCACAGCGGAAGTATATGGGTAGGTATGGCAAATCCCCGGCACAAATATGTTTGCTTAGCTACATAATACTACCTTTTTGCGGCGCGGCAGCAAAATTAGCCAACTTTCTGAGCGATTAATTAATTATTCGACTGGGCTTATGGAATACTCTTGCGTGTAGCATGTGTTTGTTTTTATGAAGGCAAGGATTTGCGAATGTTAACTGCGTTGGAATTCGATACTTAAATACCGCCACCTCGGTTAAAGAGGATTTCCGGATCTGTTTTGTTCATTCTTAGACGCTAGTGGTGCGATGACCCAGATTTTGCTCAGATGAAAGTACCATCAGATGAGAAGTATACAAAGGACTTAACTTAATCACACAATATTGACTTTAACTCTGCGGCAGCGCTGAAAATCATAGAAAACGTACAGCGAGTGGGTGTGTGTGTGTGTGTGTATTTAGGGCGAGGCAAGTAGGACTGATTAGTAGAGAAGGTTGCGAGAAAGCCGATGAATGAAAATTACGTGGGATCTAACATGGAATTGTTGCTTTTTTTTGCCTCTCTTCTTCTCCTCTGGATTAGCTGGGGAGTATAAAAGGAATCGTTTTCCTTCTGAGAGAATGTTTGACTTTTGCCTTATTGCATTGATTTGCCGAAGCGGTAGTGGAAGAGGGGTATATTTGTATGGGAAGTGCTACTAAAGTTGAAGATTTTTATCTCTGAATTGTAATAAGAGATTCTGCGATTAGGACTGTCGGAGCGACAAGCAGGACTATTGCGAGCTCCATGACTCTTAGCTAAGGCTTTGGCAATGTGAAAGCAGCATTAAGCACTTGATTAGGCTGAAAACCGTAGTTGTGTTAAATAAAGAGAAAAAGACACTTGGGCGTATACGTAACATTTTGTTATTTGTTTTGCTTGAAATTTTCTTTGGTAACAAAAATGCGAACCAACGAGAATTTGTTGAGGATTTGCACATTTCTGGTGGAACGACGTGGATGCTAATGTTTATTGATATTGGAAGTGGCTTACATGTAGATGGAAACGAACAACCTATTGGTCTGTTAGATTTAGATTTAAGCTTAAGACCTTATATAAGTTAATCTGGGATCGTTAATCCCAGAGATTTTATTAAAAGTGATTACAGGTTTTACTCTATCCATTAACTGTATCCACTAACGCTTTTACTGCCTTTTAACTGCACGGAACCATCTCAATATAGACCAGTTGCTGCCAACTTAATGGGAATATCATGTGCACAAGCTCGCCATAACACTTTGCAAGGACACAGTCATAACAGTTAAACAAAACTCTACAACCACTGGCGGGTACTTAATTAAACTTGCCATAATCATAACACCATGAGGGCTTAACCGAGGCAGTGGGAATAGAGTCTAAAGTATCCACAGGGACCATAACAATTTGAGAATGTAAAGAAACTGCCACCATTCGGCATTACACCCACCATAAAGTCGCTCATATCTAGGATAGTGTACCCTACGACACGACTATACCCAAATCTAATCATTTCCGCTCTGTTTGATTTCACAGAAGAATGACTCTGCAGGACACAAACAAAATGTCCCCTCCGCAATCGCAACAACACAACTGTAGCGAAACCTACCCCTTGTCAGCCTTAACAAAACCGATTTGGACAGAAACCTAATTACATGGCAAATTTCATGATACAATGATTAGTGGAGTTATTTTATTGCCATATGACTAAACAGGAACGGACATCCTGGCAGTATTACCCAAGACAAAGGAGCATTTGCCCCCACAAAAAGGCGCCTACTACAGGAATGCTTGGCACAGATTTCCTTTAGTGTGGTCATTCTCCCTCGATCCCTTTTCCATTTCGTAAAAGATTTATGGTATCATAAATCCTTTGATATGGTTCTTCAGTTGGAGGGTATGGGTCCTAGTACCAATTCCATTCATCTCATTTACGTAGAATGGCAATCACATAATGGAGCACCTGCTATACAGCATATACACATCTCGCAATCACAATCGCCTAATTTGTCCTTGAATCCTTCTATCGTATAGAGGCATTTTTTTGTCTTTCTGATGGGATATATATCTACCTACCTTCAGTGCCATGGATTCATTTGTCCCGTATTCCTATACGTGCCTTACATTCACTGGCATAGGGAAAGTTTATCGACAAATTTTGCATAAGTGACTTGAAGTTGTAAACGGTTTTTTCTTGTCCTTTTTCTTTTTAAAGTTTTATGTATGCTGTGGGGCTACAGCTACATAGAACTTTTGCTGTAGAAGGGTTAAAGTGAAAGTTGAACAAGTGTTTACCTATAGCAAAAAAAAAAGTAAATAATAATTACAAAGAACTTAAGCTTACTTAAGTTGTTTTGTTGGCATTTTGCTTATCCCTTTCGTGTGGCATTTGGGAATTTTAATTTCAGTCGAGAGTTGGCAGCCAACTATTGTGTTAACTACTGTGTGTTCAATTCGGCTTGTGAGTGTTTTGTTATCCTTTTTTGCAATAAACGTCATTGCACAATGATTATAAAAGGTAAAGTTGAGTCGTGCTGGGTTTGCAAATTTGTTGCAGTTTGATCTAACAAAGTAATGTCATGAATAAAATACTGCTGCGTTAAAATTTGAAGTGGACATTACAGGTTTTAATTAAAATATGTTGAGGAGAATGGCAACATAGTTGAAGGGGGAATTTATGCAATTGTTGAAGAGGTATTTCAGGCGAATAATACGAGAACAAAGAGAGTATTATGGTTTATGGCACAAACTACATAAATAGTAGACCTTCAGATCAGAGTAAAAACAGAGGCACTGCCTACATGCTGTTTTCAATGTTATATGTGTGCCACGTAAACTAAATAAACACACTCATACACATTTCATAGTTCATTCATTATTTCACCTTCTGCCATAGAATTTCTTGTTTTTTGCATTTTCACACAAAATAAAAAAACAGTTTGAAAAACCGACAGTGAATTTTTATTTAAAATTTTGTGGGAAAAACTTTTATTATGTAGTTTTTAGTTTAGTTTTAAAAGCCAAGTTTTTATTACAGCCTTCACCAATACACACGGCTTAGGAAATATATACAGTAAGCGACAAAAGTGAGTGAACAGCAATGCTCCTTTGAGTTTGGTTCTGGAAACAGGTCTAAAAATTCAACAATATGTACAAAGTTTGTTAACGAAATAACAACAATAAAACATATTTCATTTCGACAGAAAAAAAAAAATACTTTAGGCTAGGGCCCCTATTGTGACTGTCGATAGTTAATCATTGATCGACAACTGTCGATCGATCGAGAACTGTGATTGTCGATTGCCATCAATATTTGTCGATTTGACAGTCGCTTACAAATGTCTGATCGATGCTTTCTCTTGGAAGTGAAAAAATTTTGTGCGTACGTAGGGTTGCCAGATTAATAGCTACGAAAATGGGAACATCGTGAGTTTTCTAGGGAACAAGTGTTCAAAAGGGGGCCAACATTTTTCTTTATTTTTGAATACCAGAAAAAGCATCAAATAAAAATTATAATTAATAGGCATTCAACTAAAAAAAAATAAATGAAACAAAAACAACAAAAATAAAGAACAATTTACTAAAAACGAATGAGAATCATTTTATTAAAGTTATTTTCTTTTATTGAATTTTGACTTAATAATGGGGACGGTGGTTTGTATTAGGGGGGACAAACAGCGTTTTTGTATGAAAAAGGGGGACTGTCTCCCCTAAAGGGGGGCGTCTGGCATCCCTATGCGTACGAATAGCTAAAATCAATCGACGCAATCGACAATTGTCGTGACGATCGCTGATCGACAATCACAATAAGGGCCTAGGTTTGTAGGCTGGCGGGTAGTTAGTTCTCCATGCCACACTCAGGTTAATACTGACCCATTGTGATTCCCGTAGGGGAAGGAGGTTGTCCCTTACCCATTATTACCCAGTATTCAAATTACTTACTGTACAGTGTGCTGCTACACATACAAACCATCCTGTTGATTTGACAAAGTTAATTATCTTATCTATTGATGTGCTGGAAAGCTCGTATAGGTCGCTGAAGAAGTGACTGCATAGGAATTTATACCTGGTTTGTTGGAGACCTGGGTAGTGACATAGAAAGTGGGTTGTATCCTCAAGAGCTCCCTCATCAACGCAGCCTTTACAGAGTTATTTTTCCGTTAAGACCATTTTCTTCATATGGTACCGCAGAGTATTGTGCCCAGTTTTTATATCTAGTAGGGTGGACACTGGACAGGGATTTTCTATCCTTCCGTATTATGTTTTCGGCTTTGGTTTTGTTGAAGGACGGCCATTGCATTCTTCTGATACAAAAAGTATTTAAGGTGGCCCATCCAGCGGTCGCATCTCTTGTATCAATCTTGAGTGTGCAAGGTGGGATGTTCACAGAGGGATCAACTTGTTCTGAAACAGGTGTCCAACCTTATCTTGCTAACCCGTCTGCTTTCTCATTGCCTGGAATGCCTTCATGGCCCGGAACTCAGCAGAGCGATACCTTGTGCTGTGTATCAAGAGCATTGAGTTCATCGCCACAGCACTTCACAAGCTTCGTTTTATTTCTGGTTCATTTAATGCTTTTATTGCTGCATAGCTGTCGACAGCCGTGTACTGCACATCCATAGCTTAATTTTGGGAGATGGTCCCCAGGTTTTCCCAAAGATTCTGCTGAAATAAAAGGCTATTGTGAATTTGTTGATTCTTTCATTGGTGTTCAATTTCCAACAGAAGGTGTAGCAAACTGTGGTATTTTCCGTAAATTTATCGGTTCTTACAAAAGCACTAGAGATAGTTTCACCACTTAAGCCATATTTACATTACATAAATTTGAAGGAGCGTGCTGACTCGTGAGGGGCCAGTAAATCGCATGCAACGTTTTCTCGCTCTCGACAGTTAGAAGGCTGCAAATATCTTCCAGATACCCGGATTAACGATGAGTTCTGGCTGTATTGAGCCCAATCATCAATAGATGCAACTCCTAGAGATAACAGCAAGAAGAGTCGAAAGCAGGTGAGCCGAGTTCGTATTTGGATATAGGTCTTGAATTCATCACAACCAAAACGATCACGACTGGTGTTCCTGTTTAGCGAAATGAAAATACGTTCTTTTTCGAAGTTTTCATTTTCATCCAATATATTCACACCATTTCCGCATGTAAATTTGTCTAAACGATGTACAGTCCTCGCCCCAACACCTTGTACACCATTTGAGAAATATAACCACCTCCCACTCTCGAATACATTATTTAACAGACTCATGTTGGGTGAATCGAATTTTTAAAGAGCCATGAAGCGATGACTGGAATCTTAAAAAGATACAATTTCAAGTTCTGTCATAACTTGAATAATCACCTAATTGTGTGTATCTTATTAGTCCTTTATATAGAATGTGTTAAAAAAATGTTTAAAGTAAACTGCACGTTTGAATTGAAATTTAATGTATGTAGGTATTGTGACCATAAAAATCAATTGCCATTTACACAGTGTTACACATTTAGCAGTATAAACGAAAGTAACCCTCACAACAGTTATCGATTTGCTCGATTGCACTTGTTTTCTCCATTAAAGGCTTTCCAAAAGTACTTAAATTAGAATTTTCAATTTGGATCGACAATAAGTAAACCGATAAAACGATTCTCATTCAGCTCCATCAATTTTGAGCTCTGTCTGAAGTAGGTCATTCAATAATCCTATCATTTCTCATACTGTACATATACGTATAATCGTACCTACCCTCTGTACACCACAAGCAAGGACATTTAACAATTTTCACAGCCCGATGACAGAAAAAGTGCCTCTTGTAGATGATAGTTGTTGTCGATTAATCACTTCAGATTATTTAATTAGTACGCTTGTCATTTTCCGCCCTAATAATCCTTCCTTCCTCCCCGTGCAACATGCAATACATCTGCACGCTATTACCTACCCAGAATACATTCTCAGAATTTCACATACTTAATCACCCACCTGGTTAACAGGACATGAAGAATGAAAACCGGCTACAGTGACGGTCACTAGTGGACACTGATAAATTATGCCATCGTTCAGTGTGTAATATAAGGATATCGATTCAGGGAGAACCACTGGCGTGGAATAAATACACATCATGAGGCACAGCCGGCAAACACAATCTACAGGCGTAAATGCACTCAAGTCCAGAAAACGCCTGTGAAGAAGTGACAACAATAAAAACTACGACATTGACAAAAGGTCCAAATTAATAAACTTTCACATCGTGGCAGTACCACATTGACAAGATGCGCGTTGAGTTTATAACTTTCATAAACTGTCCGCTCACACAGATAAAATACCGATTGTACGACTCACTCCTTGGATCTGTAATATTGGGAATGATTTCATAAAAATTAAGTGACTCTCCGAACTAGCGAACGAGTATCTAATAACTACATGATTCGCATCTGTGCAACTTATACACAAAAATGCTAACCAAGATATCTGATAATGATGATTGTGGTATTTTTTTTTTGCTGAGGTCGGCTGTACAAAGGAAATGGTTATCACCAGCTAATAATGGTTATTAAATGACTGTGCAGCCTGCGTACACTGATCAGAATGTCCTTTGACCATATAAAAGCGGTAAATGCCATCACCCTCATAAAATGCGTGTATAATTGTTAATCTGCGTTGTTTAGGGGCTGCAGTTTTTTTTGAGTCACGATGAATTGGCCGCCGAGGGACTTGATTTATTATTAATGAGAATCAGACTTCCCTTTTATCATTGAGGAGCAGAAAAAAAGTAATGGCATGGAAATTAGGGATAAGTTCGTCCGCTCTATCGAAGTACGGGACGGGGTTTGAATCTTCTTAAATTCACTATGATTTGTATGGCTAGTAGGGCGCTACATTTTTAGGAGCTACGTTCAGTGGAATATGTATTTGCTAGGGAAATTCCTATAGGCATAGGTCAGCATCCGTAGATTCGATGTTAGTGACCTGTCTCGTATTAGTCGAACTCCTCACCGAGTTATGTTGTCCAGCAAGTAAAGTGAATACATTACGACAGAGCTTTATGGTGCAATGCAAGACAATTGACTTACCATTTCGCTTAGACACGCCACCAATGCGACGTCTTTTGCATTGTCCTTCCGGGTTGGAATGGCTAATACTTTGGACCAAAGCATTCATGTAGCCGTAGGTACAGTTCGTGGAGTGCATCAATGCAAACGGGACAGAAAATCACTCGAAGAATTTGAGTATATTTTCGTCAATATTTTTAAATCCCTTCTGCCCAGTTATTGGACGCTCTTTGCCGACTTGCTTAATTTAGAAAATCCCTTTAAATCAGTTCCTGAAATTGCTTCAAAATAACTACATCCCTGTTCTTTAAATTCTTTGAATAACATCATAACTCAGCAGCATCATGCCATCACTGAACAACTCCCAGCCAATTTCATCACACCCACACATCTCCCAATCGAAGTACGAATGTCCCTCTAGGTTAATGTAAGCTATTACTTTGGCCGCCTCCGCATACACAACAGTAGATACAAAGCGGATCGATACAATTACCCAACGATAACCCTTTTCTATTTCGTATTGATGGGTATGCCAACTTTTAATTTATCCCCTGAGATTTGGTCCTGACATAGGAATAGATAAAAAAGACGATGAGGAAAAAAAAAATTTCAAAAAAAATCTATGTATTCACAACGGGACATTAGGGAAATGTGGAACATACATATCTACCTACTACAAGACTCGCACCGAAAATAGATGCATAAGTCGGTAGGACGAGGTTAAATTGTATTACCCACAGTTCATCTATTTTTACCCTGGCAATGTAACGTATTTTTGAAAGACCGGACAAGCAAACGAATGGAGCATTCTCATTGCAACTATAGAAGCACGGATATGGCACAAGCACGCCCAGGGAGATGTGGCTTTTAAAATATATGCAAATTCTTGAAGCACACCAAACTGCTGGCTCTTGGTTTGGAAGGACATTTACCAATATAAATTATTCAATTTAGTTGACTTGCAGTTGCAACTCGGACGAGAAAGGGACCCATTTGTGGGTATTTAGCAAATAATGTTAAATGCAGCAGAATTAATTCATTATACTGATGTCTAGCATCGTGTCCAATCATTTTATGGAAACAATTCCATATACGGTATGTGAAGTGGACAGGGAGAACATGACGGGTGGTAGTCGTGTGTTTGTTATAAAATGTTGACTGGTATTGGTGAGGATGCCGCCTGGCTTGGGGATTGGTGGGGAAAAATGTAATTGACTTTAAACTGGTTTCCAAGTGAGGGCAATGAACGAAGAACATGCTTTAATTTCAATTCCTTAAGCGAGGGTTTCTCACGTTTACAAGAAAATTATGCCTCAAGTAGGTAACGTCCTTCGGCACACTTATTCATTACTTTCCATGTAGGTATATCTTCGATTTAATTTCACGTTGCCATGCATAAATAAAGGCATATCACAAAACTCATTATTCCTTATTCGCATACACGAACAATCTGTTCAATTGCAGATAAAGGACTTAAAATATCTGCAACCGTATAGCAGCGTGTAATGTGCTTTTTCCTAATTGTTCAAATAAACTCTTGTATATAATTAAAATACGCCCTCTAATTCACCGCTCCAGGGGGTGGGTAGTTCCATTAATCAGTTCCGAAAATCGACGCAAGACCTTTAGCCCCACCCCCAGCTGAGTCAAATAAACTCTGTCACCCTGGAGGGAATCCTGTTGATATCACAGACAACATTACAATTTGTGCATTGTTTTTTCGTCGTCGCATTGGGGGGTGTGCTTTATGAAGCGTTGTCTCTACGGCAACTCTGAGACGTCTGATACGTGCGTGTTTGGTTAGAGACGATGAGCGTGTAGCACCCTTAACTTGGGATTAAAATAACAATCACTTAATGAGTCTCTGTTGTCGCATTTATTTAGCAATGATTTCCATATTCAGGCGGCAATTCTATATCTCTCAAGTCATAGTCGTCCTTTGTCGCTGTGTCGTGATGATGGGAGAGACATTGAAGCGATTCAGAAAGCTGCTTGCATATTTCAATAAATTTAAGAATTCAAGTCAGGTACCTACAGTCGACTAAAGAATTCATTGAGTGAGTAGGAGTAGAGCAGGAGTACGTACGTGTATTGAGCTCTAACATGAGGGTGGCGCGGTTGTCGCCTCGAAAAATCGAATTTGTAAATCCATTGAAAATATCGTTTGATGGTTGGAGTGTTTTGTTGAAGCGTTTTATGGTGGGTTTTCTGTTCAATTGTCCAATTTTTTTGGAATTCAAAAGGAGGATTTTTTTTTAGATTTATCTGAGGGAAATTTTAATGACTTAACAATTATTGTCTTGCAAACAAATTAGTTGGCATCATCATCACTGTACTATAAAATTAAGTGTCCGCCAACTTGCTTTCTATCTATGCAAATAGTACGAGTCTACTGAACGAACTTGACGACCGCAGTTTCTTGCAAGGATGAAAATAAGAAGACATAGCAATTAGAATTAAAATCAGAGCAAATACGCTCTCAAAAAAGCACTATTTGAATTTTTAAAAATAACAAAATAAATAAAACATAACATTTTTAAAAGGTACACTGAGATCGTATTCAATAACTTTTTCAATCATTTTGACATTTTATTTATTAAGTCTTGCATTTTAGAAGCCCTTTACATACAGACTGAAAATTGGAACAGAATCCAAATACAATACCTCAAGGACCAGGTCTACTTCAATCATTTTCTATTTACTTTTACGGGCATATTTCTGACCAGGTTTACAAGTACATATATGGTACCTCCCTTACCGCTTACCCCTTCATATATGAAAATAGTCTCCATTGCACTCAAATGAACACCCAAGAGTTTGCACTGCTTTTCCCTTCCAACATGGAAACCCAAACTCAAGTGGTCACGTACATCATAGAAATTGGTCTAAGTAACTTTCTCCGTACGTGACTACACTGAACCACCGATCAACTACCCCTCATGGACTGAAAGCCACCAAAGTATCCCTAGAAATGCACAGGTGGTAAAAATTATATTACCCCAGACAGCCTCTAATGATATCGCAACATAAAACACGTCCGCACCGGTGCTATCTATATACACTTTAATATTCTCCTCTCAAAGCTACTGACAAAAAATATGCTGATATCCTCATCTGCACCTCGGCTTTGTTCCATTTTTAGCATCACATTTTTCGGAAAACATTTCGTCCACACGGATGATACCAGAGGATTGTACCCGCGTGAATTAGGCTGCTACTCCACATGACTTGCTTCACCATAAAATTGCAAAATTCTTCAAAAAGGTAGTCCTCCTCACCGGGTAGTCAGACGAACCTTAACCATCATATAGAATGGAAAAATCTTTAAGGTGCTACCGTGTGCAAACGTGTTCTGCATGTTTATAAAAGCCAACTGCCGCCGTGGTGCGACCACAAATTGGGCGTATATAATATTATTGATTTTTAGCCCACTTCGCCTCCACTAAAGAGATGCTATATCTCATCGTCGACTCCAGCTCAACTCCATCCAATGTATGTCTGATCTCTTTCCCAAACTGTTGACGGTGAGAAATATTTTTGGTTAAACGTATAGCCTACTGAATTATATATAGGGATATCTTTAAATTCCAGCAAATGCTTCGTTTTCGCCCTTCTTCATTTGCCCTTGCTGTAGAAGTTTTAATTTTACCAGGTTGGCGTACACTAAACAACAGTTACATGGAGTAAAACGAACAATTCTACCCACGGAATCGATGCCAAAAGTATCTGTTTACCCTTGTTTATGTGAGTGTTACACAAAAGAAGGGATGTTTCCATTTTTTTCGTCGGGAATGCTGGCCGAAAAAAAAAGAAGAAAAACATTCCACCGCGCTCCATAACCTGCCATACAAAATAACAATGAGACAAACCACCCGCACCCTACTCTCTCACCCCTCAGTGAAATTAATTTATGGTTTCTCTCTTGCTGATGGTGGTGGCGGCGGCGAGCGGCAGAACACATTTTAGGGTGCGAACTCACATCGCATGATAGAATATCTTCTATGGCTGGCGGTGAAAGATTTCGAATTTTAATGAGAACCTTCAGGAAGGGAAGTGCAAGCAACCTTACCGTGTGTGCGTGGGTGCTTATGGATATTGAATTACCCCCACCAACAAGACATGATAGTATTATTAGTGCCAAGGAAAATACTTTACATGTAGTTTGAGATAATGCTGTCTTCATGCCAGTGATTTATTTTCCAGATATGAAAACGAATGAGACAAATCCTTTGGGTGTTCGAAACGACAGGTGACGGGCGAGAGTTAATTGCTGTCATTCAGAAAAGTTTATACGACTATAAAGTTAAATGTTTTCGAATCCGTTTTGCGATATAATAATATTTGTCCAAGTAGTCAAAAGAATGAAGGCGCTAAGGCAGGGCAATCGATGACGACGACGAGAAGAACGAGGGTTCTATAGATGCAGAGCTGAAAAATGGAGCCTGTCAGATTTCTTCTTCTAGCAGAAAACTTTTCGGAGAGAGAAAGTTGTTTTTCTTCACAAAACAAAAAATGAGGAAAAGATGGAGAAAACTTTTTTCGAGAAAAGTTTCAGTGAGTGTGGGCGAACAACTAAACTCCTGGATTAGGAATGAATGCGTCGCCATGTCCAGAGGGAATGGTAACGTTACTCTTCAATTTTGTTGATTTCGTTGCAGAACAGATTTAGCTGAATGAAGCAATTTTGGAAAAAATATCCAATCAAATCGCAATCAAATCGCAATCATTCTACAGCCTTCAGTTCGTTTTTTAAGGAGTAAAAAGGCGGTGCACGCTTTTTATATGAATTTACTTCATTTATCTTGTATACAGCATACATTTAGGGGTATCGCGAATAAATTCCGATGGAATTTTTTTCCATTGTCAGCAATGGAAATCAAATTGCTGAATGGGAAACATTCCGGGGAAATATTATTCGCGATAGGGGTGATTATATGAAGGTTTTTTTTTCGTATTTTCCTTCAGAATTAATTAATATTTTTTGTTCAATGTAATTCTTAAAGTTAGCCTAATGTATAATGTTTCAGAAGAAAGATAATATAATTTATCATGTCTCTGTATTGTAAAATGTGTGGTAACAAAACCTATTGTAAATATGTATACGAAATAAAACGCATAAATTTAACTTAATACAAAAAGCCTTGAAACCGTTTTTAGGCAATACTTTCCGGAGTATTTTGAGCTTCTTTCTGGTCCATCCAGAGGTTGACTTACAATAAATTCAAAACAGATCTTATAAAAAAAATAAAAAATAAATAGATGGCGCAACAGGCGGGTGACACCCAAGGCTTAGCTTCTCGCAACCATTCGTTTTGTGTGAGTTTCTATTTTTGGGACGAATGGAAGGGACCTATAATTTGATGCCGAGTCCGAAGAGCTGAATTGAGAAGCTTTTTCATGACAGTCATACTCTCGGATGTTTGTCAGACGTTCGCGAGAGGTGGCACAGTAGAAAAAAATGTAATTTGTGCTTTTCCGGGGATCGAACCTGGGATCCCTCGCACAGTAGTCCAGCACACTAACTACTGCGCTACTGCGCCCACAGATCTTATTTGACCATAAGGGCTCTGCTTTGGGTGCTAGGCTTACCTCAAGTCACACCCTACAAACTTTTTGCATCAAAACATTTTTTTTTTTTGGACCGAGGAAAAAAGTCAAAAAAGTAGACTTTTACAAAAGTTCGAAATTTTCAATGGGTTCTTAATGAGTTAAGGAAAGTTTTGTATCATTCAAACGGAATTTAAATGACCTTTCCATTGATGCCAAAATTTACATGAAGTAAGTTCAAATTATGAGTAGAATTAACTTTAGTTTTGTCAAAATACTTATGGCCACCATTGTATACTGTGGACACTCACTGATGGGCATAGGTCCCAGGTACAACCACCGGAAAAACATAAATTATACCTCAAGATCTGTTTCACCACAATTTAAAAGCGTCCCAATTATTAGGACTCTAAACATTTCTTTAAAACATAATTACAATAGTGATCATTGTAAATTTAAAATTTTCATAATTTTTCTTTCAATGATTAATTATTATTTTCTTACTCTTTTCATTCCAGCAATAAATAATAAAAGCAAACAAAAATAATAATCATCAAAAATCAAAATAGCAACCTCAAACAAGGAACACTGTGTTCAGCCTTTTCGTTAAATCGCACAAAAAATATGCAATAATAATATTTAAAAAAAAACATTACCGTTAACTTAGCAATATTGTATGTTTCTAAAAATCTATACTTGATAACAATACATTTCTATACATAAATCATTATTGAAAGGGTCACACAAAAAAAAAAAAAACCCTCAACTTTGCAAGCAATACATTTCTAATTTGATTCTCTAACATATTCTGTTGGTGCGGTGGCTGCTGTGGATTATTAAATGATGTGGAGCACAATATCGCCGACAAATTCAAAGAAATTACTCATCGGCAGTACACGAAGCGTTGATTATGTTGGCGATAGTGCGACAACGACTAAATCGACTAAAATCTCAATCGCAATGGAAATTCATTACCAGAATAAGTGTATCTCAGCATAGCGCATCACTCTGGAGGGTGGTGCGGAGCCCCCATGGCTGCAGGGCCCCCTTAAAGCGGCATTTCTGGGGGCCTCAGGAGTCGGTAAAACAAGTATTCTACAGGTGAGTTTATTATTTTAAATAAATCACACCAAAAACATAAATGTAAAAAAAAGAGCCAAGTTATATTGTATAGAACAACAAAAATTAGGTGCGTAACTAGTCAGCCACGTCAGTCAGCCAAAGTAATGAGATCTAAATGTATGCCAAGTTCTTAGATTAAGAAGGTTAAATGTTTAAAAAATTGGTCGGTCCACTGGTCAAGTTTTCAAATTCTAATAATGTTGTACAACATATTAAAGTTATAAATGAAAAACTTGCCAAGTAAACCTACCATTTTTTTAACATATTGTATACCACGCCCCCTGAATGGAAAATCTTAAGTTTTGGACTTTTCCCAGCGTTCCCAGAGGAAGCACGCTCAATTCAAAGGAGATCTTAGCTGATTTGGAGTTCGCAACTAGACTACTAGAGTGAAAAACTTCCCTTACGAAAGTGGCATATTGGTTGAGGTAATAAGTAAGTAAGGAAATTCGTGCTTCTAAGGTAAAATAGAAAATCTATTTTTTTGAGGCCCTAGGCATGTTCCTGTAAATCTTTATGAGATCTTTCAAAAACTTGTTCTAGTACGCAAAATTTGCTGAACCTACAACCCATCGAGCTATATAATAAGAACGTTGGCAGCCAAAGGTGCTGTCAGACTACGAGAGAACAACATTTTGAAGTCTAAAAGTTTACACCTTTGATCAGAACAGACTCATGCCACTCACAGACTACAATAAACCGAGGTATGACTTTGACAGAGTGGGCGCAGTAGCGCAGTGGTTAGTGTGCTAGACTACTGTGCGAGGGGTCCCAGGTTCGATCCCCGGAAAAACACAAATTACAATTAAAGTTTTTTCTACTGCGCCACCTCTCGCGAACGTCTGACTAACATCCGAGAGTATGACTGTCATGAAAACGCTTCTCAATTCAGCCGTTCGGACTCTGCATAAAATTGTAGGTCCCTTTCATTCGTCCCAAAAATAGAAACCCACACAAAACGAATGGTTGCGAGAAGCTAGGCCCTGGGTGTCACCCGCCTGTTGCGCCACATATTTATTGTTTTTTTTTATGATTTTGGCAGAAAATATACAGTCTGTATACCGGAAAGGAAGGACTGGCTTACCCGAGTACCTACTGTCCATAAAATGTACATATACCCATCTTCACAGATGGCTCAAAGACGGAGAATGGAACGGGAGTAGGAGTCTTCTCAGAACAACTAAATATCAGCCATTCATAGCCGACTGGCAGATCCGTGCAGCATTTTCTAGGCAGAGATCTACGCGGTTAAGAAAGCAGCAGCAACTGTCTTAGCAAGGGAGTTACCAGCAATGGAAATTACGTTCTGCGTGGACAGCTAAGCAGCACTTAAAGCGGTTAACTCTAAATACGTAAGTGCCTCTCGGCACAGGAATGCTGTGCTGGACTCCTGGACATGTTTGGTGTATAGAAGGGAACGAGGCAGCAGACAAACTGGCCAAATGCGGCTCTGAGATTGACGTACTATTAGCATATAGAAATTTTTTTACCATTTTTCAACGGATCTAAGGGCGCCATTGACAATGTCGCACATTAAACTTCGCTAAAGAACGATGAAACAATACCTACGGTTGTACTATATATGACTTGTAGCTTGTGGCCCGCAATTGACACTAAATGATCAAGATCCCAACATCTTTCGATAGAAACCAAATCCGAGTGCTATAATCGGGGTAATAACCGGATCATTGGAAACATGGCCAAAGGACTAGGTCTATTTACAAATGACTTCTGCAAAAGTTGCAGAGATGAAGAGGAAATAAAATCTGTGAAATGCCTCCTGTGTTACTGCCCAGCCATCCAAGAAAGCCGCTACTCTTGTATGAGAGCACGGTTCTTCAACGGCAATGGAAGATCTAGCAACGATACCTCTATCAGATTTAAGAGGATTCATTAACAGATCCGAATTGTTTTGTTATTTGCATGTCCTGTAATGTACTATAAAAGGGTAATCCTCTAGTCCAACCTAACGCAAATTGTCATACCTTTTTTTTGAAAATCTTATACGATTAGACATTTCTGCTGGATATATATATATATATTTTTTTGCAACCTTTGGCGGGGAGGTACGGGAATACACCAACTGAAATCTTTCATTTAAAAATGTTAGTTGGCGGTGTTGATTGTATTTTAAATGTATTTTCTTAGAGTCTGAAAATAAACTTTAGAATCTGAAAGTTTTTAGAGCGTTTTTTGCTGAATTAGGAAAGTCAAGTCTGTACAATTGTGGTAAAGCGCTTTGGGTTCTGCACTTTTGCGATGAGTATGTCAATATTGGTTTTATGTTAGTGCCATCTCGAAGTCACATACAAACCATGTACAAATACTTCCAAGTTATTCCCCAAAACATCGTTCCTTTACCTCAGTTTATCCAAATGCAAAATTCTAAAACTACAAAACATACCGTTTCAAAAAAAAAAAAATACTATTTGTTGTCACTACACAACATGTTGAGTTAGGTCTGCATAATATTTACATAGCCCGTACCGGACTGGCCTCATTTCTATTGCATAAGGCTCATTACAAGTCATCAAAACGTAACACATATCTGTATATTCTTAGGTACTCCTATACATCCCATCGAATTGCCACTTCAGAATATCATCATTCTTGCCTTCCTCCGCATACCCTTTATCTAATCCTGCCTCCATAACGTTCATGGGGGAATGAGGCGGGTGTATCCTTGAAAGAATTAGGCCATTCAATGTAAAAATAGACAGAAAACCACTTTTAGTGATACTTTGGTATCTATCTTACGCTCGCACAAAATGATTTTTAATGACATGTTTCATGGGTACTTATGCCTTTGCCTGTGCGGCAATGTTTTTTGGCCGAGGAGGATAATACATCATAGCACCACACTGCTCTGAAGTCTGGATGGATGTGTATTGTGTATACTCGTATATACCATGGCGCACATGTATCCACATAATTGATGGCCTATCACGTAAAAAAAAAAAGAAACTAAGGTAAACAAGGATTGTTCGACGAGGAATTGCGCAAAGCTGTATAGGGCTTCTGTCTGTGCATGTGTTTGTATTGATGTAAGTCTGTCATTATCCTTTTTTTTTAAGTAGTCCCTCTCCCACACCCTTCCCATTATAGAACAGATGCGGAAAAACGAAGCGAAAACGTGTCCATAATCACTTTGAAATTAAGAACGAAACTCAGGCTCAGGACGTGGGGATTGAACAAGCAATGTTTGTTTTTTTTTTTTAATTAATCATCAAATTTTTAATTTACCCTGCAGTAGGTACAAATTACTTGGCAGCATTTTCAAGGGGAACGAAGCAAATATTTTGTGTCCTAGTTGTGGAGGCACATTCCATCGAATTATCCTCCACGTACGTGCATAATTGTACCGTTTCAGGAATTTCCCTGTGACATAATTAATTGGGAGCTTTCACTGACGAGTTAGCGAATATTTGGCAAAACCTTCACTTCTACCCCCAGAAGGAGCACACTCTTTCCCATATCTTTGATGATAATTCGAAATGAGTCCTCGGTTGGGTAAATCTCGCAATGACACAAGAAAAGTTTATCCCGTGACGGAATGCGAAGTGGAAAATGCCAAAGAAATGTAAATCAGACACACAACCATAGTAGTCGCTGTCGTTGTCGCCCGTAAAAGTTTGCTTAAGACGATGGAATGTTATCGTTGCCGCGTGTCGTTATCGTTTGTGTGCCTTATGTGGAAAATTGCTTAAGACAAGACACATAGTCGATGGGGCGTTCGGGCGATGCGATGGAGGTAAAAGTGTCTGAAAACTTTTGTGGCAAAATAACTTACTACTTATATTCAACAGATTTTATCTGGGGATACTATCGAGAAAAACACTTAATTTGAGTTAAGCGGTTGGATTAATACTGCGCATGCACTAAGGGTAAGTTATTATAGTGTGCCCAAATTGACTGCATAACTAATAAGCAGTTGGAAGTATTTTTGGTAAAGTCGTATTTTGTTCATCCTTTTTGGTTTTGCTGTTAGTCTGATTCAGTCGTCGCAACATCATTCGTATTCTTATTCTACTGAACCTAAGTAGCATAGACTGTCTTTGGTGCTATGTATAGTGTTGTTAAGTCGTGGGAAATCTACCTTTTCGTGGGAATTTTGAGGTCACAAACCATCGTATGGGAAAAAGGGAAACAATTCGGCTCCAATCCTATTTCGTGGAAAGTTTTAGCAGCATAAAAATGAACCAACATTCTCACATGTTTTTAGAATTTTTGGTTTAAATAATTATGGAAAATGGCTCATGTCTCATGACATTATATTTTAAGCGCAATTTTGGTTTATAGTCTTTCCGGCAATTTTGATGGAGAACGCATAAAGGGTCCGCCAAATAACTTTTTTTTTTTTGAAAATGCTATTAAAAAAAAACTACTGAATATTTTCTCAAATTTCTTTTTTTATTTGAAAGTACAATCCTTCCGGTTAATAATGGAAAATAATTTCATTCAAATGGCTGCCTCGGCTGGCCATGCAGTAGCCTACACGATCGGTCCAATTTTTAAGCACATTATCGATTGTGTGCAGCTGTATTTCACCAATGGCTTCACGAATATTGTCGTTTAAAGCGCATGTCGGCGTAACACTTATCTTTTACGGTATCCCACAAATAATAGTCCAACGGTGTCAAATCGCAGCTCCGCTGTGGCCAAACGACATCAGCTCTGCGGCTGATAATGCGATCTTCAAAAACAGGGCGCAAAACATCGAGTGTAGCTTCGGCTGTGTGGCACCTAGCGCCGTCCTGTTGAAACCAAATGTTGCCAATATCCTCCTCTTCAATTTTTGTGAACAAAAATTCGTTCAACATGGCCCGATAACGATCGCCATTGACTGTAACGGCCACTCCTTGCTCATTTTCGAAGAAAAATGGCCCAATTATGCCTCTGGATCAATATCCGCACCAAACCATTTTTTCTCGGGTGTACGCACTGTTTTTGGCTTTTCACGCTTTGGTTTATCGATGAGGATGCCAGTTTCTTTCACTTTTTTCACAAGATAACGAACATACAGAGCTGACGGTGCTTCTCTTCTTCCAAAATCCGTACGCAATTTTCGCACACATTCTGGAACATTACCATGATTTTCAAAGTAATGTCGCAATATTTCCCAGCGTTGTTCAAGCGTACACACAACCATATTCGTTCAGCGGAAGGATAAAACCAATTATCTGTCAAATCAGACATGAGCTAAGTGTTACCATTCGCGAAATAAGCACTAGTTGAAAAAAAAAAAAAAAAACGTTAGATGGCGGACCCTTTATATACTGTCAGTGCAATGCTGGGCTAATCAGTTTAAAATATGGCTTTTCGCTTTTTGGTCGAGCGTAATAATGGTTTGGGAGAATAATGGGAATTGTAACAATATGCGGAGGAAAAACATAAATTTACCGTGGCAAAAATTATCCCAATGACATAGCAAAACTAATAATTAAGAGGAGAGATTTTTATGAGCACAATTTTTGTTTGTGACACAACTCGGATAAATCTGCTAAACCGATTTGTGTATAGTTTTCTGCAAAAAGTGACAGATATGACCTATACCCGTCCGGAGTTGCCCGCGCCCCGGCTCCCAAAAACTAGATCTTGCATTGCTTAATATGTTGTTTTATATAGTAGTTTTTGTATATATCGACGGTTTTTTTCTTTGTAAAAAAAAGTCAATAAGTCCTCTGATCTACCATCTAAAAAATGAATTGCAAAGAGTTGATCACATGTTTCTTGGATATCATAATTTATTCCGCACGTACTGGTCGATGGAATATACGGTATATTCAAAATTAAATGTTGTAGGTTCAAAAGTACATCTGAATAGTTCAACTTCCATGTATAAACCATCGAGAGTCCGATTAGTATAATATCATGCGGATTAGTACGGTTTAGTGGGCGCAGTAGCTCAGTGGTTAGTGTGGTGGACTACTGTGCGAGGGAAAAACACAAATTACATCTTAAGGTTTTTTCTACTGCGCCACCTCAATCGAACGTCTGGCAAACATCTGAGAAAATCATGAAAAAAGCTCCTCAATTCAGCCCTTCGGACTCGCCATAAAATGGTATTAGTCTCAAAAATAGAAAATCTCAAACAAGACGAATGGTTGTGATGAGCCACATACATCAGCAGAAAGTAGACATCATGCGCTGCTACAAATTAATATTCTACGCTTAATACGCTCAGCTCATACCTAAAAAGTACATTCGAACTAATACAATTGCTTTCGTTTCGAATAGCTCAGCCTATTGCACTCAAATGGCAACTCTTGTTCTACCACCGCAGCTTTATCCACTCTGCTTTGTAAAAGAACTAAAATGAATTGTGGGTCGTTTCATTACATCCTTAATATTGTTCATTTGAGTTGGCCCCAAAAATTGTTGCGAAAAGGAAACTCCTGTCGTCACATATCTCATTCTCACTCAAAACCGCACAGCATGGAGGACAAGAGTGACTCAGCGAAAAGGTATATTTGGCTGGTGAAGAAGATTCCTCAAGGATGCTGAGGAGTTGCCTTAAGATTATCGATGGATTGTGGGTGTGCTGTCTTTTTTTTCCAGCATACGGGATTCCCTTGTGTCGGGTAGAAGTATCGACCCGAAACGATATGTTCGTTATCAGCGCGAAACTTCTCAATTCTTATTTCATTTATCTTCTTCTCTTCCTTGGCAGTGGGTTTTGGTGTGCCGTGGCGACGGTGTTAGTCTGAGTTTGGGTTTGGGTTTAGGTTTAGATTTTGGCGTTGGATGAGAGTATTGTTGTTGCCAACAAGTGCGGAGGTGGAACCTTAATCGCTTTATTAAATATCTTGATCTCGATTGATTTCATGGAAAAAATATATTTATTTTGCTCCTTCACGGGCTTTATGCTATACCATCCAACGTGTTAAGTGTGTGCGCGCCTTGTGAATGTGTGGTTAAGAGATTTAAAATATATCCCCAATCGATAAACGTATTACAGATGGTACTTTCGTGGACCCTTATTGTTCCAATCAGTTGAGTTCCTTTAGAACTTAAGCCAGAATATTTTTAGGACTCGGGCGGAAACGAAATAACTAAGTGGGCGGGAGTCGGGTGGATTTTATTGATATTTAGGATCTAATTTGATTTTGATTTTCGGTCCGAAAGGATGATGCCTTGTGGGTGGCAACAAAATCATTTCAGTGGGTGATATCGGCGAATTGCTCATCGTACGTGACACAGGCAATGCATACAATTCGTTGAATAGGCAATTTTTTTTTTATCTAGGGATAGCCATTTGAATGGTCGTCGCGTTCAACAACAATGTGCGTATGGTTATTGAATGGTTTTGCATGGAGATGGCTTTCGAAAGCAATTTGCTAACTGACTTTTGGTCGATGAAACTTAATTGAACCCAAATGAATGACTTTCCGAAATGTTAGCCAGTCGAAAAATTACTCAGTTGTAATTGAATTAATTTAGGCAATTTTAACGAGGTCGTCCATTATGGACTAACTACCAGATAGGGAATTTTTATTAATGGATAAACGCTTTGCAAACATTAAAACTGTTGCCAACAAATCGTTGCATTGTGTATTTTTAGTGGAAATATGTTTTTTTTATTTGATATTTTTTCATTTAAATATCGTCGATAAGTCCGAAAAATATCCTAGTTCCTTTTCAATTGACGTGGTACAGGATGACACGAGACGTTCACATATTGGATAACATTGGAAGAGGCATATCAAGCTGATATACTGAACCAAAACAACAATACAGGCGGTGCGCTAAGAACCTTTTCCCAATTCGCATCATTCAAATGATGCGTAAGTGGCCCATGCATTTGCCATGTAAAGAGAACAAAACAATCAAAAAATATTTAAACGACGTTTGGTCCATTAATATGGAGATCATCGGTTTAATTTCATGTACAAATCAATCAGTACATTTTTGTTTTTAAAAATCGCAATTTGTGCCGTGTCAATTTCGCCTAAATAAATATCCTCAAATAAGGAGCTTTCAAGCGTTTTGCTTAGGTCGACTATAATTGCAGGTATATTGCGCAAGCGGGAACCCGAAAGAAGTAGGTCTCAGGGCAGGTAAAGTCCACGCAAAGATACATGAATCGGTTTATGGAAAGTCTTGGAATCATCGAAGGAAACACGCACAGACGTAAAGTCCAACACGCCTACATGGAATACGAAGGTCTCATTCTCATCTCATCAGAATATATCTATATGTATATAAATAATGTCAGAGTTGTAAACAATCTTGTTAAGAATGCTACGCAGTATCACCAACATTACAAGCGTTTGACTGAACTCAATTGAATTTTCATCAATTTTTGACAGCTAGTTCCTTTACTCGATATACCGAAATAGACCTTACATTTGCATATAAAATATCATATAGATCGGATTTAAGCGGATCTATTAAAATTTAGCCGGGAGCTCACATTCATCCTTAACAAACTGCAGTTAAAAGGAAACTCACTGCGCTCATCGTGAGTTCCAACCTCCAACGCCTAATATTAATAAAAGGCACACCAATACACCGAGTCCGAGTAGCATTGTATTGTGTCGTTTTGAAATTACCTTCGGCATAATAGATACTTTTGAATAGAACTTACAAGTCTACCTAAATAAAATCTCCTATCAAGATGGTAAAGCAAAATAACTACCCATCTGGAAGGAAGTAGGTACGTACCTGAAACATTGACTGAAGAACAGTACTTCTACCCAGTACCAACCAACAGATAAACCCCAAGTACTGGCCATCAATTTTTCCCCTCCACCTGGTTTTCTATTATACCAAGAAGGATACATTTCTCTGCAACGGAAATTGAATGAAATTCAAATGAAATTCTCTTTCACTTTTTTTCCTGTTCACTGAATTCTGCATATTCCTCGCAGTTGGAGTATTCAAATGTAAATTGAAAAACGAAAATAAAAAAAAAACATACCTTTCGTTTTTTTTTTTACAACCATTTCCGCGGGTATCGCACGCCAACACAATCGCATTTGCCTAGTGATTTTATTCACCCATTTAAAAAATTGTAAAAATCTTTTTCAATTGACTTTGCAATGAAGGCAAAATGAAGGATCAAATGACATAAAGAAATCCTTGCAATTCCATCTTATACATAAATCAAACTGTGTACCATACTAAATTTTAATCAGATTTATGTATGTGTATCAATGTCCGCGTATTCTTTGACTGTCGGCCTCTCGCGTGTGCCATAAATTGTATCCTTTTCACTTATTGCTCCTCTTTTAAAGGAGACTTCCGTTCCGAGCAAAAACGACGACATGAAATGCAAAGAAGGAACGATGGAGAATCCATTGAGAGAATTTCATGGCGTGCGTACTTTACTTTTGTGGCATGGTGGCAGGCGAGATGGTGAGAATCCGTCTCGAAGGATAAATGTATATCGTTTGGCTTTTGCCGAATTACAGTATGAAAGGTCGTAAAGCCCAATTGAGTATAATTTATCAAATAAATTGAATTGTATTATCACTGACATGATGTGCCGTTCCTGCACTTGAACGCATGTTAACAGCCACTTTGCCATGTCGTGTGTGCAATAAGTTGTATCTTGTCAACACTTGCACAGAGAGACGGGCTTAGTTTATTCCCTGTTTTAGATGGTACTTTGTGGTTAATAAGGGAATGGTAGAATCACTTTTTGCATCCATAGAATGCCAATGACACTCCAATATGTCGTCAATTCCTCCACTCTGGCATGTAAATTCAATTTGGTTCGGCACAAGGCTGACGGCGATATGCTTTGACTAAAAATGCAACGTGATGGTGCTTTCAGATTTAAAAAAAATCGATTTCACAGTCCATAAAACCAAAAGGATTAAAGAGTGGAGCTGGTAAAAAACTTTGTTCAATCGACTAAAAGGGGAGTGGAGTATTCGATTAATATGCACTATGCTGCTTCGCAAAAAGAAAAGCAAATTGGAAAAATATGGACGAGGAGATTACAAATGTAGATGATCAGTTGACAGAAGGGCATTTTTATATGAAAACCTTAATGGGACAAAGCTCGCCCATGAACATTTTTGAGAATTTTTACCTTTTAAGTCAGAAATCTCTTGTGTTTGTGAAGGTTTTATGGCTTGTGCTGATACGATTTTATCTGGTAAATCATTTGTAGGTACTCCAAACTGGTTAAAGCTTAATTGTTTACATAATTTTTAGTGGTTAGTGGTTTTTAGTGGTTTAGAGGCATAATGTGGATACGGGTGCATGCAATAACGCCCAGTGAAATAACGCCCATGGGCGTAAATTCACTTTCCAAAATGCAATAACGCCCACGACAAGTGTGAATTAAGACCCACGAGCTTACAAAATTGAAAACGTATATGCACCTCCCTGCTTGGGTTTACTGTCAGATTTGCGTTAAAAAAGTGTAACAAAGCCCGCGGGCGTTATTTCCACGGGCGATATTGCATGCACCCTGTGGATACATTCCAAATGTCAAATGTCCAACAACCTGTGTCGGAGAACTAAAACAATCACTTAAGGCAATATCTATATCTAAATAAACTAAAATCAATACAATATTGTTTTTTTTTTTTATGTAATATATGTCTGTTGAAGCAAATTTTCCTCGAGGTCTTAATTGAAAAAAAAAAAAAAATATTCTGATTCTTCACAATATACCTATACTCATATTCAGGCTTTATTTTGTCACCTGTTGCCAGATACTTTAACTCAAACAAAGGTAAATTACCAACTTTACTCCCGACACGTGCATAAATAATGCATTAAAGGAACCATAAAATCAGATTGCTAAGTAGGTATAAAACTTCTCAAAAGAAATCACCGATTAGGCATTCTTTTGAATTCGTAGCAATTACCTTAACATGAATCTAACGTACAAACTTCCCTCACAAACAGCTTTAAGAGCAAAGAAAACGAGCTGCCCATTTCCTTTAATATTTTTGTAAATCTTACGTAACACACGCGTGTCCTTTGAATATAGTGACCCATATTAAACTCACAATTTGTGACAGTAAAATTGGTATGCTAATCAAATTCAAAACCTCGTGAATTGAAAATTTAGGGTCCACCATTCGCACTGAACTTGAGCTGCAAAAAAAATTTAAGTAAAAAATAAGAAGAGCAATATACACCATTGATCACCGCAAAATTTATATTCGCCCTTTCACCATACCGTCTACCACCATCAACAACCCCTAACAGAATAGATTCCAGGCTATAAAACTCAATTGGAAAATAAGAAAGTAAATCATTTGGTCGGGCCAAAAGCGTGTTCAGGGGAAAGTGAAATTTTCTTTTTGTATAATGGTCTACTTTCTACTGAGGCTGTTTGTTACCACGCGTTCGCTTTAATGGAATCCCATAAATATTTCAATACTAGCGTCAAATGGGTATTTTGCCTACGTGTCGGAAAGGGTGAGAAGTAGTTATCCGAATTTGTGGGAGGATACCGAATTTCTATTCCTATTGTCTTTCAGGAAGTGGATGTGTTTTTTTCAAGGCGCCTTTCCTCTTATTATATTCCTCAGAGCAACATCTTTGTGCCATTTCAAGTTTAGTCAGCAAACAATGGTATATCTCGGCGAGATATTCAAATCAGATCGCCTTTGAGCTTTGCGTTTGAAATTGGATTTTGTGATTCCGCAAGAACCATTGCAATACGATGAGTTTTTGGCGAAATGAGAAAGAAGCTCGGGTGGAAAATCGATTTGTGATTTTTTTCGGTGGTCATTTTCAGGCTGAATTGCTTTCAGATGTGCCATCTTTTAGGGAAAACTCAAATTAGCAAACTAGTAGGGAAATTGACAGATAGACTTGTTCGATAACACCATTTCTGGTAACCATAAATAAAACTTACAATATAAACGCTTTCACTGATTCGAAGATATGTACCTACATGATTTTAGATGGCTGTTGAATTCGGTCATTATTGTTTTTCTAAATACAAATAAGCAACATTTCCCGAAAGCTTGTTGGGATCTTTTATTAAAAAAAAAACGCCATACATATTATAATAACCAACATTTTAGTACTAATTACAATGAAACATTACGAAGTTTAGTCTGATATTGAGTTGGGTGAACATGCTCCCAGAAGAGTTTTATGATCGCGAAGATGGAGCCTATCTGGAGCACGATGTCAAAGTTGTAAGGTATACTAGGTAGTTGATAGGTAATTACAGAATTATACAAAACGCCAACAAATAATGGCTATCAAAACGACTTTCCAGCGGCTGGAAATAGGTTATATGTATGGCTCCACGTTTACAAGGCTATAGATCCACACAGAAACCGTTCAAAATGAAAATCAAACCGAATCGATGCTATAGGCACACAACTAATATCTTCAACATTGAATCTTTCTAAGGGCAACTATCGACTCAATATGTTTACGGCAAGGTTCTGAGCTCGGTTGTCTAACAAGAAGAAGCAACAATCAAGGTGAATTTTGGTCTGATACTAATCACTCTTTTTTATTAGCACTTTTTTCTTAAAAAGGCAAATGAATTCACATTAAAGAGGGTACTATATTACTATGTAATATAATATAATAACACATCATCTTCAACATCAAACTAATCGCTGAAACCATCCATGGCCACGTTGTCCGATTCCAATGCTGCAAATTTTCAAATTTATCAAATTCGTCACACGCACAAACATCATTTTTATAAATCAGCGATGAGTACAGTTTACTCACCACACCCAACTAATTCTTCATAATGAATGTCAACTTTAAAACCACTCCCCAGGGTATACAGGGTTCGGTTGGCTGTTAGGTATATAAATATATACAAGGGACTTCCCATTCCCCAAAGTTGCTCCTCTTGGAACAACATGATTAATGAATGTTAAATGTTGTCTGATCTATTTCAATTTCTCCCAACGCGCTTCGACTATGACTGGGTAGATGGTTCACCCTTCGTCGTCGTCGTGTTCGTTCACCAGAAATCACCCATTTCGGGACCATTTGTTTCAATTTATTATTCGCATAGATTAAGCCAAGATATGACCTAAAAGATTTTCCAACTGAGTGCAAGTCTCCGAAGACTGAAAATCCACCAGCAGCGAGCAGATAAGCTAATACCATAGACTGATTAAGTTGGGTAAATATATGGAGTGTGTGGGAGGCACCCGCCCAATTGAAAGGATGAAATATTGACAGGCGATTTAATTCGCTGTCATATTTCAATCGGCGGCGTTAATTAGACAGAATTTATGGGAACAGGCTAGAGTTGTCGTGTTGAACGGGGACAAAAACTGGCAGCTGGTTTTAAGTTTGACAAACTCACTTATTACATCGGCTCCCTTGAGTTCAACATAAACCACAATTAATTCAGGTCCTTGTGGGTTTATTTCTTGCTCCTGATGGGGCGAATGAAATGTATTTCAGAGTTTAGTCCACGGATGGAGACGACTCCATTAATATTGTGGTCGAAGTGCTTTTAGAGATCTGGCGCTCTATTTGCGATGGCTTCTGCTGTAGTTGACAGTTGATTTATGTGTCAAGTAATGGTTTAGAGTTATATATGTCCAGTTCATGAAACATGGACTGATTATATAATACTTATTTTTACTTCAATAATACCTACCCTTATGTCTGTTTCTTTGCAGCAATTCTTCAACCATGACTTTCCAAAAAGCCATGCAATCACAACAAGACGACGTGTGTATAAGAACTGTCTTGTCTGCGACACTTGCATACGGGAGCTGATGGTACTCGATGTTCCACCCCAGGTGAGTACCATTGTATATTCAAAATCAATACAATTATATGTACATGGCATTGGTAGAATTTAAATTGAAAGAGTTTGCATGTAAAGCAAATCCTTTTGCTGCATTAAAATATGAAATTGCAATAAACTGCTTTGACCTCGCGATGTTGAAAGAAACGAAGCAAAAATTAAATGGAATCCCCTTTAATTTAAGAGAATCTCATTTACCTACAGATATGCTTTGGAAGAGCGCTCTTGAGTTAAATTTGCATTCAGCTTAAATGATTCAGAGAAGAAGTGGAAAACCGATGCAAAGCAACCTCGCTTTTCTTTAGTATTCACTTTTTCTATATTTACTGTGGGAAAGTTGTATCAGGGCAAACATTAAGGCCCACATGTTCCTAGGAATCATTTTGTGGGGGGCCCCATCTATGAAATAGGGATCAAGGACTTAAGTCTTCATATAATTGGGTTGACCGATTTTGAAATCAAAGATAGTTGCTACTTTTGATAAACTATACCCAAAGAACGAATTTAAAATAACAGCTGCACGGAATTACCTGACCTTAAAAACAGGTACCTATACTTCCTGTCAACAAACATTGCGAGAAACAAACATAGCCAAGGCCCAATAATCCCAAACTCCTCTCCTGTACTACATGGTCTGAAATATGCAAAAAAACAACAGACAATGTGAAAGACAACAGGAGGAAAAATAATTCAATTCGTATTCATTGTTTCAGCATAACTTGCATAGTCTCTCCGGGGGTTTTCTGTTCGTCTTTGAACGCCCGCGTACACCTTTTGATTTGCGAAAGGAAGAATGAAAACTTCCTGCTGCCTGCTACCCTTGCCCTTAATGGCTTAACTCAATTATTCGGACATAACTCTTTGAAAATATTGCTGCCGCCCAACGCAATTTCTGTATTTTTAGCAGTTCCCTTGTAATCGCATTTAACCGCATGGACATTGTTTGAAAAGTAATCCCTCGACCTAATACCAAGTGGCAAGGATGTGTAAACTGTAGGCGGTGAACGATGTGATGAGTGAGCGCATCAAAATCGTATATATGGATTGAATGAAAAAGGGAAAGGGGTTGCGTTCTAAAAAAAATCAAAGAACGAGTTAAATGAATGGCAAGGCACCCCATCCCACAGAGAGTAGCAAATGGATGAGATAATTTTTTCTAGGAGTTTACAAGTTTTTTTTTTTATTCCTAGTCCCTTTTTAAGTCCTGCTGAACGTTGTTCGCAAATTTAATTACGACCCCTTTTATGTAGATATATATGAGAGCGTCCTAAGTTCGGTTGACACACTTAAGTGCTAGATTATGCCTGCGATCTTGTCACACAGGACAGATGTATTTTTAAATTAGCTATGCTAAGCGACGAGCAGTGCTGTATTAAGTTTCGTTGAATATTTCTTTCATTTTATTTTTTGTAGGTCAGCTGAGGGGGGTTTAAAGTAAAAGGATCTATGTCATGGGATAATAACGAGGATTTTTAAATTAACAAATTAAGCGAGGATTTTAATTCTTGAAATGACTTTAGAGTGTCAGAAAGTTGTTGTTTTGCAAGACAAGACTCAGACTGTTTTTTGTTTTTGGTGATTGCAGCTTTATCTAATGATGTGAATGGACGAATGGACCAAGAGGTGGCAATCACAAGGTACAAAAGTACAACTATATTTTTTGATGAAATTTGATGAACGTTGCTCCACCTTATGAGAGCCGAGCGATATACAAAATATTATCGCATTTACTTGCGTTAATGGTTTCCAACTTGAAACTGTATTACACCATTGGCAACGCTGGCAACAATGGTTATAAATTATAATAATAAGTGTGTTCCAAGCATTGGTCGCTGGATAGCGAAGATCTATTGAACATTTATTTTGACGTTGTCCTCCCGAGGGCTTCTTGCCGGCGCGCCGCAGGGACATATGAAATACCTAACCAAATAGGGACTAATTACAGAAGTATGTTACACTTGAAGAACTTCATTTGTAGTACATTATAGTTTTGTATTCTATTCCCTTGGCCACTCATGGGATACTTTCTTATCAGCAATAGTTCTGTATGTTACACGTTTAACTAACGTTGAAACTAAAAGCGAAGCATTTCTTTAAAAAAAAAAAACAACATTAAAAAAGATCAAGAGCATTTCTTATCTTTTCTTACTTTTACTTTACTTTTGGGGGAGCTTACAGCCTAGGGTGGACCACGGCCTCAACCAACAAGTCCCTCCATCCAGCTCGGTCCCTAGCTAGCTGCCTACAGTTGCACACACCGGGTCGGTTGAGATCGCACTCCAATTGTGGGCGCAAACTAAGGTTGGGTCTTCCCCTGCTACGTTGTCCCTCAGGGGTGGACTCAAAGACTCGTCGGGCTGGTGCGTTGCTGTCCATATGCTCCACGTGCCTCAGCCATTTCAGCCGTTGTATATTCAGCTTTTTAACCAGATCAACGTCGCTCGTCGTTAAATCCTCTCCTCCATACTCCTCCGATACAAAGTGGACCGAATATCTTTTCTTTTCAAAAAGCCTCAATCAATTTATTCCACTTTTTACTCTATGCAAATAACATGTGCAGACTTTGAGAAAACTACGTATATGTACCTATATCAGGGACAAACCCCACTCAATGCCTCGAATACATGCCGGAACAATAATTTCTTTAAATACAATAGGTACAACACTCGGCATAGATCATTCGCTGAACAATGGCCCATCATAACCATACATTAGAAACCAAACTCAATTCACGGCACTTCTATTATCCTTTTTTGGCTGGTGTTGATAGCCGGATAAAAATACGTGCAAACAGCAACAAAAAGTCTCATCCATGATTTAAACTGTGGCTTTTAACTTTTCCATGAACTGACACAACCCATTCAGTTTTCTAGTACCCTCAACAGGATATCTGGCCTGTAGTACTCGTTCTTGTATATATGTGGCTTTGTACCGCTTGCCAGTTGCACATAATGGTCATTTGGTTTAGTTTCTGTAGAGAATGAGAGAAAATATGCCACTGGGTCACTAGACAAACTGAGTTCTGGTGTTGGCCATTTACAGATTTGTTGTGATTTTTTGTTCGTGCATTGTCGATTTTCAATTAGGTATGTGAATGTTATGCCATTTTAATGATATTCAATTCTTTTGACATTTTTCATGCTCATCTTTATGAAGATTTTGTTTTTTTTTTTTTGTTGTTCTTTTTTGGCAATGGAGAAGAAAAGATTTCCAGCTGATAATTTTGCCGAATGGAACAATGGTCATCCACTGGGGCTGCGAACGGTACACGCTTATGTTTTGGTTTTTGACATGGGTAATTTGGATACGTTTCAGGTAAGTCGTTAATGTTGTTCATGCGCAACAAAATTTTGAAAATTATCCTTTGGTTTTGTTGCAGTACTGCCGATCAATGAGAGATCAAATTTTGGACAGTTTTTGCCATCGTGATTTTAGTATTATTGTCGTTGGAAATAAATTCGATACAATCACAGAAGCTCAATCAAATTCTCAGGTAAGTGTAGTTTGGCAGTATTTTTAAGGTGATGGCATTGATGCCGCTGCTTTCAAATCGAACATTGAGTTTGATTACGTTTTAATAGGTATAAGTTACAACTTATGTACAATTTTGGCCGCATATAAAGACCTCCGATTTTCGCAATTTCACACAAATACACAGATTAGTGTCATCGCGCTTTATGACTTCATTGTCCCTATTATTTGCTTGAAAAACCTTTATTGCTGCGATGCTGAGACTTATTTCTTGTTGACAGCATATACCTTAGTTTTGTCCTAATTTACAGCCAGACCCATCTTCGCCGCCTCCGTTTTAATACTTGCAAATGCGCCACTGACATCTCGCTGCGATCTTCCGATAATGTCAATATCGTCCGCATATGCAAGTCGAACAGACTTCTGAAAAATTTTACCTCTGATGTTGGCTTGTGAGTTTCGTACAATTGCTTTAAGGATGATGTTAAAAAAGTTACACGATATCGCATCGGCAACACTTTTGACGAGATTTCTCCATCGTCATCCTGCAGAGACGAACGAGTTTGGCAGGAATGCCGAAACGTGAGATGACTTTGTATGGCTCGCCCTATATACGCTATCATAGGCTGCTTTAAAGTCGATAAAATGGTGGTAGGTATGTATCGATTGTTAACATGCAAACCAGGTATAGCTTCATTGAGCAGGGAAATCCCTTCTGCTCAAAGGTGTCATAGTATTAGTGTCAAGTGAGTCAGACGTATTGAGTTAAGATCGCAGTTCGTATCTGATTGCAAGGGCGCTTGGCGAGTTCGCGCAGTGCACATTAAAATCGAGTTATTACGATCTGCAATTCATGGGTTTTTTTCTATAAGATCTGTAGAAGTGTGAAAATTGGTCGATGGTAGACTTTCCTGGCCTAAAACCGCACTGATATGGGTCGATCCTTTCTTGTAGATGGGACACGATGGTGAAGTTCCATTCGTCGGGCATGCTTTCGTCCGATCAAATTTTAAAGATGAGTTGGCGCATGCTCTTACCAACTCATTTATCGCTGATTTGAAAAGCTCTGCCGGTAGGTCATCCGCCCCCGCAGCTTTATTCGACTTTAGGTTGTATATCGCTATCCTCACTTCGTGTAGGTCGGATGGACACCGGTTTGTTGATCGTCTCTGCCGTTTAACAGTCTTCAGAATCGTTCTTTCCAAATCCTCAGCACCGACTGGGAGTCTACTACTGTATTCCCATGTTCATCTCTGCAGACGTTCGGGCCCTGTATGCTTGGGGATCGAACATTTCCCCTGCAGAAGCACCCCTCAATTGATTCGACCGCCCGCTTCTCGTGCTCTTTGTTTTTACTTATATGCATACCAACTCATATCAAACGACATCCAATCTACAAAAGTTTTGTCAACACATTTCCATTTAAAACAAAACTGCTATTCTGTTCTCATAAATCCAATTTGCCAAAGCATACACCACAACGAACAATTCCGATTAAACGAAAAATAATTTCCATATTAAAATTAACACTTAAACAACGAACAGTTAAACTGAATCACATTAATTTTAACTTCATTACCATAATTAATGCAAATTTCTACCTACATAATGAAGAAAAAAAAATAATCAAAGTGAAAATGGTATTTTCAAACTAATTTCAGGAATTGAAGGACATTTCCACCCTCGTACGAAAGCACTGGCGATGCGGCTATGTGGAATGTTCAGCGCAGTAAGTATCTACTCGCAAATATATAGGATTAGTTTTTAAATGTGTTTTAACTAATACCCAGCATCCTTACTTTACAACTCACATTTTCCATATACCTAGATACAATTACAAAATTGGAGATGTTTTTCGAGAATTAATGGGCTGTACAACAACGGGCGGTAGCTGCATCGGGGGAATCGGTGGTAGTGGTAGCGGCGGTGTTGTTGGAACTGAATTTTCACAATCAACTAGAAATAAAGGACGTTGCACAATCCTCTAGCAATTTCTTAATAAATTCATAAATCAACAATAGTGTTACATAAATAGTACATAATAAATTTAAGAACAACAAATATTATATACATTCACACATCTATACCCATTACACGCCATTCATACAAAATCAATAAGAAATGTATAATATAATACAGTATTATATAATAAGCAACACTTAACTCATAATGAACTGGCATTCTTAACCTTATTTTACCAAATAAGCAGCAAAATAAAAATAAAACAAAACTTATTAGAATTTTTCAGAAGTAGCTAACTGGCGATAACTGAGAGAATTTGTAGTTTTTACGATGTTGGTTGTAACAAAATTTGTTATATACAATATTATATAAGAAAAAGTATAAAAATTAACGAATATTGAAACTTCTATATGAGACAATTTATCAACGAGTGATCTTTGAGCATAACGTGAAGGTATGTCACGCGTCATATTAAAACATTTAGATTTTACATTATTGGTTGGCTACCGGAAATTGCTCTGGAACATGTTTTTTTTTTCTTACAACTTTTTGAAAGACATTTAATCGCATATACAAATATGGAGAAACTCACGTATTAGAGCCTCACTAGTCAGGACAAAATAGGGAAAAAATAAAATAAACTGGATAACCTAAAACTTTAGAAATATAAAATTCAAAATATGTTGTACGTGTTAATTTGAATTTTGAGAAATTCAAGCCAGAACCACAAAAATACGTTTTATCCTTAAACAATTTTAAAATAATGAAATTTGGAAGGATCGCTATGAAAATGAACAGCACATACACACGAGTAAGCTTGCAATGAGTAAAATCGGAACTATTTACTTTACAATGTCTAGATTCAAGCGACACAAATAAATAGTAGATATGTGTAGGTTAGGGTGGTCCTTATTTTTCGACTTTTGAATTATCCCCGGGGCACTTTCTCATTTGATTATATACCTCTAAATATGAAATAGGTTTTTTTTTTTTTTTTTTTTGTTAAGATTTAGAGGTCGCTACCAGCTGTCAAAGTTTTTACAAAAAGCGTTGAAGGACAGCTTAAATGATGGTTTCACTCATGTTTCATTTAGGTGTTAAATTGTTTATATTACATTTTACATGCAAGTGAAACTCTCATAGACAATCGGTTCTTATCCCTTCCGACCCACGACCTCTCTTCTGTACCGTTATATACCCATATAATTATGACCTAGTTTTAGTTCTAGTTGTTAAGCTACCGAAGTGCGTTAAACGGTATTTTGGTTATCTAGTAGAAACGGAACAGCATCGTTCGATGTTGTTATTATGTACCATGTTCTTCTTGATTTAAAATAAAGTATAGCCAAGTCAGTTTCATCTAGGCTATGTTATTAGCCACGCGTCTTTTTATTTCGCTCCCTAAGAGGAAAAACTCACGTGTTTTATTTGTAAAAGTCATAGTAACGTGTTTCAACTTACAATGGTGTCTACAAGTAGCGGACTCAGTAAAGCTACTAGCTAATTACAACCAATGAAGAACTAATTACAACCAATGAAGAACAAAAAGCAATATTTGCTTTTGTTGGTAAAAGAGTAAGAGTAAGTAAGAGGAAAAAGTTCCCTAATACTAACAAGTCAACCCTTCTATCTTAAAAATAAATGATTGAAATATCTACTTAATTCATAGTAACAAAAACAATAATTTTGTAATATTTTTTATGTCCTGGCTATAAAAATAAAAGAATCTAACAAATACAGATTTTGAGTTTTTATTGGCTAGATTTTACTTTACTGCCCATTCGAAAAAAATACTTTTTTTTGTTTATTCCGATTGACTTTAATGCGCTGAACTCAAATCTTCAAACAAAATTTGGCGGTCTCTCACCGTTTGGGCGTGGCACGCCCCCAAAATAAAAAAATACCATATGAAATAGTACCAAAATTTCAGGAATGGAGTGTCCAATTTTTGTAAAATTAATTTTTTTATATTCCCTAAATGTGCAGTTAACTTATAAAAAAAGTTTCATCACAATCCAATACACTCCGTTCTTGAAATTTTGGTACTATTTCATATGGTATTTTTGAAACTTTGGGGGCGTGCCACGCCCAAACGGTGAGAGACAGCCAATTTTTTTTTCAGATTTGTGTTTAGGACACTGAAATCAATCGGACTGTGCAAAAAAAACCGTTATTTTCGAATGTTTTCGAATGGGCAGTAAAGTAAAATCTTGCCTTTTTATTTAAACTTCAAACCTTGGTAGCGACCTCTAAATGTCACTTAAAAAATTCGAAAAAAATACTGAAATACTTTCTTATGGTATATATTCAAATGACGTGGTGCCCCGCGAAATTAAAGAAAAAAAAATTTTTTCTTAGGAATAAGGACCACCCTAGTGTAGGTATGTACCTAAATATTTCCATAGAACAGGGTCATATGCATTTTAATACTCTATCCGGACTGTAGAGGTATAGTTTGAAAGTATCTGAAATATAGAAATGTCGATGCAGGGAAATAAGCACCCGGGAACTAACTTAGTTCGCATTTAGTGGGGAAAAAATCACTTTCATGAAGTGGACTTAGTTCACTTGTAAGTTGGGAAATAAATTCAAAAAACTATGAGTGGTCTTATTTCCCTTTCAATATACCCAATTTGGCACATAATGCAAATGTGACAGTAAAACCAAGCAGGGGGGTTGCAGGGGGCAGCAAGGTCCCCCCATATGTATTAAACTGTTGAATATGTACTAAGTTCCCATAAGAAAGTGGACTTAGTTCCCACTTTACATGGGTACTATAAGTCCACTTCACGAAAGTGATTTTATTTCCCACTATGTATGGAAACTGACTCCCTAAATGGACTTAGTTCCCGGGGACTTAATTCCCTGCACCAGAAATGTCTGGTCTACTGAAGTGTCCGAACTAGCGAGGATCTACTGCACGTAAAAGTTTTGAAGTAAAAGTAAAAATATTTTTTTGAACAACTTTCGGAAGCCATTGAGTCGTGTGTGGAAGGGCAAAGACCTGGGAACTCAGAATTATTTATGTATGTTTTTTGCACTTTAATATACATATTTACAATCAAATATGGTCGATAAGAAGTTTTTTTTTTTTTTAAAAAGGCAACATTTTAGTTACCTACGTCTGCAATCTGAAATGTGACGTAGGTATACCTTTTAAACAGTAAAAAACATTTTAGACACAGAAGGCATATTCGCTACTCCGAATAACCAAATATCTGTCAAACTAAAACAAAAAACAAGTAAAAGTGTTCTCATCGGCCTGGCAGATGCTTTGATACCCTCCACTGCATAAAAATCATACAAAATGTTTGCCATGCGAGTTAGTATGTGTCTAATATTTGTTTTGTATGGTAGGTAGCAGAACTACTTTACCGATATAGAAAATTTTCAATACCAACCTGACGACGGTTAAAAAAAAGTCCTTTCACAAAATTTCATTCACCTAAGTCGATTCGTTTGGACGCTATCGTGTTTTCAACAGACAGAGATATATGGGTCAAATATTGGCTTTGTATGGGACGTAACAGAACTACTTGACCGACATGGACCATTTTTAATACAAACTTGAAGGCCATAAATATAAGACCTCTCATAAAATTTCAGTTGCCTAAGTCGATTCGTTCGGACGCTATCTTGATTTCAACAGACAGAGAGAGACGTGGGTCTAATAGTGGTTTTGTATGGGAGGTACCAGAACTACTTGACCGACATAGCCCATTTTCAATACCAACCTGGCGACGGTAAAAAGAAGCCGTCTCACAAAATTTCATTCACCTAGGTCAATTCCTTTGGACCCTATCGTGCTTTCAACAGACAGACAGACAGACAGACAGACAGACAGACAGACAGACAGACAGACGGACATGGCTAAATCGATTCAGAATGTGATCCTGATTCAGAATATATATACTTTATAGGGTCTCCGGTGAATCCTTCTTGGCGTTACAAACGTAATGGCAAAGTGAATATACCTTCCTGTGGAGGGTATAAAAAAAATGCTAAAGAGTAACGAAAGGCTGTGAGGAGCTAGGCCGAGGGTGCTATACCGATCTATTGTGCTAAATATATATTTAATTCATCTTTTGAATAATATAGATAAATAAGGCTACAAAAGTTTTTATTTATGTACAAATATTTTTTACAGGCCCTTAAGCCCTGTTATTCTTCTTCTTCTTTCAAAATATTTTGATAATTTTCCAACGATTTGCATTTCGTTCGCCTCGAATTCTTTGGAAGAAGATTTCATTTACTGGCGAGTTTATCTTAGCTAGCTCCACCCGACATATCTTTCGTATTAAATGGTTGATATCCCGCCAATATAGGTATGACGTTTGTCGATTCGCCGAAGCTCACGCACAGGAACATTAATGCATACATACATTTACGAATGCTTAGGGGAAGATTCTATAAACTTTGTGGGAAATGATATAGGAGTTTACGTAGGGGATATTCCAGGCTTACACTAGAAGAATTTTTAATATCTAAATTACTTCAGAAAACCAAATTTATAATTTGAAACATCCAACAAATACAAAAATTGTTCCTCACATGTTCCAAGCACTGAAACCACAAGTTTGGAATTGAATTTCAAAATGACTCATATAGCACTGAAATATTACAAAATTGTGTACTTAAAAGATGTTATCTTTTTTAACATTCTAAATCTTACATCATCCCAAAATTCGATTACAAATCACGCACCTCATCGAACCTCTAGGTCTGGGTTCCCAGTATTTTTTTTTCAACATGCGACTCGTTACAATAAGCCTTATCGATACAAGTAGTTATTTCATAATAAATTGGTTAAAAAAATTCGAAATCTAATCATCCTCTTAAAATAATTGGAAAATATTTATAGTCCTTATTTCCCATTTCACGATATTTTCCAATCTATTATCCCTCTTTATAGTATTTATATAAAAAAAAAAGATCCCACCATAGTTTACAAAATAACAAAAAAAAATGTATATTGCGAGATCGAATTTCTATACAAAGTGAAGAATAAAACATACAAAAGTAACGAAAGGTTTACGATAAACCCCACTGTTAAGTATATTCATAATTAACGAGTAAATAATGCAATATTTAATTTTTAATTAAAAAAAAAAAGATAAAAATCAAAGTTGTGATCTTTTTGTAGAAGGCTTTATATAATATTCTATAAAAAAAATAAAACCCTAAAAACCAATAAAAGCTAAATAAAATTGTAAATTATATAAATAAAATGACAAGCCAAAAAATCAAATCATGTTCTTAGCAATAATTGTAAACATTTTATGTGAAATTTATATTTTAGTAGTGTTTACATGAAATAATTAATACAATACGCACAAATGGAAAACAGTGTTAATACAACTAATTGTATGGATATTTACGTATAAATTGCTAATAGAATATGTCATTAAGAAATGTTTTTAAAATTTCAAAATAAAACATTAATTTCCGTAAAAAAGATGCTAAATGAGGGCTAACAGTATTTCTCATGCAATATTACTAAATTTATGTTAATAGGAATAATGCATTTTGACTGAAATTGCGGTTTGAGTTATGACTTTAGATAGCTACCGGCGTCGCTTTAAAACAGTAATTTTTTTATTTTTTTTTTTTTTGTAATCTCAGGTAGATTTAGACCCACGGCTCGTATCGTCATCGTAGCGTATGCGGTGCGATGTACGAGAGGCATACGATTTGTTGTCGCACATTTAAATTTAAAAAGGTCTCATCTGCTACGCGTAATCGCCGCAGCATGCATGCTACATGACGACTATCGTCAAGCAGTGTCGGCCGCTTATCGTCTTTGTACGAGTAGAGAGTACGCTTGGAGTTTGTTTACATTTTTCAATACCTACGTATCTTATTTAAAAAAATGTCAGGCGACATCTTTACGCTTTGTACATATTTTGACGATTGGAAATTGCGTCTTGTGCGGTTTATCGTTATCGCAGCTGCACGGCAAATTCATGGTGTGACGATGGCGATACCAGTCGTATGCGGAAGGCCTTAGTCATCAGCCTGTAGTAGTGTATGATAAATGCTGGTTTCAGAGACTGAGAGATATATATCTATAGACATATGTACTATATTATGCACTATCACTGTCCAGCTATTTAGCACCGACATTAATTCATCTACCTACTTGACGACGCTTTTTTTTCGCCTAAATTTGTTCTAGATTTTAGCGCCTTTTTATTTTTGACCTACCCTTGTGGTTATAAAGGCCATCTGCTAAAATTAGTATCGTATAAATCACTACAAGTGTTTTTTTTTATTATGAATTTAAAAATAGTCAATTAAAAAATTGCAATAATCTTTGTCATTTTTCCCCTTTAAGGATACAAAATGACTTCGGAGTTTCTCTTTTGCATTAATCACAAAAAGTATCCTTTTTGCATTTGTTCTCTATATTTATAGAGAAATGCTACTATGTCTTTATCCAACTTGCTTACTTACCTTCTTACATATCGTGCTCCCGACCCGTGAAGAGCCTCTGCCTGAGACATTACAGCCGTCCATCATCTACGATCTCGGGCACGCTGCTTCCAGTTGTACAGGCCAAGCGCTATGGCATCCGCGATGGCTTGGTCTTTGAAACGGAGGTTCGGTCTTCCTTTTCTTCTCAAACTTGGTGGCTGGGATTCGAAGATCCTCTTAGCTGAAGCATTATTATCCATTCGCTCAATGTGGCCGAGCCAATGTAGTCGACGTATTTTGGCTTTTTGGACAACATCCACATCTTGGTACAGCTCAGCTCATAGAGTTCGCGGTTGTATCTTCTTCATTCGCCCTCCTCGCACACAGGACCAAAAATCCGCTGAAATATTTTTCTTTCGAAGGAGCCCAGTATCAGTTCTCACTTCTTGCTTATCGTCCAGCACTCGGCGCCATAAAGCAGAACTGGTAGGATAAGGGTTTTGTAGAGCACAAATTTCGTCCTTCGAGTTAGGAGTTTTGAGGCCAATTGTTTTGCCAAACCGAAGTAGCAAAGGTGTTCCAATTTCCAAACTTCACGTTGCTGCGCGTTTTTTTCCAGCTTCACGCGACACAGCTAAATCAGTTTTGCCGGGATTCCGAATTCGACCATCGCCAAATAGAGCTCCTGATGATCGCGGCTTTGTAGTCGATAAATAGGTGGTGAGTTTCGACTTGAAATTCGTTGGTCTTTTCCAGGATTTGCCTCAGTGTGTAAATTTGGTCTATAATCAATCTGCCGGAGCATATGCCACAGTGACACTGATATGATACGTGCCGATTAGTGTGTTGCAGAACGTCTGTTGTCTCGATGTCTTTATCCAAGCAGAGGTTTATTTATTGCTACAATTTTCATATAATTAGTTTGCAATTTTCGGTCGATTTTGCCCAATAAGAACCATTTTAAATGGTTGTTTGAAAAAGAATCGTCGCTTTAGCTTCGGACTCTTTGTCATTCGTTGAAGAAAATATAGGTACAAACTTCAGTTTCGCACAATTGAAAACAAAAAAGATACATAATTAGCACGCTTAAAATTCAACTCATTTTTTTTTTGTCAAGCAATTTTTGTTTGGAAGACATAATATCAATCGAAAACCAAAATTTAGCATTTATATTAAAAATCAAAACTAAATCGTCAAAATGGCTGTTAAATCGACAACTCTATCGGAGAAATACATTCACTCACAAAATGTTCTATATTATATTAAATTAGCCAGCTTAAAGCATTAAACAGAAAGAAGCCAACAAAAAGTTATACATAATCTATTATATAAAAAAATAATTGTTTTCATTACAGTATATAATATTGTACAATACATATTTGCTTACTATATGAATTGTTTGTTGCATTTTATTGTAAATAAATAATGAGTTATTTATTTTAGGCAACCAAAAACCAAAAAAACTTAGATTTAATGCTATTGTTAAAATTTTTAGGCACGCAAGCACACAAACACGCATAAATATTGAGTGAAAAGCTAAAAAACATTAAAGCGAAAAACGTTGATGAGATTAAAAAAAGAAACCGCTATGTAGTTATGTTATACATTTTTAACAACAAAACAAAAAAAGTAATGTGAAAAAAATATATAAAAGTGATAATAAAAACAATAAATTTGACAAGGAAAATAAATATTAAAAGTAAAAAAAAAAAATAAATAAAATAATTAAATACAGCGTGATTGTTGAGAAAATAAAAACGAGATATTAAAGACGGGCGTGTTTCGAGTTTTCTTTTCTATTGTTAGGCAAGAGGTAAGCATTAGCAACAACTACTGACAGGTGACAGACAGTGTTTATAGCGACAAGAAAATTAACGGTGGCTCTCTACTACAGTCTATACTCTACAGTCTACAAAACTCTACAGTCTACAAAACTCTACATATGAGGAAAATTATCAATTTATTTAAGAATTACATATATCAGAATTTCATTTATTAATTTTCTTGCGTTGAAGAGTTTGGGCTTTCAGTTTCCAGTTTTTAATTGGCCGAGAAACCAAATCCGCGTCTATGTGAACAGTGACCACATTCTTTAAAGAGTGCTGGTGTATTATTTAATGGGTGTTGCTATTCGGCTGTCGTACTAGACAAGCCTACGTAACGAAATGTTAAAGTTTATATTGCGTCAAGTTGAGGTATTTGGCTCGCTTTGCTCGCGGCAAGGTTTTAAGCTCCAGTTTAGGACCAACTTATTTACCTTTATTAATAGTTTTTAATGAAAATATGATTACGTTACGTTGATTACGTATCCGTGTTCCGAACATTGGGAAACGTCATGTCAGTCAGTATAAAATCAACGGCTGTTGCTATTCGCACGTTGTTCGGGACACGACTACGTAACGAAATGTCAAAGTTTATATTGCGTCAAGTTGGGGTATGTGGCTCGCTACGCTCGCGGCAAGGACTCTAAACTCCAGTATAATCATTTTCGGACATTATGCCGTACGTTTTGGATCCAACTTTTCTGTTTATAAAGAGTTTTTAATGAAAATAGGATTACGTTACGTTCATTACGTAGTCGTGTCCCGAAAATCGGTAAACGTCAGTTCAGTACAAAATCTGTCAAAATGAACGTGCGAATAGCCACTTCGAAAATCAACGGGCGAATAGACACTTCGGGGTCTTGTGGAACCACAATAATCGCTCCTCTAGCCAGCCTGATGTCCTCCAGAGCTTTTAAATATCAAAGAGAGAGAGAGAGAGAGAAGCACCAGACAGTTCTCAGACAGTTCTGTAATGTATACTAGAAATAATTACTATCCATAGATCCATTCCTAAGACAGTGGCGCAGGAAATGGGGTGTATCCTCGTGGGCCTACTCGTCGCTTCATAGTTTCATAGTGTAGTTTTTTAGGCCCCAATAGAAAAATAATAGGATTCGTTCCGTTGTTCCACTATTCTTATTTGAAAGGGCAGAGTGGAGCATGGACTGTTTCATCCCCAAGTTCAAAAGCGGAGCCTTTTCTTCCTGGCTTGCTAGGCAGCTATGGTTCAATTGAAAGTCAGACTATTGGTCTTATACTTAACCTACTAATCTCGCTGCTGCTCTGAGCTTGGTAGGCAAAAATTATATTGGCGAACCAATTAGTCAAGTAGTTAATTCTTTATCAGCATTGACTCTTTTGCTCCCTCGTGCAGTTCACTCAAAACAATACTAAGACAACCGGAATGATACTTTTATTCTGGTAGCATGATTACAGTCTAAAGAAGCTATCAAAGTAGGTATGCTAGTGTAAAACTATGGTGGAATCTACTGTAGTAGGGATTGCGAAATACTTTACGTTTCATAATTCCATCGAACACACTGTACATGTAAGCGGAACCTCCTCACTGCGAATATAACCGAACAAAATAACAAACAAACACAATTTGCCAGCCAAAACATTAATATACATTTGGATAGATCTACATACATTAGAGCACCCTCATCAAATTGATAAGAAACAGTTATCACGCTAAAGCTCAAGCTTAATCCTAATCTCCGCGTTCAAGTTCACGCAACACAGCCGACAAATGTGAGATAGTGCATTTTTCGCGCGCTCTACTTTCAATCGGATCCGACTTTTGAGTTATTTTGCAATCTGCCTTTCTAGAGTCAAGCCAGTAGATTATCATTTTCCAAAAGCAGGGCAACCCGCACGCGATGTACGCGTATAACGTGAACGTTTTTATCAAAAGCCTCGTATGGGTTCTAAGTGTGGCGAGGGTGGCCGATGTGGCCAATGCAATGCATTTCTCGCAGTCGTATCAGGAACATTTGAAAGTGATGAAGTCATTGGTAGATGACTTCTATGACCCTTGCGAAAATTTCTTCAAACACGCATGTGGATACTACGACACTCAGGTGGCACCCATCGCACCATTCATGTACAACAAGGAGGCCGCAGTGCGGTTCTTCGAAAACAATCGAGCAAATTTCTCCACCACTGGAGGGTTCTTGCTCAACGGGCTCTATGACTCATGCAAGCAGAGGAGTTCAAACACCGCACAATGGAAGGAGATCGACTTTTTGTCGGATTTCGCAAAGTGGCCGTTTTTGCATTACCAGTGGCAAGATGCAGGGATTAAGGTGCCGTGGCCTCATTTGGCTGCTCGGCTAGCGGCAAGAGGGATTCCGACTTTTTTTGACATTTTCTTTGCCCACAATACGATCTACGTGAGTCCAGCTGACATCTCGTGTCCAGCTTCCCAGGAGGATATAAAAACAATGATTATGAGTCCAACAACGAGCGTGGTCAACAATCAAATAGCAGACATTATTTCCTCGGAATTGTGGTCCTTCTGCAAGGAGCTGACTGAGGAGCACTCAGACTCTTCGGAAAGATCTAATGAAACTATCAGCGAAACGGTAGCCTACGAGTTCTTCAACGAATTTTTCGCCACGCTTAATTTCACGCTGGAGGAATTGGAATTATCACGAAAAGTACAGATCCGTACCGAACGACTGGACGAGATACTCGCTGTGGCTCGCAGAACTGAACCAAGGACAGTTATAAACTTCATCATATGGAAAATGCTCGAGGTTCTCAACTACGACGATTGTTTTCGACTGACAGAGGAGTTCGAAGAATTGCTGCTTTCGGAATACTGGCAATGGAATGTTTTCGAACACAAATTGAGCAAGGAAGTTGCGATGGCCAGTTTTCTCTACCATACCACACGATTTCAAAAGCGTCGCAAGGATATGATGCTCGCAGAAGACTGGCCGTCATTTCTAGATCGGAGGCTTCGCAAAAAGGATCTCAATATCGACCGAGTGGTCAAAAACTATGCTAACAGCAAGCTGTCTCCGGAAATATTTCAAGCTGACTATTCTAACCTAGAAATGAAAAGACAGTCCTTCAGCTACAACTACTTTATTATAAAATCACGGCAACTGCGATTATCCTTCGAACAGGACAATTACGTGGACAAGGAGGACGTCAATCATCCATTGTACTTTGTTCGCAAATTCCTGAATTTTGTCATCTTCATTGAAGGACAACCTCTGTTTCATTACTTCTCGTCAGAAGGATTCGATTTATGGTACAATTCGGGGTTGCTCTCATCCTCAGATGACTTGTACACAGCCATAGACTGCTTGGGAAGGCAGTCAGAGGTGTATGCCGAAGAGTATCCGATTTTCGAGAACCTAACGACCGATGAAATGATGGAAGAGGTATTGAAATTCAATCGAGCGTTTCATGAATCGTTTTACGATTACCTCTTCTGGCTGGAGGGTGAGATGTTCTCCTTCGCCGAGGACTATGTGCTGGAGCATTTCAATTTGAACTCAAGTCGGGTGCTATTCTACTCCGTGGCACAGCTGCATTGTGGACGGAACAATGCAAAGTATGAGACATTGATTAATCGCAGTTTTATGAACTCCTTGGAGTTTCAGGACGCTTTCGAGTGTGATGTGGAGGTGCCGATGAATCCAGTTTTGAAGTGTGTCTGTACAAATTGTTAGCAAAAATAAACAAATAATCAAATAAATATAAATTGTTATGGATTTCATTCAAATTCAAAAAATTTCAAAAATTCCAGATAATTCTCTGCAAGGCCATGCGAAACTGAATATTTCTACGGTTTTCCAGATGAAGGACAGACGACAACAAAATGAGTAATATTTTAGATTTGAAAAATATTTTTTGGTAGGGGATGAAGATAAGACCAAGTTGAGGAATGCTTATAATTGCGATTATATTTATGAATGTATTATGTTAAAATATTCAGAAATGCTGGTTTTCGTTATTGCAAGAGATAACACATCGCACATCAATAAATCGGCTAGAGCGCCAAAAAAATGTTTGCTTCAGCAATCGACATTTTTGTTGATGCTTGGACCTTGGACACATTATTGTTTTTTTTAGTAGGTACATACGTGATCATTGATCAATTTAGGTAGATACTCAAATTGTTGAATTGTTACAGTTCGCCCACTTTTAGTTCCTAGACTCCGCGGCTGAAATTTATGTTTCTATAGGTATCTACAGGCCCTACGAACTAAGTCCCAACTGGAACTAACTCCCACTTAGCTAAAAGAATTAAGTACCACCAAATACGTAGTGCGGGATTTAGTTCGTAAGTTAGGGAGATAGTTCGTAGTTCATTATGAACAAATTTCCAATGAATTAAGTACCAATTTAAGAAAAATGGGAGTTAGTTAATTTAAATTGTTTTGATGAAAAAATAACTCTTACATACACCCAACCTTGCACTTGATCCAAATCCAACAGTGACCCCAAGTAGGGGGGTAGCAGGGGCAGCATATGGCTCCCCATCCCCATGTATTCCACTGTGCCTAATGGGAGATCAATTTCCGTAGGTACAGTGGTATATGTATGGGGGGATATGCTGCCCCCTGCAACCCCCTGCTTGGGGTCATTGTTGGATTTGGAAGTTGGGAGTGTATTCGATTTAAAGGTCTTCCTAATTTCCTTTTTTGCTAAACCACCCCTGATTTAAGACGAAAAAAGTAAAAGAAGAATCAACCAAATCGGTTCAGCAGTTTTCGAGCTCTTGCGAGAATAACGCACACATTGTATGTATTTGAGACTTCTGGAGTTATTGCAGCAATAATTTCTTTCGAATGCTGCTTTTAAGTACAAGTTTGTGGTTGGTTCTTTGGTGTATCTAAGCCATTTCTCTTAAGAACCCGCTTAGGCAGAAATCGATAGGGGGAGATCATGGGGGCAGTTGTAAATACATTATAACCACTTAAAATGTTTCCACCGTGACACTAGTGACGAGCTCACACGTTCCACAAAACGCTCAACAAAAAAAAAGCTGGCGGATAAAGATAGACATACCCTATTTTTTAATGGTGACATGTTGCAATGCAGCAGCTGTTAACATCAGAGTCAATTTTATGCAGTAGTTTTTAAATCTAAATATTCTTAGCAAACACTTTGCAGTCACAAAAATAGATAAAGTTTTATTATTTATTGATACCCAAGTATGTATTCCTTTTTTAAATACTCATATTCTACCTACTAAAAATTGATTCACGAATCCCAGTCGCGGGGTCATCGCAACTCACCCGGTCGCATTTCACCCGACCCTAGACAGGAACCTAAAAGCCACCTATGTTTCAATTCAGCACATAAACGCTTACCTTCAAACCACTCACCTTTATTGTTCGAGTTGCAGTGGATCGTTGCCCCTGACAACACGGCATTTAGTGTTTGAAAGGGTGTGGCTATTTTTTTTTGGGAGACGCTATTGGTAAATGGGGTACAAAATCGTTCATTTAGGAACACATACACATGCATATGCAAAAGTGAATAGGTATGATACATATATGGAGATTGAAAAAATTATAATAAAGATTTTTATAAAAGGGGAAAACCCGTGGCTGTGAAACGTCAAATGTAATGTCGATGAGTTTGAAGCACAAGTGTTGCCACTTATACATAATTGCAAAAATTCGGTAGATTGAATGGAAAATCAGAGAGAATTAAAAAAAAAGTAAAACAGTTCACATCCAAATTTAATAATTGTTCAATAACTTCTAAACGGAAACTTAAATATATTTTTCCTTTTATTTATAATAAAGACATCAAACATTTTAAATAGATAAAAAATGTTTTCTAAGTTCTCCCATTTAGCCTTAGTACTTTTTTTTCAATTTGCACACCACGATAATTCATCTACTCATTTAGAAATAAATTATTGAAAATGACAGCTAGTTTCTTTTGAAGACAATTATGTATTAATATTGGATATGTTCGTTCAGAAATCAATTGGAAATTTTTGACGAGGATGTTACATAAACGACTAAAAAAGTTAACTGGAGCTGGAAGCAAAAAAAGTGAATACTAAACAACTTATAATAGGAAAACAAACACGACTTATTTTTGGTTAAAATAAGTTAGTTATAATTAACGCATTAATTTTTATTTTATTAGGTATATATAGATGCATACCTAGCTACGTATTTATATGTATTTAAAAATGGTAGCGACCGTTTTTCTTTGTACTAATTTTAGTCCTTAAGGTCGAATGGAAAAGTATAAAAATATATGCCTCAGTATATTGCAGTAATTGATATCACTTTTGTTTTAGGTATATGAAAAAAGCAATATCAGTTGAAGTAGGTAATCTTTTATTTCAGAAGCTATCAGTATTAGGAAATAACATATCGCAAAAACATTTTGTATTAATGTTTAAATACTCCATATTATTAAAATTGGACTTCGATATTCTTCATACAACTGAGTTCAGTGTTTTAATGGCACCAATGTTTGTGATAAGCGCCACAAATCTGCCAATAAAATCCACTTATTAAACAAATTATACAACAGAAACGTCGTTTAATATTATCAGCTTAATAAAAAGTTAAATACACGTATGTTGGTACATTGTTTCCTCGAAACTATATTTTTGTCGTTTAGATCATTCTAATTTGACACACAGCAAAAAAAAACTTTAAACACTAGATATAATTGAAAATTTATCTGTGCAAAGTAATACAAAAACTTCTAAAAACTATATTCTTATTATTTTATAATCCGAAATGGATTTTTTTAGAATAGCTATCAATCTCGAAATGAATACAAAGGTATCTTAAATCGTAGTAATTGTTTTGTAAATAGTAGTGAAAATGGACTCAAATTTTATGATATGGCCACACTGATTTTTCGAATTAATTTGACACAACAGCTGATATTTTTGGTGATTTCGTAAATTGTGTTTCGTTTTTTGCTTTTAATAAGCATTTGAAAGCCTTTGGGAGGAATTTGATGGGCGAATTTAAATGCAATTTGGATGTTAATTCACTTAGAATTATTTATTTGGCATACAAATTATCAGCGGCTTTGTTTTCAGGGAAAACAAGTTATTGAATTCAAATTCTTCAGTGACAGAACAGCTGCGTGTGCGCTGTCATCTTCTGACATAAGACAGACGCAAAAGCACCATCTATATATTAATCACATGCAACTTTTCAAAATAAGTCCAAGATGAGATGAGTCCCTGTACCACAACCAAATAAATTTAGCAAAAAGGAAACCATTGTCAAACGCATATTTTTTGTCGTTCCACACGATGGAACAATACATGAAACAGCTTGATGCAACCTTAAATCGTAGTACTGTTGACAAATCAGATTGTTGGATTCCTGATTAATTCTATTCACACACTCACATTGTGTCCGAATGAGATTATGGGGTTTTGCAGCGTTGCCAGATGTGCGGTTTTTCCCACTTTGTGATTATTTTAATCAAATGGGAAAAACGAAATTATTCTTTTCGATTTTTTTATTCCACATTAAAAAAACAAAAATATCCATTTCAGCGACGACTTTTATTAAGACCCTGAAAATGTTAGCCTGTGGGAGAAACATTATTTAATAGGTAGTTATAGCTATAGGTAGCGTTTGCTCCCAGTGCATGCAAATCTTGTAGGTACTGTTCTCAACCACAAACCAGAGAGAATATAGCACCAGCTTCGGGCAAAAATGAGAGATCCATAGAGCCAGTTTTGAAATAAGCGCCTCCGCCTCTTTTTCTATCTGTGAATATCTACGTGTGAATAAGCAAAAAATAAATAATTCTAAATGGCGGCAGGTGAAATAGGTAATTGAACTTTCTTCAAGCTGTCATAATGCCGTGTTGAATTTTTTCCCGTTGACAGTTCGGCTGAAATAAAAACATTTTATTTGTGAAACCAGTTGCATATTTTGTGTGATAAACGTGTGATACATTACCACTGTTGCAGATCACCATGCATTGTACGATGAAAGCGATACATAATAGGAATACAGATGCAAAAATCGCCCTGTCGACATCGGCATTCTCCGAATGGGTAAAACCGAATTTCTGTCAGTTTACAAGATTAGGACTTCATTAAAAGTGCTATTACAGTTCTACGAGTAGGTTTGCAACAATCACTCATCGAGATTTGTAATCATTTTTTTCATTTTCAGAGTTGTGCGTCTTTATGGAAACCCGAAGTAATCAACAAATAAATATGCAGCTATGAATGGATCTGCCGTGGCTGGTGCCCGAAACAAAGTCAAATGCAAAAACTGATTGAGAATTTTAAAATTGTATTGGATGACGTTTTTATTCATATACCTATGTAGTTGAATAACTTAACAATAGTTATTAGTTACATTATATATACAATTTTAGAAACATTTGCAAAAGTTCTCATGCAAAACTTGATTGCATTTACAAAAAAATTGCCTTTAAATATCTCCTTCGAATGATTTTCGATGCCTGCATCTCTGACAGCCTGTCGTTGTCAATGCAATGTGTGGTCGTGTTCCAGCTAGTATCGGAAGTCAAAGATATAATCAAAAACTGTAAATAACTGCAAAACGTAGCTTGCGGTTTGCTGATAATTTTTGTACATCTTTTTTTATAAGCGACATACCTAACAGTGGACTAATTTCGATGCAGGGTGTGTCGACTGGCAAATATCGTAATCGACATGGTCGATAATCCCACTAAGTAAGCAAGACTGAAGCATACATATGTAATGAATGCATATAGGACCGCCAAATCACAAAGTAAAACCTGTCCCCTACCCAAGTAGACTTAGTAGCACCAAAACCATCCGCGCATGATCAATTCACTGGAAACTTAAAGTAAAAGGGCATGCATAAGCTTTACTTTTATTGTTCCTTCTTCATTTCGTTTGATGAGTGCACATTGTGGAGTGACATCTGAAAACAAGAAGGAATTGGCTCATAGAAACTGAAAACATATATCTAAATTGTACATACATTCCAATTTGTTTTTCTTTTTTGTAATTGGTCCTTAACGGTCCTCTCGATCTTTACCACAGATTCCGTCTTTCGATTGTCTCCGATAGCTGACATAAAGGCAATAAAAATCATAGTTTAGAAGGAATTTGGTTGAAGGGAATAATGTACTTACCTTATCATTAGCAAGTGTTAAAACTTGTTGGCTTAATCTGAAGTCAGCGTATATGATGCCCGCTTACTTGACCTTACTTTAAGTTTAAAAGCAATACGATATCTGAACGCAAAAACAACGATTCCCTCGCGAATTTACTTCAGAGTTTCATGGCACATTTTATTTTTACGCCATTTACAAATTTGGAAAACGAAATAATTAACACGAATACGAATGTATTATGAAATAACAAATTCACCGGACAGTATAATGCAATGTGTAGAACATTTTTAACAAATTGAATAGGCAAACCAAATTGCACGTACTACTTCGAAACGAAATAAATAAATATTTGTCATTTTGACAGTATGGTGACTTGCGATCAGCTGATAGGAGTTTCGATAGAAGAATGGATGCGTTCCAAAAATTCGATTTCAATTTAGTTTTTTTTTTTATTGTAGGCAATTTTTAGAAATCTTGATATTTTTTTAAGATTTACACATAATAACAATAATAATAATACCAATGTATGACATACGGCTAGCGTTTGTAAAAATATCGATTGTGCGTGTTTTTGAATTTAATTATTAATTTTTCTAGAATTGTTTTTTGCGTAGTATAGATTTAAATCAGGTCGGTCGGTGTTCCATTTTATAGCCTGCCCTAGGCGATTCAGAAGTTGAAAAAAAAATATATATATAAAAAGTATTCAGTTTTTCACAATAAAACCATATATTAATCCTAAAAAAAACCACATATTGCCTTTCAGCGGTAATACCACACATTTATTACTCTTAACTTTGGGTTTTTTTCTCACATGCTTAATTATGTGTTTTATACTTAAGTAAAAATTAATTCTCACATACCTACATATACGTAACTAAATTAAACTACTGCTGCCTAATTTTCCCTTAATTTTAACTAATGCTATGTTTCCACCGAACGCTAATCCCGAGATTAAGTGCAAGATGTTTAAATTTAATCTTGAAGTGTTTCCACCAAAAAAGAAGAGATTAATTTGACATTTCACCAGATGTTGGCATAAGCTGTCCAATCGAAGTGTAACAAATGATAAAAAATTAAACAATTTCTACTTTCGAAATTAAAAGTAAAAACAAAAAATGAGTGCCAGTAATCTAAAAATATTATTACCGCATCATTTTGCCCTCAAAACTAATATGTATGAACGTTTTAACGGTTGTATTGGCAAGAAGTCGCTATTAGGGGTAGGTACCAAAAAAACGATTTTTTTTCTTTTGCTCATCTACGACATAAATGTCAAATGTAGCTCTGTTTGTTTTTAATTTTAGACATTTCGACCTGTGTAGAGTGTGTTCAGAGACCGATCTCTACATGTAAACCTAGTCAGTTTAGGATATTAATTTTTAATCTCCTTTTTATGAGATTAATTTTTGTATAATAAATCTCGAGATTTATACGAGGTTAACGAAAATTAATCCTAATCTCGGAGTTAATCTCCGGTGGAAACGTAGCATTACATAAAATTATTTCTTTCTAAAAAAATTTTGAGTATTGTCATAACCAGCGACAGTGTATTACCGCGAAAATGTACCTAAATTGTCAATAAAACGAATTTTGAAGTAAAGACTTATAATTCTCGTACAGCGTTTATTTTAAGGCTGATTCTCGGAATTTATTTCACAGTCAGCACTTCATTGCTGACAAATTTAATTGACTTGTATTTAATACCCACCTAAGAACTGAATTATGTTTTCGGGAGCCTAGTTTTAGTTAACTTATCTAATATTTTCAAAATTAAAAAAACTGAAGAATGTTTAGAGAAAAAATATGTATAAATAGTTATTCTTATTCATTCCTTTTTAATCTTGATGAAAATTAAGAAAAGATTGGAAAGTGGGTGTTCGAAAAACCATTCACACTGACATTTCCTACGACTCGAAGAATATAATTTAGACAATTATTCATTAACCGATTCCAATTAGCTGGGATAAAACAAGTAAATTATTTGGAGCCTGAAAATACAAAAACCACGATATAATAAAAATATTGTATTTTCTTAGGTACCTATATTTGGTGTGTGTTTAGAAAAAAATCTTTCAAATCGTTAAACAACATAATTCAATCATTTATTGGAGCAAAGTGTAAGCCCACAAGTAGTTCAAAAACTTCTATAAACCATGTTCTCATTATTTTATAATCTGATATGGATTTATTAGAACAGCTATCAAACCTCGAAATTAATAGTACAATACAAATGTATTTTAACGCGTATGAAGTGTTTTGTAAATAGTAGTGAAAATGGACTCAAATTTTATGCTATGGCCACACTGATTTTTCGAATTAATTTGACACAACAGCTGATATTTTTGGTGATTTCGTAAATTGTGTTTCGTTTTTTGCTTTTAATAAGCATTTGAAAGCCTTTGGGAGGAATTTGATGGGCGAATTTAAATGCAATTTGGATGTTAATTAACTTAGAATTATTTATTTGGCATACAAATTGTCAGCGGCCTTGTTTTCAGGGAAAACAAGTTACGGAATTCGAATTCTTTAGTGACAGAACAGTTGCGTGTGCGCTGTCATCTTCTGACTTAAGCCAAACGCAAAAGCGTCATCTACATATTAATCACATGCAACTTTTCAAAATAAGTCCAAGATGAGATGAGTTCCTGTACCACAACCAAATAAATTTAGCAAAAAGGAAACCATTGTCAAACGCATATTTTTTTATCGTTCCACAAAAAGAAACAAAACACAAAACTGTTTGATGCAACCTTATATTGTAATACTATTGACAAATCAGATTGTTGGATTCCAGCGCAGAGTTTCCTTCGCACATTTTTCTAAAGTGTTCAAAAAGGTGTCTGCGAGGTAAAAAATTGTCCCATACAAATTTATATTAAAACGAAACGACATTGGAAAGAGAAAAAAGTAGGTAGGTACCTACATAATAATCCATGCAGAAAAACTTGTGGACGTTCGCTATGTGTCTGAAGAAAGAACATTTGGGGCTGAATTTAAATACAAAGATACAAATCATGTCAAAGGATAGTATGAAATTTATAGAAATAGATATAATTATTTTGAATGATTGATAACAGGCTGGGTAGAAATAATTTTTTGAAGAAATTATTATGTTTATTACAAAAAGTTTCCAAAAGTGCCTAAATTTCAGAAATGTGTGCTCGAAAAGGTGTCGCAAAGGTAACCCTGATCCATTTTTCTTTTCACTACACCCACCCACATCGTGTGGGTTTGTGTTGGAATGAGTTTATATGCTTTTGCAGCGATGCCAGATGTGCGGATTTTTTCCCATTTTGTGATTATTTCAATCAAAATATGGGGAAATATACAATTGAAATGGGAAAACGAGGCTCTACGTTTTGGTTTATTTATAGTGTGTATTTAAATTAAAATCTTCTTCATTAAAAAACAAAAATATGCAATTCAACGGCGACTCTTTTTATGAACCTGAAAAACATCAGCCTGAGGGAAAAACGTATTTTTTAATAATTATTACCTATTATTAGCGTTTGCTCCCTGCCCATGCAAAAAAAGAACGCTATGGTAACAGGTATAGTCCCTAGAAATGTATATCAAAAAGTCAAATGTTGATTTGATGGAATTGTCCCCATACCCCTAAGTATAATTATATAGGTACAGTGAAAGTGGAACTTCCATAAGTGCAACTCTCAAAATGACAGAAAATAAATTCGAGTTATAGAAACTTCTAGTTAAAGAAATGTAAACGAAATGTGGCTATTCTATATAGGCTTAGAAAAATAATTTCATACGAATTTAATTCTATATAGATTTTGTTAGCCCGGATAATTATCGGGGCTTATTCCTTAGCCTCGATAAAGACTCTGCAACCAAACTATCATTGTCTTTAAAGTTATCGAAAAGTTATATCGATTTTGTCATAAAATGACAACTGACAAAACAAAATTCATTAAAAAAAATAGAAGCATTTTACCAAAAATATGCCTATAAAATACCGAATTTGTATTTTTCCATGTTTATTAACTTTCTCGTATACGTAGTAAGAGAAAGATATTGTTTTCGTACAAAATTTTGAACTCGAGATTTTGATCAATTCTGATATTACGATGATAGGGGAACTCAAAAAAGTGGGTCTCGCAATTCTGTTCGTCCGTATGTCTGTCTGTCCCACCCCTGGGGAAACGCTGGACGGATTTGCTTCAAACTTCGTATTTATAGTTTGTGGGCTTCTTGCTAGGGACGTTTTTTTTATGCTAGCCCTAAATATAACGCTGCAGCGTTCCCGATGCCCAAAATAATAAAGTCGCCAAAAAGTAGCCAAAAGTTTAAAAAGGAACTTCATACAAATAAAACTTAATACTCGATGTATTTTCAACAAAACCTGGGAAAAGACTGTCAAAGTGGCATTTGTGGCCTGTGGGGATAAATTCTTTCTCAGAGATAAACTTACGAAAAAGTTAGAAAACGCTTTCTTAAAAAAAATACATGCATTTTGTTTTTCCGTAAATTTAAGTAGGTATGTGATGTTTGTCAATTCATACATCTCAGTGGTAGAAAAAATTTTAAAACGTCTGATACACAAACAGGCGAATAATTTGCTACTTTATCATGCAAAATTGCGTGGCTTGGTAATGTAAAGCCAGTATAAATCGTGTAAAATGTTTTTAATACCCGGACGGAAACTTCATTCACAGGAGGGACCAAAAAGTCAAAAACTTGGAAAAATTAAAACGTATCTGGAAAACAAAAAAAATGTATTTACCTACCCAAGAATTATTTTCCAAAGTAGGTACATACATATTGATACATATTTAAATTGGAAATAGTAAATACATACATATACCAAATATTATATGCTGTCTGCATATCAATTACTTTCCTATTTTTTTAAATCTAATTTTTTATTCAATTTGTTCCTTTCAATCTAGTGACAACACTTATATGTATATCAAGCTTCTCGCCATTATATTTGACGTTTCCCAGCCACGGGGTTTCTCCCCTTTGGTTTGATTAAAATCTCTATTATAAATTCCACATCTACCTACTCACTTCCATAATTTAAACACATCCACGTGTGTACCTGTACGTATTTATAAATTAATATCAATATAAACAATTTTGTCAACCATTTACAAATAGTGTTACCCAAAAATAAATAAATAAATAAATAAATAGCGCATATAGCTAATTAAGCTTTTTATTTTTTAATTTGGCATATTCCGTAAGAAAATTGCTGGATACACTGCCAACATATATCTATTAAAATCATTCATGCTATATGATACTATTTTTCCTACTAACGCATTTCCCACCCCACCCTTATCCATACTACCGACAGCTACGATTACCCCTACTTTCGATAGTACCTACCTCCTACAACAACAAAACATTCCAAGTTCAACAAGGGCATCCATTTATAATAACTTAAACCGCCCCCCTCCAACAGTATATTTGTCATTTTAGTAATCGCAACACTAACCCACAACAATAAACACGCTCGACTACGACACGTTCCACTAAGGGTGAGTGATGCGAATATTCGCTATCGTTGCAAAGTTAAGATGTAGGCGGCGTTACTTGTCTCCGGATGACTTGCCACCGGATGAGTTGCACCCGACCCCCCAGTCGCAGTCACCCTGTTTTAATTTTCCTTTTACTACATACGCGCCATCTGCCGCACCATAGAATACAAATTGAGCCAATCCAAACGAGTTCTCACATCAAGATACCGCCACCGGTATGACCTCTATTCAACCTTTTGACGTTTACTTATCAGAATTTTATTGGCGAATTTTTCTGTATCTTCCCCTGCTTCAGCAGAGATTTGGAAATAAAAAGTGAATCGTTTTGTGTCCACCCTCCAGTAAACACACCGGAAACCAGTGGTCCATCATCTGAGAAACTACATTCTTGTGAAATTTATTAACTTTCTCTCCTTCTCTTGTGGAAATCGTCAAGTAAGTGAATATTTTTTTTTCGAATTTTTGTATTTATTTATTTTTTTTTTAATTTTTCATCGTGTGAAAAAGTGTAACTTGGTATTGTGTCTTCGTTTCATAACGATTTTTAACTGAAAAATGTGATATAAGTAGAATTTAATGGAAATTTATCGCTTCCAGAGGTTTACGTGTAATGTAATGCTTTGCCAATCGAGTTGGTCTCATGTGAAATTCTGTACGGAATCCAGTCGATGACGGCATAGTCATCATCTCTTCATCGTAATTACATATTGATGGCAACCTTTGATAGCCCTTGAACTTTGCTCACTAGAACATGGTCGAGTTATCGCACCAAAAACCGTGGTTCCTAATGGAGAACACGTCAACTGTTTGACCTTCAATCGGCAAAATATTTCTTCGATTATTATCCGTGCTTATCACTCGCTAAGAAAATGACGTCGTAACATTTTAACTATTCGATAATCTAAAAATACAAAAAGGTCCACGACCATAACATTTTCTTTTTGCAATTGATCGGTTGGGGGTCCTCCTCATTCATCCATTTCACACGATGACTAGCAACGAGACATCGTCTCTCTGTGTGCTAATGCGTCTCTAATCGATGCAGTCGCCTCTGTTAATTGCCAACACGAGCTCTCGAAATATCTGCTTTGTACAAAAATACCTGGCGCTCTCTATCTACATATGCCGACGATTATTCACTTTAAATTTGGAAACCTTCTCTGTCGCGCTATTGCTTTCTATTTTTACAATCGCAAATCTGTATGTAATTTGCGGTGCACTTTTATATGCGGCTTCGTTTGGCAATTGCTCTGTGTAGTTTGTCCACTTTCTCCTCCTGATTTATATGGAATTTTCCAGCAGTGCAGCTATCGGTTAGGCTTATCAAATGTCAAAGACCAAACAAACCACAATTGGGTCTGGTCGGGTTTCGTAAGCGCCAACTGGGGGGCTCGGTTTTTGAAGACACACGCTTCCGTTGTCTTTGGCTGATAGTATGGTTTCAGTGTTTTCTTCGAATTAAAATAAATAAACTTTTTTGTGTAGACCGGTTCAAATGATAAAGAACTGTAAAGTAGTGGGTCTCTACTAGTTTCCGTTTTTTTTTTTAGTTTTGAGTTGTTTCTCTGATCGAACAGACGTTTCTATCAGTTCGTGTTAATAAGACGTTTAGTGACGCTAATTTAAATTGAAGGTAGGTCCATTAAACACTGCTTGTCAGGTAAACGGAAGTTTGTCGTATTTGTTGACGTATTTTAGTTGAGCTTAAAGACTTGCTCCTGCCGCGGTTGGTCCTTTTTTCGGCTCCAAGCAGTCAGTATACAATTTACACACGTGCTTCTGTCGTGATCACATAAAAGTAAGGGCGAGAGGTCGTTGCATATTTAGTTCCCTTGAGACTAGCTTAGCTTGATTCTTGCTATGCATCCTATTATCTGCATGTACAAAACTTCTACCGTCTCAAAGGAAATATGCCATTTTGGCAATGTTAAATTTTTTGATTGGCACGAAACTTTATTCATTTGCTCAGCCAACATGCGCCACTGGGCTCAGGTGGTTGAAGCCCAGGCTCACTCTGGACACTGACGTCATTAAAAATTGCTGACTCAGTTTTGGAAGTCCTTTTTATTTGGAGAGAGCTTAAGCCGAGAATATGAAAATAACAAGGATTGATCGGATTTCCGACACTCTCGTGTCTTAATCGGGCTTAAAATCTGCATTGTGTATTAGAGCTGACTGCGTTCCTTCTCAAAATCTTTTCCTACTCTAAATATTGCCAGGTTCTTGTTGCGTTTCTCACTGTTTTGCTTGATTTGATGAACACTGATGAAATAGTTAAAAGCCTAATTGATTTTGACAGCACAATCACCTCAAACATGATCTTGAAATGCAGTTCTGAAGTTCCGTGGCATTTAGATCTTCTCATATTTGTTTTAAAATAAACTTAATATCTCTCTCCTTAGTTTAAAGCCATTGAATTAGACGACTGATTGCGACTTGCATTATACGATGTTTATCAACAGATTACTGATAAATACCATTAAAGTCGGAATCAACTAAAATGTTAGTATACGATAATAGATAGTGTATTATCGTATTCAAATACACACGTCTTTAGTGGTTGATTGCCTTTTGTCCATCAACACTATCTCTCGGTAAAAATGAATCGTACAGGTGAAGTTCTCTCTTTTACAGATAACGAACGAAACTATTCTTTAGCGTTGTTTTCTTGATGAAATCTTTGTGACACACGCGTGACACTAATTGATTGGTGATCGTTTCAAATTGCTTCTTCAAAACGTATCAATTTACCAAAGAAATAAATGGACAAAACTGAGAATTAAAATGCACACAAGATATATATCAGCCCATTGTTATTTAATAAACAGGAATGAGGTTGAAAGATAGAATGTATTTTTAGAACAACTTGCAGTCGCAAGATTGCGATACATTTTCGCAAATGTGAACATGTGAATGTTGAATTTCAAATTCTGTGGGACATTTTAAAAATATTACTTGTACCGCAACATATTAGCCGTTCTCCCACGTTCTAAATTGTTGTTTTGTTTCCATGCGAAAATTGATTCTTTTTAAACGAAAACTGATTCGGCAAGATAAAAAATTTAACGTGTTGACCTTGAAAGGTAGACGATTGTTTGCGTGTATCACACATTTTGATTTTTTTTTTAAATTAAAATAAATTTGAATTTTATTTGTGGAGTGACGAAAGTCAGATCAAAATGGCATAATCGCATACTTTTTATATTTCTTGCGATTCTATCAAGTAGTGATGGGTTGACTTTGTGAAGACATTAACTTTTGTATTGATTTCTTGCTCCGCTCACTGTTCCTTTTTGTCTCTTAAAGGAACGCCTACGCCTTTACGCACTTATTATTGACTTTAGGTGGTCTTTTCCACCACCAGCTTCCTTCTTCTCAGCTGTTGTCGTATTTGCAGGGGTAAAAAGCTCTTCAGACTGAGTACCTAAAATAATGTCGTGTGAAAAAGTGTATATTAGAACAACTGGTGCTTAGTGGGTAAGGGAAGGGTGACCTCTGCAAATGTATTAAAAGTATACCTACAACACACAAATTGTCATTTGTTTATTATTGAACAGAACAACAAACAAGTTATTTTAAGGAACCATCCACATTTATAAATAAAAGATGGGCTTTGATTGAAAGAAATATATTGCACGAGGTATCTACATATACATATTTTTGCTTTTAATAAAAAGCACTTTATTATTTAAAGAGATCACATTTTAATACTCAAATGCTCAATTCACGTCAATGTTCATTCATGATTGATTGATGGATTATGGGCTAGGGAGGGGATTTTGTGATTTAGTATAGACATGACATGTTGAATGATATCAACTTCAATGGACTTTTACATTTTTCCATTCAATTCATTCCTGGATATGTGAACGTCCTGATGGTTTAGGAACAAAACGAGACGAGAACTGTACCTGTACCGTTGAGAGTTTTCCAAAAAACTAGAATTATTTGCTGGGCCCAGATCACGTAAAATGAAAACGATCAAACGTCGTCGTTTTGATACTAGCACTCTCTGTCTATTGTCACAGATATGATAGAGACAGCTTTAGTCAAAACGATGTCGTTCGATCGTTTTTATTTTACGCGATCTGGCCCCTGGTGACCGACCTGTGAGTGAAACAAAGATTCACTGGCCCATTTACGGTAGACACGGCTTGGCATTTCGAATGCTGGTTCGCCTAATCCTTTCTATCGGTATCGGTGGAAAATCTTCTTTAGTAATGCATCTTTGTTTGGTTAGCCACAATTTTGATGAAAATAATTTTTCGGGTATTGTAGCTGCATCTATTCTACCTGAGATCCGGTCATGGAGTTATGATGATGATTTCCTGTAAAGCATCTATTTGAACTTGGTCGCACATTAAGCGTTCTTAGTCATTAAATTCGAATGTTGTCAGCTCACTTTGTGTATTCCAAAGAAGCGTAGCAGTCATGCGATGATGAGCCTCATTGTATCACACAAAGTACCTACACCTCTTTGGCGTGACACTTTCAGACTACTTAAGACTCACTTGTGGATATCATGTCATGGGAAAATGTTGGCCATTTCTCTTTACTTAACTCCAGAATAGGAACATGGGCTGATATTTTTCTATTGTACATCATCTGTTGTATTTAGAATCGTCGAAATCATTGCAACTGCTTGGGTCCATAGTTCCCAAAAACCTACGACTTCCTTGTACCGGTAGAGGTCTGATCGTAGCTAGTAAAGCCGTGGTTAGGCTGCTGTCGTATTAAGCGAGGGGCCCCAGGTTTACCTGCCGGAAAAACACTAATCACACCTTAAGGTTTTTTCCCCGAAAACTTTATTCTTTCACCAATCAACGTGTCAATTGTTTCTCTTTTCTTTCTATCTTGTTAAAGTAGAAACCTACTCGGGAACACAATCATAAATAAAAACCTTTGGATATAAAAATGAACCCTGAACCATCAGCGTTCCGCCAACAAAGACCTCTAGTGAAATACACTCAAATACGTGACCATTTCAGGGTATAAGATGGCGTTAAACCGAAATTAAGAATTCTTCTTTAACCAGCTCTGTCAGGTGTTTCCCACTCCATAACATGATTTAACACGAAATAATGGTGACGAAGAAACACAAAGTCGTATGAACATACATTTTTCAAATCAATTTCTATGCAAATTCCTTCAAATACAAAGTTACAAGTTATTTCGAGCTTTGCATGACCGCTAAAAAATTCATGAAACTGCACTTCTCAGACGTTGGGTCCTCAAAGCTACTATCTGCGTCAAATTTGGATTTCTCACATAACGTCCTAACGTAGGTATAGGCTATTGATAGAAAATGTCATCAGTGTTGATGTTCTTGAAAGTTGTGTCTTTGTCTCCTAATCAAGGTCATATGTCCACCTATATTCGTTGCCTCCTTCTAGTAGTAAATCCCATAATATCCGAAATTGTCGGATAATAATTCAAATCTGATTGAAGACAATGTCGTAGGTATATGTAAAGAACACTCCCAAAGGCAAATACATCTTCAACTCGTCCATTCGCAACCCCCCCGCTTTTCATTCAAATAAACCATCTGATGGACTTGTATGATGTAACAAAAAATATTATAATCACTCACCCATGTTTGTACGCAAGGCGTGTGTGCTATGTAGAGGTTAAACAATTTGTGTTCTTTACGTCATCAAACCTCCCCCACACGGAATACGAATTCACTTCCCAGGTCTTATCTGGTGGAAGGAAAAAGAAAAGTATCCATCAGATTGCAATGGTGTAACTCAGATTTAGAATGAGATGGATACACAATAACACGATTCGTCGTACATCAGTTCGACCTTCACCAATGTCACCCACAAAAAAAGCTACTCTACACCACTCTATCGTTTGTTTCCGTTTTCCGATTGCGCATGTTCTAGCAAAGCTCGCTCTCTGTAACACTCTCTCCAAGACCAAGTGATGATTTGAGTGGTCCTCCCTTACAGAAATACACAGAGACGTGTTGTGTCGTCACGTCACGTCATCGTCGTCACTTCGAAAGTGAAAGTTATTTTGGTGAAAAGCTTTACTTCACTCAGAGGTCGGTCACCAGCAAATAATTCCATTGGCATAATTCTAGTTTTTTGGAAAACTCTCGACGGTACAGTTGTCGTTTTGTTCAGTGCGTCGTTCGCTCTTTTGGAAGTGTAGACTTATCTTAGAGGTCAACGTCAAGGTTATTACATAGTATCCACTTTCAATTTCTGTATTTCAAAAGAACAGGTGAGCTATAAAGGTTTTTAAACCTTTTTATTTGCAAATTGTTTAGACTGAAAAAGTTTTTTTTTTTATTAAACAATTTTTGAGAAGAATTTGCTAACATTTTCTTATCAATTAAGAAACATTTGAATGGATAGTGAGTAGGTACACTTTGCTCTAAAACGAGGCAGAGGTAATTAATTTTTTAAAATTTATTTTACAGTCGGATATGTGAACCAAAGGGCGTAATCAATTTTTCTTTTATCTTTTAAAATGTTGTTAAATTTTCAATACAATAGATAGGCCTATGTATCTGTTGAAAAGTATCTCTGATAATATCAAGTTCAAGTTCACATTTTTGTGGTACATATAGAGTAGTGGGTATACATTTTTTGTGCTGCTCTTCATTTGCTATTTGTATACTTTTCTATGAAAACTTAGTTTCTCTGACACCAATGAATGGTTTTATTTTTAAATAGTTCGTTGATCTTTCTGATATCTAGTGGAATGGGGGCTTGAACAAACAGACTACCTAAATAATGTACTTCAAAGATATGCCTTCTGTTTAATTACTTTGCATCTTCAGCTGTTTAGATTAGTTCAGCTAGATTAGTTCGGCTAGGTGAGTCCTAATTCAAGCGATTGAAATCTAGACTGATGGTGGGCACATGCAGTCACATGCATTGTCCTCTGCTGAAAATAGCCGAAGTTACGAATTATCGTTATGACAACCACAGCAATGGTTTACTCTTTGTAAAGTCAGTCACATCTGTCGAAATGCACACCTAAATTCATCATCCGAGTTGTTTAAGCAATTGTTTGAATATTTAAATTCTGAGAATCAATATTTATCGTCTTATGACAACACTTAAGTCCATGTATCACGTTTAATGTGTGTTGTCGAAGTAGGCTTTTAACACGCTGCTATAATTCATATAAGTTATACGTTTGATTGTCACAGGGTAGGCTACTAAATCGACACAGTGAGCTTAGACCATCTGTCTAACTTACCATCATCTAGGCCTATGGTACTTCGCTTCACTTTCCTTCGATCGACATTTTTTTTTTGACTACAATGCCAACGTTGAACACTGTTGTCTGCCTGTGAATCATATCCAATTTAAAATTATTCAATTCAACTCAGTGGCCACTACTTTGTACAAGTCTAATAAAATGTTTTCTTTCTTTCCATTTACAGATTAAATAAAATCTCAAGATGACTACCTATTTCAATTACCCATCAAAGGCATTGCAAGACGAACTTAGCCGCATTGCCAAGGCTATTGTTGCCCCCGGCAAGGGTATTCTTGCTGCTGATGAGTCCGTTTCCACCATGGGCAAGCGTCTCCAAGTGAGTTTCAAATTTTATACTTCTTGCTAGTGTTTTGCTAACCGATTGGTTTATATTTAGGATATTGGTGTTGAAAATACCGATGAGAACCGTCGTGCATACCGTCAATTGTTGTTCTCAACTGACCCCAAAATTGGTGAGAATATTTCCGGTGTGATCTTGTTCCACGAGACCTTGTACCAGAAGGCCGATGATGGTACCCCATTCGTTGAGTTGTTGAAGAAGCGTGGAATTATTCCCGGAATCAAGGTCGACAAAGGTGTTGTCCCACTGATGGGATCCGAAGATGAGTGCACCACCCAAGGTGAGTTGTGTAAACCGATCGACATGATCGCCGCAAAGATACAATTTTCTTTGGCAACGATGATGTCTCTATTTCGGTTGAGAATAATTCTGTATTAGGGGATGATCAATAGGAGGGTAAACAGGCGATAACCCAGAATGTGTCTGTCATTGAACTTTGTGTTAACCTTTCTTATCATTATAAAGTGTGTTCGTTTAGGAACAATGTCTAATATGGATTTTTGTAATAGACCACTGTAAACATCACACTTATCTATTATGACAAAATTGTCGTACATAGTCTTTGCTTATACATTTTTAATGACACGTTCACGACATTTAACAAGTTGTTGTTCTTTCAAATATCACGATAGCTGTAATGTTATCATCACAAACATCATTGGATGTAAAATCAGTTCGCAGTCATTTCACTTGAAATCGGTAGTAGGTTAGGTTAGGTTAAAAAAAGATTATGAGATGTCTCATACTGCACTAGGCACCATAAGGGCCCATCGCGATCCCTAGGGGGAACCAATTGCAGTGACCTACAATGGAAAAACTGAAATCGGTAGTAAGATTTTAGCGCTCTTTTAAAGACTCAAACAGAAAGAGCTAAAGCGTCGGTTGTAAGTGTTCTAAACAATTACAGAACAAGTACAGAACTCATCCGCCAATAATGCAGCTGCTGCAATATGTACCGTATTGACGCATAAAAAAAATGCTAGACACCGATCACCAGGTAAATCTCGCTTATTAAGTGAAGATAAATAAATAAATAAATATGTAGTCGCAAAAAGTCTGTGTAAGGATCCAGCTACTCACAGCCATTTGTTAGTGTTAGGTTTTATTTTTTGAGACGAATGAAAGGGACCTACTTACAATTTTAAGTCTAGTCCGAACGGCTGAATGCTTGTCAGACGTTCGGGAGATGTAGTTGCATTTTCGTAGTCGCCACTTTGTCGCTCCGTGGACAGAGTTTCGTTTGTTTATATGCAAGCTGCAAGGAAGCTACAACCAAGATTACGACAAGCTGCAAATGACGAAAGCAGCACACTAACCACTGAGTCACTGAGCCCACTCAAACTCAAGTGGAGATGAGTTCCCAAAAATATACAAGAATTGGATTTGTTCTCCAAAATATTCCCTGGTAGATTCTTCAATTTCTCCATAACCCTGACCATAAATCATAAAGGGCAAACTCCAAACTGACTTATTATAACTATCGCATCCTGGGACATAAACAGCACGGACTTTACTGCACGTCTTGGAAGTTGGGTTTGGGACATGTGCAGATTTTCAATGTTACTCTCAGAGAAAACCTATTGAATTAGGCCCTCACAATATAGAATTCAACGAATTTTTGAGAGGTTTTTACAGCTGTCCCTAAAGATGCTGATATTTCGCCCCTTCCACATATTCCCTTCAAAATATACCGGGGATACAAACGCATGTTTTAACTGACGCCAGAAATAGAACGCTCACTAATATTAGGGCCATCCTGACTCCAGCTGGTATGTAGCTCATTATGATCTCTTTTTGGTATACAGTGCATCTCCGTAATCTCTGTTGGTACCATAAGTTCAATGCCTTCAGAATATACATAGCTCGCAGAATTGTTCGACCAGAATTAACTTATGGCACTGTCCATGTCCATATACATAGAGCATTTCTATTTTTAGAATCATGAAGTCAATTATGTAAACAACAGGCAGACAGACAAACAGACAATTATGATCCCACACAGACCTAATTAATTAAGGCAAACTGCTAGTTGCAAGTTTATTCCTTGTCGAAGAACATCATCGACGCCTCACCTACCCTGACATGTGCACTTCATTGCCAGACATGCATTTCCTCTTCGTTTAACTAATCAATTTGATGTTTTATCTATATTTTCAGGTCTTGATGACTTGGCTGCCCGTTGCGCCCAATACAAGAAGGACGGTTGTGATTTCGCCAAGTGGCGTTGCGTCTTGAAAATCGGCAAGAACACCCCAAGCTACCAATCGATCTTGGAGAACGCCAACGTATTGGCTCGTTATGCCTCCATCTGCCAGTCGCAAGGTATTGTTCCAATTGTTGAACCAGAGGTCCTCCCCGATGGTGAGCACGATTTGGAGCGCGCCCAAAAAGTCACCGAAACCGTTTTGGCTGCTGTCTACAAGGCTTTGAACGATCATCATGTCTACTTGGAAGGTACATTGTTGAAGCCAAACATGGTTACACCTGGTCAATCGAGCGCCAAGAAATACAGCCCCGATGAGGTTGCTCTTGCTACCGTCACCGCTCTCCGCAGGACTGTCCCAGCCGCCGTTCCCGGTAAGTTAAAAATGAAAAACAACCACAAGCATGATTGTCTTACTAAGTGATTATTACTATTTTTCAGGAATCACCTTCTTGTCTGGTGGTCAATCCGAGGAAGAGGCCTCCGTGCACTTGAACGCCATCAACAAAGTGCCATTGTTGAAGCCATGGGCCCTCACCTTCTCATACGGTCGTGCCCTACAAGCTTCCGTACTCCGCGCCTGGGCTGGCAAGAAGGAAAACATTGGCGCTGGCCAAACTGAACTCTTGAAGCGTGCTAAGGTAAGTCTTCGGTCATTCGGTGTAGATGGTGTCGCGACTCATCCTTGGGAATTCATGTTCATTGTTGGTATTGCAAAAATCCGACGCGGTTATGGGACTCGATATTTATTTAGTTCTTTCTGCGGAACCTTCATTGGAACTCGTTCAATGGCAAGACACGAGATGCATACTAATCACCGTTAAACACTAATAGCCTAGTTATGCTCGCGAGTAGTTAATGTCGCGTAGCACAACAATTTAAGTAGCGTGCTGGCTCGCATACATAATGCGTTCTAGTTTATCAACATGTCTGGTGACTAATGACCACTGGTTGAGATCAGATTTCCTCATTGCACTGCTTATTGACTGAGTGTGATCCGATAGCACACTTATGACCAATAATTGGTTTTCGCCTAAATTGGCAAACGCAACAATTTCAAATTTATTATTCCACGTTTCGGCCATTTGCATGGGAGTTTGGTCCGCAGTGGATAACCCCATTTGAAATATGTATTAACAATGCGAGTGTTATAAGTGGATAAAATATGTTTTATTGCTTGTTTGCGATGAGCAACAGGGAGTTATCTTCCGTAAACGGAGGCATGTCACGTAATATTTTGTACGCAATTTTATTACTTTGTTATCGAATATCGTTTGCGCGCATATTTATTAATCTAATTTCTGTATGAGTTTGTTAATGAGACTATAGGTATACCATAAACGTGTTTGTATATAATAAGGGTTTATACTAATTCCGTAGTGATTAAGTCTAACAGAAGGTATAAATGGGTATAGCATTAAGTAAGAAGCCTGCTTAAAATCTGGTTCAAACAAACACGTAGTCCCATTAACAAATAATATAAACACGAATTTTAAATGCGATCAAATAAATGCATGGGGGATGCTTTTTAGTTCCAAATATGTTCGATAATACACTGCTCGAACCATTACGTTACGCAGCTGATGAAAAATCTCTGTGAATTGAAACTTCGCATACTAAACTGTTCAGAATTTATTTTAATCCACTTACAAAACGGGTTACACAACGTACGTCTTGTCTGTTTCTTTTTAAATTTTTTGAATCTTATTTTGAGGACGTTAAGTCCTCCCGTTGTTCACAATTCTGTCGATTAATCGATTTCTTTGACAGTCTATGATTTTTAGCGTGATTTCATCTGTGATAAAACTTTATAGACAATAGGCATTTAGTGCTCGGTGCTCACTTACAGCATGTTTTACCAATCATTAACATATCATATCTACTTAATCCCCATACGAGTATTTTAATCAAAATCAATTGCATTCCACAATCATTTCGCATTTCATTGCGATTAATCATAAAATTTTAGAGCTCATAAATCTTACCATCTAAGTTAATCAAACTTAATAAAAACGTCTCTTAAAAGGGCACCCAACAATGACAACAACTAGTTGTCAATATAAAAACAACACCGCATGTAGTTTATGACTTCCATGTCATAACATAAATGCAACAAATCAATTCCCACTTTGATTAATCTCTATGGGTTGGTGGTGCCAGTTGTAGCTCGATTCTATCTAAAATCCAATTAACTTTGTCTCCTTATATAGCATCGTCTATAGTCTCGGAGACAATATACACACAACTGTCGACTATGCTCCGTGCAATGACCAATAAATTAAAACATTCGAAATAGAGATTAATCGTTCACCTGTCTAGGAGGTCACATGGCAGTTGGATGCATTCGGCTTGCATGCAAATGCCAACAACTGCCAACGATAAATCACAAAGTCAATGAAAGACATGGAGATGCAAACCGATTAAAGGCGAAAAAATCGATTTTAGAGTGTAAACAAAAAATTAACGAAGATTGGACACATGCCAATTATTATTATAGTCTTGTCAGCGCAGCGCGGCGGCTGGGTGTAAATACAAAAGGCTACACGTTTATTGTCACATGGGATATTGGGGGTCATCACATGTGTGTGTGTGTAATCTGTTTAATTAGTTTGTTCCCATCATGGTGGGAAATTGGCTTGCCAGGGATGCCCAAGTAAACCATCCCATGATCAGAAGAATGCACTGAGTATAATTGAGCTCAGCATTTCTTAAGGGAATTGCTGGGATAGTTTAGTCGCAGCAAATTAAAATGAATTTAAAAAACAGATTAACATCATCTGGTGGGTATAAGCTATTTCGTCGTTTTCCCTCTGGACACTGGACATACCGATACCAGGTGTGGCGTGAACTTTAATGAGCCTGACACTACATTCAAACGAAATTGAGAATTAACTTTTACGTGCCAATTGCATAACAAGTTTGCTGAAAATGTGTAGATATTTAATCGCATTATTTTGTGATATAATACACCAGGCACATTTTCAAATTTTAACTTCGAATACCAGAACCACAAATTAATGCGGTCAACTTAAATGCCTTATTTAAATTCAAAATCCAGTTCGACTACCAATGACTTTGAATTTGAATCTGATTTGAATGAGAACCTCTAATTTTGAATTATGTACCAAAGTGTCGAAATGAATGACTGCAACCAGTATTCGAGCCTAATTTTTTACATGGATGTTTGGCCAGCAGATTTTTGCCGCTGTAGTATGAATTTCGAAAAACTGAAATGTATCAAATAAATGTTCAATTACTTTTCATAACTTTGGACGTATTTTATGCTTAAATCGTAAAATTTTTTTCCAAGTTTACTTCGAATAAGTATATCATAATCATTTCAATTGACGTATAAATTTCCATCCAATCTTCAAGTTAATTTCAAATGCAATTGTGTGATTGCGTGGTAATAATACAAATTCATGTAAAATCTTCCAAGTACTCAAAACGAAATCTAACTTGGATATCAGCCCGCGTATGTGACATTTAAATCCAATTTGCAAAGTGACTGAGCTACCAAGTAATTATACAACACAACAACACTCTCATGCCCAGTTGTACAGTCAGAGTTTAAACTGAAGTTTAACTAAACCTGACCGAGAGTTTAAACTTTTGGTTTAACTCGTTCAGTTTCACAGTACAAAATAATCTGACAGTTAACTAAACGCAGTTGTGGAAGCGCAGAACAATTTCCCTTAAGGGGATATTTTTCTACCAGCGCACTTTTGACCAAGTAAATGGTTATTGCTTTTCTCTACTTTATCTATTTTACCATTTGTAAATAAAAGAAAATGTGTGCAATATTATTACATTGTGTATTTTGGTATTAACGAAGTGAATTGATTTATTTTCGACACATGTTTGAACTGTCATCTACTTTCACCAATTAATTATTGCAGTAATTATTATTTCTTTTTTTGTTTTTTTCAATAATAATAGATATCTAGTTGTTGAAATGTATGTGGCATTCAGACGGATGCGATCACAGGTACTGCTTCTTGCAACTCGATGGGTTTTTACCACATCCAATCACCCGTCGCCAGTAAAATATTGAAAGGATTTTATGAGCCTCTAATTAGGGTCATTGTCTGGTAATAGGTAGGCGCAACGTTTTTTGCTGGTGTTTCTACGAAAATCTGCGCTATCTTGTTCTGGTTTTACTTTTTTTTTAAACAAAAAATGTAGGTAATCCAGATCTGTATACAAAAATGGTATGAACTCCGAAACCTTTGAACTGAACAGGCATTTTGCCGAGAAGTGTGTTCAAAATCGGACAAACAAATTGCATTGTAAAAAGAATAGAGTGGGAAGTGTCTTGTTTCAGCCAAAACAAAATGTGAAAGATTTGAGTATGTATAGAAATATATTTTGTTCGCGAAGAATCTAAAGAAATCACTAGTACATTACAAAAAAATAATCGTCATTTCCACACACGAAAAGAAATAATTTGTATTGAAAAAACCTCAATACAATTTACGCTTGTCTACATTATGTTTGGGCTAAGATCTACCTGATGTTCACTTGAAAAAAGACGTTTTCATTGAAAAGTACATTATATTGGTTGAAAATCTATTGACATTTTCTGATGACAGTGGGTTTACCGCAGTAATGCTGGAACTAATCATAGCTCTACTTTTCACTCATATAAAATCAAGAAGTGCAGCACCCAAACAATTTCTCATTTCTATTCTCTCTCTCTATCTCTCTGTATGAAATTGCAGCTGTCAAAATAAACCTCAAAATGCGAAACGAAAGTTTAAACGGCAGAATGCAGGCGTTTAACTTAAACCGAGAGTTGAACTCCACTTTAGGTTTAAACGAACACAGTAAAACCGAAAATTTGTTGAACGAAGGTTTAAACCAAAACGAGAGTTTAAACTCTGACTGTACAACTGGGCATCAGTGTGCAGCCATTTAAATTCACACCCAGATCACTTTCCGCTGAAGAGAATTACGTTCCTCATAATGACCTCATTCTCTAGCTGACAACAATTTAAATTTATTATAGGAGCCACAGAAAACAAACAAACAAATTCTGCACCACCAACCAATATAATCTAAATTTCATCGCCTGTAGCGATAGGTACTCTGTGCGGAAAGGACATTTTTCCAACAATGCATATTAAATTACATCCGAGAAGATTTACATACTTTCGCAGTTATTTATTTGTATCCTATATCTCTGTTGGGGTTTCTTTGTTTTTTCTCTTATTCGAAAACATTTCCTCACAACACAACTAATTCCATTCCATTCTCATTGTTTACGATTGAATGCAATTTAATATTTTATCTCAAGCATCCTCTCGGTTTTCGTAACTGAGAATCCCATTCTATATGGCAACTTCTTCTCGTAACTCGGGGTGCTATAGCATTTTCCTTTATCGAGATGAATAACATTAAAAGTAATTTTTTTTTTTGCTCACTCTCCTCCCATCATTTCGTCCTGTGGAATGCGAAATTTATTCGAAAATGCTGTAAGCGATGAAAATACCACTTGGCACTTGCCACAGCTCCGCGCAGAAATGGGTGGAACAGGCTATAAAATGCATGGACATTTAGAGGAGATTGTGCGGGATATACTATGCAGATGCAGTTGCTTTGCATTAAAACTAAAAACAAAAATCGAAGGCGATACTGGAAAACTGCTACCTCAGGACTGTGCAAAAATATTTTTCGAATGTTTACAGGGAAACCACAGAGAATGGTCGGATGGCAGGGGCACTCCTTTTCTAGTGAGAAATGCATCATGTATGCATTGTTGGTCGTGTCGTCCTGATGGGTAACTCCCATGAGCGGAAATTCAACTACCGACCAAAATCGATTTTTCATGTCCCTCGGATGGGAATCGGCAGAGTGTAGAGAGAAAATGGTTTTCACATTGCTACTCGACGCTAAATGGACAATCATGTTAGTAATTGCAATTGTAATACAAGAACTATTACGTGTTCGACACCATTCAGTGTCAGAATAACAAATGTTTTCTAGCTTTTGGTTGCATCTTTGTACAGGTTTTATTAACAAATAAATCGATGGCCATTCGTATTAGTAGATCGGATGGTAATCAATTCGAATTTCATTAATTGTTGAGGATACAAATCGGTTCCGGAATTGGAGCGAATTCATAAGAAATTACCAAATGTATACCACATTGACAATCAACATCGTGACTTTGCCCGCGTTCCATTGACCGCTAGATGACTAGCGGCATGCCAAACTCCATATAAAAAAAACTGACATTTCTCAATATGTGCTTGAGCTCTAGCGCAAATGGTGAAATGTCAGTTTTTGGAGTTTGGCATGTCTTTGTTTTCTATTTGAGTTATATTTTACGACATCTTCCAATTTAGCTTAGAATTTAGCTGTGCGTCTAATGATTACATAATCAACTTCGAATACGCAGTTTCCTGGTAGAATTCTGTTTCGAATTCGGACGTTTGTTTGCTTAGTATTCAAGTATGATTTCGAATCGTCAAATATATTTCCAAATTCAATTTCGAAAGAAAGGATATTTTCAAGCACATTTTGGGTGCTTAATCTCTGAGTTTGTCTTCATATCGCCAAATAAATTTCCAAACTCAAATTCCAAAGCAATTCGTTTTCTTGCCGAATTTAATTTCCAATATTCCAATACAGACGTTGCAAATAATTATAATACCTACGCCATTGTGTCAAATGAGTTTTCGAAAACACCTCATCACTTTTACCACCGAATAGTCTTGCAATTCCATAATCGTCTGCAAAACCCACTCCATTCAATTCGAGTAGGTACACCCATCAATTGAACAGCTTGGATTTAATTGCAAATGCACAGTACAATCACCAAATTGGAAATTGGATTGCATCGATTCCGAGCCGTTGGATGTGCTGAAAAGAGTTTGCCTCAACAACGCCATGCACTTGAATAGAAATCAAATCGTATCTCCACGTATTAAATCCGCACATTCCTCTCATTCAGTTTCTTTCCCATTGTCTATCGCTTTTCTCCACTCATTCATTAACAGCGATTCTTTAGATGTCCCGGAATTCCAATTGAGATTGGATTTTTCCAATCCACTCCGCACACAACACAACTGTGCGCCACGTTTAATTAGATTGAACAAAAGGATAGCCGAGCAGGGATTTCAACTCCATATAAAGGGACATTTTTCTGCTAGCACGTTGCACACTTTTTAACACTTTAACGCTTTGTTATATTTAACACTTTGCACGCCCACACACTTTACCTTTCATTCTGCACTAACCAAAAAAGCTTAAAAATTGGTTTGATTTCTTTAAAATTTTATTGTGACTAATTTAACAATAACAAAAAAAAAAAAAAACATTTTTCAAACAAATTAGGCCAATGCCCTGGCTTGCCAAGGTAAATACGAAGCAGGATCTATTCCTTCATTTGCTGCCAACGCCAGTTTGTTTGTGGAAAAGCACGCGTACTAAACAAATAAATAAATTGGACCTTGACATTCATATAGAACACAACAACATTTTGTAAACAATAATCACTCTGGACCTATACAACAAAGACTGAACAACATAACAAATACAAAAATCTGTCAACATTTTAATTCTTTTCTTAAAAAAAAACAAAAACTTTTATTTTCCAACTACAAATCTTGTTAACTACTTTTAGAAATCTGTTTGTGTTTTATTTGTTTTCATACTTGTTTTTATTTTATTTTATTTGCTCTAATTTTACGTTTTGCTTTAAGACATTTATTTTCTATAAACAATTGGCAAATATATATATTTTTTAAGAAAATTAAATACACGCTACAATCTGTTTTTTTTTCTTGTTTTGTTTTATTTACAATTTTACTTCTATGCATGCAAACTTTATCTATATTTACAGCACTTTTCTTATTCTGTCTCCTAAGAGTCACTGTCACTGCACCTATCGTTTGTTTAGATCCCGCATCCCTATAGAATGTTTTGTTTTGTTGTGCAATGATTGCAGCAAATATTTCTTTCTCATTTTCATTTTAACGTCACTATAATGCCCTTCGTGCTGGTAAGTTTTGACAGCTGCACTAAAATGGCTTTAAATGATGACTTTTAATCATAGTCGAAATTAGACTCATCTCTAGAAGAGTGTCAAAAATGCCACCACCAATAGATCTGTGAATATATGTTCGAATAGCAAGACGTTAGTTTTTTTGACGGCCGATTAGCTTCTGATTTGTATTTTTTTGTTTAAAAGTCAAAACGGTCCAGCTATGTTGATCCAATTTTACTTAGAGATTTATAGAATACCAATTTTCGTCGCCTTACTGGTCCCAATCCAGTGGCATTTTGCAAATCCCTCAGTTTATTTCTTTCTAAATTCTGCTGTCAAACTCAAGCACTGAGTTGCTGGTTTTGACAAGAACTGCGAAGCCCGTCATTGACGAGTAACGATCGCTAGGAAAAAATAGTCGGCATAGTATGCAGACTTATAGGGTAACGCTTTGGATTTTACTGGACTGGCTTAAATTCTGACAAGTTTTTCCGGGATAGGTAGGATACCTCTTCTGCGGAAGAAATATTATATACCTACTAGTATTAATGAAAGACTAAGGGTATTCACTTAAACGCGTAAAAGTCTCATAAACTGCGTAAACTGCAGGAATTTACCGCCTCATAAATCAACTGTCAGATTTTGTATGGAGAATAGTTTACACAGACCTCATAATTTTCCGCGACGACTTAGGCTCGGAAATCAACCGCGGAAAGTTACGCAAATCGCAAATGTCAAACTTTGGCAGACAGTCGTATGAATTGTTTGTTTGATTCCAGATTTACAGTTGATTTACGCGATTTGCGGAATGATATTTTCGATGGGTGTTCACTTAAACCACCGCGAAAATTTATACATTTACGAGCTGCATAAATTTATCAGATTAATGCCCAGTTACACAGCCCACTTCGATCGATTCTCCTTCAAATTCCACTCAAGAGTCGATTTCTGTTTCATTGTGCCATATTTGATTATAAAACTTAAGTGCCCAATATTGGACACTTAAGTACATATCACCTTGTCCTATCTTTGACAGGTGGCAAGCCAGAGCTATTCAGCTGTCAACGATTTGGCAAGATCATTTTTTTTTCGCTTTACGACTTCAATTAAATAAAATAGTTCTTTCTCAGCTAAAGTTTGGGGTTCTTTGTCATTAACAACCCATTTTAAAAATCTAATAAATTATTAAATATGTATTGCAAAACACACATTTTTGTAAGTGATGCCAAGTTGTTTGTACCGTTTGGGGTGAGTATTGTGAATCGACTGTGAAACGTAAAATGTACATGGGTGACACTTATCTCTTCGTCTCTACTCAAACTTAAGTTACACTCAACTCTGCACTGTGCAACTGAACATGAGTGAATACCCTTACTATAGCGGACTGTTGTACATTTTTAACTGATCCGCATTTTATCAATTAAATATTCTGAGTGCTGAAAGCTAGCAACAGAGCTCAGATTCTTTGCGAAAGTACGAGTACCAAATAAAAGCCCATAACCTGGCTAGGGTATATGAACACAAAAAAAGCATGTCAGCAAACACGGCTAAGTTCTTTTTACTAGTCCGCTAGTCCCCGACCGCGGTGGACCTGGATCAAAATTAAACAAACATACTGAAAGACAATAATAGGCGTTTTTCTTTTTGTCAAAAAAGTTCGTGTTTCTTATTTAGCTCAGAGAATGATCAAAGCTGATTACAGTCTATATTTGGCAGTAAAAAAAAACAGGATAAAGAAAATACATAGCTGAAATGACGGACGAGCCTTGTTGTTCTGGCACAGAAGGTAAACCAAATTAATAAATAATCACCCTTATTCCCGTTGGCGTTTGTCGTATACGACTCATGTGTCGTGTCGTTCTAAAAACGATATTAAGACTTTTTTCGAACTTTTGTTAACGATTTTGCCTCATTTTATATGTGTTCACTGTAATTTCAAAAAATTTTGCTTAAAAAAGTTACAAACACTGACTTAAAACCAAAATGAAATATAGGCGTTTACGACAAACGCCAACGGGAATAGGGGTGAATAATTAACCATATGACAGCTATGTCCTCAAGTGTGTTTCATAAACAAATCAGAACAATCTTAGCGCGTTTAAAATGATCGAGTCTCGGCCACTATTCAGAGCTCAGCTCTGAACCAAAAAAGAGGAACGCCTAATATCTAATGTGTAGGGTACACCATATTTTGACGGCATGCAGAGTCATTATGCACTGTAGTTCTTTGTCAATGCCCGTCACACCGGCGTGTTTTTTAATGTACATTCAATCATCTGTTTCCTTTAACAACACCCACCTTTTTGTGGTGATTTTTCCTCGACCAAGACCAAGTAATGCTTTACTCATCCTTTCTTCGAAAAAATGTGCCATCATCTCTGCACCAACTCATAAAGATGAAACTCTCGATAACGTCCTTAATCCACATATATGGTAAACCCCTTATTAATAGGTGCGCCATTCCAGATGGTACTTCCCATCTTCCGAGTTATTATCGCTTTTCTATATAAATCATGTCATTCGCAACCTAAAGTATCTCATAACGGAAACATCCTTCCAAAAAGAGATTCGTGCCATATCTGAATTTAAGTTGAATGTATTCGCGCACTCTCTCTTCGAGTTCGGATTCGGACTAAAATGCGATTTTTTGTATCTCTGGGAAATAATTTTCTCGTCATTTTTATTCGTTTTTCTCCTTTTTATGGACATACTCATCGTTCCACTACACTACACTGCTTCTGCTCTCAATCATTGCTTTTAATTATAATGAATGTAGTTTCCAAGTCAATGTCCTGTAGATTGCAAAAAAATAAAACACGCAAAAAAGGATCTGAACGATAAAAAAAAATAAATGAAAAGGACTCCTTGGGGTTACAGGTGAACCAAGGAAAACACGGAATTACCGGCACTAGAATCGTTGAGCAATTTATGTGCGAGTTTGAGTGTACATTAAGTTGTCTGAAGGGAGTTCTGCCAGCCGTTATTTAGGGATACTTGTGGTGGTTGTATATTTCATGTTTTTTTGTTCACCGACAAAATTAAAAAGGAATATTTGCGATGTTACGGGTGAACTGTGAACCTAAAGTGTCCTTTAAAAATATAGTATTTACTTTGAGAGTCCTCAATTTTTCAACGCAAAAGGAGACAATAAAGTTGCACGTATATGCAAAGAAATTTTTGAATCCAAAGACAAGGAAAAGGTAAATTGCTTGCATTCCGTAAAAGGTCGAATATTCGGGCACATTCCCCAATAATTCGCTTTCGCTTAATGCGATTATGGGACATCCTTTGTCGCAAATCGCAAAATTAGTCGTATCTTCTTGAGCTGCTCCCTACTCTTGGTATAATCACGATTAGTGTACAGATTTCAATCGAAACTCTTTGCATAAGGACGCCACAGTAAACCGCATATATCCTGCATACATAGTTTCCAAGTTAAATATTTAAGTTTCACAAAACCAAAATTGCAAAACATTGTTACCATGGGAGACCTCAGAGGATCGGGCGGCGAGAAGCATTGGTATACTAAAATGTGTGTAGAGCTGTGATAAGACTGCAAACTGCTTTGGGTGATGTTCAGCTTAGCATTAGAAGAAGGGAAGATAATTGTAATGGCTCGGTCACGTCTTTGTTCGTAGGAAATTTATACACAATGTGTATACTGTAATGGGAAACACAGAACAAGGACTAAACTAATTTCAAAGTAGGTACTTGTACCGATTAAAAAGCAGTGTACACTATTATACTTTGGTGTTTGCTGCTTTGGTAAGGATAATACTTGCAGACGAAGAAGGACAATATAAAACGAAAATTAAACAACTTAATGAAAGTACGTTCACTTCCAAATGGGTTTTGGTTGTGGTTCGAAGGAGTAAACTAATTTCAAAGTATGTACACTGTTGTACACCATTGTGCTGCTATAGTGTATTAGGATAATACCTACTTGCAGAAAATTTAATTTTATTGTTTAGACACAATCGAAATTAGATTCGTTTCGAAAGCGTCTCAATGGGATACTTGTTTTGCGAGAAAAATTCCTTGACAACTCCATGTGAAAAACTATTTTCGAACTTTTGTTAAATGTACGTAAATGTCTGTTCTACCAAATTCCGAAAAAAAATCTGATGTTGGCATCTATTTCGGATGAGTGCTTATTTCTCCTTACACTTTGAGGCACATATATGTACCACGATAGCGATAGGGACCGAAAACGCGCACGTGACGTATTTTCCTTTAAAAATTGTGACACGTTTGGGCTTAGGGATAAATATGACGTCAGAATATCAGACCCATATAATTGGTATGGTGATTTATTGCAATCTTCGATATTGGTGTCAAGCAGGGGGTAGTTTCATATTTTTTTAACTTTGGGCAGAAGATAATACAGAAAATACATCGGCTTCTTGGAGTTTCATTAGCAAGTACGTATTCCTAGGTTCAACTGGAGAAAAGACGCATGCAGCCAATATGATTATCGTAAATGACAGTATTGAAAGTTGAAGTTTTGCTCAGTTCTTTATTTGTATCTGCCTTTAAGGATCATTATTATGGTAGACTAATGTTCATTCACTATCAGTGGGGTGCGAATGAGTGACCTAAATACTATGATAAACAATTAAAAGGATTCCAAAACTTTGCAAACATAAAGTGAGAAACTACCACAATGACAATGAATATCCAAACTCGTAGAAAACTTTTAACAAATCTCCTTTAAACATATGACCCACAATTAACATTGAATTTCTCTTTTTCCAGGGTAACGGTGAAGCCGCCACTGGCAAATACGTTGCTGGCAGCGTTGTCGGTGCTGGTGCTGATGCAACCTTGTTCGTTGCCAACCACGCTTATTAAGCACACTGTTCTCATCTCTAAAAAAAACAAAAACATCATGATTTCGGAATAAAATAATATGATTTTTATTATTGTGGAAATATAGTTTTAAGCAACAACAAAATAAAATAATAATAATAATAAAAAACAACAACAAACCAAAAACAGAAGCTATTAAATAACTAAGCACAATGGATCTATTCTAATCCTTATACCTAACAAACAAATGAACAAATAATATCCTTTCCCACCAACAACTAACAACCAGAAAAACACCTAACGTCTTCTTTTTGTACAACAAGCAAACAAATACCATCTCCAAAATAGAGGAAATCATCACCATTACCACTCAAAGATTTTATGAAATCACAGCTGAAAAGGAGACTCATTATTGCCGGAGCAACAAAATCCTTTTGTTATAAACTACAAAATAAATCATACAAAAATGAAACAAAACTATGTGTAGATAAGTGTATTCTAGCTTTTAGATATCCTCATAATGTAGTATCACTTCGCAACGAGTTTACAGTGACACCAGGAAATGTGTGCTAGGTTTGAGATCAAAATCCAGCAGGCAGCAGCAGGACATGAATATTGTCGAGGAGATCTTGTTAAGCGTATATTATTTAAAAGTGAAATTGTCATTATTTCATTATATCGCGTACATTATTGTTATAAAAAAAAATATTTAATTAATTTTAAAGTTGAAAAGTGAAAGAAATAAAAATTTTGGAAAATGTAAATTCCTCAATATTGATGTTTTTATTTACTACTCCTTCTAATCTACCGACATAGTTCTTTATTGACTTTAAAATGATGGAGACAAAACATTTTTTTAAAATAATGTCGCCCATCAATTCGGGCTTTGTTCGCTTCGAGTGTTCTCCGGGATAAGATTTCGTTTTCAGGCGACTTATTCTGCCTTTGAGCACTCGATGCAGTATGCGTTGCAGAGAATTTTCCGCTCTGACAGTTCCCCGCTAGGGCCGATTATGATTTATGATACTCTTGTGAAAACCACTGGAAAAATCGGTCGCGATTCGCTAAAACATCATCACAACTCAATCCTTTTGCTCACTTTTACCAAAGCAGCTCGTATTACGGTGATAAGTCGCAATAGATTTCTAAGGCTCAGGATCCACACAGCAACCTGACGCTCTCCAGACGGTCAACCCGCCAAAAAAATCGAGCATGTGCGTATAACGATGCGAGGCACGCGTCCAACATCCTCAACGTGCACACATTCCGAGGGGCAAACGTCGACACTGACCATTTTCTTGTTGCGGCTAAATTGAGAGCTCGACTGTCCAACGACGTTGACGCCTTAGCACACCTGGGGGCTTATTTCTAAAAGCGTGGCGGATCGCTTTTCATGGCGGATTAGTATTTTTATATTTCCAAAAGCAATTCGATCCATTCAAAAGCTATAGATCCATCCGCCAGCAATCCGTCACCTGAATAGCTATCGCTTTTGACAGCTTTTGGAAATACAAAAATATCAATCCGCCATGAAAAGCGATCCGCCGCGCATTTGGGAATAAGCCCCCTGGGATAGCCAGAGCCTACAGGGACCGACTGAGTATGAAACTCTTACGCCAACAATCAGTGGTGTCAGTATCGCGACATTATCAAGGAGATAGACGAAACCACTGTAGGGTACTAGCCGCCCCAGAGAAAGAGCCCGTGGTATGATGATGAATGCGTGTACAGGAAAAAGGTGACATGAGCCAAAAAGCCAAAACACGTCGACTACATTGGCTCGGCCACATCAAGCGAATGGACAACAATGCTCCACCCAAGAGGATCTTCGAATTCCAGCCCCTAGGTTCGAGCAGACAAGGAAGACCGAACCTCCACTTCAAAGACCAAGCCATCGCGGATGCCAGAGCGCTTGGTCTAGACAACTGGAAGTGCCCGGGATCGTAGAGGATGGAAGGCTTCACGGGTCGGGAGCCCGATGAAATAAGTAAGTAAGAGTCTGAAAACGCCGAAGAATTTTTCAACAACTTCGTCAATGCTTTGAAATTAATCACCCCAATTTCCGTTGACGCTTGTCGTAGACACCTAAATTTCCTTGCGGTTTTAAGTCAGTGTTTGGAACTATTTTTAGACAAACGATTTATAATTACAGTGAACACACAGAAAAACAAGTAAAATCGTTAATAAAAGTTCGTATAAAAATCTGAATATCGTTCACAAGAGTAGTATACGACAAACGCCAACGGGAATAAGGATGAATAATTACGTCCTAACTTTTCAGTCATTGTGAAGTTTATTTGGATAATTCAAAAAAACTTGACCTGATGCCAAAATATTTTCCACTCACCCACATTGCCAGCGTGTTCATCACGTGGAGAACGCACGTCATTGTGAATACGCAACCTCTGACTATAAGAAATGAAAATCGATTGCCAATCAATCAATTTCATTCGACAAGGAAGGAAAAGGTCATAAACTGACTTTCCAAATCAACTACTGATATTGGCATCGAAATGCATTCAATAACGCCCGCACTACCGCACCGGCCGGCCGGCCAGTCTATAAACAATGACTTTGTCAATTTTTGTTCCTAATGTACTTACAAGGTCCACCCTCCTCAGCCCATTAACCAGCAGCGCGTACAATATTTAACAGCAATGTCAGGCGTTTTCGTTTTCGTGGTCCGACACGGCCGTCTGCTGAGTGCTGACCATTACCGCCGAGCGAGAGAGTTTTGTAATAAAATCGTATTTTTGGACGAAACAATTTATATTTATGATGGTTATCTCTTACGAAATCACGACAACAACGCTCGCCCTGATTGTAATTATCGTCAATAATTTATCTTTCTCGCTAAATTATCCCATCTGGTGGGCGGCGAGGATGAGTTCGAGTTCGAGTGGCTGTTGGGTGGATGCATTTTTGAGAATATCTGGGCCACCAAGATTCGAGACCGAGAGGCATTGCTTTAAAAATAGAATGTGGTACCTATAGTCTCAGACCAGTGTATACGTATATAGGTTTGTTGGGTGAATGTGTTACGAAGGATTTGCGATTTATATGGCGGAGTAATTGAAAATTTATTCGGTCGTAAGATACTCAAAGTGCCTTCTTAGAAGGAGACATCCGTTATAGAAGTTATCTCCTTTAATAACTTGCCGAATGGTACCAGCACCATGGAATGATGGTGATAAAGTGGTCATTATTTCCGGATTGATACAGCAAAGGCACCTTCTTTAGAACTGTAGACGTTTTTATGGTTGTAACATACGATGCACTAAAATATGTTACTCAACATTTTTTACGGATGTTGACATCTTGTTTTTATACCACTAATGTCGGTTTGATATCTACGGTTTTTGGTATAGCTAGATTGTCTTTTTTTAACTCTTGGAATTATGCAACTTGGAATTAAATGAATGTTTCCATCAGGATTCCCTGGTATTCAAAAATCGAATACGCTACGCTCTAGTTTCGAGTTTAAAATTCCGACAGTAGAGATCCGAATGACAAATAAAGTAAAGACACAAAATAATGCACTTAATAAACATTACTGATTAATTAATAATTTATTAGTTGGCGCAGCAGGGCCGTATACGACGACCCTAGGTCTAGTTTCTCACAATCAGATTTTAATTTTTGGACGAATGGGAGAGCCCTACGATTCTGTACCCAGTCTGAACACCTGAATTGAGAATCTTTCTCAGGACAGATATATACAGGATATTAAGCTACGATTACACGGCCATATTTTTGAGTCATTTAAAAGGCGCTGTGACGTCAGGAAAAAATGTCGCAGCAGAGCGACATTTAAGCTACGATTCGTCATTAAAAAAATGGCGATCACACGAAATGACTATCATCGTCATTTGTGTCCCAAAATCAAATGACGGACACTGCGAGTCATTTTTGGCAACAGCCAACAAGTTTAGCCATTTGTCCTAGGCGTCATTAAAGAGCAATCACACGGCCATTTTTTTCCGCCATTTAAATGACACTTAATTCATGTCATTTGGTGATAACACAGAGCGACATTTAAATGACTGCTTTGTGACGGGATTTTTACGTCAGAGCGCCATTTAAATGACTCGAAAAAATGGCCGTGTAATCGTAGCTTTACTCAGACATTCGTGAGAGGTGGCGATGGCGCCTTGAGATGTAACTTGTGTTGTTCCGGGGATTAAGACGGATACGCTGATACCCCTCGCTCAGTGGTCCAGTGGCACACTTACCACTGAGTCACTATGCGCTCACAAACATCTCTGTCGAAAATAAGCCATTACTTTTAGGTATGCTATAAATAAGAACAACATCAATCGAATTACTACTGTGGACATTAATTGAATGCCATAATCTCAATTAGCCAACAAAACAACGCTAATCGATGTTTTCCTTGACAGATTTATTCACGTACTCAAGAATCATGTCTACTATGAGAAATTGCACTTTTTTTCAGATTATAATTCACAAGAGTGAATTCTCACATAAATCCTCAAAACGGTTGGTTGGAATTGGAAACTGCAGATTTTCATTTCGGGATGTCCACGATCTCATTCATTGATAGTAGAACAATGCAGCAAGTTCAGTACATATACCCATACCGTATCCCAATGACTGAGTTGCATTGCAATTGCATCAACGCAATTAGCTATAATTCACCTGTTCAGAAAGATAATGTCGTCGTAAATCTCCTGACCATGGGACTAATGGAAGTAACAAGTCATTGGATATCTTGTACAGCAAAATTGCAAATGGAATTACATTACAATATGCGAATAAAAGATGCGTATCGTATTCACCCATACGGTATCGCACTGGATTTATAATACAAAACACAATAATGGCGCCGAGACCGTCATCCATTTGAGAAAAACATGAGTCTGTTGGGTAATATTTGAATTAACAAATAACATGTTGTTTAGAAGCTCCAGACAACGACTACCTACCACTATAAGAAGTCCTTCCAAACGTGAATTTAAATTACAATCTGCTCGAGAGGAAATGTGTTGGCTTTTGTTGAAAGGAGCAACAGCCAACAGGAGGCTTTTCACTTGTGCTGTAAGCTATAAGGTCATTGTTTGCGTAAAACCATTTTGGTTCGTACCTACGAAAAATTGTTAAGCGAGCAGTGAACCTGAAATAGGTATACAAACGTATACGGTATACTTGCCAAAAGAATATGAAAGACACCCTTATTGATGTAAGTAATTAATGCATGGATGGGTCTTTACTCTTTACAGGTCACAGAGTTACGGTTTCTGCAGGGTAGGTGTATGATTTACGTAACCATGTTTAGGTTTACGAGTTCTAAGTGCATAGCGGACGGAAACATTATAATGTGTACGATTGGATGCTAATCTTTTTTTGTTTTAAAAGTTTAGAATTTTAGATGCTTAAATGCTCCCAGAAGGTGTTCATTTTTGTTTTAGAGGAGCTACAGGGCTGTAAAGATATACACATATTAGGTCGTATATCGTATACCTATGATATTTCCGCAAAATGCCGGATGAGTAGGTATACTAAAGGTTTAGACAAGAGGACAGAAAAAGTTTATGATTGGGATTAATTTATTCTAATCTAACTTGATGAAAAACGGAGAGACCATCAGTGGACAAAAAAGTACGTCATAAATCACTGTCAAATAAGAAAGACACTCTCACGTACAAAACTACTTCTGTTGAGGATGGCTACGACCCTATACGATAAAGCTATCATGCCATCTTCTCGACTTAGGCCCGAAACACACATGCGATTTCAATCGCGCGATTGTTTAGTCGCAAAAAATGGAACACACACATTTCAATGTGAATGCGCGCACATAATTTTGGATTTTATGTGCGCGCATTCATATTGAAATGTGTGCGCTTCATTTTTTGCGACTAAACAATCGCGCGATTGAAATCGCATGTGTGTTTCGGGCCTACGGACTGCTTCCAACGACTTTTCTGGCAATCTGTGGTCATCTCGAATGTGGTACGTAGCTTCAAATAAGAAGGAGTTGGGAACAGGGATGAAAAATCAGTTTTTTCAATTGTATTTAAAACGTAACACAAATTGTATTTAAATGGGCCCAATTGTATTTTTTTTTTTTGGTAAATATGAGTGCTCCAATAGCGACATGAATTAACGGAAATGCTTGAAATTCAAAATTCCAAACTTTTTTTCCCGCAAAACTGAATGGCTCTTTAAACACGGCCAAGTATTTAGGTCTTATTCTAGACAGCAAATTGAGCTGGAAACCCAATATTCTGCAGAGGGTTCAAAAAGCCACCACGGCTACTGCTGCAAAAAAATCTATTGCAGCCTCGAATTACATATTGGCTCTATATATCCGTCATTAGACCTAGACCTATACTTACTTACATTATGGCGTTGTCGTCTGGTGGACCGCCGTTGAAAATGATATTCACTACACTTACATTTGTCGTGTTCAAAGAACGACAGGCGTCTGCATCAGTGAAGCAATTAGGACCACTCCAACAGCGGCTTTGGACATATTGTTCCACATGCTACCACCAGCCATTTACTGCAAGCAAGTGGCAGCAAACGCAGCTACTCATCTTTCAGTCGATTGCATTTTCGGATGCGTAGGCGAGGAAGAAAATGTATAAAATTTTGAGGAATTGTAATATTGTGTTAGTGTATTTTATTAAGTAAAATATATTCGCCTGGGTGTACTAAATTTTGGAGAATTGTACTTGCGTACTTTTAGAAATCAATTGTACCGAAAAAAATACAATTGTACGTCATTTTTCATCCCTGGTTGGGAAAGCATTATGCAGGGCTCTAATCGCTTTTTATTGGAAAATTGTTCCTTAAATATTTATTTTGCTTTAAAAAAAACCTAAATAGAAACAAAATTCACCAAAAACAATGGCCGCGTTTCTTTGGCCGCTAGTCATCTAGCACATAATACCCCTGATGGTGATGGAGGAACGCTGGCGCTGGAGATCTAGCGGTAGCGACAAAGTGACATTAAAACCAATTTGAATTCGTTTTATTTCATCTTCATGAGAGTATTTTGTATTTTGTGCCATAATGCCGCATATTTATTAATACATTATCAGTTAAATAAACAAATACAATGTAAATTAATTACATAGAAGCTTCATTTCACATTTTACACCAAATTGGAAATATTTGACTTCTGCACTTTCACTTTTGTTTTGACAGTTCGTTATTTTTTTTTCAATTTAGCAGTTCATTTTGTGCTAGATTGAAAAATTTCCAAGAAAAGGATATTTCACAAAATGTGCTAGAGCTCTACCGCAAATGCTGAAATGTCAGTTTTTTTTATAGTCATCTTTTTATTTTAGTCATCTAGCGGTCAATGGAACGCGGCCAATGAAACGATTACGAAATACCTATCGTTCAGTCGAATCGTTTCGACGACGCCATTTGACAGTTGAATTGTTCACATGAAGCAAAAAAAAAGCGATGATCTTCCAGCAGTTTCGACGATCATCGTTTTTTGGTTGTTACACGAAGTGGAAGCACGTCGTTCGATTATTATAGACTTACGCGATTAGACCCCAGTAAATTAAAGTTTCTCCCTCAAAATCGATAATTTTTAAAATCTTTGTTTACATTGCGCTAAATTTAAAAAAAAAAAAAACGACACAATGGACACTCCGTGTGAAAAGTATTTTGTGTCAGACGAAATAAGGCGTGTGACTCACAAATGCTACCACATAATAAAACAAAGAAAGTTTTTCTTTGCTCAAATTAATTTTGTGGCTGGCTATAAAAATAATATTAAAAACCACTTAACTCAGCAACCATAATTGGAACACAGTAACCATTACAAATCAAGTCAGTTCAGTTAATACATTGGCGCGCCGTACTCCGGGCGCATCTGTACCTTTACAATACTTGGTGCGACTAGGTATCTGTCTGAATTTGCTTACATTATATGTACATAATAGTATTCCTCAATCCCCATTCATAATATCTATTATGTAGAAGTTAAGTCGTGGAAATTCATTTGTTTTTAGTGTCTAGTGATTTACTATCATCGGATCGTCGCCATATAGTCTTATGGTAGACGACACAACTTTTCTGGGATTCCATTTAAAAAATATATATATTCACATCTCCCTAAAAAGGAGACAAAATGTCGCCAGCTGGTTTGAGAATTCGACTCTTGAGGCTCTCGACGGTAATCGTAATGCGTGGTGGCAAGAGAGATATTTTATTACTAAAACTAGAACTTTACAATAATATGAGTACGGTAACTAGGCAGTCTTGTGGTGTTTAAATACTGTAAAGAAATTTGTTCACCAAGATATTGAGTCACAAATCAATCAAGAAATAAAAGGTAGAAAGGATAGATTAAAAAAATAAATAGGTGGCGCAACAGGCGGGTGACACCCTACGCCTAGCTTCTCGCAACCATTCGTTTTGTGTGAGTTTCTTTTTTTGGGACGAATGGAAGGGGAACCTAAAATTGAGAATTGAGAAGCTTTTTTCAGGACAGTCATACTCTCGCTACCATGCTATACCATACTTTGCTCACCATGGCAGATTCAATTCATCTCTTTATCCATTGTACATAGTTTCTATATCGATCGTATTTTTATTCATCTTCCCTGTAATATTGGTGAAGGACGGTTTTTTCGGGGCTAAGACCTGATTATTTGCGAAGCGCTCAAGAAGACTATATCCTTAACGGCATGCACCGAAGGTCCAATATATACAAATGTATAGACAACTCGGCATATTCGTTGCTTTTGTAGGGGCTTTGGCGAGGACAAGGACCCAGAACCTAATCGAATAATTTCTAAAAGAATTTGAACCACAATTCTTAGCCCATTCTCTATACCTACTTCTGAGTCAGTACCTACCTATAGAAGGTTCAAATTGAAATTTCCGTATTCAAACCCTTTCAAATATATGTTGTCGTTTAACTATACGGAAGCAAAATTTGTTTCCTTGCTGTTGTCTAAATCCACAATTGACGGCCATGGTGACGTATAAATTTCCTGATTCCCACGCCTCGATCCACTTGTTCACAGATCAATAAACCACTATGTCAGTTGGCCTTCAGTCTAGAACCTTTCCAAGTAAAATAAACTGACGACTTTTCCGTATGTTGTTCTCCGATTTACAAACAACAACGCCCACAAATCTCAACGTGGCTTAGAATCCTAATAAGCCCCACAAATCACTGCCTAGTACATGACGCATTTTCGCTTCATCTGAAGTAAAAAAAAATAATTAATTAACGATGGAGACATCTTCAGTCTATATCTTCCGGGATGAGCACAGGTGCTTAAGAACCGCCATTGTATATGGTGTCTTGCACGTCCACTTGTTCCAAATTTGGTATTCCAAACGTAATTGCACTGTGGTTGACCGAGTGACTCCCCTGTTCAAGTGAATCGTGTTCAGAAATTATTAACGTTGCTGTGCCAAAGTGTATAAATAAGAACTATCGTCAACTAGATAGATAGGATGGCAATAAAATTAATCAGATTACCTGAATTATTTTGTACAACGGGCGCATGTCAAGTAGGTTTAGCGTGCGAGCATAATTGGGTTTAAATTTTAGGCACATACTCAGGGGGAAATTTTCCACTAGGTTACTAAGGTGGTTTGTTAAAAAAACATTTTTTGTTTGTGCAAAACAAGTGACGCATGTATGGTATTGATATTTTTGTTTTAATATAGAGACGAGTACTATTTCCAAAAATGTATCCTATCTTTTAAAAACTGGTGAATTGGAAAATAAGATCAAAAACCGTTCAAGGTACTTTTTTTAAAAAACAAAAAGGGGATTCCAAATCCTGGAGCACTCAGACGAATCTCGGTCCATTGTACTACCAAGCAGAAACCCCTTTTTTGGTGTACCTAGTGGTAGAGAAAATACTACCAAGCAGAAACCCCTTTTTTGGTGTAGTGGTAGAGAAACTCTGATATTATTCGTTTCTCTATATGGTCGGTGGCAGAGCATTGCTGTCCCCCGCCGGGGCTCGAACCAACGCCGCTCGGGTCACAAGCAATGACTCTAACCACTACACCATGGCCACCGCAAAAAGGTACTTAATACATATCACTAAATTGTGGTCGCTTTTTTGCAAGACTTCTTATGGCAATACATATCCCCCACATGGAAATGTTGTAAACAAAAATTCGCACAAGTTGTGCGAAAATACGTGTCTTCAAAAACGACAATCTAAAACTATTGAGGCAATAAAAAAAAAATCACCCGAAGTTCTCATTGAACAAATAAAGTGATGCTTTAAAGGAACTTATCTCAGGACTAATCGTTGTCAGACTCTCCGACCGCAGGGCATGTGCTGTCCGATCCAGGGTTGTTCCTAAAGCAGAACAAACTTCGGGCATTTTATTCTCATCGATACAACTTAAATAAATAAAACAAAATTATTAAATTAACCTACTTAAAAAGGTCTCTGTTTTCGGATCGGTATGAGCTGATAATTGTGTCTATATAAACTTGGCTCCCGCATGAGTAGAGGCCTGTGTCTATGCAAGTTTCATAAGTGAGGGAAATTTCTTTGAGTGGTGGCGTCAGTTGGGGCATACGTGTCTAGTCTACACTCAACGAAAAACATGTGTAAAATTTACCTAAATCGAGTGCTAACTTGCATAAGTCCTAAGGCCGTTTTGAGCTTACTTAGTTTTAAGGCAATTTCGGTTAAATTGCTTAGGTAAATACACCGCCACATAATCAGTGTAGAATTGCCTTAGATATAGCTTGAATTATCCATGTATTCCTAAGGCAATATTTCCTAAGACTAAGGTGATTTAGGCCAATATTTTTAGCCAATAACTGCGTTAAATTGCCTTAACCACTAAGGTAATAATAAAATGTTTTTGCCTTAGAAATTGCCTAATTTTTGCAAGATTGCTAAAGCAAATTTTGATTATACTAAGGTGTTTAACTGCTAGCCAATAAGTGTGGTGAATTATTGACTGCCCGCCTGGTTATTAGGAAAATTCTTTTCACCATTATGCTTATTGAAAGTCAAATTATTTATTTTATTATATTTTATTTTATTTGTGTATAATACGACCGGACATTTTCACAATTTTTTTTTTACTGCTGGCGTCATTGTTTTTGTTGTGCATATTCTTATAGTTTTCATCCACTGTTTCCAGTCACCAGTTTTATCCGAAGATTCTATAATAAAAAAATACATTTTTTCCAAAATAAATTCCTTTGTCCTCGATTTTATTAAAGAAAAACATACCTTCATTATAACATTCCTCGACAACATTAGTGTTGAGTTTCTTTTTTTCTAGAACATCAGTCTTCATCTTTGGGGATATTTTGGTTTTTTCTAGAACAAAAAAGTTATTTTTTATTAGCAGTTATAGTCCATAATAGCAACTATTGACACTATTGCTAAAACTCACTTTATTATTGTAATCTGCAAGCCAGCACACAGTTTGAATTTTGTATACTTAACAAAAATTGCCGCTGTTTTATCAAAAAATTTAAGCACGCAATAATTAAACGTTTGCTTTACGGAAATTGGAAATAGAGTGACTAATTTTTGGACGCGAATTCAACTCTTTATTACACTTCCGAAAGTAACCCCAGGCGTAGGAAAGGCAAAATTACATTAGGCCTAAAGCAAATTTACGCAGTTTAAGACAATTAAAGAGGTGTTTTCCTATATTTAAGGCAAAACTCCTTTAGGCCTAAGGTAAAGTTAAACCGCTACCGAAATTTTTATAAGAAAAGTTACATAAGACCTAAGGCAAAATTACTTAGTTTACCTGGCAATCAAGGGCAAAGTTAAGAAAAAAAACATGTTATTTCTTGGTTAAAACTGCTAAGCATTTTTAGGCAATTCTGCCTATTTTCCATTAGTTAGGTCGTATACAAATCTGCTTAGTTTTAGGGAGAAATTATGCTTGTCTAATAATATCTATACAAAAAACTTTACCTAATGCGGTTAAGGCAATATTACACAGGATTTTTCTTTGAGTGTATGCACCAGTTTTCACTGCGGGCCTTCACAGGAGTCTTCCTAACTTGAGGTAGGACTTAGTTCTACATTCATGGCTCCCGCTTAAACAGAGAGAGACCTGTATCTGGGCACTGTTTTCGCAACTTGCAATTGTGGTCGATTCTTGTTTAGAACGTCGGCTACCAGAACTTCGACTCCCGTGTGAACTTTTCGTCCGTATTGGTGCTATTCTATAGAGTAGCGATGGTTGATCAATTGGGGTGACTTTCATTGAAATGTCGACTTATTTTAGGAACTTGGCACTGTATAGAAATCATGAAAATCAGCCCAGCGGTTATCAAGTTATAACGTCATCGAGTTTGAAATCATAAAAGATGTTTTTTGCATGAAAGGTGCCACGCCCCTCTCTCCAATTTCGAGCAATTTTCAAGCAATACCTAAGATTTCCTTAAAATTTTAGTTCAATCGTTTCTGTGGTTTTCGAGATATAAGATTTTGAATGTATTTTTTTTTTGTATTTCAAACATGTAAATGTATACAAGTCGGCATTTTCAAATGTCCCACCTTTCGGAAATGCAGCTTTTATACATTTACATGTTTGAAAACCTATACCTAATGAAAATCCAAACTCAGTTCTTACATTTTGTTCCGAGTAAATTTTTGAAAATTGCTCGTTTTTACCAATTTTTTTAGTTGCTCAAGTCAATAAATGCAGCTTCATTGATTTGTCGACTCTTGAAAAGCGTCCAGCAAGCAGAAGAAAAGAGCGTTATTTAATTTTTTGCAGCATTTATGGTATTTTTTAAAAATCGACAACTTTCTACCACTTTTTTAGTTTCCCAATATACCACCTTTTGTCTGTTCTCAAGTCCCAACACTGCTCAGTAATGTAGGTAGATCCGCCCTTGATTGGTACACAATAATTGTGGATTTGTGGATGATGTCAAAATATGTCATAAGTAAATCATGGAAGACATGCATTGCAAAGCTGTCTCAAAACAATCCTGTTTTCTGATTAAAAGTTCACCTTTTCTAATACGTAACTGACCACCCTTTACCATCATTTCGATCGTTTACTTTTTCCTACTTCTGCTTGACAACGAATCATCACTCTCACCACTATTAACGTATCCAAAACTTATGCAATAATATCCACACTTCGCACTCTAACTCTAAGGTTATAAACCTTTTCCAACAGATATCATAAAATTATAAATGTTGAATACCTTTTATTTATGGGCTTTTGGCACATACCCAAATACAGTCACGTAGATTCTCTCAATTCATATGTCAGTCACACATTAGAAACCCAGTGAAACATTTTATTAGGTACATATTGATTGAATCGATATTTACGAGAAATGGCGCCGAAACTACTAGATTTAATCAGACCATTGGAGATGCTTCACGATAACTATGTAGCCAAAGTGAGGATGAAGGCGGCGCGGTCTATTCCCTTATTTCTATATGGTTTATAAGTTTATTCACCCTGGAAGTAAAGCAATAATAGACAACCTGAGGAAATTGGTTCCATTTATTCAAATAAATATCTCTATGAAGGACCAGATTATAGTGTGGTGTTAGTAAACTTCGAACTGGATAAAATATTTTGAATACAGTTCGCAGTAAAATAGGGACGGAAACTTTATCAAATCGTTAACTCTAATCGGACTCCTGCCTTATTTCCTATAGAGAAACTTTTTATTGTGTTTACTACTAAAACAAAATAGGAACTTTTTTATCCAGAACAATATTTATGGTTTAGGTCAACTTTTTGGTTTATGTTTGAAGAACTAATCTTGGTTATAGATCACTCGACAGTTGAATTAGTTCAATAAGATATGGTAGGTGGTAGATTATAGTTAAAGTCTTTTTGTGTCAATTGGACACGTTTGAAATCAAACACATAGTCAGGTATAGTTGGTGATAAAGTAAATCATGGACGTTTCAACATATTCCACATATACCTAAAATATGACCTAGATAAAGTTTAAGGTAACAGGTTGAAAATAATTATTTTTAGCGCCATTGGACTCTTGTTTAATGCTGTTAATATGTACATCCGCCCAGCTGAAAAAAGTACTTCAAGTTCTCCCTTAACAATTTAGAAAAGTTTGGTTTCTCAAACATAAATTAAGGGAAACTAAGTGTTTGGGCGAATTCGCTTAGGTTTCGACAGTGAAGGTTCTCCAGGGATGGCGATGGGCCCCGCTGCTATGGTGCTGGTCTATTTTGACGAACAACCTAACGTAACTTAATTACAGAACCAACTAACAAAGCATACTACAAATCGAACAACAAGTCTTACAAGTGCCTGTTGAATTTGACCACACGATCATAAGATCCGCCTTGTTCGTCGTGTATCTGTACCCGGCATTCTTTCATATGGCATTCTATGAAAAATTGTTCGTGGAGACCACAAATAGTATTCTATGAAAAATGGTATTCTATCTATTGCTCAGCTTATAGCTTGCTATCTATAGTATTCTATGGGGTGTGCTTTTTTGTTGTGACGCATGTGTTTTCGTGGGATGGCTATGGAAATAGTAAGCTATGAAATGCCCACCCTACATTTTACTGCATACTATCATTATTTCTTTCTATGAGAAATGACAGATGGCAAGCTATGAAATATTGCTCGTGGAGACGCGGTGTTATGTTGCGGAAATGTGTAGCATTTGTATAGAAATGGTTTTATAAACCTTAAAGTTACAATGAGTGCTAAATTCTAGTCTCAGCTCAGCATCCATTGTAACTTCAAATCTGTATGTGAAAGTGTCTTAAGCGGTTCTTCTATACGCACACAGCAATGCGCCTTGAAGTTTAGCAAATCGACAAAAGGCCACATTTTAACAGTATTTCGAATGGCAACGAAAACGATTTCGAGACGAAATACAAAAGCAATTGATCGGCACTGTGAGCCCCTTAAGATTATTTCCATTTTCAAAATCCACGGAAAAACTAATCGGAATATATTCCGATTTTATTTTCAATCTAAAATGTGTGGACGTTCGGTACAAAGTGAAGGGGCGTCGAAAGTACAAAATTTTGTCAAACACATTTGTTGTTAGATTTGTTTGCTTGTCCTGCAACAAAAGGAGTTTTGGAGAGTTGATGTTTTCGCGGTTGTCAAGTGTAGGTACTTGGTCATGAGCGTTAGCAGCCTGTCTTGTGGGGCGCCCAAAAGTTGCATTTCGAGGGATAATGTCTTAGAGTTTCTCGGAACATCTACTTACCAACCATGGAAGTACCTTTAAAACACACTTAGGTCAGCGACTTGTCTTCTCTGCACCAACGGTTGTAGATTCGATGTGAGTGTAGGGTCTCCAATATGCCGAACCGCTCGTCTCTGTATGATGTAAGGTAGGTTAAGTGCCGAGCTCCATATATGTGAACAATATTCCAGGCCTCTTCTAACTTGTGCTTTGTAGAGAGGGAGAAGTTGCTCTGGGCTTAAGTACCTCTTTTGTCAGCAAATAGAAAACAACTTTAACAGCTCCGCGAGATGCTTCCAGTATCATGTCCTTTTGTATAGTCCTCTGCATTGCAATTTAAAAGAGTAAATCACCCCTATCGCGAGTAATATTTCCCCGGGAATGTTTCCCATTCAGCAATTAGATTTACATTGCTGACAAGGGAAAAAATTCCATCGGAATTTATTCGCGATACCCCTAAATGTCAATCATTCGCAGAGACTTGCATATTTTTAAATTTGTACAATTATTTTGCATTTTTTTTAACTATTTGTAGACATTTCCATTCCTTCTCAACCATTTACAATCATTTTAAATCGTTATGAATCATTTATAATCTCTTAAAGTCATTTTCCATCATTTGTAATCTTTTGACTTATATGCGTACAAAAGACCATACAACCAAATTTAGCAATTTTGGTTTCACTATTTTGTGGGTTGCATAAATAATAGGCGCCGCGGTGTGGGTTCGTCTCCGTTCAACTCAACAGCTCATAATATTTCAGTCCGCAAATATATTTAAACTCAATGAGAATGAGGGAACCAATTTCGAGCAACAATGTGGTTTGAATGCTAATTGGTAACGTCAATAGAAGGTATGTACAGTACATATTTCGGACTAAACCCTTAAGGTGTGTTAATGCTTTAACGAAAATGCCCTTTGGAATTCTTAGAACAATAGTAGCAAATTCGATTTGCGTATGTATGCGGTGTTGCCCTTATCCTCTTAAGCACATACCTACTTTTTTTTCTGTCTTAAACAGTACTAGGTACATACATATTCCAAGTGCGTTTCTTGTGAAGGCCAATATCATCGCCTTAGAAAAGTTTAAACTTTTTGCAAACTAATAGAACGTAGAGCAAACTCCCTATTCTTTCAAAAACGGGTCAGCATACGAACGAGTTTGCTTATCCTGATTTAATTTACAAACTTTGACATACCATTACTATGAGTCTCCAACTTTGTAGATAGTTCAACGAGGCATTGCCAGAGAGATGGCAAGAATTTTATAAATGAGTTTTGAGGAGAAAAGGCGATAAAAAGAAAAACCCGTAGGTACCTAAAGGGATGATATTGGTGACGTGAATTGCCAATATAAGCGACGCACTTTGGAACTGTCACATATGTTGGAATTATTTAGTTTAGACTGCAAAACAAATAGAAAGTCAACAACTCTCAAATATATGCATGAATTTAAATTTGAATAGGCGGTGTGCCATCTGTGCAGTTTCATAAACACAAAAACTAAATTGATGCTGGTGGGTTATATTTGTATGGGATCCATTGCAGTTGAAGGACGAAGAGCATTCGCCTTCGTCACTCTAATGATACTATCTCATCCCTATTGTCATTTATTAGCCAGCATCATTATCTTTTCGAGACACTTCCCGATTAACTGCCACTTCCTGATGTAGGTTTGATATCCTTTCCAATGACTGACCAAACATCCATTAACCATTGAACAGTGTAATTACCATCCTTCATCTCACATCATGGGTGTCCGTATCACAGGATCACTTGCATCTCACCTAAAAAAAATACATGAAATGTATCCCTTTACCTCAGTTCTCCCGAACGCATCTTGCCCTAAATCGACCCTAGATGCTTCAGTCTTGACAGTTGTTGAGGAAATCATTACAGAGCTTCCGTTTCATCCTACACATCTTCGATGAAATTGTGCAGGCATTAGCAACGGACTCATGCCTCTGTACCATGTACCGAAACGGGAAGCTGTCATGTTATCCCTTCGACCATATGGCGACGGGAGAAACATATCAAATTGATGCTGTAAGCGATCCGCTACAAGCAACGGCCGGCGACCAGACAATCTACCTTAAAAGTCAGACTTTTTATCGCTCCCAATACCGTCGACTTTTGACATATCTTTTGTTTTTTTTTTTTTTTTGCATAATTTTTGGCGTTTTGCAATCGCTAAACAGCTGCCTATGCAGCTAGGTGGGTGACATCTAACAGGTTGAGTGACCGGCCGTAGCAGCATCTAAAAAAAAAACAAAAAAAAAAAAATGAAAAGCAGAGTAGACAGCACTAACAAACTTGTATCTCACCAGTGGGTATCCGTATCATTCTTGCCAAGCAATGGCCTAGCAACGGTTCAGTGTGCGGAGCGCATCCATCCGAAGTGTTTGCGTTGTCATGTTGGTCACTTATTAATTTTTCGTTCTTGTGAAGTTGACATCAGTATATCGGGTTACGAACGTCATGGATACCGAACTGTTTTCTTTAAAGAACACCGTTTCGACATCACATCTTATGATATGTTTTGTTGCAGGCGAGTCCATGGATGCGGCAAGATATTGCCAGGCGAACGTTGACTGGCGGTCGCATGTCGATGTCAGTGATCTATATGCGTCTATAGAATTCAGTTTTATGCTTGGAGGCATGTCAGTGATCTGGAGATTGTTCTTTCGGTTTTAGTTTTTTTTTTTTTTTTTACGTTATAGAAATGGACATGGTAGACATAAGGTTCCTTGACTTGTGTAGGTTGCAAGCAGTTGCTGCTATTTTGGGGAGGTCAGTTTTTAGGAGTATAGTGAACTTGCAGTTAGTTCGTTGAACTAAAAAACGTACAAAATCAGACGCACAAAGACCATTGACTTTATAACATATGCAAGCGGGCGATGACATAGGCTCACGGCTGATTAGAGCCAGCCGTTAAGGCCGGTGATGTTGGGATTTCTTTCAGATTTGGTTACACCAGACAGAGATTTTTTTCTTACGGTTTGATGTCGGCAGAGTGCGAATTTGAGAGGTTAAGCACGAACTTCGGATTGTGCAATAGTGCGTGCAAAAGTGATGCAGAAGTAATGCCACACTTCTTGGGGTGGCTATAGATTTTGCCCACGCTCTCTTATCCTTTTATTTTTCTAATCTGACTTATAAACTAAGTCAGATCAAATCAGCCTTGGGCTACTGGGATTAATACTTTACGTTCATGAACTAGTTTAGGGATTTTATCACGGTTTCCTGTGAAAACACTTAAGCTGCTGTTCTTAGTGATTTTGGGATTCTGGTAGTAAGTTTGGTGTATCCTGCACAGTAAATTAGTCCAACTGAATTTGCATTGAACACTCATATACCCGCATTTAAATTTTTGACGAAACACACGCGAAAAAATTAACAAAAATGTGTGACAAAAAGTCACAACGTTAGTTGTATGACAGTGCCTTGTGTTATCTAAGCATATTTTTTTTAAATCCCGAACCAACCACTTTAGCATGAAAAAATTTACTAATTAAACCTGAAAATATCTTTACAACCCTTCATGCCTTGACATCATCACGATCCCCATCCGATTGTGATTCATTTGCCATTTGAAGTTTAAGCACAATTGCACCGTGTGTCTGACAATTAGCAAACATATTCCTCATTTTCGTATGTAACCAATTCGGCGATGACATCGAGAATTTTAAGGGCACCCCCCACCGCGACGCAAAAACACTCGACTCCTTGAGAGCACATCGCATTGCTTTCATGCTTTCATCACGCACACGATGCACAACTCAAAAATGTCGCACGATGTGTGCGCTACGAACTTGGCAGCTTTCATTGCTTGTGGCGTTTGACGCGAAAGTTAGACATTTGACTGTTTTCATTTCTATTTTGAATCACACTCCCAAAATCATCACCAGAGAAATGTGTCAAGTTTATATACGGCCATGGCAAACGTGAACATGAATCATGAAAATGCATTCATTTGTTTTGTTCCCGAAGCGTTTGTTCCCGATGTCACATATGGTGTCATCTATTCTGATGGTTACGTAATGGAGGAGCTTTTCTACCAAAGATGATTCCTGTTCCTGCCAGCATGCCACCCAGATGTGAGGAATGGAATCAGTTCGATTTAATGTGTCACTGCAGTGGAATTGGGTGCGGAGATTGGGGTGGTGTTGGTGTTTATACACATAGTAATGCGGGCATTAAAATAGTTGCTACAAGCGACTTCCATTATCATCGCTTTCAGAGTAGCAAAATGGAAATTATGTCGAGGGATTGCGGAATAGTTTATGTATGTCCCAGTCGTAAATGCACTAAATTGAAATGGTTGTGTATCTGTTCTGTATAGTAAATTCGAAGGCATTATACTAAAGGAAGATTTATTGGGTTGAAGAGTTACAAATTGTAGATACAGGATTTGGGATTCAAAGGATCTTTGCAGCAATCGTGGGTGTGAAGTGAAATAATAAATAGATGTGCTGCACAGAGTGTGCCAGGGTCAACATGCAATACACAATTCTCAAGGTTTGGGCAAGTATCTTTGAGATAAGCGGAATATTTAGGAAAGTCCTACAGTTTGCATATTCGGATATTTAACTGAATTGGATTTATTAATTGGCATGCGAGAATGCGACGTCTCTTGGATGATACCTTCACGATTGCAAATCACTGCCAGTGCCCTATTTCACCAACTTACAAATTTGTATTTACAATTATTTTTTGACAATTTTGTTTGAAAAAGAGACAAATTCTGTTTCACCACAAATATTTTTAAAGCAATTTTGTAATTTTTCTACAGATTTTGTGGAAAAATACTTGTAAATACAAATTTGTAAGTTGATGAAATAGGCCACCGAAAGGAATAACATATTAAAGGGTCTTTATGTTGATGCTAATGTAAGAAGTTAGAAATTACAAGCAGCAAAATAGGACAAAGCACTTCTATGAACCTGCAAACTAAAGGGTTTTTCAATAAGAGCGCTACAAACGTTTTTTTAAATAAAACAAAAACGGTTTTGGATATCAATGAAATTCTTTATTCCTGTGAAAGTACGTTAGATGCCATTATGTATGGAACTCGATTTCTTTTTCATGGTCACCACGGGCACACTTGCAGAAGTCCAGACGCTGAACCCAATTTTCGACGTCTTTCACCGATTTATGGGCCGATACTGCTCCAATTTCACGTTCGATATTCGTACGAAGTTCATCAATCGTCGCTGGCTTGTTGGCATAGACCATAGACTTGACGTAGCCCCACAGAAAATAGTCTAACGGCGTCAAATCGCACGACCGAGGCGGCCAAGCGACTGGACCATTCCGTGAGATAACACGTTCTCCAAACTTGATTTCCAATAAATTGATTGTGACATTCGCTGTGTGGCTTGTGGCGCCGTCCTGTTGGAACCACATGTCCTCCAAGTCCATATCATCCAATTGGGGCCAAAACTATTCGGTTATCATTGAACGGTAGCGATTCCCATTCACAGTAACGTGCCGATCTTGATCATCACGGAAGAAGTACGGCCCAATGACGCCGCCGGCCCATAAACCACACCAAACCGTAATTTTTTCGGGATGCAATGATGACTCATAGAGTACGTGTGGATTGCTGCCTGACCAATACCGCATATTTTGTTTATTGACGAAGCCATTCAGCCAGAAATGAGCCTCATCGCTGAAGATGATTTTTCGATGAAAATCCGAATCATTTTCAAGTTGTTGCTCAGCCTAATTCACGAACATACGACGCTTTTGGTAGTCAAGCGGCTTCAGTTCTTGCGTCAATTTAATCTTGTAAGGATGTATAGGCCAAGATCTTTTCGCAAAATTCGCTACAACGACGTCACAGAGATGCCCAACACTTGAGAACGACCTGTGAGAGACATACATTTGGGCTTTCTTTAACTGAAGCCTCAGCGGCAGCAATATTCTCGACACTCGGGCACTTCTTTGTCTCACTGGCACGGGAACATTTGGTACAGTGCCTGTGGATTCAAATGTTTCCACTAGTTAACAGCTCAATTGTTGATCTGCTAGGACGATTATGACGACAATAAATTGGACGTAGCGCTCTTGAGGCCACTGACTCCGAATTTCGGTAGTAAATTTTAATAATTTCGACTCGTTGCTGGCTCGTATATCTTTCCATCATGAAATGGCAAACCGTCCTCTAGGTAGACCCAGGATGAGATGTTTAGATCAAGTTCATAATCTCTCCTCTACCCGTATGGGGATTGCTCTTGATGATTTAGGGTCGATAGCGGCGAATAGAGAGCTATGGAGGGTCCACTTGAACAACCTACACCCCCTACTCATATAATGGATAAGCGGGCCATCGAATATGAATGAACTTCGACAATCGACTACAGATCGGCCTAATACAATGCCCGGGAGCAAGGAGGAATAAGAAGACCAACACCAAGGTATGTATTGTATATTCAAAGAAGCAACCTGGATAGAGTACTATCATAAGTATTTCGCTAGACTGTAAAAAATGCTGTCCAAAATTGTCTTTGGACAGATGTATCTAGATCTACCTACTTCAGAGATGGGAAAATTGTTGTGCTGTTTGAAAATTACCAATAAATACATTTTTTTATGTTTGGTCACAGACATTATAAAACTAACTAACAGTACTGCAGAAATTCCAAGGCAGAATGTTTTTCAAACAATTGAACAGGTCTGTGTTTTCGGTTGCTCTATATACGTACAGCAAAGCACATTATATCTCTGACTTGCAACCAATTCAAAAAATCACCGAGTGACATTTTATATCATCTTTGTTAACATAAATATAAATTTTGCCTGCGAATAACCTCAATTATTCATAAAAAAGATTGCTGTTCAAAGAACTCATATATTAGTGTTTTCAAAAATGGTAAACAAAGGAGAAAAATATTAAATTTAATAAAAATTCATCACCAAAAGAAATGTGTGTGTATATTAATGTGTATCCACTTCGTTATATTATTTTTGTGCATAAATTTCTATATAAATGTATGTATCTATATGCTTAGAGCTGTCAAACTGAATAAACAAGACATCCGCCACTCTGCCAGATACTTGTCAAATTATATTTTTATATTATTTTCCTGTAAATTGTCTACATGAAGAGTATCTACATCTTACCTTGGCCCAGTTTCAATAGAAAACAAATGTATACCATACCCACTCGAATATTGAATAAGGAAAAACCCGCTGACGGATAAATTGCACAAAGTTTGTCAGGAAGAAGATTTTTTTACGTTTTCTAATTGCAATTTCAGAAGTAGCTATAGTCAATTGCATTTCTACAATTTTCGAGCTCCTTGTCATTCATTTGTCCATCGTTCGCTTTTTACAAAATAAAAGGACTGCCGAGTGCCGATGGATGTTTACTTGACGGTCCTCGTCGTATGCAAATAAGCCCACCACCACTCCGTGGTGGTCGGAGGGAAAAGAGGACAACACAAACAACAACTAAACAAGGAATAAATAAATAAGAATAAAATTGAATTCAATTGAATGATCAAAGGAATCGTTTCGAATTTGGAGATGGAACGAAATACGTAGGTGGGTATACCCTTAAGGTCAGGGGAAAAGCCATCCAAACCTGATGGTAAGATTTTTGTTTTTATTCAACCAATTTATTGTGAACTGCTTGATATTCAGTACATGATGTGAGTTAGAGAGTAATACGCAATCAATTCATGTATTTTTTTTTCCGATTCTAGCTGCTGGAGAATTATTATTCAGATTGGTGAGGTGACCAAATTTCGTGGCATCAATAAAATACACTGGGGATTATTACGGACTTATAACTCAAAGTTGCATTATACGGGTATGTATTCAATTCATAACCGCGCGTAATGTACTTATATGTGAAAAAATATTAGATATAGACGTTTTCTCTAACGTTATGTTCTATTCGACGATTCTGTGTGTACCTTTAGGTGTGGTTTTTAAATTGACCACACTGTTCCTATTGACAGTAATTTTAACAGCTAGCATTTTGTTTTCCTATTTCACCAATGGCGAAGAATTATGCCGGAACAATGCTTACAAATTGTCCAAACGTCTAATTTACTTACTTACTTACTTATCGGGCTCCCGACTCGTGAAGAGTCTCTGCCTGAGACACTGCAGCCTTCCATCCTCTACGATCCCGGGCACGCTGCTTCCAATTGTCCAGACCAAGCGCTCTGGCATCCGCGATGGCTTGGTCTTTTACTGGAACTCTTTTACTAGATTGAGGTACTGTTCTATAGTCGGATCTACATTCTTTGACACGTTATTATTGCCCTTTGTTAAAACAGCCGAACATTATTTCAATTCCTTGCTCGTTTTTCATCAGCTACCATTTTTATTTGCGCCACTCATCAGAACCACGAAAATATTGTTTCAATTTCAATATCGGAGAAATCCCCAAAATATTTTCCACAGCTGTTAAAATACAATTATTTCTGTCGAAAAAAATTAAAAAACCAATAACGCAATTACTGAGCAAACAAAGTTCTCAGCAGGGTGTCAATATTATTTGTCGCTTTGATGATCGATAAATTACTCCATCGCATCATCATCATCAGCGAACAGGTATAATGGCGCAAACCAAAACAAACTTTAAAAATAATTCCAAGACTGCAGCTAAAAATGGAAAGCGGCCTAAAATTAAACATTTAACGGAAAAAACTGTTTAAAAATAAAAATTCGAATACGAACCACGGACGAAAGATAACTTACGGTATATTCAGCGGTCCAGTTGGTGGCCGTGCTGCATTGCTGACAGCTTGGGAAAAAAAAACTTGCATGTTTGCATTTTGGTAATCTGAGCGAGGCTTTATCATCGCCGCCTGTGTGGCCTTTTGTCATACAACTGCGAGGTGACGATATTATTATCTTGATTACTTTGACAGGTTATGCTGTGCATTACGCTGTGTCACGTCATGCTGCTATATGACGTAAAAGGACCTTCGTTTTATCCCACTGGTGCACTTATACTTTAGTAGAAGGAAGTCGGAATATTTTTTTTAAAGCATGCACAGTCATTCGGCTTAAATTGGTGAGGGTATGGGATTTCCAATGGAACAATGCAAGAATACATTTTGTTTGACGTTTGCACTGAGGCTTACAGTTATCGTTGATCTTAAATAAACGCTGACGTCAAGTACAACAACAACTTGATTTCGTGGCGCACACTTTGGGAAGGGAAGCTCAAACAAAAACCTAAAGGGAGGCATTAATAATGTTATCAAAATCCCTTTGGACTTTTGGTTAGACAAAGCATCCACATAAGTAGTTTAGTTACACGTGCAAAGTTCACTTCCTCCATCAGTAAAATAATTTCATACCTCAAGCCCATAATTTTACTGAATAAAAGCACTTTAGCCCCTCATCCGTGTAATAACTTTCCAGACGATTATAGGACCCACTAATATAGCACAGATATTCAAGAAAAACATTCATCCACATCTAGATATTGCCCAATACCTGCCAAGCTTTATTAATTTTTGCTTTTTCTCTCTTCATCAAAACCGAAGATAGAAACACCTTTTACCGACAAAAGAAAGCAATAAGCCATTCCACGCTGAATATCCTGCATGATACAGAATTCATGAAAAAACAAGTGAAAAGGATACCATCTCATAACGAAATCTATTCTGCTATACAAACTCCAACTGGTAACAGAAAAGTTCAATGGTTGTTGAATTAAACTTACATATAGGTATGTATAATCCGCTCATCCCTTTGCGTCTCCCTTTTCATTTAATATTTCTATGCGATGGATAGGATATGGATACTTTCACTGAAGGTGGTTGCAGCATAAAAATGCCGGCATCCAACTGAGCCAAAGCCATAACATTCCCGCAAGATATGTTGGTAAGGTATACTCAACTACCTCAACACTACAAGGGCAGGGGGTTGTTTTTGTCGTTCTCCTTTTCCTCGGCATTTTCGCAGACTTACGTTGGAGCATGCTCCCTGCAGGTTCTGTGGATCGCATTTGTATGGTGTTGGTGTTGTATGTGGAACGAAATTTCTCTTTTCAAATTTTCATCACCCGCATAATGGTAGTCGAATTCGTTTCGAATATCCTTATGCGCCAAGCCAAGCCTGTACAGTACACGTGACTGTTCGTTGTGATGGGTCGTGCCGTGTGGTTGTATTATTTTCTGTGCTGGGGGGAAACAACTTTTGCCATTCGATCAACTGCTGCTGTGGCTATCTAACAACCTATAGGCTACAGCTACAGCACTTGGTAATGTGCAAGGTTCGTTCGAGCCAACAGCATTGGTGTGATTCGGTTCGTTTAGAAAGGATACCATGCTCATGCATGGTGAAAGTGGAAAAGGACTTTGCGTTTGGTAATCGAGTCAACGAAGAAAGTTGATACCTCATTTGGATTTTCGCGTGCTACCAAACCAACCAAAGGCACATCAAAGCGGTGCAAAAGTCAAACCAAATGGGAAAAGTTACGGTCGGGAATTTTTCAAAATTCAACATTCAGTCGACGACTTCTTTCCGAAGAAGATGCATCATCATTCGCAATAATTCAAAGGGTAATTATTTACCAACTAAACAGTAGTTCGGTTTTGACAAGTGAAACAAAGTGCAAGGAATTAATTTCAAAAAATTCAGAATTCCATTTAAAAAGTGTTGGTCTAAAACTTACGAAAAATAAAAAAAAATATTTTATGCAAAATTTAATAAACTAGTGTGGTTTTAAATTTTTGTTTTGTGTAGAAAATAAAATAAATTTAATTTTCATTAAAATGGCTAAAACTTCAGCTGTTCCACTAGGATAACTTTTTGAACTTCTATACTAGGTAAGTTTACCTTCGAAATATGTATGGCAATGGCATATGTTGTTATCGCTGCAAATATTTACATTCAGGCTTTTCGACGTATCTATGCCTATCACAGCGTCGGCGAATGTGTGTACTGTGTATAGTTTGTTTAAAGTAGATCTCGTTGCGGCAGAGTTTGGCAGTGTGCTTCCATCAATTACGTAGATGGTAAACAATTATTCACGGTGATAGTAGCGCTGCTTTTCAGAAAATCCCACTGAAGTTGAGCGATTGTATGGGGTACTTTAAGTGTGGAGCTTAGTTGTCACTTTACGGATAGAATTTCATGGGTAGGGTTGACGCAAGCTTGGTTAATGACACTTTTTGGTAGACGGTATGAATTTACGATTTAAGGTGTGTGTGTGTAAAAAGGCGACATATTTTGTTTATTTGGTTCTATGTGACTAATTAATGGCGGGTCATTTAAATGATGAAATAAAATTTTGTTTATCTAATTTTTTGGGGCTTCAAACAATGGACTTTCAAACAAGGACTTTTACTCATGCATATAGGTATAGATTGATTTTGATATGTTCTAAAAAAATTATGTTAATACGAGCTTCAGTCGAGTACCTATTTTATTAAAAAAGAAATACAAAAAAAATTGCCTTTTTTAGAAAATCATTTTTATTTACCTAATTTTTTTTATTTGTTTAAAAAACAGTCGCTAAAAATATGCCTTCAAAAAAAATAAATAAATTGATGGCGCAACAGACGGAAGACACCCTAGGCATAGCTTCTCGCAACCATTCGTTGGTGTGAGTTTCTATTTTTATGACGAATGGAAGGGACTTACAATTTTATGCCGACTCCGAACTCCGAACGGCTGAATTGAGAAGCTTTTTCAGGACAGTCGTACTCTCGGATGTTTGTCAGACGTTCGCGATAGGTATAGCGCAGTAGAAAAAATCTTAAGATGTAATTTGTGTTTTTTCTTCCTGTGTTATGCCTTCACTAAAACAAAAATCTTAATAGAATGATCTCGAAAAGAGCTATTCTAGTTCTGGCTAAGTAAAACGGTTACTTAATCATTGTCCCCAACCAGTCAATATAGAGACTTTGTAGATATCCTCCACAATTGCCTTCAACTGCAACTTCACTTCACTTTAGGCCTCAGTTATAGGTAGCTATCAGTAAAATGCATCCGTAAAAACACGAAACAGAACAAAATTGAAACATTTAACCATAGCATATCATAGGAATTCTGTGGAATACTTCGTTAAACTGGTTGAGAAGTTGAACAGAAAAAGTTGTTCGTGCAGAAAAATAAAGAAATGAGTATTTTTAGAAAATTTAAAGATCAATTGCTATTTTTTTTTTTGAGAAATTAGTTTTATAATTCAAAACCAACATTTTAAGACCAAGATTGAGTGCAACGATTAAGTTTAAGTGCTTCAAAAAAGGGAAACAATTTTTTTACGGATGCATTTTACTGATAGCTATAACAGACGCCTTAGGTGGACAATCGGAAAATCCGTCGAACGGTCCATTACTTACAATTTAGAGCACTTGCCTTAGACTCCTTTGGTTAGGGGACAAGGAACATTATTAACGTATTTCCAGAAAAACGTACAAAAATATAAATGCAACTTCATACATATTATAAGGGTTACTACTTTTACAATCCATTTTGTGGGTTAAAAACTGGAAGCACTCGTAAAGTACCTACTTTTGTTTAAAAATTAAGAGACCACAATTTATTCCTGCAATTATTTTCAGTAAGATCTATATCAATATTTCAAATTTCAGCTCCGTAGGTCGGGGTAGCTAAAGGTTTTTTTTTTGTAATGGGAATTCGCTGAAAGGAAAAATCATCGAAAGACATTGCAGAGCTATTACGCGAGGGATGCTTCTGCAATACTGAGGGACTTTAACCCGATATAAAAAAACTCCCAAGGGGACTGACTTTCGTCATCCCAAATTGATTGCACCTAGGCTGCATTCCAGATTCGACTATTTTAACTAAATTAACAACGATTGTTTATTTAGTTACTTTTTGGAATCTGGGGCAGCTATTGTTACTAATGACATGTAGTATGAACGAAATGAACCACACTTTTGCCTCTGGTTAATTTAGTTAACTTCCCCTCCTTCGAACTGTCACAGCTTGTCAACGCTGTAGTTAAAATAGTCAAACCTGGAATGCAGCCCTAGTCGTTCGACTAATCAGCAATTTATTTTTGATTTATTTTAAAAAATTTAGAGGATAAATCCGACGTTTGCCGAATTTCTATACTTTTTTAGTTGAAAGTATTACCTACTTTCTTGGTCTTAGCTAGAGGTTTTACCCGCCTTAATCTCCTGATTACATTGTCAGTATTTAAAAGTTCTGTTATTTCTTCCTCAACCATTTCAATGTTAAGATCTCTATGTCGATCTGGGGCGTTGCGTATGTACCAAGGTGCATTGACTATGACTATGTTCCTTAGTACTTTATTTTGGAAAACCTGAATTTCTTGCAAATTTGTTTGGCATGTACATGCCCACAACTGGATCCCGTAGCTAAAGATAATTTGAAAAAATAAAAATGAAAGTTTTTAGCTTTGCACTTAATTTATATATTTCTTTAATTTTTGAAATACATACTTGACTAATTGACAAAAATATAAATCCTAAAGCTAGTACGCTGCCCAACTCCCGAGCTAAATTTTAGCTCCAACACAAAACTCTCTCCAAAATTTAGCAGAGCTAAGTTTAAGCGAATGCATTTAGAGCGATACGCCGCTTTAGCTAAAAAAACAAATTTTCATTTCAGACTATACTGCATGTTTCTGTCACAATTTAGTGTGCCCATTATAATCACCCTTATCGTGGAATCCGTCGGAATTACTTTCACTCCACCTATTCGATTCCCACTGCTATCGTGGAATACTTACGCAGAAAAAGTTTCCTTATCTACACGTTTTTAGTTTCATTTGTCAATACAAATCTGTCTAGCTTCATTCGTCGGAGGCATAATGAAAAGTTTGTTTTAAAAGTGATTTAAATAAATAATAAAGTGTTTAATATAATAATGGATACAAAAGCTCTATTTTTGAAAGCATAAGGGGAAGAGCGAAATGAGCGGTGGCGGTGATCGTAGAGAAGAATGCGATACAGGTTAAAAGGAATGATTTCACAGAACTTTCAGATGAAATGTGTTTTTAGAATGTTTATTTTTTGATTTTAATAAAGTTCAATACTGCACAGATTAATAAAAATGTTCGGCTTAATAAAGCAGCTCTTAAGCTACGATTACACGGCCATTTTTTTGAGTCATTTAAATGGCGCTCTGACGTAAAAGTCCCGTCACAAAGCAGTCATTTAAATGTCGCTATGTGTGATCGCCATTTTTGGCAGCTTCATTTAAATGACTAGAAAAATGGCGCACCAAATGACATGAATTAAGTGCCATTTAATTTTTTTTTGGGTCATTTCGTGTGATCGCCATTTTTTCAATGACGAATCGTAGCTTAAATTTCGCTCTAATGCGACATTTTTTCCTGACGTCACAGTGCCATTTAAATTACTCAAAAAAATAGCCGTGTAATCGTAGCTTTACAGTTTAAAAAAAAAAAATTCGCATGACCTGTTGCAAGCAAGAAAACCTATGAAATCCGCAATGATTTTGATGCGGGCGAGAAATATCATTTTGTTCGAGAAAAATTCGATTTGAACGTTTTCAACGATGCAGCGAAACTCATTCACATTACCCACACGGTGAACTATTCACTTTGACGATACCAACATATTTTTTTCCGTAAATGATTCCCACCGGCGCGCGCGCGGATTGCACCATAGGGGGTGATAATTTTAAATAGGTTATATGGTAAAAAGTTAAGTAATTGAAAAGAGTTGGGAAGATTGTCGCAAACGATCTAAAAGTAATGCGATTGATTTCAAGAGTGATTGAAAATGTTAAGAAAATAATTGAGAATGATTGCGAAATATACAAATGATTGCAAATAGTACACAATACAGGTTATTGCAAATGACTCAAAATAATTGGAAATGTATTCAAATGATTAAAAAGTACCAGGAAGGAATGTACCTAAATGATTTCCAGAAAGTGAAAGTAATTGCCAAATAAATGCAAATGATTCAAATTCTTCTAAAAAGTAGTCAAATAAGTGGAAGGCTTGCAAGGCTTGCTTTAAGCCGGTTTTACCTACAGCTTTAATGTAAAAAGCAGTCTAATACGGTAAGGTAGTACAAATATTATCAAACAGGTATCGAATATTATGCTTATATAAACAACAACAAACCGTTTGCCACAAATTTCCCCTTCGGTTTTTATTTTTTAATTTAAGGACACGCGTTATTATTGCTTAGGTACTTTTTGTCGTAAGTCTTGAAGCCATAAATCTGAATATATGTTTTTCATTTGGAAATTCCCATTCACTTACCATTCTCTGTGTGTCTGATAATCTATGGTTACACATGTTTCGTTTTTTTTTCTTATGGAAAAAATGGGAAAATTAAAAAAGGATAAAACAACCAAAGCCTCAAAAAAGTGATGCAAACAAGAATCCAAACACATATTGTTACGTAACTGATTAAAAATTCTTCATGGAGGTGCACAGTCTTCCTCGCATGTTAAATTTGAAAACCAGATTAAATTTTATGTTTTTGTAGATTCGCCACCAAAGTCCTTTTATTTATCAAGACAAAAAGTATAACTCTATCCAATTTATATAAGTAGTAGAATAAAATTCAGTAACACCACTGAATTTATTGTAAGGAAATACAGATATTTGTTTGGATGCCAAATTCCATTTAGTAGCTTCTTCTGCAACTGTTCACGGTAGGAGATGAAAGTATCTATATGTACATTGTATCCATGGATAGTGCTATTTTAATTGGACAACTACTGTGCTTACAGGATGTAGTAAAATGGCACGTGTTGTTTGTAAGTGCAAGTAGAAAAGTTAATTGAACTATAGTTACAATAGGAAATCGCAAACGTAGAATGTACATTCAAACGTTCGCAAATCACAAAATGTAAGCCAAAGGAATAAGGAAGCGAAATAAAATGAAGACACGATTAAAATAAGGAGTTAATTATTCAGGAATTCTCAAATTTTGCACAACTAATGATATAAGTACATAGCTAAAAAAAAAGGTATGTATTCATTTAAAAAAAAATTTCAATCTGAATTCGTCTTTTTGCCAGATTGAATGGTGCATAACATACCTTTGTGCTATAGTTTTGGTACTTTGTGCAAAATGGCTTTAATGATCTGAAAAAACGTGACAAAAGTGCAACCACTATTAGGTATTATTAGGCGTCTTTCTGTTTTAGTTCAAAGCAGAGCCTGAACTGTCAAAAAAAATTTCGTTTTTTTTTTTTAGCTCACAATAAATTGAAGTTGGCTACAATTTTTTCGTCTACAAATAAATAAAGGGTCCGCCAAATAACTTTTTTTTTTTGAAAATGCTATAAAAAAAAACTACTGAATATTTTCTCAAATTTATTTTTTTATTTGAAAGTACAATCCTTCCGGTTAATAATGGAAAATAATTTCATTTAAATGGTTGCCTCGGGTGGCCATGCAGTAGCCTAAACGATCGGTCCAATTTTTAAGCACGTTATCGATTGTGTGCAGCTGTATTTCACCAATGGCTTCACGAATATTGTCCTTTAAAGCGTCAATTGTCTCTGGCATGTCGGCGTAACACTTATTTTTTACGGCACCCCACAAATAATAGTCCAACGGTGTCAAATCGCAGCTCCGTGGTGGCCAAACGACATCAGCTCTGCGGCTGATAATGCGATCTTCAACAAGTAAAAGTGTTATCATCGGCCTGGCCGATGCTTTGATACCCTCCACTGCATAAAAGTCATGCAAAATGTTTGCCATGCGAGTAAGTATGTGTCTAATATTAGTTTTGTATGGTAGGTAGCAGAACTACTTGACCGACATAGCCCATTTTCAATACCAACCTGACGACGGTTAAAAAAAGTTCTCCCACAAAATTTCATTCACCTAAGTCGATTCGTTTGGACGCTATCGTGCTTTCAACAGACAGAGATATATGGGTCAAATATTGGCTTTGTATGGGAGGTAACAGAACTACTTGACCGACATGGACCATTTTTAATACAAACTTGAAGGCCATAAATATAAGACCTCTCTTAAAATTTCAGTTGCCTAAGTCGATTCGTTCGGACGCTATCGTGATTTCAACAGACAGAGAGAGACGTGGGTCTAATAGTGATTTTGTATGGGAGGTACCAGAACTACTTGACCGACATAGCCCATTTTCAATACCAACCTGGCGACGGTAAAAAGAATTCGTCTCACAAAATTTCATTCGGCTAGGTCAATTCCTTTGGACGCTATCGTGCTTTCAACAGACAGACAGACAGACAGACGGACAGACAGACAGACAGACAGACAGACAGACAGACAGACAGACGGACATGGCTAAATCGATTCAGAATGTGATCCTGATTCAGAATATATATACTTTATAGGGTCTCCGGTGAATCCTTGTTGGCGTTACAAACGTAATGGCAAAGTGAATATACCTTCCTGTGGAGGGTATAAAAACAGGGCGCAAAACATCGAGTGTAGCTTCGGCTGTGTGGCACGTAGCGCCGTACTGTTGAAACCAAATGTTGCCAAATGTTGTGAACAAAAATTCGTTCAACATGGCCCGATCGCCATTGACTGTAACGGCCACTCCTTCCTCATTTTCGAAGAGTCTGGATCAAAATCCGCACCAAACCATTTTTTCTCGGTTGTAGGCACTGTTTTTGGCTTTTCACGCTTTGGTTTATCGATGAGGATGCCAGTTTCTTTCACTTTTTTCACAAGATAACGAACATACGGAGCTGACGGTGCTTCTCTTCTTCCAAAATCCGTACGCAATTTTCGCACACATTCTGGAACATTACCATGATTTTCAAAGTAATGTCGCAATATTTCCCAGCGTTGTTCAAGCGTATACACAACCATATTCGTTCAGCGGAAGGATAAAACTAATTATCTGTCAAATCAGACATGAGCTAAGTGTTACCATTCGCGAAATAAGCACTAGTTGAAAAAAAACGTTAGATGGCGGACCCTTCATTATTTAAAAAAAAAATTGGAAACGTCGGCAAAAATCGAAAAAACGTCTAAAATTTAATAGAAATCGTCTGACTGAAAATAAATAAAAATCATCAGAAAATCGGATATTGGAAACTTCTCAAACAATTTTTAAAACGTCTGAAAACAAATAGTAATCGTCTGAAAAATGTAAAAATCGTATCCGCGGTGCGATCGTATATATAGAAAACATTATCATAAGTTTGAGTAAAAGGGAATAATTCTTTAAAATATAATAATTTATTCAGATTTTCAGACGAAATTTCAAGTTTTTCAGACGAATATTTTAAAAAAGGTGACAAAAACTAGCATTAGATCAATATGAACAAATTAGAAGATGAAAATAATTTCTTTTCAGACGAAAATGTTTTAACCAATTGACTTTACAGTCACATTTGACAGAAAAAAAAAAAAAACAGGATAAAAAAAAATGAAATGGTGGACGAGCCTTGTTGTTCTGGCAGAGAAAGCAAAACAAATTAATAAATTAATAAATAACAATAACCATAATGACATCTATGTGTTCAAATGTGTTTCATTAAGAAATCAGAGCGATCTGAGCACGAGGAACCAATTTCTCTGTGTATTTATGTATTATTCTCAAATAAAAATTCAGGTAGGAAATTTGTTGAATAATATTTTGTTTTTCTCCTTTGGAGTTACATAAAAGAAACACTAAAAGAATCGGGTTCCTCGACCCCATTTAGTTGGTCAATCCAACACTTGCGTGACTATAGGTATTGCAAAAGGCTTTTCTTAAGTAAGTGAAACCCATATTTTCCAAATATAATGAGAGAGATATGTAAAAAAATTTAGACCAATGTAATCGACTTTTCCTCGAAGGTCGTTAATAATTCCATAAGACAAATGGATGACATTTTTTACCCTTATTTACCTAAATTATTGAGTTAATCTTTTGGTTGTTAAAATAATATAAAGAATATAATAATGCCGTTGGCTAAATATTTCTTTATATGTTTTCTCTCCATTTAAAAACATTGTTAATGAAACAGCTCAATATAATGATACTAGGCCTAGCTTCCCACAAAACTTTGTTTTTGCAAGCTTTCATTTTTGGGGCGAAATTAAGCGACCTACAATTATTGTATGTCGAATAAGAATAAGATGGATGAATTGAAGAGCTTCACGAGGACCATTACACTTTCGGATGTTTGTCTCGTCACTCGATAGTGTGGCAGGTATTTGGCAGCTTATATCACCTCCGTAATTGAAATCAAATATTTTAGACCAAGCTTCAACCATCAAGCCTCTCCAACTAGTCCGGTCCTCAGCCAACTACTTTTAGTTGGGCAATCTACGTTTACTGAGGTTCTTTTCTGTGCACACTACCTTAGGCGATTTCTTCCTCTACTTTGAATCGAAATGGCAAACTTGCCATTGCGCATTTTTTTGAGTATGTTTTCATTTATAATAGTCATTTACAGCTTAAAAGACTAAAGTCAAGTAATTACATGATTATCCTCCCCAATCGGCATCCCACTACGAGTACAATTGTCAGTTCCCCAAATTATCTGTCATTCTCAACTCAAAGCCTTTCACTGTGGCCACAAACTCGGCAAAAGTTAATTCTCATTAAACCCTCACCAATACACTCTGATGAATTCGTAAATTTGAAAACCTTTATCCACTCTAGCGCACAAGTTGGCTGCCCATTTAAATCCATTTATCCCTCCGTCAACTAGACTATAATTTCGATTCGCAGACCCATCAGTCTGGGCTAAGATTAACATCACCCAGAGGATAACCTGACAGACGCGCGAATTCCTTTGATCTCATTTATGTAATTCCACAAATCTGACATTCAGATTCAGACATTCTTCGGGTGCCTTTATACGAATCCAATATCGACATTCACACTGGCATAACGACACACCCATGTTTGAATACAAATGCATGGAGCCACCACGTGCAAAAAAGACGAATGCCAAACGCAGTCGGCCGCCGGCAACGGTGTCTTCCTTGTCGTCATGGTTATACCGACATTGACAGAATCCTTTTTCCTCACTTTCCTCCTTCCTGACTTTGGTGAGAGATCTAAAATTGAATCACTTGACACCCAGAAGGCAAACTGAAACTACACACATATTGTAGATGCTTGCGCCCAGCCCATAACAAGGAATCCGAAAGGATTCCCCAATTTATTCTCCCTCAGTATGTGGTGGCAGTATGCTAACGCTCGTAAAACGCCACAGGTAATACAGAATGTGATTAACATTTTGTACTTGCATGTGGAATTTTATGTGAATTTCTGTAAACCTCAGTAGGTATATATGGTGGTCCTTTTTAGCTGTTTCTCCTTGTGTTATTTTGAAACGAGAAATTACGTTCTACTTTGTAATTACATGTTTGACTAACAGGAAAACTTCCAACACTACATCAAATTACCGTTATTAGTATCCTGGGGGTATAAGGAGGAAGTGGTAGTTTTGTTATAGTGCGTGTCCTTTGGCCGTACAAATTAAGCAAACCTGCCTAATTGAATTTGTCGGAAATTGGATCGCTCTGATGGGGCTTTAAGAATTTATTGTTAACATATCCCAGCAACGTCGATTATGAATTCGAATTCATTTTGAATTTGAGTGTCATCTGTCATCCAACAATCGGTAGCTGAGTGGGGGGGTCTTTTACAGAAGGAGAATGTGTCGTTGTCGTTGGATTCAAATAATTTTCCGATTTACGACATTTTTTTTTTAAGAATCAATAACAGATAGAGAAATACTGTGAAGGATACTTGAGGGATTTAGCGATTCAATTCAGGATTTTAGGGATAAAGATGAATAGAAGGACTCTTATAAGAAGTCCTCACTTTCCTAGCTGGCTTATACTATCAAAATAAATCCTTCACTTTGAGGGAGGTTGCATGATATGTACATAATAATGTTGAGATTTGATCGAGACTGATGCTCTTATTATACTCGTAATGTCTGACAAAGGACGAGAGGGGATTCAATAAATCTGATCAGATGTATTAGTAGTGGTATATTGTTAAATGCCGAATGGTGCAGGCATTTATGACGATAGTATTTGTCTCCGTTGGGGTACCTGCTTGAATTGCTGGCCTAGTAAAGTAGGGCACACGAAATAAGATATTATGTAGTCCTATTAAAACAATGAATTGCTCCAATGACATCTGCGCACGAAGTCATAAAGTAAAACCCAAAACTGTCGGACTTATGTAAGCGTTGCGATTGCGATAGCTACGTATTTTTTTTGTAATACTTCTCCCGGGAAAGGCGAACCCATAACCCTTCATCAGCGCCCCGAGATGCTTGCAGATGTATGTTCATTCTGCACTTAAATTGCTGCAAATTGTAGTCTTCTGGAATGTATACTTGCAAGCTTGTTCACATTACCAGCTATGGCCAGCATTAAAGCAGTTTTTTTATTTTATAGTGCCTAAGAGCATACTGCATAATTTTTCCTAAAGCAAAATCAAATCAGTGGCTCTAAGCTCGATGTGTAGGACGGGTTCGGTATGTTTTTGAGGAATCCAAAAGCTTATTTGCAAATGCCTGCTTTGGAAATCACAAAATACAAAAGACTGAACGTAGAAAGACAGCAGCGGACTTCATTTCATTACTTCTGTATAACGTAGAGACATGGACCATGAAACGTAGGCCATGTAGGACCATAAATCTTTAGATAAGCATGTATCAAAGGAGCTTGGGGTAGAATTTACAATGTAAAGCCAGATCTAGTCAAGATTTAAATGCATCAGTCACCTCACCACACCCTCTATTAGTCAATTCACAAATCTTCTGCTGGTAGGCGGCTCTCAGATTGAGGCAAGAAGCAATAAGCAACTAGCAACTGCCAATAAGCAATCAGCAACATTCTTCGTTCGAGCGATATTTAGTTGCTTTGATTTGAGACCTCTAATATAATTCAAAGTAAAATAATTGTGAGCGATAGTATTGCGTGTTATTGCCAGTTGCTCATTGTTTATTGCCTTAATGTAAGAGAGCCGCCTTGGAGATTTTCGAGCGATCAAAGCAGCTGCGTTAATTTGCTTCTCGCGGAGTTTTTAAAGTTCGATGAGGATTTTCGTAAGCCTTTGTCCTTCGAGCGCGTGTTTTAAAGTAGAACCAGAAATACGATGTAAATTAAACGATGGGAAGATTCGGGGCAGACTGCGTAAAGCATCAAGTTCATTGGCCCTTTTCTGCAGCTAAACTGAAAATGTGCTCATTAAATGTAACAAAATCATCGGTTAACGCATTCCTAAGTCCGAGGACCAAAAAACCTATATAGGTGCAAAGCATCGACCCTTGTTATGATTCTCAGCACGTCCAAGTATAATAATAAACCGAATTAGTTTCATACAAGCGAAAGTTGTACCACGAACTGTAATTCGAAATCACACCATTGACTATTAGATATGTAATTTGATGACTACATGTGATTATCAATTGCCAGAAAATCGCCAATAGTTCAATGAGCACTTAATGACGATGTTATACTTATCCAGTCAAATATTCGACATCTACAACACCACTGCGTTGATTGTACAAAAACGATATCACAGTTGAAATAAAATGTTTACAACCTCTATATCATTCGAGAAACCAATCTCAGTTGCCTCCTTTGATCCAACCACATTTATGGTCTACCCCAAATAACGCTTTTTAGTTAAGAAGACAACTTCCGCCGCCATAACATTATGTATTTGTATTATGTCGCCAAGATAAGATGAATCTTTTATGCCGAGCTGTTATTCTGTTCAATTTTGCCGACGACGCGGTAATGTGTCAGTTCAATGACCGTTAAAGTGCAAACCACAATTGTAATGGCAGGAATGTTCAGTTAATGAAGATTGTGTGCGTACGTATGAATGTACCTACGTGAAATGGCTTTTAGAATGGTGAGAGTTCAGTGCTGACTGCTGAGTTGGCTTAATGGTTGTACTCGTAGACTAATTTATGTTTTCCTGTGGGTGATTTTAAGGCTAGTCAAAAAGAGCTGAGTTTTCTAAAGCAACTTTTGTACGGAACCAACATTGAACCCAAGATGAAAGTACTATAGGCGCAGGGCTTTCGACTTTAGACTTTAATCTACGAACATTTTGAAGCGACTAGTTGCTCACATAGGTCGTTATATTTTGTTAACCAGGTCGGCAACTTTCGAGTAACGAAACTGTTATATAGAAGGTGTTTTTATAGCATATTTACACGTACACACTTATACTCATACCTCTAGTGCTCACAAGGTAACAGTTTCGGACAACTGTTTTTTACGCGCTGTCAATTTTGTTGTCCAAATGAGCAATTTTCGACCAACAATTTTGTTGCTTGGGTTAGAACTTAGAAGTTGTTGTTCTCATAGTAAAATGTAATGTTTACTGCGAACACACGTGAAAAACGACTACAGCTCTGAGCAAAGAAAAACGTTGCCAAAACTAATGTCCGCGCTTTTGTGAGCCAACACCTTTTCGGTGATAATTGTCGCTGTCGGTGTTGTGGTTGTCAGTAACAAAAAGTTGCCTATTTGAACTGCAATAACAATAGACAATGTGCTACGAATCAAGGCACAGAATGTTAATCCTTTTAAGAAATGTGGAGTACGTACATAAAGTGCAATGTGTTTATATAGAGCAATATTTATATTTTTAGCATGGATCGTGGTTGTGGATGGATCTCTTCGACTCGACTGTTGAAAAATTAATATCCCAAGTAAAATCCATCAGTCTTGCACATTGTCCCGTCCTGTTGGAACCATATGCCGCTTGGGCTTGCATCCATATCATCCAATTTGGGACACAAGATAAGTTCAATCATTGATCGGTAGCGCTCTCGGTTGATGATGATGGCAATGCCATCGTCGTTTTCGAAAAAGTACGGAACTATGAATCTAAAAGACCACTGTCTGGTAGACGTCTTTACACTCTTTAGTGTCTGAAAAAAAAAAAAAAATCCTACACGTTGCTATTAGAGAATAATTTAGTTCAAACAAATAAATGGCCGCATTCAAGAATCTTTAGTCATCGTAAGTCGACTTGAATTGTCTGGACTCAAATTTATCTGAACTAAGTTGAATTGTTGGTCACTTGTTGACAATTATTATATTTTCTTTCTCCTGGGTTCTGAGTTTCTGATTGGTGCTTCACACGTCAAAAAAAAAAAATAATAATAATAAATAAATAGGTGGCGCAACAGTCGGGAAGACACCATAGGCCTAGCTTCTCGCAACCATTCGTTTGTGTGAGTTTCTATTTTTGGGACGAATGGAAGGGACCCACAATTTTATGCCGAGTCCGAACGGCTGAATTGAGAAGCTTTTTCAGTCATACTCTCGGATGTTTGTCAAACGTTCGCGAGAGGTGGCGCAGTAGAAAAAACCTTAAGATGTAATTTGTGTTTTTCCGGGGATCGAACCTGGGATCCCACGCACAGTAGTCCAGCACACTAACCACTGCGCTACTGTGCTCCACACGTCAGGGCAATCGAAATTTCAAACTGCACTCTGACTATGCTCTCCGATAATCCAATAGAAATGTCAAAACTGAATTCTCTGGACACATGTTGGCACAGACAGACGTCAACATAGTAGAACGTCGAGAAATTCTTTACTTTTGTTGGTGTTGCGGATAAAAACGTCAACTGAGAAAACTATTACCAGTTCGGCCCAATGAAAATTCTGCAACATAAAGTTATAGAGCTGTCAGACTTACTAAACTAGATTCTTGAACGCCCTCAATAAAAGTTAACCCAATATGTCCATATAAGCCCCTAGCTTCCTACAATAAGTCGTTTCTTTGAGTTTTGGAAATCCAATCGATATTCGACGTAAGCGACAAACACAAACGCCGAATGTTTTCAAGACGTACAAACCAAAAAAAAGGAGCAACAGCATGTGATCATAAGCCTGGAAGGAGATATTTCATTAAAATTAGCTGAGCTCCATGCAAATGTTGCTTACAAATTTGGCGATGTCAGGTCTTACTTAAAAATGTCATTTATTTGTATAGGTACTAAGACTTAAGTCTCATCACCAAGCATCTTTTTGTCAGCTGATATTACGCGCAAACTGTATCCTTCACAGCCTTCCAATCTACTTAAAATGCACTTAAAATTCATACCACAGCTTTGTAACATTCCATCTGGAAAAAAAGGATAAACACGAATATCTTTCATTATTATCCTCTAGGCAGATACCTTAAAGCAGAAAATAATATGTATAAGCCATCCGTCGACAGAAAAACAATTAATCTCTATATCCACTGGGATGGTGATGTCTTGTGCCTTGCAAAACAACTCGCAAGTCGTACAAATGACTTATCGTGAACAGCGGCGAAAAGAAATTACATAAAAACAAGTGCACACAAAAAAGAGGACATAAATTAAATGTCACCACAGCGCCGCTTTAATTACATTTTCCTGCTACCACCACAGTCCTAATTGAGTAGCAAATTTCTTCTTTAGCTTCTTACACGCATCTGGCTTGCCTATTATATTGAGATGGCTTGGGGATGAGTCTTGAACCCAAAGTTTCCTATAAGATATTAAAGCTATATTTTCATGGTCTTTCAATGGGATTTCAAAAGGGATTTCCCATCGACTGGATTGGAGCAAATTTTACGAACCCAACCACGTGTGTGATTCGTGATTTGCTTTTAAGGTTACTAGAGGGTGTTTGCGCTTATGGCAAGATATCAACAAATCCTTAATCACATTATTTAGTGGTTCAATCGGACGAAAAATTGAACAAACGTCAACGGTTATGCAACGATGATGTTTCGAAGTTGCTGCAAAATTGACCGGAAAGTGGATAAAGTTTGCGTGTTGGCGCTACCGACGACGGTGAAGGTGAAGTTGAAGGTGAAAGTGCAAACTCGCAGGTCTTGTCCTTGACCAATCGATACGAGCATATGCATTGGGCATACAAACCAGGAGAAAGTTGCACCACGGAAATACGTCAGAAGGTTTTATATCTTTTCGACTAATCTCAATATCTTCTCGAAAATATAAAGAACCTTTTTTTGAAAGTCGTAATAGCCTTCTCCGAATGGTCATTACAAGAAATTCAATTAATTAAAATAAACTCTAATAATAATTAATATATGGTTGAACGAAACCACCCTTCGACTAATCCCCTTAAAAGTTAAACTCTGGGACAAAGCTTATTTTCATAATTTTAGCCTCGTTTAATTACATTACGAGATTAACTGCTGCTATTAACAATTTGTGTAATCCTTGAAACTAATTATGCAACAATGCTAGAGAAGATATTATTCCTTTATTCAATCCCGTTACATGAACAGAGTCGACATCGACCAGACGTCGTTGTTCCATGTACCTTTAAAGAATAAATAATTAGCTACACAATCCACCGGCAATCAGCTTACGTGGGTGGCACTTCACTACACCTAAAGGCCTATAAATGACCACTGAGTTGTGCTTTCAATAATGAATTTATGAAAGGGATGACAAATTATATATGGCGCCACGTCTGGGCTATTAAAATCCATGGCGCAAAGATGAGTGAAATTTAATCCCTAAATTGGTTTCGTATAGAGAAAATATTATAGACTCTGAGTGGGATGAATAAAATTCAGCAAAATATTGTCGTACGATATTGCGAGTCTATTTTCTGAATAGGTAATCCATTTTTTGTATTCTTTCGGCCAGTTCATTGAATGATCAAGCAAGTGATGTGGTTACAGTTCGGTGCCGTGAACGAAGGCCATATGAACTAACGCCATAATGATGTTAATTCACTTTCAAATGCGAATTAACGCCATAATCCACTTATGGCTTTAATTCACTTTCAAATGAGAACTAAAGCCATCACATAAATATGAACTAACGCCATATGGTGTTAATTCACATTCGAATGTGTACTAATGCCATAATATGTTTTTGAGCTCTGAAGCACAGTCAGTGCAGTGACAGTTTTGACAAAACGGTATCAGTCCGATGGCCACCAGTTTTTTGCCTGCAGAAATCATCTTGTGTGCAGTGGGCCCCATCCCCATGTCACACAACGATTTTTTTTATAATTATCACGCGCTAAAGAGGTTATGACTACTGTTAAGTGTAATGCAGGGCTGGGCAAACGTCGATCGCAATCCAATTTATTCTTCAACATTACATTTGTCCCTGTAGAATTTCTATATCTGAAACAAAAAATGCACTGCACGCATTCATTTACTCGTTTTGTGAGGTTTTAAATCTTAAATTAGAAGTTATTTCAAATCAAGCCGATTTTAAGCTCTCAAATTTTTTAAAGCTTAAAATCGGCTTGATTTGAAATAGCTTTTAGTTTAAATAAATAAAATAACTTCTAATTCTAAAAAATTTAAGAAAAACAAAAGTTAAAAATTCGCGCGAATTTTTAACTTTTATTTTCTCAAATTTTTTAAAGCTTAAAATCGGCTTGATTTAAAATAACTTCTAATTTAAGCTTCAAAAAATTTGAGAAAATAAAAGTTAAAAATTCGCGCGATCTAATTTACCTATGATTATAAAAATGTGAATATATAAATTATTTCGAAATATAATTTTGTTGTTTAAAAACATGGAGTTTTTTTTCTACAAGGTACATGTTTTAGGCGTGATGTAACAAATAAAAGTTAATGGAAATTTCCGACTATTGCTTTAAAACTTATTAAAAAGAAAAATTCGTAATAACCCATTTGTTTATCTTAGGACCATTATATATAATTTAAATATGCAGAATGCTGCGAGTGACTTTAATTCACATTCAAATGAGAACTAAGGCCACTTTTAAAAATGAACTAACACCATATGACTTTAATTCGCATTTGAAAGTGAATTAACGCCATTATGGCGTTAGTTCATATGGCCTTCGTTCACGGCACCTACAGTTCGTCTGTCTGGACATTAGAATCAAGGTCAACCCACCCATTTTTATGCCCATGAGAATTAAGAGACGACGCTGTCCAACCATCCTGATATCCTCAAAAGCCTATGTAAAGATCAGAAAGTGAGACATCAGAAAATTCTTGTAAGTCCGTTCCCCAAGTGACAGAGACTCGGGCAGTGGCAGAGAACGGGCACTCCTCATGAACGTCTTCGTCTCTGCAGCCTCTCCAAATATCGCCATCCTTGAGATTTGGTTTCATTGTATGGTTTCTTAGGAAGTAATGACGTCTAAAGCCCCTTCCAATTCAGGCAGCGATGACCTGTCAAACTTTAGAAGTTTGATGGTCCGGCCACTGTCATATTTTGGTCAAAGCTTCCGTGATACTTCATAGGTAGCTATTGTTCTTTCCGCACCTGTTGTTGGTGTTCATGCGAATCTTATTCTCCACTCGTTCTCTAAGATTACAAAGTGGTGGCTTGATCGACTGTAGTGCTCGATCATGGTTCATTGCAGGCCCATTTCTCGCCAGTTCGTTCAGCCCTCTCATTGCCGGTTTTGTCACTGTGTCAAAGGGACCTAGCGGTGGACTGTGGTACGCACCGAACAAAGAACCTTAAGCTCTTCACGGCAGCGATTTTATTTCAATAACAGTAACAGGCGAGTATAAGCCTGGCTGTCTATGAAATTTGACTTTTTTTTCGTATTGCCAACAATGAGACCTTACAATCGCTTTCGCGAATGCTAGAATCTTTGATTAAAAGACACTGCTTCTATTAAGTAGTGTAGGGATATTTAATTCCTCTGAGAATATATACCGGCACCAGTTCCACAGTCCATATTCGATCCATCAATGTAGATGGATATCGATTTCATTTTCGTGGGTTCATTTGTGTTCTATTCATCCCTACTTGGAAACGAGTTGGAGAATGCTGAATGGAGAAGCGAGAAGTAACAACGATTCTCGCTAGTTGGGATTGACCCTGACAATTTCTGTTGGGAAATTTTGTCGAATTTCAGTCTATTAGAGTTTAAATGGGGAGACATATAATCAGAAGTGACAACGTTCCATGTATTTGTCTAGAATCTGTTCGTGACCAAAATGTCACGGGTTCCAAGTATTAGCTTGGTTAATCCTTAAGGGACGTTTTGTTGCAGATTCCTCCATGTATAGGTCTAGAGGAGTCAGATTGCCTCCGCAGTCCAGCTGTAGATTGCCTATATAATACATACTAGTCATTTTATTTTCGTTACTGACTTTAGATTAGTCGCCTCACCAACGGTTTGCCAGCAGAATACGCTACCATATGTAAGTACTGGCCGCACAATTACCGAGGTGTACATCCACAAGATTATTTTGGGGTTTGGTCCTCACCTCCAGCCAAAGATGCGGTTGCATGAATAGAAAAAAAAACGCAGCCATAGCTGTTGGTCAACGCGAAAGTAAAAGTTGCCGACGAACAAAATTGGTCGGTTTTCAGTTAATTCAACATTCAACTGAGTTACTCGCAATCGATTCGTTAGAGCACCCTGCCATATTTAAGTTCTATGCAATATGCCGGATATAAAGTTAAAAAGTGCGCCAAGCACAATGTGAAACCCAAATCAAACCCCAAAACGCACAGTGCTTGGAAACCTTAAAGCCTAGGTGTTCCGCAATATACTGTTCTGATCTTAAACCGTGCATCTCTAGCTAGAGCTGATAAGCTACGTGTTTAAAGTGGCAAAATATATTTGAATACATGAGAAGTGCTAGTGGTGTGCCTGCAAACTTGAAAGATAGAAGCACAGTCCTTGGAAATTTGTGGCAACACCAGAAAGAAACGATTTAGTTTGTGATTTATTAACAAACACTGACAAATGAGCCATCAAACGAACTCTGCTTCAAACAGATTCCTAATTATAAAAGTGTCTCCATGCCTTGATTCTCACTTCCAAGAAAACCAAAACAAACAAAAGATAATGACAGTATCCATGTAAATAGGTAGGTACTTATCGACAAGTGAACAAGTGGATAATTTTGGTGGATCGTATTCGATAACACTCCTGTGAATGGTGCAAACAAAAATGTTTACACAAAAAATCGGATGCCCTCTCAAGCGAGCATATACCTTCCATACATTATTACGCAACGGGTGCGTATATACATGAAACGAACCCTAACCATACTTCGTTCCCAAATGTTACAAAATCCAATAAACTCTCATCATACTCCTTTCTACCCAATAAATCATTGATCCATTGAAACGTAAGGAAATACAACAAAGCTTATTGCATTTGGCACACGCAAACACTGGGTGTGGGGTTACGACTTACGGTTGCGAGTATCCTTGCCAAGAGGACATGGTCTGGTCATATAATATGTGCGGCATTGGTTATGTCAACAACAGGTGGATGGGTTAAGAGGTCACCAGCCTAATGTTTATTGTCCCCGTGTGCTATTGTTCACTGGCCACAAAGCCTTAAACATTTTTCCACCACTCTAATTCAACAAGTGCTTTTTCTGTGAATATCATACAAAGCCATTAAGTATCTACACATATAGGTACAGGTACATATATGTATATATTTATAGAAAGGAGGACAGTAAAATTGTTGCTTTCTTGTACCGCAGACTGAATTTATCATATACATATACTGCTCCGGAGTCGTATATTTATTCAGTTGAATAATAGATACCGGTAAGTAGAATAGAATAATTACAGGAAGCATGACACCTTTTGAATTAACATTTGCACGCGCTTCCTTGGCGGATTAACAAATTAATGATTTTTCTGATATTCAGTGTGGAACTTTATTATACCCTCACATAATTTAACTGAGTCTCTTTGTAAGAGCCACAGAATGGTCTACTCGTAATGGGTAGTCGGCACGCGATTATATTTACAATGAAATCGATGAATTTACAATGACATCAAGGCTGTTCCACTGCCATGTATATCAATTATCCTGTTACAACAGTTTACGACTACTTATGTAATCGGGACCTAGATCTTCTAGACGCCAGCGGGTTGAATTAATTTGATAAGTATCTATACAACAGCTTCTGAAATGGAGCAGAACCCCGCGAGTTGGCAATAACCGCACTTTACTATTTTTATGAATTTTAGCTCACTCCAGCTCATATTTAATGGGATTTACCGCTAAATGCATTTCTATTATAATGCAATTAAATGCTGATGACGTAAGCAGAACAAAGGGAGACGGGATAGAAGTGTACACCAGTGTAGGTTGAAATAATATCGTGAGTACAGTATGTAGGTACTTACTCTGCATGCGGGTTGCTTATGTAATCCGGTCGCAATAAGTGGGTTATATTTAAAATGTCGTTATCTCCCCTCTACCTATAAGTACATAGTCTAAAATAAACTGCAGGCATAAGTGCGATGTCCAAATTACATTCTCATTTGCGGCAATCGAGGAACTTTTTTTGGGGTTTTTGTGTCTAAAGGTATTTATTAGCCGAAGACCATTGTAGAAAATCAAAATCTAATCAAAAATTGCATTCATATCCTTCAAAGATTAGGAAATGAATATATTTATTACCGTTTATTTCGGTTAAATTACTATATCGTCCGAGAACATTATACCTCCAACAATTGGCGCCCAACGTGGGGTCTAACGATATATGTCTCGTGGATTTAATTCATGAACAGTGGCGTCTCATCAGAGTGCGATACAAACTAATAACAGCCTATACGACCTAGGTTACATGTACATTGACATGGAGATGGAGAATAGTGAAATCGATAACAGAACTTTCAGAATTTAGATTGCCAATCTAAAACTTAGGCTCTGCAATCTCTGAATGAAACTAAATTGAGAAAATATTTCAAACCATAACGCAGTCATTTATCAATTATCCCAATCTATAGTCCTTAACTTTCGAATCTCCTCTGATAACTTTATAGCTGCCGCGTTGTTCGCTGTTCATTAAGCAGCTCTATTTAAACTCTTAAGTTGCTTCATAGACACGACCATAGGACATACTTGCTTTCTTGAAAATCTAATTAAAATTGTCTGCAAGTATGTAGCTCCCCTAAAATTAGGAACTAAAAGATCCCAAGTCCAATCTACACAAATTATTGAAAATTAATTAATTTGTATAGCTTTACCAGAAGTAAACGTAATAATTTTTGGTTTATATACATATTTCGATTTAACAGAATAAAATTTACATCCAATTAGTTGCTCCCTTGAAGGCGTTGATTTGTTTTCTTAAACAGGATGCTTCTTTCTTATATCAATTTCAATCGATATGGCAACAATATCAAGTGGTAATTAAAACATAAAGCTATGCATCCACCCTCCAGAGAGAATTGGGCGAATTCGTCGATACACCGCGGAATTTTAAATAGACCCGCCGGGTTTTATGGGGTGGATAATTTACAAGTATAATCATCGACCATTTTCATATAGACAAGGACGTAAAAAGGTAGCCGATTTTATGAAATGTGTTTATCTGGTGAAATGATTTGAATTTTGTACTTCAAGCTTAAAGAATTAATGAGACTGTTTGGAGTTTGGAGGGGGATGGCGTGTGCAAAGTCTTAAAATCTCTAATAACCTGTCTCGGCATAGTCAAGATACGCACTCAGACCAAAATTATAGGCCTATTATTATACCTGTATTAGTCGAAGCATTCTTGGCGACTATATGCGTATGTGGTCATTGGTCATTCCAACGAAGGTTGTCATCATGAAGGCACATACCGAGAATGGAAAGTTTTTCGGTTTCGGTGATGCCATTCATGGATAAAGGTTGGAGATTCGGGTTTCACTTTAGAGAAAGCAGACGGCATTGTATTTTTGAAGCATTAAATTCCACTCCCTTGGCTGAATCCCATTATAAATGCTGTCAATGTCGGAATGTTTGGTTCTACCACCGAAAGAATATGAGAAACTAAAAGTCCTGTCATTGGATTGGATTGGATTAGAAGTTGCAGACAAGAGAGCATTTATAAAAACCGGCCGAGTGCGTGTACACTCGCGCATCGAAGGTTCCGTAGGTACTTGGCCAGAGTTGATGACTTGAAAAGTAGGTTGTTCTTTTATTTAATAGACCTATAGGTGCAAAGTTAAACAGTTTTTGAAGGAAAATAAAGTTTTCACTAAATTACTATAGTTACTCCAAAACCAATCAATGTATCGCTATCATTATGGTACTTGTCGTTTAACTAGAGGTTATACCGGAGGTTGTGTGCAAATTTCAGCCTTCTACGTCAATTAGTTCTTGAGATAGAACTAGGAACAAAATTGGCTTAGTGGGTTCGGGCAGACGGACAGACATCGTAGCGAAAACAATAAGGCGGCTCTCAGATTGAGGCAACAAGCAATAAGCAACTATAGTTGCTATAGCAACATTTTTCGTTCGAGCGATATTTAGTTGCTTTGATGTGAGACCTCTAATTTAATTCAAAGTAAAATAATTGTGAGCGTTAATTTTGAGTGTTTCCTATTGCCATGTTGCTTATTGATTGTTGCCTCAATGTGACAGCCGACTAAGGTTCCATTTTGTCCCTATGGGAACGGAACCTTAAAAACGAGAAAGAGAGAGGGAGACCAAACGGAGCCTTAGGGAACACAAGCATTTATATTCGGAGTTTGAGACTTGAAACCATACAAAACAACTTGAATTGAACGGCCATAAAGGAAGTTTCTAATCCATTGAATATGAGACGCATCGATCCCATAAGAACGCATTTTCGACAAAAGAACTTGGTGCCAAACTCAGTCACATGTCTTTGAAATATCAAGCGCAGCAATATTCGATGGAGAGATTCTTATCTTCTCGGTAAGATAATTCATAAAATCTCTAGTGGATCTGTTGTCACGAAAACCGTACTGCCGGTCGTTGAGGAGTTTCCGTGAAATTTAAAACTAACTACTCTTACGTACATTATGTGTAAATAAATTAACAGAAGCTTGATATTATATTTTCGCGGTACGAAATGGAACTCTTGTAACAAGTTATTTCCAATATGGATGCTGTGTTGACGAAACAGTGCGAATTTTGAACAGAAATTTCGCATGAAATAATGCACCAACGGCAGCTAGTTTAAGACAAAGCGCTATTTGACTTTTTACATAACTTTCTCGTATACGTGTTGTTTTCGTACAAAGTTTCAAACTCGAGATTTTGATCAATTCTGATAAGCGAACTCAAAATAGTGGGTCTCGCAATTCTGTCCGTCCGTATATCTGTCTGTCCCATAACTGGGAAATCTAAACGCTTGGACGGATTTATTTGAAACTTCTTATTTAGAGTTTGTGGGCTTCCCGCTAGATGGAGTTTTTTTTTTTTCATCCTAGCCCTAATATTAACGGTACTTCCCATATAAACATTTTACGAAATATTAAACAATTAAGATTTTTTCAAAAACGGCTCTAACGATTTAAATCGAAATTGATAGTTGAGTTAATGTAGGCCTAGGCATGCTTAGCTTGACTGCATGCCCAATTTTTCGCTAAAAAGTCCAGCAATGGCAGTTTTGAAAATTGGCTTTTTCTCGAAAACAGTAGATAGTATCGCCATTCTTTACTTGAAAGCAAAGTCAGTTTTTTTTAAAAAGATGTTTGTACTTTAAAAAACTGCTCATATCTCAAAAACGCCATTTTCGATGTAACTGGCAGGTAATGCTAAAATCTATAGTAATACATTTTGGTCAGTTTTGAGCTAAACAGTTGCAGTGGTCTTTTGAACCATGAATGCGCCCTTCGATTTCCACCCCAATCGCTAAAAATGGTACTTTAAAAACTGCTCATATCTCGAAAACGCCATTTTCGATTTGGATGAAAATGCAACTGCTAGGTACTATTTACATCCTCAAGAATACGTTGTACTCAGTTTTCAGTTAAACAGTTTAATAACAGTGCTTTTCGAATCCAAAGTTGAAACATTTGTCAGCATAATTTTACAAAAAACGGCTCTAACGATTTTGATCAAAATACATCCTTAGGACAATATTTAAGCATTCTAAACATGATCACGTACTTAGTTTTTCTTAGAGAACTGAAATATAGCCGTTTTATGAATATTTCTCAAAAATTATTACCCAAATACCGATCTGTATTCACACACGGTATATTTTTGTAAGGATCAAAACTTTAGTGGCAATATACTTCAAAATTCATCGCCTACTTGCCTAATTCAAGTGCGAGTTTGGGGGTGAAATTTAAAAGTAAGAAAATATTGAAATTGCAGCCTATTCTGAATGTATTCTCAATACTTAAGGTTTTATAAAACTGTAACGCGTTATGACATTGCCATTCTAAAATTCGATTCAGAACTTTAAACCTTATAAGTGGGTCTTTATCATTTTATTTTCAAACCATGTCGACGAACTTTGACATCAAGAATTGCTGAACTCGACCTTCATATCCAGTCGTATAGAACATCTACGATTACTAAACGGAATACGGAATATGTTCCTCTTATTACAGCCTCAGCCTTATCACACATGCACAAAAAGTAACTATGTGTAAAATTTACTGCTTTATTTTCTTGGCTCCAAGACATTAACACTATGTCACATGAAGACACCCTCATATACGACTTTGATGACCCAATTAAGAGGTTAGCCATAATTACCACAAAATTGCGTTCTCCAAAAATATCTCCCAAATCTGTCCGAAATGAATATTAAAACTTGGATCCAGTCAAAATGTTTTGTGCTATTTTTAAAATCCAATTTACATTTTTAATACTAACGATGGCTTACACTGACATTTTGATGAAACACCAAATAAATGATGACTATGCAACAGAAGATGTTAAATATCCTTTACTGCAAATAAGTGCTTTTGGGAGCTACCGTCAATGTTAAATGCACTTATGTACTTTTGTTGTTGTTGTTGTGGGGGTAGCAATTTCCCAAAAAAAGAAAACAATTACTATCGTAAACCGACATTTTATAACCCACTCATAGGTTATATGACAACAATGACGATAGCGAGGACGAACCGGCAATGACACACTTTGCTCGTAAATTGTCGTGTGAGGTTTTTTTTTTGCTTTGCTACTGCGTCTTTGACGAGTTTGGTTTCTAACAATATGGCAAGGTGTGGGAGCTCTAAGGTTTTATGGGTTTTGTAACAAAACAACTGGCATAGGGCATACCTATATATAATACAACCGCCATTGAATATTTTCAATCCCAAAATAGAACTGACTAGCAATTCCACCGAAAAGGATGTGAGTTATTTGTTGTTTGTTATGCAATGTATCTGCCTTCCGTAAAATGAAGACGAATATTGTGCTGCTAGTTTATGCTAACCTAAGAGGGAGAAGGTGTTGTTTTTAAAACTGTAGTAAGTAGCTAGTCAATTGTGTACATAACTACTTGTGCGGTCATTCGCACGAGCTAGGTCATAAATACGATACCAGAGGTTGTTCCGTACGTAGATATATACATAATAAATGCCTGTAATTTGTTTTTAAAATATACAATGTTTGTAAAATATACAATTTTGCACAAATTAACTGGAATGAAATAATTATTTTAGACTATATGTACATATATTTTTTCAATTTCTTGATTGACAACGCAGTTCAATGGAACCATAAAGCCAAGCTACAACTACATTGGAATGCTGTAGGTATCCCTAATAAAAATAACCTAATCCTTCATAGTCTAGTCATGTCAATAATGCTCATATGGAAATTGTGTTGCTTTCCCCTTGCCATTGAACCGAGCATTGAACATCAGCGGAAAATAGTAGTGGACATAGTACACAACCTTGTGGAACACCAGTTTGAAATCAATTAAAAATGTTATGTCTCGTAAGCCGACCAAAATGTCCAAGCAGTGCTGTGTTTAAGAAAGTGGGTGCATTGAGTACTTCAGAAAGAAATTTTGGGTTTATTTGAGGTAGCCTACGTTGAGCAAACGTTCTTCCATCAAACATAATTTCGCCTTAATTTTACGCTCATAATTCTCCGCCCACAATTCTACGTCGCAACGCTTTGCATCGTCGCAGATACTTTTCAAAGTTTAAAATATTCATAAACTTATGTAAATTCATATCGTATGGCATGCAAATTTTCCCATCAGTCGCATATCCACTTGAAGCGCATTCCAATTTCATGTCGCTGAAGGTTTATTCAGAAAATTATCCTTCCAGATAGTTAACATATTTACCAAACTCATTAATATTGGATTAGTAAACTTAAGTGACATTCTTGACACTATACTCGAAGTGAATATGCAAACATGTAAACACTATGCACCAAGGACGCCTAAGAAAAACTTTCATAGCTAACAAATTTGCATCTAAAAAAGTTTCCTTAACGTGGCTGCAAATGATATACCTACCCATGGAAATTGTTACATAATCTCTGCTGCTTTTATTTAAAAGTCGCACCTGCAACAAGTTTATTATCAAATGTATCCCTAGTAGAAAATTCTTAATAATGCATAAATATCCGTGAAATCCTTTTCAAGATCCTTGGACCGTTAAGTTTTCCTTATATTAATTCTAAGAAAAAAACAAAAAAAACAAATTATGAACCTCCACTTTCTATATCAGACTATAGGATATCAGTTTGCATCCTGTTTTTCTCAAACCACATGGCGTTTGGTTCAAAGCTATCGCATCCTGTTTCGCTTGCCATATTGGATGCTTAGTTCAGGATGTTGCAGATGGACCCTCCCTCTTGTTTCTTACATTTTTTCCGTTTTTTTATGGTCCAAAGGATAACGGATACTCTTTTCGTTTCGTAGCAAGTTATTCACTAAACAAGCACAAACAAAAAAAAACCATAAAGGATATTGCGGCAAACATAGCTATTGTCAACAGATGAGCGAAAGTTGTGACAGGATAGTACTACAATGGCGCTACGTTATTTGTGTGTGTAGAGGAATTTGATATCACTATCCTTGCAGTTGCAATTTTTCGGTACTAAAAGTTATGGCAAAGAACTTTCTTTCAATTCCACTTTCGAAGGATTTTTCATTAAAGGAGGTGGGTTTTACCCTCTATACGCTGTCATTATGTCGTAAAGAAAATATTCTCATCTGCTTGGAGAACGAAAGATGTATTGGAGGAATGTCGAAAAATAGACGACACGGGAAAAAAACTAATGGTTGCAACAGGCTACACTCTGTCTGAAGACTGCCATCCGTGAGTATAGTACTTTGGAAAAGCGTGTGTGTAGGATGGCATCATATTGAAGGGTATTCGGGTGAAATAATTTAAGTTGTTCCTCTGTATTGATGGTGGTGACTGGTGACACCATCTATGCACATGACTCATGAGAAAAGTGATTCTTTTCAAAAGTTTTATAGTGCAAAAGGATTTGTTTCGAGTGGAATTCTCTGCAATAGATATGTAGTGTGTGATGGATCGTTGTGTGTGCGGTGTTAGTGTAACAACATTTTTCCCAAAGTATCTACACTTCGAAACCACAAGTATTTGCACTTCTTCGTCGTTACTGCTGATTGATGTAGATTTATTTTAGTCCACCCCGCTGCGGATAAAGCCATAAAAGAGGACGATTGCGTTCTCCAATTTAAAGGATTGTATACAATTGCATTCAATCGAACCAAATCTCAAATTTCTCAACTGATATCCACAGCCGCGTTTGAGGTACATATTTCATTTATTATTATTTTTTGCAGGGTCGATTATCAGTCCTTTGTAAAAGCAGGGAGTAAACGCTATTTTTGGTATTGTAATGATCAACTTATTTTAATCCTTTGCTTTAAGGACATATATTTTTTTTACATCCCAATCAAATATATTACGTACCTTTTCAGACTTTTCTGATAACCATATCCCATGAAATTAATTTTATAATTTTCCAAATAAACAATTATGTTTGACTTCTGTTAAAGTTATTCGTTTACATTTCATCAACTTTGAGTATTGAATTAATTTTCAAAGAAAGTTCTGCTTTCTAAAAACCAGCAGCTGTGAATAATGCGAACCTTAAAGGGCGCAACTACCTTAACACCCTCTTTTTTGCCTCCCACTGATGACCAACTCTTTATTGCTTTTCTCTTTTTGTATCCTTTTCAAACTCAACCATTCTTAGAGAAATATTTATCTTCCAAGGTCTAAGCCCTCTACTGGTGAACTTCCTTTTGACTGAACTTTCCAATACAACAAAGCAGTCGTTTAATTACATTCTAGAAAAATCCTTAATAGACCTCAAAGTTCTATTAAAAAACAAAAACGATTAAAGCGATAAATGATAACAAGCCTGGCTCTCTAGCTAGACAATAATAGTGCCACGGGGAGACACACCACACACACATTTACAACACATACCCATCACCGGTGATTCTATTGCGTCCATTCCCATATTAAGTATTTAATGACACTGTACATTTTTAATGATGTCAATATGAACTTGAGCACTATAGTGGTGAAGAGTAAAACAAGTTTAAAATGTGGTTTTGTGGTGAGGCAATAATCGTCACAAATCCGGTAGACATAAACCAGGAAGTTAGTCCAAAAATCAATATTGTAACAACAAACGCAACTTCTGTAATTATAATTGTGACTATACTCGTACTAATGGCCGTAAGTGATGGTTACGCATCCAGACAGTGAATGCAATCTTCTGATAAAAATATATAGTGTTAATCGTTTAAAGGAAGCTATTTAAGTTGTTAACTGTTCAAATGAGATTTTCTTTTATAGTGAAAAAATTGATGGTTAACGTAATCGTAAAAATACTTCCTAGCGCTTCAGCGGGTAGGAAAGATGATACTAAATGATGGTACCACATCCACTGTTGGTCTTATGATGATGAATAATTTTATGTGGTAACAATATGTGTCGTTTTATGGTTCGCTGTTCTAGGGTCGACAACAGCCCATTAAACGATGCCCACCAATGGTTTCGCATATAAAGGAATCGAAGTATAGGTACGTATCAATTAATGGATCACACTTTAGGAATGTCCATTAACTGCATAAATTGGGATAATATTCCTTAGCCAATGGCTGAATGTATAGATCATACAGTCCGGGTCATTTTTGAGGCCGCTTCTTCTTAATAATTTAATAATCTATTTACAGAAACAAAACAAATAAACATTTTTGAGACTTAATTTTTCTTTATCCAATTTTTCAATCGGCTTCTTAATTTACATAGATTTTGGGAAAAATAAATATGATTAGATAAATACTGAAAATCTTTTCCTTGAAACAAATTTCTTTTAACTTTATATTACAAACCAGCCAACCAATTTATGTATGCCCAAATCATCAATAATTACGCGACGCGAGTATCCATTGAACTCGAAAGGTTTTTTGTCCAATTTACGATGTTGAAAGCTTAGTTTAGTTACATCGCTTTCCCATTTTTTTGACTATTCTATATAGGCTTAAAAAAATTGTTTCATACAAATTTAATTCTATATACATTTCGTTAGCCCGGATAATTATCGGGGCTTATTCCTTAGCCCCGATAAAAACTGTGCAACCAAACTATCATTGCTTTGAAAGTTATCGAAAAGTGATATCGATTCTATCATAAAATTCATAAAAAAAAAATATCGTAGATTTTGACAAAAATATGCCTATAAAATACCGAATTTGTATTTTTTCGTGAATTTTCCATGTTCATAAATTGATTTTGATTCGCGTATATCTATAGTGTTTGTCGATTTGTTGGTCTGTGTTTCTTTTCAGAATTTTTTTTGCTTAAGTTTTTTTTTCTGTGAGTGACATTTTACGAATGTGTGCTGCTAAACTTTTATTAAGAAAGAACTGAAAGGCAAACATGTTAGTAAATTCGTGCTGGATTTTTATTGGGCTATAAACCAGCCTTTTGATCCCCACAGAAGTTGAGCTATTATAAATCCCAAAAGATCGTATTTGATCAAAGCGATCATTTTCAAAACAAATGTTTCTAATTATTGCTATTATTTGGAGTGGTAGTCTGCTACGATTTTCTGAATATACTCGTATCTAGCACGTGCCAAAAGCGTTTATATAAATAAAAGGTGGCGCAAAATTAACCGGAACATGTTATAATTTTTGCAAGCGCAAGGGAACGCTATACTCCACAGGAGCGTGAATAATTGTGTCGATTTTTTTGACCAATAATAAATCGGTCAGTGGTGTTTACGCAGCGTGATTTTCGACGTCGATTTTCTGATCGTTTCGCACCAAAAATTCCGGCGCTTAGCTACTCGACTCGAACAGAGGAACTGCAGGAGACCATGCAGGGCGTGGCCGCCACCGGGCTAGTTGTTCGGCCGAAAATGTTACGGCTATGGCTGCCGATGTCGCATTCCCACTTAAGCGGTTACGTCAATAAACAAATTTTTTTTCTGGGGCACTGAAAATTCGCGTGTGATGCACGAAGACTGAAGAGTCATTCATTACATTCACTCAAAGTCACGATGTGGTGCGGCGTTCACGCGGGAGGAGTGATTGGGCCGTATTTTTTTGAGAACGCCTTCGGAAATACGGTCACTGTTACTGGCAAACACTACAGGTCCATGATAAACGATTTCTTACTGCCGGAATTGAATGAGCGGGGCTTGATGTGATTCCAACAAAACGGTCCAACTACGCACACAGCACGAGCCACAATAAATATTGTGAAGGAAGCGTTTCGTTGTCACATAATCTTTGATTTGGCATGGCCAGCAAAAACGCACGATTTAACCATCCCAGACTTCTTTCTTTGGGGCTAGTTGAAGGCACCGGCTTATGCCAACAATCCTCAGACAATCGCAGCCCTTAAGGAGAATATTCGACAGGAATGCGACAGTTATTACCGGAAATCTTGCGGAAAGTCATGCAAAATGTGATAAAACGGGCACAAATGTGTATAACACTGGCGGGGGCTTACTTCGTTCTTGTTGGCTTTATTAATAAAAAGCTGTTTCGCAATTAAGACGGGATCATTCAAAGGCCTATTAGAAACCGATGCAACCCGAAAAATTAAGGAAGTTTGGTCTCCATGCGATATCACATGGCACATGTTTCCGGAGAAACCATTAATTTATTGACATGACAACAAGGGCTGTTGGCTTGCCTCGAAGATAGATAGAAAATGACGCCGTTAGACTATTTTCCGTGGAAATAGACTATTACTATAAACGAACACCGAGCGCATTATTCGTGAGATACCTTATACATGCTGTACCAAAAATGTATGGAGTTCTAGGATACAGTCCCTGAAACTGTAAACTTTAGAGCGTTTGCTCTATAGTGCTACCTTCTAGATCCAGACACATTATGACTGTTTATACTTATGTAAGACTAGCTGGACCCGTGCTCGCCTTGCCCGCTCGCACAAAATTATATTTGGTTCATTTAAAATTACACTTTTGAGTGTTTCATCGAAATCTGTCCAGTAGTTTTCGCGCTTTTAGGAGAAAAAGAAAATTCCTCCCTCTCCTAGATCTTGCTACTTATTTGTAATACTGAATTTTCTTTCGTTTGTTTCCCTCTTCCTATATGGAATCCAAGGAACTACCTACCCCAAACCTACCCTGTTACCATACCACATATCGAATGAAATTCTGAAATAAAACCTGTTTTGTATTATACGTCTCTTTTCTTATGAAGATTATTAATATACCCCATGCAACTGCATTTTCTTTCCTTTCCTTTACTTCCCTCTTCCTATAGAATCCAAACAACTACCTACCCCAACCCAACACAGTTAATATACCACATATCGAATGAAATTCTGAAATGAAACCTGTTTTGTATTATACGTCTCTTCTCTTATGAAGATTATTAATATACCCCATGCCATTCTGCAGCACGCACGACTCACCCCATCCCCATCCCATAATATACATACCTACATAATATACAACTGACCATAGCACTCACTGCGAAAACAAATCAACCCTTATCGAATGTGTAGTATACGTATGCTAGTCTTGTTTTGTTTTTGTTTGACGATCGCAAAAGTACAAACATCCATTCGTAGCAAGGTATATGTGTATGTATATATTTTCACTTCAAAAAATGCATACGTCATATCAGAATGAAATTCCTACTGCGTTGTGTGGCGATATCGATAATGGATGTAATGTATTGGATATATGCACCCTCTGCATCGCCCTCCCTCGCCGTACTCTTGCTACTTGTTTGTAATACTGCATTTTCTTTCCTATGGAATTCAAACAACTACCCTAACCCTACCCTGTTACGGCAAAACAACCAAAATAAATTCAGTCACCTAAACTAATAACAATATACATACATATTTGAATACATTTATGTGTCTCACTTGTTTTGTTTTGTTCACACACAAACAATATAATCAAAATCAGTCAAAACGTTTAGATGAAAAAAAATAGAAAACTTCCTGGAACCCAATTGCAGCGCCACCTATCGGGTCCAATTGTGAATCTAAACCATCCAGGGACCCACTCAAACACAACAAAATTTCAGCAAAATCGGTTTTTTATCTCGCGAAGGAAAAGTCTGAACTATTTTTTTTTTTAAATCAGAGCTTAATTTTTTCGGACTTACCTTGCTGATGAAGTTTAAATTCAGAAATCAATAGGTATCTATGTATTCAATTTCACTTCTAAAATCAATAACAATTCAAGTATGTATCTAACAATCGGCTTTCGTCTTTACTATGATTATATATGTATATTTCACAAACTGGCTGGACAGAAGTAAGTCACTCATACACAGTACCTATCTGTTCAAGAAAAATTGCTTTCGATGTGCGACAACAACCCCAAAGTAGAACTATGGAATCCAAACAACTACCCCAACCCTACCCTGTTACGTCATATCAGAATAAAATTCCTACTGCGTTGGGTGGCGATATGCGATAATGGATGTAATGCATTGGATATATAATGTGCACCCTCTGCATCGCCCTCCCTCTCATTGATCTTGCTACTTGTTTAATATACTGCATTTCCTTTCCTTTCCTTTGCTTCCCTCTTCCTATAGAATCCAAACAACTAACTACCCCAACCCAACACAATTACCATACCACATATCGAATGAAATTCTGAAATGAAACCTGTTTTGTATTATACGTCTCTTCTCTTATGAAGATTATTAATATACCCCATGCCATTCTGCAGCACGCACGATTCACCCCATCCCCATCCTTCATCGGACATACAATCATAATATACATACCTACATAATATACAACTGACCATAGCACTCACTGCGACAACAAATCAACCCTTATCGAATGTGGTTGTTTGACGATCGCAAAAGTATAAACATCCATTCGTAGCAAGGTATATGTGTATGTATATATTTTCACTTAAAAAAATACATTTTGGCTAAAAACTATTCCTAAGGACGTGGCTATAAACGACATAGCCTATAGCAGTCTCACAGTCTTAAGGAACATTTAAAAAAAGTTTCATCGAAATCTGTCCAGTAGTTTTCGAGTTTTTAGCTGACAAAGAAAATGCCTACAGTTTTATTATATGTAAGGATATCACATTACAGGATATACTTTCCCATCAGACGCAGTTTGAACTTCCCTTCCATTTTCCACTGCCCTGCCCACGTATAAATCCAAAATAAACGTAGGGTGTAGACGATTTCATCACTATCGAGGTCAAACATTGTAAACAGTCGAAGAACGCAAGGTGCATTCATAATAACCGTTGCGTTCTAGCACTGACACTGGCATACAAAATCAACAAGAGGGGAAACTATCAAATATTACATCATTACTTCCGATTAACGGTTTATTTCATTCCTGTCGTTGTCTCTGGTCTCCGGCGATTGTGGTGGAAATGAAATTTGAAATTTTGCAGACATTTTGAATTTCCTCTTGCCAACTTTGTATATAGTAATGAACGACTGAACTGTACATGCTTACGTCAGTGGACAACCAACATTAAAGGAGCGGCTAGCGGTGATGAGATATTTATCAACACTCTTCAAATAGATAAAACACTCAACGCAGTGGAGAGGGAATTTATAGAAATAAAATATTTTGACGGGAAATTGCGAGTAGGTATTTTTGAAGAGAGGTGCCGTGTGCTGCATGGGCTAGTCAATTTTCCCGGAAAAATATACGACAAGCTTCTGGCAATGGGGTCGCACATATTCTGAAGAATTTTATTGTATGAATTGTTATAATTGATCAGAGTTTACCTAAGCCGTTGTCAACAGTGTGCAGTTACGGGTCATATGTATAAAATGGAAAATGTCCATATAAAGATGAATCATTTCATAGTTATTCAAGGTTTGCATTATTCCACCCACTACGTGTGTAAGAGTCTAAGAGTTTCACCACCGGAAGGTCCTTCGATATATTATGTAAAGGGTGTTTTTTTTTTTAGAGGTATAGAACTTTGAAATGGAATAAAATAAAAATGTTTTTTTTTTTTTTAAATTGACATGAAATTTACTTTATTCGAAAGATAATCATCTGGCATTATAATTTAAATATAATTTCTGGCATATGACTGCCACGGCTGGACGGAGTCTAATCTGGAGGTCCAATTTTCGATTACTTTTTCCAACCAACATTTGTGGACGTATATCAGCAATAACGCGGCCAATGTTGTCCTCCAAGTGGGCGATCGTTTTGGGGCTTATCGGCGTAGACTAGCGACTTCACATATCACCACAGAAAGTAGTCAAAAGACATTAAATCGCACGATCTTGGAGGCCAATTCACGGGTCCGCAACGTGAAAGAATCGCCAAGATCGTCCAAGAACATTGCCGTGGTCCATGAAAGTTTACAGGTGAACCCGAGGCAGTCAATTCTTCGCCGTGCACAAGATCTTCCGCAGATTTCAACTTTGAAAAAGTCGTAGTAAAAAATTATTTATTTTTCTGCAAACAAACAAACAAACTATCCGAAATCCGTAATTGAAAACATTTTGACAAATAAATAAAAATGAAAATCGGTTTAGTTTTTTAATTTTGTATAGCCAAAAAACAGATGACAGAGAGACAGAGATCCAAAATCTATATGATTGATAGGTACTTTAAGTGATCGGCCCTTAGCTACCGGCGTGTAGACACCCTAGGTCTTTCTTTTTACAACCATTTGTTTGTGTAAGTTTTTATTTTTGGGACGAATGGAAGTGATCTACAAATTTATGCCGAGTCCGAACGGCTGAATTGATAAGCTTTTTCCAGGACAATTATACTCTCGACGTTTGTCAGACGTTGGCGAGAGGTGGCGCAATGGAAAAAAACCTTAAGATGTAATTTTTGTTTTTCCGGTGATCGAACCGGTGATGGAACCCCTCGCATAGTAGTCCAGCACACTAACCTGCTTACGGGCTATATAAAAAAACATTATAATTTCAGGACGCATATAGATCTTAGATCTCTTTCGTTAACGCTAGGTTATAAAGTTGCTGAGATTATTATAAATAACACTCTATCACAGGGGTTCCCAAACTTTTTCATACTGTGACCCCCTAGCACAGATATGTGAATAGAAGCTGATCTTACTGAAGATTATCACTAAATGGGTTTTCAATAAGGACAGGTCGACGACGTTGAAATATCGTCGTCCCATATTCATGGAAATTTTGTGTTTTAACATGCCCGCATTCATCTGAAAATGCGTCTTGTTGCTAAAGATCAAAATTGGGACCTGTTCCAAAATGTCCGAAGCCAAGTCAGCGAACAAACGGCTTTGTCTATGGTCATTGACGTTGAGATCGTGGATTAGTTGGATATTGTAGGGGCGTAAGCCCAAGTCGCGATGCAAAATTCGTCAAGTTGGAATCTGCGCAAGGCCTATTTCTTGTGCATGGCGAGGAGTTGACTGCCTCGGGTTCTCATGGAGCGCGGTAATCCTCCCGACTAATCTGATGGCTGGCATTGACCCGTGCCAATTGAAAAACCTTCATTTAATTTTGAGTATCAGGCAAACATATAAGTGACAGCCATGAAGTAAGTCTGACTGGAAATGCGGGAAACACAAACGCGCTTAATCTTCGACTGCAATGTAACTATTGGATTTCGCTTCGACGTTGCTCTTGTTATCCGAAAGTGAAACGTAATGCTTCTCCTTTGTTGGCGTCGCGACGCACAGTTAGGGAACCCCTGCTGTATCATACTGATTCATCATTATATGTCCTCCATCGCATCGTGTGCAGATTTGAATTCCACTACTAAAAGTTCTTGGGCAAGTTGGTTTCACCTGATCCATTCATGCGGCAATGAAGCTTCACATCCCCCAGTTGGCTGAAATTTAAATATCTTAAAAATATTACTCCCCCGAAAGAGTGGGTGGCTGGATATCAACGATTTCAAATGAATTCTTCGAAAATCTCATATTAAACACGAATGTCAATATCGTTGGATGTCACATTACAACGCTCCCATTTGTCTTTTCCCCTTGACCTATTTAATCATTTCCAAGAATTTTTCCATTGAATGACAGTACATAGGTACTTAATCCTTAGTCCCAGCAGTCGATATCAGATTGAGAGTATAAATTTCATGGGGAACTTAATTAACTTGAAATTTGAAATGAAACACACAATCTCTAGAGAGTGCACGTCTTTCCAAATATTCATATGGTAATTTTTTTTTTTGTAGGCAGTTTTCAAAATTTACTGCTTTCCATCCTCGAACATCTCTGATTATGCATGATGTAGGTACAAATATGTAGATATATGATATAGGTATATGCTGTCCAGAGGATGGTCGTATATATTCATTTCCCCATAGAGGACATAACATAACCCTCGTTTTTAGGCTACACATACCTACATTGTGTTAATTGAAAAATCAGGTCGAAAAGGATGGCCATGTGCATTTGACTGTCGGGGCTTCAACTTGATCCGAAACAAAAACGGAGCGTCATGTTCGTGTCCATCGACACATATTTTGAAGTGACATTCAACAGGGCTCTCGAATTGCACTCACTCTACACACTCTCTCAAACACACACACACACACGCCATACTGATGGTGGGTGTCAAATTGTGTGCATAGAAAATCGATTTAAACCAATATCGGGGACACCAGGCAGAGGCAATTTGGAGGGTGCAACAAGCCATTCGTCTCAATTTCCGTCGTATATTTCATTCTGCGCTACCTAGTGTGGCGATGGCGAGCCACCAAAAAGCAGACAGAAAAAAAAAACGCATATCCAAATTCCTAATGACAGGCGTAGACTCATTTGTCCTTATGTATATCTGCCGACTTGCAAGGAATACGTCGCACAGGGCGCGGAATCAATTGATTTGCAATGAAATTCTATCAATGACCCACAACTACAAAATATACATAGCTTTGTGTTCGTGAATAGGTAGGTACCTCCGTAATGGACAATAATATTGTACCGTAGCTCAAACTGTAGTTGCCATCTTTCGGTATGGGTAGGAGGATATTGCAAGTCTCCGCTTAATGATGAAGATGTTCGATGTTCATGTCCCACGTCCCTCAGGGTAATGATGATCAAATGACGCATACAACATCCCACTCGGGGGCGTACAAAAAGTTTCTTGTAAAAGTTCCCTCTTCCCATAAACAACAAGGAGTGCTGGTTAATTTTCCATGTGGGTCATGTGAATGAGGGGCGTATGTGGAGCTAAACTTCTACCCAAGACATAAGCATACAAATATAGAGACGAATTTAATTAAATGACAGTCTCCAGAGAAAAGAGGACACTAATACGAACGCAGCGTATAGGATAAGGTGAATTGAGCTTAAGGGGGACTGGGCTGTATAGAGTCATTCGACTTGATCTCAAGGAAGTTGTTGTCAAAAGAAATGAGATGGGAAACTGTCCGGAGATGTAGAACGGATGCTCGTGGTTCATCGGTCGGTTGTCCCTGAAGCAGTTAAATTGGATTTAAAAAAGAAAGAAAACAAAATCACAAAAAGGAAGCAAACGTTGTGATAAATTTCGAAATGTCTTTGCTCTGGTTTACATTGTGGCTGACGCGTGTGTAGAGTCGGAAGAGCCGTTAAATTTATAGTTCAAACTCAAATGGGAACAGAATTCTCAAGGAGAGAGAAAGTTTGTCATTTTTGTCATTGTTGGAATTGGTGTATGAGTATGGGGTATGGTTCGAATTCGGGATGAGAAACAAGCGTAACTTCTAAGTGCCATCAAATGCATTAATAACTATATTTGCTGGATATCATTGAATGTTTCTTACTGGATTTGCATCTTCTATTTAAAAATCACATTCTTGCTAAATCATTTATATTATGCATTCACATATTTAAACGGAAAACATAAATTATTACAAAATATAATAGATATACAATTTACATAACCTACATTTATATTTTAATATTTTTTACAATTTTTTTATTTTCAGGTTCTTAAATTAACAAAATCAAGGTAAATCTGCGTTTATTTTATATTTTTTCTCAATTTCTTACAATTTCCAGAGCCTTATATGCACTTTCAAAACCAACATCATAAATAACCATTTCAAACACTAAACGATTTGATTAATTATTTTGTGTCAAACCTATGACAATGCGATCCTAGCAAACTATTTATTTTCTTTCGTACGAGTATCTTCAACTAGCAGCTGGCGTTTGTGAGTAAACGCTTAATAATAGTCCTCTGAGTTTCTATTTTAAAATATCCGCCATTCATTCATAATGTTTATTTTTTTTTTGTTGACAAAAACAAAAACTCATTAATCACACAAGAGGTAAGAACAAATAAATTTTTGAAAATCTCATGATGGGTAATTTGCTCGTCTTTACGAGAAGGACTGTCATGTCACAGATCATGAACGATTTTAATATTGTTTCTTCTCAGCCACCATGAGTGGGTGGGTGGTTGGGGTGGATAAGAGAATATTTAAAAAAAATATGTGTAGTCTGACAAAGTACGAAACGTAGGTATTAGTAAACAGTTTTAGAACATTTTCATTTTTGTAGGTGTGTAATTTCAAACTCTTACTGAGGAAATTGAGTTTTTTTTTGCAAGATTTTTCTTTTTTGAAGTCCGGAAGTAATTATCGGCTTATAATAAAACTTAAGGAGATTTTGTACGTTTACAAATTAATTTTCAAGGAGTCAAGGGCGTTGCGCATAAATATAAAATATTAATACTCGTATACCAGCTGCAGGTGAAGGCTGAACGACAGTATGGTGAAGTAGATGAAAGTGAAAAGCAATCTGTTTTGCATCGAATTTCAAGCTGGGACGTAATATAAGCAAGGTCGAAGGATAAACCACATTGGAGGCAATGCGTCAAGGCAACAATTGAATATAATACAGAATAGGTACACACATGCGTACCTATTGCTTTTTAGTCATTGTCAATGCCCAAACGAGCCAAAAGATTGGTGTATTTGCTTATCGTCATTATACAAAATCGTTCGCCTTACTTTATAGTCGCAGTCTACTGAAGAAACTAAATAAACACACAAGATTAGAATATTTTAAGGCGGCTCTCACATTGAGGCAACAAGCAACTAGCAATTGTCAAAAAGCAATACGTAATTTTATTTTAACCTATTCTTACATTTAAGCAACAATATTGCCAAAAATTTCGACCTTTCAGGGATATTTTTTCACTATTTCTACGAACTTTTCATTAAAAACTGGAACGTCCACCATATTTTTTCAAAAAACGTCTAGCTAATGACTTGTCAATAATGATAAATATTGCTACTGCGAAACGAAGCAATATTTGTTGCTTTTCAACAAGCACTGTGTATTGCAAGGGATACATTTTGCCGCAATCAGCAATATTTTTCGTTTGACTGACAATGAGTTGCTTTGATATGAAACCTCTAATTTAATTCAAAGTAAAATAAAACAAGTAAAAGTGTTATCATCGGCCTGGCCGATGCTTTGATACCCTCCACTGCATAAAAGTCATGCAAAATGCTTGCCATGCGTGTTAGTATGTGTCTAATATTAGTTTTGTATGGTAGGTAGCAGAACTACTTTACCGACATAGACAATTTTCAATACCAACCTGACGATGGTTAAAAAAAGTCCTCTCACAAAATTCCATTCATCTAAGTCGTTTGGACGCTATCGTGCTTTAACAGACAGAGAGCGACGTGTGTTCAATAGTGGTTTTGTATGGGAGGTAACAGAACTGCTTGACCGACATAGCTCATTTTCAATACCAACCTGACGACGGTAAAAAGAAGTCGTCTCACAAAATTTCATTCGCCTAGGTCAATTCCTTTGGACGTTATCGTGCTTTCAACAGACAGACAGACAGACGGACAGACAGACAGACAGACAGACAGACAGACAGACAGACAGACAGACAGACAGACAGACAGACAGACAGACAGACAGACAGACAGACAGACAGACAGACAGACAGACAGACAGACAGACAGACAGACAGACAGACGGACATGGCTAAATCGATTCAGAATGTGATCCTGATTCAGAATATATATACTTTATAGGGTCTCCGGTGAATCCTTCTTGGCGTTACAAACGTAATGGCAAAGTGAATATACCTTCCTGTGGAGGGTATAAAAATAACTGTGAGCGATAATATTGCGTGTTTCATATTGCCAGTTGGTTATTGATTATTGCCCTAATGTGAGAACCGACATAGGTTTATTTCAAACTAGCTTTTGCTCGCGGCTTCGCTCGCGTTGTCCTCAGGATTTGGTACACAGAAATTCCTTCACAGTCAGTTAGTTCCCTCTTTTATATTTATATATCGCGGAGGAAATATACCTAAGAATGTACCTTAGGATAGGAGTAGTTATCTCTGAAAAATTAACACCATATTGGAAAAAACATTTCAAAGAGTATATTATGATCAATTTGTAAGTAAGGCGATCGCATCTCAACACAGATCATACTATAGCAGACTAGCAAATCCTTAATTATATTGCCCAGATCTTTCCATACTGTGCAACATATGCAACCGGAAAGATCGTGAGGATGTGTACCAGTTTCGAGCACTATTATGTAAGCCAAATTCTCACAGAATTCCGCTTGAATATTCTTGGAGTACGTACGCTGGGGTTGGATGAAGCGATAAGCCTATTCAACGGCGACAGAGGTTGGGACGCATTACAAAGTTTCAAATCGATACGACGAACGGTTCGTGAGTTAAGAAAAGGACCTCTTTAAAGGGGTGATCGCCAATAACTCGGGCCCAAGCAAAATTTCCAAAATCTGAAAGATTGATTGTCTTTATTTCTTATAATACACTTCACAAACCGAGTTTGAAGTCGATCGGATAAAAAATAAAAATTTTCCCATGCAAATTTTGACCCCCTCTTTTACCCCTTTCAGAATTTAATTTCCAAAATCGGAGAAATAAGTTTTCTTTAGTTCTCACGGAGAGTACACAAACCTAGTTTGAAGTCAAGCGGATGTTTTATTTAACCGATGTGTCTGGCTGGACTGATTCTGTACTCCGGGTGCTTCGACCGTTATTTCCTCAGACGTGTGCCCAGGATTCCCACCCACACTTCGCGCGGTTGGTTGTTTGGACAATGCACATCAATGTCTACAATTTTACAACTTTAGCTCCCACGGGTGTCTAGAAATTTATGCTTTTTAATTTTTTTTTTTTGTTGAGTGTTTATTATTTGAACTTTCGTGGAATCGGATCGCAGCGCTACCTACCGGGTCCAATTGTAAATCTAAACCATCCTTAGACCCATTCAAACACACAGACAAAATTTCATTAAAATCGGTCCAGCCATTTAGGAGGACTTCGGTTACAAACACGTACAGAAGAATTATACGAGATTGATAACAGATAGCATTGGTAGGCAGGTTGCAAAATAATTTGATCGCCTGCCTCTGAAATTGTTAACTTTTTTTGTCAAATAAAAAATATTGAAATAAACAATTGTGTCGACTATCAAGCATCACCATCTGCTTTATTGGCGACCAACATTGTGGCTATTGGACTTCTGATGTTTAAGACAATCGAAACCATAAAACTATAAAACAAGTACATATAGCTAACCAAAGTCAAAAATGTCCCATCCAAAATGGTCGAACAAAAAAAAAGAAAGAAAGCGGTAAATAAGCTTCAGGAGGAGTCTTAAAGGTCCGAACTATCCGAAACGTCTGGGAACAAATTCAGGAAACCGGGAGTGTAGCAAAGAGACCTGGACCAGGAAAAATCAGAGCCACAACTGCAGAAGAAGACTGGTACATACAAATAATTGCATTTCGCTAGCGTACCTCAACCGCATAGGCCTTAAGAAATCAACTGCTGCAATCCACTGGCACTCAAGTATAAGTGATCAAACGGTACGTAATCGACTCCACGAAGATGGTGAATTGTCGAGAGTGCGTGCTATTTGACAGCGGCACTTCGGCCAGCGCTCTTAAGGTGAGCATTCGGGGGACTATGACAACTTGAGGCCTGTATTCTTTACAGACGAATGTAAAAGTATTTTTAGTGACGAAAAACGAGTACGCGTATGGAGAAGACAAGGTGAACCGGCCAATGCATTCAAGAAACTGGCCGTTTTGAGGGCTCAAGTCTTATGGTATGGGCTGGAATAAGCTTGTAAGGCAGAACAGAGCTCATAAATCTGCATGAGGGTACCATAACCGTCGTCGCTAGTTACATTGAAACAATAATACGACCTATTTTGATTCCATTTTCATAGAAACTGGGTCCCGGCTTTGTTCTTGTGCAAGACAATGCTCGCCCGCATATGGCTCGTATTACAGTAAGCGCTCTTTCTGATGCAAATGTTATAGTTTTGCGGTGGCCAAGAAGCCTTAAATAGAACCACAGCCATGTTAACAATAAACAAGAGCTCATAAACTCGCTAAAAGTCTCTTGGGAGCGCATACCTGAACCAAATGCTACGCATCACATCGAAAACGTACTAGATATACGCTAAGATAGTGCATACGAAGACGAGGAGATACTGCTCTCTATTAAGCCAAACAATTTGTCAACGATTCATAACAGAAGAATGCTGGTATGCAAACTTTATCTCAAACTCAATATTCATTCAAAATCATTTATGCCAAACAATGGTTTAATAATAGTCGCAAAACATCTTTTAAATTCCCCTGTGGGACTCACAGCAAAAATCTTAAAACACATTAAATATCCCCTTCAGCATTTATATTGAAATGGCTTATTCGTACAATTTAATTAACAAATTTACAACCGGTAAAAATTGGAACAAAAGTAGCCTCAAACTTCTCGAAAAAATTAAGCTCAAAATCTCAATTAGTTTCGGTCCCAAAGTCACCCTAAAAATAGCATACAAATTTCGAAAAAATAATTATACAAGAATAATAACCAAATCACCTATGGCTTTACTTAGCCACTTAAGATGGTGGCAAACAATTTTTCAATGGTAAATATGGTCAGAATTGTAGGCTTTAAATTTGATCCCCATAAAAAGAACATAATATCAGCACTCAGCAGCATCTATTATTATTGATGTATCTACTGTTGATCTCACTTTATTGCGGGACAGAATAGGAAATCCTCAATTAGGTGAAAATGTAAATCTGAAATAGTCAGTATATGAAATTTTTTACAAGTTCTTAAAATGTATTTGCAAATCAAGCCCCCTCGATGAAAACCAAAAATTATTTCCCAAATAAAAATCATGTACAAATTTATGTTTTTGTTTTGGCTATAGCGAATTCCATAAGGTGATTCTGATTGTATTTTTAAATTAGCAAAAAAATAAAAAAAAAATCGTCCGTACAAGTTTCTTGTGCAAAATATATTTGCACGTTTATCAATGAAACACATATTTCAATGCTTCGACAGGATGAACAATCGCTTAAGAAACAAAAGTTACCTTCGGTTCAAGGTTGAAATTAATGGGTTTTTTCGCAGGATCAACATTAGCTGGGATAGATAATATGGATTTTGTCAATTATATGGTTTGTTTGTGCAATAATCATGTTATTTTCTAATAGAGTAAAACATTGCTAATCGATTAGAGAGATACTAAACTATACAATAGTGTGGGTTCAAGAACGCACCAGTAATAATTGATGGGGCTTCTCATGATATTTGCAAGTTCAAGTCAATACATATTTTTATCTGTCTACATGTAGGTACTCCTGTGCTCCTGTGCAGTTTAAGCGAACATCTGGCTATCTATTCAAATCAAATTGAATGCTAATGTGAAGATGGGTATACAAATTAGTGACTTAGAAATTTATCGATCTATAGTATTTAAATTCCTTTCGATATAATATAGTTGGCAGGAGTTGTCTATTTAGTATGCCGTATGCGTCATGTATTCCCTTTTTATGCAACAATTTCCGGGCAACAAATTAGGATGAATCACAGGTATCGGTTAACAAATGTCTGCAACTTTCTCTTTCGGGCTTTCAACAGTCTTAACTTAGTCAAACAGGTCCATATAGTCACCCTAGGCCTAACTTCTCACAACAATTGGCTTGAGACAGTTTACTATTTTTTGAGGACGAATTTTATGCCGAGTCCGAACGGCTGAATTCATGACATTTTGTATACTCTGGGATAGGTTAGGTTAGGTTAGGTTGAATAGGGTGTGAGTTCATCACATAGGACTAGGCACCATATTGGACCCATCGCCCTCCCTGGAAACAATTATTTTCTCTACAGAACCTGAAAATTGCCTTATACTCTAGGATGTTTGTCAGACGTTCGCGAAAGGTGCCGCAGCAGTGGGGTAAGACCTTAAGATGCTATTTGTTTTTTTCTGGGCACCGAGCCTGGGACCCTTCGCAGAGTAGTCCAGCACACTAACCACTGAGACTGAGCCACTGCGCCACTGCGCCCACAAAAATCATAATCATCATAAAAATCATAATCATTAGTGCGTAATGAAATTTGACTGACATTCTAAACTGGAGACACGATGCCCAATGTAGACTTTACTTCTTATCGTTGATCCTTATACCTATCAACTCGCAACTCATCTGTATTTTGCACTTTTCGTCTAGCTTGCTAGATGGCGCATGTCATCGTTAAAGTCCAAATAACTTAAGGCTATAAAAAGGTTGGGACATGTCTTCAATGTGCTCACTTAACAATTTCACTTCGAAGCATTGTTTCCATTGTCAAAGTTGTTCCTCTTCCCCTAACAAACAGACATTCATGGGCCATGCCGTGACTGTTTCGTCTACAATTTAACCGTGAAATTTCTTATTTCGTTCATTTTCTGACAAATTGACGAAACTGTGAGCCGTGCAGGCCACAAGTCGATCAGTTAATTGACTTCACACCTTGATGGCGTTACTCGACGATAATTGATTAGGCACATATACAGCACACATTATTGGGGCCTGTGGTGTGTAAGTAAATTAAAATATGTTCACCCTGCTTCTGTACACTGTGGTCGATGTGTTAACAAACGCCATATTATATCGTACACATGTGTTTTTTTGCCACAACATGGAGTGTTACGTTGGTTATTATCAAAATCATTCATCAGTGGCTGGATGCTGCGTTTATGGTGGGTGCGGGTGGCTTTTTTGATTATTTTTCATCAGAAGCACGAACAAGTTGTTTATGTTGAACTTTAATGCCTGCGAACCGTAAGTTTAAATACATACGCACAAAAGACGGAGATTCAGACGCATTACTTTTGAATTTTTTTAGCTGCAAATATCTGTCTGTGGGACTGTTTATAATCCTTGAGAGAAGTAGCTGTAGCTAGTCAAGAGGTTGGTATTGATGAATGAATTGCGAGCTTTTGTTAATTGAGTTTAAATATGCACAGTCAGGGTGCGGTTGATATCTTAGAAATTGATTATAGCGCAGTGAATTTTAATTTGATTAAATTTTTCTTTCGAGATGAAATTAATTGGGGTATTGGTAGGGAAGAGATTTTAAATGTTACTCGTAATGACAGAGAGATTTTCCTATTTGGCAATGACCAAGGGTAATTGATGGGCATAGTGAACTTTTTATCATTGGCATAGCCTTAAAAGAGATGGGAAAGTCCACTACCAAAATAAGTACGTTGGTATGTATATTTGCAAGCATCTCGGAAAGATGTACTTCACTGGTCGGCAGCCCGATAGAAAAGTAATTTAGAATAAGACTTATAAAGAAATTTATATAACAATTTCAAATTCAAGGTAAGGTAATGCATTACTTCTCATTTTACTGTTGCAGATCTTTGGTTGCTTTGATTGCAGTGAAGAGTACTGTGATTGAATATAGAGGTTATTACCTACGTATTTTTTCTGTTTTTTTTTTTTTTTTTATTGCCTTAAATGGGCTGTTTTCTACTAATAATTTAAGATTAATAATTATGAATCAAGCTGATGCTAGTCGATCGGAAAACAATTTTTAAGATAATACACTTTCGTGTTTTGCACGTTAAAAAATGGTAACTTTTATCTCCCAAAAATTGTTTACTGCTGCCAACAATTTTGAATGAAAAAAATACTAGAGACTAGACTAATATTTTAATATCACATTTTTCATACGACATACGAGGATTCAAATTTGCCAGTGTTTCTTAGGCTGCGAAGCGAACTCAGCATGCAATAGCAACATTTCTGACGCATTTTAGTTATAAACTCGCAACGGCGCGACGGCCGGCCGTGTCAATCACGTTAGAAACAATTTTAGCGCAGATCAGCTGTTAATTGAAATAAATTTTTTTACGAAATTTTATAATTATGCCGTTTTGGTATAGAAGGTTTGTTTAATGCCACTTGTTACATCAGAACGCGATACAAGCAATCATTTTGGGTGTTGTTAAATTTTACGAAATCACACTGGCAAAATTTTCTATATAAAATAATCTATTGTGCCCAATGTTGTCATATTCACAGTTTTAACTGTAAATTACAGTTTTCTAGACAAGCTTACAGTTTTTAAAATTACCTCCTAGTACAAATTACAGTTTTTTTAAATTTCAGATTTGAAAGAACAAATAAAAATGTGTTTTTTTTTTAATTACAAAAATTAAAAAATTAATTAAATTAAATTTATTAATTAAAAAAATTTCCAGCTTTAAAAAAAAATCCCTGTGTTTACATTGCAGCACGTACTTTTACAAAAATCTTTTCGTTTTTTTGAAGGTTACATTTTTTTGGTTGAAAATACAGTTTATTTTTTGGGAATTTCCAGTTTATGGAAAAAAAATCTGGCAACATTTTGTGCCTTACAAAATATTTGAGGTAAAGGCTAAAAGTAATAATTAGTTTTGAGGCCCAGGGAGACTCTCCTGTTCAGAAATGGCAAAAGCTGATTGAGAGTTAATTTACATTTCTTGGAAGGTCCACAAGTGAAGCTTCATTGTACGGTAGAGAGCTGAGCATGAACATAGAAGGTGAGGAATAGTTTCCGGCTCTTCCTCATCCATGCAGCTTCTGCAAAAGTCGTTTTCGAAAAGGCCTTGCGGCATGTTTTCCCATCAGGCAGTGTCCAGTAATGACACCTATTGTGGCGCCGATATGCAATCTGTTAAGAGAAGTCCAGCTTAGGCCAAATTTATTTTGACGCTAGACAAGTAGTGCCACTTGTCCACTTAAGATTTTTATTCTCAATAGCATCCAGCTTCAATTTTTGTTTGCAAGTAGCGATTGGTATCCGTAGGGTGCCTTTGTCCGGCATGATGGGTATAATTGTTCCAATTCTGGCGAGTTCATCGGCCTTGAACTGTTCGGTCATCTCCGTTAGAGATGATCGGCAGTCGAGGGCTACTTGAGAAGTTATACAGATCGAATCCAATGATTTGAGAGCTGGTTGGCTGTCCGAAAATACGCCAGATATCTTTAACGGACATCATATTTTTCTTGAGCCAAGATAACATTTCTTTTATCGCCATAATTTAAACAGGTAGGTATATTCCTTTATCATTATAATTAGGTTAATGCTAGGACATTCTATTTAATAAAATATCAGTTTGTCTGTAGATTACCCTGCCCTTTTTTCTCAGTCATTCAGGAGTCAGTCACCATTCCGAAAGTTTTTGTCAAGCTGGAGCAGATAAAGTTTCGCTACAGGCCATGGAAACATAGGCCTAGTATCTAACATCCATTCGTTTGTGTAAGTTTTTTATTTTTAGGACGAATGGAAGGGACCTTTATGCCGATTCCAAACGTCTTATGCCCCTATTGTGAGTGTCGATTGTTAATCGTTGATCGACAATTGTCGATCGAAAACTGTGATTGTCGATTGCGATCGATAATTATCGATTTGACAGTCGCTTGTAGTCGATTACAAATGTCTGATCGATGCTTTCTCTTGGATGTGAACAAATTTTGTGCGTACGAATAGTTAAAACTAATCGACGAAATCGACAATTATCGTGACGATCGCTGATCGACAATCACAATAAGGACCTTTATTAAAAAGCTGTTTGAGGACAGTTATACCCTCGGATGTTTGTCAGACATTTGCGTGAGGTGGCGCAGTGGAAAAAAACTTAAGATGTAATTTGTGTTTTTTCGGGAACCGAAACCTGGGACCCCTCGCATAGTAGTCCAGCACACTAACCACTGAGCCACTGCGCTCACGCTTTTCATAACTTGATGAGTTTAATTTAACTGAATAGGTACTCATTTCCCTATACGAATTAAAAAAACATACACACCTTATTTACATCATCATCAACCCTAAGCAGTTAACAAAATCAATCTTGTCAATGTCAACATCAACCAAAGAGTATGAAACCATCCTAATTGATTATAAAACCTGCTTTTAGGTAAAGTCACACGCTGTTCCACTTAAACTCCTCATCAATAGCATCAACTAGTGTTAAGTACGTGCCTACTCCATCCATGAATATGTGTGGAAGCAAATCATTTTACATAAACACCTCAAAGCGATGCGTAAGCAAATAACACCGCTGCGCGATAAATTAAACCGCAAAAACATTTCCCTGTGGTTCGATCGGATACACTTTGTAATCTGAAAAACTTCACACCCCACACACATATAGCGGACGATCTTGTAAACCTATCTACGCCATCGTATGAGATGCCAATGTTTGTTGTTATCATATTCATTAATAATAACAACACTGTCAGTAAACTACTTCGCAATTTTATGTTAATTCAAAGAAGGATAATATCCCATCTGATTTAAAATCCATAAAACTTCCCAAAACCCCCACACAAAGTTTACAGCGTTAACCGCTAAGCTGCCAGTCATCCAATTCTAATTGAAATTAATCTTTAACTAATCTGCCGGAGATGTAGCTTATTTTGGTTCAAAGAAATTTAAACTCCATCCGCTATATAAAAGGTCCTCGAGTGCGGATATTATTCTGAAATCTGCACCCGGTCTACAAGTCTCCACCGGGCGCGCACAAAATTAAAGAAAAAATACAGCATAGGCGGTGACGGCTAGCAAGCCATCATCCCTTCCGAGTTTTCAATTAAAAACTAAATCCTGGCAAGATTATAGCGAAAATTGGATGTCCTGTTTTTAGTTCTTTGTTTGAATATTGACAGAGTTCTATTCTCTGTGGTGTGGGGCTATGTATAGTGGTCCGGTCAACACAGTGTCGAAATTGTGGCTTTATATGTTTGCACACAATTTCAGTCGAATGTTCACTTGTGAAACGAGATTTTTTTCTTCTCCTGGCATTTGTATCTTTTGGGCATATATAAAAGTTGCAAAGCAATCTGGTTTGCTGATGGGTTTTGTTGTTTATTGTTATTATGTAACATTGGGTTGGGAAACATTAAATTGCAAACAAACAAATGGATTAAGAGATACTTTTTGACTGAACCCAAATTAATGACAGGGATCTGTATTATTTTTTGATTTCAAAACAGGATTACGACAAATTAATGGAGAAATTGTGAATAAATCAAGTGTAATTGTATAAATTATTTGATGGGAGGAAATCTACTTGGTAAAACGTAAAAGAAAAACTAGTACTACTGTGCTACTGGTACAATTTAGCACTAGTCTTTAGTTGTAGTAATCCATGCGTAGCCACCTTAAAATATATGGATGAGAAAAAGTTATTTTTTTCGTGAATTTAAAGACATTAGCATGGCGCTGGTGGAAAGATGATGAGATCGACAAAGGTGGCAAACCTCAACTGTAGCTGTAGAACTCCTTAAGAAAATGAAGACAAAGTTTAAAGCGAAGAGCGAAGACTAGCAACAAAACGCGTTATGAGTTGAAGTTTATTTTGCATAAAAAAAATAGAAAACTATTCCCGGGAAATAACTTGTAATGGTCGTTACAACACATTCATTCATTCATTCATTCATTTTCAATGATCCGCTTGTCCATTAAGTGGGTCGAGGGTGTAGGTTGCTCATGTGGACCCACCATCGACTCTAAATCATCAAGGGCAATCCCCATACGGGTATAGGAGAGATTATGGACTTGTTCTAGCCATATCATCCTTGGTCTACCTAGAGGACGCCTGCCTGTTGGTAAGGATTCTATAGCACGTCGTGGGGTAATACATTCCAAAAACAATATCTCCAAACGATTATCGTCAAGTGACTTGGATCCAAATGTTAACTAATGCTGTGGGGTCACAATTATAGTCACGGTCAACACACTTTTGATCTCCTTCAATATTCCTCCTCCTATAGTGTATTCCTTTTCCATTTGAATCCTCGTGCCTGATAGGCTCAGGTGCTCATCAAATAGTCTGGCCAAAGAACAAGAGTTTTGAATAGAGTTATACTTGAGTAAGTCAAATTCTAGTAATGCCTTAAGATCCTATATTTGTACTGACTGAATATGATAAAATCTCCCCAACCACTTAACAGGGTATACTACATCACTAATATGAGTTCATGGCGATTTCGTTTAGACCCGCCTTCGTCATTGCTACATGAGCGACTTACACTACTTATTCTGTCACGTTTGACTTGTTAACATTCTTCAAAAGCCAGAGTGTGAATTTTCGCTAAAAGCATCGACGTTTTTAGCGCCAACACCAACACTATGTATATAATTTTACAGCACTGCGATAAAGTTCACCATGGTAACAGCTTTCTTTTTGCCCAATTCGTATAGGGGAATTTAATCACGTGCATTTTTGTCAGATAGACTAATTTATGTCTAACCAAAGTCTTATCGTTTTTGGTCACCACGGAAACCATAAGCCAGAATCTGATCTCCAATGGAGATGGAACAGACTAGCATCTGTAATTATCACTTGTATTGCTATTGCTTGATGTTGACAGAGACAACAAGATACAGAAGATAAGTTTTGTCACATCTGTCGATCGTTCCGTTTCATCAGCACGCGTTTTACATTATCAATTCACAAGCAATAGAACATCTGACACAAGCCACCGTCCGTTGTGCTATTGTCATGAAAATGAATGTTTTTTTTTTATTTAAACAAATTAGCACGTATTACAATGCTGACGGATGAGAGCGTGCAAATATCAATTTTGTTCATATATATGCCGGTTTTAGAATATCAATGTCATGGCTGTGGTGGTTATTAGAAGTTTAAATGTACGACTAGACAGTTCTACTTGTATTTGTTTATTAGAGTCCATGACAGTGAATTTTGCGGTTAAATGTATCACATGGATAAGGGAAATATTATTTAACGATACAACGTACGAATATTTGGTGGTCTAATTGGTAAACAAATTTAATTTCACGTGATCGATAATAATAAATGATTGCTGATGGCTAAGACTAAACGGCGGCGCCAAGAATGATTAATTGGGTTAAGTTAATTCAGTTAAATGCGCGAAAAACGTTGCATTTTTTTATAATTAGGCTGTGGACTTTGTTTATTTAGGTTGTACCATTCCACAGACATTACACTTTTGTAGAGATTCTTCCCTCTTCGTATGAAGGATACTTCTTCTGGGAATCGATATTATAATTTGACTTCGCGAGTGGGTAGTGTAGTAGGTAGTAATATTTGCTACCTTAATGTTAATGGACTTCTATCTCCACCTCTGCAAACCGATTTGATTGAGGTCGCCCTCCAATTGTGCGCGCCACCTAAGGTTGGGTCTTTCTGCTACGTTGTCCCTCAGGTGGACACAAAAACTCGTGCCACAAACCAGTAAGAATAGACCGTCGACTCCTCCCACATAACGGACTTTGCCTACAAGCTGCCGGCGGGCCCAGGATTTTTCATGTATTGCTGCTGTACAAAACCAAAGGAGTGCCATTAACGCACACATACTTGAAAAATCCTAGGCCCATGGTATAGCATGAAAAATCATTGCCGCCATTAATTTTGACATTTACACGTATTCACAGACAGGGTAATTTTTTCCGGGGGAATCGGGTAGGTGTACGGGAAGTCGGCGGTCTATTCTTACTGGTTTGTGACTCGTGCCCCAGCCATCTTAGCCGTTGTATTTTCAACCATAAAGCTTGTCGTTGAATCTTCTCCTCCCCACTCCACATCGATACAAACTGAACCGAATATCGTCCGATGACTCTTTGTCTCAAAACATCCCAGGAGCTTTTTATCCGATATCGACAGATTCCATGCTTATGCACCATACAGCAGGACCGGGATGATAAGGATCTAATATAATATCTCCTTGGTTCTATGAGAGAGAGGGCTTTCCTTCTTAGATGCCTGTTTAGCCCGAAGAAAGAGCGATTGGCAAGAGTGATTCTTCGTTTGATCTCTGCGCTAATGTCATTTTGCGAGGTGATAGTAAAGCCCAGGTAGACAAAGTCTTTAACTTTCGAAGTTGTATCTGTCCGTTGTAACGTTTTGTCCGAGTCGTCGATACTGAGACTCCTTTCTCGTAGACAGCATATACTTCGTTTTGTCCTCATTTACAGCCATCAGGCCCATCTTCACCGCCTCTGTTTCAATGCTTGCAAATACGCCACTGTGAAGCTAACTACGATCTTCCGATAATGTCAATATCGTCAGCATTTTGGAAGCAGTTGAACAGACTTCTGAAAAATTTTACCTCTGATGTTGGCTTGTGAGTTTTGTATACAATTGCTTCAAAAATATTATTAAAAAAATTACACGATAGCGCATCGCCTTGTCTCAAACATTTTTCGACATCAAAGGGCTCGATGATGTTTTTGCCGATCTTAAAGGAGCAGCGAGATTTCTCTCGCTATCATAGGCGGCTTTAAAGTCGATAAAAAGGTGGTGTGTATCGCTCCGAAATTTCTGAATGAAAATTTGGTAGATACTAGACTTTCCTGGCCTAAAACCGCACTGATATGGGCTAATCAGGTTGGTAGCGAAAGGTTTTAGTTTTAGACGTTCATACAATCAACCCGATAAGATCTTAAAAGCGACATTCAGGAGACTTATTCCTCTGTAGTTGGCGCAGTTCAAAACATCTCCTTTCTTGAGGATGGGGCACATGATGCTGAGGTTCCATTCGTCGGGCATACTTTCGTCCGACCAAATTTTACATATCAGTCGGTGCATGCTGCTTACAAACTCATCTCCCGCTGCTTAGAAAAGCTCGGCCGGTAGGCCATCCGCCACCGCAGCTTCGTTTGACTTTAGTTTGTACATCGCTATCCTCACTTCGTCTAGGTCGAATGGACAGATTTGTTGGTCATTCTGCCTGACAGCGGTTTGTTGATCGTCTCCGCCGGTTAACAGTCTTCAGAAGTGTTCTTTACAAATCCTCAGCACCGACTGTGAGTCTACTACTGTGTTCCCTGGTCATCTCTGCAGGCTGTATCCTTGGGTGGATCATTTTACGCTCTGGTACAACTTTCAAACATCATGTACCTATACCCACCTACATTTATTTACAAAATATTTTTTAATCACACTCCATCCGTTCTGCAACAATTCAATTCTATGCATGGACCATGGTAAGACTTTGATTCGGTTTTTGTCTCCTTTTGACCTATTTATACTTTCATCTATGCAAATGCATTTGTACGATCTTTTTACTTTCGCCTAAGGACTCATCAATAAATTCATTTATCCATAAAGTTCATTGCATCCATTTAAGAGTCATAAAGCAATTTTAATTTAATTTCCATTCAAAGGCCACCGCCACACTATTGGTCTTCTCTCTGAATCGTTTTATAAAATACAGACGTGTCTCGTTTCTCCCAGCTTTTTCCAAATTCAATAACCTCTCCATATTCGCATACGCCAAAGGCAATATAAAATAGCACAAAACAATAAATCCTCTTGGTGCACTATACAAAAAAAAATTTAAAAGCAGTCCGAATCATCCATGCACGGATGCATTTTATATACGAAAAATCAATTTCCATGCAATTTAGATCGGAAATTGAGTCAATTTTAGTCAAAGAGGAGAAGAGGCAATTTTTATTTTCCGTTCTCGATACATTTATAAATTCACGTATCGGTATTCCGGACGAAATATTTCTCCAAGTAGCCGAGGAAAGCCTACATCCGACAGATGCTAGTAAAAAAAAAAGAATCAGACTGTTTAAAGTGCAACGTTGTCAATTAAGTTCATTTTCATTTTTAACCAAATGAAACAACAGGGAGAGCCATTAAAGCGATGGTACTACCTTTTACCTTTGTGCCATGCATGTCACATCATTATAGTACATTCGTATGTATTTTGTCGATTGATGTCGAAATCTATCGATAAAACAAGTTTCGATTGCAATTATTTGATTGGATGGAGAATAGGTACATATAATCCTTTTTATAGGCTCCTTTATGGCAAACACGTGGAGAGAAACTTTACCAAGGACATCATGGAAATAGTAATGTCGTGATTTCGTGACGAGAATAAAATTCGTGTACTCCTATATAAAAGTCCTTAAAATAGTTAAAGTAGCAATAAAAGTAAGTATGCATATTACATTAGGTCATTAGGTATAGTGGTCCATTTTTAAACGTCCGTCGCGGCGTCGCCGTCGTCATTCCAAATTCACAAGCCTTCGTTACATTTAAACGCAAAGGTATAAATTATTCTGATGCGTAACTAAAGAAAAATTCTTCTTATTCATCTTGAGGCCGTCAGAATTCCTCATTTGTTTACACAAACCGGAAATTTCGACAGGAAAACACATTTTTGCTGCATGACTTTGACCGATCCATTGTCGAATTGAAGGCGCATTTTTTATGTTAATTAATTGTGATGATTGAATGTTTTTCTTAAATCGGTAAATAAACGCTGATAAGTGGCAGGCGTTTAATTATGGTCAACGTGGTGAAAATAATAAGTGTGTTACATGATCCAGTGATAATCAGTTTTTTAGTGACTCATGGACGTATGGAGCACCATTGATAAGAAGGTGCCGTCTTATCTGTAAAAAAAAGGTATGATGAAATACCCAGGGGAGCTGATCGATTAGCGGAAATTGGTTAAAACAGGTTGGATACAGTCGATTTGGATAATAATTCTTATTCCGGCAAGAACATACGGGACTAGCGACCTATGTATTGAAATCTTCGCTATAAATAAGTATCTGGTGATTATCTTTTCGAGATTTGGTTTGCGAAAAGAATCCGCACTGATTGCGGAAGAATATCTTAGGTATTCTCTTTTAATTTTATCTAATCAGACAGAAGTTACATCACCGAGGGATGCGTTGGAAACCAATCTGTTTTTAAGGTCTGGTTCTGGAGTATTTGTGGAAAGCGAGAAGGGGTAGTGTAGTCCTACCCCTTAGGTAACCATGCGTCTGTCTTCCAAGCGGTGGTTTTCGTTATCCTTATGGCTATGCGCTATATTGTGATAGCCAAGCTGCATTAAAAGCGCTGCTTAACCCTCTTACCTCGTCCAAGTTAGTGCTCGAACTTAAGCTTTCTTCGAGCTTGGGCGGAAGGCTTAACACAGTGAAATTTGTTTGCGTCCCAGGTCGTACTGGTATCCAATAAAATGATATCGCTGATGAGCTTGCTAGGGTGGGTTCAGAAGAAGCTCTCTCTTAGGACCTGAACCTGCATTGGGTTTGCTTGCATCTGTCGTTAGGTCATCCATTGATACTTGGGTTTCTCGTGAACATAAGTATCGGTGGTTGTGCTGGGTGTAGACAGACCAAACGACTGCTTGTGGGCGTTCTTTCGGGCCACAAAGCTTTTGCCAACTCTTGAATGTATTGGGCTTGAGTGACACCACCATCTGTCCTGCTTGTGAAGAGTAGATATGACTATGCAGCGGAAGACTTCCTCTGTTTGTCCTGCTTTTGTTCGCATCAAGTGGCGGATCTTTGGGGCTGATGTGGTGAGTGCCGAACATCTAAGCTCTTCATCACTGAAGCTACTTCTTATCTTTCTTTGAAAAATAGGAAGACTAAGAACAGTAAAGTAAGGTATCTGTTTGGCAGTAGAATGGACCAGTTGTTGTGTCTGAGTGCTCCATCGGATAGTAGCACCCTCCTACAAAAACAAGGTCGAAATAGAAAAGTTTGCACGCCTTTTTTCAGCCCTTATATGACGAGTTTTACAAAACGATGACTCAGTCCAATTGCGCACTCCATAAGTTGGTTGAGGTCCCCTTCCACTTGAGAGCGCCACTTAAGGTGAGGTCTCCCTTAACTGCATTGTCCCCCCCGGGTTGGAATCGAAGAAATTTAGGGCTGGAGCGTTGGTATCCATTCGCTCTACATTTCCCAGCCATTTTACATGTCCCAGCCATATTAGACGTCTGACGTACTTTTCTGACCAGGTTGATGTCGGTGTATAGCTCGTACAGTTCGCTGTTAAATGCCCTCTTCCAAAGACCATAAACGCAAATGCGAGCGAAAGGAGCGACCAAGGAGATCTTCATCCGCCTTTGATAACGTGACTCTGCGCCATAAAGCAGGACTGGGATAATGAGGGACTTATATAGAATCTTTTTCGTTTTTCTCGACAAGGCCTTACTAATCAATTGCCTTCTTAAGTCGAAGTAATAGCGGTTGGCAAGTGTAATTCTTCGATTGATTTCTGATGTGATGTCATTTTCAGCGTTAATAGTGTAGCCGAGGTAGACATGGCTCTATATAACTCGTCTCTATAAATGCTGTCATATGCGGCCTTAGAGTCGATAAACGGGTGGTGTGTACCCATTTGGACTTCTTGATTCTTCTTCAGAATCTGCCGTAGTGTGTATATTTGTGGTTGTGGATAGGGTCCAATCAGTTCGTTGACAAATGGTTTCAGGCGTTCACCCAGTATATGGCAGGTACGATCTTGTAAGCGATGTTAAGGAGACTGATGCCTCTAGTTGCCGCAGTTTAGAGGGTCTCCTTTCTTGTGGATCGAGCAAACAATGCCGACGATCCATTCATTTCATTAGGCATACTTTCGTCTGACCAAATATTGAAGACGAGTTGATGTATGCTCACTATCAAGCTAATTGGTGTACAATCTTTAGAAATATAAGAAATTTGATGGATAATCTCTAAATTGAATCACCTACGAAACTATAATTTGCAAAATAGGTAAGTTCATCTACGCACAAACACCGCGAGGAATGCTAATGAAATGTTCCTTTGAAGGTGGGTGCACTTGTCATGACAATAAGGAATTTGAACATCAAAAAAAGGTTTGCGTAATGGTAAACAGATAGAGATATTGTTGAAAATTTGTTTCTTCTGTCATTTGTTTTTTTCTCCACGAACTTTTATCATTTGTTGTTTTCAAAATTTGTAACTTCGCCATATAGAAACTACAATAGTTTAAGTGAAAAACTGTCATTTACAGCAATCACCTCTGGGTACTGTTGGTTGAAACCTTATAGGTTCGACTTCTCCGAATAAGTGTTTTAAAAAAATGTTTTAGAGAGTTGATGATCAAACTTTTCATTTACTACTTTTTGCATAAATAAAGTAAGTAATACCCGCACACGACAAAAACCCCATTTCATATGAACAGAGACGCTATTTTGCCAAAGACTTGCATCATTCTCATTACCGATTGCAAACACCTTATATGAGCCATTCTAGTGAGGCAATATTTTATGAGTGAATTATCTTGTTCAATGTCATTAAACTAGCGTAATCCTTAACTGGAGCACACAATCTGTTAAAAATGCGACATAAGAAACTTCAAAGCGATGTCATTTGCTTTATGGATGATTAACCGATGCAAACGCCTGTCATACATTATTTTGTCACTATGCGCACATAAATATTTTTTTCTGTTTTTAATATGTCACTAGTTCCATGAACACCATTCATATTTAAATTAATTGCCCCACACCACAGAAGACTATCCAAAGTGGGTCAAATTTAGAACCCATTAATATTGTCGCGTTCTTTCATCCATCAATAAAAATTCTGAAAACTGTTCTAAATTAAGCTCAATCGGATATCATAGTCCAATATTAGATACTGTTAATCTAAAGAAATCTTTTTTGGTGGATCTTCTTTACGAAACATCAACAAAACCTATTCTTAGATATGGCTTTTCTATATTCAGCTCTTATTCAGAAAAAAAGCTATACAGAGCAAAAAAAAAGAACTGCACAAAAATGTTTATATTTTGTACACTCCATGAATAAGTATCCAACAAATTGCTAGCGTAATATTAAGAACAACATTTTATGCAGAGTACGTGTACACAATCAGTGTTTATGTAAAACTAGATGAAATGAAGAACTTTACTCACAGCACACCAAATTGATTCATAATAAACAACGCACCGGAATTCATAGAGCAGGAAGAAATAAACATAAATGATGAATCGTTTCGCATATGGAGAGAGTTCATAAATTACTTAAGAATAGACGAATCGATATAATGTTGGTCTCGTGGCAAACGAACACATTCTGCAAGTTTGTGGATTCGCCTTTGGAACGTCCATAATTTGCAGCGCGGCACGATACCGGTCCTCTGGGAATCGCATTTTTTTTTTTTGAAGGAGGGTATTTTATCGAGTTGAATTGTTTGGAATAATTAAGTGCAGATAAATAGCTATGCGAACAGGATTGATTTTAGGAAATTGCTCTTTCGTTGACCGAATTGGGAGCGAATACAATTTAATGTTAGAAAGTGATTTTTATATTGCCAAATGGTGGGAGGTGTAATCTGGCGTACATTTGAGTCATGCGTTGTGTCTGCAATAGCAATAGGGACTCAATTGAAGTATTTGACAGAACTTACGTGGAGTATGGACACAAGAGCCCCGTTTCGAGGACCTTACTTACTTACTTACTTTTATTTAAGGTGGAGCTGCAGTCCGGGGTTGGCCTGCGCCTGACCGAAAAGTACTGAAAGAATTTTCCTCTCAAGACAACCAAGAGTAAGTTCATCCGCTTTTGATAGGGTCCATGGATCTGCACTATAGAGAAGGACTGGGATGATTAGGGTCTTATAAACGGTCAATTTGGTTGTTTGAGAGAATGCTTTGCTGCTCAGTTGCTTTATTAGCCCAAAGAAACAGCGCTGGTGTCATTGTCTGAGTTCATAGCGGACTTTAGGCAGACAAAACCCTTAACCCCCCCAAAGTTATATCTGTCTAAAGTGACATTCTATCCGAGACGTCGGTGTTGGCAGCATATACTTTGTCTTGCCCTAATTGCCCGTCAAACCTATCTTCGCCGCCTCCGTCGACAGTGACATCCCGCTGCGTTCGCCTGGCGAAGGCGAGTAGATGGACGGACTTTTGAAAGAAAGTGCCTCTGGTGTTAGCCTTTGAGTTTAGGCCTATTCTTTCAAGAACGAGGTTGAAGAAGTCACATGACAGCGCATCGCCTTGTCTAAATCCTTTTTTGACATCAAAGGTATCGGTGAGTTCTTTACCGATCTTGATTTGGTAGCGTGCATTCTCCATTGTAGGATGACACAAACGAACGAGTCTGGCAGAGATGCTAAAAATAGACATTGCTCTGTATAGCTTGTCTCTATAAATGCTGTCTTAGGCGGTCTTAAAATCGATAAAAAGCTGGTGGTTATCGATTTGAAGTGTTTGATCGATGGTGGACTTTCCTGGCGCCTAAAGCCACACTGATCGGGACCAATCAGGTTGTTGACGAAAGGCTTTTAGGCGTTCACACAACACGGCATATAAGATCTTGTAGGCGATGTTAAGAAGACTAATACCTCTGTAGTTAGCGCGGTTCAGAGTGTCTCCTTTCTTGAGGATCGGGCTAACAATTACGAAGACCAAGATTCCCAAATTCGCAGAGTTTTATGTAGAAAATTGGGCACTTGCACAACTCAATTTATTTGACCCCATAACTGAGTACATATTGATTTTTTTAAATAAACAAATTCCTGGTCCGTTCCGGACTGTAGAGCAGTTAAAAGCTTAAAGATATATCCTAATTTTCAAATTAAAATTACATTACAGATTGTTGAATAGCTACACATGCTTGGTTAAATTTGTTTGTATTGTGCCTAGCGCTTAAATTTCTATTTAACTTTTTTCTAAATATTTTGTTTTCTTTTTTCTTTTCAGGTGAGTTGAAAAATCTGGAAAATATTCGTTAGTTTTTCTATTGAGGTTTTGCAATATTTTATTTCGAAAAGTTCGAAACATCGATTGTTTTAAATAGGTGGAGGTTTTAAATATTTCCTGTGACTGTTCCATGGCTAATAAAAGATAAATGGGTAAATATTAAGAAAATTAATAATTTTACGAAAATGTAAACTCAAAAAAATAAAAAAATTATATACTATACAGTATGTACATAGATATATAAATTTCGAAACCGAAACTAGTAGACAATAAAACAAGGACTTTTTCCTTAGGTAACCAAGTTGAGTATAGATTTCTTTTTGACAAATAAATGAATTAAGAGAAATTGGTCGTAGAGACATACATAATATTTATAGGATACTAGCTGAACCCCCGCCAGCTTCGCCAGGCCTTTTGTTGCTTTTTTAATTTTTTTAATGTCACGCCCCTTTATCCAACTTTGACAAATCTTCACAGAAGCACTCTAGGGCGAATACGCAACATTACCTGTAAGTTTGAGCTCAATCAATTTGGTGGTTTTCGAGATATACGACTTTGAATGTTTTTCTTTATGAGCGGTGCCACGCCCCTTGTCCGATTCCACCTATTTACACAGGAGCACTCTACGGCTAATACCTAAGATCATCTATAAGTTTGAACTCAATCGATTCTGTGGTTTTCGAGATATAAGATTTTGAATGTTTTTTTTGTATGACCGGTGTCACGCCCCTTTGTCCGATTTTGAATTTTTTTTTAGCCTATCACCCAATCACCGTAATTACCGACATTTAAAAAAAAATCAACAAAATCGGTTGAAAATTACGGGCGACAGAGGGAAACAGCTTTTTCCACTTTGTTTTGTATATATAGAGATACTGGAATTTAGGTAGGTACTGTCAAAATTGGAAAGTATATTTATAACATCATTTCACATAAATCGATATATGCCACTCATGTGCTTCTTATTTAGATCGAGAATGAAATGACACCAACACCAGCACTACTAACAAGACTTACCATCGAAAGTCCTAAGAGTATATTGATTCACAGGACATCCTTGCTTGACAATTGACACAATCCTATCCGTAGATATCTGTCTCCAAATCAATACACAGCTTCCTGTCCTGCGTATACCAAAACATCTCTCACTTTCCTGATCAATTCCTTTAAATAATGCATTCGGCAAGAATAATCAATCTGACTGAAATATACACCGAAGCAATATAGAGTAGAGCATTCTCACACAAGACTCCCAACTAAAGAGATACAAATAAAAAAAAGTGGAGCTCATAAACAACAAAATGACAGCTCCATAAGGCGGTAAGTATGTATATGTGGGATACCATGCCCACAGAGGCGGAGATACCTCCACTTTGGGTAAACATAATTTCCTGCTGTTTAATTTTGTCCAAAGGAGTCTGAGGCAGCATCCACTGCTGTGTTTGCGATTCCGATAAATCTGCAAGGAGACCATAGCATTGAATATTTCATTATTTTTTTCCGTATGTACACACTCACATATGTATGTACGTCAACTTTAATTGATATTTCGAGTTGAACACATTTAAATATTTAAGAAATCGTAGTTCTTCTACTACAGTGTTTAAGGATACCCTTGTCAATCTACTTATCACAGCTAAGTAGTCCTTAACAAATTGTGATAACATGAAGATATAATCATACTTTAACCAGAATCCAATCACGTGGTGTGCACATAAGCAGTTGATACTGAGCGTAGGAAGATAAAAAAGAAAACTTTCAAAAACAGTAAGAAACAGACAAAAACCAACAAACGCTCACCTTTTTTGTAAGGAGCTTTGAGCTTACTAAATGACACCTTTCGCGTAGGCTGAAGAGTTTCTCCATAGCCGTTGGTAAATATCCCTTCTTAAACGATTTGCTGGTTTGTTTACCTGATAAAAATTCAGACGCATGACCTAGTGGCACGAAGGAATTTAGAAAGATCTGTGATATACGTATATATGTATATACAAAGTCGTTTCACGTATCCTCGTGGGTGTATCGTGATTGTTTTAATTTTGCGGGCCACATGCGACGGATTAATGCATGCACAAGCATTTATATGCTTCAATAGGCACGTTAGTTATTGTGAAATCTGTTCGGTGTCAAATCTGAGTGTTTTTGTTTTGACTTTTTGTGTGATGTGGAAGCCACTTGCCAATTTAAAAGATAGATTAACGGATGTAGTATTGTTAAGGATATTATATGTCTACTTCACCAATAATAAGTTCAGCTTTTGAATTAAAACATGAACAAAACTCAACGTTTTAAACAGTCAAAAGTGACTGTGGACCATAAACCTAAACGTGTCTTCTAGTTTACTGTTTCCGTTTTCATCTAAATTTTCTTGAGTATTCATATTGACAACTGCGATTACAACAAAATGCATCAATATAAAGATTTTGAAATACTGCACTTATGTGGTAATCATATTGATAACCCCGATTTTCAATTCAACAAATGCATGCTTCAATGTGATTACAATGAAAGTGCGAACATCATATTGACAACTGCAATTGTTAATCTTACAACTTTTGACAACAGCTCGTTCTTCATATTGACTATCCAGTTGTTAAACGTATTTGATATTTTCAAAAAATGTTCATCACATCGACAATTTTGTTCGTCAATTTGACAATTTTCAGTTAACAACTACCGATTGTTAATATGACAACCAATATTCTTTTTTCAGTGTAGAGAGCTTCTCGATTTGCCCAATTCTAGACTACGGTGCCGAATATTGATGTATCTGGACCAGCGTTGCCACTTTGCTACAATTGCAGAAGATCTACTGCATTTTGTTCAAAATTTAAATCTACTGCCACCAAATTAAATCTACTGCATTTTTGTATAATAGCTTAAATGAGGAAGCCAAATCCAAAATAGTAGATAAAATACAAACAGAAACACAAGCCAATTTGGGAAACTGTGTTTTCCTGGCTTAAATTGTCGAAGGAAACACTGTTTTAGGTTCAGCAAAATATGTCTTTGAATAACACCAGGTCAAATGTAGACGTCGTCGATTCTGAACAAATATTTTCTAGCTTGATGGGGTTTTTCGTGCTCCGATTTTATATCGAGGCTTGTCAACAGATAAAAAATCGTTTTAATTTTAATGATGAAAGACTGAAACCTCTGAGGTACGTAAATACAAAGTTAGTAATTTACCTTGGTTTTGTTTGAAAAAAAACCTACTATAAAAAAATTCAATCTACTGCATTTTTTTTAGAGAATCTACTGCGAAAAAATAGTCCAACAGTGGCAACGCTGATCTGGACTTTGAGTCAGCAATCGTCTCGCGAACTGCTTCGATGTTTTCTGTTGAACGATACTTGTGACAGAACGAGGAAACCCAGAGTGATCCAGTCTCCCTGAATTTTTCAATTATTCTCTTCACCATTTGATCACTAAATCACTTAATCACTATGACGGCCATATTTTGTTCGAAAATTGCGGACTGTAGCTGACAAACCCTCATTATTTTTAAAATATTGCTCGAAAATTAAAATGCGCTGTTCTTTCGTATAGCGCTCCATTTTTACTAACCCCGAACTGTCAGCTGTCACATTGTTACTTTTTTTTCCGTTGGCATCACATGTACTATTAAATGGCGGAAAATTAAAATTTTGCGTGAATTATGGGACATCCTCTAGCAAGCAAATTATTAAATAAAATCTCAATTATAAAATATGTATCTATCTACTCATCGCATAAAATCCAACAAGTAAATGATCGGTTTTAAAACTTCTACCAAATACAAGTGAACAATGAATGCCTAAAAAATAGTTCATTAAGTTTATAATTCCACAATAAACTCGAAAAATGCTCACATTTGCATTAAAACAGTCACCAAACTACACGATGAACTTCTTACGTCCGTTTCCCCGTATTCGGAAAACAGACTTTCGTTATATTCTAAGAAATCAAAAAGAAAACACCGAAAAGCAGATAAATAAAACAGCAAAATGGCTGTTGAACAAACTTGACTGATGTCATGAACATGAATAGGTACCGCCCGGCAAAAGGTCAAACATAAAACACGAGACCGCTGCAATAAATTACACAAAATAAAAAAAAAATAGAAATCGCCACCAAAAGTTTAGAGTATTTTCAACCAAATTCCTACCATCAACTGGCTGCCAGCCGATTGAAGTAAGCGCTCTACATGTGTACAGAAAACGAGCGCCATCTGCGCAATCGATTCCATTAAAAAATCTTACCCCATCTTGCCCTTGCTTTGACAGCGATCAATTTAGATCGAAAAGTTTCCACAAAGTGTCGTAACGCTTTTGCATCAATTAACCCCCCAAGTAATGGCGTCCGATCAAATTAGGGTACGTGGTGTTTGTTTAGTCATGTGTCAGAATGAACGAGCTATGACGGCAGCTCCAAGATAAGTAAGCACCAGACCAACACCATCTCGAGGTATGAGTGCCGTAGTCCCTGCTGCTTGCACTAAACCTCGAAGCATAAACTAAATTGCTTTCGCGAGGACTGTGTGGCGCAGCGCTGAAGACATTATACTCCCAGCGGGAAACAGGATACCAATCGCAAATGGTACTCTTCCACGAGATTGTGTATAAGTATAACCGACATTATGGGTGCTCGTGCTCGTATCAACATTCTAGGTAAACACATATTTCTTTCCACGGAAAAGTGTTTGGGTGGCGTAAATTGGAAACGCATTTGTCAACAGTGCGGGCCACCCAGCCCACAGCCATCTTAAGAACTCGAAATGCATTTGGATGAGATTGTACCACATGGCGGGTCGTGGGTGGGTGTGCTCTGTTGCTTTCGAGGGACATACGAGTCTCCGCTCTTGTGTGTTCAACTCATTCACTGAGTGGGGCGACCTTTAACAGCTTCGTCGTGTTGCTGTATAGTATATACGTATTTGCTTTGCCTTGAGATTAATTATATCCCTCAAGGAATTTTAATGATCGTAATTAAGACGAAATCTGGTAAAGTATAGCTTTCCAGCAAAAGCAGAGAGCAAGAGAGATGTCTTGTAATTAAGAGGAATGCAGGCCGAGCTGTAATGGTGTGACATTGCTTCTAATTGAGTTCCGCAAAAGTATTTATGGAGTTTCTTAGCACACTTTGCAGGTGAATCCCACAGTGGGCCACATATTTTAAGCTCGAGGATGTGGATTAATGGTAATGCTTTTGTAAATGGGTGTTATCACGAATTCCGTTTGTTCTGCTTTTCGAAATGCGTGTCTGTGCAGTATAGACTCATCAACAAACTCCGGCAATCCAAAGGTCACGGCTAAGACCTTGGGTGCAAATTTTAATTAGATTTTAGTACAATTATGAGTTTGGAAAGTGTGATAAGATAAGGAGGTTAGGAGGCCATTTTGACAGAACCTGAACAAGTGGGATGGACAGAGTTATGGACTGAATCGATTGCAGAGGTTTAAAAGTGACAAAATGCTGTTGTGTGATGGATTTGTCTTTATTTATGTTTGGATCTGTCAATTATACATGTGGTTTTCCACATTTTCTAAAATTTAACTGGGCTGCCTCCATCATTGCCTACAGATTCTATTATTGTCTAATAAATAAAATGAATCTAAAATTTGTATCGCATTTCACTCTTCCGAGCAGCCGAACACAATAATTTTGTAGACGTTTTACATAGCAAGACCTCAATCATTAAGACTCGTGATTTAGAATTTTTCCGGCCAGCTCTCTCAAGTTGCGAGCACCAAGTTGCTTGAGGTCGACTTCCGATTTACATAAGTCGAGGTCTTCGATGATATTTACATGGGGTCATCGTCATCGAGTCTTTCAAAGATACCGAAGATCTTTTGCAGCTTCGTAGTCGACTTGTTTTGCTACATTCTACACAGGTCGGTTATACCAGTGATATTCCCTTTTAAACCCGCTTATAATTTTAAAAGGAATAGGTAGTCGATTTTTCCCTATACTGTTTCACATAGATATTTGCAAGAAAAAACGAAAACTATTACGAAATAAGACGGCTCTAAGTGGACGGTGCTAAGTGGTAAATTAATCATTATAAAAAAAACTCTTCCCATCACATTACCGTCTACGATGACTTGAGGTGCTAAGGGTAAATAATTTGTGAAAATAAATTAAAATGAAACCTCTGATGTGTGATTTCTTCTCAATGAAATTAACTGAAGCATAAAAAATATGCTTTCATTTAGGTTCGATGACACGACTTGTATCAAACATGAAAGAGGTAGTTTTGTTGTTTTTTTTTTTCTTAACTTTCACAATATTGAAATATAAGCTGTAAAAGTTGGTCCTCAACCGTTTGGCATCCATTTATGGTTTCAAATTCCATGGTCTACAAATTTTTCATAATTGATTCAATATGCGTCGACAACCTGACATTTGATACCTTTCATCATACCGTAGAAGCCAGAAATTTGAAAAAAAAGAATCCCCCTTTATGAAATCACGGATCATAATGACCATTTTTCGATGTTAAATCGATTAATGAAGTGTTGGTGTGCAAAACTGAACAAGGGGTGAACTGTATCATATCCTTCATTATGATATAGTGTCTCGTGCCACATTTTTGATGAAATCATGTGAGGTACCAACCAATATTTGTGGTCATTCGCCTTATGAAAGAGAATCTTTTCCGTGGGATTATATTGGGGTTAAGCGTATAGAAGAATATTTATAGGAACCTTTTTACAAACGATGACCCTTGTTAGTGGTAGTAAGTTGACAATTTGATGCAGTTGATTTATTTTGTTTTAACAATTTTGTTCCAACACCGATGAAGGGTATACATTTCAAAGATATAGCTTTGACAAAGCTATAACTGAATTGACATTGAGATAGTGAGATCTGTGATATCGGTCACATTGCGGGTAGGACATGTTTTAACATTACCTTACTATCAGACAACAAAGATGCTGAATATTCAGTGGAAAGTGACTTCGCCTTTCCAACAAGGTCTAAGAGTAAAATGTCGTAAATCCCTTTCGGCTATTTGATTCATTTAGCAGTTTCATCCAAAGATCTGTTTATTTCTCAACCTCCGAATCTAAAAATGTGCTGTCAAACTCCCATCTGCCACTGTACTGTTCAAATGCAAATCAAAATCACTCTCGCTAACAAATTGTTCAAATAAAATTTAAAAATGGAAATAAAGCGCGTGCTTCAGATCAATTATGCGTAAACAACATAGGAAGCGATGACGGGACAAAAAATTTGTTTTGATAAGTACCCGCCATTCAGAGTCAGACACACTCTATACTCGTTTAATGGTCAATTTATTGAAACTAAAAGTCTGGAAATCAGAGTACAACCAAGAAGACAAATAAAGTGATAACTGTCACCTTAAAGTCAATCTGTTTCCATATCAGTTAATAAATTTTGAGAGGTAAAGTCTATTAGGAACAAAACAAACAGAAATGGGGTGTGTCCTGTTTTTATTGATAAGCCGTGAAATATATTTTAATCACAAAGTTTCACAGCTCAGTTTGTGCGGTCAAGACTGTGATCTTTTGATCTTATGATCTTGATAGCTGTGGTTGCCATCCTTGACATCGATTGAGGCCAAAAGGAGACGAACATCATAATCGTTTGGTATATTGCGCATTTTTTTTAAATTTTCATCAATATTAAGATTTGTTGGTCAATTGTTAATAATATATAATAGAGTACCATTTGGTAACAGATAAACTACTATCAAGTAAAAAATGTTCATGACTGGGTCAGTGAAAAATGTTAAGACACGTGTAACCACCTTGAAACAAAGAACCCGCGCCTGGTTACTAAATCGGTTATTGTCTATGTCGATTTTTTGTGTCAATGAGCAATGCAAACATGCAACCGCCAGACGGCGTTAAGTAAGACACTTGTGTGAATTTTCCTCAATTAACAATAATGACAAGCACTAGCGGAAAGTAAACGTCTTCTTGGACGCAAGAGGTCTGTAGGTTGACGTCAGTAATAGAGAAGATGGGTGGAATTTTTTTTATAAATATGAAGACGTTTAATCAATGGCATGTTACTATGGCGAAAGTTTGCTTCAAATAAAAGCCAGCTCCTAGTGATACCTGCGTCAAAGTGATGGTCAGTTGTGTAACCATGAAAGGCCGACTAAGAATAAAGTATTCAATATTTTATAACATCTTCTTCAGTGCGTCAACAGTGACGTACAAAAGTTAAGAGAAGATACTTTGGAGCCCCTTCTATAGGTATAATGGGAGTTAAGCTTGTAAAAAAAACTATTGACAAAAGAAAGAAAAAACGGATACGACACGGATTTTTACTTTATAACACCAATTTCAAAAATCAGTCAGCTGGCAGTATGTGGTATAATTTGATATGGGGGAGTTTGACAGTTACTTAATGAGTTAACAAGTTTGTCCTTAATTCAATATGCAGGTAAATTTTCGATTGAACCATTTTTGGTCGCTGTACAATATGTTTAAGCTATTTTGACCATTCAGTGATGATGTCAGTGGTATCTGATGTTATAGTTTATTGATCAGCGGAAGACATGGTACAAGACGAATATGGGCCGTCTTACGTTAGGCTAGTTGATGACGGACAATGTTTTGAGAGATACATTGTTTTACCAAAGGATAATCTATACCTACATATAATAAAACTGTAGGCATTTTCTTTGGCTGTTTAAAACTAGAAATCTACTGTACAGATTTCGATGAAACTTTTTCTAAATGTTCCTTAAGACTGTGAGACTGCTATAGGCTATGTCGTTTATAGCCACGTCCTTTGGAAATGCCGTATTTTAAACAAGTGGCAAGATCACAGTGGTAAAAAGCTTAAATTTTTTTATTGATTCATAAAGGATTATACTGTATACAGATTGGGGTTATGTATAGAATAGCACATCGAATAAATGGCCGCCACGACATTGCTGGCTCGCTACGTAGGTACTCTTTTATAGAAATTTTCTATGACCGTTTCGCATAAATGTGGCTGAATTTCATTAATAGGTACACCTCCAAATTTCCTCTTTCAAGGCGTTGGTAGTCGTGAGCTTGTTTGCATAGATCTTTGACTTTAAAAAACCCCAAAGAAAAAAGTCCAAAGGCGTTAGATCGCAAGATCTGGATGGCCAATTCTTATCGCAAAAACGGCCGATTATACTATTAGGATATGACTCATGCAGTAATTGAATTGTTTCTCTGGTTTTATGGCATGTGGTACCGTCTTGTTGGAATCACATGTTACACATCCATTATCCATATCTTGTAATTTAGGCGCTAAAAACTGGGTTATCGTGTCACGATAACGAACACCATTAATTGTTACTGCCTGACCACCCCCACTATCAAAGAAGAATGGTTCGATAAACCCTCCAGCCCAAAATCCGCACCAAATAGTCGCGTGTTGTGGATTTATTTATTTCCCAAACATTTATTCGTGGGTTTTTTTAATCCCAAATGCGACAATTTTGACGATTAACGAAGCCATCAAGATGAAAATGAGCTTTATCACTGAACATGATTTGTTCGAACAAACCTTAATTATTTGTAAATATTGCTTAACAATAAAAATGCGTTGATCTTTCGTATAGCGCTCCATATTTACTAACCCCTAACTGTCAGCTGTCGCAGTGATATCTTTTTTCTATTGCCATCACTGTACCTACTATTAAATGGCGCAAAATTCAAATTATGAGTGAATTATGGGTTACCCTTTAGTTGGGTTCTTGGTTCACAATTAATGGTTGTGATGCCGACTAAGAATATCTAAAGATTTTGTTAAATTCCCCTATGCGAATGAACCTTTAATTGCTTCAATGAAATCCCTAAAATGCGTCTATTAAACAAAGCCACCATCCATAACCTACCCTAACTCTTTGTTCATTCTATGGATCTGCCCTACCAGTGTATATCTATATCTTTATTACTCAAGTATGTACACACATTTCTATGTTCTGACTTTCTGTGTTGTGCAGTTGATTTTCATAAATTCCTACGACTTCTTTTATTTTCAATTGGAACAGAACTGAAATTAAGGGTCATTGAAAAATATTCCACAAGAACTCCTTGGGAAGTTCATCGTCAAGGCAATAAGAAGCAATTTGCATCAACTTCAATAATTAAGCATTTTTTTTATTGCGTCCATTCTGCTCTTGACTACGTGCCATACATCTACGTACCCTTAAATACATCTCAGCGGACAAATGAAAGCACAACGAGAAACCAACCGTAGATACATCGTGTAATGCAATCCAGCAAAAAAAGTGGCAATAAATTGTATTTCAATCATCAAGGTCAATGGAGATTATATGCCTCTACTCTACCTACCCAGCGTACACGATATAAATAAAAAAGACCAAACTTTCCTTCATTCAATTAAATACAATCCGTTAAATGGTAGATTGTAATAAAAGTGTATCTAATAAAAACAATCGCATCAGGGCAAATGCCTCAGCTGTAACAAAAGACCGAAATAAAAGTCGGCTGCTCTAATGTGTAATTGAGTTCCATTTCCATCCCGATGGCTGCCTTGCCTAGCCCCTGCGCTTCTATACCCATAGCAAAACAATTCCAAATTGCAAACTAATTTTATGCAGAATATATCACACATAGCGGTGGAATAAGTGAACGAGTAGATACGTAGGCAAGTTCATTTATACAGGTGTTTGCTGGGCACACAAACGTATAGTTTAGTTATCCAAATTAAGCTCTATGGATATGGAGTACGAGATCAGTGTATCTGCATTTGGTCGCTTAATGCAGCCTAACGTTATCACATTAAATTTTATGGTAAATTATTTCCATACTCTGTTGTTCTATAGCAGTCGCTGCCATCTGTGACGGGTAGGTTAGGTAGTGGAGTAAATTTCCACTACCTGTCTTATTCACAAAAGTCTTTGTAACAATAGAGAGTAGATAGAAATTAATGTAGAGGACTGGGGGGTCGCCTGACTGCCGTTCGAAGGGACTGATGCGACATTACTCAAGGTAATTATGGAAAAGTATCTATGCAAACTGTGAGTAATTGCTGCGGCTATCTGACAAACTTTTAGTGCGTGGAAAATTCTGAGCTGCGATCTGTATCTTTATGGCAAACAAATTGCATAGTAATTATATTAGAGCGTCGTAAAAAAAAAACATAAAGACTAGAAATAATGATCTATCTAGTGCAAAATTATAGACACATATAATTTATACCAGACAAAGATGTAATAAAAGTTGTCTATGATGTCTGTTGTTGAATGAGGTTGGTAGGTAGACTGAAATTTTTTTTTTATGCAATTGGTTTTGTTGACTAAATATTGTGAAATAGAGTTTCTTTCATATTGTAGAAAAAAAATGTAATGCTTCATACCTCACGTACCTACAATCTATGTACATGCCTTGATGAGATAATAAAACGCACTCAGGCAGTGATATGCCAAAAGATTTCCGTACAGCTGTATAGTTAGAGTTAGATAACTTACTCCATCATTTGGACTTAGTTCTCTTATGAGGCGACTAGCAACTGAGCCTCTGACAGTTACTTAAATTGTGACCAATCAAAAATCAAGGTACTACATAATGTGTTATGATATACATACGACGTAATAAAAAATTCTGAATACGTCATTAATCAACATGAGCATCTGAGAAAGTTTCATAGCACTCCGAACTAAAACCAAACAAGCTTTCGAGTTCATAAAAGGGTTGTTTACTCCTGGACCAGTGGCTAAGTGTAGAGTAGACTACTATGAGCAAGGAGTCTCAGGTTCAACAGCCGACATAACACAAATGACACCTAAAGTAAAGAATTACTCTACTGCCTACGCCTAGGTTCAGTTTTTCGGACTCGACACATTTTTGTAGGTCCCTTAACTATTGGTTCCTACCAAAAATGTAAACGAACACAAACGAATGCTTGTACGAAGCTAAGCCTACGGACCTGTTAAACCAACTATTATAATAAATATACATAATAAAAAAGGAACCCCCAGCTTCTCAGTGAATACGAACTCATACCATCCTTTGAACATTAGAAAACTTGAATACTTAAATAAAATCCATAGAAACCTCAAGGCAAGCCGTTTTTTATTGATGAACTCCCGGATATCTGAGGCATCAATTTCAATAACATCATTGACTTCTTCAAACTTCAGTGGTTGAGTTTTAAATCACAAAAAACAATCAACTAATAGGTCTGTTCCTTTACCTTTAAATCTTACGAATTTTTACGAATTTTTACGAATTTTTACTAGTCACATGCAATTTATGGAAAAACAAAATGCATCTGTCAGTTAAAATGCACATTGTTGTTATTTTTTGATTTCAAATCATTAGGTCTGTTCCTTTACTTTTGAAGTAAAAATGGAAAAGACTGTCAAAATGGCAGCGGTGGGGTTGAAGTCACTCTCAAAGAGAAAAACTTTGGTACGAAAAAGTTAGGGAACGCTTTTGTAGTACCTCTGTACAGGTAAAAGTTAGGGAACGCTTTTGTAGTACCTCTGTACAGGTAAAAGTTAGGGAACGCTTTTGTAGTACCTCTGTACAGGTACTACAAAAGCGTTCCCTAACTTTTTGACAGTCTTTTCCATTTTTACTTCAAAAGTAAAGGATCAGACCTAATGATTTGAAATCAAAAAATAACAACAATGTGCATTTTAACTTTTAACAAAATAAAACAGTTCATTTTTAAGAACGGAAATAAGAGTTGATTTGACATTAAAGGAAAAACCAAAAAGGCAATGATAGCATTCTACGGCGCAGGGACATAAGTCCATGAGACATAAGTCCGTAATCAAACTATGGATTTGTGTCCGACGGAAATGGGGCATAAGGCCATTATGGACTTACGTCTCATGGACTTATGTCCCTGCGCCGCATTCTACGCCTGTACTAGAATATTCTATAAAATTTATGGTAGTTTATTCTGGTGGCAAGCGCTGTCAAAGTCTCAAATGCCACCAACCTTAGAACCATGACAAAACCTCAAAGTATGGCGTGTATTGTGGCCATTACGGGGGCAATGAGAACCAGCCCCACAGCACGGGGGAACCCCTAGACCTCTACAAGAGTCTGCTGCAAAAACCGCCCCCTTCGGTTAAGCCAGACCAAAAGCTGGAAACACAGCCTGACGGGACATGCACAAATTCTGAACAAATACAGGGGCATTAATGAATGAACGGGCTACACTACTCCCTGGCTAGATTTCACAAGATCATTTACCAAATGTTTTTTTCAGAAGGGACGAATGGTACGAAGATCAATCATAGGTTTCTTCACGGATGGATTAAAAATGGGAATCGGAGTTCTAAGCGCGCAGCACAACGTAAAACTATGCTGGGTTCCCGGGCACAAACATGTGTCCGGAAATCAAAAAGCTGATGAGCTGTTAAGAAAATGGTTCTCCCTTGAACTAAACCAGGCCAACACCACAGTACTGATTTCCCCCTGTAATCTCAGACAGACGTTTGCGAACAAAATACTAATGGCGACAAATGAAAGACGGAGCAAGCTCGACGCCTGTGGCATAACCAGGAAAATATAGCCAATCTACAACAAACAGAAAACTGAATCCTACAATTGAACAAGAAATCATTTGCCTCGATTGTGGGTATTATCACCGGAAACAATATGCTGAATACCATACCAAGAAAATGGGAATCAGTACAGATGACCTCTGCAGAGGATAAGGTGCATGGGGAAACCCCACACTTTCTTTGTCACTGACCCAGCGCTCTGCCACATAAGAAATAGGATCGAGGATTTAGAAGAACTTTCAGACAAGTCCAATAATGACCTACTTACATTTGTAAATAAAACGGGTTGGTTTACCAATTCGTAAGTTTTTCATATGTTTCCAGTGTAAGGGGGTCATAGACCCCTAGGGCATCACAACGGATACGCAACGGGTGGCGCAACAGGCGGGTAGACACCCAAGGCCGAGTTTCTATTTTTGGGACGAATGGAAGGGACCTACAATTTTATGCCGAGTCCGAACGGCTGAATTGAGAAGCTTTTTCATGACAGTCATACTCTCGGATGTTTGTCAGACGTTCGCGAGAGGTGGCGCAGTAGAAAAAACTTTAAGATATAATTTGTGATTTTCCGGGGATCGAACCTAGGATCCCTCGCACAATAGTCCAGCACACTAATCAGTGCGCTTCTGCCAACCCACTTACCTAACCTAACTTTCTTTGGTAGTATGTGAAGTCACTGATCTATTTGGAAGTCAACATTCGCCGTGTTCTTGCTGATATACGGCCGTACTTGCTCGATAAAGTAGTCGAAAAATGATAACGCATATCACATTAAACATTAGTGGCATAAAATGATCTATTAAATAAAGCTAATATCATAGACATTAACATTAGCTTCAAGTGTTTTATATCCTATTGAATTTGTATACCTCTAAAAAAAATACCCTTTACAAGCTCAAACTGCAGTATGAGGAATAGCTTTAGATAGAGATACGCTGGGCAATAGATTGCAACTGAAGAAGCAACTTAGATATGGACTTAATGTAGGCATACGTTTGAGGGATATCAACGTTTGTACTTACATCTGAATTTTCAGAGTTAAAATTGTAGGTGTGTTGCATATCCTATTTTAATTGTAATGTATAAAGTGTGCAGAATTTTTTAAGTGATGTACGTAAGTACAAAAAAATAATTCTCATTTAACGATTAATTTCGCAAGTGTGTTTAAAACTACATTATTGTATCCCATTAAACAGTTAATGGCTGCACATCGATTAAATAATTCCAGTATTCCAACCAACTCGAGAGTTAAATACCAAGCACGCGAACAAAAACTCCCACGTGTTCAGTATCCCAAACTTTGACATAAAAACGTGCGTATCTACGTTATTTAAATTATTAAAAAATATACGTATACTCGTCAATATACAGGTATCTCTCTACGCGTTTATTGAAATATTTCCATGCTCATTTTAAATCATTAAGCTGCATAAAATGGCACGTTCAAGTGACGCCTGCATTCTGCTGAATAATAAGGTTACCTACTGGCTACTGAATTGTGAACACAACCCATTATCGCCTGGGATGGCAGTCTACTTTTTTTTTAGCTTAAAATGTCCGATGGCCATTGTACAGTGTACCTGGGTACATGGGGTTCTTATTGGAATTACAAACAAAAGATAAAAAGTCATATACGTAGGTAATCATGAAACAATTAAAAATGCATTCTCTGGATTTAATGTAAAGCGATAGCGATACTGCATTCCGCTTTCATGATTGCAGCAGTCATGTAATAAATTGAGTAAAAAATGTATCAACTTAATTGGCGATGAATTTCTGTAATGTTAATGTATATGGTATATCCATTTAACAGTGAGGGCTAAAGAAAAAAACACCCTAACCACGTTCTGCACGTGGAAATACATGAGAGAAATGGAGCAGTAATGTTATTCCTATCAGTGATACTAGGTGACAGTATTTCCGGGAAAATGTCCTCGTTGACACTTTTAAAAACGATTCCGTTTCATCGCCAGAACCAATGACGTCGTATCTGTCAGATAACTAAACAATAAGTGAGACATTTGAAAGTGCTCAAGTCTCAAGACAACCGTAGATGAGATAAAAATACAATTTCAGTCAAGACCGTCAAACTTGACATCTGATAGTAGACATTTATTGTATGGTAAATAACACGCACTCGATGTAGAAGTTTTGAAAACATTTGATTCATTATTTTTCTTATATCATCAGTCAAGTCAAGTATCTATGGCAACTTCTGTCACACTTATAGGTGATGTCCGCTTAAATTAATTTTTATCTCTAGTCCATGCTTTCGTTGTGACTTTTGAAATTGTACCAAACTCAAAAGGTGGAAATAAGGGAATTTTAATTTAATGCAAACACGTGATATTTGTATCTGCTTCTTTTTTGCTTAGCCTTCCTAATACAATCAATAAATTTTGTTAAGGGAATGTTTTCAGTGAAAATTGGCTAATGGTTGATGCAAAAAAAAAAAAAGAAAAGAAATTTGACTGTCATCACTGAATTATCTTAATTTCACTACTGGTCACTTGGTCAGTTTAATGTGATTTTCCATTGGGCACATCAGATTTTTATTTCAGATCTCAGATTTATTTGCTTTTGTAAGTGCGTTATTTGACAGTACATCGGCTGTGCAAATTGTTTTCGTTTGTCGGTTGAAATATACACACTTCATATGGATAATCATATCGACGAAGAATCGAAATCCACAGATGATGAGGAAGAAGAATAGAATAATGATGAGGAAGAAATTGCTCCAAAATTAAGTCCATGTCCATTATTTACGTTTCTGTTCTGAATAATTGCTTTTCAAGAGGGTTTTAGTAATTTCGTTTTGAAAACAAATTCAAATATATTGTGAGAGTACCTGGTATAAATTTCGAAAAATATCAAGATCTGGAAAAAGTGATCTCGATCAAAAAAAAGATCGATTTTTTGTCCCAATGGAAAACCTCATAGGTACGTAAAGTTTCAGCTTACATTTCTTAAAACCTTCACGATTCACACAATCATCAGCTTTTCTGGTAAACAAAAAAACTGTTAAAATCACTTCTCAAAAAGTTGGTTTAAATTCCTGCATAACATGCAGATCAAGATAATACAAATTTGTTGAGCACTATCTTGAATAAATATATGTACATAGTTGTGTTCTTAAAAAACATACAAACAATCCAATTGATCAATTGACCATGAGCACCACTGTTACCTCGCTTTCGCAAATGACATTGGAATAGTTATCAAGTGAAGCATCACTTCTGTCAACCGCTATATTTACGGGCTAAAAAGAAGAAAATTAAAGCCACCTGTCGAAAGCGGACGAAAGCGCTTTGGAACCTTTTGATAGAAAGATTGTTTAGGCGGTTCTTCTTTCGACGGTCCAATGATGTAATGTAATTTAATATACACTCAGCGCCACTTAAATGGCACACCCCTTAAGGTCGCCCACTGGTCCCAAACAAAGCAAGCTAGAGACATATTTTTTTTTTTTTAATTAAAGTTCATTTAATTGTTGTGCTTTGACCAGGATGAAGATTTAAAACTAAAGCTTCAAGTATTAACAAAAATTTGTTAACTAAAAAGAGTCAAAATGTGGGCCCATAATTTGCGCCACTTGAATAGAACATGCATTTAGTTTGACCGTTATCTTCGGCACGTGAACTCATATTTTTCTTTGATTTAATTTTTTTGTTAATTTAATTAACAAAAAACAAATATTAAATGGGTGGAGAAAAATCCTTAACCGAGGCGGAAAAGCGACAAATGAAAGCTTAAAGGACGCTAGCCTTTATTGCCAATTTGGCTAAGAAAATCGGGAGGAGCCGATACGTTATAACCATATTTTTAAGTGAGTCTAACTATGGATAAAAACATAAAAGGCCGCATACACAGTGTGCTTACTAATGGCCAAAAGCGACTAATGTTAAAAAAGGCGTCGGATTTTCACGACTCTTATCCACAAATTAGGAAAAAATGTGCAAGTTTTAACTTTAATTTAATTTAAGAAAAAAAGGTCAAGGTCTCTAGCATGCTTGGTTTGGGACCAGTGGGCGATAGAAAACCGACCTTAGGGTGTGCGCTATTCAAGTGGAGCGGGGTGTACTTACGAGGGTCGTTTCCTACAGAATTATGGTATGTATTACAAACTTTGTTTTCGACTTCCATCCATTGGTGTCTTTCTAATAAAATATAACTTTAATACCTATCTTAGCTAAATATTATTCGATTTCTAGATAAAACAAATTTAACATTTGTTGTAAATTGGATCATACATGTAAAAATATCAGGATTGTATCTGTGATGCTGATGCCGCTCACAAAAGATAAAATCTTATTGCTCGTATCGATAGGTATCCGTTATATTTATATCAATTGCATCATAAAATGCACACAATCAAACTTAATTGGCAGTCAGAAACATCATACAAATTGCTACACTATATCCAATCAATTATTAAAATGAAAGTGGTAACGATAGACATTAAAACACCAATTGCGGTTCTGGTGCTATGAAAGCGCTTTAATACGTTGCGGCCGGCAAATCAATTACGTGATTAGAATATCATTCATTCTGTCAGAATATATTTTCATCGTCATCACTTTTAATACCTACTACATATTGATACTATATATACCCGTAGGTCGTATGTGAACGTGTGACATTCTGACGTTGAGAAAATAATTCCGCTAAATTATAATGCCGTTTGTACTATGAACTTTTGTAAGACTAAAATCCACAGTAAAATAAAGAGAAACGTGACTTTTTCTTTAAAGAACATTTGAGCGAATGTTAAATTTCTTTCGAAAATTGTTCCAATTTTGTTTACCTCTGGAATTTTGTATGATGGTTGTCGGAAATTCGTAGAATGAATGATGAGAAATAGTATCTGTACTGGTGTTAGATACTTCATGATTAGGTAGGTATACTAAAAACCAAATTATGCATAATCTAGAGCAGTCTTTCTCGAACTTTTAAGGCTACGGAACCATGAACAAATAACTTATATTTCATGGAATCGACATTCATTGCTAACCAATGAAAGGCATTGTAATTTTACATTAGAGGAAATTTCTGAATATTTTAAAAAAGGTAATTGAAAAATGAATCTTTCCAAAGTTTTATTAATCACCCCTATTCACCATTGGCGTTTGTCGTATACGACTCATATTTTGTGCCGTTGTAAAACAATGTTCAGATTTTTTTTAGCTTTTGTTAGCAGTTTTATTTGCTTTTCTGTGTTCACCATCATTTCAATTCATTTGTCCCAAACAAAGTTAAAAACCGACTAAAATACGAAGTGAAATACGAGTCGTTTACGATAAACGCCAACGGGAATAAGGGTGCATACACATGCAGAATCCATTCCTTACCTAAATGTATTTTTTGTATATGCTGAAAAGCCTGTTTTTCAATGATAAGGTAACAAAATGGTGAACAGTTAAGGCCTCACTTATAGATATCAGTAAAATGCATCCGTAAAAAAATTGTTTCACTCTTTTGGAGCACTTAAACTTAATCGTTGACTCAACTCAACTCAAACTCAATCTTGGTCTTAAAATGTTGCTTTTGAATTATAAAACTAATTCGTCAAAAAAATTAAGCAATTGATATTTAAATTTTCTAAAAAAAAATTTCTTGATTTTTCCGTACGAAAAACTTTTTCTGTTCAACTTCTCAAGCAGTTCCACGAAGTATTCCACTGAATTCCTTAATATGCTGTAGTTAAATGTTTTAGTTTTGTTCTGATTCGTGTTTTTACGGATGCATTTTACTGATAGCTATAACTGAGGCCTAAGGTAGCCATTTGGATTTCAGCAGGCTTATCAATGACAACATTTCAAATTTGGTAATTGTATTTAATTGGAAATTTCAATATCTGTCCCATTTGGAAATTGCATGCTCGTCATTTAAACACTCAATTCCAGGGAATTCAATACAACTACATTCCAACAAATCTTGATTTGGTCAAGCCTGTTATCACACTCAATCAAGGAAGTATTGTACTTGTACAATACTTTATCATAGCGGCTCTGCTGTATGGTGCAGACAAGTCAGGAATTTGTCCAATGAAGAGAAGGATTTTTCAGGTGAAATTCGTCCACATTATATCGATGGGGTATAGACGTATAGGAGATTTAATGAATAACTTAAACTGAGCGATAGCTTAGACTTCACCTTAGGTGACACCCAGACCCAATTGGGCAGTAAAAAAATGTTTGAGAGGAAGTTAATAATACTATACGACCACCAAAATAGGTAGGAAATCTGGTAACGATATGTTGCAGTCAACACTGATGACAGTAAATTTGTTGCGCTCATTTGAAAAAGTTCCTGTCGATATTTTTCCTAGCGATGCCGAACCTAGCCTATTTTTGAAATTGTAGCACTGTTTCATTCGATCTAGCACCGTAAATTGACCTTTTAGCACTGTGTTTAATTTATATTTTCAAGCATTACGCATTTAATTATTGCTATAAAACTGTATTTTCTGTGAAAATTTAGTCAATTTTTAACTAAAATTTGGTTTCAGTATTTTGTACGTCAAAAACGTCAAAACAGTGTAGATATATACTAAAGCCGTTTCGTCTGGCCCTGAACACTGAGCTAGCCCTGAATCACATTTCTTGCCCTAAATCACATTTTTGAGTTGGCATCGCTGGCCCATAATTATGACCAGTCTAACGCTAAACATTTTGTCCTCTGCAAGCAATTCACTGTCAGATGAAAAATAACTCGGAGCGGAGCATATTTGGCGCGTACGAAGCTGAAATTTTAAAGATTCAGGAATAACCTAGAGCACTTTAACATGGCTTACAGTGTTCAGTATACAATGAATGAAATGCAATAATGGGTCTTATTATAATGAATATTAGTTTGAGGCCGAGTTCAACTAGTATTTTATAAAACTCATACGTTGTCCCTGTTGCCAAAGTTCTTAATGGTTTTGCTGTGCTGTGTTTCGCTTAAGCTTAGCTTCTCACAACCATTCGCTTCTATTTCCATGAAAAATGGGAGAAATCCACAACTGTATACATCTACCCAATCCCTACGACTGATTTGAGAAGCCTTAAGGGCCCAAAACATAGAATCTGTCGCGTCCGTGGCGGCAATTTATTCGACTGACAGGTTAATAAAATACACAGTTGTGTATGAGGTGAAGGTGACCCATAAGCAGCGCAGTTCCCGGATGCGACGGATAAAGTAGTTTTACTTACGTACTTACGTATTTGTTGAAGGGCTTTTGACCCCAGAAAAATGTCGCTCTCTTGTCCATTCCTACAAATTAGAGCGACCGTAGTTAAAAAGACCCTAAGCAACCGAAACAAAGTTGCCTGTTTGTTAACCTCATAGGTTTGACTTCTTAAAAATAGCCACTAATTTATTTAAGTTAACTACGTTGGTGCTACGTGGGTAATTAAATTATAACATTCTTAATCATATACCTAAGCCTAAATGTTTTAAAACCATTCTCTGGCGTCATTGGACCTGAACCTGACGTGACGGTTCTACATGCTAATGGTCGACAAAAACACACTTGTTTTTACCTACACACGTTCGTCATCGTTGCAAATACACTCATAATCCTATAAAGCATTTTGTTCTATATCATTCGCATGACGACAATATCCATCAAATTAATTTCGCCCATAAACTAAAGTCCATTAAAACCAATTCAGTTTATGTTCGTTTTCTCCATTAAAAGATGCGGAACTTCTCAAACGCTGCAGCTGTGAGTTCAGCAGTAAATTGATTTCATAACCCTAAGTGTTCCTTAATTACTTTGAATGTTTGTAAGGAAATGTGGTTTTTTTAAGCAAAATTTATATCTAAACAAATTGATCCAGAAAATTGGTTGAGAAATTTGTACAAATAAACTAAGAACACACTTTTAACGCAGCACTTACCGTTTAAAGTTCAATTTTGTTTTGGAAAATGATAGATTTGATGAATTATTGTATGAGCTCAGACAGCAACACGCTGTATTTTCTTTGACGAATTATTTGATTGATTGACGTAAATGAGCTTCCAAATTCTAATGGAACTGTAACGCTCAGGAAAAGATACATATATAATTTTAATAAATCAACTCCACGAGCAGCGACTGGGTTACAAAAAATAAGTCGACAGCAACAGCAACCGATAACGAAAATCTTACAAACAAAAATTATTAAAAACGAATGCGAATAAAATGCCAGCCAATGAATAAATCACGCCTTTTTGAAAATTTGATTATTTTTACAGAGCACAGTTAGATCATTGTGCTTTGGAATTTTTTAAATTTTCAGGCAGGTGTTTTTTCAAATAAGTGTCTAAAAAATGCCTTGTGTGAAATCCCACACAATACAGCTGTGTTCAATTATTATGGATAGAATGTGCACATGGGATTAAATAAATTGTGGGGTTGGTTTTATGAAAGTAAAGTTAAATACAATCATTGAATTGAACCTGAAAGGATTAGGCATTGAGGACAAATGATTTATTAGGCACTAACTAAATAGTTGGCGCAACAGGTCCGTAAAGGCATTCTCACAATCATTCGTCTGTGGAGTTTTTTCATCGGCTGGCTTCGCAGTAGCGCATTCCGTCACTCCAATTTTACACGACCTTCTTTATGGTTTCGGGCTGTAGCTCACGGATTGCTTGAATCGATTCCGGATTGTTGGCATAATATCGGTCCTTTACGGTTCCCCACAAACAAAAGTCCAAAGGGGTCAAATTACAGCTCCGGGGCGGCCAATTAACATCGCCAAGACTGCTGATAACATGTTTTTTGGCATGGACTGTGTGGCATGGCGCGCCATCCTGCATGAATCAGAGGTCGTCCAAATCCATGTCTTCAATTGCAGTGAAAAAAATTCGGTTAACATAGCCCGCCGTTGACCGAAACGTTGTTTCCAGTCTCATTTTCAAAGAAAATGTTCCAATGATGCCACCACTCCACAATCCACACCAAACTGTCACTCTCTGTGGATGCAGAGGCTTCTCGACAATAACGTGCGGGTTTTCCGAGCCTCAGATGCGGCCATGACATGGGGACCATGAGTGTTGTGCACTAGCATACCAGTCTCACGAACTTTTTGCACAAACTTGGGTGCAGCAGTCGCGGATGGTGCTTCATTTCGGCCAAAACTCCTTTAAAAAACAAACGCACTGTTTTGGCTACACATACTTTTTTTGATACTAATGTCGTTTTCGGTTGGTCGTCCAGAACCGTCCGGAAACAATCCGAACGCTTCTGAAAGCGTTCGATTAGAACTTAACTGACAGTTCTTCTCCTGAAAAGAAGAGAAATTTGCTTCTGAATTTGAATTCATAATTGCGGAGAGTTCTACTGGACGGTTCTGGACGATCAACCGAAAACGACATTACTTTCTGTCATGATTTCGAGCGGGGAAACAGTTGTCAGTGTCAAAATAACCTTTAAATAAAAAGACTGACACAGAATGTCATATTGACGTATTAACGTAGATAATCGGCGCTTCAATATTACAAGCACAAACCAGTAAGAATAGACCGCCGACTTTCCGTACACCTACCCGATTCCCCCCGGAAAGACTTTCCCTGTCTGTGAATACGTGTAAATGTCAAAATTAATGGCGGCAATGTTTTTCTATGCAATACTATGCGACCAGGATTTTTCAAGTATGCGTGCGTTAATGGCGCCCCTTTGATTTTGTACAGCACCAATACATGAAAAATCCTGGTCTCGCCGGCAGCTTGTAGGCAAAGTCCGTTATGTGGGAGGAGTCGACGGTCTATTCTTACTGGTTTGTGATTATAAGTACCTAATGTGTTTACTCTGTCTGTATATAGAATAATTTTGGACAATTTTTGAACATTTAAAATAAACAAATTATGTGTCGGCAATTTGTAAAGCATTTTAAATAAAATTTGTTGAATAAAATGTCGCATGAGTCTTCTAAATGCAATTTTTTTAAGAATAATTAAGCGTCTTCCAACACTGCGATAATACCCATAGAATCGTAACAAGATTTCATAGAAGTAATCCAACTTAAGCGATAATGTTCAAATTCAATATCGTGACTGTAATAAACGTAGGGCTAATTTCACTAAGTTTAAGTAAATTTTCGTCCGCTGTTGCCACTAACTTGAGACAAAACCGAACAATTATGTTTGGTCTTAAGACTGTTCTAGAAAACGAATTAAATTATTGGCTAAAAAGGCATATTTTCTACACGAATTATTGTGAAAGATAAAGCACTTTGAAGCTGACAAATTCCGCATATCGCTATTGTTTGAAGAAAATTTTGCGATAGATATCAGTCACTATTTAAGTCTCTCAAAAACTCAGCGACAATGAGAAATATTCTCTCAAAGCACACTGATGGTAGATTAAATTATACATTATAATAATTAAACAAACTACACCTTTAATAATTATTTAACAACTAGTACCATGGGAGAAATTGTCCGTGATATTTAATTATGTCATCAACTCACTCAAGCATATTTTTCTAACCTACTCAGTTGGGCAATTAATTTTTTTTTGTAATGCACTTGCAGCATTTAGCCTTTGAAGTACAAGATTGTGCTAACAAAAAATTACCAATCTGGACTGGATAACAAATTTTTGATTTTCGTGATAGATATCATGCAATTCCCATTGATTGGGATTGCTGATAAATTTGTTCGCAGATAGTTTGGAGAATCATTCAAAAATTATAAGTACATTATGTTCTTTTGATGCTCTTTTACATTTATAGCAGACTTCTTTTTTTAATTCTCATTTTGGAATAACTGTCATACAATCTCACAACAAGTAGAAATGTCATGCAATCAATTATAGCTTATACCCTATTCACACAAAGCGGAAAACTGGGTTTTCGCGAAAACAGTCGAAAACAGTCGAAAACATCTTCGAAAACAGAAGTTTTCAAAACGAGCTGTTTGAGGTCGTTTTTCATGAAAACGCCACGAAAATGAGTAGATACAATCGTTGGGTTGTTGAAGCAGATACACCTTTTGCAACATTCAGCGAGCTCATCAAAACTGCTGACAGGATGTGAGAGACAGAGTGAGAGCCTCAGTGCTGTCGTTTCTTTTAGTATTTTTGCTTACAAATATGGAATCTCTTGTTATCTTTGCACCATTAGGAGCAAATTATTCAACTAAATGGTATTTTCAGATGTTTTGATTTTGATTGTTGCTTATGTTAATTATTTTATGCATTTAACCATAAGTTAACTATTATCAAGTAGCTTAAATAATTTTGTTTGTATATTATGTCAATACGAGCAAAGTTTTGTAGGTAACTAAAATAAAAGTCGAAAACTCGGTTTTCGGCTTGGTGTGAATAGGGTATTAGTCGTAGGCTTGTTTGCATAGACCTTTGACTTCAAAAAACCCCAAGGAAAAAAGTCCAACGGCGTTCGATCGCAAGATTTGGATGGCCAATTTTGATCACAAAAACGGCCGATTACACTATTAGGATATGACTCATGCAGTAATTGAATTGTTTCTCTGGCTGTATGGCACGTGGCACCGTCTTATTGAAACCACATGTTGGTCACATCCATATCTTGTAATTTAGGTACTAAAAACTGGGTTATCATGTCACGATAACACTATTAATTGTCACTGCCTGGACCAGCCGCATTTTCGAAGAAGAATGGTCCGATAATGCCTCCAGCCCAAAGTCACTCGTTCTGAATGCATTTTTGTTTCTCAACAATTACTCGAGGGTTTTCTGAACACCAAATGCAACAATTTTGACGATTAACGAAGCCATCAAGATGAACCATATTTTGCTCGAAAACTGCGGACTGTATAGCTGACAAGTCTTCATTATTTTTAAAATATTGCTCAACAATAAAAATGCGTTGTTCTGTTGGGTTGTTATCGTTTTTCCGTTGGCAAAATTCAAATTTTGGGGACACCCTTTACAACCACAGTAAAATTAATTTGCTCTTATCTGGTAAATGATAAAATATCACAGTCAAAATTTAGTCAACCAAATCTGCAAATGCGAATATTAAAAAAATCATGTAATTTGACAGTCCCCATTTACAGAAATATACTTTATAATCAAAACAAAATGTCCCGATCTTCTATAGGTGCTAAACCGCACTCCAGTGTGAATCTACAATTCCTTAATCACATATTTTCTCTTTGAAAGCAGACAGCGTGAGATGTAAACTTTTAGTAGCCTCCATATAGAAAACTCGCCTACTTCCCATGGTACTCATCCCCCAACTCTCTAGCTCAAGATTACTCAATTCAACTACACAAAGACGATTCACAATCTCCAAGTGCCACGTTTGACACCCGTGATCATAAAAATTGTGCATTAAATTTAAAAATTACAAAAACAAAAACACGGTCTACAACAACAACTTTAAAGATTAAAGATACAAGATACAAACGCTTTTAGTAGAAAAATGCACTTGCGTAACATTGCGCTTGGTAGAAATAGTTTCCCACAATTTTTTTTTTTTTTTTTTTTTTTGCTTTGTATTGCTCAAGTATTGTGTGGTTGAGGTTGATGTTCCAGTGCTTGCCAGTTGTGACTGTCACTTATTAACTTGGAGGCAATCATCATGTTGCATGCGCGATATGACCCTGCATTGGTTGTTTTATATCTTTTTTTTTTTTCGTTTCTTGTTTGGGGGAACGTCTCTCCAGTACTCACATACTATACGACATATACGTATGTCAAAACTAGTGGCGGAGCTAAACTAAACAATAAACATGTCTTTGACTGATACGGCGATGAATGTAGGTGACCTTGAGGTTATTTTTGTACGGTTACTATGTGTCCCACCGTCAATAAAAATGCTTTTTTTTCTGGATCCAAAAGTAAATATCATGCAACAAAAAATAAAGAAAATAGTTGTAAATTTACATTGCTCATGTATATTAGCCAATTAATGCTGGTTTTACTTGGCTACAATGATATCTTGAGAATGGCAATTTAAAAAAAAACATTACAAGACAACAATTAAACAAACATAAAGCTTGTGGATGAAAATTGATTGCGCTAGAGCACTATAGTATCCAATTTAAGAAACATAAGTGGGTAGGTCGTTTAGATACGGTATCTACATCTTGCGGAAAAAAACAAAATTGTTGCAGTTGGCATATAAAGCATAGATAAGCTGAAACCAAAAACAATGGTCTCAACTTGTTTTCTTTGAAAATTGTGTACTAGCTCGCCTATGCGCTAGTACATAAGTGCTAACAAAAAAGAATTCAAGGCGAAGGAACGGGAACCTGTCCATCGCCATGTGGAGAGTATCTGATGAATTAAAAGTTTTTCATGTTTATTTGAATTGATTTTCGCTTTGTTTGTTTGCTGCATTTTTTCGTGGTTTAATTGGGATTGATTGCTTTCGAGCAAGTTCAAGGTTACATATAATTTCATTGCCTCCTTGAAGGCGGGTATGATCTGTAATGGGCGGAAGTGTTGTACAGTTTTTTTTTATAGTTGTTGTAAATTATTATTATTATTATGACAGAAGAAAGTAGGAAATGATGCGGATTCATTGACCTTTTCGTTTTGCTGTAAGTGTCAAAAGGGGTCAAGACTTAAAGAACCAGCATTACTTTGGGCGATGCTGTAAAGGGCTTTTACTCATGAAGAAATTAAGTTTACAAACTAATTGCTATAGCCTAATACTTAAATTTATACTTTTTCTGAAAGATATTATCTAGTGATGACAAATCTTAAAGCAAATTCCTTCGTAACATTCTCCGCAAGCTAAGTCGTGGGATATTGGGCAATTTTGAATGCTGTTCCTCAATATACATTGAAAGCTATAATTCTTCATATACTTACTTACTTACTTACTTAGATGGTTCGAGGTGGAGCTGGGCCTCAACCAGTTGTACGCCTCTCCAGTTAGCGCGATCTTTGTCTAACTGATTCCAGTTGTGCACTCCAAGTTGGCTGAGATCCCCTTCCAATTGCGCGCGCCACCTAAGGCGAGGTCTTCCTCTACTGCGTTGTCCCTCCGGGTTGGAATCAAAGACTTTTCGGGCTGGAGCGTTGTTATCCATTGGCTCTATATGTCCCAGCCATCTTAGACTACTGATGCGTACTTTTCTGACCAGGTTGATGTCGCTGTACAGCTCGTAGAGTTCGCTGTTCAATCTCCTCCAACAAAGCACGTCAACGCAAACAGGACCGAAAATCACTCGAAAAATTTTGCGTTCGAAACGACCAAGGAGGTCTTTAACCGTCTTTGAAAATGTCCATGATTCTGCGCCACAAAGCAGGACTGGAATGATGAGGGTCTTATATAGAGTCTCGTTGGTGTTTCTCGACAAGGCCTTAAAGTAGCAGCGGTTGGCAAATGTAATTCTGTAATTTTCACAGGTAAGCGAAAGACAAAGTCCCGAACTACGTCAACGTTTTAGCTGTCTATCGTGACATTCTGTCCGATTCATTGAAATTGTATGTTCCTTCTTGTTCTTCTTCATATATTCAAAGCAAATCTAGGTCTTTCCGATTATATACATAAATTCCATTCATATCACTCCACCCTGCAGAATGTACGGATCAGTATGAGTCTCATGATCCGTGGCTTTAGCGATAGAACAAGCACTTGTCTGATGGTAAATAGGGACAGTGTCTTGTCTCATTCTCAATACAAGATATATAGCCAGCAGAGCCTCAGTATGTACACAGTATTATTAGATGAATACTTTTTCACTTTCAACCAAACCAAACCATTCATGTGCTATATGTGCAGCGCATATACAACTTTTTGTAGTGTTTTGGTCACCATGAGTTTTTGTTAGCTGATGCAGCTATACTAGTTCAAATGGTCAAGTATAAACAATAATTTATCTAACCAGATATAGAAGATAGGAACAACATATCGCTAAATGGCTATACTCAATAAAATGCGTATCTTTTAGGTACTAAAATCACGCATAACCAAATACAATAATTAGCAAGCCATCAATCAAACCTTCAATAAGCAGGTTCTCACTTCTGTAAACCAGACAACATTTTGTGGTTTCAAAATATTCAAATGTAAGTGAAGTCGTAGTAACTGTTTAGTATCTGATTATCACTTAACTTCCAATAGTTGATTTCTAAATTTAGACACACATCAGTTAACATAACACCAATCGATAACACCTAAGAGCAGATATCTTCTCGAAAGGGCTTCATTATGTAAGAGTGCTTTAACTGCCACAGTATACATCAGCTTCAGTATCAATTGAGGTAGTCATTATTGTAACCTAAATTGATAATGACAGAGATTCCATAAATCAATGGTCTACTCTTGTCATAGATACATCATAAGGGTGTCAAATCGTATATACATTTCCTAATAGAGGTGTTGACTCAGAAACAATCATCTATTAGAAGGCGTCCACAACTGAACTTTGGACACAGATTAACTTAATATTTTATGATAAATGATGTTCGTCGAATTGAAATGTTTGGCTAGTTTGCAAATTAACGATAAACACATGAGCTACTGCCCGCTACGATGAGTCGGCTTCCTCGATCGAATGTAATATAAATCTTGTATTGTGAGGTTGTTGTCATTGTTGCCTATATGCTAATATTATGGAAAACCCAAAAATATACCATTCACTGCGTGTATAGTTTGTATCTTCTGTTTAAATGCGTATCAGGGCATAACTAGCTATAAAGTCAGCGTCAAGGGGATTTTTCCATCATAAATCGGGGCACTTCAGATAGCAAGGACGAGTCATGGTAAAACGAGAATTCAACTCACAGAATATGGTCAACAAGTGTATCATCATAGGGATGCAGGCAGACAACAACATCGCGCTCGTAAACAAGCTCGGGAAAAACCCTAAAGTAGAATAGCGAAAAGTACACCACTTTTATTGGCGTATCTAGATCCTCAAAACAGTCATTACCACGTTCTATTTGTATAGTTTTGTAAATAACTGCCAACGTCCAATTCCAATCCAAAGCCAATAACTCGTTTCAATGGCTCAATTATACATGTAATTACCTCCAACTAGTGGCATGTCCAATGTCCAGTCCATGCGTGTTTCCAGTACCATAATCGGTCGCATTCAAGTTTTATTTTTTTTTATCAAATTATTGAAAGCAAATGCCCTTTGAATTGCGTCTTTTTTTAGAAGTTGGCTTACAAAACCAAGAATATCGTCGCAGCCGTGTAACAGCAAGTTACGTGATATAATACAATTAACACCAGTTATCGCTAACATTGTGGTGCGACATAATAATAATTGTTATCACACATTCCGAATACCAGTCATACATATGCAATACAAATACTCCTAATATGATGAGCTCAAGACTCCAAAAACCGTGTGCACTGGACTTTTTTTAAATTTATTGATTTATGACAAGGTATCATATTTTCAACTTCAATTGCTGAGTAATTACATTCTGACCAATTTAAGTGCACTGAATTGGAAAGAGGTTGACAACAAAATCACCAAACAGAAGAAGTAAAAATGAAAATTTAATAATTCAGCAGTCAATATAACCATATAAATCGGGGGAATATTTTCAGTCAACCGGTGGCAGCCAATTGTGCAGATAAGCCGGCCAATAAAGCACAATAAGGCTGGTGGCGCACTGCCGTGAAGCATTGGGACAAAGAGTGACAGAAATTAGAATGATATAGCTGCTTGAAAACATATTCCTGGTTGCTGCTGACTGGTAGATATTTCTTGTTAGGAGGTGTAGGTACATATCTCAGGAGGAAAGTTAACTCATAAAAGTACCAGATACAAAACAAGTAGCAAAAAAATTCGTATCGTGAGAAAACTTGCATCAACTGTTGGACTAGCTATAGTCTATAGTCGTATTGTGTGGTATGCGCATGCGGAAATATATGCAGCATTTTGTTGCAACACCGATTCCGGGTGAAATTTCCATCTCTACCATCAGCAGGGAGTTGATTTCCTTGATACAATTGGTCAGTCTTAGTGCTTCACATTTGTTAATATCTTTTAGGTAGGTAATAAGAGGTGGCCGTTTCGGCGGGAGCGGGTGCTTTCGAAACGCAGCTGTTGATTTTGCCCTCTTCGTTACACAAGTGAGATGGTTTTCGGTGTGTATGGAATGAGTCGAGCTGATGACATTGCAGAGCATCAGGAAAGGGTTTCCGAAGCAGTGCGTGAACAGTTCTAGACAAAAATAAAAAGGGGTTTCCGTAGAGTACGGGTCTTCCCATTTCGACGTTGTTTTTGAAGTTGATACCAGTGCTCAGCTCCCTCAGCTTTGTGTCGTGCGCTGAAAGCTGTTAATCTGTTAAATAGTTTCATTGCCGAATTGGCAATGCAGATGAAGTACTGAAGGGTATTACCCGTAACATGCGTCCACTCGCAGTTTAGGTCACCTCCCTAAGACAATCGTCAAGAGCCATGTCTGAACAGCTCGTCGCCTTTCTTGGAGCACATATAACAAACTTGTTAACCGACTGCTAGCCCGAGCTGTTTCTTCCTTAAACCGATCTACCCTGGATATACAGAAATGCTAATTCGTATGAAATTTATGAATATCCCGAGACTGCCTTTAACTCTATAGTTGTAGCCCTAGATTGTCGCCCAATCTAGTATATGGTGACCCAGTGTCAATCTGCTCCACAGTTTGGCTGTTACCACAATAACGCTTTTATCAGCAAAACGAACATTTTCATTTCATTCATAATGTCACGCAGCATCGATTTTTGTGGCTTACTCCGCCTGGCTACGATTGGTGTTATATAGAAGAATACTATGTCCAAATTAGCGAGTGCCTCAATGCTTAGTATTAAATAGTATTTTTCATTGGTCAGATGTAAAGGTTTGGCATAAAATGCATACGCAAGCCTCACACAATACAAGCTAGGCCGAGGGTCGTATACATGTTAACTATAAAGTCGTGAGCTTTTTATCATTTTTAAACGAATATGGTCTGATCAGGCCACCGGTCTAAGGGCGTACATCTGCAGTTCTATTTGTTAATATAGTTCTCTCTCTTTCTTTCTTTTTCCGGAAGCTGCTGTTGCCAGCAACACTTTAACTCCTCCTGATGAAGCATAGGGCGACAACCAGGTCATTCCATCTCTCTCTGTTTGCAGCTCTAAACCTCAGTGTCAGCTGCGTCCACAGTTGACCTCCATGTTGTTCTTGGCCTACCAACTCGCCTTTACTTTAAAGGGCTCCATTGGAAGCACTGCTTCGCTATGTTGTCTTCAGGTTTCCTCAGTGTATGGCGAATACAGAGAATACTTTTGTTTGTCCAGTCCTAAGCCACAATTCAGTGTTGAAAATTGTTTGTGGCCACCAGATCTTTAGGTTGATACACATGTAAAATGTAAAGATGTACAAAAATAAATTGCCGATTAGTCGAACGACTAGATGCAATCTAATTCGGGATGACGAAAGTCAGCCCCCTCGGGATACAGAAGCATCGTTCGCGTAAAAGCGATTTTACATTGCATGTGGTAAAAAAAAACGATATCTAAGGGGACCCCTTTAAAAGTGAAATTGAGAAAATGGATCCATTCATTTACTGACCGACTTGAGAACTAGTTGCGGTGCCTGCAACGACGAAAATAGATATTGAAATTTGGACAAATATTGTGCTTGCCGTCAGATATCTGTTAAGGTAAGTAGCGCTTTTATATATTTTTAATGTAGCTAATAATACATCTTCGATACTTATTATTTCCCTGAAGAATGATTTCCTTCCTATACCGCAAAGGGCCGGGCATTCACATGATGTGTTCGGCTGTTTCGTCTTCTTCTAGACATAGTCTGCACTCCGGTGAGTCGACTAAATGCATTTTATTTAGGTGGTATGGCAGGCCGTGCTGACCCGTTAGGTAGCCTACTAAGTTTTTGATATCGTGCATACGAAAATTTAGTATCTTATTGGCATCTGCTTTGAAGGGATGAATAGCTCTTTTGGCCTGTCTTAGGTCTGGGATGTTCTCCCACTATGAATTACATTCGTTTTGTTCCCAGCTTTTTATAGCCAGATTTATAGCTGATTTGGGGATTGCACAGAAGGGTTCAGGTCCAATGAAAGGGGTTTCCGAGCCTTTTCTGGATAGTTCAGCAGCTTTGTCGTTACCTTCTATCTCCTTATGTCCGGGGTTCCTGATGGAACTAAGTGTTTGGAGGGAATTGACGCAGTTTAGTACTGATTTGGAGTCAATAACGTGTGCGCTAAAGTCTTTTATAGCTGCTTGACTATCCGTGAATATATGGATCTTAGCGCCTTTGATACCTGAATTGTATATAAGGTTTGCGCATTCTTTAATAGCATTGAGCTCTGCTTGAAATACACTGGGGCTTTCTCCCATAGGTATTGATACTCGATTCAATAAGTCAACTTCACTAGTCCCATCGCAAAAATTCTTCTACCTCTAAATATAAATTTAAGTAGTCTTGAAATCGGTGAAAAACCTATCCCATCATAGCCACCTTCAGGTATTATCAAATTTCCTTGGTTTTCCCAAGAGACAGTGAATTGGCCGACAGACTCTTAAGACGAGTCTTTAAATATTGTGTCTACTTTTTATCGTGAAATACCCACTCTAATCTGACGATCCATCATCATTATTGGTCCAACATGTGACAAAAATGGTTACCCCCAATCGCCGGTAATTACATACTTAATTTTTTTTTTTCTAAATTTCCCTCTATTGTATGTTTCTTTTTTGTTAATTAGCAATCATTTTGCATAGCACTTTTGCATGAGCAATAATTTGCTAACTAAATTCACTTTATTTCGCCGCGTGCGCAGTTTATTTTGACAGTATTGTGGAACGATTATTTTCAACAAAAATTATTACCATGCAAAAAAAAATACAATAATATACACCCAATTTCAGATTGTTGACTAGGTGGCAATTAGCCACGAATAATGTTCATTTGTTTGTTAAATTGCATTTACCTATACCACAACGAAAGTCAAAAAGTTGTTAAATATTTCAAAAATATTGTCTGATATAGTTCTTACCAAGTGGCCATGACATTCATAGTGATTTCACAGTGAGCTATAAATAGGTAGGTAGACCGTTCTGATAGGTAATTTAAAATGTTAATGTCAAGGACAGTCGATTTGTTTTGAATTGTTTAATAATTGATGGAACAAAAAATGACGCCTTAATTCTAATACGAATTTTACATTAAAATTAATTACTTAAAGATTAGAGCTAGAGCTCTATATAAATTGAAAATATTTTCTCACGCTTAACTAGACTTTGCATTTTTTTTAATTAGACCTTTTAAGTATTATAAACATTTTTTTTGTAGTGACGCTTGACAACAGAACTGCCCTATTAGACAAACTACTAATTACAATAATGATTAAATTAGTTATCACTTTAATCATTTTCTAACTACTCTACCACGTATATTTCCAACTTATTAACGTCACTCGTCCGACGATCGTGAAGTCGGGCCGAGCTATTTCGATTCAGAATTCCTTATGGTACAAGTTATTGGTTTACTAGAGGTCTTGTGTATTAAAAGAGGCTCCTCTTGAATATTTAAATTTGTTGTTCACTTCCTTTCGTCAGCGAAACTATTCTATTAAAATGCCAGTAGCATGACATAGGGCGGATTGAATGTGGTTGGAAACAACTTCTTTCGGAAGTCTGCCTGCCGCGCCAGCCTGGATGTTTCTTTGATAATAAGGTTAGGATTAGAGCTGTAATAGAACAATTGGATTCTACGATTTTTCGGTCTTATGAAGGCAACCTATCTGAGGAAAGTCGAAAAAGACGTTTAAACGATTCTCAAATTATCTATACTGCGACATATCGAATGTCATAATGTAACCAAATTTTGAAGAAAAAATGCTACAAGAATGACAATACTGTTCTTTGTCACCTTTTCCATCAACATAAGGCATGTTTTTTTGAAACCTCGCCAGCCAGCCAGATGAAGCCAGCCAGCCGAGTTTTAGTATAAAATTTTGCATTTGGTAGAAATATTTGATAAATTCTGACATTTTTCTCTGGAATGTTGTGTGCATGAGATAAAAACACCATTATGATCCAAGCAGATTGTACCACTTGTTGCTTTCAGCGCCACCTGTTTGCTCATTGTGAATTGAATTTAGCCAGCTGCCAGCCAGCAGCTCTCCGGCTGGGGAGAAAATCAAGTGTTGTTGCCAGCAGGTTGTTGTTTTAATTAGCATGTGAAATGTGCCCCAACTGGCAACTACCTTCAACCACTGGCTGGGGAGGTTTCATAAAAACACAACTGTAGATTCGAATGCTCAATGTTCTCTGTGGGGCTAGAGGAAAAATGATGATGCTATAAAAAATTGTTTCTACGAGTTTTTCGAGAAGCGTAATGATATGAACAATATCCTAACACTAAGAACGGCGTTAAAATCATACTCAGTGATTTCATAACATAAGCCCAGTATCCTGCTCGCGCTAAATTTTATCTCCCATACAAAAATGTCTACAGAGATAAAATTTAGTGAGGCAGTTTAGCAAAGCAGTATCCTGTTCCGCACGCTAAATTCTTACTTTCATATAGATGGGACACACTTAATGTCAGTCCGATATAACAATATTGTGTGTTATACGTACTACGTACAATTTTGTTATACTCGGCCAAGAAAATGTCTCCACTGATTTAGCTCGCGAAAGAAATGCCTGGTACGATAAATTCTGACATTTTCGAAACAAAACAATTTTTTAATTGAATATTTCATGGAATACTTGATAATCGATGTAAGTGAGTAGGAAAAAAGTGAAAAAATAACAAAAATCAAAATACATGTGGCAATAAGATATGGGTGTGTGCCCTCTCTATATCCTGTACAACGAATTTAGCGAGCATTTATCTGTGCTGTGGAGAGAAAAGCGCTCGCTAAAATTAAGCGCAAACAGGATACTAGGCTATAACATGAATAATGAATAAATGCTGCAAAAGGATTTAATGTTGAACGGCTGTTATCGCAACAAATCGCCAGAAGCCCTATACCGCCTTCATCAAGTGCCAAAGACCAGTGGTATCCATGCCAAGAAACCATCAGTTATACGCGCGTCATAAACGAAGGTTTAATACAGAGTGCCGATGCCGACAGCAAATTAACTCGCCTAAACTATCAGGCAGAATGAACTATTCAATCTGGACGAGGGGTTCGAACCCCCAAAACCCCTACCTGCGTTTGCCCCTGGGTCTCCTTAAACTGTGAAAACATATCTTATCATTTTGATCTGCTTACTTATAGCTAGTATACGCGTACTGTGTCAGATTTGTTTGGTCTGTTATTATTTAACGAATGCTCTATGTAGGCTAATTGTTACGGACATTGATTTCTTTAGAAACCAGTTCAGTGTATGCCGGTGCTGTCGTCTTTATTTTCACATTAAACTACTGATGGATGTGAATTGAAATTGTTACTTTCAGAGGGATATCTCTGGATATACGTTGTGAGCGATCATAAATCGTGACAATCATAGAACTCCGTTCAAATTCAATCAAAATCCTATTTAAATTCGTACTCACTCCTATACCTTTACCTAATTTGTTAGTATTGTTAGTATCACATAATAAATTCCCATTCATCACAGCAACACCTAGATAAAACAAAAATGTTCCCATCAATCAAGGATTAGAGTGTAGATAAGTTCAAGGATTTCTAATTGCGAAAATATGTCAACAGGCCAAGCATTTTTAATCTTAACCTACCCTACTGGGTTTAGATTGCCATTTTCTTACCACACATGCTTTCCGGCCAATGGCATATAATTATCTCACGTCGTACTCAATGACTTAGCCATTTGAATCGAAACTTTCCCTTATCAAATATAAGTGTATGCTTGATAACAGAAACTGTAAGCATATAGTTTGAGGTTTCTATTTCTCTTGTCGGATTAAGATAATAATGAATCGACTTTGAATGAATAAAATGAATGAATCGGTTGACGTAACGTTCAAGAATATTGTGAGATAAAATCTCTAATTTGTCTTATCTATTCGTGCAACGCCTCAGCGATATAGCTTTGTTTTTTACTTTCGAGACTTTGAAACAATTTAGCAAAATCGTTTGTTGGCAAAAATTGCTTTTAATGATGCGAAAGTGTAAAATATATTCATACTAGTTGGGTGAATTTCTGTTACTAATTGACCCGCGAATAAGTACCGTCACGTCATATGCATTCAAACTGGTTACCATTGGAGTAAATTTCCATTGCTTATTGTTTTGATTATATGGATTAATATAGAGAAGGGTAGGTATGTAGAAAAGTGGATCTTATATTGTTGTAAGATAACATCGCACGAGACAACAATTAGGTGAACAAGCGAATTAATTGTTTATTTTTATAATACTGAAAGTGATACTGAATCGCACATGAAGATTGGAATGAATGCAAAAAGATTAGTCAGGAAAACTACTGTCAGCATTGTAATTGTTTAAATTTAAGTCTGAGTTGTATATAGCTACCTATGAGTAACTTGTGAAAAATGTGGTCAGTTCGTGTGTATCTCAAGCTTTTTACAAACTAACCTGTTAAATGGGATCGCTATACCGACTGCATTAAATTGACTAGAAGAAAATTACAAGAAGGCCGGCCAGCGCACGGGTCCATACAGCTAAGAAAAACATCGAGTTCTTGGACCCAAAGCAATATAAAAAAATGTCCACGACTGGGTCGCATGTAACTTTCTCTTTTAGTGCGAATCTAGCAGAATCTCAGAGTCATTTCAGCAAAAAGGACACATTCATGATTCAAAAAAAAAACTGTTTTGCGACTGTTTAGCTCAAAACTGAGTAAAAGGTATTACATACTATGGATTTAAGTATTACCTGTCAGTTACATTTTTATCATTTACATTTTTATCATAATCGAAAATGGCATTTTTAAGATACCAATGATCAGTTTTTTAAGGTACTATTAGTACGGACTTAGCTGGATATCAAAAGACGCTACCTTTTTAGAGAAAAACTGAGTTTGCTATATAATTAAGAATGACAATAAAATATAAATAAATAGGTGGCGCAACAGGCGGGTGACACCCAAGGCCTAGCTTCCCGCAACCATTCGTTTTGTGTGAGTTTCTATTTTTTAGACGAATGGAAGGGACCTACAATTTTATGCCGAGTCCGAACGGCTGAATTGAGAAGCTTTTTCAGGACAGTCATACTCTCGGATGTTTGTCAGACGTTCGCGAGAGGTGGCGCAGTAGAAAAAACCTTAAGATGTTATTTGTGTTTTTCCGGGGATCGAACCTGGGATCCCTCGCGCAGTAGTCCAACACACTAACCACTGCGCTACTGCGCCCACAATAGTGCCTTAAAAATATATTTTTTTTAAATCGTATTTACCGTTTTCGAGAAAAAGCCAATTTTAAAAACTGCCATTGCTGGAATTTTGGCAAAAAACTGGGTATGAAGTCATGTTAAGCATGCCTACATTAACTCAACTATCAATTTTTCGAAAAAAATTTAATTCTTTAATATTTCGTAAAATTTTTATATGGGAAGTGCCGTTAATATTAGGGCTAGCTAATCCATCCAAGCGTTTAGATTCCTTAAAAAATCTCGAGTTCACCCCTATTCCCGTTGGCGTTTGTCGTAAACGACTCGTATTTTACTTCGATTTTTAGTCGGTGTTTTTAATTTTTTTGAACACGTAGCAATAAAAATAAAATTGGTAAACAAAATTAAAAAAAAAATCTGAACATCGTTTTACAACGACACGAAACATGAGTCGTATACGACAAACGCCAATGGGAATAGGGGTGAATATTCTTCCCTTACTACATATACGAGAAAGTTAAATAATCCACTTATGTTTCGCTTTAACTTTACTTATTTTATGCTTGTTTTGGTCGAAAAGACCATCATCCAAGCCGTTTGTATCTACAGTCGGATCATTTTTTGACTTCCACTCGCAGGCTAAATATATTGGCTGTCATATTCCAATTCAAGCGATATGTTTATTACTTCCGTACATGACTTGGTTGAATTCTAAGTGGGCATAGGTAAACGCAAAGTCCACTGGCTTAAGATAAGGCACAAATTTGATTGTTCTTCACCTAAATTAGTTGAAATTTTTAATCTCTAAGCTTACATGACAGCTGGAAGATCAATTCGAAGGTTTCTTTCGTCCAAAATTAACTTAATCTAAGAATGTTGTTGCTAAGTAATTATTGTTCAGCCAAAGTGTATATCTGCATAAGTAGGACATTACTGGGTGAAATTAAATCTAATCATATGGTGCCCATTAGCTTTTATTTGAACTGATAACTCAAGTCGAATCGTTGCCAACCTCATTATTAAGAGCATAAAATTGGATTCAATTAAATCTACCTTCTATAAATGGCATTATATTTTGCTTGGTCATTATTTCCGTGAGCGCAATGGGTTACTTTTAGGAGGCCCGACTTTAAACTTTTACAGCAATTATTGGATCGACTGGTGTCACATTGTACTGTACAATAATAAACAGTTAAACAGGCTGTGAGGATGACTGTATGTTGTTTACACAAAAATTGGAATTCGCAATCGCATTCACATAGGAAAGAATAAAATATATTTTTGATCATTTAGCATGACTGTGTAGTTTTTTTGTGAAAGACTAAAACTTGTTTGCAGCTTTGTGAACGCGCACTATACTTGTGATTCGTATAAATGGACTTTGGACTGACGGGTTGTGTTCGTCTTAGTTAATTAATTTCGGCTTTTGGAAACATTCGCAGTTCTTTCGTCGTGTATACCAAAAACGGTGACGTATAAGTTCCTCCTTTGAACTCAATCATCGATTTTTTATACTTCCTTTTCATTAAGCGTTGTACTATTTGAAGAGCTCTTCAAATGAATAAAATTTTAGGTAGGTATTATAACTAAGTTGTTGTCAAGTACCATTTCATCAAAGTATTTATCCATCTAATAGAGCTATGAGCAGAGTGTAATCTTGATAAATTACAATTTACTGTATCCTTCGAATGATTGATATTAGCTGGATACATTTTTTTCTATAATAATCATTTACGACAGTTCAATTAGGTATTGGGTTAACTTTATTTGATTGGAAAGTTATTTAGAAAGAGACGATACAATAAAATATTTGTGATTTGGAAACAAATCCAATTGTTTAAAAAGCGGATTGCTTTAAGCTTTAACCTTTCGTCCTCCCTCTGGGGTGTGAGATACCGAAATACGAAAAATGTTAAACCGTGCCATTACCGTTAAAATTTTTTGTTCGCCATGCCATGGCTATGTAAATTCAGTTTAACATTTTCTGTAGTCGGAAGCTGTTTTGAGCAATTTTAATTTTGTATGCATATATGACGTTGTATAATTTTGCTGTGACATTTTGTATGGGATATCATACACCACAGTGAGAAGTTCGTGTTAGTATTTTTTTCAGCTTGTTCTAGTCATTGATTCAGCATTTGAATATAAATAGTTACGCAGGATACAAATAAATTGATTTTTTTTTTTTCAAGAAAGTGTTTGCTTTTCCACAAAAATGTAATGAAATAGGTTATTGCGTTTTTTTTAAGTAAATAACGATATTAATGACAGTATTAAGAATGGTCATGTGATTGTCTTAATTTCACTACCCAACTCAATCAGTTTCTAAATATTACGCTGATATGTGGAGCCACCTTAGTTTTTTTCTACTGCGCCACCGAACGCCTGACAAACATCCGAGAGTATGACTGTCATGAAAAAGCTTCTCAATTCAGCCGTTCGGACTCGGCATAAAATTGTAGGTCCCTTCCATTCGCCCCAAAAATAGAAACTCACACAAACGAATGGTTGCGAGAAGCTAGTGTGTCTACCGCCTGTTGCGCCGCATTTTTTTTGTTATGTGGAGCCACCTATAGGGGCATTATTTTCTCGTCTTCCCGTTGATCCCTAAGCTTTCCGATTCTCCATTTTCATTTGGAGTGACAGGTCGTTTCGAACGCAAAATTCTTCGAGAGATTTTCGGGTCCCTTTTTTGGCTTATTCTCGTTGGACATTCAAAGTCTGAATCAGGCTGCAATAAGGTTTAAAATGTCATAAAATCGATGTACGTTACTATGAATGAGAAAGTTACGTGCGACACAGTTGTGCACTTTTTGCTTTTATTCGATTTATGCCGATCGATTTTTTTCAGATTTTTACACTAAGGTATATTATGTAGTAGTCTATGTGCAGTAGTGCAAAATAAGCTTTCTTCTAATACAACCATTATTTTCAAAAGAAGTGTATCTTTGAAATTATTTTAAGCGCGTCTTTCTAAAATTAAAATCTATTACACGTGCCAGAATGAGCAGCATTTTTGTAATAATGATTCTAAGTCCCATCCCCGTATTTACGAAAATACTGCATATCATGGCTGCTATATTTTACACCTATAAATCATTTAATCATTAAGGTATTTCAAAGCTGTTCTGGACACGCTATAGGTAAATGATAATTTTAATTTAATGCGATCGTTATCTGTCGTCATGCTGATAATTTATCTATTTTTGATCTTTTTTTTAAGCAAAGAACATGAAGAAATCTTAGTACAAACCTTAATTTAATTTTATTACACCTCAATTAAATAGTACGTTATTATCACTTAAAGCAATTTTATGGAGATGGGTGACAACAAACGCGCGCTTTACAATTTCATGATTTCATTTATTATAAGACAGTCACGTTTTATGACATGAACGGCATATCAGAAAAATTAGGAAAAATAAAAAGTAGAACTTGGCATTTATATCATTGCTACCAAGTTTATCAACATAATTCCATTAAAATCGCTTCAGTTAAAAATGTGCTTTTAGAACTAGTAATAAATAAGTTGAACCTTCTGTTGGATGGACTTAAAAAGGCTATTTTTCTTATTTTTTACATTGTAGCACCTTGGAAGATACTTCTTCGACATTTTGGATTTTAGTTTCTGTAGGGAAAGTAAATGTTTGGGCGAATTGGTTTACGTTTTTGACTGTGAAGGTTTTCCACGGATGGCGATGGTTTTTGTTTTCGATTTTCTGTTTAACTACAGACATATAAAGCGTTAAAATAGATACAACTACATAGATATAATATTTAAATATTTAGAGCAGAATATTTATTTCGTCTAAAAAAAACGAGAAACGCAACTTTTAAATTGCTAATTTGAATAGACTGTTGGAGTAAATTTATTTATTATAACGATTGAAATTTTAATATATCGTTTATTGTTTCAATTCAATCTGATTATCCCTCCATCCATCCATACTACTTATAAAATGCAACGTCCGTCTGTTCGTTTCTTCATAACTCGAGAACCAGTCGTCCAAGTTTCATGATTATTTTTCTGATTTATAGATGTGTGGCCAACTTAGTCCGTAGGGTGGGTGAGAATTCCTCAGGAGTAAAGGGGTCGCGGGAAATAAGAGGGGTCTTACGAACCGTTAGCCGTATCAACTTAAAAGTTTGTATGTTGATAGATAAGTCAAAATTATTACATGTCTCATTCAATGTTTTTCAAAATTCGTCCTATAAGGGTTGAACAACTTTTCAAACAATCTTTTCTATTTCGACCTTAGTACGCTTAACTAGCCGTTATACTCATAAATCTATGTATGTCAATTCAAGATATGCTTTAAATTGTTAGTAAATACTTCACCGAGTATTTTGAGCTAACATTCATCTTTTTGGGCCATCCAGAGGGTGAGATATAATAAATTGAAAATAGATTTGATTTGGCCAAGTGCGAATAAAATTGCTTCATCGATTCCAGTTGTGATTAGGGGTTGTAGTTTTATATTCTAAAAATAGAATAATTATTATTACTCACACGCTGCGCATTCAGAATGCACATTGTACCTACATGCTCATAATGGCGTAGTTGATTTTGATGGGAATGGCTATGCATAAAACAAATTATATGTATACATATATGTACGTCTACGTAGTACATCTTTACATATAATAAAACTGTAGGCATTTTCTTTGTCAGCTAAAAACTCGAAAACTACTGGACAGATTTCGATGAAACTTTTTTTAAATGTTCCTTAAGACTGTGAGACTGCTATAGGCTACGTCGTTTATAGCCACGTCCTTAGGAACAGTTTTTAGCCAAAATGTATTTTTTGAAGTGAAAATATATACATTCGAGGGTTGATTTGTTTTCGCAGTAAGTGCTATGGTCAGTTGTATATGTAGGTACATATGTATATAATGATCGTATGCCCGATGCCGGATGGGGATGGGGTGCGTGCTACAGTATGGCATAGGGTATATTAATAATCTTCATAAGAAGAGAGACGTATAATACAAAACAGGTTTTATTTCAGAATTTCATTCGATATGTGGTATGGTAACAGGGTAGGTTTGGGGTAGGTAGTTCCTTGGATTCCATATAGGAAGAGGGAAACAAACGAAAGGAAATTCAGTATTACAAATAAATAGCAAGATCTAGGAGAGGGAGGAATTTTCTTTTTCTCCTAAAAGCGCGAAAACTACTGGACAGATTTCAATGAAACACTCAAAAGTGTAATTTTAAATGAACCAAATATAATTTTGTGCGAGCGGGCAAGGCGAGCACGGGTCCAGCTAGTATGTATATAAGAAGTTTGTGATGCCTATTTCTGGAACCATTTGTCCGATTTTAAAAATTGTTTTAACATTATACTGGCTACATCCTCGGGTTCCAGTGTATGTTCGTTAGGGAGAACGAGAGGATAGAGAAAGGGGAAACGGAGGGGGGGAGGGAATTTAAACAAACGCACAATGACAACTCAAATAAATTTAAATTGTATTTAAAAGAAAAGAAACCAGCGGGCGGAGCCGCGATCATTGCCAGTATTTTATAAACTATAAAATACAAAATTGTTGTAGGTACCATAGTCGAAAGACTAGTGTTTTCTTTAAGAGTCGACAAATGAAGAGTTTCATATAAAACGTAGAGAAATATAAGTCTCTGAAAAAATAAGCGAAACACCAAGTTCATTACCAATCATCGTTCAGTAATTTTGCTGATTGCCAAAAGACAAAAGACCGTGATGGGCGTAATCTAACCTGAAGTATTCAGTAATATTCTAATAATCATAACTTGATTCAATAATTTGTGACGTCTTTTCCCAGACAATTTATAAGGACACCATCTTTAACCCGTTTATATACGAGTTATGACGTTGGTACTATTTATAAAAAGCGGATAGACCTCTTGAAGCTTTTTAAATGATAAAAGATTATCAACAACAAATCAATTGCTGTAACAGATATTTACCACTTAAAGCCATTGTGTAACACCTGTTGTATTAATCGTCACCTCTTAAGAGTCCAATGCGACTGTTTAATTAATTTTGAATTCAATTTCAAAGATAAGGAAATTGATAATAATATTCATATTATAAGATGCTTCGCGGAATTGAGTACCGGAATTGTGTTCTTAGTAATCAGATACAGAGGCGGGCAAGCTTATCACAATGCCAATACGTTCCTTAGATTTGCAATAAAAAAGGCAAATAAATCTTCGAAGTCGGGATATTTAATGGCTCCACAATGTCTGCGATGAAAAACCCGTCTGGCAATTAATGGCATATCTGACCTTCTTTAAACATAATCCTACAATTCCTAAACCACAGTTTTAACTGGTTCAACCAATCAATTAAGTGGTCGTAAATAATGTAGATGCGATAGATAAAAATCTTCCCATGCATTGAGTGAGATTTTAAATTTATTTAAAAAAAAATGTTCTCCGAGAAGTATGACTGGTTTTCTATAGCAAATCAGGCGTCAAATCTATATTTGAAGTGGTCTGGTTCTAAGCCATCGTTTGTGGTAAAGGCTTTATAGGAGCAAATCAGAATGTTTAATGTATCTACTACGCGTCTAAGGATTCGCATAAGGTCATCAAAGAACAACAATCAGCTCACCAATAACTCAAATTATTGTAAATGCAAAATAACCAATCTATAGCTATTTTAAATCCTGGAGTATTAGATATCCTAACTTGAATTCCGATGTATTTTACAACCAAATTGAAATCACAACAAGCAAACACTAGCCACTACATAATGGCTAAATGGTAAACGGCTATATCCAGAAAGCAATTGCTAAAAAAGCTGGGTTCCCCATCCGCTTTATAGTCTGTCTGATTCCAAGTTTGAGCGGAATTAGTAGGTACTTCGGCCTCACCCTTCTGATTAGACGGGATTTGTTTATAGGAACTACCTCCTGGTAGTCATAGTTCCTCTTTTCTGAAGTATGAATTGGGGTATCACCTTAAGCAACAACTATATAATGGACATAAATTCTTCTAGAACTAAATTCGGTGACGTCCTGTGAATATATTACGAACCCCACTTTTGGTAGCTGGAATTGCAATTTTTCTACACTTCAATACTACTAAAAGCATCTATAACTCCGGCCACTTATACGCGGAGCTATTTTACCTACCACTTTTCTGTTTAATTCATTGTCTAATTGAATCGCTCAATGCGACATTAAAATGATAGATTTTGTGATCAAGACCAGTAGATTATGACAATCGGAGCATAAGTATTACCACATCTAGATACAATGAAAAATACTTCTCAATATTTACACCAAAAAAGTCTCAAGTTTTCTCATGCAGGTACCTACCTCATTCGGTACATAATCCAAGCCAAAACAAATCACCTGAACAGGTATTTTTGAAAGCAAAACCTTAAAAACATTCACAGTGGGTAAATCCCACCGCAGCACCAATTGAATTAACTAATTATTTCTTTTCTTCTTCTTCTTCGTCTCTTTTCAGCACAAAAAAAAAAAAAAATACAGTACCTACTTCATCCAGTAGCCAAGATCTCAACGAAACCCACTTACCTGAGCTGGTTGCTGCCGTGTGCAATAAACTGAGGGAAAATCCAATACCTAGATTCTGTTTTGCGCGCAGAAAAGATCACAATTGCACAATACACCAGTCGACTTATGAAAACCGATACACAGATACTTCGTTTTCTTTTAAGCATTGACTTAGACCATGTACGCAATTGTGTCCGAATTGTGAGAAAGAAAAAAACAGCTACAATCCAAACCTGCTTACAATCTGTCTGAGACGGTGGTTTCCCCAACCAAACGCCTAACGACGTCATCGATTTGAAACATCAAGAACACCAGACTAATAACTTAAATAAAGTGATCAACAGTTCCAGGGAAAATCAAAAAACTGACATCATCCACGTGGCGAACGCCTGTAAATCTAAAGTTCACACACCCACCCGGATTCAGATGAGAAACGTAAATCTTAGCATGATCTCAGGCCACTCCAGATGCACACACTCGCTCGTCATATCAGTGTGATTAGTAAACGAAAGTCCCATTGTTTGCATTCGCCTGTCAGATAAGCCCTTAGAAATTCAGTTCAATGCTGATTTGTCACCCATTTCGATTAGAAGACAAAAGAACACAGATTAGACTATGTACCTACAAAAAAAAAAAACAGAATACCAAAGTACTTTAGTACAAAATAACGACATTTTAATCCCTGCATATCAGATCCAAAAAGAGAAACAAAAACTATCCAAATAGAAAGGCGTCACACTCGACAAACCATTGTCAATTAAATTAAACAGTAACAAAAAAACTAAACTCAAAAATCCACTCAAACCTCACTCGCTACCGATCTTCTAAAAGAAAATTCGCGCGCTCATGTTTATGTCCAGCTACAACTACTAACACAAATAATAGTCCATGCCAGAGAGATAGCCATTATTTAACAAAGGCAACATAAAATTCACCTCACAGATACGAACAGAAAAATTCTCACGGAAAATCTACCCAAACAGTCATCAATCGCATAAAAACAATCGCATGCTAGTTCTCTTGCTCATTTTATGTTGACTCTCAGTTTCTCTCAACGCCTCTCGCAGCTACTCAACAGTTCTCTGCTTCAACAAATTTACATTTAATAATATACACAGACTACACTCTATAAAGTTGTGTTTATTTATATATACAAAAAAAAAAAAAAAAAACATTTTCTGATTTTTTTTGCCGTCTCGCAATTTATATTTCTTGAGGGAAAACGTTCCGAACACGAACAGTTGTGAACGCAACGCTCATGAGTGAAGATCTTTTTCGCGTATTCTTTCGGCGTCGGTACATTAAACCACAAAAAGATACTCTCTCTCTCGAAAGATACACCGTCCGAAACAAAACAAAATCAATTTCAAGCGAAAATAAAATACAAAAAGATCTTAAACTCGATCGGTATAGCTCTGATATAAAAGTGACCAAGTGAAAAGAATATTAAAGTGAAAATCGTCAGATACAAAAGAATAATAATAAAAAATATCACCGAGACGTTGTCCTAAATAAGATAAAATTATTAAAAAAAAAAATGCTGACAACCACGATCAACCAAATAAACGATCGATAGTTTAACTAGTATGTGAATAACCAATGAAGGCGAAGTGATTAGTATACCAAAAATAAAAGAATTAATCGCAGTTCATTAATTAAAAAAAAAATCAATTTATAACCTTTATAAAAACCAACCAAACCAGTGCCAATTCTTAGTCAGAATAAAAAAAAACAAGAAGTGATCTTGAGTGTATATCTGCGTATACAAAAAAAAGTTGCATGAGAAAAAAAATGTCCACAAGTTGGTCGCGAGACAAACGCCTAATCCGTATGTTTTCGTTAAAAAAAATATCTATTCACACGGTAAAACATAAATAGATACTATGCCAGAAACTTGATCAGTTCATAGGTAGATCAAGATCGTGCAGCAAACAAGAAAAAGAAAAAAGAAAAAGAAAAACATTTCGTGTGTTTAATACACGGAAGAACAGTGACAAAAGTGAATAAAAAACACCAAAAAGATCTAGCCATTAAAACTCAACATTAACACCACCACCATTTAAAAAGTAGTATTATGTACAAATATGGCAATAGACTTTTTAATTTTTGGTTTACTCTTGATATCATTCACAATAAATCTACTGGCATTAGGTGCATTCTGGGTGACACCAGGGTTACGAACAACGGCTAATCGTTTCGTTATCAATTTACTAATAATCAACCTGATCGGCTGTTGTATATTAGCACCCACCCTATTTCTAAGTGGCACCACAACAACACAATCATATGACGATACTGTTGATACCATCTCGAAGGAGGCAACTCGTCACCTGAGCATTCATCGTGACGGCCAGCTGATCGAGGAGACTGTGGACGAAGTGATCCGCAATGGCAGCGAGCATCTGGAGAAGATATTCAAGTGTAATTCGACTTTTTGCGAAGAGCTTACCATTGAGGAGCACCCACACAGTGTTGTGATAACCGAAGTGAGCGAGAAGATGTATAATAATGTGATCGTGGATCCAATCCTAACTAAAAATAAACATACAGATAAGTCTAGAATAGTAAATTCCACGCCAATGATGAGGTGTTGGTCAATTGATTTGGCCGCGGCCCTGGGAGCATTGTCTGTGCTTTTGGTGGTCGGAGATACGTGGTGTGCTGTGACTGATCCGCTGCGGTATCATAGTCGGATATCGGGTGTAAAGGCGTGGGTATTGATCGCACTCACCTGGGCGCTGGGGATACTCTTCGGCGTGATGTCGGCGTTTAGGGCGATCGATTTTGAATCGACAACAGTTATTGGAAAGCAGAAGAGATTCGCCCTGCCCGATCAGATAGAGGTGTTCAGCATAACATCGAATACGATCTTCAGTATGATTTTTGCATGTATTTACTTCATTGTGATCATCCTGCTGCCATTTGGATTCGTTTGCGGCATGTACTGGAGGATTTTCTCCGAAGCTCGGGAGAATGGTCTGCGTATGCGACAGAATGGATCATCACCGTTGTTACAAAGCGCGCTGAATCTATCGCACCATCGAGAGCACTCGCATACGAACAGCTTGTGTGTGCACAGAAACTCGATATCCGGTGTGTCAACCACTGGTGGCCTGCAGATGCAAATCGACCACAAACGCAACCGTCGTGATTCAACCGTGACGATAGCAGCGGCCGAGAAGCCACAGAGGCGAACGTCATCCACACCACCCCCGCTGCTTCCACCGCTATCCGAACCAGAAGAATCTAGTATGCCGGATAGAAACCAAAACAACATCCTACTGACTCTGTCCACCGCAAGTGGCGAGATCAAGCGCAACTACTCTGTGCGCCAACTACCGCTTTTGGGCCGATCATCACAAGATCTCATAGCAGCGGATCGGATGCATGGCATTCGACAGATCCACTCATCACCGAATCTCCAAAAATACACCCAACACACATTGGACGCAACATCACCGCTGCGCCACATTCCCCATCAGGCGCTGCAGATACCCACAATCCATGCGTCACCTAAAGCTCTCAGCTACATGACATCCATTCGGCATCGGCTGTCAAACGCCTCATCGCTCTTCAAATACCGCGAAGAGTCGCGTGCCGCTCGCATCAGTATTCTAGTCGTCATAATGTTTCTCGTCTCGTACCTGCCGTACGGCTTCCTAGTCCTCCTGCAGGGCCGTGTGATCGAGGACTTTGCCCACTCAACCCAGTTAGCAGTGTTCATGATTCTCCTAGCAAATCTCAGTTCACCGTTCATCTTCGCTTATCGGAATAAGCGCGTTCGCCGTGGTGTTAAACGCCTCTTCGGCTTGGATGCACGTTCCCGAGAGCGTAACCTCCAGCGCAAAGGCGGCTTCCTGCGCTACGGTACCAAAGCCAGTATTAGTGTTAAACGCAGCAGCAGCAAAGTGTCCACCTACTCGATCAATTCGTGTAAATATCTCACCCCAATCCTTAGGCATACAAATAGTAATAGTTTAAACAATAACGAGAATAAGTTAAATCTAAATGCGGAGACATTCCTAACGAATCCGGCAGCGATGGCCAATTGCTATCAGAATTCCTCCATCCAGCGCAGCACAATTTTGGAGAATATCGCTGTAGACACAGCGGTATCCATACACCCGCTACCGACGCCGCCGCCTGCTGGGATCAACGAGAAGCGATCGATTTTCAAATTATTCTGTCAGAGTTCTCGGAATCTAAGCTGTGCCACGCAATCATGCACCGCCGACAGTGAGCCAACGGAAGTTTGAGTCAATCTCCCTTCAGAAAAGGTACCTTAACAAAAATTTACAATTACCAAAATATTGTATCTATGTATAATATAATTTTAAACTTAAAACTAATGTCAACTAAACCAAAAAACAAACAGAAAAAAGCATAAAACAGAAATTACATGTAACAAAGGAATTTATTCAGGAAACAGATAGTTTTTATCTAAATAGTTGTTGATGTATCTGTTTATGTCTTTAACCAAAAAGTAAACAAATCCAAATCGAATCAAAGAACACAAAGATACAAAAATCAATTATGTTATACGAATTATAATGAAGACATGACAAATTTTATTTAACACAAACCATATATATACAAATATATATATTTATTTATACACTATAAAGAACAAAGTTCGATAAGCAGATGGCAACAAATTAAAAAATATATATATTAAGTTTTAAGAGAAATATTTAAGAAGATATTTTTGTAAAAATTAAGCAAAATGATTGTAGAAATAATATTTATGTGTATACTTTGATTGTTTTCATATTGAAAACTTTCCTTGTGGCTATTGTTTTATTTGAATTGTAATTGTAAAAAAAAAACAAAACTAAAATTGTATTATTTACATCGCTTGTACCTCATTAGATTTATTTAATTTTTTTTTTTGCAATAGAATTACTAAATATTTTATTTGTTTACATTTTTATATTTAAATATTTTTTTTTTTGTGAAAGCGAATGCATTTTGTTTAAGCTGATTTTTTTTTACTATAATTCACTTGTAAAATTTATTTTATAAGAATGAATCTATAATGGAGTCGAAACCGAAGAATAAACAAAACCATACAAAAATAAAATAAAACCGAAATGTGATGAAAAATTGTAATCTTAAAACGAACGAAAAGATTAACAAAAAATAAATAAAGAAAAAATACTAAAAAAAATAAACAATTAAAAAAAAACCCAAATATTTTCTTAAAATATAATTTTCTCGTTGTTATTATTTATTCGCTTTGCTTCAGTGCGGGAAGACGATTTTTCTGAATTTCAGATGATTTGGTGCTGCCGATTAACGAGATATTGATGGACAATTGTAATTGATTTGACGGCAAGTATTTTGATAAACAGTGAAAAAGATTTATTTTTGGACTACAATAAGTCAGGAATTGTTTAATTTTGCACTGGAATTTGTTTATATGGTTGGTATTATAAATTGGGCGAACGGCAAATGCGTAAATAGTTTTATTTATTTGCATTGCGGTGGTAGATACAGATAGTATTTTACAATGAGAGCAGATGTGTGCTCTAAATATTTATGTGGTTACTTATTTGGCCTAGATCCAGGGAATAGTGTTAGATTGATTTGCCAAAGTTGTACGTCACTATTGGGGGGCATTTTGTAATTTCAAAATCGCACAATTGTCCCTAGAAGGTATAAATATCTACTTATTATGTCAAAGCTAGTGCAAGTGAATTCTTGGCATAAATAATGTAACTTGTAAGACACTTAGACAGAAGTTACAGGTTAGCTTTATGAACAAAACGTTACCGTAATTATTCGCATGCGTTTCTCACGAAACACATTCGTTAATTTTATTTCTCGTGAGCCAGTTTGACAGCGTTTTCCTGGTTACCAGCTAGAGAAAGATAATTTTACGTCCCATTAACACGAGTCATGTATTAGCTCATGAAAGCTAATATCAATACAATTGAAAAATATTCGAAGGCTAATATTTGTTTGCGTCATTATTATACATTTTCGAATAGTACGAGTATACCACTGAATAAGAATTTTTTTTTAAGTGATCCATTCATTTAGACAAGTATCGATGAGGTGAAAAATTGCACATAAGAATTTGACTTTAACCTGAATATAATGTAGGTCAAGACAAAGCAACTTCTAACAAATACAATATTATTTTGCAAATGCTGCAAAATTTGGGACAACTATTGGGATTTAAAAAAAAAATTGTCTTCTAAATGATAGCGATATCTATATCGCTATAAAATCAATACTAAGGATCGTTTACTTGTTTAGACTGATGTTAGAGTTAGCGAATTCTCGATCTGTTAGATTTACGCAGTTCACTCGGAGCTTTGACAGATTTACCACCAGTCTCCAAATCAACTATATACTCGTGTACTGAATTACGAATTTGGTCAGTTCGCTTTATTTCTACTTTCTTAATATAATTTAAATTAAGTATTGAATTAAGGCACATGAAATCGATAAAAAGAAGAAACCTTTGACTAAAAAAGAGAATCTTCTCCGCGGGAACTTTAAATGCTTTAAAATTGGAAGTTGGCCGAGTATATCAAATTTATGTCCTTTCTCTATACCTGAAGGTGTCGGTTATCAATATTAACGGACTGCTACAGTGCTAACTGCTGAGACTTACCATAAATATTTTCAAAAGTTTGAGCTAAAAATCGATAAGTCCTATTTTCGTTGAGAGATATTCGAATGTTTCTGGGTGGTATTTAAGCTGTGCTAAGCTAAGGCCCTTATTGTGATTGTCGATCAGCGATCGTCACGACCGACAATTGTCGATTGCGTCGATTGATTTTATCTATTCGTACGCACAAATTTTTTTCACTTCCAAGAGAAAGCATCGATCAGACATTTGTAATCGACTACAAGCGACTGTCAAATCGACAAATATCGATCGCAATCGACAATCACAGTTCTCGATCGATCGACAGTAGTCGATCAACAATTAACTATCGACACTCACAATAGGGGCCTTAGACTTATATTTAAGTTCTGAGTATGGCGACTAATTGATGACCGTGATGTGCTTGTTGGTTGTTTGAAAGTGGAGGCCAGCTGGGAAACGCCAACACACTTAGACCAGCATAGCTACATTGTGATACCACGAAAAACGCATCATATAAGATCTCGCTACTAGTTGAACCATTTTGAGCTCTTTATAAAGCGTAAGAGGCTTCTGATGTCTGTGAAGTGAAGTTTCCTTCTACGGAAGTGAGCTGGGCACAAACAAAAAAGGTGAGGAAAAGTTCCCTCCTCTTCCTCTTTCCTCGAAAACACCTAGCCTGGTGGCATTTTTTCCTATCAGCCAGTGTCCTGTAATGACACCTATTGTGGTGCCGATATGCAATATGTTGGGAGAAATTAATTTCTTAAAGCGTTTCAAATCCAGCTTAGGCCAAATTTGTTTCATCGTTAGACAAGAAGTGCCACTTGCCTACCTAAGATTTGCACTCTCGATAGCATCCAGCTCCAATTTTTGTTTGCAAGTAGCGATTGTTATGCCTAGGGTGCCTTTAAAAGGCAGGATGGCTTAAGTTGTTCCTATTCTGACAAGTTCATAAGCCTTACAATTTCTTGGAATGTCTCTATGCCCTGGCACCCAAATTATGTGAATGTTCATTGTTCAACTGTTCAGCCATCTCCGTAAGAGACGATCGACAGTCGAGGGCTACTAGAGAAGTTATAAAGATCAAGTCCAAGGATTTGATAGCTGCTTGGCCATCGAAAATATGCAAAGGCTACAATTTTTTCGTCTACAAATTGGAAACGTCGGCAAAAATTGAAAAAACGTCTGAAATTTAATAGAAATCGTCTGAAAATAAATAGAAATCATCAGAAAATCAGTTTTGGAAATAATTTTTAAAACGTCTGAAAATAAATAGTAATCGTCTGAGAAAGGTGTTACTTCTTGTCTTGCGGTCTTGCGGTCTTTAATTCATTAAAATAAATGTTTTCAGACGATTTTTATATTTTTCAGACGATTACTATTTTTTTTCAGAAGAAAATGTTTTAACCAATATGCAAATATCTTTAACGGATATCACGTTTTTCTTGAGACAACATAAGACTTCTTTAATCGCCATATTTTCGCCTGCAATACGCTACAGGCGTACAAGGCTACAAGGAGAGCTTAAGATTAAGACTTACCGAGAAAACACCCCCACCAACTCCGTCTTTGGTTTTTGAGCCGTCGTCAGTGGTCAGTGTAGAAGTGAACTGATTCATCTCCTGAAAAAGTTTCCTCATTCCAGATTTCTTTGGAGGGGATGGTGACGAAAAAGTTCTTGTCAAAATTTAGAGATGGCGTGGTGTAGTCAGTGTTTTCGGTTAAGATTGAGATTTCGAAGTTCTTCAGAATAGTGACGTGTCCAAAGTCTTTCCCTGACCACAATGAGGTAGCTTTAATGCGAATGGCTGCACTCGCTGTCATTAGCTTGCTAAATAGGTATATGAAAGGGTAATGTATGAAACAATTTGTCCTGTGCCGCAGAGGGAGTTGTGCGTAGTGCACCGCTTATACACATGCAAGCTGTGCGCTGAACTTAGATAGTCGCGATTTATGACTCTCTCCAAGGCTGTCCACCAGACAATTATTCGATAGGTATTAGGTAAGTATATCGGTCTTATAACTGAGATATAGAGCCAGTGGGTTTTTCGAGGTTGTAGGCCCCATTTATAACCGATAGCTTTTTTACAAGAAAAGAGTGCTACTGTAGCCTTCCTGACTTTTTCTTGGATGTTAAGTTTCCAACTAAACTTCCTATACAGGATAGCACCCAAATATTTTGTTTTATCAGAGAAAGCTATAGGCTGATACCATTGAGTGAGGGAGGGTAGACTGTCGGAATTTTTTTATGATGTACTGTTTACGATAGACCAATTATTTCAACAAATTGATAGTCGGACAACTAAAAGCAAACAAAAATTAATTATAAATTTTAGACTAAAAACCAGTAAGACAATTATCTTCGACTATGCCGAAGCTTAAATACCCGGTACTATATTATTGTAAAAATAACAAAATATTTTATTATTAAAAAATTATATATTTACATATATGGGAGGTATGGGTAGTTTTTATACGACCAAGCTCAGTTTTTGTCAAAAAGTTTTAAATATTATTGAAACAATATGTGCAAAGTTTAAACTTGCTATCTTTACTGTAGCTATTTAAATTTAATGTTTAGCATAAAATAGCTATATATTTTGTATGGGAGGTAGTAGTAGTTTTCATCCGATCATGCTCATCTTCGCCTCAGTTTGGTGCATAAAAGCTTACGTACCAAATTTCAAGTCGATAGCTCTTAAATTACGGCCGTCATCGTGCGGACGGACAGACAGACGGACAGATGGACATCGCTAGATCGACTAAGAAAGTGATGCTGATCAATAATATATATAGTTTGTCATACCTACAACGCCTCCTTATGTGCGTTACAAATGGAATGTCAAAGTGAATATACCCTCGGTACCGGGTATAAACAATGACTATGAGATCTAAGAAATATAAGTTGGGTTAATAATAAGTAGAAATTGGATCTAGATCTTTTCTTCGATTGTGTACCTGTAAGTTTTAGAACGACTATGATTAACCTACAACTTAATGCCGCTTTCGAATAGGTAAACTCAGAAGTTTCCTCAGGATAAATGATGACTTTTGAATATTCATCAGACTTAACTACATTAAATCCAAGCTGGAGTCACATAATTACAGCGCCAAGCCCTAAATGAATTTATCACAAAAACGGTGTGTCTGTATCTCGTAAATATCATCAATAATGTAGTAATCATCTGTCAGCTGATTCGGCCGAGGAGATATTTATTTTATTGCCGGAAAAAGTCGCCTTTTTCGGGAGCCTTCTCGTTCAATGCCCACAATCTACTCAGTATTATGTATATTCGATAATTTTTCGTATTGGAGAAACTTTAGTCGAAAGTGTAACATACGCCAATAAAGCTAAGAAACATCAACAAAAGAGAAATACAAAAAAAAAAACTCGAAATTCAGCCCACAAACAGAATCTGGTTTTTTGCGAACCGTTTTGCCAAAAACGTAAGAAGCTTTAAGGCCACACGCCATCATCTCCTCATTCGATGAATCACACACACCGATCATGGATTAAAATCCGGTCCACTGACTTTTCAATATAGTTATGGTATTCAAATAAATCAGGGTGACAACTTACAGATACAGATTGTATCTCACTTTTTGATTGTTCCAAATCCATTCCAGGAACCTACGTCAACGTGCTCTACTTTATTAAATCTAATTTCGGTCATTCCGTTCCGATATGGTGTCTTTACGTATGCCAAGAGCTATGGAAAAAGATAAAGTGACGAGACAAACCTTACCGAAGACAACACCGCGACCTGTCAAGTGTTATAGTGCTCGAGTAGGAAATTTGATTTTTGGCGCTACTCCTGGTGGGTGTAAATATTGGCACAGCGGGAATTATCTGCAGCTTTTTTTTTGTATATGGGATTTTTTATGAATGTTATCTAGATAAACAGTTTTTTGCTGCTTGTTTGCTCACTAATTGGTTTATTTATGCGCTGATGAAATTTGTGTTTAGCCTTTGAATGGGATATTATCTCCCGGGAAGAAGATTGAATAGCCAGTTGAATGTTATGACTCAAAATTGAATACATCATCGCCCCTACCATTAAAATAGTGAGGTTCTTTCTGGTTTATGACGAGAGCAGTATTCGAATGGAATAATTCGCTGTTGCTGAGTAACAGCGAACTCTTGTTTGACGAGAAAAATATTTTTGGACTTTTGGCTAACCTTGAAGATGGGACAGTACATTATGCACAACTTTTGGCTAGTCTAAGTCGTACGAAGGCGGTGACTGGCTGTGGGTATATTTCTTTTACAGCTGGGTATTCGTGGTACTAATCTAATTTTAGTGTTCATCGATGTAAGCATATTCTGGTATATTGAAGGGATCACTGAAATTTGCCTGAAGTCCTTTTCATGAGTTAATTTTTTTTTGTTTGCTCTTAGCAGTGCTTTATTCGACACAATTAGGTGGGAGGGATATCGACGTTAGAGCTTGAATTAGTGGTCAAATCAGCCTATACATTTACTTTATTAATTAGTGAAATAAATGTTGAAACTCTTGTGGTTGTGGAGGATACATGGAGCTTGATAACATAAGGCTTCACTACTCGA